>OZ025298.1:35817400-38239900 GCA_964019185.1 Maratus speculifer | reverse complement strand
GATTTTAAACGTTTATGTAACGGCAATTTCTAGAAGTCAATAATGTTTTAACAATAACAATGGTTCAGGCTGAACAAATGTTTTTCCTTCATTTATACTTGTGGGGCAGGTTTAAATGAACACTCATTAATTTGTTTCCACGCAATAAATTTCTAATGTTATCGAGCTTTAAAAATAAATTTCAAAATGAATAATGGTGTAGTTGTTTAGAGTTTCATGTTGCATTTGTTGTATCTTTAGAGAAATTTATATAATGTTATTGATGTACTTATTATGTAGAGGCAAGGGGGGCACTTGGGACATTTTTCAGTAAATATTATTTTTTCTAAATTTTATGAACATGTATTATTATTTTAGAGCCAATTAGATATAAAGTATAAACACTTCTTCATAAATCAACTTCATAATAATTTAATACGTCACATAGGGAAAAAAACAAATTAAAACAAAAAAAGCTTTAAAATGTGACAATCTACCCAAATCTGCAAAGCACAGATACAAATTTGGAAAATTGTGGACACCTCCTAGCTACTGCCAAAATCCTAATCCTAAAATTAGGGATAAGAAAGGACATCAGGATATGAGACCTTGTACTTTTCTGAAATATAAAGCATTGTTCCAGAAATTTGTTGGATTATTATTGGAGGAGTATTGAGCAGTATTCACTGAACGGATTTTGCTGAAATCATATCCCCAAGCTCTAGGTAAGTTCCGCTTCAATTTGCTATACGATCTATTTCAGAAATATTTTCTAAAAGTGTTTTTTTTTTTTTTTTTTTTTTTTTTGTTACATTTGAAGTCGTTAGGCCTAATGAGTTCAGAAACTGGAAATAATCCTCTTGACCTTTTAGCAGCATGCTCATGTCCCACAAGCACATTTATTTAAGAACTTGAGTAAATAATAGTCATCCATGTTTTAAATAACTTTTCTAGGTAGTTTTACTTTCAAACAAAAATAATACAACAAAATTGAAGTAGCTTATGATTATCTGGTTTAGGTACTTCTTTTTATTTTTTTAAAAATCAGTTCACTTTTCTCTTCCTTCACTTCACTGCCTCAAATAAAAATATACTAAAAATATTTATTGTTGATGTTAAATAATCAGTTGATGTTAGAATAAAAATGTATGTACTTATTTTCACTTCATTGAAGATCATTTCACTTTTCTCTCCTATTCACTTTACTTCCTATAACAATATTATTTTAAAATATTTATTATTATACAATAAATAACACAGTTGGTGTTAGAATAATAAAATATATGCATTTCAAAATTAATTGTAATGTGCTTTTAATCTTAGCGGTGAATGAATGCTATGGCCAAACAGGGCATATTTTCTAAATGCATTTTCCATTACCCGATGAAAACTACTTTGTACCCATAATTATGTTTGGGAATTCTGAAAGGGGACTAGTTGTTGTACATTTCTATTATTATTTTGCAGGTTTCTGACCTTAATGCATGTAAATTATACTTCAGTTAATATAGGCAAAAAATGCGTTTTCTTTGGAAAATTGGCATAAAATTTTGGAATACATTAAAGAATGCTGAGGAAAGGGCCTACTTTTCTGTGTTTTATTCCTCCATAGGAAAGCATACAACAGTTAAAAATGATGGGATGATTTTGATGTAAAGAGCTACACGTATCAAAACTTTAGTGAAATTTCGAAAATAATCAACTTTTGAAGCCCCCTTGCTCACTGATTAACACATATCACATAATTTTTATTCTATAATAGGAAAAGGCGAATCTTATATAATACAACCATGCAATTTGTTTTGTGGATTAACTTCATTGTATACCGTGATAAATGCTTTGCAAAACACAAAATTTAAATTTTTCAAGCGGGATCTGACCTTTCAACCACCACCAAATTAAAACCCATGGTCCCACAGAATTAATATTTTGGGTTACTTTATTACTAACTAGCTGACCCGCCCGGCGTTGCCCGGGTCCGTAATAATAATGTTAAACGAACTCGAAAATTTTATGATTTTATCTTTAACTCGAAATACGTGTAAATACAGTGTTAAACATTTGACCCTTTTGCTGCATCGTCACTCCACCGCTTTTATAGAAAATGATTACTTCAGCTTATTATGGAGCATTCTCATAGGTCAAAAGAGAGATATTCTATAAAAGCGGGGGAGTGATGATGCAGCAAAAGGGTCAAATTTTTTACAGTGTACATTATATTAAATACGTACCCCCTGACTGTGTCAAAAATTGGTTTAAAAAAATAATATTTAGCTCCAAAAATACCCAAAATGACTGCAATGGGAAACGCAGGAGGGAATGTGTGTGCAACGATTGCGTGATTTTCGTGTTAAAGTGTTGATATTTATCCTTAAAATTACTGTTAAGTGACTTAACTAAATACTTTTTTCACATAGATATCTCAAGTGAAATATTTTGAATTTCAAACTAATTACATCACTCTTAAATCCGACTATACCGTGAATGAAATCGATTTTCAATGATTAGCTAAAAGGTTAGTATATAGTATTATAATTTCAGAGCCATTTTACAAAAATAGGTGTATATTTTTTATCGAACATGCGTAATGTTCATTCTGTGAACAAAATCCTAACCGTAACCTAATTGTATTGTAATCATAACTTGTCTGTAACCTAGTTGTATCTCAACAGTAACCTAACTGTAACTTAAATAAACCATAAATGTAACCTGGCCATCACCTTATCATAACCTACCCATAATCTAACCACAACCTAACCTCAACATAACCTTAACCTAACTGTAACTTAACAATGACTTAACTGTAACCTAACTGGAAATTAAATATAACCGGAACGTAATTGCAACCTAACTGTTACCTAACCGTAACCAAGTTATAATTTAACTCTAACTATAAACGAAATATATCTTAACCATCTCGCGCTAAGTACTTAGTTTCACATTCCACCGCTACGTAGCGCATTATGTTTTGTAGAACATCCGAATTTTAGGTTCGGATTGGATTCATGTTCATGGAAATTGTTTTGTCTTCTTCGGATACGGTTATGGTTATTTGGAATATTTTTGTTCAGTTTAGATTCGGTTCAATTCAGATTTCGTGGGGTTTTTCCCCCTTCAAGTGGGATTTTTAAGTTCGGGTCGGGTTGTACTTCCATGGAAATTATTTTACCTAGTTCCAATGAGGTTATACTAAACTGAAATATTTTAGTTAGGTTCAGATTAGGTTTGGTTCAAATTTCGGGATTTTTTTTTTAATTTTTTGGTTCGGATTGGGTTTATGTTCATGGAAATTATATTGTCTTCTTCGTATCTGGTTATAGTTATTTGGAATATTTTCGTCGGATTCGGATTTGATTCGATTCAGATTTCAGTTATTTTTTCAAATTGATTTTTAAGGTTCTGGTCGGATTCATGTCCAGGGAAATTATTTTGTTTTGCTCGGATCCGGTTTTGGGTCTTGGGAATATTTTTTTCGGGTTCAGATGTCGTTAAATTCAGATTTCAGTTTTTTAATGGAATTTTTAGGTTCAGGTTTGGTTGCGCATCAACGGAAATTATTCTACATTGTTCGAATAAGGATATGCCTCCCTGGAATATTTTTGTCAGATTCAGATTTAGTTCAGTTTTTTAGGTTCAGATTAGGTTCATGTTCATGGAAATTTTTTGTCTTGTTCAGAGCCGGGTATGGTTCTGTGGTATATTTTTGTCAGGTTCATATTTGGTTCTATTCAAATTTCAGGTATTTTTTAATATGGAATTTTAGGTTCGGATCGGGTTCATGTCCACGGGAATTATTTTCTCTTATTCGAATCCGGTTATGGTTCTTTCGAATATTTTGATCAGATTCAGATGTAGTTTGCATAAAATTTCATGTCTTTTTTCAAATGGAATTTTTTAGTTTCGATTAAGGTTTATGTTCACGGAAATTATTTTGTCTTGCTCTTATCGGGTTATAGTTCTTTGGAATATTTTTATCGATTTCAGTTTTCGTTCTGGTCATTTTTCGGGTTTTTCCAAAGAAAATTTTCAAGTTCGGGTCGGGTTTCATGTACACGAACATTATTTTTCCTTGATCGGATTGGTGTATGCTTCATTTGAATATTTTTGTGGGATTCAGATTTGATTTGGTACAGATATCAAATCCATAGGTTTTTTTTTTGTTTTTTTTCAAATGGAATTTTTAGGTTGGGGTCGGGTTTATGCTCATGAAATTTTTGTCTTGCTTGAATCGGAGTATGGTCTGTTTTTTTCTGGTTGGTATCGGGTTATGTGTTAATACGCCTAAAAATTATGTTTTGCTACTATTCTTTTAGTGACTATTTTTGATATATAATTTATTTTGCTATTTGATAATTTATTACTGTGTATGAATCGTCTGCCGATTCGACCAATTGTACGTCAAACAGCCATTTCATTTTTGTTTTAAAAACAAAGTCTTAATAAAATATTAACTTAAATAAAATGCATTCAATTTAATCAATGATTTAAAAAAACTGCTAAAAAAGCCCCATATATACATATACATATATTTACTGCAACATAGCTAACCACGCATAGATTCTAATGTACGAAGTACCAACGATTTGACGAAACAACTGTATTCAAAAATCCTAAGTTAAATTGACATTTTGCCAGTCTATGAATTTTAGAGGTCTTTGGGAGAAAAAAACAGTCACTTTTGAAATGTCAAAATCTCAACTTAGTTCCTTTCATAGAGTAAAAAGAAATTAATAGAGTGGAAGTATTATCTCTGGAGGTGCTAAAAATGTGACTGTACATTAAGTCCAATTAAGTACCAACAAAAGCACGTGATTTGTCACGCCTATCAATTGAAACAGGTTTAAAACCGTATTTTTTTGCTCTTGTTTCTTAAAAAGAACTAATCTATCGCTTCACCGGTAAAAAATTATTAATTATTTTATCATATGTGTTTTAAATATCAATATAGAGAATTATTTTAACGTTTTGCTTGAAAATATAGCATTCTTTTGTTAATACATAAAATCGTCTGCAGTCAGAAATCTATATTTTAGATTAATATTTATTACTTAAGTTTTCATACATGATTTTTAAAGAATGTTTTCATCAATGCATTTTAAATATTTATTTACATGCAATTATTAAGTCTTAAACATTTTTCATCTACGTTATAAAGTATTTAAAATTACATTAATGAAGGAAACTTTTACTTATACAATTTTTATTTCATATCAAATGTTTTCATTATCTTATTTAATTTTAATTTGATATTTAATTATTGCTAATTTTCCAATTTCCTTCATTTTAAAAACGAACATTTATTTTAATAAATAATAATAGAACAAAGACCATTTTAAAAATTTGGTATTTCCTCTTAAAATATTCTTCAATTGTAATTCATTTCTTTCAATTCGTCCTATAATACAAAATCCCTTCCACGTCCTTCTATTTAGCACATTAAAATTTGAGCGATAAATGGTTTCATATTGCAAACCTTTTTAGAGGCTTACTTCATCTCCACTTATCTCATTCCTCCATGGGTTTCTTTAATTCTGTCTCATCTTTCTTATTATTTCTGCGAAAATTTTTACACAACCAACCAACCGTAAACTAACGAAAAAGAAAAAAAAATGGGAAAAAGATTATTTTTTATGAGAGTGACCTCTCGATTTTAATTAATTACTCAGTTAATAATTGGAATTTCGAAATTCTGAAGCTCAGGTGCATCAGGAGAGATTTGGGGCCACTTTCAAAAAAATTTTGAGCTTCGTAAGTGCTGTAGATTTTGCTAGCCATCCCAGACACACAGACACACAGACACACACACAGACAGACAGAGCGTTTTGTTCTTTTATTAGTATAGATGGTCATCTCACTGTCAAAAAAAATCACAAAAATCTGTTGAACCATTTCATTTAATCACAGCCTGGGTGATTTTTATATGGAATTACTCCTAAATGTACTGGTTTAGTATTTACATCATTTTGTATCAGAATAATATATTTATGTCAAGCAGCTTGAACTTAGTAGGAGGATCCGAGGCACTTAACACTAGAATTACAGTGTTTCTTGTATACCTGGAACTACCGAGGTGTGTCATAGCTGACCCATGGTCTTGAGTTATGGTATTGTTGATTTGTACGGGAAATGCTCACACGCAATAGAGTTTGGTGATTAATAACATGGATTTTATTAAGAATTAATACATTTTAGTTACTAGAGATACACATAATGTGGAATTTGATAAATAGATACCACTGAAAAAAATTTTGATTTCGAATTTCAAAAAAAGATACTTTGAGATTTTGACGCCCCGTCCAAATTATATATATATATATATACATATACATATATATATATATATATATATATATATATATATATATATATATATATATATATATATATATATATATATATATATATATATATATACATACATATATAATTTTTAATTTAAATTTTGTAATAATGTTACTTCATATTAATAAGCTATTATAAACAGTACATTTAAATATATATAGCTCAGGGATTTCTTTATATTGCATTGTACAGTTCTTTCATCTAATCAGTTTCAGAAAATACTATGGAATTTGTTTCATTTTTCTCCTTTTCTTATATAATTCACACGCAAATTATAAACAGTTTTTATGTACATCATCAATTCCATTATTTTAACGTTGCTCTACCTGGCTACATTTTCATTTGCTTGAATTTTCTTGAGTAGTGCGTGGACAGATAATTCCAGGGTATTTTTTAAATATATTTCTCTCTAAGTTCCTTTGCTAATTTTGTTTATAGACTTTCCTGCTACTACAATTTCTTGAATCTTTCAAAACTATCCAAATATTTATGACCGCTAAATTATGAACCATATCCTCTATGTAATTTCCTGCATCAGATTTTCTATATAGTTCAACCTTTCCATTCTTTGAAAAAACGTTGAAAGGATATGTTATTGTGTACTTTTCGTTTTTTTTTTTATTATCTTCTTTATTTTGAATTTTCTTCAAAATTCTTGCAATTTATTGGGTTTCATGACTTGCTCCACGTGATTTACTTAGCTATTTTCATTCAGCTCCCTCCATTTAAATTTAATATGAAAACAAGATTTTATGGGCATTTTTATTAAATTTTGCTTTTTTATGTCGAATTTGTTATCATTATCAGATGCAGTTTTGTCACTACAATCATTTTCTGAACGATCGCTTCTCAATTCTAAAATTCTCTTTCTCGAAAGACCTCCGCCCTTTGGGAATGTATCACTATAAATGTGCGAAACTGTAATACTTTTAACAGACATATTTTCACTTTTTTTTTACTTAAAAAAATATTTTTTTGGCCTTCTGCAGGTTGCAATAGTCAAAAATTCCAGTAGAGCATGAAATCAAATAAATCTCGCAAATTTGCCTTGAAGTTCCATGGCACATGTGTGATCTTCTTCTCTTTCTACTCCTACCCCTACCCATCACCAAATCTCTTTTGTGAAAAACAAGTGCGGTAAATCTCCTTACATTATTCAACTATTTTTAAAAAATATAGTCTTGAAAGGCCTGTTTAAAAGAAAGAAAATGTTATGATTTTGCCCGGGTCAGCGATGACCCAGGGCGGTAGTTCTGGGTATACAGACCTGTATGAAAAAATAGTCAATTAAAATCTTTTTCAGGTACTATTATAGTAAATATTTAGAAAAAGTCAAAATATTTCAAAGTTTTGTTTTGTAAAACAACTGAGTAACGAACAAAAGATCACGTAGTGGGTCACAGATGATCCGCTTCGGTAATTCTAGTGTTAAATCTTAAAATTTTATATAAAAATTTTTCCTTAATTTCTTTTTTGTTTTTCTGCTTAGATTTGCATTAAAATCATGTTTCTATCTTAATTGATACACGATACATTAATTTTTATATTTTGGTTTGTCTTCAAACGGCTTTCAACTTACAGAAATGGTTGTAATAAAAACGTTCTAGTAAAAAGGCGTTTTTCTTCATAATGGCTTTTTCACCTTTTCTCAAATTTAATTTTTTACAAACCCAGAACCGTTGTACATAAATGGTTCAAACTTGGATTGTGTCTTGTTCAATTGTTTTACTTTCATATTAATTCAGCATATATATATATATATATATATATATATATTATTTGCGTTACAATATTTAAAAATGTTGAATCACATTAAAAGCTTATACTTTTCTGTTTATATAAATGAGTTAATAAGGAAAGGAAAAAAATTCTACAAAAAATATATTTCAAATTATAACTATTTTAAATTACATCATTTTTTTAAGTTTTATTTTTATTTAAAAAAACATAAGTTTTATTATGTGAATTTGTTTACAAAAGAATGTAGCTAACGATCACAGACAAATTCAAAATTTTATGACAATAAATGAAATTTGTATTTTAATGATTCCCGGACTCCATAAATGCCACAAAAATAATAATTTAAAAAAATCAAAGTTTGATGTATGTATCTTCAAAAATTATGTTTATGTGCGAACATGAAATTTTAATTACTGATTAAACATATTCTTTTTTTAAACTCTTTCCAACAAAGTTGAAAATTGTTTATGACTTCAATTCGCCTTTCTGTGTCTACGTGCTCTATCTCAAGTGACTGTATTTCGAGTTTTCTGTTAATTTTGGATGTTAGTGAAGTTTACTCTTTCATGAACCGAAATGCAAAGTTCATTCTTTCGAATGAACTTTGCACCGTGTTCTGTTTAGATGCAGGAGCAATGAAAAGTTTTCCATTCCATTTTGGCCTATAAGTAAAATCGTAGATGTTAATCTTTTATACTAAATATATATATATATATATATATATATATATATATATATATATAATATGTGTATATATATAATATATATATATATATATATATATATATATATATATATATATATATATATATATATATATATATATATATATATATATATATATATACATTTACTGTAATTTGTGTTCGACCATGTTCAATGTACTCCTGGACACGTTCCATGGCCTCAACATAATCAGAAATAGCAGAAGATGCTTCTGTGTTAAGCTTCACTCTTGATCTTCTGTACTGCTTGATTTTGGCAAGGAAAATTCATAATACTCCGAAGAGAAAGAGTATTCCTATTTACTATATACTGAAGATCCTCTGTAGATGTACGTCTTGTGAGTGGAGGTTCTAGTAACAAAAAGCTTTGCCAATTTATAAGTTCCGAACAGTCTCTTGCGTTTAAATATATGGTTGGGGTTTCAAAATATCTGGTTTCATCAGCTGGAATACTCCTTGCCTTTAATATTTTCCTGAGGCTGAACTGTCTTAAGCGTTCTCGATCACCTCCTAACTTTTTTGGCTTGGAGGATGACTTGAACGATCATGTAGTGACTGATAAACAGCTAAGCATTTCCAATAGACGGATGTAGCAAAACCGGTTACAGTGCGAGTGACAAGGATACTAACAGAAAGCAGAAAACCCATATTTTACTTTATACCGTAAAATGGGGTGAATAGGAACAGCGGGGTGAATAGGAACGAAACTTCCCAGTCACACAAATAAATTCATTATAAATATATGCGATGATATTTTTAGTTCCCAATTTTTCTGTAAGAAGTTAATAACATTAAGAGTTGGGAAATTCAGTTTTGACACGTTGGCACCACTACTGGGGTATATAAAAAACTTCAAGAGGATCTTCAAAAACCTCATTTTTTCAACGTCTTCAAAACTTTGTATGCAGCTGCAGTATTTTTGGTATTCCAAACCTAAGAGTAGGGATTTTTAATTAATGATAGACCTGTGAACGTTGTGCTGTATTAAATTTTACTTATTTCTTTACTATATAATGAAAAAATGAAAAATGGCTTGTAACATCAGAAGTTTGCCAATAAATTACTTCGTTAAACAAAAACGTCAACGCTTAATTCAACAGACATGGAACACACAATGGAAGAATTTAAAAATAGCAAATTAGTTAGAAAAACTCCTCAAAATTATTATCTGACATCTACAACATTCCACAAACATCTCAAAATGAAAAACCAATTAAAGAATAGAGGGATGCAAACAGTACTAAGGGATGGGATGAGGGCGTATTAGTAGATCGTATTAATGCATGCAGAGATTTGGGCTACTTAATAGATTCACTTACCCAATGACTACTAGTAAAGGATAACATATAACAGGGCTGAATTTGTATTCAATTCTACTTCTGCAATTCGAATATAATTTCTTAAAATAAATTTTAATTTTTCTTGATTTCAAAGTTGTTTTTTTTAATTTTTAAAAAGGCACATCTTTGTTTGTATATAAAATAAAGGCTTGGTTTCACAGTAACTACGTGTTCTTAGTCCTTCCTTATTATTATTACCTGTTTTTATCAATCTATTAAATTTTTGAATCGGAATAAATAAAGATTATATCATTTGTTCCCATTCACCCCTATCTGCGGGGTGAATCGGAATACCATTAAAAAAATAAATAATCATATCATATATATTATAAAGCAGAAATTCTGAAACTTCAAAACGGGTGTTTTCAAAAACTACCCGGTGGATTTTTTTGCCGATTGTATCATTCGATCGGAAATATTTTTCCGAAGGTTTATGATTCAAATTTACAGGGATAACTCTGATTTTTCGTAGTAAATTTCGTATTTTTCGGTTATTTTTGACAAAAGGGTTACCAGAAGCTGTTTTTGGCGAAAATTATAATTGCTAAAAGAATTAAAATGGCTATATCTATTAGAAATATTACAAATATCTTGCAAATAATAGCAGAAAATAACTATTAATAATATTAATAATAGTAAAGAAAGACCGCTTAAATGAGGCGTAATATTATAAAAATATATTTATCTTGAAAATGAAAAAAATATTTGTAATGCTTAAAAAATAAATTAACGCGAAATATAACAATTGGTTCAACTTTTGGCGATTTATCCCTGGCGTTAGAATAAAAACATGAAATTCAGAAATTGATTAAATGAATTTTGAATGATAGTTATTTCCCTTTTTATTATCTTCTTTCTCTTTTTTATCGAATTTCCGTATAATATAACTTACAGCAGAAAAAAAGCAGATCTGATTGTAAAAAACACTGTAAGTTGTGAGTTACATATTCGTTTCTATACGATTTTCATCTTGCTTTTGTCGCCAAAGAATGTGTTTTTAAGCCGAAAATGTACTACTGACTTAATGCCTGACATAGGCTCTTAATGGTCGCTATAATGTTGCTTTTTTCAAGTGAAGATAATTTTTAGAGTATATTTTAATATTCAATCGTAAATTATATAGAGTATAACTCTTTTATTTCGTTTTGCAAATGTTTTTATTTTTAATTTAATTTTTCTTGCGCCATTTCGTTAATTTTACTTACAGGAAAAATTACAGTTTCAAAATTTAGAAACTGAAGAAGGAAAGATTATCCCGTCGATTAAAAATCTACCGCCAAGTTCTTCTCTTTTGCGCAAGCTAAAAAAAAATTATTTTAAATATTTTATTAGATAAAATGTAAATAACATTTTTCTATTTTTTTAAAAAATATTTTTTAAATCTAATTCTACCATTATGTGTCTTACAGGACAAAATAGCAGAATTACTTTTAAAAATGGTTTTATCTGTTAATTGTATGTTATTTGTTTATTTGGGTGTTTGAATTTACTTTTGTCACCAAACAATGCGATTTTATACCAAGAAGGCATAAGCCGGAACAATGTTCGCAATTCAAAAAAAAAAAAAAAAAAAAAAATGCGTATGATGTTTAAATTTTAGTATAAATGTCTTCCTCGTCCAAACTGTAAAATAATTTAATTGCAACATTTTAAAGTTTTGGCGCAGATGTCATATACGCACCACATTCGCACGATTGCAACTGGCGATTTTATGCCTCGCATGGTAAACCGACTATGGTTGTTTATTTATTAATAAACTATTTATTCACTTTCATTTTGTTGTTTAGAATAATATAAATCATTTTGTTCTATAGCTATTAATCAAACTTTTTTCTTTATTAATTTTTTTCCAATAATAGAAAAGAATTAAAAAATATTTATGAAATTGGTAATTAAAAACCAAGTTTTCTCCAAACTGGCGCCAGAAATAAATTGCGCCAATGTGGTGCATACATGACATCTGTGTCAAAGTTTTTTCACTATACATAAGTAGGGAAAATGCAGTATAAATACCGATTAAAGTTTTTTCCAAATATGGAAATTTTGTAACAGATTTGGTCATATACTCATCGAGGTATCTCACTGGCGCCAAAATGGCATTATTTGCCTTATATGGTAACCTAGCTATAGTTGTTTATCTGATGATAAGTTGTTTATTTACTTTCATTATCTTTTTTTGAAAGTATATTTGTTGTTTTGTTCTACAGTTACTTTTTTAGTTATTGTTAAATGCTGTTTAAAATGATAGAAAATAATAAAGTATCTATAAATTTCTTTGGTATTCTAAAACGAGAATTTTGCCACATTGTAGTTGCAAGAAAATCGTACTAAACCTATTGAGTATGCGTATATGATGTCTGTGTAGGAATCTTTTGTGAAATATGAAAAGTATGAGTTGGCTACTACTTGATTATCACGTCAACCAATTTCGCCAAATCGTTCGCCAAATTATACAAATTTACATAATTTTATCTTAAATAACAAAGAGAAAATGCTTAAATACGAAAGAGCAAATAATTTTGTTTTCAATTTACAGGAGGAAATTTTTCAATAATAATGTAATTGCTGTAGTGAGAATTTTAATGTGTGTGTGTGTTTTTTTTATCGTTGGCAACTTTCTGTAACGAAAAATGTTTATTTTTTCCTGCCATTGTTTTGTAAGAGCTGGTTTTGTCAAAGCCATGTTCAGGTGGTATTCAAATTTTTGAACCCTTCCCAATTACCACCCCCTTGGGCCGATTTTGCTCATTTGGAATTCCCACTGAGATATTAACCATCTTATGTACTTGACGAGTTTGAAGATGATTCTTGCATAATTGTGCCTTTTATCGCGCGAACAAAATTTAATATGCATAAAGTTTTTAGGTGGGAGTAGCTTTGGGTTCCTGGCTTCACATAATGAAAAGTTGTGAAGAAATTTTTCAGAAGTTGTACCGTGGTAACAACTGTAATAATTAATATTTCTTCAGATAAGGGAAAATTTTAAATCCTTTTGCCATAATGGTCTCATTTCGCTTCCAAATGTGCACTGTTAGTAATAAACTAAAATAGTTACTTCCAAATATCTGGTTTTTGTCCAACGTTTAAGATAATTTAATATCACAATGGTGTCTAAATCGTTTTCAGCAATGAGCAAGGTGCTGCTGGAGGTCCAAATTATTTAAAATGCAAATTTAAATTCACCAGTTCGCTTCATCCACGTTTGATTTTGAAATATTGACCAGCGCAGCGGGCATAGCCTGCTAGTATATGTATAAACAGAAAAAATGTTTCGTTTTTGCTTAAAAAATAGAGAACAAAACAAGACCGAAGTTTCTAGTAGAAAAATAAAAAAATAAAAAAAATCAATTGTTGCTTTTTTTAACGTTAAAGTTGAAAACTGTTCTGATTCACCCCATTTTACGGTATGTGAGGGAATTATGGAATATCCTTACACTAAAGATGGTATGTTACATCATACTAAAATGTGCTTTTCTAAAAATTTACAATTATTGTTATTTTTAGTATGGATATTTTTACATTTTTATTTTTACACCAAGCTTTATCTGAATAATTTAATCGCTAAATAATGCAATTTATAATAATAATCATATATGAATTATCAAATTATTGAATACTTTTTAATAATTTTCATTAAATTTTAAAAATTTTTTATAAATTTGGTTTTTTGTGATGCATTTTTTCATCTTCTAAATCCTGTAAATATAATTAGATCGTCATTTAAACCCATAGATATTATTGGGTATTATAATAGCACATTCGATATTGGAAATAAAGTGTGTATGAGGTTCACCTACAAAATAATTCATATATTTCCATTACACTACGGTCTATTTAATTGTTTGCGGAGTATTCAATTGATTTTACACAATTTTAAAAATAACCAAATTTATATATATCAATAAAATGTAGTGAGTGGCACTCACGGCATGGTGTAAATAAAAGTTATAGTTCATTTGCAGAGGCGCATGTAAAAGTTGGCTATAGACGTATTTGAGCAATAATTGAATTATCGAAGCCATTGAACAAAGTTTGGTTTAAAATCTCGTTATTCAGTGGGAAGGATTTACTAATAGAATATACCCTACGTAGATACTCCTCATAGTACTTTAATTATAATCACCCTGTATATTGTATGATTTTTTATTCTAGATTTTATTTTTTTTTCATCAAATATGAAAACTGGGAACTTAAGCAATAAGCTGTTATTTATATAGAGATAATGATATGCCAACATTCGAATTAAAACTTTTCTTAATAATATATTTTTTTCATACCTACCGATGATTTTCTCCACATATTTAGTAGTATTTGTTCTATAATCTAAACTATGACTGTGCTGCGTAAAACAAAACATAAATAAATAATACTTTCTTTTTCTAAAAGCTGTTCTATCCAATGTTAATTTTTGGCCATGTAAATAATTAAACGACTGTTGTTTTGCGATCTACTGAATTTAAATTTTTAACATGCTTTAATCCAAAGAATTATTTTATTTGTTTATTTTACATCAACAATTTATGGTTAGTTTCTCTTCTATTAAATAAGAATTATTTATTGTTTTTTTTTTACTTCAACAAATTTTGATTAGTTTTTCTTTTGCTAAATAAGAATTATTCAGATTTTTTGTTTACATAAAAAAAATATTGTTATTATTTATTTTTTCACTTGTTAAATAAGAAAGAAAACTCAACTGAAAGAAATATTTTCTTAATTCTCACTTGCTTTATTAAAAAAAATAAATAAATAAAAAGTAAAATCGTAAACGTGATAAATTATTCGGTTCAAAAATTTTATACAATATGAAAAGAACAGTAAAAATTTATAAATATATTTTTTTTCTTTTAAAAGATTGTAACTCATTTATTTTACACTCGCTGTATAATGAAAAAAAAAATTATAATTACGAATTTACATGCAAGTACAAGGCTATAAATTTCTGCAACATAAAATGTGATATAATGTATCTTTTAATGTGATATAAGATAAGAGCAATATGGCCACATTACAAATTGGAAGTTTTTTTAATGCTAGTAGTAAGTAATTAAAAAAATATTGTCTATAATCTTATTATTTTAATTTTTGGAAAAAATAGAAAGGAAAAATTAAATTAATCAAGATTTAAACTTGCAGGAAAGTTTTTTTTTATTACTAGTTTATGAAGGTATTCGCATATGCAGATAATATGGCCATAAGAGAAACAGAAATAAAATATTCATATTTAATGAACTAGAAACTAAAACAACAATAAAAATTAAATTTTTGAAACTTTACAAAAATAAGGAAAAAGTAAATAAGACAATTTAAAAAACAATTTTAAAATATTTAAAATATATTTTACTTTATAGAAAGTCAATACTTCTATGTCTTTCTTGCTGATTCTGACGCCTTCCTAGTTCACATAATTACGACAAAAAATACACAATCGCATATCTACAACTCGTTCCTTGTTTCAAATACTGCAAAGAAAACTGTCTTTATCACCTTTCTTTGCCAAGGGCAATTTTCCCCTATTTCTCGCAGACTGGAGGTTTTGTTTGTTTAATCGCTGTTGTGATTTTTGGGTTTCTTCAATATTATTTTATAAAGCGTTGGGATATAGCACGAAAAAAAAAACGATAGTAATGGAAGATTTTGCGGAAATTGTACTGATAATTGGAACGGCAGTACAATTCACTCTGTTTTAACGGAAAAAAATCCGAAAAGTCCAGAAAAAAATGCATCTTCATTTCTGTAAAACTCCCAGAATTATGGCCTTTTAAATATTTCGTCAGGTTTTAAAGATAATACACAAATTGAAATGCGTGCAGTTCAAGAAAAGAAATGTAATTTTATAAATTACAACGACTATTTTCAAAGACTAAAGTTTTAAAGACTTATCAATACATTCTATATCTAAATTAATATAAACTATTAATTATTATTACTATTACTATTAATTATTAATTAATTAATATTATTTAATTTGATTATTATTATTATTATTATTACTATTAATCTAAATCAATAAACATCATTTTTACGATGATCATAAAGAGTCATATATTACGTACGCCCAGCATTAAACATTATTATTCCTAGACCAATGATAAAAAACAGTAGTTTATCGATATACAACTTTAACTCTTTAAAATGTGTTTTACTTTTTATGGAGTTAATCAGACTGACTTCTGAACGCCTTATATTACGTACGACATGGATTGCACATTAACATTCTTGAACCCATCATGAAAAAAAAATTAATGAAAATTCACTTTTACAATTTTTGATACTGCAAATTTTTAAAGTTCTAAACATCGCGCTTTTTAAAAATTTCCGCGTTGCTTAAAGTAAAAAAAATGCACTTTTAAATGGCATTTGTTTTAAATCTTTATCACAATTTGATTTTAAATTATCGTTATTTTTTAAAACATTTTATTGCATTTTTGTCGTCGTAGCAACAGAAGTATACCATTTTTGGCATTATACATGAATCAAACAGAAAATGAGAAAAAAAAATAAATTTTAGAATTTAACCAATAAAAGTATTCAAATATACTTTAGATTTCCCAGTTCTCTACCGAGGACAAGGACTAGTTTCCAAACACTTAAAATAATAATAATAAATAATAAATAATAAATAATAAAACAGATAAAATTCTGGAATTAACAGAATTTTTCCCGCTTAATTCGGTAAAGTTTAGCTAAACTGTATTTAATTTTATGTAAACATTTTTATTTTAACATTCTATTTGATTTCTATTGTGTTTACTTTTTATGTATATATGTCTTTTAAACTTTATTCGTTTGTTACTTAATGGCAGTAGTGCATTAAAATTCTAAAACTAGTTAAATAAAGAAATAATAAAATAAAATAAATAAATATAAAATTCAGATATATTTATTTAAATCAATTTAGTAACCGGTGTGGTAAATAACGGTGTAAGTAATATGGTCATATTTCCCAATCGACAGATGACTTTTGAAAAAGAATTCGTAATTCTGTATGAATATTTAGATATTGAAAATTATTTTTCCTGTTAAAAATAAAATCAACCCAGCTAAAATATTATATTTAACAGAAAAAAAAATATTTTGTTTAAATAGTAAAAATTAAAATTTATCAAGGAAAAAATCATAAAGTGACAGCGAAGCTAAGAAGAAATTAAAAATTTCTTCCCCACTAAGCACATGATCGAGAATAGCGGAAAAAACTTTATTAGAGTAAGTTATTCGGAGAAATAGGCAATGGATTCAAGCACAACCTTTTGTAAGGTACCCTGGGGTAATAACGCCACATTAAGGTTCTACCAATTTTCACGGCTCAGTTTTAGTTTGTATTTGTCAAACCAATATATGATTTGATACAGCAACTCATTGACTATCTATATGTAAAATAATTTAACAGATATGTATTCATAAAATATAATGGCGTGATTTCTTGACCAATGCTATTTGGCGTTATTACCCACCTATATGGGTAATAACGCCATGCAAACAAAACTATGAAATAAGATGGAAAAATTGCATGTAGATTGCCCAATTCTAAAAATACAAACTCTACAAACTTAGAAATTGATAAATTGCATTCTAAGCTATTGAAAATGTTAAATTTTTTTGTGAAAGTGTAAGAAAAATAATGGTGTAGTGTGTTTGGGGTGTGGGGGAGGCAAAAGAATATCAGACCGTCAGCTTCTTTTAGCTTAAAAAGGACTGCTTAAATAGAATTATTAGAATCATTGCACAGTTTTATCTGTTTTTTTTTTTTTTGAATCAGTATTAAAGGTGTAGCTCGGCCACTGTAGGGAATCAACCGGGGTATTAATGCCAAGGATTGGCGTTATTACCCCGTTATAGTTATTGCGCTGTACATTTTAAATTACAGCGCATAAAGATATCCAAAGGAGATATCCAAAATCTTCAACAACATTTTGAAAGTCCATGAAATTTAATACAAATTTATGTAATTAACAAAGTATTTCCGGATAAAAAAATAGTCTTCACATCAAAAAACGTATCTCGCAAATTTTAGATCAAGCGTTAATTTTAGTTGCTTGTAAAAACAATAAGACTTAAAAATGAAACAAATTAACTTGAAGCTGTTTTTTGCAATTTATATGACTCAAAATCCTTCTGCGCAGAGCAAATGGGTGTCATTCACCAGATTGTTTCATACTTATGCAAATATTAGCACTTGGAGTTATTACCCCGCCTGGCGTTATTACACCAGACCACCTTATTTTATTTCAGTTAACTACAATATTACGGTTTGGTCATAATACCTGCACTGGCGATATTTGCATCACATACCTTATGTTAAATAATAGATATTTCATGTAAATAACAATAAATAATAATTTTTCTAATTTCATATACGCATAGTTTTGAAACAAGGAAGAATGCTTCGTTCTAATAGAAGAGTATCAACTATATATATATATATACATAACCAGAGATGTTTCATTCTAACAACTTTTTCTTTTTCTTTTATTTTATTTTTAACTGGCGGTTTTCATCTTTGCGCAAAACATATTGCTTAGGTGAAATACACATGTAAATCGAGGTGAGGATAGGAGGTATTACTAGAGATTGGCAGTGTTGCACTTTTGGAATTAATTTGATGCCTTGTTCAATAAATTAAATTAATACTACATTTATGTATATAGTCAAAAATGTATCATTACTAACTGCTGTCAAACACTATATTGTGAATAATTTGCTAAAATTATGACATTCGATTTGCTGTTAGAATTCTTAAAAGTGATATAATGAATTTGGCATTAAACGATTCAAGGTCTTGAAATATTGTATTTTATTTTTTTCATAATTTTAAAGAGACGAAGGAATTTATGAAACTTAAGACAAGTCTTTTCTCCAAACTTTCGTTAAGAATGAAAACCGAAGGCAATATGAAAGCCAAGATAAAACGTAGCAACACCGTCTGGCACATTATCTTACATAAAATATGTTTTTGATAGAGATTATCATAATTTATTTTATATGATTAATTATAATAAATAATCATCAATAATATGAGATTAATTATAATAAATTATTATCATAATTTATTTTATATATATATATATATATATATATATATATATATATATATATATATATATATATATATATATATATATATATATTTATGTATACATTTGTACAGATTTTTAAATGTAAAATTTAAATAACGCACATAATGTTTTTATAAATATGAGCATTAAGTACATTCTTGTCATATTCTTAATATTTAGTACCTTTATTTAACATAATAATTTAGATAATTTAAACATAAATAACTGAAATCGGACATCTAGTGTAAATCAGAATAATAGTTATTTTTCTTGAATTAAACTACAATTCTTGCATTAAAATTTATAATTTGCAAACTTTTAATAAATAAAACTTAAAGTTTAGTTACATTTATATCTATTTATTTATTAATTTTCTAAAGAACAATTTATCTATCTTCCATCTTCTGAACAAATTTTAAAGAAAATAAGCTAAAAACTCTTTGATACAGTTATTTTGAAGAAATAATGAGTCTTGCTTTTCTTTAAAACCCACCGGAAGTGTCGTTAAAAAGATATTTTGAAAAGAAACTTGAAGCTTGAATGATTGAAAAGATAAGATAAGTGCAAAGTCTATTTCTTAAAAGTTCTATCTAGATTACTTTAGATAAAAAAGAATGCCTTATTATTTCAGCTTAATGCACTTGGACGTGAAGAAGAAAGTTTAAAACTATAAAGTGGCGTTAAAAATTAATACAGTGTACGATAAATTTAAAGAAACGAAACTATTTTGTAGCAAATTAATTTATTGCAGATTATTATATGCATAGTAATTTCATGTATATGTCGAAAGTAAAAATTTGAAAAAGAAGGAAATCTTATAAAGTATCGAATTTTTCGATGCTTCAATGATCTGATTCTAAGTAAAAAATTATGTTACTAAAAAAAAAAGGATTTTATAATATATAATTAAATGATATCGTGTGCAAGATTCATTTTTTAAACTTAATGATTTATTCATGCATATTACATTGTACAGTTAAAAATAACTTGAAATAGATTGATTTCAACATTCATTAAAATAAATATGACAATAGTAAAAAAATGTAGTCGATTAAATTTAAATATACAGCAAACAAAATATCGCGATGAAAATATAGATCATACTGTTATTTTTATGTTGATGTCTATAGCAACAATAGCAATAAAATTTCATCTAATATTAATGTTTTTTCATCGCTTATTGAGAGCAATTGTATATTTCTGGATCTTCGATAATAGTAACATTAATAATTTCTCTTTAACTTCATTAATTTATACTTCCAAATAACTACATTTTAGCAGTCATTTTTTTTTTAAATTTGTGATGTCATCTCCAACTTGTCAATAACTTCTTATGCCAAAAATTTTATATGTTATCTCGGAATTTTAAAACATCCAGAGGAAAAATCTGGTTTGCGATCATGTATAGTGATTTAGAATATTGTAGTAGATTCTTATATTGCAGAGGATTTGATGTAGTTTTTGAAGAATGAAAATAAATTATTAAGTATATAATTTATCTGAAATTATATTTGTTTGCTGAATTATAGTTTTCTAATATGTAAAATTTTCTTAGATCGAACAAATATGTGCAGTTAAATTAAGTTTATATAAATAACATTTTAAAAACCAAATGTATGTATTTTTTAATTATTACATCTATCATTCAAAAATATGTGTTTTGAGAACTTCATGATTAGATAGAACGACGCAAATTTTATAAAGCACTTAAATTCAATTTAAATAAATAATATTTTGTAAAATCCTGCTCATGAACTTACTTATTTTTGCATCTATAATTGATATCTATGCTATTTTTTATCGATCTTCATGATTAGTTCGAATTAATCAAATTTTATAAGCCTCTAGAGTATTCCTTATATCTATTAATATTAACATTATGGAATACATTATGATATGTTGATTAATGTAATTTCTTTTATTATGCTTACAAATTCTTCACACCTATTAAAATTCTACACGATCATGCAAAACTTAGTTATTAATTACATTTTATTGTCAGAAACACAAATGTTGTTATCTTGAATATGAAAGCTTGTATCGATTTATATGTTAAACGCTTTCGAATATTTTTTGTAATATATATATATATATATATATATATGTGTAAATAGGAAACCAAGGTCCCAAACGTTTTCCAAAAGAGATAGCCGCCATTAAAGTTTAGGGTCCAAAATTTCAAATACGCATAAAAAACGAAAAATTTGGTCGATTGATTTGCGGTTTTCGTTAAAATTTTTCTTTATGTCGGTGTTTTCTTGTAAATAAATTATAAAGATAAATTTCGAAAAATGCCGATAGAGGCCGTTTTAGACTTTGAAGCAATAAAAAACTATTTTTTTGCCGTGATTTTTTGCATTTCAATAAATGGTTTCGTAAGCTTAGACTTAAATTTTGAGCTCAAAATCTGAATAGTTGGAAGCGGTTAAGTAGCACAAACTTAACTGTGTTCAGAGGGTTTAAATTTCAAATGATTATATAAAACGGAAAAATTGGTCGATTGATTTGCGGTTTTCACTAAAACCATTCTTTATGTCGGATTTTATTGAAAATGAATTATAAAGATAAATTTCAAAAAATGCCGATAGAGGGCGCTTTAGACTTTGGATTAACGAAATAATCCATCCGAATACTATTTTTTGCCGTTATTTTTTTGAATCTCATTAAATGGTTTCGTAGATTTAGATTTAAACTTAAATTTTGAGCTCAAAATCTTAATAGTTGGGAGTGGTTAAGTAGCTCAAACTGAACTGTGTTCAGAATGTTTAAATTTTAAATAAAACGGAAAACTATTAAAAAACGGAAAAATTAGTCGATTCGTTTGAGGTTTTTGCTAAAACTACTCTTTAAATCATCAGTGTTTTCTTGAAAATAAATTTTAAAGATAATTTCACAAAATGCCGATAGAGGGTGCTTTAGACATTGGAGTAGCGTACAACTATTTTTAACCGTTATTTTTTTTTAAATCTCATTAAAAGCTTTCAAATGCTTAGATTTAAATTTTGAGATCAAATTCTGAGTCGTTGCGAGTGTTTAAGTAGTGCAAAAGTGAACTGTGTTCCGGAGGGGGGGGGGGTAAATTTCAACTCCTGAACACACTTTAGTTTGCGCTTCTTAACCCCTCCCAACGATTCAGAATTTCAGTTCAAAATTTAAGTTTAAATCTAAGAGTTCGAAAACATTTAACAAGTTTTGGAAAGCATTTAATTAGATACAAAAAATAACGGTTAAAATTTGTTGTTGGTTACTCTGAAGTTTAAGACGCCCTCTAACGGAGTTTTTTTAAATTTATCTTTAAAATTCATTTTCAAGAATATACTGACTTAAAGAATAGTTTTATTTTAAACCGCAAACGAATTGACGAATTTTTCCGTTTTTTATTATTATTTGAAATTTGAACCCTCTGAAAACAGTTCAGTTTGTGCTACTTAACCACTCTCAACTGTTCAGATTTTGAGCTCAAAATTTAAGTCTAATTTTACAAGAACATTTAATCAGATGCCAAAAATAACGTAAAAAGTAGTTGTTCGTTACTTCAAAGTCTAAAGCCCTGTCTATCGGCATTTTTTGAAATTTATCTTTATAATTCATTTTTAATAAAATACCGAGATAAAGAATAGCTTTAGTGAATACAGCAAATCAATCGATTAGTTTTTCCGTTTTTTCTAATAATTTGAAATTTAAACCCTCTGAACACAGTCAAGTTTGTGGTACTTAACCACTTCCAACTATTTAGATTATGAGCTCAAAATTTAAGTTTATAAAAAACGAAACCATTTAATGAGATGCAAAAAATCACGGCAAAAAATAGTTTTTCATTACTTCAAAGTTTAAAGCGCCCTATATCGGCATTTTTCGAAATTTATCTTTATAATTTATTTTCAAGAAAATACCAACATAAAGAATAATTTTAGTGAAAAATATGGAATGGCTTTAACAAAACAATTCCGCCTGCTGAAGAGTGATGGCTTTTATTCTGAAGGTGACTTTTTATAATGTTTAATATTGCTATTTTAATGTTTACTGTTTTTTAAAAATATTTATGCATTATGATCCTAGTGCTTTATAAATATTTTCATGAAATTTAAATTGTATATATAAATTTATATATATATATATAACTCTCAATTTTAAAATATATGGTTTGAACTAAATTTATGAGTAAAATAAAAAGTTGAGCTTCTGTAATAATGGCAATAATTATAAATGAATTATTATTTCCTTTAAGAAGGAAAAACTAGGATGTCAAAGCAGTTTTGTTCAAAAAATTTCGAAAGTGAGATACATTACTTCATTAATAGGCTACTTCAGTCAAGCAAAAATACCACTGCTTTAACAACATTTCGTTCGAAAAAAATGAAAATTGAGATATCATTACATTACATCATTAACACACTACTTCAGTCAAGTAAAAAGATCAATTCGCTAATGCTAATCTCACGGGAAAAAAATATAAAGGTATCTTGGCTGCATTTCAATATTCACTTATATTTTATTTATTTATTTATTTATTTTATTTATTATTATTTTGCATTGAATAACTTAAGACTAGAACGCCTGAAATATTGCTACCCCCTAAAATGCCGGAAGGTGTCATTTTGTCACTGGTCGATATTATGCAAAAAAATTTGAAAAAAATGTACAGTTTGATATTCTTTTTACAAATACATGTAGAACACACAAATAATGTTAAATCTGGAATCAAAGAAAGAAAAAAAATTACAAGATTAAATTAAAATGCTTAAAGTACACACAAATATTATTGTATTTGTAAAATACTCTTAATTTTTCGAGATATAGAGAAATATATTTCACACACAAATTTTATTTTATCTACAATATAAGAACAATTTTGCTATATGATAAGAGCATATATATTGCACACACAAATAATTATTATGTCTGTAACTTAAGAATATTTTTGCAAGATAATATGAAAATATAAAGAAGTGAAATGACTTCTTATGTTACTAACAATCAATACATTTATAGGTGACATTTTTTGTGCATTTGTCGCATGTCATTCTATTACAAGAAGAACATACTTTATCTGTCACATTTCCATGACATTTTTTAACTTCGCATTTCCTACGCTTAGAAGAATTTTCAGTCCGCAGTTCTTCATCTCTCATGCTTCTTTTAGTGGCCTTTTCAATGCATTCTGCTTTCCTTTCTTCAGCTAGTGTTTGATAAATACACGCCTTGTTATGTTTTTTTCTCGTTTCACTTTTGAAAACAATCCAACCGTTTATGGCAGCAAAGTCTAACATATTGTTCAATATGTGAATTGGCCATTTTCTTGAACCTGCTTTGACTGAGTATTGTCTTACCATTTGGTCACCAATATCTACGCCACATTTCGTTTCATTATAAAAACTGACAGTTTCAGGTGTTTTCTTTGAATTGTTAGCAATTGTGATGCTTGAACGCATAGAACTAAGAATTATCACATTCTTTTTTTAGATTGATGTACTCTAAGTGTTGAGCCCGATTCTTCATTCTTCAATATTTTTGTTCAATGCAACTCTTCTTTACCTGATTTTACAAAATCTGGAATTTCTCGTCTGGCCCTATTTACCATGCTAACTGAACTCGTCCGCCTTTCCTTTAGTTTCTTTGCCAACTCAAGAGAAATAAAAATATTGTCAACTGTGACATTTCTTCCCATATTTTTAAAAGTTTCTATTAATTTTAAAACCACATACTCCGAAAGTCTCCGACTTTGATCTCGTTCTTCATATTTTCCTAAGTAGAGAAATGCGTTTAAAATATACTTACTTTCTAAATCTGCAGCTATCCAAAATTTTTGCCCGTAATTATCAGGTTTTGATGCTATAAACTGAGTAAATGGACAGCGAGTATTACTTGGAAACAATTGTTCATAAATTGTTATGTTATTTCCTGGTTTGTAACAGCGTATGCAATTTTCAATAAAACGATTCCATACTTCTGAAATCATTGCGAATTTATCATCTTTAATTTGATTACGACGAGTTGATTTGATATCAAATCGCAAAAATCTTGATATTTCACAAAATGTGTCTCTGGATATTGTTTCTTTACAAAAATTTATAACCCATTCTGTAGACCATAATGAATGAAGTTCGAGGTTACTAGCTCCTAAAACTCCACGTTCATACAAAATCGAAATGTAAGCTAAAAGTTCCTGTTCTGAAAGAGACCAAGCGTCATTTTCTAATACTCGGCGAGCTTCTGTGTTTGTGCATTTAAATATATGCTCTAAGATCCTTCTGTCTATAAAAAGCAACCAAACACTCAAGACGGAGTCATAATTCTAGAAATATTTTTTTAAAATATTTTTGACTAATCCTCGATCTTAATTTAAATTCACGTTATCAATTACGAACATTAAAACTGTTCTAAAAAAATAATAAAAAGTTTAATTATTTTCTTAATTATGATTTACTTGTCTAAAAGTAAATTTGCACTGCTAATTTGTGGCTTAAAAACCAATTGTGATAATTAATTTGGAATCATTTTTTAAAGAAAAATGTTAATAATAATAAAAAAATCAAACTATTAAATCCCATTATTTTTTTAAAGGGAATGGGTTTGATATGTCATAATATTACAAACAAAGGACAGTTTTTAAGAACATATTTTAATCTACTGACTTAATGATAAAATGAATTCATTTAAAAATAATTAACAGATTATTTTTGACATTGTTTTGTTTATCAATTTATTTAGAAATTTATACTAATTAGTAAAGTTAAAAATTAAAAATTAAGAAAAAAAAGAATTAGATAATCTATAAATTTTTATATTATAAAAAAGTAAAACTATTCGCTAATCCGTGAATTTTGATTAATTGTAAAAATTATTTTTATTATTTTTAGAAGTCGCAAACATGCATATAATAGAAATATGCAGCATATAAATTTATTTTATTCATTCATGCATACAAAATATGATATCCTCTTGAGATCAAATTAATTTCTTGAAAAGTTTGGGCATTGTGTACTAGAAAATATTATTTCTTTCAATTTGGTATGTCTGTGTGACTGTTCAAAAAATAATCCTACACTTTTTTTACCTTTTGTTTGAGAAGGCTTTTGATATGTAAAACACATCTATCTTATTTGAAAAAAAAATTTGATATGTCCTACTTATCAAAATGATTTTTGTTGCAAATTTTTTCTTTCTCCTTTAAAAAAAAAAAAAAAAAAAAAAAAAAAAAAAAAAAAAAAAGACGTTTTGTTTACGGAATTATTTTTACTTTAATTAAAATTGCCTATAAAACATTGCTTTGGATGCGCCATTGGGAATTAGGATAAGCATGGATATCACACGTTAGTTGTTTCTGCTGTTCTATTCAACTTTGTGAGAGAATTAAGGGAAAAAAGACTCGCCATATTAATTATTTGGAGAAGGACTAGAGATCATTTAGAAGATTGCACTTTCATATGACTTAAAAAAATTAATTAAAAAAAAGAAAAAACACAAGCATGTTAATATCATAATAACGATTCTGCTATGAGGCCTGTGGGTATCAATTGCATGCTTCCTGTGACACATTCGTCGGTAAGATACAGTTTTTCAGTTGATGATGAATGCATGACATCTTGTAGCCATGAGAATGAAACGGAAATGGATTAAATTCTGCTTCAAAAATATTTGAGGACCCTTATGATAACGCAAATAGAATTGATTGACCTAGTGCATGATTTGAGGTTTAGCAAGAACTCAGACGCGTTTCTAAGATCAAGACTTCAGGAATTGAGTCTGTTGGCGAGTAATGTCCGTATTTGTATATAATGTGCCGGACGTAAAGACTTCATACGTTTTTATAAAAATGATAGTGAAGTATGGTTTTGCTACAACATTCCAAGACTTATGGCATCTTTAGATCTATCTCATAAATGAGAGGAATGATGACTTTATAATGGTATGTATGATGTGAGTCTAAAAGCAGTACAAGTTCATATTGGAAATAAATATAACTCTATTCCTGTAGGAAATGCTTCAAGTAAAAAACATATTGTAGCGTATATTGGGTTCTTTTGATCTTATGGTTAGACAACTTCAAACTCTTGCTCTTAGAAAAGTAGAAAATAATTTATTTACAGATCTTCAGAACAACAGAGTCTTCGAAACTCACAAATATTACAAGATATTCCCAAATAACTGTTTAAATCTATCGAACAAGTACAAATATAGGTCGCAGAGACTCTTTATACAATGTCTCAACACTATATCACATTCAAAATAACGTAGATAAAACTCAATACATCAAGCAAACTTGCTTGGACAATCTCTAGTAGCTCACTCAATGACTGACTGGTAAATAATAACAACAGCTCGCATCGCTTCTCTTCTTATATATAGTCTCGTAGCATGTGCTAGAAATTTCTAGAAAAACCTGGAAAACCACGGAACAACAAACAATGTATCAGTATATCTAAGGGGGGTTACCATTAAGAAGGAAGGGTTACCATCGCCAACAATCGCCAAGTTTGTCGCCAACTTGGCGATATATCGCCAAATTTGGCGACCAAAATTAGTCGCCAAAAGTGACGCCAACTTGGCGATATCTTCATTATTTCGCCAATCTGCCGTAGACATACACTGAAAATAATGGACAAGTTTGCTTGATAACAGAGACAATGTAACATAATATTAGTAAAGGAATGGAGCTTAATAAGATTATTTACATTATTTTACAGTACAAACACTAACTATTTACAAAATTCGTAACACTACCCCCTCCTCAAAGACTGCACGTCCCGGGCAGTGCAATCCTTGAGTTAGAGGAAAACACTTAAAATAAATAAACAAATAAATAAATAAATAAATAAATAAATAATAACAATAATAATAAAATTTACATAAATAAGAACTAATTACTATTTACATATTTACAAAAAGTGACTTTCATGACCATGGTCTGAAATTCCAGTTTTGAATTTTTAATCACTTTCGCCAAAATAAGGGGCTAGCCGGTTATAATGTACGACCCTGGGTTTGGTGTGTGGCGATTTTCGTATGCGTACGACGACGTCATTCAGCCTGTTGACGACTGTGTAAGGACCGTCCCAGTTTCTTTGTAGTTTTGGCGACAGTCCCTTACGACGTATCGGATTCCACAACCAAACTTTGTCACCTTCGTTGAACTGATGTCCAGTTGCCTTTGTGTCGTACCGTGTCTTCATCTTTTCTGATGCCAGTCCAATTCGGTTCCTCGCTAGACAATGAATCTCCTCAATCCGTGCCTGGAGTTCATCGACATATTCCTCAGGCGATGAAGGAGCATCAGGAGGACGACCAAACAAAAGATCAGCAGGCAGACGAAGATCACGACCAAAGAGCATTTGAGAAGGGGAGTAACCAGTGGCCTCATGAGTGGCACTCCTGTAGGCAAGCAGGAAAAGCGGTAATTTCTTGTCCCAGTCCTGTTGGTCTCTAGACACCAGGAGAGAGAGGCTATTTAAGATTGTACGATTGAACCGCTCCACCATGCCGTCCGATTGCGGATGTAGAGGTGTAGTTCGAGTTTTGTCCATGCCGAGTAGTCCACACATTTCCTTAAACACAGCCGAATCAAAGTTTCTTCCTTGATCGGAATGGATCTGAAGAGGAACTCCGTATCTGGAAACCCAGTGTTGAACTAGTATGTCTGCTACTGTTACCGCCTCTTGATTAGGAATGGCGTAGGCTTCAGGCCACTTAGTGAAGTAGTCCATGACAACGAGGATGTACTTATTGCCATCAGATGTTCTAGGAAGAGGACCCAGGATGTCTAGTGCAATTCGTTCGAAAGGAGCTCCTACATTATAACGCTGCAGTCGCCCACGGGTGCGCCTCTTTGGACCTTTACGTGCTACACAGGTGTCACAAGTTCGACACCACTTCTCTACATCACTGCGAACATTATTCCAGTAGAAACGCTCTCGAACCTTTTGCAGGGTCTTCATTACACCAAAATGACCTCCTGTGGGACTACCATGCAGTTCTTGAAGGACTATAGAAATTCTCGACTTAGGGAGTAGTAGTTGCCATCTACATGTCTTTCCATCGTCAGACTCCCATTTTCGATACAAGATGCCGTTCTTCAAATGTAAGGAATCCCAGAGAGCCCAATAACGTTTAGTCGTAGGATGATAATGGGCCATGTCTTGCCAGCTGGGCTTCCTGTTGGACTCCTCTTTCAGCTCTAGAATTGGCTTAATTTCAGGATCAGCAAGTTGATCTTTACGCAGGCTCTCGTCACTCCACGGATCTTGCGATGATGTAGACCCAGTTGTAACTTGTCTTACTATAGGACCTTTGACATTAAATTTCTTCTCAACCCGGTCGCAGTATCTACAATTCTCTGAGCAGGGTCTTCTTGAGAGAGCATCTGCATTTCCATGTGATGAGCCTTTTCGATGGCGTATCTCCATATCGTACTCTTGAAGCTTTTGTATCCACCTGGCTATCTGGCCTTCAGGGTTCTTAAAATTCAATAGCCAAGTTAGAGAAGCATGATCAGTTCGGATCAGGAACTTTCGACCGTAAAGATAGTGATGAAAGTGGTCTATGGCTTTCACTACAGCAAGAAGCTCTTTTCTTGTTACGCAGTAGTTTCGCTCGGCCTTTGACAAGCACTTGCTGAAATAGGCGATAACACGCTCCTGGCCGTCGATTTCCTGGGACAGTACAGCGCCAATGCTTTCGTTGCTTGCATCCGTATCAAGTATAAACTGTTTATCGATTTGAGGATACGACAGAATTGGAGTGGATGTCAAGGCCTCCTTAAGCTTTTCGAAAGCAGCGTCACATTCCTGTGTCCACATAAATTTTTGATTGGCTTCTGTTAATTTATGAAGTGGTCTTGCAATCATCGAGAAGCCTTTGACGAATTTTCTGTAATAGGTGCATAATCCTAGAAAACTTCGAAGCTGGTGAACATCTGCTGGACGACTCCAATTTTTCACGGCCGATATCTTCTCCGGATCAGTCCTAACTCCTTCCGCCGAAATGATGTGTCCAAGGTAGGCGACTTCATTGCGAAACAAACTGCACTTCGAAGGGCTTAACTTCAAATTAGCTTCCTTTAATTTTTGTAGCACCCGCCTGAGGTTGTTCAGATGTTCATCAAAAGATTTTCCTATGATTATGATGTCATCTAAATAAACAAGACATGCTTCATACGACAGCCCCCGGAGAACCGTTTCCATAAGCCGTTCGAAAGTTGCAGGTGCGTTACATAGACCAAAAGGCATTACCTTGAATTGCCATAATCCTTGTCCCGTTGTGAAGGCAGTCTTCTCGCGGTCGTCGGGATGGATCTCTACCTGCCAGTAACCACTCTTCAGATCCAGAGTCGAGAACCAAGTGTTGCCCGCAAGTGTGTCGAGAGTGTCGTCGATCCTTGGTAGAGGGTAACTATCCTTTTTAGTGACGTCATTCAGTCGGCGGTAGTCTACACAAAATCTTGTTGAACCATCCTTCTTTCTTACTAATACAATGGGAGACGCCCATGGACTTGTCGATGGTTCGATGACGTCATTTTCTTCCATATCTTTAATTAAATTTTGCACCTCTTCTTGCTTGGCAAAAGGTAATCGTCTAGGGTGCTGTTTAATAGGAGAGTGATCTCCCGTGTCAATTCGGTGTTGTGCCATTTTAGTTCGTCCAAAGTCTTCAGATGTTTGGGAAAATAAACTTTGGAATTCTCTAATTAAACTTTCAGCAGCATCTCTCTGGTTTGGATCTAAGTCCGTATTTTGTAACAAATCCTTGACTAAATTATCTGAAGATTTCTGAGAGTGATAGGAATTTTGACTTACGCACGTCACAGGAGCACATGATGCTATCACCTCTCCTTTCTTGATAGTCCTCGTCTTATCACTGATGTTAGCAATTCTGACTGGAATGGTCTTTTTCGAGAGGTCTACTACAGAAGAAGCCACCAATACTCCTGCTTGTGTACTATTGTCTACTGGATAATCTATATGGCCAAATCGGTAATTAGTTTCATTTTTAATTTCAGCTGGAACTAAAAATTCTGTTCTTGGATCTAGATTAATGTCTTCTTTGGCTATTACTATTTGTTTACATTCAATTTCGTTATTTAATCCAAAAAGACTTATTTCTTCAAATTTTGAGATCATTTTGTTATTTTTGAAATCAAGTCTGAAGTCAAACTTCTTCAGAAAATCTAGTCCGATTAAGCAAGGATCTGTTATGTCAGCCACATATGCCGTATGGTAATATTTCGTTCCTCCAAAGTTGATAGTTAAATTGGCCTTTCCATATATGCCAATCTTGTCGCCCGTCACAGTTTGCAGGGTAACGCATGGTGGAGTCCAGATGAGTTTACATTTCAATTTTCGAGCCAAATCTTCTCTTATTATTGTCACATTGGCTCCTGTATCGACAATCATACGGCACTGAATTCCGTTAATAAAGCCTATCACATATAATTCGTTATCACCGCCGCTCATTTTTGATATCTGGAGGATCTTCAGGTGGGGCTTTTCATTCTCTGGCAACCTCCGCCCCGCGAGATGGCCAAAATTTAGTTTCCCTGCTGACTGTTTGAATTTATCTCACGTTCGTGGATTTTGGGGCAATTTCTTCGGAGATGTCCTGTATCACCGCATCCCCAGCACGTGAGATTCTGTCTTCTTGAGCTTATTCTTCCGTATTTCAAAGCTTCAAGCTCTTGATTTATTTTCCTAATTTCTTTCAAGATGTCGATTTCATTGTCTGAGCTTTTGTTCACCGTTGCCCCTCGGACTGAATGACGATCTCTTCGGCTGGCTTGTGTAGCTGCTTCCAACTTTAAGGCATATAGTAGTGCAGCCTTTAAATCCTGTACATCTGCCATTCGTACCGCTCTTTGCAATTCTGGATCTTTTATTCCGTCTACAAAATATTGCAGTGAGAGCATTTCCCGTACATTTGTTGGACAGTCACTGAATGCTAAATTTGCAAGTCGTTCAATTTCCGAGGCAAACTCTTGAAGGGTTTCACTCGATTTTTGATGGCGGCTCTTCATTTGTATTCTCGTATAATCCTTGAAGAATTTTTCGCCGAATCTCATTTCAAGTGCACAACTTAGAGTCTCAAAATTGAGTTGCGTCATATCGGGCAATGTTTGCAGCACGTCGGCGGCTTCTCCTCTTAAAGATGCTGCCAGTTGACAAGCTTTCACCTCGTCACTCCATTTGTTCGCTTCAGCTACAATAGTGAATTGGGTCTTGTAAACTTGCCAGGAACTCTTTCCATCGTATGTCGACAGCTTAATGTGCACGGGAGAAGCAGGCGGATTCCTAAATTCTTCATAATTACCACTAGACGCTGAAAGTTTCTTCTCAAGATCTTGTACTTTTTTATTTAGCTTTTCATCTACTTCACCTAGTATTTTCTCTTCAACGTTACTGATTTTCTCTTCAACGTTACTGATTTTCTCTTCAAAGTTACAAACTTCATTCTGAATTTTCTCTTCTACTTCCGCCATTTTCTCTTCTACCGAGCCTATTCTTCTCTCTACCGATGAGAACTTTTCTTCTAAAGTTTTCTTCATTTCTTCTTGGCCTTTATTAATCTTTTCAGTCACATCTTCTTGGCATTTGTCAATTTTATTTGTCAACTGTTCCATTCTTTCTTCGTTTTTATTCATTTTTTTCGCCAACTCTTCTTGGCCTTTATTCATCTTTTCCGCCAACTCTTCTTGGCCTTTATTCATCTTTTCCGCCAACTCTTCTTGGCCTTTATTCATTTTTTCTGCCAACTCTTCTTGGCCTTTATCAATTTTATTTGTCAACTGTTCCATTCTTTCTTTGTTTTTATTCATTTTTTCCGCCAACTCTTCTTGGCCTTTATTCATCTTTACCGCCAACTCTTCTTGGCCTTTCGTCAATTCTGCCTTTATTCCATTAATAGCTTCTAACAGTTCTTTCAGTTGACCGTCCATTGTTCTTGTTTTCGCCATAAGATCCCGACTCCTGACACCAAATGTTGTAGCGTATATTGGGTTCTTTTGATCTTATGGTTAGACAACTTCAAACTCTTGCTCTTAGAAAAGTAGAAAATAATTTATTTACAGATCTTCAGAACAACAGAGTCTTCGAAACTCACAAATATTACAAGATATTCCCAAATAACTGTTTAAATCTATCGAACAAGTACAAATATAGGTCGCAGAGACTCTTTATACAATGTCTCAACACTATATCACATTCAAAATAACGTAGATAAAACTCAATACATCAAGCAAACTTGCTTGGACAATCTCTAGTAGCTCACTCAATGACTGACTGGTAAATAATAACAACAGCTCGCATCGCTTCTCTTCTTATATATAGTCTCGTAGCATGTGCTAGAAATTTCTAGAAAAACCTGGAAAACCACGGAACAACAAACAATGTATCAGTATATCTAAGGGGGGTTACCATTAAGAGGGAAGGGTTACCATCGCCAACAATCGCCAAGTTTGTCGCCAACTTGGCGATATATCGCCAAATTTGGCGACCAAAATTAGTCGCCAAAAGTGACGCCAACTTGGCGATATCTTCATTATTTCGCCAATCTGCCGTAGACATACACTGAAAATAATGGACAAGTTTGCTTGATAACAGAGACAATGTAACATAATATTAGTAAAGGAATGGAGCTTAATAAGATTATTTACATTATTTTACAGTACAAACACTAACTATTTACAAAATTCGTAACAATATTTTATCCTGAAACAGTTACTAGTATTGAAGTAGATTGAATATAAGAAGAAAAAAATAGCTGACTTCAGATTTATTTCGATTCCGCTGGGAATGCAAAAAAGTTATAAGAAATAGTCATGCTTTATTTGTGAATGGGTATTTTTATTATTAAATAAAATACATTTTAAAACAAAGTGTTTCATTTGATTTAAACTGTATTAGCAAAATCGAAAACTTACATTCGAAGGGGGGAAAATACAGTTTTGCGTTGTTTTCATTTTATTTTTTAAACCTGAAACTGGTAGAATAATAAAATGCGTAAGAAAATTTCTTATTCTGTAGTCCGCAGTGAGTTAAGAAAAGTAAACGAAAAAAAAAGAAAGAAAGAAATCTGGACAAATGTCCCCTATGATCAAAACTCTCTCCCTCAGGTGTATTTCAGATATGAATATTTCATTCGCAAAATGTTACGGTTACTAAAGTTTGCAATACATACAACAAAATATAGGCGAAATATCAGACTATTTTCATACTCTCTTATTGTTTCAATAATCTAAGATTATCTTGATGTAGTTGATGCACACGTTAAATTCAGAATAATACACAGAAAGGTTTTAACATGTATTTCCTTTATTGCTGCATTTAAAAAAACAAACTTCAGTTTGTTCTTCTTTATTCGTTATATTTATTCCAAGTTTTTTTCATCGGATTTTAAATAAATACCGAAACAAAATCTGTAAAGTTACTATTTTTTTTAACGGAGATTCGTAGAACTTTTTAAGTAAATCCAACAAGAAAAATTCAAATAACGGATGCATAATTTTACTTTAAGTCAAAAAACTTGGAACGACTAGATTCTTGAATGACTAGAAAATTTTATGTAACTGCAACCTGAGGTATATATAAAGTATTAAAAAGGTTACTGTAATTTTAGAAAAGTCCTTTAAAAAGCTGCAAGCTTCTGTAATATTAGAAAAACTACTTTTCTAGATTTACATCTTAATTTGAACGTTTTAGAGATAAAATGTCTGTGAGCATACAGATTTCTGTATCATCATTTCTGTTGAATTTTATATATATGTTGCGGCCAATACCCGGAGCCTGGCCAATTCTAGAACTGGCCGGCCAATACCCGAACTGGCCAAGCTTCCTGGCCAAAACCCGAAATACATGAAATGAATAGCGTATTTCGGGTTTTGGCCGGCCAATTCGCGAACTGGCCGGGAAGCTTTGGCCAACATCCGAACTATGATGCATACGTACCAATTTTTTTGTAATTAAGATAATGTAGGATTAAAATGTACAGTAAAAAATATTCCCATTGATTATATTGAAACGAAATACTTTTGTGTACCCAACTAAATTAACCAAAAATAGTACACAATTCCCTTTCAATATCGAAATTAATTGATAAACCAAATACGATAACAATTACATGTTAACCGGAAACTTTACTCGAGTTAGATCATGGACAGGCTGACGTCTATACTTTTTGAATTCATTGACACTTTTAACTATGTTAGAAAGGATTAAGCCGAGTGGTTATATCTATTTTGCGTATTGGCCAATCGCATCTGGCCATTTCGCGAATTGGCCTATTGCATCTGGCCAGTTCGCGAATTGGCTGGCCAATTCTAGAATTGGCCAGTCATTTTTTAACGTTGCTGGCCAATTCGGGAACTGGCTGGCCAGTTCTAGAATTGGCCAATTTCGGGTATTGGCTGCAACATATATATTTTTTACAGTGTATGTCTATCTGTTTTACTAAGAAATTCATGATACTTCGCATGAACTTGAGGATTTCTTTTTTACAATATGTAATTTATAGCAGCAGTTGTACACTAACAAATTGAAAAATAATTATATTTAATTTAATTGTAGTATTTTACTTAATAAAACATCGTGAACTATACATCTAAAAGGTAACTTCCGAATTTCAATTATGATTGTTTCATTAAAAAATGCAAATAATATGATTTAGTTCATGAAGATAAAGTAAATAAAATATACAGGGTGTACAGGATGTATCTAAACTCTTGGAGAAAACTTTAAGAGTTGATAGCACACATCAAGACAAACAATATTAAATAGGAAACCAATAGTCCCAAAAGTTTTCCAAAGGAGATAGCCGTCATTAAAGTTTAGGGTCCAAAATTTCAAGTATCATAAAAAGCGGAAAAAATGGTCTATTGATTTGCGATTTTCACTACAACTAATCTTTATGTAAGTATTGTTTTGAAAATAAATTATAAAAATAAATTTTTAAAAAAATGCTGATAGAGGGTGTTTTAGACTTTGGAGTAACGTACAATAGGGTGGAACGAAAGTATAGGGAAAAATATTTTCTTTTGAAAATAATTTTGTAATAGCAATTAAAAGTTGCCTTTGTATGTTAACAATAAAACTACGAAGTTTTTTCGTTCTAAATTTATATCTTGAGGTGCCGCAAGAGCCTTAAAAATAGGGATTTAAAAAAAAAAAAATCCAAATTTAGCATAATATTATAATTATATTTTCACTGTTTTAATTTTACATTTTAAAAATCAAATATTCTTTTTAATAGTAATCTATACATGCTTATTTACTATAACAATAATAATATTAAGTTCAATTGAGGTAAATTTATGCATTAAGTTTTTGCAAAAGTCAAATAAATTAGCTTTTTTCAAAAAGAATCAAGATTTAATATCAGTTTGAATTTAGCAGTTGTAATTACTTTTTTTGCTTACAAATAGTTGTTCAAACACTGCTTTTTGATAATATGTAAAACTTTTCAAAAACCCCTTCAAAATCATCAGGACCCTTTGTTTTTCTGTCCAATTCACGAAACAGGTGGTGCAAAGGCAATTCATTTAAGAAGAACAACCAAATCAGCCACTGCAGTCGTCTGTTCAGATCTTTTGCCATTAAAACAATCATAACGTTGTTAACTCCAATGTTTGTGGGTGTCCCATCGCACTGAAAAGCAGTTACAGTTGATATGTTCAAAGATTGTTACAATTAAAGTACTCTATTATGCTATTTTTTATAGCTTCGCCTGTTCCCAGATGCAGGGGTTACATGCCCTAGAAAGGATGAATTGGGCTCTGTTACTAAAGAAATATGTTCTTCTATGACCAACTTTTTTGTAAAATTTGTTCCCTTTTTTATCTTTCACAATTGCTTTATCTTTTCTTCCATGGAAAAACAAACCTATATTTTCTCCAACTTGGTTGAGGCTTTTTACTTTTTGTCCGATTCTTGGGTCTCTCTCTTCGAATTTTCATCCTGTCAATTACTTTACCTTTGTTCTTCTCTGTAATCATTCCAAAATCTTTAAGAGCAGCACTTGCGATAGTTGCAGCAACTCTGTCTGAAACTCCAGATCGGTTACAGATACTTGCTACTGTAGGAAGTACTAATCGCTTGCAGTATCCAAAAAAGTGGTAAAGTAATTTTTGGGACTGCATGTTAAGTTTCCTTTAGATGTTTTCTCAGGATCTGATTGAAGGGCATCATTTTCAGCTTTTCTAGCAGCCTTAACTACTAATTTCTGATTGTACTTGTACTTTAATTGTTTCTGTTTGATCTGTTGCTTCTTCTATTCTCTTTGTGTTAAAATCTTGGAAATAACTTTATGACTCCACTTTTACTCATTTTTCTCACAGTTCTTTGGTCAATTGAAAAATCTTGTTCAAGTTTAGGTACTTTTTTCTTTTTTCGCACTTACAGACAGAAAATATTTTACATTTACAGGTAGCTACATCAAAAAGACGTTTGTTTTCTTTTAAAAACTTTGCTGCAATTAAATCACATTTTTATGTACCTTTTCTACTTTTTGATATTAAAATACTTCTTTATTTATCGTGATAGGTTTTTACCATTTTTAACATGCGGGTATGAGATACTATAGGAATAGATGCTTTCGACCAAATAGATTCAACTTTCTTAATAAGAATATCAAATATTTCATTCGAAGTTAGTTCTTTTGATGCTTTTTTCTGGTTTCAGCTCATGTCAAATATAAAGATATTTCATAATGTCATAATAAGTTGCAAGATTTAAATCGCTTAATTCTTTAGCGGATCCAAAAATTGGGCATTCTAACTTTTGTCTCGTCTGAACTGACATTGCCATCACACTAAAGTTAAAATGTTAACTAATAAATTTAATACTACCACTAATATTCAAGTTTACATATTCATAAACAAAACAAAATCCAAAAAGAATAGTATAATAAGATTTGTTACTCAAACAATTCATTTGCTTGCGCAGACTTACGAGAGAAACCTGTGACCAGACCATTGCTACAGCTACATGCATCCCTTACTCTTTTGCTACTCTACACCAGCCAATAATATACCGCCTGAATCAAGGTTACTTCAAACCACGTACTATTCTCCTATTGACTATTAATTTTCAGAATTAAAAAATGTTTTGCTGCGTTTTTAAGTTAAAAGTAAGGTTAATCTTTTATATTATGAAATACTGTTAAAATTTAAAGAAATGGAAGTTAAAAAGTGCAGATTTTGTAGCATAAATAATAAAGGCATGCAGTATAAAACTATAATATCTACTGTAAAGTAGTTTATGTGTGTTATTTAAAAATTGAAAAAAGGCATTTGATATTGATTTTTTTTTTTTTTTTTTTTTTTTTTTTTTTTTTTTTTTTTTTTTTTACAAAACCAAATTTATCAAAATTCGTAAAATCTGCTTAAAAATCATATATTCAAGTCCTTTGCGGCACCTCTAAATATATTATGTTTGTTAAAATATTTTAATACTGTCTTAACAAAGGCATTAGACAACTTTTTATCGCTATTACATATTGAAATTAAAAAATATTTTTTTTCGTTTCACCCTAACGTACAACTATTTTTTTTTGCATCTCATTAAAAGTTTTTGGAAGCTTAGACTTAAATTTTGAGCTCAAATTATCTGAATAGTTGGAAGTGGTTAAGTAGCGCGAACTGAACCGTTTTCAAAGGTTAGATTTTCAAATGATAATAAAAAAAACGGAAAAATTGGTAGATTAATTTGCGATTTTCGCTAAAACTATTCTTTATGTCAGTATTTCCTTGAAAGAATATTTTAAAGATAAATTTCTAAAAATTCTGTTAGAGTGCGCCTTAAACTTTAGAGTAGCCAACAACTATTTTAACCGTAATTTTTTGTATCTAATTAAATGCTTGCAAAAGCTTAAACTTAAATTTTGAGCTTAAATTCTGAATCAATGGGAAGGGTTAAGAAGCGCAAACTGAACTGTTTTCAGGAGCTGAAATGTTACCCTCCCCACACTTCGAACACAATTCAATTTTGCGCTAGTTAATTACTCACAACGATTCAGATTTTGAGTTCAAAATTTAAGTCTAAAATTTTACAAGAATTTAATTAGATACGAAAAATAACGATTAAGAATAGTTGTTGGTTACTCTAAAGTTTAAGGCGCCTTCTAACAGATTTTTTTTAAATTTATATTTAAAATTCATTTTCAAGGAGGAAATAATGACATAACTGATAGTTTTAGAGAAAACCGCAAACGAATCAACTAATTTTTCCGTTTTTTATAATCATTTGAAATTTGAACCTCCCCACCCCCATTGAACACAACTGTTCAGTTTGCGCTTCTTAACCACTCGCAATGATTCAGTTTTTCAGATCAAAATTTAAGTTTATGTCTAAGTTTGCAAAAAAGTTTCTAAAAAAATTTAATGAGAAGAAAATAACAACGGTAAAGAAAGTTGTTCGTTACTCCAAAGTTTAAAGGTCCGTCTATCGGCATTTTTTGAAATTTATCTTTATAGTTAAATTTTCAAGACAATACTGACATAAAGAATAGTTTTAGTGAAAACCGCAAACGAATCGACCATTTTTTCCGTTTTTTAAAATCAGTTGAAATTTTGGACCCTAAACTTAAATGGTGCCTATCTCCTTCGGAAGACGTTTGGGACCCTTATTTTCCTATTTAGTATTGTTTATCATTTTGTGTACTATCACCCTTTAAAGTTTTGCCCAAGAGTTTAGATACACTTTGTATGTAAAGTAAAGTAATAAAATCTATAATTGAAAAGATGTATAATTTTATAAAAGTGATCAATTTTCTCTTTTTAATTCTTTTTCAAGAATATTTTAAGGAATTTTTACAATTTAAAATTTTCTGTACATTTACATTGTTATATATTCTGTATTACAATATTTTGTTTTATCTCTCATTTTTATTATGTCTGTAAATCCTCAAATAAATTTATTTAAAGAAATATTTTTTCATAGTGTACATATATTGCATTATTGAAGAAGTGAATATTTAATAAAAAGAAAAATAATTAATACATATTGAGAGAGATAATTGATACGTTTACAACAGTGTCCATATTAAACAAAATTATGTCTCATTAACTGTAAAGTTTCACTCACGCACATAAACGTATGCAATTCAGAACCGCCATCTGTCATAAAATATTTATTTGTAATTCTAATATAAAAGTGCATGCATTCTTAAAGCAGAAGAGGGGAATGGGGAGGGAAAATTTAAAACCACAACTGTTAAAAAAAAGAAAGAAGAAGAAGAAGAAAATAAAATAAATTCACGCATAAAATTATTGAATACAGCTTTGATATAAATCAGTTACTAAAATAAGCGTTCAATAAATAAATTGAGCTCAGTATGCTAAAAAAATTGTGAATCAAAAAAGAAAACACATGTATTATGATTATAACTCATTGATTTTTTAAACAAAATACAAAATTATAAATTCTAATTAAAAAAAAAAAGAAGACAGAACTATTTAAAAAACTAAATTAAGTATGAAAAAAAGATAAGTGCTTTTGAATTAATATATATATATATATATATATATATATATATTAAATAAATAATGAAAATATAATATTATTGGAAGAAAATATTTATTTATTTATAATGGTTTATTTAAATACACATACATATATCTATAGAATATTTATTATTATTTTTTTATATATTGTTACATGTATTTTTATGTCTATATCTTAATTAAGATATTTCTCTAATGTCCATTTGAAATTTAATAATTGATCATTAGGGTGGAGCGAAAAAAAATTTTTTTTTGAAAATCAAAAACGGGTAGGTGCCAAAAGTTGCCTTTATACTAGTACATCAACTGCGTGAAATTTTACCGCTGAAAAAAAATGGCTTGAGTCTGCACTTTTGCTCCAAAAATCGAAATTTTGGGTAAAATTTGTCATTTTTTGACATTTTTTCAAAAAAATAAAAAAATTTCTACAGAGCTGGTTAGTATTTAAAAGTGTTGCTTAGACCTTTATATTTATCTGCTTAACATATTTAAACTATTAAACAATATTCTTATTCCCTATAGCTGGAGCAAAACAGACAACTTTTAGTAAGAAAACAGCATTACCACTCTATTGGGTCATATAACGAATTGTTGTTTTTAATACAGATCTTGCTTTCAAAACTACCTTGGACATGCGTCGTGGAGGTGGCTATATTTGCTATACCATCCGGTCCAACTATTCTATCATCTTAGTACAATGTTTTATTTATACATTAATTTGTGATTTTCTTTATAAAAATTTGGCATGTTTTCGATGCTTCCACCTTGTTTATCAGTTCTTCGCATCCACATGCTTCTGTAACTATCTTCATGTGTATTTTTAAAGTTTATACAAAAAAATGACAATCAGAGTAATGCACGGGAATATTATTAAAGGTATCTATTCGGCTATCTATTATATTTATCAAACTTACATTCAGTTGATGAATAATGATTGGAAGTTCTGTTACCACAACATTTTTTCAGTCAATTGTATTTTTTTTACGTAATGATTTGCTTCAAAGATGATTTCAGATATTTCAACTATAAGTATGCCATCATTTATTCTATTTTTGCATTTTTTATATGTTGAGAAGCGAGCTGTTTAATGTGATGGTGATCGTCAGCGAGAATTGCAATGAAAATTTGTTCTCCATGTGTAAAGCAGCCGCTGTTGTAAATAACTTTTTTTTGCATTAGTTTTTTGCCGTTTTCTAAGTGTTTTCGTATCCAATTAATTTCCTATTAACTTTTAGATCCCCTTTTTATGAGTGGACAACATTTGATGGTGAAATGTACTGGGCATAAACTTATAATGCATTGTATTTTCTGAGGGAATGGACGGATATCGACTATAAGTGTTCATTTAAAATTAGGAGAATTGTATTTGTCACCGTGAACCATTTTGCATGGAGTAAGCTTAGAATTGTTTATGATATTGAATCATTCGCTACTTCAACTCCAGAGAATTTCCTCTGCGTCAATTATTAGAGAAGTCGATATAAAACGTTCTAAGCTACATGGATTCACTGGATCAATAAGTAAAATCTTTTTCTACGTAATATTCACTTCTTATTGCAATTTTTTTTTTATAAAATAGAGAAATTATTTTCTCAAATTGAGAAAAAGATACTCAGAACAGACTAGAAATTTCTGTCGGAGATTGCAAAGCTAATTCATAAAGAAAGCTGTTTCTCAGAAAGAATGGGGAATAGAAATTTAGAAAACATCTCACAGAAAAGACAGCTCATAAAGTTAATAAAATTTTCCGCTTTATATAAGCACAGTTTGGCAATCAGCGTCTATATGTTCACTCACCAAATGAATAATCCAAGTTTATACCGCGGGATGTTTTATACAAAATGTACTACGCACCTAAATAATAGATCTAAAATCTTATTAGAAGTTACTAGACTACGGAACAACACAGGAAACGACATAAAGCATACTAAAACTTTTTTAGAAATATTGTTGTTTTACACGTAAATTTTGTTTGCAATCCTCTATGACGATCGTCATAATATTAAACAGCTATCTTCTCAGCATGTATTCAATGAAATAGGTTCAATAAATGATGGCATACTAGAAACTGAATTCATACATTTAATTTTTAGGCAAATCATTGCATATAAAATGTAATTGATTGAAAGAACGCTGTGATAACAGAACTTCCAATCATAATGTACTAATTTGCATGAAATTTTAATGAAGATAATAGACTACTGACTAGGTTCAATTAAGAACATACTCAATACATTACTCAGCTTCTCTTCTGTTATACATGGTATAAAAATATACGTGAAGCAGGTCACACCAGCATGATCTAAATCATCCAAAGTCTGTGAACACAAAGAAGAGATAAATTACTTTGATACATAGAAAACTTATACTCGTCTTCGAAAAAAAAATAACATTTCAATACATAAATAAAACACTGGGTCTAGAAGATTGGGTGGTTGAGACGGGTGGGATATTGCAACCACCTCTGAGCTATATACACAGTAGTTTTGAAAGCAGCTAGGTAAGAAATGCATTCAAAAGAACATTTCCTTGTATGCTCCAATAGAGAGGTTAACGCTGATTTTTCACAAAAAGTTGTCAGATTTGCTCCAATTATACAGCCTACAGATATTGTTTTATAGTTTAAATATGTTAAGCAGATAAATATAAAGGTCTAAGAAACACTTTTAAATACTAACCAGCTCTGTAGAATTTTTTTTATTTTTTTTGAAAAAATGTCAAAAAATGACAAATTTTACCCAAAATTTCGATTTTTGGAGCAAAAGCGCAGACTCAATCCATTTTTTTTCAGCGGTAAAATTTCACGCAGTTGATGTACTAGTATAAAGGCAACTTTTGGCACCTACCTGTTTTGGATTTTCAAAAAAAGTTTTTTCGCTCCACTCTATTGATCATGTAGCGGAATTTTGCATATGTATTAACATGCCTTAATTAATATATATTTTTTACACGCAATATTCATTTAATTATTCATTATGTATCTGAAATATGTATATGTATTCTGATGGATATAATTTTGGTTGAAAAGTAAGCGTATGTAAATAAAAATTTTCAGAAAGCTATAAATAGTAATTTTGAAATCATGCAATAAAGAGTTTTGAGACTTTCGGGAAAAACAAATTACGAAAAAGATGGAATTAACATGAATTACAAGTTCTCGTCTCTTACATACCACAAATAAACAAGATAAGAATGTTAACAAATTTCTGGAATTATTGGAAAAAAAATTGTCCCTGACCGTTTGTTGAAACAGCTTAGAATAATATTATGTTGTTTTTCTAAAAAAGCTACACATATTTTATGTTAATTACCCAAGTTAATCAAAATAAAAAATATGTTTTGCAATATAAATATTTCTTAATAATTTCAAAACTTCAATTAACATCTGTATACAGTGGCGGTCAAAAGTTTCCGGCCAGCAAAAACTTTTCATTTAATTTGTAAATATACCCATATGAAGAAGAATCTCAAAGTGATATTTATACATTTCATTGACATAATAGTTAGGAACTTACTTATAGAAGACCATGTAAATATCAAAAAATTTAACAGACAAAATTAAGTATAAAGGAAAATGCATGTTCTCAAAAGTTTTCGGCCACCTTCACAAGTTTGTAAAAAAGTGGTATTGTAATAGAAAATTACAGTGATCAACAACATTTACAATTAGTATTTTATCGTATTACAATTTTATTAGCTTTAGTAATAAGTACTGCGGCCCAGCAACGTGACATTCATAGAATCAACGGTTAAAGATTGTCTATGGTACGTATATTCCACATTTCTTGCAATTTTGGCGAAATTTCGGCTGAGTTGGAATATTTATAGTTCCGCAGACTTTTGTCAACTTCTTTTCAAAGATTTTCTATTGGATTCATGTTGAGCGCTTGGGCTGATCGTTTCAAAAATGAAATTTTTTGTTCGAAAACCATTGCTTAACGAGGTTTGCATACATTATTTTTGTCGTTATCATGTTAAGAAAAATACTTGCGACGAAATTTTTGTTCTCTAAAAAGGAAGAAAATAGTCTTGCAAGATATCCTTATACATTGTATCATTCACCTGGGTGTGAATTTCAAATAACGGTCCGACACTTTTTGAAGAAAATACTCCCCACGGCATAACATGTCCCCGCCATGCTTCATTGTAGGAATAACATAGGTCGAATCATATCTTTTGTTGTTAGGTCATCGGACGTTGTGTCTGCGATCACTTCCATAACTGTTTCGAATTCGATTGATGGAAAAATAGAACTTTTTTCCAGTTTTCACTTGACCAGACGTAGCTGTTTTTGGAAAACGCCAGTCGGGAACGTTTGTATTTTTCTTAACGTTGAAAAAATTTTAACACCGTCTCTTTCATAAAGTTATGCATCACGTCAGCATGTTGATACGGTATACGGACTTATTTCAGCAATATTTTCATTCCGTAAATCGCAGTATATTGCAGCGGAATTTTTATGCGGAATTTTTAACAATTGTTTTTCTCCTGATAATTCTGTCCACAGGAATAGGAATTTTCCGTGATCACCAGAATCACTGAAAGTCCTGAAGGCCACGGCCATCTTTATATAATTTTTAAATATCGTTTACGGTCGATTATACTGATCGATATCTTTGCTGCAATATCTCGAGAAGATTGGCCTTTTAGCGAAAACTAATCACTCATTTATGAACAATATTTGTTGAACTTTTCAATTTTGAATTCAGACTATGCTATATACGTTGATTCATTCATAAACACAACCAAAAAACAGTTTACCGATAGAAAAAACTAAATAATGACAAGTGGCCGGAAAATTTTACACACGCGAACTTCGAATTTTATCGCTTTGCATGAAGCATTTTCAGTATCCAATAAAAATGATCAGGTGGACAGAGGTCATTCACATATTCCTAACTATTGAAGCAATTGTGCTTCTTCTTTGCTTAAACCTTTTGGTAAATAAATCGAAGAAACTAACTGGCCGGAAACTTTTGACCGCCACTGTATGTGTTATAAATATATGTCCATGCACCCCTTGTTTTTCAATTATACATAAAAATACTACTCTTGTCTAATTACTGCCGGAACGTGCAAAACTTTGAAAAGCATGAATAAATTACACATATATTTAAAAAATATGCTTCTTTTCTAAATTTCATTTTCATAAATTTAATGCATAGGAGGTTCCATTTTTACATATGGACAACCAACATTTTAGATAACGAATTGCAAAATAAAATATAAGTACAAAGTTTATATTCTTCTGTAACATATTTTCGAAATTGTTTTGTTCTGTAATAATGTACTATAAATAATAACTGAAGTTTCGTACAATAACGGTCAGATGTAGTTTAAAAAATAGCATTTATTATGTTAACACCGGTGGCTATCAGCGATCTGTGCTACCTATGGCGATAGCTGAATCCACTTTCATTTCAATAAAATGTCAATATAATAGTAAATAATATTTGTATATATTAAGAATCGAAAGCAATGATTGTAGTAGTAATAGAACCAGCAACCACATGAATATTTCAGAATTTCCGCAACATTCTATTGATTACATTGTCTTAGAACCAGAAAAATTTCCTTTTAATTCGTTTTTTTGTATTTTCATTTAAAATGGCTTCATTAGTAAGTTTAAATTGAACGAGAGTCTCGTTAAAAACATAGCTCTCCATATTAAAAAATCTCATAAATAATAAGACAGCAGAATGGTCGCAAAACAAGATTCTTGAAAAAAGTATCAACAAATTTAGTTTTTTTACGCACAGATTATTATATAACAGCTCCTGTGAATCATGCTATATTTAAATTGATTCTTTATTAATCGAGATGGATGAATGAGTAGAACAGCTAGAGGTAAGTTTCATCTATATATTTAAAACGCTAAGCATTTCCTTCCGACAGTCCGTGAGAGCAAACTACTGCATCAAATCACACCATTCTTTTTTTAAACGAAAGGTATTTGGCCACAGATTTGTTATCGTTCATTTGTTTTGTTTTTTAATTTATTAATTAGCCACAGTTTTCACTTAAATTTTCACGCATGCGCATTAGGGTGGATCGAAAAATATTTTTTCACAGTGTCAAAACCTACCTATGCGGAAAAGATGTTCTCTTGGATGGAGATTAAGGGAAAAATAATAAAAAAAATTAATTTTAAATTTTACTACTGCCACAATGAGGTTGAATTTCGAAAAAAAATGAAAAAACACCTAATTTTGGCTAGACGATTTTCGATTCAAAATAATAGTTTAAAAAATTATCCAAAACCTACCTATGCGTAAAAGATGTTATATTATATGGTGAGTATGAGAAAAATAATAAAAAAAATTAATTTCCAAATTTAAATCTGCCGCAATGTGGCTCAAATTTATGTATTTGAACGTTTTTACGGTAAAAAGGCATTTTTTTTTCTTTGTAAAATAAAATATGAATTTTAGAATTTTTAACATTTATTGCAATGAGGGGATATTTAATTGATTACAAGATAAAAGTTTTAGTTTCTTATTTAACAGCTTCATTAGTATTAAATCAAGAAAAATCGTCAACATTGCAACTGGTGATAATGACATTCGATATTGAAAATCGACATGAGATTTTGTAATTCAATTCGATTTTTATAAAACCGACTCTTATGTATGGTCCATACACAGCAGAAATACTTCCGTGACTCTTTTGATTATTAATTTTGTAGAATGAGTGTTGCGTGAATAGATGTAATTGCCACTGGAGTGATTGCTGGATTTAAATATTGCTTCTGAATTCATGTCGTTACTAAATCCGTCAGTTAGTGGAGGTTCGACACATTTTCCTATTTAATTAAATCTATGTAATCCGTCGCAAAAGGTCAAAAAGATGGTAAATGGAAAATATAGATATTTTTTAATCTAATGATTAAGATTACAGCAGACCGTTTGATTTCACTCGTGCGCTTTTAGAATTCATATACTGACATAAATGAAAACACAAAAAGCTTCTAACATGCTGCGAATAATCTTTCTATTTCACCAGTGAAACATTTGTTCCCAGCCGCGGTTACATCCACGCTGAAAAAAGATGACATAGTGGAACCTCATTGGTGTGTAACACAAAAACCATTGTAGTGGACGCTTTAAGATCAGTTCCATATTTCGAATAATACATCCTTTAACATCTATGTTAACAGATATTCCATCACAACCGATCGCAACCAACTTTGTTACATGCATATTATTGTTAACACATGCAAAAAAATGTACGTCGTGTTTTCAAATTGTTTGGTACTCTCCCAGAATTTATATATATGTGGCCGATATATTCGAAACCAAGTTCTTTTTTCAAGCTCAAGTCTGCTTCTATTATGATTTTTCTTCTATTGTTTTCTAGTGATGTAGTCTGTCTTTACACTCATCAAAGTTTAAAGAAAATGGCCATGATCATAATCTTTTACAAAAGATTAAAGAGAATGGCTAAAACGATGGAGTGGTCTTTAGTTTGTTTTGTTATACCGATTTTTTCTGTCAATAGCATTCTATTCATAGTTTTGTGAGATAATGCCCACATCTTGAAGTGCACCAGACACGATGGCAGTACCTGCTTGGCCGGAAGTGCTCAAACTGTCCAATTTGATTTGTCCCTCAAACTGATGCCAATCTTCGTCACTACAGGTGATGGGACACCTAGCTCGGCAGCATTTTGGCTTTTCACTGATAGCTGATGATGCAGAAACGTATTGAGAGTTTGCTCTCAATACGTCGGTTTAGTTTACACTCAATATTCATATTCATATTCAAATCTATTGAACTGAAAAAACAGGCAGTATTTTCGGAAATGGTCCAAAAGACTGTAGTAGCTTTCAATATCATATTTTGTTTTACAAGAATTAAGAATAGCGCAATATTTGTCGTTAAACAGTTTTATTTTTATTAAAATGCTGCTGTGGTAAATTATTGAGATTGAATCTCATTTACAGGTCACTTCTAACTTAGTAACTCTTTCTCACTGGCAGGAAATAAATAGATGTTGACCGATTCCTTTCTTCGGTTATTTTGTAAAAACCAATATATAAATTTTATAACATTTTGTAATAGGGAGCATATTTACTGCCATATGAAAGACAGACCCAAATAGGGTGTAATTCATCTCTCTCTCTCTCTCTCTTTATTTTTATTTTTTATTTTTTTAACAAAGCCATGGTACAGTAATATTCAAGGTACACTAAGCTACACAATACACAAGCAGACAAATCCTAACTGAAAAAACTGGAACTGCCAGTTTTTCAAAACTTTAAATCACTTACAGTAGTATTAAATATCAAAATTAGTTTATTTATTTTTTATTTAATATCCATGCAATATAATATTTCTTATGCAAAGGTAGGCTTTGATTGATATTAAAATGATTATTTTGCGTCAAAAATAAATCTAACCAAAATTAGATCTTTTTCCAATTTTTCAATATTTTATTAAATTTTCAACTTTTTTGTGGCAGTATTAAATTTCGAATTTATTACTTATTATTGTTTTTTACTTAACCTCCATACAATATAACATCTTTTCCGCATTGTTGGTTTTTAAAAATCATTAAAATAATTAGTTTTTGACAAAAATAACCTAACCAAAATTCGGTCTTTTTTCAAATTTTTTCGAAAATTCAACCCTTTTGTGGCAGTATTAAATTTTAAAATTAATTTTTTTTATTATTTTTCCCTTAATCTCCATACAGTAGAACATCTTTTCCGCATAGGTAGATTTTGATGAATGGTAATTTTTTTTTTCGCCATAGACAATCGATCCACCCTAATGCGCATGCGTAGTACATAAGTACAAGTCTGCGTTTGGAATGACACACTGCACATGCGTAGAGATCCTCGCTCAGTTGAACTATCATATCATAGCTAGAAGTTTACTTTTAAATCCGTTTGCATCGCCAATATAATTTATTCGATCTTATTGTGAACAAGCTCTTCTTTTTATCACAATGTAATTATTTGTCTCTTTCAGTGTTGTTAACAATTCAAAAATATTGTTTATTTCGGAAGGTGTCGTACTACGCATAGAAGATAAACTGAATGATCTGAGGCGGAATTTCAATAATTCATTTCAATAATAACCTATTTTATTAATAAGAAAAGTTTTAGGATTATTATTATTATTATTATTATTTGAATGCTCTATAATTGAACAAAATTTAACATTAAACAATATCTTGAAAAAATAATTATTTTATATTTAAAATACTTACCTTAAAATATTTTACATGCAGTTATCAATTATATAAATTGACATGATCTATAAGTTTCGTTACATTTATTCTAAAATATTATCAAGAATATAAATGTCTGTAAGAAAGAAAAATTTGTCATTCATTAAAAGAAAAAAAAAAGGGAAGAAAGAAAAATATTAGTATAACAGCTATAAAATAACTTACATTGATACCTATGATTTAATATTTGAAAAGGTGTATAAAAATGTATAAGAAAATTCAAGTATTAACAAAATATTATATATAGTTAGCTGCATCCAATTTCAAATTTAAGATTTTAGAGAATGAGACAGATAAAAATAAAAGTCATGGCAGCTTTGAATGGTCGCGTAAATATCGTTATTTGAGAGGAGCGGGGGGGAGGGCAAAAAGAAAATAGGCCGTTATAAGCAAAAATAAGCAAAAATAAATACCCTACACAGTATTTTTAGTTAAATTTCTGATAAAATATAAACATAATTAGTTGTAAATTATAAACTTAAAACTATTTTATTTCATCGAATAGATTAGACCATCTATCGTCTTCAAAAAAAAAAAAAAAAAAAAAAAAAAAAAAAAAAAAAATAGAAATCACTTATGTAATACAGCAAAACCTCCATAACGGACACTCCCGAATAGTGGACACCTCTATTTAGCGGTCAGTTTTCCAATCCCCACTCCCAAAACTAAATTTTTTATGTTTAACTTTTGAATAACGGACATTCCAAATAGCGGATACTATTTTCGGCTATAAAGGATGAAAAAGTATTTTTTAACAAGAAAAAAAAATAAGCAAGAAAGTAAAAAGGTCGCTAAATTTATCAGGACAATGTGTCACTTTTTTTTTCTTTTTTTTATGACAGATAAATGCAGAGGGTGGGCTGAGGAAATTCATTGTTGAATTTAGGAAGTTGCCTGGTCAACCTCCATGAGCATTCAAATGTCAATGTACCCTTCCGAAGATTTTATGTCTTTAATGATCAAACAGTGTAATCCCCAACCCCACTCGGAACTCTGTAATAACCAATAACATCACATTGAAAAACAAATTACACGTAATCGCCAGCAAAAGTAAACTTTTGTGATAGATTTTTTATATAAGAATGTAATAAACAGCATTTAAAGGTGTACAATTTTATTTGAGATTTATTGCTTAAAATTAACTTTAATTTCTAATTAATCATATAAAAAGGTTTTAGAACATATAAATGTCAATTAATGAAATATTAAGCATTTCTTAGCGATTTTTTGTATCTCTGAGTATTTCCGAATAGTGGACAGCTCCAAATAAAGGATAATTTCTGCGTTCACGATGATCCGTTATTTAGAGGTTTTACTGTATAGTAATTCATCACAATTTGAATAGACAAATTTTAAAGCAACTAATTAAAAATTCAAGAATTTTTCAGATGAAACATTCAAGTTATTTACTGTAAAATCTTGACGGACATTATCTAGTTAATTATTAAATTCTAGTAAAAATGAAACTAAAAGTCCTGAATTAAAATTAAATAATTATAAGAATTAATTACCTGAAATTCCACTTCCTCAATTTATTGAAAAAAATGATAACTGGAACATGTAAAAAGAAAAACAATTAAAATATTTGGTTACGAATAATGAAGAACTGACCAGAGTTGAGAAATTACGTTATTTAGGGACCGCATTAAGAAATGAGGCTAAATTATTAGCGATTTTAAATGTTTCATTTTATTTATTGTTTAAAGCATTAGAAAAAATATTTGAGAATAAACGACATATTGTAAACATACATTTAAAGGTTATATTAAATTTTAAAAGAATTGCACATGTGCCATCTAAAAAATTTAAGATGCTTATTAGATGTAATAAACAAAAATATCAAGGCTCTAAACAATTTTGAATATGAAAGAAACAATTTCACTGACATTTTCTTTACAACTAACTTGAAAAACTTAATAAAGAAACTAGAAAGCAAATACAGCTATAAATAAAATGTCTGAAATTCCTAGTTCTGATAATTTTATAGACATTCTAGATAAAAGATGCTAATTGCTTGAAAGTATTAATAGAAAAATTATTATCACTGAAAAATTCCTAGGGCAATAAAATCAAAAATATTTGCTTGTAAATTCAAGTTCTGAGAAGTAGTAAATTTTTTGAAGTTCATTTCATCTAATTTATAAGAGAAATAAATACTTAAATATGTATTTTGGTGTACGATTATCCATTCCTAAAAGCATTAACTTTGTTTTAATTGCTTGAATAAATCGCACTTAGCTGTTAACTGTGTGTCAAAATATCTCTGCCAATATTCGAAATTGCCTCACAACATATTATTACATAGAGATAAATATATACGTATTGTTGCAGCGTATATGGGGTTCTTTCGATCTTATGGTTAGAGAACTTCAAACTCTTGTCTCTTAGAAAAGTAGAAAATAATTTATTTATAGATCTTCAGAACAACAGAGTCTTCGAAACTCACAAATATTACCAGATAATCAAAAATAACTGCTCAAATCTAACGTACAAGTATAGCTTTAGATCCCAGAGACTCTTTATACAACGTCTCAACACTTAATAACATTCAAAACAACATAAATGAAACTCAAGCAAACTTGCTAACAAACGCCTTGTTCACTCAATGACTGACTGGTAAATAATAACAACAGCTCGCATCGCTTCTCTTCTTATATAGGCTCGCAGCATGTGCGGGAAATTTCTAGAACCATCTCGAAAAATCCACGGAACAACAAACAATGTATCAGTATATCTAAGGGGGGTTACCATAGAGAGGAAAGGGTTACCATCGCCAACAATCGCCAAGTTTGTCGCTAACTTGGCGATATATCGCAACTATTTACAAAATTCGTAACACTATGAATCTCATCACCAAAAGGAAGTTGTTGAACGGACAGCTGCTCGGGGGAAATAAATCAGTCGACTTTATTTCCAGAAAATCAACTCTCAAAATGCTTAAAATCCTTAAATTATAATTGATAGAGTTCTTGAAGAGGGGGAATATGAAATTGCAAAAATGGTGTGCTAACTACCAAGAACTTCTTGAATCTAATACTATGGCTGCCACTGAATGTAATTTCGATGATCAAACAAATATTATTTCATAAAAAATATTGGGCGTTGTAAAAGAATTTTTCAGTAATTGTTTTTGTATAAATTGAAAATTTTTAATAATGACTTTTGTAAAAAAATATATGTTCTTTCTCTTAACTTTAAAATGTTTCATCCGCTGGATTATTTGATCCTGTAATTACAAGGGCTATGACCTTCATCCAGAAACTTTGGTTGCATAAAATCGATTGGAGTGAGTTGTCAAGAAATTGTATGCAAGAGAATGAAATATCTTTGTATCAACCACCTCAGAATTAGAGAAATTAAGGATTTTTATATTTGTTTTTCGTGAAGAGCGCATATTCATACAAGGGTTCGCTAATGATTCTGTGTAAGCTTATTGACTCTCCGTACATATTCAACTATGCCATTTGAAGCTTCCTTGCTGCAAAATTACTCTGATGCAAATACAGGGTATCCCCAGTTACAACAGAGTCGATTCCTCGGTTGGAATTGTGTTTTATGTCTTTTCTTAGAAATGTTAGTTTATAAAATTATACCGTCATTTGACATTTGAATAGAAAATATTATTTTCTGGAACGACTCCATGATATAACTTGCATGGATTAGAAAAGCACATTATTTCTTAAAAAAACATTCGTAATCAATAGAATTGCTAATAATAAGGATCTGACGGACTCGTATCAGTGGCAACATATGATAGCGGGAAATAATCCTACTTACGTCTAATCTCGAGGACAGATTTCAAAAACTTGTGAAGCTTCAATTTTTGATTTTGTGGAATTTTTCCTCTGGAAAAATTCATCTTGCACAAAAACATTCAGCAAATAAGGGGGCAACAATGACTATGAATAAAAATGGAAATTAATCCAGGACATTATTCTCCCAGTTTAAAACTAAAAAATTCCCTTTATAAATGTTTATTTGCTTTAACTAAAAAATTGTTGAAATTTATTTGTAATTTTAGTTATATTTTTAGACTTAAAAGATTAAAAAAAGGCCTACAAGAAAATGCACTGTCTTATCGATCGGTGAGTTAAATAATTCTGAAATTTTCTTATTTAAACAGCTGTATTATTCGATTTTATCTAAAGAGATAAAGCATTTAAAAAATCGAAGTAATCTTCAAGATAAAAGTAAATTAAAAATTTAATCCATGTTTAGATTCTGGAAATATTACCAGATTTGGAGGTCGCTTAGGCATCTTCAATCTGGTCCATGAAATGAAATATCCCGTGGTCTGACCTCATAATCAAAACTAAATGAAATTATAATTTAAATATTTGCACTAAAAGTTTTTCCAACTAGGGTCAAAATCATTTTTTGATCATGCCAAGCAAAAAAATTTATAATAAATAAACGATACAGGATTTACAGCCAAACAAGTAAATCCTTACAAAAAAGAAAAATGTAAAAAAATTACGTTGCTTTTTTTTTTTTTTTTTTTTTTTTTTTTTTTGTCTTGCCACAAGCGCAATCCATATAGATGTAATGACAGATTTAAAATTTTAATAATTTATTGGAACACTGGAACGGTTTTCATGGAAGAGGTAAATGCCTCAACTATAATGCCTCATAACGCAACTACTTTTGTAGGTACAAATATAGAGTTGGAGAAATTACACGCCCTGGTGTGTAAACCCGACGTACTTTGTCGAATCTTTTGGCTTCTAAGGCAGTTGATTGAAGTTGATTTACTTCCATATAAATAGTTTTTTAAGTTTTTTATGTAACTGCAAGAAATGTAACAAATTTTATTTGAAAATAACATAATTTTAAATAGAAAAAAAGTTTATATTTACATGTTATTATTGTTTTATTATTATTGTTGTTGTTGTTCAGAAAAAAATAAACAATTAAAAATTTGAATCGTGATATATATATATATATATATATATATATATATATATATATATACATACATACATATATATATATATACATACATATATATATACATATATATATATATATATATATATATATATATATATATATATATATATATACATACATATATATATATATATATATATATATATATATATATATATATATAGACTGAAATTAAATGTTAATGAAATAAAGAATTAATACATAAATAAATATCGTAACAAGATAAAATTGCATTGATGTTCGAATTTTCTTTTCATATCGTCATCTTTTAATGAAGGGAATAATTTTCAGATTTTTTTTTTTCTGTTCGCTTTCATAACTCTTCTTTTCTTTTAAATCCTTCCGAATATAATGCTTTATTTTGTATATTCTGAGTAAGATATTATGTTTCAGGTTGTCTACTGGGACACGGGTATTTTCTTCTGTTTTTATTGAACCTCTTTGGTTGATTCGACTACATTCCCGGAAGACAAATATTTATGTTACGCTGCAGATTAAGATTATTCAGATGACGAAGGTCTTTTGATTTCAAATTATATATCTCAAAAGTCATAAAAAGAAGGGATGTGTATAATATTTATACTCCGTTGAATTCTTTTCTGTTAAAGTTTCGATTAATTAGAATAAATATGGCACTGTGAGTTGTTTGTCCCTTTATGTGCATGTACAGCTCATATTCAAAATATTAGAATAATTACCTTTTTTTTAGAAATTGAAAATATCGTTTGGTAATTTAATGTCTTTTAAGGTATGTGCCTACCTTCGGGGCACTTTTTTTGAAATATGTAAAATTTTAATGAAACACACATGTTTTTAGATAAAATATGACATAAAACTGTTAATTTAAACAAAATTTCAACAACATTTTCATTAATTTTGGAAATTTAGGTGATTTTTAGCAAAATTTTAGTGAAAATTTGCACTTACGCCAAACCTCCTTTAACAAATTCTAATGAATATTGTGCAATGATTTTCATACAGTACATGAATAACACATTTATCTGTGTTATGAACCAAAAGATTTTCAGTGCCACTAAAAGTTATTGAAATATTCCAACTTTTGTGCGAAAACTCAAAAATTTCTTTAAAACGATCACTTTTTCAAAGGAAAAAAATTAATAAAAAAATTAAATAAATACACAGAGCTTAGCTTCTGGTTCATAACACAGATAGGAATGTTTAAAACATTTTTGCAAAATTTCAAGTGAAAATCTTAAAAACATTTTGAGAAATGACAATTATCGCAAAGGAAAATCACGAAAAACAAAGTTTCTCAGAAAACGGCTTTAAAGATTTTAATGCACAGCAGAAAATTTTTTACCCTCTCTAGACTTTTAAAACTCACTGCATTTGTAGGTCAATTCATCTTTAGCTTTATTCTTAACTAATTTTGCCTTTTTTTTTGCTTTTCAGATTTTTCTGAATTATTTTTGTTGAAGGCAGTGACCGACAAAATTTTGGAGAAAAATTGCATTTACGTTAAACCCCTTGTAACAAATTCTACTAAATATATTAAAAGAATTTTGATACAGTACATAATTAACATGTTTATCTGTGTTATGAACCAAAAGGTTTGGAATACCACTAAAAGTTATTGAAATATTCCAAACTTTGTAAGAAGCTTTTTTTTTTTTTTTAATTAACTTTTCAAGGAAAAAATTAATTAAAAATTCAAATATATACACAGAGTTTAGAATTTAGTTCATAACACAGCTAGGAATGAATAAAACATTTTGGCAAAATTTCAAGTCAATAACATAAAAACATTTTGAAAAATTACATTTATCGCAAAGGAAAATAACGAAAAATAAAATTTCTCAGAAAATAAGATTAAAAATTTTAACGCAGAACAAAAATGTTTGTACTTACTTTAGAAGTTTAAAACTCTCCATATTTATAAGTCAATCCCTCTTTTTCTTCGTTCTTAACTAATCTTGCCTTTTTTCTGGCTTTTTGTTTCTTTCTAAATAGTTTTGTTGAAGGCAAAGACTGTCGCTTCGATTTCTGTATTCTCTCTATATCAAATCCCATGTAGTTTCTCAATGTTTGTGGGTTAACTTCCACTCCTAGCAGCTTAAATACAGGTATTAATCCCAAATATCCAGAATTAAACAATAAGACTGCAATGTGGGTCCCTAAAAACAATGTTTTTTGCTCAACAAATGTTTCTTTCGGCAAAACACTCCATAACACATTGTTGAAACACTCATTATTATTTTGTGTCATTGCATGTAAGCATTTTTTCAACAAATTTTTATCACACAGTTCGAGGTAAGAAGGTTTTACAGTCTTTATAACAGAATCTGGGAGACCCGGTGAGTTTTCTGTAAACTTTTTCCCCTCGTGTAATGCTTTTTTATACTTGCACCAACTGTCTGGTCCTTCTGGACATTGTCCATGCATGGGCTTTTTGTTGCTAGAGCAACAATGAAAAAAAGCAGCTATAACAGCAGACTGCATATTTTCTAGGTTGCCAACATTGCTGCGGATAGCAATCCCATAGTAGTTTTGTAATTTATCAATAAATTTATCCGTCAATTTACCTTTTCCACCAAGTCCCTTAGTATTTTTTTTTTAATTTTCTCAGCCGTGACCCTACTCTTTTTTGTATATGACCTATACATTCCAATTTTGTGACTGTATTGTCTCCATAAATATCTTTTACTTTCGTAAAAGCCTTGGAATCACCATCTCCATAGTATTCGGTATATTGGAGATCCCGTTTCCTCACAGATCTTTCAAAAATCCTATATGCCCCAATTGTTTCCATATTTCCTGAGGATCCTTTATAATTTGAACACAAATGATCACTTTTTGTTGAATTTGTCTCACACATTCTGCAATATTGTGTCATCGCCTCAATATCTACAATTTTACCTGTGTCAACAGAAATAGCTGAGACACAGCCATTTAGTGACATATAGCCTCTTCGTTGCCATGTTCCATCTACTGACACACCACAAGTTTTGCCTTTTTTTAACTTTTTTACTTCTTCGGAAGCTGTTTTCATATTTTCTTCAGAAGCAACTTGTACTGCTTGCAACACCTTCAGTTCATGCTGTCTGAATGTGCTTTTTGAAATATATGGCAAATTCAAAGTGAAGAACAACTTTTTGCCAGCTGAATACCCTTTTCCAATTAGCCACATTCCAAAGGTGAATAAAGTGTTGATGGAGCTTTTTTTTTCTTCTTTCGGGGTTGATGTAAATCCAGTAATAAAACCACAGTCACAAGTTAAACTGAAGTTGGAGCAAAGTCCTTCTTTGGAATCTTCACTCAGTTTCAGTCCTGTTGTAAAACAATTTGGGCAGCAAAGGACAGAGAAAATGCTGATCAAGGTTTCTAAATTTATAATCCTATTACCTTTTAATGATTGGACTTCAGCATCTTTGACATCAAAACTGTCGAAAATCTTCAGTTTCGATGAGCTTGCAGTTTCATTATCGGGTAATGCAGTATTTTCTTTCCGAGTAGTAGTGTGCTGATTTCCGTGAAACGTACGCTTTTTTGCTTTCTTAGACCGAGCTTTCGGCATATTTGAGAAGAATTTATAATAAGAACTCAATAAAATAAACCTCAAAATAATATAAAAAGCAGGAATTAAGAAATAAAAATCACTGAAAATGATAGCACGCTGTAGCAAAAAAGATGTAAACAACGATCTCGAGGTTACACCGTTGCCGTTCTGTAACTCAAAAATAAGTGAAAAATCTGTTGCCAAATACAAATAAACTAGTAAAAAACAAATACAGGAAACTTTACTGCATATTTAAAAAAAGATTTCTAGTTTTAAGTTGTGTAAAAGTGCTAAAATAATAGCTCAAATTCATTGTTTACATTTTTACAGCTCTTTAAACGCTCACTTCCTGTCTCCGAAATTCCACTTCCGGTTTACTATTTGCGCAATAACTTCGCTTCTAATTATCGTAGAAACAAAAATAAAACAGTTTTGGAATCTTGAATGTATAGACAATAAAATAAGCTAATAAAAAAAATTGGAAAATTTTCAGAAAAATCACGATTTTGAGGCAGGCACATACCTTAATGAAAATATGCAAACGATATTTTTATTAAGAACTTATTGTTGATTAAACTTACTTGTTATCTTAAATTTAATATCATTTTTCAAAAGATTAATTGCAAAAAAAATTATTTTGAAAAGTCAAAATATTAGAATATTTATTCAAGTGGTTCAAAATATTAGAATATTTCACATTAATTCTCCTAATTATTACCAATTCTTAACTGGTGGCATCATTGATTAAATTCAGACTATTTTATTTAAAATCGGTATTCTTTTTTGCAGTTTGTTTCTTTTTCGCCTTAAAATGGGCCGTGTGAGTGATATTCCTGAATCTACTAAACTTCGTATGGTTGATTTGTATCGGCACGGTAAAAATCAATGTTTTATAACGAATTATTTACATTGTTCGCAATCGAGCGTTAGTAAAATACTAACACAATATTCAAAAATTGGAAAATTTCAAAATAATCGTCGAAATGGTGGCCGAAAACTAAAAACATCTGCTAGAGATGACAGGAAACTGAAGCGTATAGTCAAGAAAAACCGTTTTAAAAGTGTGCGATTCTTGCACCAAAAATGGAAAGAAGAAGGAGTTGAAGTTTCTACATCGACAACATTAAGACGTCTCCATAAATTTAAATTTGAATCTCGTGTACCGAAAACAAAACCTCTCATGACTGCAAGACAAAAGCGTATAAGATTGAATTGGTGTAAATCAAAACGTTTATGGAGCAATGAAGATTGGAGAAATATATTATTTAGTGATGAAAGTATGTTTTGTGTTTTATATGGTAATCAAGTTATTCGAGTTTGGAGAATGAAGCAAGAAGCATTTGATAAAGAATGCCTTAAACGTTCCGTAAAATTTGCTAGTGTCATGGTTTGGGGTTGTATGACTGCAGAAGGACCTGGAATGTTATGCATCGTCTACGAAAAGGTTAACTCTCTGATATATCAAGAAATTTTAGAATATTACATGATTCCATCATCAGAAGATTTATTTGAAGATGATTTCATCTTTCAACAAGATTTAGCGTCCCCGCATACCTCGGTGTCAACTAAGAATTGGTTCCGCCAACGCAACATTAAGGTACTTCCTAGGCCACCAAATTCACCAGATTTTAATCCCATCGAAAACTTATGGTGTATAATGAAGAAAAAACTTCAAGAAAATCCTCCTTCAAGTAAAACTGAGTTAGTGGCACGTATAAAGTCTATTTGGGCTAATATTGATAGAAATGTTTGTAAACACCTTGTATATAGTATGCAAGATCGATTGTACGCTGTTATGAAAGCTAAAAGGGATGCTACAAAATATTAACTACCATTTACTTCATATTCATAAGGTAATATTGTTGAGTAAAATAAAATATTCTAATATTTTGAACCAATCTAAATTTTATTCTAATATTCTGGTGTGTTTAAGGAAGCTGTATACCTAAGTTATTGTGCTGTATTTTATATTTTATAAATGTTAAAATCTTATCTAAACATTCCAGATTTAATTTATAAGAAATTTAATTGCATTTATTTAGTATAAAAAATAAATAAATGACAAATAATTTTTTCGTATTACTTTTTCTCAATTATTCTAATATTTTGAATATGAGCTGTATATATTTTAAAATAAAATTCTATTTCTTCGTAAATGCCAAACTAATTAAAAAATAATTTTGCTTTTTATCTAGGATTAACTGAAAAAAGGATATGTATAATATTTATATTTCGTTGAATTGTTTTTAGTTAAAGTTTTTCTTAATTAAAATAAATTTAACATTGTGGATTTTTCATTCCTTAATGCGCATGTATATATTTTATAATAAGTTTTTATTTCTACGTAAACGAAAAAATCATTTAAAAGAAATTTCACTTTTTATTTAGGATTTAAAAAAAAATCAATGTGTACTGAAATACGTTAAATTTAAATTAAAAAAAGAAAAAAAACATATTATGTAACGCAATTTTAACATAGTTTTAAACGCAAAATATATAATAAGAAGTTTAAATTGTTTAATGTTACTTAAAAGGCGATTAAAATTATTAAATATATACGTTTACAGTTAATTTTATTTATACTATCTTGGAATTTTCAAGCCTTAATAATGCTTTTCCTCAGAGAATATAAAGAGATACATATTTAAAAAAATTAATAGAAATACAGATAGAAATACATTTAATAAGCGATGCAATTATAAATGCATTTGTATGAATAAATAAAAATTAGTTTTAATAATTTTCTCTTAGGAAGAGACTGATAAAAGTTTGAAAGTACTAAGACACTTTAAATAAAATTAACTATTAACATCTCTAATTGATTATTTTAATCAACTTTTATATAAAACTGAACATTTTATAGTTCATATTATATATTATAAGTTATTAAATTCGTATTAATAAATGTTATTTTCATGTTTTTTAGAGATATATTCCATTTTGATTAAAAAGGTCACAGAACTCTTAAAATTGTTTTTAAAAAAAGACAGCTATCGAAATTTATTAACTTAAAATGCAGAGAATTAAATTTTTTTAAAGAATATTATTGTGCTCATTTTTTTCATGATTAACAAAAGAAAAATGCTAGATGCAGAATAATAATTTACAGGAAACATTGAAAAGTAAGATATTTGTAAAGCAAATAAATTCGTATAGCTGCTTACTCGAACAATTATAATAGATATTTCCAATCCAGAATGATTTTTTTGTACTTAACTATTCTTTACATTGTAATAACGAAACTGAATTTAAATGAATTTGTATTTAAAGCATATTTTTATATTTTTTGTTCAATTTTGTATTTAGCTAGTACACAATTTTGAAATTTTTTAACAGTGTAATAACATAAAAATATTTTTTGAACTTTAAAAAATGAAATTTTAGGTTCTATTGTTACATACAATTATGAACCAAATATTTTGAAAATTCAATTCTAAAGCAATTAGACGTTTTTAAGATATCTTGCACGATATGCTCATAAACAGTGTTTGGATAAAAAAAAAATAACATAAAACTTTTGGAAACACCATCACAATTATTGATTTACTATAATTCTAATAGCCATAACATATGTTCGAATGAGAATTTCAGGATAACAATCATAGTAACATATTCAGAACAGATAGGAGTTTACCTTTTTTTCATTTTTATTTCATTTAGAAAATGTTTATGCTTTTAGATTTCTGAGACCCTTTAAAAGAAATATTCCTTTTTAAAAAGTTGTTCATTGATGAAAATACACAGAAAAAATCTGTTTTGTTGAAACAACTAAATTTAGATTAATATAGCTCCAACCAAATATTTCGGTTACAATGACCAAATTAATGTTAAACTGACTAAATAATTTTATTAATTCAAAAAATGGTGTTTAAAATTTGGTTATTTTAAACAAAATGATTTATTGGAGCTATATTAAACATAATTTAAGTAGTTCAACAAAACAATTATGTCGGTGTATATTTTTTTAGAATAAACACAACCTTTTGTTCCCGAAGCTTTAAAATTATTTTACTGAAAATTGTTCCCCTCTATTTGGCCTTTATTTTGATGGACGACATGACAATCTTTAACATTAGAAACACTCGAGGACAATCAATTTGAAAGAACAATTGTAGAAGCCCATTACTCTATTGTATCGGAACCTGATTCGACGTACGTGGAACATGTTACACCTGAAAGTGAACCTAGTTTTATTATATGTAATAGCACTTACGCGTATATTACAAGCGCTTTATCGGATGATTTTAAAAACCTTACTGTTATTGAATACGGCGGCACTGCGGTGAACACAGGTGTATCCAATGGTGTAATTCGCAAGCTTGAATTGTAATTTCAGAGACTATTCCAATTCAATATATGTTTGTTGGATTTGAATAAATTGCCATTACGATACTATTTGAGTCCCCAGAAGGCAAATCATCTGGTCCCACATTTTACACCGGAGACATTGGTCTAAACCTAAAAAAAAAAAAAAAAAAAAAAAAAAAAAAAAAAAAAAAAACTGCTAATTGTTGATTTTGATTGCATTATTTACGAATTGTCAGACATTGATCCTTCCAATTCGCCAAACAAATTAGTGTGGGGAGGAGCGTACTTATACGCGAGTCGAATAAAAAAAGCAAAAAAAAAAAAAAAAAAAAAAAAAAAAAAAAAATAGAAATACAAATACGAATACAAATACAAATCTCTATAAATAAAAGGAATTCTGAGGATAATTAATTGAATAATTGAATAATTATTTGAGGCACAGAAAAAATCGTCTGCTAAGAAAATCTTTTTTCATTTTGAACTTCTATAAATAAAAGGACAGATAGGCTCTCAAACAGTGAATCGTCGAATATAATTGAAGAACAAATGGAAGAACAAATGGAAGAACAGATGGAAGAACAGAAAGAAGAACAGATGGAAGAACAAATGGAAGACCTCTTCATTAATTGAAGAACAAATGGAAGAACAAATGGAAGAACAAATGGAAGAACAAATGGAAGAACAAATGGAAGAACAGATGGAAGAACAGAAAGAAGAACAGATGGAAGAACAAATGGAAGACCTCTTCATTAACAATAAAAAAAGATATGCAAACGAAACCCCAGAACACCGAGAAGAAATTCAGATAGTCTTCGGGCTACTGAGGGCGGGCAACCGTCTAGTACAAATAAAAAAAATTCTGGCTTTCGTGTGTATGAATAAGCAAAAGAATATATAAAATATACAAACAATAATAATTTGTCATTTTTAAAAATAATTCAATGATATTTTTATTGTTTATTCATACTTTTTTTTTTTTTTTTAAGTAAAAAAAAAATGGTTTGGAGGTCTACATGTATGAAGTTCTTTTAATTTTTGTAGAATTGGCATATGAAAGTTGAAGGGAAAAGTCGCTTTTTACTTGAGTATACACGATAATTCTTTTGAAATTTATTTAAAATATTTTTACAATGACTCATGTTATAATATTTTGAGATGTTTTAAATGGAATTTATTATTTAACGTTATAAACTGCAGGAAATTATTTGTATTTTTTTTCAACATATGATCTAATGAAAGTATTTTTACTAGCTCTGATTTTGTAAGTAAAAGTGTTTTTAATTCTTCCTTTGATACATCATCAGCATAAGGTAACTTTAACAATTTACATATCTTACGTTGATATTCTGCTATTAATTAGTAAGTAGAAAAACACTATTTTGATCAAGCACGAGTTAGTATACAGATGAACACTATAGTCCTTCATCCATTTAAACCAAAAAAGTTCATTTGTTAAAAACTAGTGTATTTTTGCATATTACGTGTTAAATGCTAATATAATCTAATAATACAGTGTGAAAAAAAGTTTTTGTCACTTAAAAACAATGTATATTATTACTTCTATTACAAAAATAACTTATCCTGGAAACAAAGAATATAAACAATAAATCAGTTTCCTTAAACAATAGTTTCAGCGTCAGATTCAAGTGACATAGTTGAAATATTGAATTTCTCTAGATAGTAGTTAATGATAAATGATTCGTGGTGGAAATAATGTACTTAAAAAAAATACTTTAAAGGTAAAAATATTATTTTTTCCAACTTATTTCAACTTATATGACAAATTTTACACTTTGAAAAATGCTTCTTTATGGTAACATTTATTATTTTCGGAAAAGCTTTGGAAATAACTCAATTAAATAATTAATGATACATTGTTAAATTCTAATATAATCTGCAGGAAAAATTAACATATTTTTAAAACAATTAAAACTTTTTATTTATAATTTTCATTATTTGACATAGAATAATTTGTTTTTAGAAGATATTTCTTTACCGTACAATTTAAAATATTGAGAAAAACCCTGAAAAAACCTGGCCGTAGTTAGACCATACATCAAGATGGGACAAGTTTTCCTTTATGCTTGACACACAGTTTCTGTTTCTTAGTTATACACTTATCGAATCAAAAGGATAATGCTTTGCAAATAGTTTGAAATTGTTCATAATCCTATGTGTAACATCCTTTTTTTTAACAAAAAATTAAATAAACTCCGAAGTAAGGATCATGTATCGTGTTGTTATGATTTTCACTCCCAATATTACGCATTCACACATGCAATGATTAAAATAATTTTGTTATACAATTTATTTTCAAATGAGAAGATGCAAATTAAGTGTACCTTTTAATTCTGCTCTTGATGTGCTGATAATACGTTATAAAGGAGGGAATAAGTTTCAAACCTCGCCTTATACAATATTTAAGAATTTGAGATTCCTTTTAAGTGTATTCCACTGCTGAATCTGTTTTAGAAAAATACTATGATCTGCGAAAAAAATAGTTTTATCTTATATTTCTGTCATTGGTAAAAGCTTGCTTCACAGTAAACCAATGGACGCAGTGAAAGATTTTTCGTGAAATTATTTCCTAGAACTCCATTTTCAGAAAATGAAAAGTTTTGAAACTTGTTTTCTCAAATACTAATATACAAAATAATTTTGTATGCGATCACTTTTTACTATAACTTTTATTTTAAAATCTTCTCTAATAATTAGATATGGAAAAATGTATTTTTTTAAATCAAACCATAATGGTTATGAAAGATAATTTTTTATAATAATAACTTTTTGTGTCAGTATTACATATAAGAAACATTTTTGAAAATTTTATGCTATTTTTTTTAAGTATAAGGTTGGATATTAGAAAATAATAATGAAAAAAATAACATAATACACTTGAAAAGAAAAACATCATTTTATAGTTTATTTAAGGATTTGTGCAATTAATTTAAAACGCCAAAAATACATAAACTACCAAAAAAAAATCTAGCAATTCTTTTTTAGATTATTCACTGATCTTAATTTGAATAGCGATTTAAATTAAAATTACTAAAACCTCTGCTGTAACATTAAAAAAGAAAAAAATATATTAGTATTTTCAATTAGTCAATGATTTTAATTAAGAATTACTTACTGCAAAGTAAATTTACACTTTTAAATTGAGGTTTAAAAATTATGATTGTTAATTAACCTCGATTTAGTATATAAATAGAAAAGATCTACGATACACTATGAATTAATTAAAAAAAGGATTCAGTCATAGTTTTAAATGGAATCCTTTTATTATGAATGCATTTTTGTATTTCATAATATAGCATTTATACAATTTTTTTCGGTTAATCTATAGATCTAATGATAAAACTAATTCATAAAAAAGTAATTAAAAGATAGCTTTTTTAGTTCTTTTTTTCAAATATCAATGTATTTTAAACAAATGTCAATTAAGAGGCTAATAATTTGATCGAGTAAAAAAAGTTATTGAAAATAGATAAAATGAAAAGGTTTATTCTGTAACAGCTGAAACTATTCACTAATTTGTGAATTTTATGATATTCATAAAACTGATTTTTAACTATTTCATATTCATTGTAAAAGTGCTTATGATTTTGATTTGTCTGGCATTACTAAATATATGCCCCAAAACTCAATGTTTAGTATATAGTATATATTTTAAAGTTTAGAATATTATCTATTATAATTTATTAGAAGAGAATATATAGGGTTGTGAAAAGTTAATCGATTGTGTGGACCTGTGGGTAAAAAAATTTAAGAAAATAATTTATTAACTATATGTATTTTCAACTATATCATAACTATGAATATGATGAAGACTCGTTTTTTCAGGTGGGTGACGTTAATTGTAAATATACTCATAGGATTTGGTAAACGGATATTTTATTTTCTGATAGTGAAGGTTCTTTTTTCTTTTTTCTTTTTTCTTTCTTTTTTTTTTTTTTTGTAATTTTGTTTATTTTCCTTTTTTTTTATTTATTTAATGTGCTATAAAAAAAGTTTAACAATTTTACACGTTTTTTATTTCATTTTACTGTAAGAGCAGTTTTCAACAGTATCATATTACTGCCGTATATATAAAAAAAACTCATATTAACGCTCTATTTTTTTCCATATCCTTCAAGTCGAGATTTTATGACTCATTAAAGAAAAAAAAACTATGACACTTTTCAATGTGATGTTTTTGGGGTCATGATCGTTGTAGAGCTGCGTTTTTGTAGAAATTCTAACATAGGGAAGAATGTATTATGTAATATATCTCACGAAGATGACAATAATAAGCTGCATATCATGCAACGTGGTTGACTTTACATTTGAATACACGTTCTCTTGCTCTTCCAAGATTTTCATTTCAATTAACTAAAGACTGTGTAACAATGGAATATACGTTTAATAAATTCCTAAAACTCCATAAGTTGTTATATTTAAAGAAACCCCAGTTTAACATCTTCTTTTTGCCGTCGTTCTCATTCTATACTGCTAATAATAATGATTTGATCTGTGATCAGTGTGTACATTTACGTGGCCCTCACCGTGTGTTCAATAATAATGCTTCACTCAGAAAATCCGACCGTTCTTTCATCTCTATAATTTAATGCTTATTAATGCAGTTATATAATCACATGAAAGATATTTCTGAAGAAAAAACTAAAAGTCGCAAAAAATGCCCCAGATAATTTTTGGAGATGCCTGCTAATGTTCATTTACATTACTTAATGAAGTAAAAAAATGCATAGTTGTAAATTATCATTCCTTTAAAACGCAAAAACATTCTAGTGAGATTTAGATGAGAAATCTTTTGAGAAAACATGAAGTAAACTATGCGGAACAAATGACGTTTTTTTGTTAAATAATTTTAAGAAAGAAATTTAAAGAGGTACATAGGTCTAAATCACCTATATTAAGCTAATAATGTTTCAATATCAATTGGTTGGCCTATCTAAAAAAATCAATTTTTTAGTTATAAAAAGAATGGAATTTCGTATAATCGATTCAAGCAAATTGTTTCTCTCTTTTCAAAAAAATAAAATATAAATAGCTTTCTCACCGCCACTGAAAATTATTTTTGTGACCGGAGGTCTTTCTTTGTTAATAATAAAAGAACTTTGCACTCAAAAATATAAAAATTCGGGACATTATAAAGAAAGGTTTAATAAACACACGAATGCAGACGGTTTATTTATCGAATTATCATTTAAAGAAGTATTTATGTAAAAAAAAATTCATTAGTTGCACTCTGAGCGTCCTATAGGAACAGTACTATACAAATATGAATTTAAACATTTTAGATCATTTTATGCATTAAAAGTTTTCTTTATTCAGACTGCATGAAACTTCAAGCACAGGTGTAGTTCTGCTTTCAATTCTTAGGTTATAAATAAAAAAATTTCTTCTATCTAATATGGCAAATAAAAAAATAAATGCTTTGAAAGTAATTCAATTTCTAAGAAATTTCGTATACAAATTGTTAGATTCTTCTAACTGTAGTTCAATTGTTAAATTACAAAAAAAACCATAAAGTTAGAAAATAAAAACAATTTATTATAAAAAAAATATGAAATTTTGAGTTGAAACGATAAAAGGAATGTTCAAAAATCTAAGATATTTTTATTCAAAATTAAGAATTGAAAATTTTCTGTGAAACACAATTATGTACTTTAATGAAAAGTGTTATGTGAAAAAAATAAATAATTTACAGAGAAAAATATTTCAAAATCTAATTTTTAAATTATTAAACTGAAAAAAGTGAATATCCTGAAATTACTGCAATGAACAATCTGTAATATAATACTTAGTTTTATCATAGGTTGTCGAAATTTTTACAGAAGTTTTCTGTTTCACGGGAGGAAACTCAAAATTTTTTTTAACGCAAATTTTAATTTACGTAAAATTCCAATGTTACGTTAAATTCAAATGAAGAATCTAAGGACATTAAAAGTTGCAAAAAAAACTTATGTTGTTTTCTTCCTACTGCATATTAGTAAGAAATCTCCTCGATTCTTTTTTGACCAATTTGTTGCATGATTTTCTTTTAGATTATTTTGACATTTGCTTAATTATCAATAATCAGCTATATATAACTTCTTTCACATGAATAAATATTTAGAGCAGTGAATTTTAAGATTTAGGGATAGAGTTCAACAAATCTAAGATCTATTTTGTATGCTGGAAATAGATAAAATAAGTATCAAGAATTTACTTGTAACGTGACGTAGAATCGTTTAATCACGGAAGAAAAATGGAAGAAATGGATGATTCTCTATGGAAGAAAAAATATTTCTGTTTTTAAAGAATCTACTTTGTCGATCAGTTTTGTCTTAAAATTCTAGCTTCAGACTGTCGATGAGAGGTCGTAATTGTCAATGTCATTGTTTTTGCATGTTATGCTTTGCAATTTTAATTTCTTCTTTTTGTGAGTAATGCGCGCTTGACATTAATTCATGACAAACGCAAACATAACAAAAAATATCTCATACAGTCCTTAACGTATTTCTAATTATCTTTTTCCTTTTTTTTGTTTTAAAATGTCGTCAATATTATTAAATTGTTTTAAAGTTGTTTGACACAGGTATGAAACTTTATATTGAGATATTACTAACAGTAGCATAAAGTTTACTATCGATCATCGTTAACGCTAATGTGGAACATTTCTTTTCGATCGATAACTATTTTAAAGTTATTCGGTGTAATATAATTCGTTTTTGTAACAGACCTTTTCCTATTTTCCTGCAAAAATAAAATAAAATAAAATAAAATAAAAATTTTTTTTGTGGTATGGTCCTACAAAATTGAGGAGAAGAAGATTTCAGATTTTTCCAGATAACAATTTCTGAATTATTCGTAACACTTACTAATAGTAGTGGCATGAAAAATGTGAGGAAAATATTTTAACTTCAGTTACTACTATCATCAAAATAAAGACAAAATAATATTATGAAATGATAATCGAAATCGGATTTGTTTTACAAGATAAATGATACATTTTCCTATAACACATTCATCCCTTATACTATACCCCGCATTTATATTAAATCATTAGCCCAGCTCACATAATTTGATGCAATACGGATTTTTTTTTTCTATTCGAAATAGAAAATACGAATGAATCTATATACGAATATTAATCAATTATTAATTAATTTATTATAATATTATTTAATTATACGAATTCCGCGGTAAAAATGATAAGAGTATTTATGTAGATTATTAAGTATTAAATTCGTTGAAACTTAATACATCAAATAACACATAATTATGGGAATAATAAAGATTCAACTAATAATAACGCATTGCTCAGTGGTGCACAAAACAGGAATTTTAATATACATTTGTACAATTAAAATAAAATAAAATAAAACTTTCAACGTTTCGCGCCGTCTTCTGCGGGCGTCTTCAGGAAAATATGATAATGTTATCATGTTTTCCTGCAGACGCCCGCAGAAGACGGCGCGAAACGTTGAAAGTTTTATTTTATTTTATTTTAATTGTACAAATGTATATTAAAATTCCTGTTTTGTGCACCACTGAGCAATGCGTTATTATTAGTTAAATTTTATGGTGCAACTGTCCTATATATATTTATAATAAAGATTCAATTTAAGTGATTAGTTACACATCTTATAGTGACATTCATTATATTCATGTAACTACATATGTTAAATCATCTACATAACTCACATTTTTTTAAATACTAAATATGTATTTTATTTCAGCAGAATGGAAAATAGAAAGTAATAGTTATTTTGTGATAAAAATATTTGGGATATTGTGTGTTTCAGTAAGTATAAAAAGATTTTTGCTACATAATATACTAAACAACATATTCCATGAAACCAAATTTGCATTGACTTTACATTGTTCGTGACAGATCTCTCATAGAAAAAGCACTGATTATATTAAAGTTCTTATTCATATTAATATCTTCCTTAGTTTCGAATAATTTAAAGTAGTATATATACAGATGCATTAAGAAATTTAGGTATTACTTACCCATCATACGTAGTATAGGGTAAGTCTTGCAATCGTTTTGAAAATGGAAAAATTTTTTTGACGGATTTACACGTTTAGATAGTAGAGATTCCGAAAAACATATTTTTAAAAAAAAATTTTGTCGTCCGTCTGTCTGTCTGTCTGTAAACGCTCTATCTCCCGAACAAATTGAGATAGAGACTTGAAATTTTGTATGTAGTTAGTATGTAAGAATGGGACAAACCCTATTTAATATCAGCAACCTCGATTATCCGGAACTATTTTTTTCGGACTCTCGAAAAATTCGTTCTGATGAAAGGTATATAAAAATTTTCGAATTTTTTTGTTCTAAGGAATGGTCGTAAAATGCAATAAAATAACACACATTTTGCATATAGAACGAAGTCGATCGGATTATTAGTTGCCGAGATATTTGTAATCCTGTTTTCCACATTCTTCGATTTTTCATGACCCTGTATTTCATTCAAATTTCAATTCAGAGGTATATTTTAATTGGAAATGAGACGCTTAATCCGACGCAATTAATTGTTCGTTAATAGAATTATTATTTTTGGAGTTATAAGGATGCTTCTTTTACGCAGTTCGGTACTACTTGAGTAGTTTGGCGTTTTATATAATTTGTCGAAATTGGTATATCAGCAGTTCTTTAATATAGCATTACTATGTATATTAACAATATTTAAATTTTGTTTATGAACTACAATGCATTGTATAAATAGTTTTCATATGTTTTATTTTCATATACATATCCATGATGGGTAAGTATTACGGTGGCCCCCAACGACTAGTTTTTAAGTCTTTTCGTACTAGAAATTTCATAAAGGACTAATTGCTATATTTTAAGTAAAAGGGTTTTTTTTTCTTTCATTGCATAACCCACATATCTATTTACAAAAATGCTGTTAAAATAAAAGCCCTTGAAGCATAGGATCCCTGGTACATTTTTTTTCTCATAGTAGGAAGTACAAATGAATGGATATTTCATGATACAAATATTTACATTGTTGTATCGATCATTAAGTATGAATTTGGTAGTAACATAATACATCAAATAAAATGCACACTAAACTTCCGATTACCCACAAGCGGATGATCCACGAATCTAAATTTCAATTGTTAAAAAATGGTGCAAAAAAGGAAAAGAATTGCATAAAATATTCAGGATAAATTAAAATGTATTTATTCAAGCTACGAATATGTAACTGGTAAAGCAATTGCGGAAGAAGCGTTTAGAATGAATTTTGAAATGAGAGATTAAGATGATGTTAAGAAACAAAAGAAGGTAATCAAGGACGCAGCTTTCGCTTGCTTTGAAGGTCTTTTACAGTATTTAGAGGAAGAAAATGACGCATTAGTTTGTTGTTAAACAGTTCTAAAAGGTTTAAATCGCAAGTATAGAAAAAAAAATGTTTCAATGAAAAAAAGACCAATTTTGTTAAGGAGTAAATCTACAAATTATTAAATAGAGAATAATATTATCTTTCCTAATAATTATAAGTATTTTTATGTTACCAATTTTGCAAATAAATTGTTGAAATGTCTGTTTAACTTACTCATTTTTTGTAACAATACATCGAACAGCATATAATTTTGGGATGAAAACTGAATTCATATAAACTTTACAAGATTCATGACACATCTCTTCACTCATATCTTTGAGATTGTACACATATTAAATCATTAATAATTAAGTACTCTTTACTCTGGTAATTAAGGGTTATATGCACTTTATTTTAGCCAGTAAAGAAAATATTATCAAATGGTTATTTTGATATAAAAACGTTTAGAATAATACATGAATTGGTAAGCATGAAATTACCTGTAACATAATACATCAAATAACGTATAATTATGGGATAAAAACAAATTTTCATTCCTTTTACAGGACTAATATCACATAATTTGTAACATATTCATACATGTATTCGAGCTTCTTTACATCTTGAATGATAGATCAGAGTCTCATAATTTACAAAATTATGCACGTTATGTTAATCGCCATCGAAAGTACAGGAAAATAGTTATTTTGCAATAAATTTCTTTTGATTGCTGTATGAATTGGTATGTATGAAGTTAGTAGTCGCATAATACATCAATAACATATAATTGTGGGATGAAATGTGAATCCTATACACTTTATAATATTAAAGGCACATCTTTTATACCATATTCATTCATACGTTTTAGCTCGTTAACCTATTGAATCATAAATCAGATTCTATTCATTTATAGTAAAATATACTTTATTTTAGCCAGTATAAAAAGTGCAAGTGCAAAGTTTTTCGCAATAAAAATGTTTAGAGTATTGTATGAATTGGTAAGTATGAAATTAGAATTGACATCATATATCAATTAATATTTAATTATAAAACGAAAACCGAATTCACGTTCACTTTGAAAAAGTAATGTCACATCTTTTGTAAGATATTCATTCATAATTCGAGGTAAGATATCATTCATAATTCAAAGTGACCCTGCCCATACGGAGTACGGGCATATCATGATTGGTAGGTCACTAATATTGAATCTTAAGTTTTTTTTTGAGGCTCCTGTTGTATCTCTTTGAAAAAATCCGATTTTTTTACGAATATCTGTAATTTAGATTTGGTTTCCTCCAGCTGCTTTAAAACTACCAACTAAATTTAAGTTCATACTCTAAGGTTCTTGTCCTTATTTGAGCTACCACTTTAAGACAACATTAATCTCATGTCTGGATAAAAAATTATATTTACTCACTACAGCCGCAAATAAAAATGCCCATTAATTTAAAGGTAAATTTAGTTAAGAGATTTCATTTTTAAAAGTTAAATGCCGTGTTAATGATTAAAAAGGTTTTTACAAGAGGGAGCACCGTCTACTTCTAGTAGTTTTATTCTTTAATTGGTTTCTCATTTTGGGATCTTTAATTTAATGGGATTCGGTTCATTCATCTTGCACGACAGTCAAGTTACCCCGTCAGTAGTCGCGTGTCGGTCTTTTTGCCGCCCGTATAACTTATCTTCTCCTAAATCATATCACATTACAAACACAAGGGACATTTACAATGTAGCTGATTTTAAAGGTTTCTTCTCCACCTTAGTGAAGTAACAGGACATCTCTGTTTTTCCTTCAGGTACATTTTTAGAAAAGAAGTTGAAATTGGCGAAAAAGTCTACATAACAGACTTAATGTCAGTTCATTTTTACTTTTTCCTATTATTCCAAATCTCATGAATAAAATGCATAATTTAAGAAAACTACAAATTTATATTTTCATTGAAATGTTATGTTCGCACATTAAATGAAAAATATTTCTTACTTCGCATTTTTTGTTTGCGGGAAGGCCAGCGGCGAAAAGACCGAGCGCGATTAATGACGTTGTGAAAAAAGTCGCGACTACTCCCTAGTGACTTTCTATCTTACGGAAATTTATCTTAGACTTCAGCTATAAAATTGTAGAACAATTATCGTGCATTATTTTTTTCGGGTCCTGTGAGCTTTATTATTATAAGATTTAGTTCTTTAAATTTTAATAAATTTGGTTACTCTCCGATGCATGTGGAGCCCTTCCAACGCATGCTGTTTTAGATTGTAGGAACCTAGCTTCTTCGAAAAGAGGATGTTTGGGATCACAATAGACGCAACGGAAGTCAATAAGGTTCCCGAAAGTACATTGTTAAAAATTTCTGTAAAAAAAAAAGAAAAAAAATAGACTTTCAGTAAAGTTACCCTGTTTTTTTTTAATAAATGCATTTTATTGCGTTTCCTAGACATTATTTCACAGCTATTTCTTTCATCTATTATCTAATTCCAAGTGTATTCCATGTCTCTATTTATAAATATGTTTATTTTTGTTAAACTTCTGAGTCAAAATAAACACTTTTAAAATTCCTTTGTAATTATTTTAGACATATTAAAAAATAATAATAACTGTGTTAGCAAACAGAGGGTGGATAACTGTTTTGTTATTATTAATGTATTTTTTTTTACTTTAGAAAGCAAAAAATCATCCTCTGGTAAATTGTAGGATTTTTTTATCAAACAATCATAAGTATCAATACATTTTCCACACTGAATCATGTACCTTGTGCTCAACAACAAGTTTCCATACCTCGGTGGTAGGATTTTCTGTGGATGTCAAGAGATCGCAGGTACAAACTCCAGGAAGGCTGCGAACGAATTTTGTAAAAATTGAATGCTGCTACAATTCAAATTTGCTCGAAAAATTCAAATACATTCAGTAAAATAAAGATTTATTTATTCACAATTTTTGAAAACAAACTTTAATTATTATGATAAAAAATGCTTAGAGTGTAGCAAATATTTAACAATGTTAATTTCTTCAGTCAATCATATATTTATCGTATAACGTCTCTATTAATTAACATAATCTCGATTATTCTAATCTTAGTAATTTTTCATAAGACTTAAGATAATGGATTACCCGCAGATTATCTGTATTTTCAAAAAAAAAAAAAACTTTTTTAGCATTTAAAAATTTTTTAAAGGATACAAAATCATACATAGTTGAGTTTTGTTAAGGATTATTATGACGGACCCAGAGCATAGCCGGTCCGGTCAACTAGTCAGTTAATAAGGCAATGTTTCTCATTCAAATATTAAGCTATAAAAAATGTATGTTCTGATTTAACAAACTATTTTTGCAAAGTAAAGGAATTTGGAAAAAATATATACAACTGTATTCGATGTCATTTTGAATAATAACACATAAGTGTGTTTAGAAAAAAATAGTCGTAGATCAGTCATTGAACCAATATATCTATTTTTTATTTAGCATTTTAGTTTTTAATTTTTTAGATTCAATATTTAATTATACTTTTTCAAAATTTTTTATAATTCATGGTATAATTATTTTCTCTGCTGCCAGTTATTTTTTACAGAATGAGATACCGTTACTAAACAATGGATTAATACTACACAGTAGTTCCGTTATAAAATATATCAATTGGTAAAAATGTCATTATTCTGATATTCTGATACCTTGAAAAATGTATGATCGAATTAAATTTTAACTATTTTTTTATTAATATTTCATATTTTATCATTAACACGTTTGTTGCCGCTTACGTGAAGATGTGATGATAGTTAATGCCGCACTGCAGAAGTTTGTTTTTCCCAGAAGCAAAATTACTTTTTTTAACAACGAATCGGTGAAAGATTTTCCCGCGCCAGTGCGTGACTGGTTATTGGACATCACCCCATATCACGCGCTGGCGCGTAAGTGGCCCCTTAACGTCGGCGCCATATCACGCTTTGGCGCGTGATCGGCAGCGAATGTGTTAAAAAATAATTATTTAATAGGCTTCTATCTTTTGTAAGTAATTAGAATTTAAATAATTGTTTAACAGATGATATTACCAAGATGGTTAAAAAGTAACAAGTCATATTACTAATTTAGGCTTCTGTAGTAGATTTACACACATTAGATGCATAATTATCTTGATACAAGCTTACATACACTATATTGCCATTGATTATGGGACACTTGCGATTTTACACATTTTACTAAATATCTATAAAAATACATGAGGAATCATCTCGAAACTCTTAGTGTATAAATATAATAGTATACGTCATACATATCCGTGAAGATTTTTTACCGAAACGCCATAGGGGACCGTCAACAAATTAAAAAAGAATGAATATCTTTTGAATAACCCTGTCAAAACTAATGTAGCAAAAGCGCTCAAACTCTAGATTATGAATGAATGCCTTATTGTTATACACTGTGTTCATTTTTATGCAATAAGCATGCACACTCGCAGAGTAATTAAGGTTTTTATAAAAATGGTCCCAAATTTTTCCAAGTTTTTTCCTTATAATTTTCAGAGTTCTTAATATAAAATAATATTTTTTTTTCAGAAAATATGACAAACAACATTGCACACAGTACCCTGTAATCAGAATTAAAAAATAATAAAAATTGTATGAAAAATGAGTAGGTTTACTATATAATTTTTTACTGCGCATGCGTCAAAGATATCAAAATTTCATTTGCATATTACGTTAAGCAAATGTATAGAGCAACTTTTGTAAAAGTCTCAAAATCATAGCTTGAAATTTCTGAAAGTAATCGTCTATAGAAAAAGGACAAAATCCGTTGTTTCCAAAATGAAGCAAAAAATTGAGGGATTTTATCCCAATGCAGTAGTACATCCCATATTGTATATTCTATATTGACACTAATCAATGAATATATGGATACAACCCCTCTTGTTTTTGCTTCATTTTGAGAATAACGGATTTTCGACTTATTCAGTTGATGATTATTGTCAGAATTTTCAAGTTATGATTTTGTGACTTTTACAAAAGTTGCTCTATACATTTAGCTAACATAATATGCAAATGAAATTTTGATATCTTTGACGCATGCGCAGTAAAAAATTATTTAATAAACCAACTCATTTTTTATACAATTTTCATTATTTTTTAATTCTGATTACAGGGCACTATGTGAAATGTAGTTTGTCATATTTTCTGAAAAAAATAATATTTTATATTAAGAACTCTGAAAATTATAAGGAAAAAACTTGGAAAAATTTGGGACCATTTTTATAAAAACCTTAATTACTCTGCGAGTATGCATGCTATTTGCATAAAAATGAACAAGGCTTATTTCAATAAGGCATTCAATCACAATCAAGAGTTTGAGCGCTTTTGCTACATTAGTTTTGACAGGGTTATTCAAAAGATATTCATTTTTTTAATTTGTTGACGGTCCCCTTTGGAGTTTCGGAAAAAAATCTTCACGGAGATGTATGACGTACACTATTATATTTATACACTAAGAGTTTCGAGATGGTTCCTCATGTATTTTTCTAGATATTTAGTAAAATGTCTAAAATCGCAAGTGTCCCATAATCAATGGCAATATAGTGTATAACAGAATTATTTATAACGCAATTTTTTAATCGGTAAACCAATTACAGCAGATGTAAAATATTTGTGATTTACATCCGTTAAGCTTTTAAATATTCACTTCTGAAATAACATTATTTGTTTAAATATTCAACTATAGATGTAAAAAAAAAACCCGCTTGGTAATTTTTATTTTAAGGATAATTTATTCGACAATCTACTGATATAAAATTGTTTTCATTTAAGCCGAGTAAAATATAGCCTCTGGGACATGGGTTATCTTTCTGCTTGATAGGATTTTATTTCTAGATTGGAGAAAATTTTCCGAAAAATATTTATATTAACAAATGGGCTATTCAGGTGTTTAAGAACTTTGCTTTTCGATTTATGTATCTTAAAGGAATTCCTAAGGGGATAGTTGTTTTATTAGGCTATTTAACTGCATTATTACTTTTTGATAAAAGTTATAAAAAGTTATAAAAATAATGTAGAATATATATACATTCGAATATTGTAATAGTAGAGAAACGATTTCATTGATTGATTCTATATATGTACCACTGGGCTATCCCCCTGTGAGCTACGCCCGCCAACCCCCGTTCAGAGTTTAAAAATATGGTATTTTTTTAAGAAAAAAAATACACAAGGACAATGATATGTTTTGTTGTCAGGTTACCATTCAATCTTCAGTGGAGCATTTCCGGTTACCATGGTTTCATCTACTACTGTCGCGACAGCTGGTGGTTGTTTTGAAAATGGGAAATTAATATATATCCTGCAGTATATTCAATAGCTGAAACTTTTTGCATATAAGTTTGCCTGTAGAATGAATCAAAACTTCCTTCAGTGGGTAAAGGGGGGGGGAGGGTAGAGTAAAAATTCGTGTTAACAACTTCTGTCAACGAATTATTTTTTTTATGTATTTTCAGTAATAACTTTGGTTAAACATTACAGTAGTAGCTTTCTCTTAAAATTCATTCTATATATATACATATATATATATATAACTATACAGCAATAAACAATATGGTATAATGAAAACATCTTACAGTAGGGAGAAGCAAAAGTTCATGCTAACATTATCTGTCAAATAATTATTTTACTTGCATATTTTTCAGTAATTAATACGCTTATCAATTTCAGTTACATCATTACTTTAAAATTATTTTAAAGTATTAAAAAAACTATAATTATCTATTAATAAATATGCAGCCCAAAACAAAAGAAGAAGAGATATTTTTTAGACTTTACACCATTCTTGTATTTTAAAGAATAAAAATAATTTATAAATGTCCATATAATAATTTATAAATTTCCATTATAAATGTCCAAATAATTTATCCATGTTAAACATTTCTTACACAAATAATTACAATAACTTTCTTTAAAAAATGAAACAAGCATTTGCTGTTATTTCCCTAAATTAACAACAGTTTTAAAATGTCTAAATCTAAAAAGAGGAAATGCTTAACTTTCCTACATATTAACAAACAAAACGTGTTTAATTGCTACTTCATTTTAAGTCATTGTCTTTACTTTCAAGAGAAGTCGTTAAAAGACTATAAATGTTTGGAGTCATCCGTTAGAAACATTGTAATCGCCATTATTTTACTGAGTATTTCAGTATAAAATCGTCTTTGTTACGCATTGTTAGTTTTTTAGGATCTCAAAAATTTCCTTTTACGCTTAACAGAAAATTAGTAGTGTGTAGAAATCGTACTATACTTTTTCGAGCCATTTAAATTTAGAGTCCGTAATGTAATAATTTATTTAAAAAAGTGTAAGAATCTTGCATCTGGATACTGAATGTGTTTTCTACAATTCATACTCAAGTTTAATGTTTTAATATATTTCAATCGGGATATTCTAAATAGTTAAAGATTTCAAATAATTATTGCGTATACTGCTATTTAAAAATTTTTTTACGTTAAGTGCCAAAGTTTAAATTTATGACATGGAACTACAGATCATTTTTAAACGTAGGTGCTATACATTATGTATTTATTTATTTTTTTCTTAACAATCATATGCATTATATAGTCTTGCACTCGTTTTAAAAATCGAAAGTATGTTTTTGACAAATAAACACGTTGCAGTTACTCGAGATACCTAAAACTATATTTTTTAAAAAAATGCCGTCCGATCAATCTCCCAACCAAACTGAGACAGAGGCTTGAAGTTTAATGTGTATTTAGTATTAAATAATAAAAAGAAGCCTATTGAATGTCAGTAACCTCGAAAACTTAAAACCATTTTTTTCACATTGTCGAAATATTTGTTCTAATAATCCTATCAGAACAATCATCCTATTAGTGTATAAAAATTCTGGAAATTCTTTGTTTTAAAAATTGAACATGAAAGACAATAAAAAACATAATTTTGCATAAAGCATGAAGTCAATTAAATAGTTTTGAGATATATGTTATGATATTTTCCACACTCTTCAAATTTTAATATCCCTGTGTTTCATTAAAATTTCAAGTCACATATATATTTAATTGAAAATGAAACACTTAACCCAAGGCAGTAGTCTGTTAATATGGTTATAATTTGTGAAGTCATGAAGATGGAATCTTTTTACGCAATTCGGCGTACGTGATTAACCCGTTCGACCAAAAAACTATCAGCAAACTATAAACATAAATACCAATAATGGCTTATCATAAGTGTCACATTAAATTGAAAATCAAATACATTACATATGATTATGATTCCATTAAGCAATTTGTAATTCGATGATTATTAATATTTTACCTTGTGATTCAGAAAATTACTTGTTTTTTCGTTGTTTAAAAAATAAGTTATGCCAATTAGTAAATTTTTGGTGGTTTTTGTAATCTGTGAAAATTAGATAAATTGATAATCAAATTATACCTGCATTTTAATAATAGAGCATTAAAATTTATTTAAATTATTTAAATATATATATTTGTAATTACAGTGCATTTAAAAAATATTTTTTTTCATATTTTATATTAGGAATATCTATGTGAATAACAATATCGTGGCAAAAACGGCTAGATTATATAGCCACGGCTAGCATTGTCTGTAATCTATATTTTTCACAGATATTTGTCAAATTCAAAGCATACTAAAAAGTGCAACGATCACTGTTTATATTTTCGCCTTTTAATATGGTTATATATTTAGGTCTGTTAGAACTTATTTGCAACAATTTATGAGAAATAAAGCTAGGCTATCATACAGTATGATAGTGCTGTGTAATAGAGTTCCGACGCATCTGAAACGTTAAGTCCAAAGCTTGCCTCCTAATAACATTGGTCCCAATCATCGGTTCGAAACGAAATCGAAATTTTACATTCAAAAAGAATTTTAATGTCTCCGTATAGGTATTAGCTATTTTTAGGAATTTTGTTACTTTCATTTATTAAATATAAGAGTTAAACCTAAAAAACATTAATTAAATCTACCCGAATAAAATCTGAGCTCAGATCTATGTAACCGAAAAAACTTGGAAACCACAGGAGGCTAAGCTATGATGTTTTGCACTTGATTTGCTGCTAGAGAGCGAGCCCATGAGAGATTGGGGCAATAAAATCGAATATTAAATAAATTTTGTATATTTTTGTCGCATTTTTGGCTTTTTTTATGTTAAACACTTAATCGCGCTAGTTCTAACTTATTCAAAATGCGTAATACAATGTGAGATATAAATATTAGAATTGCCCATTGTAATACTAAGAAGTCGTAGTCTGTATTACCATGATTCTTTTTCATCGCTAGCAAATGATTTAAGATTACATAATCATGCTTACTTATTCATTTCATATTTTGAATAAATAAAAACATTTGATCTTAAACATCAACAGAACTACTTATTTCATTTACACCCTCATTCCAAAGATTTGCTTTATCGTCTACTGCCATAGCAGCATGATAAATTATTTAAAAAAAAAACAGGTTAGTGTTAGAAAAATACATTTCTTAATCCAATAGTTATTTCACAATTCAACACCTAAACAGCGGAATTCTTATTTCTTATTTAGATATTTAAAAATCGTTTATTGTCATTACGTTTTTATTTTATTTTTTATTTCAATATATCAGCTACAAAAATTCGGCAAAATATATCTAAGGAAAGATTTCTCAAAACAGCTAAGCTGTTAATGATGTTTTATTTCACGACGTATTTTTTTTTATCTTAGAGATGACTGGGGTTATATTTTACCTGTCTTCATACATGAGAATAAATCACTCATTTCTGAAAAAAAAAAAAAAAAACTCATGAAGAATTTTTCTCTGTGTCTTAGTCTCGATACAGATATGTGTGAAGCCGTTGGATCTTGATTTCGTGGAATGAAGCATTCGTCTGTGGGATGGTCAATTTATAAACTGGGTGACGATAGCACAGAAAATCAATTCATCGAAATCACGGAAGAAATTCCAGAGTTCATTAAAACTCCATTTACTTAATTAAACATATTCGGTCTTCCAAATCATATCTTTATGGGAAAGACCTGAAAGCCTGATTAGAGTGGTTGTCTTGTAGGTTTACAATTTAGTTATTCCTGCATCCAAAATTGTGAATACATGGAGGATTGAGAGCAGGAAAACCCAACGGTAAATCTACGAGTCTTTTGCGAAATTCAGGTTTTTAGGTATTTCTCACCAAGATATGACTTTTTAGACCCATTACGTTTGTATATGTAGATACAGTTTTAACTAAGTCTTGAATTTAAGCTGAATTTAGCTCCTATTGAAAGAGAATTTAAGCGTAGCGCTATTTCTTCTTCTCAGAACGAATCTATTAGGAATCTCATTGCCCATACTGGCGATTTCAATTCTAATGCTTACAAGCCAAACAAGCTGAATAGTTCTGTTAAACATTGTCTAAAATGTTTGTGTTCTGATCCCAGTATAATCATAACCAAGGCTAACAAAGGTGTCAGATTGTTGTTCTTGACAAATCTACTTATTCAAAAAACCCGCATAAATTAATCAATGATGGTCCCTATGTGGATATTTACAAAGGCCCTTCATATAATGCAACTGATACTATTAAATCTGTCATTAAGACTTCACCCATTATTTCAGGTAAATTCAAAGATATCTTATTCCATCTATTGCACATTGTGCCAGGTTTTATGCTTTACTTAAGGCTTATAAATCTGACATTCCTTTAAGACCTTTTGTCTCTAGTATCATTACTGCTTCTTATAGACTTCCAAAATATTTAGTTTCTATATTTTCTTCATTGTCCAGCAGCAATTGTAAAACTATAAAGAATTCTCTTGAATTTGTTAAGAAACTTCACAGTTTTAAGCCATAGGGCCACATGATGGTTTCTTTTGATGTTTCTTCATTATTTACTAATGTTCCGGTCGAAGAGACTTTAGATTGCATGAAGAAAAGGCTTTCCAAATTTCATTTCCCTCTTTCTTCTCGCTCTTGCTTGCTTGTCTCAAAATATGTTTGTATTTAATGGGAATTTCTTTTGTATGACTGAGGTTTGACTATGGGTAATCATCTTATCCTGATTTTATGCGATTTGTACATGCACTATTTTGAAATCGAATTGTTTGAAATTTTAAAATTTCTGTTCTATGTTCGTTACGTTGATGCTTTAGTTGAAATAGATGCAGATATTAATCATATACTCTCTATTATCAATTCTATTGATTCTTGCATTCAATTTACTTTTGAACTTAAATCCAACAATTTCATTTATTTCGTAGATGTCCTTGTTATTCGTAATGAAGATGATTTTCAGGCTACTGTCTTTCGCAAACATTTTGCGGTTAATCTTTCACCTCACACGCATTCTTCTTATCCTCCTAACTAGAAATTTACGGGTTTTAAAACTTTTGTTTATACTTGTGTCCAATATTTGTTCAACTCCTCAGTTACTCAATGATGAACTTAATTATCTTAAAGATATTGTTGGTGATCGTGGTTATTTCCCTAATATTATGGATTCTATTCATAGAAAATTGGCGAAGTCAACCTATTCTGAAAATAATTTCAATTCCAGCCTTACTACTTTGGTTGTTTTACAATGTTTTCCTAAAATCAGCCAGCAAGTTGCTAAAATTTTAAGAATGTTCGATTTCAATATTATTTTTCCCCTGTTAATAAAATTGATTTTTCAAATCATAAGCAACCCATTAATCAATTAAATAACTGGGGGATTTATCAAAAATCTGGCCAATGCGGTATTTCATATATTGGTCAGATTAAACGTCCTCTTATATTTCGTTTAAAAGCAGCATAAATGATATGTTAAAAATCAAGAGCTTAAACGCCCGTCTTTCACTCTACATTGTTGGTCTTTACAACATAGGTTAAATTTTTTTTTCAGCCACCATTATCCAAAAGTGTCGTTCTATTTTTGATCTTAACCCTTGGGAAGATAAACAAATCCTTACAAATTCTCACTGCTTAGTCAATGACTTATCAAGTACAACTTATTTTGCAAGCATTTGTAAGTCTTTTATTTAATGGATTTTTTCCTCAGTTTTGTTTTGTTTGCTCTCCGGTAGTTGTCTCTTCATGTCCACCCAGTTGTTTTTGCTGATTTCTTCTTAATGGTTGCTTTTCTATAGGCGGGATCGCTCTCTTAACGGGTATATAGGCTTGCGTTTTTCTGGCTCTTTGCTCAGCTTTGCCTTTTTCTAGCTCGCTTATTCTTGAACTGATGAGAAATCTGAAGAGTAGATTGGAAACATCTGTTTGCAACCTTTTCATGCATTATATGCGCATTTTAAATCTTAGATTTTCTATCCTTATCTTGATTTATTATTGATAAAATATTTGGTGATGATGATGAGCAAAATAACCTGAAAAAATATTTCACCTATAGTTAAACACCCTCTGGTATTGCCACCGCATGAATTACTAAATTTTAATGCTAGCGTAATTGTTATATTTTTTAGGAACATGTATCCGTCCATCGATTTCTGTAATTTAACACGTTTAACCTTTTTGGTTCCAATTCTTTTTTTCAGCTTTTAGAAAAAATTACTTTTGCGTTAATAACATTAACACTAGCTATTGAAATGTATTAATTAGTGTTTAACGAATATTCAATACCTAAAAGAAAACGAATGTTGTTGCTATGCGTTGTTGTTGACAATAGGCTAAGGAAAAATTTTTGGATGTGTTTAGAAAAAAAATGTATTAGAACTAGATTTAACTTTTATTACAACTTTCTAATATTTTTTTGCGCTTTATTACAGATTATTCTTTCAGATAAGTAACATTTAATTTAAATTTAAGGAGTAAAATATGTGTTTAAAAGAATCGCAAAGGGTGCAAAATGAATGAAGCAAGTGATATTAATTATTATTACTACAAAATGCCTTATTATAAATTAAGTTTTATAATATATGTATAAAAATATATCAACATTACTACATATAAAAAAAAATATTCTTTGAAACAAAATATGCTTCATTAAAAGACATGTTTTATCAATAGTACAACAGTCCCGAAAGGGTCAAAAGGCTATCTCCAAATCTTATAGAAGCAGAAGTTATAAAAGGACATAGGAGAAGAACTCGTGTTTTCATTTTCAGAATCCTGCTTATTCTCTCAAATACCAATTTATCTTTCGAGTTCCGCCAGTGTCATATTCCACATTCCTATGACTGCCAATAAATCTCAGCGTCAATTTATGAAAAAGATTGGAATCTATTTGAATTATTCAGTTTTTTGTCACACCGTATTTATGTAGCTTTTTTAGAGTAACTTCTTGGGGTTATGTATGAGTTTGTATCAAGGATGGACCAAAAAAAATTTTAGTTTGATAAGATATTTACTCAAAACACTGTTTTCTGTAAATTTTAAACTTAAGTTCAAACTCTTCGCTTTATTGTAAAACAGAAATCTAATCATATATATATATGAAACTACTGCAGTTTACATCGGGTGACATGAAAAATAATGTCGAGATTTTCATTTTAAAAAATCATTTTTTTTAAAACTCTATTTATTTATTTATTTAATGCAATAACGATGGATACTTTCTTTATTTACAAAAATTTGCTTGGCTTAATAATGACGTTAAAAGTAATTTTTATATCCCTTAGTTTTAATTTGGTTATATAAATAAATACTCACTAAAAACAAATCTAATGCTCTTCACCTCATTGGGAATGTGGATGATAGTGCAAAAAACTTTCACTTAAAAAAAATAATATATATTTTTTTCAATTACGATATATATCTCTTTTTTTTTTTTACAAAGTTTTGTTTATGTGATATTAAATTTATGAACTATCATTCGTAAAGCGAGAGAAATAACTATTTTTCAATAAAAAGTGATATTATTTCCTAAGGACATTTTAAAAATATAAATATTGACTTTATAACTGATTCTTACATTCCAAACATTAATTCGGTTCTGTAAACACCAGCTTTTTTTTAAAAAAAATAACTAAATTTTGTGTTCATACTTGTTTCATTTTTATTGTGTAAATACTGTTTTTTTATATACATTAAAACATTACGTTCATAATCATTAGTTTGATTCCACTGATTTGTAAATTTTTATTTTGGTTTTAAATTACACCTACGAATTCCCATACATAGAGCGAGTTAAATAGCTATTTTTTAAATAAAAAGTAATATACTTAGCTATAAAGTTATTTTTTAATATATAATTCATCTGAATTAGTCTGAAACAATATATATATATATATATATATATATATATATATATATATATACATGGGTTTATTTACAAATTTATGAATATATTTAATAAACCAAGTTTTCGAAATTTATCACTGTGCATCAACAACGTTTTTCTAAAAAACATAAAAAGGAGCGCCACCATAATTCGTCTAAATTCTTTAAGTTCAGAAAATTTCGATTTTCTTCTCACATTTCAGACGTCGAAATATCGATTTCATCAGGTATATGTGAGGATGGAAATATTTTCTATTTTAAAGTAAAATTTATCTGCAATACGTAAAGTGTCAATGTACATTAAAAAAGGGTGAAATTCAGCAAAAAGTATTAGCATTATAGCAAATAGAATAAGCATTATCCCTACCCCCCCCCCTAAAAAAAGAAATTAAAAACTTATATTCACATACGTTCTAAAATTTAATTATTTTAATTTACTACTCAAAGACGATCGTAACAGGTATTTACCGCGCACTAAACATACTGGGCGCGGTGCAGAAAATAGTTGAATTATGTTTATAATTAAAAATACCAATTGATGTTTTAAAAATTTATTGTATTGAATGTCAATATTGCAAAAAAACAACACCAACAAATATTTTTATAAGAAAAATACCAATCATAAAGATAGTATTTTTTTAATATTTTTAAAATTAGAATTTTTTATTCACTGGTAATTAATAGTCATGTAAAAAAAACAGGGATTTTATTGCAGAAAAAAATATTTTATTAATTATATTTCAGAAGTGATATTACCTATTATAATCGTTATCATTGTTGAATTTTGAACAATCTCCTCATAATTTTACATTGCATGACCCCTGGAGGCCAAAATCACTTAAATAATCACTTATATATATATATATATATATATATATATAGATAGATAGATACAGGGTGTATCTAAACTCTTGGGCAAGACTTTAAGGGGTGATAGTACACATCAAGACAAACAATTTAATTTAAAAATAGTATTAAATAGGAAACTAAAGGTCCCAAACGTTTTCCGAATGAGATAGGCGCCATTAATGTCTAGGGTCAAAAATTTCAAATAAATATAAAAAACGGATAAATTGGTCGATTGGTTTGCGGTTTTCACTAAAACTATTCTTTATGCCATTATTTTCTTAAAAATAAATTATAAAGATAAATTTCAAAAATTGCCGATAGAGGGTGCTTTAAACTTTGGAGAAACGAACAACTATTTTTTGCCGTTATTTTTTGCATCTCATTAAATGTTTTCGTAAGTTAGATTTAAACTTAATTTTTGAGCTTAAAATGGGAATAGTTGGGAGTGGTTAAGTAGTGCAAACTGAACTGTGTTCAGACGTTCATATTTCAAATGATTGTAAAAAAAACGGAAAAATTTGCCGATTCGTTTCCGGTTTTCGCTAAAACTACTCTTTAAATGAGTATTGTCTTGAAAATGAGTTTTAAAGATAAATCTCAAAAAATGCCCATAGAGGGCGGCTTAGACTTTGGAGTAACGCACAACTATTTTTTACAGTTATTTTTTAAATCTCATTAAATGCTTTACTTAAATTTTGATCTCAAAATCTAAATCGTTGGGAGTAATTAAATAGCGCAAAATTGAACTGTGTTCGAGGGGGGGGGGTTAAATTTCAAATTCAGAACACAATCTGCACTTTTTAACCCCTCAAAACGATTCAGAATTTAAGCTCAAACATCCTCTCTCAAAATATATAGTTAATTTTTTTTTTATTTTTTTTTCTCTTTCTAATGTTATTCCAAAGTATTAAGTACCAAAAAAGCAATCAATAAAATGCATGTATACTCAAAATACCCCCCTCATATTTTTCTGGATTTTGCCCCAAACACACAAACATGAAATCTTTTCTTCCATAAACTTTTACAGCATATGAAATTTAAAAATATATGGCATTATTAAAGTTTTAGATTACCGTATTTTCGGGTGTATAATCCGCGGCTTATACAAGAAAAAAACTTTCTAAAAAGCCGCTGCGGCTTATACACGCTGCGGCTTATACAAAGATTTTTTTTTTTAGAAAATTGGAAATCGTGATATTTTTTCTACAACTTTTAAACCTCAAAAAATTTGAAAGAAACATCAAAATTTGTAATTTTTTTTTGCTATGCCGCGAAATTTAGAGATTCTCCCATGTTTGTAAAGGCTTTTTTTTACTGCTTAAATTCAGTTATTTCTGGGTTTGGAAGAACTGTCGCAATTATCACCAAGTATTGCACTGACAGATCTATAATAGCTACCGTATATACTTGCGTATAAGTCGTGAAATTTTAGACTAAAAAAGAACTTCAAAGTTGGGGTCATACGCGAGACCCCAAAAAAAATTATAAATAAAATATCAGAAAATAATTTGCTAGCGAATCAGTGCTGCAGCACCGCATTGCGTTTGTAGAGTACAAAATCCAAAATCCGAAACCCTTCCAACCTCGAAAATTCTGAATTTAATTTCATTTAAGATTTTATTTATTTTTCAAAAAAAAAATAATCTACCCTACCCTGTTGCAAAGAACAAAAAAAAAGTGCGGGATTTATGTAATTTCGAAACGATTCAGAGCCATCTTTTCCGAAACGACTTCAAGGAATCGTTCCTTTACAGAGTCGTTTCATTTCGGTACGAGTTTAAGGAATCGAACTTTTCCGGAGTCGTTTCATTTCAGATAGAGTCCGAGAAATCGTTCCTTTTTGGTTTTTGTACCCTATCCTGTTGCAAAGAACAAAAAAAGTGCGTTATTTATGTTATTTCAGAATGATTTAGAGCAGTCAGTCTTTTTCGAAACGATTCCGAGGAATCGTTCCTTTACAGAAATCTTCATTTCGGAACGAGTTCAAGGAATCGAACTTTTCCGGAGTCGTTTCATTTCAGTTAGAGTCCGGAGCATGAATCTCGAAGAATCGTTCCTTTTAAATCTTGGTGCATTTCGGATCGATTCCGAGGATTCGATCCTTTTGGGAACCAATGACCTAAGATACGTATACATTTTATGTCCGAAATTTTGAATTTATCACCGATTTTTTTTTAATTTTCGGAAAAATTCAGAAAAAACATCACGCTTGTTTGAAAAAAAAAATCGCGTAAACGCCGCATCGCTTGAAATTCATCTTAAAACACATAAACGCCGTGGCGTTTCTTCCGAAAATTAAGGTTCTGATAATCTTAATTTTTGAGCCGAATTACTGTAGGCATTATGCATCACGAAGAAATTTGGTAAATTTGTGTTAAACATTACGACTAATGGCTTCTAATTTCGAACCCCGATCGAAATATACGTTCGTAAATGGTGTATAGCCCGCGGACTATACACCGATGCATCTCCGCGGGTTATACACGATTTTTTTACTGCACTGCTAGATTTAGGGGTGCGGGCTATACACCCGAAAATACGGTACTTGTATTTAATATGAATAATTTCAGAGAAATCTAAAAATAATTTCAGAGTTTTATTAATTCAGAATAATGTGTCAATCAATGCTACTGGAATGCTTAAATAACTTCATTTCATAAAAATAATCGAAATAGATGTAGAAAAATTCGATTTTGAGCCGTTTTTAAATTGAATGTTGTGTTTTTTGCAAATAATTTTTAATCTTTTTTGAGATAAAATATAATATTGAAGTTAAAGCAAGTAGGTTTTGTATAAAGCAGAAATATTTAGCTTTAATTCTAGGCATAAAGATTGCATAGCAAATAACACTGAAAATAAGTATGTGCTATTCATTACAATATGATTATACGGGAGGCTTGATTCAGTCAATGTGAGGGATTGCAGACCATGGCCAACGCTCCATTAATTCAGTGTTTTTGGAAAAAAAATATTGTACTCAGTATATAATAAAATGCTGATGTTTACATTTGTACAATAATATAAATTTATTCTATAAAATGCAGAAGCGGTACAAAAGCAAGTTTTTGAAATTAATCTTTAACTGATGTGAAGCGGTCTGTTAAACCACTCCATATACATAGATAAATAAAAGACAAGATTAACTTATATGATAGTGTTTATATATTTAACAATATGTACAGGGTTTTTATAATAAAAATTCACTCATTCAAATGTTTCTGGTGATAGTACTAAAGTTCCAAATGAAACAAACTTTCAGTAATGGTTGTAGTTACACTGAAATTTATAAATTAAGCTATAAAAACTGAAAAAAAAACAACGGTCTGTGATACTTATATCATTTAGTTATAAGTTAGTTAGTCTGGAATTTTTAAACTTTTTAACTTTGTAGCACCAATATATTCTGGGTTTCTTAAACGTATATTATTTCTTTAAACTTTGTATTTTAAAGTTACACATAGATTTTAAACGCATTTTATTTGTTTAAATCTTAAAGCTTAAAGGTATTCAGTGTTTTTAAAACTTATTTTATTTCAACCTTGTTGTTTAAAGGTATTCTGGGTCTATAAAGCTTTTTCTTTTCGTCTAAAGATTGAGATTCTTGGTATTCTGTGTTTTTAAATTTATTTCTTTTTATTTTTTAGCATAAATATATCATGCATGTTTTTGTATTTTTTATTTATTTAAACCTTGTAGCATAAATGTATTTTACAGTTTTAAATCTTATTTTATTTGCTTAAATTTTATAGAATAAAGGTACTGGGATTTTTTTAATTCATTTTATTTCTGTTGTAATTTTAAATATTTCAATGTAAAATCTAGGGGGTCAAGTCAATGTGGGATGCCATGACCACATTAACTAATAATTTTCTAATTATTAAAATTGATCTTTTTTTAAACATCTTATATATTCAACTTACGTTGAAACTTTTTTCTGACAGCTTATTGTATAACGCATAAAATGATATTCTAAACTGTGCTCTAGATTCTAATATCTAAAAAATTAAAAGTAAATCTGTAAAAAGCGGTTCAACCCGTCCTACTCTCCTTTACATCATGATTAATTGCTGATACTTTAGCTGTTGCTGATGAATTAGAAATATCTCCTGTTAACGATGCCATATGTTTCTAATTTAATGAAAATAAAAATACTGCATATCTACTTTCTAGCAGTGCTTTTATATATTATAGTACATGAAGATTTTGTTTACTATCGTTATTGACTAATTATTAAAGAAAAACTGCAATTGATTCCTCCAAGATACTTTCAAATATTAAAAAGAATGATATTCCTGGTTGTAACATCTCTTAAGTAATGTGTAGATATTTAAAAGATTAAAACCTGCAAAAATTACAATGAAAGTTAAAAATTGTAAATTAGGTCAGGTCGTTTTTTATCATTTTGTTAATGTATCGATACATAATCTACATCATAATCCAATTAATAATTAAGAATTTTTTTTAAATTAAGATATGTAATTATAAAATATGTATTTTTTATTTATTCTACTTGTAGATGAAAGCGATAAGAAAATCCCTGTCTTATATTTATTACAAATCCAAAACTTTATGGTCAAATTTTGTTGCTAACTTGTTCATGTTGAAAAATCATGTTTTGCCTAAAGTAAGGGAAAAAATCTGATTTTGAGAAAAATACAAAAATGTCAGCTTTAGTTGTCAATAATTGAAAGCAAGACATATCATAACACCTTGTGAATTATTTCTCAGTATTTAGAAATATTTAATAATCTTTTCCACCTTTTTAATTTTTATGCAGCCTAAAATTGCTTTTTTAAAAATGGACATTGTATTGTATAAGTTACAAATGTTAAAAATGTATAAGTTACAATTTCTTGAATGTAATTTACGATGATCATCATTACAAATGTGTTAAGTACCTAATTAAAAAATTACATCAATTAAATCCCGCTTGTATATTTTTTAATATTAATTCAAGTCCTTTAATGTTTTTCGTTGTAAAGTTGTATATTTCTTTAATTATTTACTTACAATATGTTTCATTGATGTAAATTTAGAATTTTGGTATTTCATTGCATTTAGAAAGTGTTTGTGCTTAAATATTGTAATTTATATTACGCATTAAATACCTAATAAACATTTAATACAACTAGATTCTGTTTGTATAATTTTCAACATAGTGTATACAAATGGTTATTTATACTACAAGATCAGGTAATAAGCATTGTGTAATTTGTATGCAAAGCTTTAAAGTCCTTTTAAGCCATAGTAAAATAACTGAATTTTCATGTATTTATTGCTAGTAGAATGGGAATTAAGATTTTTTTTTTATATGAAGTACTTGCCTCCTGGTATCTGATTGTTACTCCCCCCCTTTTCTTTATAGTTAAATATTTGTCACTGCATTTATAGATGATTTCTTATATTTATTTATTTTTTCCTTTTTTAGACATAATTTCAATTGCAAGAAATTTTTTACAGTTTGTTATAATTAATGTTTTTCTTAAAATTCATTTCATGGAATTAATTTTAATACAGATTTCGTTGTCTAAAAGTATAAATTCTGTCTTTTACTGCCACAGTCCACAATCCTAAGAACAGGGAACTGTTGGGAAATTCATAAAATACCAATTAATTTTCGCCTTAACCCGTCAGTAGTCGCGTGTCGGTCTTTTCGCCGCTCGTATAACTTATCTTCTCCTAAATTATATCACAATACAAATACAACGGAGATCTACCATGTAGCTAACTTTAAAGGTCTCTTAACCACCTTAGTGAAGTAACAGGACACCTCTGTTTTTCTTTCAGGTAAATTTTTAGAAACAAAGTTGAAATTGGCGAAAAAGTCTACGTAAAAATCACTAATGTCAGTTCATTTTTACTTTTTCCAGTTACTTCAGATCTTGTGAATAAAATGCATAATTTAAGAAAACTACCAATTTATATCTTCATTGAGATGTTACTTTCGTATATTAGGTGAAAAATAATTCTTTTTTTACATATTTGGTATGCAGGGGCCAGAGGCGAAAAGACCGAGCGCGACTAATGACGTTGTGAAAAAAGTTGCGACTACTCGCTGGTTAATAAAGTATAGTTGTATCCTTAACTTGAGAATATTGTAAAAGGTAACATGCTTGTAGAGTTCATTTAATAAAAGGAACTTCTGTTGGACGCTTCAGAATTCTGAATTTTCAAGGGAAATGTTCGAATTTCATTGAAGAAACTGATTAAGAATTTTTTTAAATATAACAACAAAATAACCACAATTTTCAAATTTTAATGATCATGAATATAAATAGACAATATGTGACACATCGAATGTTTATACCCTTTAGGAAAAAATTTAAAGACATGTTTGCTGGAAATATGTCCAGAATAACTTAATAAGTAAAGGAGAGTTACTAATTGGATAGAAGATAGAACACAAACAGCCAATTCCTCAGTTTACTTTTCCTCATTGAGTTACTCGAGTTCCAGTTTTCTGAACATATTTTAAATTTGATAGAAGAAAGTTGCTTCTGATATCATTAGCCAGACATAAGTTAAATCTTTAAAGGATTGTTGCTATTTTTGCTTCAATCCGTATTTTTAATCACAATTCAACTACATAAGTTTTATTTTAGTACCAAGAAGATATTGCTATAACTTATCATTTCAATGGAAAAATTCAACTTTCTTTGTCAAATTGTCAAAATAAAAAAAATGTAAAATCACAGTTTTACATTTTCCTCTGTACCATCATATTTGAAGCGTCAGAATTGAAGTAGTAGGTTTGAATTTTGAGCTAAATTCAGAATATTGTTATTCTTGAATGCTTAAGTAGTGTCTTTCGCAGCACGTATTTGAATAAGGTCCATAATTGCAATGGTTATCAATTTTTGATGACACATAGAGAAACAAGGTTTCAAAAAACTTCAGAAAGATACATCTTGTATGACTTTATCAAGTTCAGTTCTGAATATCTCATTTATACTCGTTTCTTCCTTTATTTTTTTTATTTCCGAATAACGAACTTTACATTCTCAAACAGCTCCAAACATTTTGCAGTTTTACTCCCAACATTTTCTGTGTAACATATACTTTATTTATACAACATTGTTGTCAGAAAATTGGGAGCGGTTTACTGGACTTATTCTGAAGTAAGAGCAACTTCCTTATTCATTTCACCAAAACAGGTATAAACAATAATTTATTATATAACTATTAATAAGGATTACAGAATTGCCAACCGCTCTGGATTCTGTTCACCAGTATTTCTGAAAAATATTTATTTTATCTATTCAATTAGTAAAAATACTGATAAAATAAATAATCACGGTGAATACTGTTCGGAGCAGTTGGCAACTCTGTGTAAGAATAATTTTTTTTTTTAATTTACTGCAGATTTTACGATATTTACCGTGCAGTTTACGTTTAATGTAGAATGTACCTCTGTCCGCGCTCTATCTCTCGTAAATATAATCGAATTGCCATTAAGTATTTGGACGTTATTGAGGTTTACTTTAGCATGAACCCTATTGCAATTGAATTTTCTTTAGTTTATTTAGAAGGTTATGTTAAGGCCTATGGGAAAAATCTTTTCAAATGTTTTGTAAAGATGTTACACCTTGCCAAACATATTAAAATTTATATACATGGACTAAAATATTTGATATATTTCATATTATTATAATATGATTTTGTGGCAGTGAAAATAATTATTAATAATTTACTGGGCCACACAAAAGAGTCCCAATGTACAGAAATAAAGAGGGTAATGTTTGCGGATATTTTAACTATGGTAAGCAACTTCATGCAATAATTAAATTGATATGCGTCGTTGAGCATTAGTATCTGTTATGCTATGCATAATATGAAGAATACATACATTATATAACCTATATATCAGCCGTCAGATGAAATGAAACGCTGTTCAAAAGTATTGGAATACGGATTTGGCTCAGACAGTAATACTTTTTTCCCCCGGATAATAAAGTTTTGTTAAAGATTACAGGAAATGTTGGAAAATGTTTCATAATCTATGCTTAACGCGTGATTTTTTTCTTACTTGTTTAAATATCTTAAAACTCTTCAAGTAATAGATTTTTTTATAAAACGTAATTAATTAAAACGACAGGTTTCCGGAAAATGCAATCGAATATTTTCATATTGCACAAAAACTCATGAAGAAATGTTTATATTTTGGACTATATTTTTGCTCTAATTATCACTGAACCAAAAGTAAGACATTTTAGAGCCCTAAAATGGGACCTTAACCTTTTAAATAAAAAAAATAATATCTTTTTTCTCAAAAACAGTGAATTAAGTGTAGGCATATACCTTTAGGAGTTTTCAAAAAGACGTTTTCTGTCATACTCAAAACTAAATTTACAAAGCAAATTACTTGAAGGGCTGCTTGAAAAATATGTTAAGATTGCTCTTGTTTTAAATGTAAATCACCTTAATTAATGATTGGTTAATGCAAAGTAATTATGCTTATTCTCACTTAGTATTTTTCTATCTCAATGGAGTATATCTGCATTTTTAGGTGGAATTTCGATAATATAAAATAAAGTAATTTCCGTATTTTCACACAGAACCATACATGATTTATTGATAGTGATAATCAAAAATTCCCAATTTTTAGACAATAGATTTCTTGCTTCTTATTTTCAAAGCATTAAGAAACAGTTTTTATTTATTTTCAAACAACATACTTTTGTCAAAACAGAAATCTATAAAATAATTAACTAAATGAAAGTTTGCACAAAATATATGTAGTTTCATTTATGTGATCGATAAAATCGATTTTAAGATGGACAAGAAAAATAATTAATAACCGAAAGAAAAATAAAACTAGAATAGTAAAACGAGAAATATTAGTTTATTTAATTGAAATAAAAATACACTATGCAGTTTTGCACGTAGTGGTTACATAAATCAGACTTTCCTATAAAACCTATCGCACTCCCTGTCGGCGTAAAGAGAACTAATATATAATAATAAATAGCATATAACGTGCGATTTTTTCGGATCCTGTTAAGTTATGTTTAGGCTACAATTAAGCTTTGTTAGTTAACTTTTAGGTTATGGTGAGGTTACTGTTAGGTTATGGATAGTTTACTATTAGGCTACATTTAGAGTTAAGTTATACTTACGTTAGAGTTATGCTATATTTAATTTGCTGCCAGATTACGTTTATTTTGCAGTTAGATTAAAATTAGCTTACAGTTACATTACAATTATGTTACTGTTGAAATTTTACCGCATTATGAACACTGCGTATATTTTATTTTAACAAAAAAAAAAAAGAAAGAAAAAAACTATACTTAAATTTACACAATAGCTTTGAAATCTTGATACAATCTATTAAATTTTCATATAATAATTGAGTATAGATTTGTTTAATGTATAATCAATTTTAAGAATAAAATAATCCGTTTAATAACTAATAAAACACCCAGGGTTTATGTTAAAGAAAATTCCATGTACAGAGTTAGAAAAATTAAACTTCCGCTCCCTGGAGGCCGTTCTACTAATCCGAAGAGTGAAATAGTTGGAGTTTTAGTCTTCGGAGTAAAATTCCAACTATGGAGGATGACACTTTAGAGGATGCACTTGAGATTTTCAAAAAAATAATAATAATATTTTTAAAAAAATCACTACTAGTAGGCGATTCGGGCAGCACATTGCAGCAAAACAGGGAAATGTCACGCACAATAAAAGTTGTTCGGGCCACAATTATATGAGTCTTGCAGAATGCCGAATTGGCCGATGAGAGCACTGCTAGTGAAACACAACTACCGTGATGGTGCGAGAGTACCCCAGTTCAAATAACAATGACGTGAACCGATGTCAGGGCATGCTTCTGAGAAACATGATGGGGAAATTCAAACAAACAGAGAAGCTAGCCATTTTGAGGGGAACAATAAGAAAAAGGTTCATCACTGCAAACGTTGTAAATATCTCTACAGCGGTCTTGGAGGCAAGCATTGAATTACCTCACGGCTCGGTTGGTGTTCCGACTATTTCTCATACCGTTGATACGACATATTCCATAGTCCGATATTATAGTATGAGTAAAATTCTGAACTTCTGCCCATAAAACATTCAAGCAGTTCAAAAATTCGAAGGCACGACCCGAAACTCGAAAAATATATGCAAAAGAATTTCTCGTGAGAATAGCGGTTAATAATTCGTAGCTATGGAAAATTCTATAGACAAAGCCCACTTCCATCGCAATGGACATGCGATACGTATAATTGTTGCAACTGGACGAATATATACTCCCACGAGGTGCACGCAAAACCCTTGCATGATTCGAAAACGCTGTAAGTTGAGGGTTCACTTCTAAATTCAATGTAAGAAAACTTTTTTCAAGGTGTGGTCCCTCTTGGACTTACCACCTGTTCTGTTAATGCTTAACGGCATCATGACATATTACATACTTATTATTTTATACTCTCCAGCAACGAGGCTGCTTACAAAAATATTTTTCATGCAAGATGGAGCCCCACAGCACTTTATTGAAGCGAACATTTACATACGCTCATGTAATCAACAGATGTTTTCCAATTGCTTGACCATCGCTATTGTTTGATCTCACGCCTTGCAATTTCAGGTTATGGGGATTTTTAAATACAACGTGTAACGGGAAGGTTTGACATCTCTGTCGATTTGAAGAACAATATTCTGAATATCCGTCTGCATTCATTGGTAGAAAGCATAATTTTCAGAATGCAGTGCGTTACTGAACTGGATGGTTCGCATATTGAACAGGTTTAAAAACATTGATTTTTATACTCAGTAATGTCATTTAGTGAAAATTTTGTTGTCATTCATTGCAAGTGCAATATTGTAATTATCTTGTTGTCCTTATCGTGTTTCTTTCGTGTAAGACCATTCGTCCTTCAGTGTTTTGGTATTTTAGTTTGTTTTTTCTGTTTACGATAACTCATAACACCATCTAAAAGTGAATTTTTAAACTTTTTTTTTAAATTTAGAGCGCATTTTCCAAAGTGTCTGTTTTCTAAAAAATATTTATCTTTGTAATTTTTTGGCCAAAATGCCGGAAGGAGGGCGGAAGTTATATTCTAGGGCGGAATTCAATTTCGCCAACCTTGTATAAGAGAGGATTTTTACAAATAAAGATTAATATTTTAGCACGATTATTACACAGTCTTCTGAAACATATCCCATCCCTCAAACCCATTTGTGATTGTAAACATTTTAACGCTTAATTTAATTTTTTTGTGTTATTTACCGTTTTTAAGAAAGTCAACAGACACTAAATAAGTGTCCGGATTTTAAAAAAATTGGGTCGAATATCGCGTAAATTTCAGTCTATCTAAGAATACTACCATGCGCGCGGATAACGCCGGACAAATCCAGCTGGTAAATAACAAAATAAATAAATTGTAAAAAAATAAATTTTATTCAACCCTATTCCTTCGCAAATTTAAAAGAAAATATGCAACATTTTTAACGTTTTATTATAATTTCTTAGGACTTTTTTCAAAAATAAATAAATTATTATTTTACTGAGGAAATTTCTTTTCTTTTTTTTTCTTTTTTAACAGACTTATTTTTTTAACACTAGTAAAATCTAAAATAATCAATGTAGTAAGCGAAAAGTTATCTAAAGTGTTAGGTTCATGTATCTTGAATATATCTTTACAAGACATGACAAAAATAAAATAATGTTTAGGCAAAGTATCAGTAAACGGTTTTTCGATACATTTATTGAATTACATACGTAAGATTTATTCGAAGCACACACAGATAAAAAGAAAGATCGTTCAGCACTTCTGAAAAACTATTTACTTTTATATGTGTAATGTTACATGAAAAAGAAAATAATACATTAAAAATAAAATAAAATACAGATAATGAATTAAATAATTATATACTAGTATATTAGCGCAAAGCAATAATAAATAAAAACGCAATTTATAAGTAAATTGCTCAATTCTAAAAATATGAACTCTGCAAACTTAAAAATTGACAAATTGTATTCTAAGCTATTGCAAATGTTCATTTTTTGTGAAAGTGTAAGAAAAATAAAGGTGTGATGTGGGGAAGGGGGGGGAGCCAAAAGAATATCTGACCGTGAGCTTCTTTTTGCTTAAAAAAGACCGTTTAAATAGAATTATTAGAAGCACTGCACGGTTTGAACTGTGTTTATTTGAATCAGTATTTCGGCTGCTATTGGGAATCAACCGGGGCATTAATACCAAGAATTGACGTTATTACCCCGGTGTAGTTATTGCGCAGTTCATTTTGAACTACAAATTATCTCGAGAAGATATCCAAAATATTCTACAACAATTTGAAAATACATGAAATGCCCTACAAATTTATGTAATAAACAAAGTATTTCCGGATAAAAAAAAATAGTTTTCACATCACAAAACTTATCTCTCAAATTTTCGATCAAGCGTTAATTTTAGTTGCTTGTAAAAGCAATAAGACCTATAAATAGAACAAATTAACTTGAAGCTGTTTTTTGCGATTTATATGACAAAATTTCATTTATATTTAAAAGAATATAAATATTTTATTATCTGCTTCAGCTAATAGCATCTTAATAGTCTTAACTGATATAAATACATGCTGATATAGTCCTAAATAGTCTTAAATTAAAATTATTTTAAAATAATCAAATTAAAATACTAATTTTGCTTTTTTTCAAAAAAAGGTGAATGCAGTAAAGATATGAAAGGCGCATATTTTAATTTTCATACTGTGAAAATGGTGTCGGGTTTAGATTTCACGGAGAAAAAATTCTATGCGTGAGACAAAGTGGTATAAATTTTGCATTTTCTTTTCATTTTGGAATACTAGCATAAGAGCTTTAATTAATAACTTTATCATAATAAGGTGGCACCCGTCGAATGTTGATGAAAGTAAATGTTTAAGCAGGAATTGTTTCATTAATTCATAATAAACCTATAAAATTAGCTAAAATAAAAAATGCATGTAACAATGATCAGTCTAACTTTCATACAAATATTATTTAAAGCTAAAATTAAGAAAAAAGTTATTATTTCTATAAAATTCATTTGTCGAAATTATTAAAATTAAACTTTAATCGCATGTGTAATAATATAATAATAAAGGAAAATATGAAAAAATTCAGTTCTTAAGACGAAGTTCTCAATTAAATGTGTAGAAAAAAATTATTTCAAATTGACACGATCTTAGAATTTCCCATGAAATCTAAACCTGTTCCAAATTTTCATCTTCTTAAAATTTACATGCATACATTTCAATTTTTATCAATTTTAAGAGAAAATGGCATATTTCTGTTGCCACAATTACAAAATTCGCAATAAAAGCTATAAAAAAAATAATAATTCAAGAATAAATTGATATACAGCTTTCAAATTAATTGCATTTAAAAGTATATATTTTTGTCTCTACGATGGTGTAAAAATTGAAAATGCGCTTTGTTTAGAAGTATAAAATATGCAGTACCGAAAATTGCCAAACCGAATTGCATGTGAAAGTGTTGCCATTCGCAAAATGACGTATGCGTTACGCACAGATACGTTTGGCCTTTATAATAAAGATATCATACCTTTATTACATTTTACTGCTTAAATGTGCACTTAAAATTTAATTTAAGAAAAATTCTACACCTGAGTTTCATAGAAATAGTATTTTGTTAACTTTAGGTTTAGGTTAAATATTATTTATTTTAGACTTATTAGGAGACCTTCGTTGTAGATTTGGACGAGTATGGTATCAAAAGAAAGATCTCATCAAGTACGTTAAAAAGTGCAATGGGATTACTCGTCAGAATGATGAAAATTTAATGATTTAATAAATTAATGTTGCAATTAATAATGTAAATCTAACTTCAATAGATGCTTGGGAAAATCACTTGGTTCAGTTTTTATCCCAGAAATCTCAGAAACTTTACAGAGACACGATTGTGGTTGAACCAGAAAAATAACACATATATTATTGATTAGAGTTTGAAACATATATAATTAAATTTTCTTTGAAAAAACATGAAAAAACGATTTTTTTACTAAACCCAATTTATATCTATATCTATCTATCTATGTGTGTGTGTGTGTGTGTGTGTGAAAATATATACAGGATGTCCGAAAAGTCGAGAAACGGTCGAATAACTCAAGAAATATATATCAGGCTGAAAAACAAAAACATACGTATTAAATATTTTTAAATAAGTTACTCAGTGATACTAAATTTGATCCCCGCAACTGACCCCCATGGGCGTGAAAAGGGGGTCTTACTTTGAAATCTTGAATTATAACCTCCATTTTTTTATCGCAGATTTGGAATCTACAGACAAAAATACGTAACTTTTGTATTTATTGTTTATTTCAAATCCTCCTTGATCACATTGTAATCGGGCATAATCAACAGATACATATTTCGGTTTTAACAACCATGTTTCGCCTTCTCGAAGCCTGATTGGCCAGAACTTTTGACATCAAATCCCCAGTCTTTTGCAGGAACACCTTTTTCTCGAAAACAGCGAGTGACTATTATTTCGACGGTGCTATATTCTTTTAAATGATTTTATCTACAAAAAGTCATTGAAATATGTTATATTACTTTTCTTTTCATATTTTTAATTTTATTATGACAAACATTTCTAACTAAAAACATGCGTATTTCAAAATTTTAACGTATTAATAAGCACTTCCCATCTTGAATAGAAAAAAGATAATCTTTATTATTTGAGGCCGGGATGTGTGTATATAATTTCAATGGATTCTACTGTTTAAAGAAAACCATCTAATACGGCTGATAAGGGTGTATTTTTATAAAATTATTTCGATAGAAAAATCTAAGACTAAATATTAAAAAATAAACATATGATATCTTTTTATGCTGGCTGTGCAACGAATGGAGGAGTACCGTAAATTCGAGGTACTGATAAGTTCCGTTATTTTCCAAGTAAAAAATCAGTATTTTTTTTTTTTTTTTAAATAAAGTTACTTCAAGCACTCGTATTTTTTTCTTTTTTTAACCAGTGATTTTCAACAAGAGAATTTTCCTGTTCTAGAAATTCCAGGATACATACGAACCCATAAATTTATGTGGGGGTGGGATTAAAGCCTTTCATGATTGATAAATTGCTGCAACTTCTAAATAACTATTACGGCAGAAAATGTTTTAATAGGTCTTAGAAATATATTATAATTTTTAGTAAATTAATTTATCCTTTTAATTTTTAAATTGTTTTTCATAAATTTAACCACTTTATTGAACAATATTTTATCAAAAGTAATTCCTATTTTTTCATGTCTTTTACAGAATCTTTAATCTTTTATCGCCGGTATTTCGAAACAGAAATTTTTACCAAATTGAATCAGAATAATGTTTGGATTAAATAATGCAAAATTTACTGGTAAGAATAATAAATTATGAATGGAATATGGATGCTCGTACGTGATATGGGCAAATCATAATTCGCAAAAACACATTGTTCTTATGAGGTACGTCCAAATCAGGGAAACGATTAATCAATAGAAAAAAAAATTGTTATTTTAATCTTTTTATTCTAAAATATATTTTAATTCCTTAGTATTTTCGGGACTTGTGGTGCACATGTCATCATCAAAAGGTGCATGTGTTATTTAATTTTGGCACCATCAATAAATAAAAATTATTAGTTGATTTTTTTTAACTAATTAGAATATTTGTTGGTAATTCATAAGTAAAGGATATTGTTAAAAGAAAAAAAAAAGTGTAAGTGATGCGGTCTCGGAAAATTGGATGAAATGATTGTTTTATACGTCTTTAGATGAAATGATTATTTGTTAACGGAGACGATTTATTAGTTTTTATAACAGAACGTTAGTGTAGAAATTTATTTATTTATTCATTATAGCGATAAAATAACAAATATGACAAAATACAGAGTGAACGAAAAATCGGAAAAGGGTCAAATAATTTGCCAAATATATATATAAGAAAACGAAAAAAAGTAATTAAATATTTTTAAAAAAATGGTGCGTCCACTTTTTGATGATGCACATATGCACCACAAGTATCGAAAGTACTAAGGAATTAAAATATATTTTAGATTAAAACGATTAAAATACCGATTTTTTTCTACTGATTAATCGTTTCCCATTTGGACGTACCTCATAGGAACAACGTGTTTTTGGCAATCATGATTTGTCCATATCACGTACGGGCATGCATATTCCATGCCTAATTTATTATTCTCACCAGTAAATTTTGCGTTAATTAATCCGAATATTATTCTGATTCAATTTGGCAAAAAATTTATGTTTCGAAATACCGGCGATAAAAGATTAAAGATTCTGTAATAGACATGAAAAAATAGGAATTATTTGAAAGCTTTTGCTAAAATATTGATCAGTAAAGTGGTTAAATTTATGAATAAAATGAATATTGCCCAGTTATACTGATGGCATTGAGCTCACAGGCTACGCATACTAATTGTACATTACAGCCTTGTATTTTCAAGGGTTAATTCCGCTCGAAAAAAAAATTAAGAAAGGGAAACAGCTCTCTCCTTTCCTCTTTTTTATACTTAATCATTAAACCTTCTAAACTATCAAGAACATGCTTTATCATGTAAAAAATCTATATCCAAAATTCAGAGCAAATCGAATAATTTTTAATTAAAACCCATTTAATATTTATATAATTTAAGAGGAGCTTTCCCCCTCTTTTATACTTAACCATTAAACTTCCAAAACTATTCAGAAATTTGAACGAAATCTGACAATTTTGCTTGAAAATCCCTTTTATATCAATTAAGGGGAGGGGCATTAGAACCCCCGTTCCCCCTGTTTATACTTATTCAATGAACACCTAATAATAGTCACGAAATTACCTCATCAAAATGATCCTATATCTAAATTTTTGAACGAAAACTGTTAATTCTGCATGAAAAACCCATTAAATCAATTAAGGGGAGGGGCATGAGCCCCCGTTCCCCCTCTTATACATTTCGAATTAACACCAAAAACTAATCAGGGAAGCGCCATATCAGGATATACCTATATACAAAATTTCAAGTGAAGCCGATATTTTTATCATGAGTTATCGCGTTACGCACGAAAGTACGAACGTACATACAGAACGGGAGGGCACATAAGCTCTCAGGCTATGATAGCCTTTTGAGCTAAAAACAATTTAAAAATTAAAAATATACATTATTTTACTAAAAATTATAACATATATCTAAGAACTATTGAAAAATTTTCTTCCCTACTTGTTATTTTGAATTTGCAGCAATTAATCAATCATGAAAACCTTTAATTCCACCCCCACCTAAAATAAAAGGTGTCGTACGTATACTGGAATTTCTAGAACAGGAATATTTTTTTTGTTGAAAATCGCTGGTTAAAAAAGGAAAAAATACGAATGTTTGAAGAAGCTTTATTTATTAAAAAAAAAAATGCTATTCCACTTGAAAAATAATAAGACCTATTAGTACCCTGAATCTTCGATACTCCTTCATCCGTTGCACAGCCAGCATAAAACGATTTCATATGTTTATTTTTTAATATTTTTTCTTATATTTTTATAGTAATAATTTGAAAAAATACACCATTATCAGCCGTATTAGATGATTTTTTTAAACAGCAGAATCCATTGAAACACATAATATACACAGATCCCGTCCCCAAATAATGAAAATTATACTTTTTCAATTCAGGAGAGACATGTTTGTCAGGATAAAATAAAAATCGGAATATAGAGCTAATATAATGCATTTCAATGGTTTTTATAGAGAAAATCATATAAAATGCTATAGTACCATCGAAATAATCACCACTCGCGGTTTTCGAGAAGTGGTATTCCTGCAAAAGACGAAGAATTTGACGTCAAAAGTTCTGGCCAATCAGACTTCGAGAAGGCGAAACACGGTTGGGAAAACCGAAAGATGTATCTGTTGAATATGCCCGTTTAGACCGTGAACAAGAAGGATTTGAAGTAAACATTAAATACAAAAGTTCTGTAATTTTGTCTGTAGATTCTGAATCTGCAAAAAAAAAATGGGGGTTATAATTTAAGATTTCAAAGTTGGATCCCCTTTGACGTCCAAGGGGTCGGTTACGGGGGTTAAATTTAGTATTACTGAGTAGCTTATTTAAAAATATATAATACTTATATTTTTGTTTTTCAATTTGATATATATTTCTCGAGTTATTCGACCGTTTCAAGACTTTTCGGACACCCTGTATATCACTAGATGTATATTATGAATACATATTTAATTGTAGTAGTAATTAAATAATTTGATGTGATTTTAATCGCATCGTCTTTTAAATTTTCTCGGTTAATGTAAAAATGTTTAACATTGTTGAGTTACCCCTTTCTTTATATCAGTATTTTTAGTAATTTATGCAAGTTTTATTTATTTTTATTTTATTTTGTCTTAATCAAGAAACGGAAAATGTATGCATTAATTGGGAAATTTTTTTAGATAATTATAATAAAGAAAAGAAATGAAAAAAAAAATGTGCCTACTTTTAAATGTTGTTATACATACGATTATTTCTCAAAGACTCCATCAAATATTTAAAAGTTACAACCTTAAGACTCAACATAATTTTGAAGATTCAAAAATGTAACTTAGAATCTGTAGTTGAACTCGTTTGAAATTTGTTTTAAAATGTTGAAATGCAAAATCAATGTCATGACTGAAGATTTTGTTTTTTGATAAAAAATACAATATAAATATTTATTCCTACATACGTTAGCAATATTTCGTGTCGATATTTTAAAATTTATCATAAAAATTTTTTGAAATTTATACACAAGTTATTCTTATGTAATTTAAAGGTAATGCGACTGTTTATATTCTGAAATTATACATAAGTTTACTTCATGCCAAAAGCATGTTATGACAATCTCTTGTATTTAATGTTATTAAATTGCAATATGAAACAAAAATATATAAAAAAAAAAGTATTATTGTTATGTTAAACAAATATTTATGCTGTAATTTTCCAAACAGCAAGGAAGCTGTCACGGATATTTTAACAAATAAAGTATTTATTAAAAAACCCCTGAAAGTTTAATAATACCATCATATTTATAAATCGTTTTCTATACTCCAAAGTAATATCGCTATCTCTTTTGTTAGTAAAGGATTATAGAAAAAATAAACAATATCATATACTAAAATCTTGTTTCATTTCTTTCAGTTTACTTTCCAAAAAATTCTTTGTGTACTTTCTTTGCAAAGTATAATATTTCGACATTTAGAATATTGAAATTGTTTAAAAAAACATTAGTCACGTTTTTCCTATGACAAAACAAAAGAATTGAAATATTATGCGGAAAAGTAATTCGGGGCAACAATTCATCTTAAAAGCTATAATTATTGAAGTTATATTTTTGCTTATTTCTTTTTACAGTTGTATGGTAATTAATGTAATAGCGTTACGTATTTTATTAATTTAACTAAATCTTAAGTTATTTTTTAAAAGAAACACATTTTTTATCACTTTTCAACTTGGTTGAAAAGTGTTTTTCATTTTAGTTTCTCTGGAAGTCTGGCCGTCTGATCGCGATCTATTTGTCGTAAATAAGGTAAACGCACGAGTAGTGGGCCGTTTAAGGACATTTGCTTAATTATTATTAATATATTAGTGAATTCCAAAAACTATATATTGTTTAACTTAATCCTTACCTACATGTATCAGAATAAACATTAAAATTTTTAAAATATATTCTTTGGAAAAAAGGAAAAATAAAAAATTTTACCTTCCTCTATGCTCCAGTAGTGGGCATAGTAAATTTCTGATGCTCTAGTTGTGGACCCCCAGAATGGGCCACTCCATCTCCATGCGTTTAATGTGTACTGTACAGAAGTATATATATATATATATATATATATATATATATTACATTTCCACAGTTAAATATACACAATAATTAAATCACATTTAGAAGTTTTGATGATTACGTAAAATAATTTCAGCTTCCCTTTAGTTTTTTCAAACAGTCTGTAATATTTTATAACTTAAAAAAAATAAATAAATATCTGCCCTAATTGTTACTTCACAGAAGTGATAAATAATAAGATATAGATAATAAAAAAGGTAATTAAATGCTGAAATGATTGCAAAACTACATTATATTTATAAAAAAAGAAAAAAAAAAACAATGTGAGAGGGGTTTAAATTTAACTGCATTTAATCTTATTTTACAACCGTTTTTTTTTTTCTTTTTTACAAAAAGAAAACAAAAGTTGCGATCTGTTTGTCTGAGTACAGGTTGCGGTACCACTCCAACTATATCGGAAATATTTATGCTTATTTTTCCTTAATGACAAAGTATCTTTTATTTCCATTTGACTTCAGTCCTTGAACAAATATTATTGTTTCTTTAATTTCTTGAACTGCACACAAATACACATATTTATCTGTATTTTTTTCCTTCGATTATTGAGATAAGTATAAATTGTCCCTTTTTCACTTCTGAGATATAGTTAGAGCTATTCCATCTCAATTCAGGCAGACAGTACTGATATGCGTCAAATGACCATCACAGATTTTTTTCAAAAAAATTCAGTAGTTAGAACTAAGTGATTTATAAAATTTCCAAAAAGGATTTTCTCCTAAAAAATTTATTTCTATGATTACATCACTTTAAATTTCATGATAAATTTCACAGTTTCCAGAAAAACTGAAAAACGCTTCATTTTGAAATGAACACACTACCAAACATATTGTACATATTCAGTCAATTTATTTTTTATAAACAGTTATTAAACTGAATTTTACTTTAGTATAGCTTTAAAAAATGTAGTGACATTTTTACTTAATTAAAAAAATTAGTTTTTAGGTACAAAAAATATAATTATTACTGAATTAAAGATTTTTTTTCAGAATGAAAAAAAGTGTTTTAAAACTAAACATTGATGGCAATCCAAAGACCTTTAATGGAAGTTTTACAGCAAATTTTATTTTAACTCTAAGGTGCTTACAACTTTTGTAATTTAATTTTAAATTATGCAAAATTTTGTAAAATCACCACTTTTGAAATGCAATTTCTCAAAAACACCAATTTTTAAAAATCTGATAATATGCTCAATTGATACCTTGTTAGTCTCTAATAAATACCTTACAAGCAAATCGTGTGTTTTTGCTTAGAAAATTTTATATGATTTTTTGATAATAACATGTTGTGTGTATTTTTCAACAGACCACAAAGTCAAGCTCTTTCTTATTTAACTGAATTTGTAATGTAATTAATATTTCAAACTAAAAGATACAACAATAGTACATATTTATTACTGTTAAATTATAGCTAATCAATTGCTTAAGTTTAAAACTGCGTAAAATACAGCCACTAATAGAATTAGTATTGATCATATGTCATTTCATTCCATACTCATAAATGTGTTAAATCAGCTACAGTGTGTTCAATATTTTGTTGTATAGTATGGATATAATATATTAATATGCAAAGACATACATTACAGCTGAATTAGGTATTGAAAATTTCTTAAATTAACTTAAACTCCTTATCATTGAAAGTATGAAGTCGATCAGATTGTCCTATTGTAACTGGTTTTTCTGTTTCTAGAAGCACATTTTCCAATGCTAATGCAAATTCATATTTTTTCTTTCCAGATTCTTTTGGCCACTAGAATGCTTTAGCTATGGACCATGTTGGGTACATGAATGATACTTTAGTGTGATTTAGTTCTTGTGATTGATATACCATTTATTTGTCCTATCCATCAATTATTTTCATAAATGCATCCAATGAAATCACCGATTTGGAAACCATGTATTGAATATTGTCTTTTCATTTGGCTGAAGGTTTCAACTTTTGTCAATTCATTTTTACTTTCTCGTCCCATGTAACCTTCATTATTTACAATCACCCTATAATGTTTAGATCTTATACCAACAATAGATTTTACATTAGCATGTTCTTTCTCATTATTAGTTAAATAGGATTGAATAATATTTCTGTCTGGATGGACTAGAATGATATTTTTTAACAAAGAAGATAGTTGAGCAACAAATGAGACAGAATCTTGGATAGTTTTTATTGGCTCCTTTTCGAGATTAAATTTTGTTGCATAGTGCTTGTCTCACTCCCCTATAGCATCATATGCATTTTTAACATGGTCAGTACCTGAAAATATCCACTACTTCAGTACAATTTTATTTTAGTGCAATTCATAAAACTGATACTTGTTTTTAAAATATGCTCCAGCTTCATCTGATATATACACAGTTGATTCCAATGTTTGTAATTTGTACAACTTAAATAATTCTTTTTTTTACTTTTCCTATGTCACAAACAGCATGAGCTGTATCATGAGTTAATCATCAGAAACTATGATAAAACTCTTTATTTCTTCTCTAAAATATGATGTGCAGGTAAAAGGTAAATAACGACATCTGAGTATTTTGCCAGTGGTAGCTTTGCACTTCAATTGGCAGTATTAGTGACTAATTTTCAGCAAAGTCAAAATGCATCATAAGCAGCTTTTTTTTTTTTTTTTTTTTTTTTTTTTTTTTTTTTTTTTTTTCTTTTAAGGGGTTTGGCTTATTTAATTTTATGAATAGGAATTTTTGAAGATTAGCTTATATTTATCTGCCATAATTATGTGCATATTATTATTTTTTTTTAATTAAAAAATAGTATTATAAATTCAGAGAAATAAGAAAAACTTGATCTTCTGGTTTTCTGATGAAAAAAAAAAAAAAACTAATTGGAAAAAAAAACCTAAACTTGAAAAAAAATCTAATTCAGCTGTAATGTATGTATTTGCATATTAATATATTATATCCATACTATATAACAAAATATTTAACACACTTTAGATGAACTTAACACATTTATGAGTATGGAATGAAATGACATATGATCAATACTAATTCTATGAGTAGCTGTATTTTATGCAATTTTAAACTTAAGCAAATGATTAACTATAATTTAACAGTAATAATTATGTATTAGTGTTGCATCTTTTACTTTGAAATATTAATTACATTACAAGTTCGGTTAAATAAGGAAGAGCTTGACTTTGTGGTCTGTTGAAAAATACACACAACATGTTATTTTCAAAAAATCATATAAAATTTTCTAAGCAAAAACACACGATTTGCTTGTAAAGTATTTATTAGAGACTAACAAGGTATCGATTGAGCATATTATCAGATTTTTAAAAAATGGTGTTTTTGAGAAATTGCATTCCAAAAGTAGTGATTTTACAAACTTTTGCATAATTTAAAATTGAATTACAAAGTGTATAAGCACCTTAGAGTTAAAATAAAATTTACTGTAAAACTTCCATTAAAGGTCTTTGGATTGCCATCAATGTTTAGCTTTAAAATATTTTTTTTCATTCTGAAAAAAAAAATCTTTAATTAAGTAGTAATTGTATTTTTTGCACTTAAAAATTAATTTTTTTAATTAAGTAAAAATGTCACTATATTTTTTAAAGCTATACTAAAGTAAAATTCAGTTTAATAACTGTTTATAAAAAATAAATTGACTGAATATGTTGAATATGTTTGGTATTGTGTTCATTTCAAAATGAAGCGTTTTTCAGTTTTTCTGAAAATTTTCAATTTTATCATGAACTTTAAAGTGATGTTATCAGAGAAATAAATTTTTTAGGGAAAAATCCTTTTAGGAAATTTTATAAATCACGTAGTTCTAACTACTGAATTTTTTTGAAAAAAATCTGTGATGGTGAATTGACATGCCCTGCCTGAGCTGAGATGGAATTACTCAGTAGTGGGTCACCTGACCCACTACTTGAACAACTTTACATTAATGACCCAGAAGTGGGCCACCCCCCCCCCAAACTTAATAATATGTTAGTTTTATGCTTTTTAAGCATAAGGAATTAACTATTCATTTATACACTGTATTAGAAGTGTAACATTTTATTATAAAATATAATATACTTATAAAGAAAAAATATTGAAGAAAAACTTACCTCTTAAGGATAGCAGTGAAGAATGAGCCACAAAATCCTTGTATTTTAAGGCTGGAAGAAAAACAATCTTCCAGCTTAAAGACTATCAGAATACTGAAAATGTCCCTTTGTCTGATAATGGATAACATTTCCAGCCAACCAGCAGTTAGTATGTTATCTTACAGGGGTGACTAGAAAACTTGTTTTTGAACTTTGAAAACTGGTGGCCCACTACTGGTACACATACATTATACTCTAATTGATATTTGACCTATAGGAAATTTTTTACGATAGCCACAAGATATTTAGGATGCATTTTACTCACAACACTTCCCTATCCTCTCCCTGACTGCAAATGCATCTACGCTAAAATGGAAAAATGCTAAAAAAAGAAAAAGAAAAAAAAGACTTACTTGTTTTTATATCCTGCGAGTCACCTCTTTTCAAAATTTCATTACAGAAATCATAGAATCATCATACTTCTACTTATTTTATTACAATTTTATAAATATAAATATTACTATTACTGGAACATTGGTGTTTTTCATATATCTTTTTTAGAAAGTTTTTAAATAATTTTTTTATGTTTCTTATTTCAAATCAGGTACAAGAGGATTTTTCAGAATTCTTTCCCATTGTTTTCGTCGAAGAATAGTTTAGGAAGGGTGGGGGAGATGACGAAAATTATATTTCAGGATCTGTGATACTCTCTGTAATGAATTATTGAAAAGGAGTAAATCGCCGGATATAAAACAGGTGCGATGCATTTTTCTTCCGTTTTAAAGGGGAGCGTCACAGGTTTGAAAAATCCCCTTTTAACAATAGATGGCGCTGAATTTCACTCGGAAAAGGCAATAGAGAATTACTACTGGCAAACCCCGTTCGGCAGTCTAAATACGTCACTTCCTGTTCAAATTGAAACTCCAGTGAATAAGTGGAGAATTCAGATGTACGAGGTAGAGAAGGAATAGATGTAACTTAATCTTGCAGGGATCTTGGCTCTTTTGTTGAGCGAAAGGGTAAGGGTAGAATAAAAAGAGAAAAAAGGTTGTTATTTGTTTGGCTATTTGGGCCTCCGGCGTAGCTACAGGGGGGGGGGGTGAGGGGGCGCGACGCCCTCCTCCCGTATTCGGTATACTCATTTCATTCAGTAAATTCACTTTCGTTCAAAAATTGCATCATTTCTCGTTTATTTTTTCCTTCTAAGAAATAAAAAAAAATTAAAAATATTACAAAAGCTATATTAATGTCAAAATATATTTTAAATATTTTCATAATACTCATACCCCTATTTCACAATACTTATTACATTCGGTAATTTCTCTTTCGTCCAAAAATTGCATTATTTCGTGCAGTTTTTTCGCTTGTAAGATTAAAAAAAAATATAACAAAACATAAGATAATGTTAAAACATATTTAACATTATTAAATAGTTTTAGAATACTTATATTTCACATTCGGAAGGCTCATTACATTCGGTAATTTCATTTTATTCAAACAGTGCATCATTTCGCTCTGCATTTTTCCTTTCTAAGAATTTTTTTATAAAATTTATTACAAAGCATAAAAAAGTCAAAATATATTTAAAACTATTAAATATTTTCGGAATACTCATACCCCATGTTCGGAAAACGCATTACATTCGGTAATTTCCTTTTTGCTCAAAAATTGCATCATTTCGTGCTGTATTTTCCGTTCTAAAAACTTTAAAAAATATATTTAAAAAACTATTCCGAAACATAAAACAATGTGAAAACTGATGGACAAAAATTGACAATATTTATTATTAAATATTTTCGAAATACTCATAACATTCGGTAATTTCACTTTCGTTCAAAAATTCCATCATCTCACCTGTATTTTTCCTTCTAAGAAGTCCTTTATATATATTAAAAATTATCGCAAAACACATTTAAAATTATTAAATATTTTGAAAATACTCATATCCACATTCGGAATACGCATTACATTCGATAATTTATTTCGTTCAAAAATTGCATCATTTTGCCTGTATTTATTCTTTGTATGACTTTTTGAAAATATATTAAAAAAACTATTCCAAAACATAAAGCAATGTCAAAACATATTTAAAACAATTAAATGTTTTCGGAATACTCATATACCCCACATTCTAAAAACTCATTACATTCGGTAATTTCGCCCCACCAGTGGCCGAGAGGTTGGGACCTCTCAACTGGTAGACGGCAGGTGCTGGGTTCGAACCCAATCGCGGCTGTCGGCCTAACCGTTCGGAGTTTTCCGTGGTTTTCTTCGAACCTTGCGTAAATACGGGTTAGGTTCCCTTAGAAAGACCCCCACGGAGGGCACTCCCCCTGGTCCTATATCCCTAGCGTAGATAATCGGACGACAAAAATCAACCAACCAACCAACCATTTGGTAATTTCACTTTCGTTCAAAAATTGCATCATTTCGCGCTGTATTTTTCTCTTCTAAGAATGTTTAAAAAATTATTAAAAACATTATTACGAAACATAAAACAATGTAAAAATTGATTGAGGAAAATTGTCAATGTTTAAAACTTAAATATTTTTGGATTACTCATAACATTCGGTAATTTCACTTTCGCTTAAAAATTTCAATCATTTCACCTGTATTTTATTTTTCTAACATTTTTTTTAATATATTAAAAAATTATTCCAAAAGGTATTTAAAACTATTAAATATTTTCAAAATACTCAGACCCCACATTCGGAATACTCATTAGATTCGATAATTTATTTCGTTCAAAAATTGCATCATTTCGCCTGTATTTTTTCTTTCTAAGAGTTTTTTTTTTTTTAATATATTAAAAAATTATTACAAAACATAAAACAATGTCAAAACTCATTTAAAACTATTAAATATTTTCGGAATACTCATATTCCACATTCTAATGACTGATTACATTCGGTAATTTCGCTTTCCTTCAAAAATTGCTTCATTTCGCACAGTATTTTCCCCTTCTAAGAATTTTTAAAAATTTAATAAAAAAAATTATTACGAAACATAAAACAATTTAAAAACTGATTGACAGAAATTGTCACAATTTAAAATTATTAAATATTTTTGGAATACTCATACTCCAAATTCGGAATATTCGGTAACTTCACTTTCTTTCAAAAATTGTATCATTTCACCTGTATTTTTTCCTTCTAAGGATTTTTATAAATAAAAAATAAAAATATTACAAAACATATTTAAAACTATTAAAATTTTTCAAAATACTCACACTAGAAGTTTCTACGGGACGAAATTTCCAGGCTCAAGCCCGGCCCGATGAATAGAAAAAAAATCGGCCTGGGTTGGTCCGAACGAAAAAAATATTGGTCCGACCCGGCCCGATATACTAGCTAAAAATACGACCCGAATCTGGCCCGGAAAAAAAATTAAATTTTGGTCCCAACCCGGCCCTACCGGAATAAATTTCTACAGAACATTGATTTTTAATCACTATTACGGAAAAGTTCTGACAAAAAAAAAAAAAAAAAAAAAAAAAAAAAAAAAAAAAACCCTCAGTTTTTTTTTTTTAATGTTTATAATCTTTATTTATGGAGGTCAATTTGGACCCAAAGCAGATCCGCAGCAAAAATACAAGTCATTCGGACCCAAACCCGACCCACAGTAAGAAGTCAACCGGACCCAAACTCTACTTGCAGTAAAAATAGAAGTCAACCGGACCCAAACTCTACTTGCAGTAAAAATAGAAGTCAACCGGACCCAAACCCGACACTCAGTAAAAATAGAAGTCAACCGGACCCAAACCCGACACTCAGTAAAAATAGAAGTCAACCGGACCCAAACCCGACCCGCAGTAAAAAAATGAGCCTAGATTCACGATCAGATTCGAGTCTGCAAATTTTTGAAATCGCCCCTCCCCCTCCCCCCTTGACGACTCTTCAGATCCGCCCTCGTTCTACATTCTTATTATGTTTATAATGTATTTTTATGACATTGTGTATCTTTTCTGAAACATTTATTTTTTACTTTATTATAGTAAGTATTCTCTTTTATCTTTATCACTTTAAAAATATATTATGTTTTTAATTTTTTTCAATCTTTTTTTCTGTTATCGTCAGAATATTTGAGTGTTGGTCAGCATAGCTTGCAGGACTAATATTTTAAATAATTGTATTTTTTGTGTTGTTGAAAATTTTTTACTAGTTGTTGCATACTTTACATATATAGACTTTGATAGTACTTTAGATGCATAGACTTGCATAGGAAAATAATTAGCATCACACTGTTTAGTATAAAGCGTCTACTCATTTAAATTTCATAATTGTGAAATAATTTTTTTAAATTAAGATATTGATTATTGTATTTAATTTTTAATGGTAACGACTTAATTACACTCTGTTTTATATGAAAATAAAAAAAAATTGGTTAGAGGGACAAAGAGTCAACTTGGGCGACACATATAATTACGAGTATAATTAATTAATAACTATACATATTTTTACGTATGTATTATTTATTTATTTTTTAAATTGACACTTTTATTTTCGATTTCGGCCAAAAAAAAAAAAAAAAAAAAAAAGCTCAAAATAATGAAGCTAGAAGCATGAAAGTTAGAGAGAGGGAGGGGATTTTGACGTAAGCGCGTACTAAGAAAGGATTTTTAAAAATCCCTGGTCCCAAAGAGAATTAAAGGAAGAGGGTCGAAAATTATAGACTTTATAGCCATCTTATTATATTTATTATACGGAACCCTCTAAATGCGAGTAATACTTACATTTGACCGTTTATTTTTTATGAATGTCAAAAAGTTGCCCTGGAACTCGAAATATTAAAAAAAAATTAATTAAAAAATCAAAAATTGCTAGGTGAATTTCGAATACGTATTATTCAAAAGAGAATAAAATTTGTACTGAGCTAAAAAAGAAACGAACTCGAAACATTTTTAGTAATATGGAAATGAAGCTGTATAGCGCGCGCATAAGAAAACGCATAAAGAATATGAATGTTTCTCAAATTCAAATTGCCAAACGCTTAAAAAAATATTTCATTTTTTAATAAAAACAAAAGATTTTGCATAAAAAGTTAGCCAAAGTTGGTGTTTTAAAAATCACAAACCGAAAAACCGGGAATTCCGTGAGTAATTTCCGGTTTGCGACAACGTAAATAAGGAAATAAAACTGCCGCTCTGAGAAAACAATCGCTTATAACTCAAGGTGTAATTCAATTATCAGAAAATTAAAAACGATTACAAATCACTTGTAATCAATTATAAACAGGTCTGCGGAGACGGTGGGGAAAATGGCCGACTCCAACTCGGTAAATTTTAACTACTTCGATTCCGAGTCCGGACTGGCTAATATAGGTGAGAAAGGGGCACCTTTGAACAAATTTTTAGAAAATCGATATATTTCTTACTTGATTTATATTTATTGAGTTTTAAATATTACATAATAAATACAACGCATTTCTTCATCATATGAACAGTGTTCTCGTTGTCGCTCGCCAATGCGCCAAATTGCGACTAAATTCTTCATTTGGCGAGTAAACAAGCGATTAGATTCGCCAAATTGCTAGTGCTCAATTTTTGCTTTTTCTTTTTCGTTTTTCATACACATGCATATGTATATTTAATGTATACATAATTTTATATTTGTAGCGGATAGTAGAAAATAAATTAACAAGTCACATAAAAACTTAGGTTATTTTAGAACATATTGAAACATATCTAGAACATATATCTATTTTGCGAATACGTTTTTCATTTGGCGAATGTTTTTTATTTTTAATTAGCCAAATTACTAACGTTGGTCAAATGCCAGCGAGAACACTGCATATGAACCATAAATTAAACATTTTCCAAAGAAATTAAATAAGTTGTGAGGATTTAAAAGTTGGAAAATTTTTGTTCAAACGTGCCCCATGTAGGGATACCTTTGAACAAGCAACGGGCACCTTTGAACAAATGTATAAAATATGGAAATATTGAGAGTTTTTATAAAAAGTTGCATATTTTACAAAAATATAAAGTAATATGAATAAAAATAAAAAACCACGTTTTGTTGAAATTACTAATTTTTTTGTTATTAACCAAACTTTAATCCATCAAAATTGATGTCAAAATTCATTGTTGATAAAACACAGTGTCCTTCCAGTTATGTTTAATTGTGAAAATTTTTTACAATATCCTTGAGATACACCAATGTGATATCTGATGCTTCTGTAAAATTAAAATTTTTCATTCGCTATTTTTTAAGATACCATATGTAAAATTCCATTTTATCAGTTATGGAAACCTGAAATAATGTTTGGAAACCTGCTAAATCATGAATCATTGTTTGGTATCCAGGATTTTGCAATTATGGAATGAAGGAGTTTAGATTTGAAACTTTCCATAACTAAAACATACAGAGGTTGTAACCTATGAGTGTAGTAAGGGAAATTGTTAGCAGTATAAGTCCATGTTCTTTGACATTCTTAATTAACCTTTTTTCACATAAAATAATTTCAGAAATAATCATATTTAGATACATTAACAACTCTTTACTTCATAGTTTTAAGTGTTCCCTTTAAATTATTTCAATTATTATTTATCATCAGTTTATTCTGCGTTTTTTCGCTGTTCAATGGTGCCCCAGCTTTTTTGTTCAATGGTGCCCCATCACATGGAGTTCAACATTACAACGGTTTATTCAATTCGGGTAAAGAATTTGAATAAAACAAAGCTTATAAACTAAAGCTAACATCTTTGTTTAATCATTGAACAATAAATTAAAATTTTAGGGATGTCAGTTTGTAAACAAAAATCTTACAATTTTTTTTCCATAAGTTTAGATTCAAGAGGGAGAAAAATACACATCTTCTTTTGGCAGGACTGTTCATACAAAATGATACAGCTTTGTATATTTATTCCCTTGAAGCAGCTGTAATGTATTGCCATATACATATTTTTAAAATAATTTATTTGAAGGAAAATATTTAGAGTGTTCAAAGGTGCCCCCCTCTCCCCTACTATTGTTGCTATTGGCTAGTGTTGCTGTTGGTTGAAATTGAAAGAACGCAAGAAAAATAAAGCGGAAATTTCAATATTTCGGCATTAAGTTCTTGCTAGCTTTGAAAAAAAAAAAAAAAAAAAAAAAAAAAAAAAAAAAAAAAAAAAAACATTTTTTTCCCGTAATAATCAGAGGGTATACGCTCTAAGCAGAGGGTATACATTCAAAGCACAGGATATATCCTAGAATAAATGCTACAGTTTACATGAGAAGCAGGAAGATACGGTATTCCTTTAAAAAATCTAGCAGATATAAGGTGTATACCCCATATACTTTTCACTGCATTCCTGGAGCTTATCAAAGAAAAGTTCCACGAGAGAAAAATGCAAAATAGTTTCCCCGTATTTAGAAAAAAAATGACCATTCAGAGGTTACTTCAGTCAAACAAAAAGACTCATTTGCCAATGCTAATCCTAAGGAAAAAAATTTTAAAAATAACTCAGTTGCATTTCAATATTTTTAAACTTTTTTTTTTTTTTTTCTTTTCATTGGATAGCTGAGACCGATCCGTACAAGGGCCATTTCTTATTTTATCGATTTCATTTACGATTATTTTTAATGAGGACATTTTCATTCCATGAGGACATTCCAACAATAAAGCTTTACCTTGATTTTTTATTTTATTTATTTATTTATTTATTTATTTATTTTTTTGGAAAGGGGGGGGGGGCAAAAACATCGAGGGATGACGATACTTCAACTTTTTAAAATTAGATGAAGTGGGTATCATTTGTTATGTAATTTCAAATTCGTGATTAAGAGTGTATTTCGATTCATACTGCTTATTTTCCGATTTATTTTTAAATTCATTTTTGCTCTCAAATGCATGAAATTGGCAAATTGTCTTATTTAGAAAGTACACAAGGTGCCGTGATTGTCAATTCTTTGATAAATGCAGAAAATTTTGCAAAAAAAAAAAACCAATCAAAAATGACATTTTGAACCGAATTTTCCGAAGCGGCGGATCTGTGAACAAAAAAAAGGTCATACTGAGAAGATAATTGTTCAGAAATCAAATTCTAATGAATTGAGTGCGAAATGACATCACACGGCATCTTATACGTCTCTTTAAAAATCCCCTCAGCAAGTTTCATGTTTCTACTCTAAAAAATAAGTCTGAAATTGCATCAGAAAGTTTAGAGATGTAGAAGGTGGGAAAACATTTTTTCGAATACACCCTTAAATAATATCATTCGCAAGTCCATACGATCATTCTTTATAAAAGTTATGGTAGGTTTTATAAATATATAATGTTGAAAGTTAAGTTTTATTATTGAGCACAGCTTTCTCTTATTTTACGTCCAAAACTTGTTCTTTCAATCATATCAAATAATATCAATTTTTTAAACGTCCTCAAAACAGCAGTAATTAAAATTAGCATCATAAAATTTCTTCAAGGTTAGTACAGTTGCCAAAATATCCGTGTATTCATAATTTTTTATTGATAAAATCATTCATAACTTTCTGCATTTATAAAACTTGCCTAACTTTGTAACGTAAAACTGTATCGACTTGCGGGAGTGTCATTCGATTCCGAATTAAAAAATACATAACAAACGATTCTACACTTTAGGTGAAGAAAAAAATCGAATTTTCCTCCAATGTATAAATGTGCCCTCCTCCCTCCTTCCCAAAACATGGTAAAATAGCTTTTTTCGGTGTGTGTGGGGGGGGGGGGGGGACTGATTTTTATTTTTATCATCAAAACAAAACTTTTTTTCAAATTTTCGGGAATGGCCATCAGTTGGTGTATTTACTCATATTTTGGTATATTTTATTTGTAGAAATATGTGAGACAAATGTCGCCCTTTTACGGCGCTTTCTGAGGCGTCTGCCTCATTTGCCCCGCCCTTGGCGCCGGTTCTGGGAGTTGAAGTCGGATTGTTTTTTAGTGACTCTGAACTTTTTTCACAAAAAAATGGGCCCGACTCCGACTCCTGATTATGTTCAAGTGCAATGATTTTATATATAATAATGAGTCAGAAAATGGGGCAGAACTTTTCGCTTTGTCAAACAGGATTTTTTGAGAATTGGTTTAAATTTTATAAAATCTAATCCAAAAATGCCTTGAGCGTGCACATTTTTTTCACATCTTTCTTAGAAAATCGCGCATGGCAATTCTATGTGTTTTTTATAAGCAAGATGAGTTAAATAAAAATAAAAACTAATAATTTTTCCATAAGCATTTGAGGCTGTTGGGGAAGTTCCTTTTAAATAAAGCAATATTTTAGCAGTAACAGAACCCAAAAATTAGCATATTTTAACTTATATTTTAGACAAATCAGTGCACTGTAAATTTCTATTGCAGTTTATTAGAAAAAGGTTTCGCTAGTGAAAATAGCTAAATATTTTCCTTGTATATAGAAAAAAGTAAAAAAAACGATTATTCAGAGGCTACTTCAGTCAAACGAAAATATTCATTTGCTAATACTAATCTTATGGGAGAAATTTATAAAAATAACTCGACTTTTCTCTTCGGATAGCTAAGACCGATCTGTACAAAGGCAATTTCTTACATTATCGATTTTATTTGTGGGTATTTTTACTGAGGACATTTTAATTTTCGGAACCGCTTTCAAAAATAAAAAACATCCTCTAAAAAATCTGCAATTAAATCGTTAAAGTAAAAAATACTCTTTGTACAGATCGATTTCGGCTATCCAATGCAATGTGTATACATATAAATGTATGTATATATAATTAAATTAAAAAAATAATAAAAAAATAAAAATACAACATATATATATATATATATATATATATATATATATATATATATATATATATATATATATGTATACATGTATATATATTTAATTAATTTCTACAATAGGATTAATATTAGCGAATGAGTCTTGAGTAGTTACTTCTGAGAAACTTTGTACAAGACAAGAAAAATTGTCTCTTACAGAAAGCAATCCAGAAATAGTGACCGTACAATTGCTTTGCCTGTTAAGTGACCCTTTTTCCCGCACCCCAGACAAAAGTCAAAGGTCAAGCGGTTCTCCTCCCCACTAGGAAGTCACGTGTGGGCAGGAGTTTTACAGTTGCATAAGATTTTTTTCCCTCTATACCGGAAGTTAATAGGTTAAAGGAATTTGAAAGAATCTTTCATTTTACCGTTTAATTTTACGAATAAAATCATATTTTGATAAAGCAAAATGTCTTCTTGAGGGATATTTCCTATAATATCGTCTAAGAGGTATCCTATAACAAATTTATAAGTGAAATAATAATAACAATTGGCAAGAAAATATATAAAAACTAAAAAAATAATCGCTTTGGTTCGTCTTTACAAGTAAGCGACGGACTCGTAGGGACACCTGGGTATTTTTGCCGGAACTAATGTTAGAAATTTTAAAATTTAATTTAAAATAGAAGGCTGTACTTTTCTTTTATAAAACTTTGCCAGGTTAAAGAAATAAGTTATATCAATTACCAAAAAAATTTTTAAACAAATCGGCTGAATAACAAATGAGCAATACTGTTTGTAATAATACAGTATGGGGGTATAGGTGAAAATAAGACTGACGGTTACTCTTAAACATCCTTCTATTTCAGCGTAGACATATTTTCAGTCGGAGAAAGGATAGGAGAGTGGCTTTCAAAATAAAATTTTAAATTAAAATTAAAATTTTTATTTTAAATGTCAAAATATGAATAGAAAGTACGAATGAATTTGGTTTTCTGAAAAATTACAAAAGTTCGTTTTAGGCAGGATTTCGTCTTAGCAGGTGGTTTGTATGTTACTTTCTCCGTCAAAATCAAGGCTTTTTTTGTTTAAATTAGGATTTGTTTTAAACATTTTTTCATTTCTTCATTCTAATATTTATTATATTTTTTATGTACCGATTTATAAAACACTGATCTGCCTTTATTTTCAGACAGGGAACACCCCCCAAAACTATTTGCGTATGATTGTTTAAACCACTTAATTGATTTCACTGCACGACGTACAGGCAAGAAGACTTTTCTTGATCCATCACTTAAAGCTTTTTGACACCACTATTTTTTTTTCAATGCAATTTACTAAAAAAAAAATATTTAGAGTAAATATAAAATTTTTTTAACTTAAAAAGTGGTGTTTATCTCATATTTTTAATATATTATACGTAAAAAGACAATGAGTTAACCCGATAAAAAATATTTTTAAATACAATTTATTTATGGTAAATGTGTGAAAAATCAATGCTTATTAAAAAGCATGTTTTGCTAGGTTTTATTAATAAAATAGACATTGTTCAATCATAAATATTATTTTAAATCTCTTTCCATCCAACAAACACTATTTCTTCAGGTGAGTCGATTCAACATGTCGACTGGGATTCTACTCTGTAAAATTTACCGAAATGCTCATTAGGGTGGATCGAATTTTTTTTTTCACTGTGTCAAAACCTACCTATGCGGAAAAGATGTTCTCTTGGATGGAGATTAAGGAAAAAATAATTAAAAAAATTAATTTTAAATTTTACTACTGCCACAATGAGGTTGAATTTCGAAAAAAAGTGAAAAAAAGACCTAATTTTGGCTAGATTATTTTTTATTCAAAATAATAGTTTAAAAAGTTATCTAAAACCTACCAATGCGTAAAAGATGTTATATTATATGCTGAGTATGAGAAAAATAATTTAAAAAAATAATTTCAAAATTTAAATCTACCGCAGTGTGGCTCAAATTTATGTATTTGAACGTTTTTACGGTAAAAAATCAACTTTTGTTTTGTAAAATAAAATATGAATTTTAGACATTTTTAACATTTATTACAATGAGGGGATATTTAATTGATTACAAGATAAAAACTTTAGTTTCTTATTTAATAGCTTCATTAGTTTTAAATCAAGAAAAATCGTCAACATTGCAATTGGCGATAATGATGTTCGGTATTGAAAATTGACATGAGATTTTGTAATTCAATTCAATTTTTATAAAACTGTCTCTTATGTGTGGTCCATACACAGCAGAAATACTTCCGTGACTCTTTTGATTATTAGTTTTGTAGAATGAGAGTTGCGCAAATAGATATCATTGATAGTAGATGTTATTGCCACTGAAATGATTGCTGGATTTACATATTGCTTCTGAAATCATGTCGTTACTGAATCCGCCAGTTAGTGGAGGTTCGACACATTTTCCTATTTAATTAAATCTATGAAATCCGTCGAAAAAGGTCAAAAAGCTGGTAAATGGAAAATATAGATAGTTTTTATGTAATGATTAGGATTACAGCAGACAGTTTGATTTTACTCGCGCGTTTTTAGAATTCATATACTGACATAAATGAAAATACAAAAAGCTTCTAACATGCTGCGAATAATCTTTCTATTTCACCAGTGAAACATTTGTGCCCAGGCGCGGTTCCGTCCACGCTGCAAAAAGATGACATAGTGGAACTTCATTGGTGTGTAACTAGCACAAAAAACATTGTAGTGGACGCTTCAAGATCAGTCCCATATTTCGAATAACACATCCTTTAACATCGATGTTAACAGATATTACGTCACAACCGATAGCAACCAACTTTGTTACATGTATATTATTGTTAACACATGACAAAAATGTACGTCGTGTTTTTAAATTGTTTGGTACTCTCCCGGAATTTATATATATGTGGCCGATGTATTCGGAACCGAGTTCTTTTTTCAAGCTCAAGTCTGCTTCTATTATGATTTTTCTTCTGTTGTTTTCTAGTGATGCAGTCAGTCTTTACACCCATAAAAGTTTAAAGAAAATGGCCATGTCATAATCTTTTACAAATGATTAAAGAGAATGACTAAAACGATGGAGTGGTCTTTGGTTTGTTTTGTCATGCCGATTTTTTTTCTGTCAGTAGCATTCGATTCATAGTTTTGTGATATAATGCCCACGTCTTGAAGTGCACCAGACACGATGGCAGCACCTGCTTGGTCGGAAGTGCCCAAACTGTCCAATATTCTGATTATGTGACACCTAGCTCGGCAGCATTTTGGCCTTTCAATGATAGCTGATGATGTAGAAAAGTGAGTTTGCTCTCAATACGTCGGTTTAGTTTACACTCAATATTCATATTCATATTCAAATCTATTGAACTGAAAAAAATAGGCAGTATTTTCGGAAATGTTCCAAAAGACTGTAGTAGCTTTCAGTATCTTATTTTGTTTTACAGGAATTAAGAAGAGCGCAATATTTGTCGTTAAACAGTTTAATTTTTTTTTAAAGGCTGCTATGGTAAGTTATTGAGATTGAATCTCATTTACAGGTCACTAGTAACTTATTAGCAACTCCTTCTCACTGGCATGAAATAAATGGATGTTGACCGATTCCTTTCATCGGTTATTCTTTACATACCAATATGTAAATTTTATAACTTTTTGTATTAGGGAGTATATTTACTGGCATATCAAAGCTAGACCCAAATAGGGTGTAATTCATATCTCTCTCTTTTTTTATTTTTTTAACAACGCCATGGTACAGTAATATTCAAGGTACACTAAGCTACACAATACACAAGCAGACAAATTCTTACTGAAAAAACTGGAACTGCCAGTTTTTCGAAACTTTAAATTACTTGCAGGAGTATTAAATTTCGAAATTAGTTTTATTTATTTATTTTTACTTAATATCCATGCAATATAATATTTCTTACGCAAAGGTAGGTTTTGATTGATATTAAAATGTTTATTTTGCGTCAAAATTAAATCTAACCAAATTTAGATCTTTTTCCGTTTTTTCAATATTTTATCGAATTTTCAACTTTTTTGTGGCAGTATTAAATTTTGAATTTATTACTTATAATTGTTTTTTACTTAACCTCCATACGATATAACATCTTTTCCGCATTGTTGGATTAAAAAAAAATATTAAAGTAATTAGTTTTTGACAAAAATAACCTAACCGAAATTCGGTCTTTTTTCAATTTTTTTCGAAATTTCAACCCTTTTGTGGCAGTATTAAATTTTAAAATTATTTTTTTTTATTATTTTTCCCTTAATCTCCATACAATAGAACATCTTTTCCGCATAGGTAGATTTTGATTAATGGGAATTTTTTTTTCGCCATAAACAATCGATCCACCCTAATGCTCATGCGTGTGAAAACTAGAGTAATGTCTGGATTTATTGCCCTATTGCAACTATTGCCGCCAGTGCTATATGTTGGCCAAAATTTAAACTATTTGAAAAAAGTTAATATTTAAAAATTTACTTATTTTCAAATTACAAAGCAGCAAACTGCGCATTTTATCTCATGCCCTTTTTTTTTCCTTTTGCTATTTATATTAAAAATGGGTCGGTCATTTACTGGACACCCTGTATATTAACTGGCATATCAAATGTAGGGTTGTTGACAAGTATTCAAAAACATATTTTGAAATAGACAGTAGCAGTTTAACAAACTTTTGTTAAAGATTTCTGGATATGTTGAAAAGTGTTTCATAGTCTATGTTTAACGTATGATTTTCCCTACTTGATAAAAAATGTATTTCAGCTGTTTTTACATAAAGAGCTTGGATTTAAATTTTTAACTTTTATAGTGGTATTGGTGAAAATATCACAGAAATCCTTATTATCTTCTAAATTAAATTAATCTTAGTATACAGGGTGATTCATAAAAGATGGGCAGAACTTTAAGGGGTTATAGTACACTTAAAGACAAATAATATTAAATAGGATCCTAAGGGTCCCAGACGTATTCCCAAGGAGATAGGGGGCATTAAAGTTTAGGGTCCGAAATTTCAAATGATTATAAAAAATGGAAAAATTGGTCGATTCGTTTGCGGTTTTTGCAAAAAATTTTCTTTATGCCAGTATTATCTTGAAATAAAATTTTAAAGTTCAATTTCAAAAAATGCCGATAGAGGGCGCTTTAGACTTTGGAGTAACAAACAACTATTTTTTAACGTTATTTTTTGTATTTCTTTAAATGATTTCGAAAGCTTAGACTTAAACTTAAATTTTGATCTAAAAATCTGAGTCCTAACGAGTAGTTAAGTAGCGTAAACTGAAATTTGAAATTTGAAACCCTTCTCCCCCCAGAACAAAAATCAGTTATTCCCGATCTTTGTGTCGTAGATTAGGCTCTAACTACTGCCGCGTTTTGCTAAAATTATTCTTTATGTCAGTATTTTCTTGAAAATAAATTTTAAAGAAAATTTTCAAAAAATTCCGATAGAGGGCGCTTTAGACTTTGGAGTAACGAACAAATATATTATACCGTTATTTTTTGTGTCTCGTTAAATGCTTTCTAAAGCTTAGACTTAAATTTTCAGCCCAAAATCTGAATCGTTAGACGTGGTTAAGTTTCTGGGGAGAGGGGTTTGAAATTTCTACTCCTGAGCACAGTTCAGTTTACCATGTCCACACATTGTGTGCTGTGATACGAGGTAAAAAGACACAGATTAGGATTATGTTATCAAAGCATATTTATTAACATGGAATTACAATAAATGTTCAAAATTGTGACCACCAGAGGTTATGCACGCAGAACAACGGCGGAGAATGGAACGGCGAACATTCGCGAAAACATCAGGCTTTTCGAGCACTTCCCCTACAGCGGCGGAAAGTCTGGCGACCAGTTCCTCGGGGGATTCAATGGGTGTCTCATACATAAGAGCCTTCAATTGTCCCCAAAAAAAGAAATCGAGGGGTGAAAGATCTGGCGAGCGAGCAGGCCAAGCAACAGGACCACCTCGACCAATCCATCTGTTCGGAAATGTGATGTCCAGATAGTTGCGGACGTCTCGTACGTAATGGGCTGGCGCTCCATCGTGCTGGAACCACATGACCCGCCGGATGCGTGGAGGAACAACGTTTAACAGGTCTGGCAGCACATGTTGCAGAAATGTGAGGTATGTTTTACCGTTGAGGCGTTCAGGAAGAAGATACTGTCCGATTAGGTGGTCTCCGAGGATTCCTGCCCAAACATTGATGGAAAAGCGTCTCTGATGATCATGTGGATACGTAGCATGTGGATTGACATCCGCCCATACATGTGCATTGTGTGTGTTAAATGTACCTTCACGTGTGAAGGTACATTCATCGGTGAAAAGCACAGTTCGTCCAAAATGTGGATTTAGCGCGTTCTGCTGCAGAAACCAGCGGGCGAATTCAATACGATTTGGATAATCCCCTGGAGACAGTTTCTGGACTCGTTGCACATGAAACGGAGCAAATGTTCATCCTTCAGTACCCTCCAAGTCATGGACTGTGAGGTATCCACCTGCCTAGCCACTGTTCGTGTACTTGTACTTGGCTGCGCCGCTACTACATCCAGAATGGCTTCTGCAACAACTACTGATTCGTCTTTTTTTGCACGACCTGCATTCGACCGGGAAGCGAGAAATGATCCCGTCTCACACAACTGTCTGTGCAAGCGCTCGAAAATTTTGCGGTTAGGCAACCGCCTGTTGGGAAATCGCTCTCCGTACATTCGTTGTGCCTCTGCACCATTTCCATCTGCCGCTCCGTAAATTAAATGCATCTCAGCCTTTTCCTTATTCGTGAAGGGCACCATCTTCCGATTCATTACTACAGCGACTTACACCTGACTCACCGTTCAGTGGTTTTTATGCCTGAATCGTGTCGAAATTTTGCATACGTGTTCTTCTTCTTCCCCATTTGACATTTGCATACTTTCTGTCTCCTTCTTCACCCGGTGACTAGCGTCAGGAATGGAGCTTTAACGTTTGCATGAGCGACGTTTCTAACTGTGCCAGTGCCTTTATGAGTGAATTCCGTCTATGCAGTCCTTGACGAAAGTTGTATTTTTGCCTCGTATCACAGCACAGAATTGTTGGGCATGGTTAAGTAGTGCAAACTGAACTATGTTCAGAAGTTGAAATTTGAACCCCCTCCCCTCGCTACTGAACCACGCTCAGCGATTCAGATTTTGAGCTGAAAATTTAAGTTTAAGTCTAAGCTTTAGAAAGCATTTAATGAGACACAAAAAATAACGGTATAAAATAGTTGTTCGTTACTCCAAAGTCTAAAGCGCCCTCTATCGGAATTTTTTGAAACTTTTCTTTAAAATTTATTTTCAAGAAAATACTGACATAAAGAATAATTTTAGCAAAACGCGGCAGTAGTTAGAGCCTAATCTACGACACAAAGATCGGGAATAACTGATTTTTGTTCTGGGGGGAGAAGGGTTTCAAATTTCAAATTTCAGTTTACGCTACTTAACTATTCGTTAGGACTCAGATTTTTAGATCAAAATTTAAGTTTATGTCTAAGCTTTCGAAATCATTTAAAGAAATACAAAAAATAACGTTACAAAATAGTTGTTTGTTACTCCAAAGTCTAAAGCGCCCCCTATCGGCATTTTTTGAAATTGAACTTTAAAATTTTATTTCAAGAAAATACTGGCATAAAGAAAATTTTTTGCAAAAACCGCAAACGAATCGACCAATTTTTCCATTTTTTATAATCATTTGAAATTTCGGACCATAAACTTTAATGCCCCCTATCTCCTTGGGAATACATCTGGGGCCCTTAGTCTCCTATTTAATATTATTTGTCTTTAAGTGTACTATAACCCCTTAAAGTTCTGCCCATCTTTTATGAATCACCCTGTATATTGGAGAAAAACATTTATGTTTTTTTTTTTTTGTTTACAAAAAAATTACATGCATTCGTTTCAGCTTTATTTTATATTATTTTTTTAATATATTTATTTGTTATTTTTATTTTGAAAAAAAAAATAGAATGATTTTGTTTTCTAATGTATGACGCTAGTAATCTTTTAATGCAAGATAATGTTTGTTTTAAAAGTTACCGTTATTGGTATCATGTTCGTGTCAAAATATTTTATATTCAGTACTAAAACATATTTATGTATTTTAAATTTTAACTATTGTAGCATAGTCCATTTACTAAAAGAAACACCTTTTTAAGAATATAATTAGAAAGTTATAAATAACCTGAAGAATAACACGAGGTGCAATATTAAAATATAAAAATTTATAATTATTTAAAAAATATAAACTTGCATAAAGACAAAGAAGGGTTTGGAGTTGACTATGGCAATTAGTTTAACACTATCATAAAAAAAAAACATTGGTTTAAATTTTTAATAATACAATATGAAATTTTATACTTTGTATATTAAAATTACCTTTTATAAGTAAGTTTTTAACGTTAGTTAAATTGGGGATGAGTCATCTTAAATCAATTTTTCATCCATCCTATATTTATAATTTTCTTTTTCTATGAAATTATATATTTTTAAACTTATGATTCTACAAAATAAATTTTCACTTATTATATTTAACAATAAAAGATAATTTAAAACAAAAGTTTTTTTTGATATAATTTAAATATTTTCATGATTTTCAATATTTGATCTGAATTTTTTTTAAGTATTTATATTTAAAGTAATCCATTTTATGTCTCTTATTTTATTTTGCATGGAGTAAAGAATGGATGTTTAAATAAATAAGAATTTTGCACATAAAATGCATTCTTATAGTAAAATATGTTTTTAATTAAATAACATTTAAATACAAAATATAATTGCATACTTATAGTAAATAAATCGCGGAAAATATATGAAATATAATTTTCTAAAACTTACACATCTGAAACATGATAAAACTTGATCTCATTTACACATATGCTATTCTAAAATTAATTTCTAAATTTAATTAATGTTATCGATATAAATCTTTAACGAATTCAATAATCATATAAATATTTAAGTTGTTTATGAGAATTTATTTCGCCTTTGAATGCGAGTGTTTTATTTCAAATAAATATATATATTAAAATTAGGATGACTTATATACCAAATAGTTTTATATATGTTATGAATAAACTTTATGTATGTAAATTTTAATAACTAACAAATTGCAGAGGACGATTTAAAATATTCATTAAATGCGTAGATGAATACGCTTTAGCTAAAAAAACTAAATAATTAATGATATCCACATGCATATTTTCTATCTGACAAAATGAATCACTTTTTAGATTTCATAAAATATTTCTGACTAGTATGCTTAAAGCATCCTTCTATATTTGTTTCGTAGTTTGAAAACCGGTTGAAGATGCATCATTAGCAAATACGCATGTAAACGAAGTTACATTCCTAGTTTATTTTACTTAGGTAAACACTTAGTTTCAGGAAAAATGTGGAACTTATTTTAAAATTAATTTTAAAGTATTATCTTAGTTTGGTAGTAAGTATTTTTTCAAAAAAATCGTAAGCAGTGCTGCATTTCCTGTATGTTGACGAATGTATGTTATTTTCCTGTATGTTGATAACACTGGACGCCAAATGATGTCATTTCGATACAAAAGCATGTAAATAATTTAATAAAAAGGATAACAGTAGATGGTTCTTTTTATTTCTATTAACATTTAAAGAGCTGAGCGGATGAACAAAATAATTGACAAGGTTAAGATGCTTTACGCACAAACATCAGTTTACTTGTTGAAACTAGTTGAATGTGCCAATCCCAAAACTTTCTTCTATCTCATGCGTACATGAGATAGAATTCGTATTTCAAAATTTTGTTACACTTGTTAATGCGTTAATAGTATTAATTCAATGATATATCAACTATGATTTGCATCTTAAATTTCTGCTTCTGTCAATTATTTGGAATAAAATCGAGTTTCCGTATCTGCAAGATCCAATAAACAGTAGAACGATAGTCCGATTTTTTTCGAATTCAGGAAGGATCTACTCGCTTGTCGCTATACTCCAAAAAATTTAGTTTAGTTCTATGCATAACAACAAACATTTTTAGAAGGTAAAATAATAAAAGTCGCACAGACGTCGTGATGATAGTGCCTTCTTCCGGCGGATTTTTTTTTTCAAAATCAGGAAGGGTCTGCCGACCTTAGTAAATCACAAAAAAAATTCATTCAATTCTGTGTACAAATTCATACACTTTTCTCTGGTAAAATATTGAAATTGGCACAAAACTCGCTATTGCAGTGCCAACTTCTGACGGATTTTTTTCAAATTCAGGGAAGACGAACTAGCCATAACCATACACTTACACAAAAAATTCGATGCATAACTTCATACACTTTTAGTCAGTACAATAATGAAAATGGCATAAAAATTGTCATAGAAGCGCCCTCTTTCGGCAAAATATTTCAAAATTGAAGGAAAAACCTGCTTGCTACAGCCAAAAACATTCACAAACAATTTGGTTCAATTGTATGCATATCTTCATACACTTTTTGATGGTAGAATGGTGACATACGAACACACACACAGACAAAGACACACACGGACAGACAGACATTTTGTAAAAACATGTTTTGTGAAATCTCTGACCTCTAAAACGTCTAAATTCGTCGAAAACCAGAAGTCGAAAAAAATTTCGAAAAAAAGATAGAAGGAAGTAAAAAAGGAAACAAAGTAATCTAGGCTAAGAATATATCCTACAATGTTTGCCTGGCTGTTCAATTAACTATCGATGTTGAAATTTCACTTGCCTGTCGACGGTAGTTTACGAATGTTTTGTTGTAGATTTATTCCATGATTTTTGGCGAAAAGGTCTTTTTTGTTATTTCTGGATTTTTTAAAAAAATCAAAATATAGATGTTGTAAATGGTGGAATGGCAATGCAGCCAGCGATGCATTTTTTCAACTGTATAGATTCTGCTTCATTATGATGTTTAAAATTAAAATTTGAAAATATATCACAAATTTTGCTACAATCAACTGTTTGTATTTAAACCTTGTTGTACATTTAAGGGATTATTAATTTTCAACCATTTTGGATAGTAATTTTCACACTATTTTTTCTAAAAGCTTTTTTTTCGTTTTTAAGTAAAATACTCGACATTTTTCGGCGGACATAATAATGTTTAACTCACTCCAGTATAACAGGCTACATTAAATCTTAAAAATGATCTTATATTTTATTTTAAACCTTGCGATAAATTAGATACTGAACTACCTCTGTTGCACAAGGGCATTCCAAAAGCACAAAATCGCGCAAGTACCATTAATTATATTTCCCATAAAATTTATGTTTTAAATATGTTTTTTGTTTTGTTTTATTTTGAATGTTTTGTAAAATACATGTTTTTGTACTTTTTAATACGACGTTGTTTTTAAATAGCATATTTTACATAAATCGATACATAAGAAATTAATAGTTCCGTACTAAAATATGCGTCAATCAAAAAGCCAATTTATTACATTTACCGTCCATTTATTACATTTGTAGGAAGAAATCAGATAGAAAGATTTGTGGGGGGGGGTTAGTTTCATTTAATTTTAAATTGCAAATGGATACTTTACTTTATTGCTGTTCTGTTGTCAATTTAGCTCAGCAATAATTTCATTTCATCAATTTAAAATTACCTTTTTCATATGTGATTGTGTAGTGTAAGGGTGACTTCAAATGTTGTATTTTGACATTTGATTATGCCATTTTCTTTTTTAGCTGCAACAACATATGCCGTTAAAATTTTATGTGCACGAAATTTATTTGTGAGGTTATTAAATATTAATAAGTCTGTTATTATTTTAGAAATCTTATTAAACTATTAAACATTAATGTTTTAGATTAAAAAAAAATATTATATATTCAGTATTAGAGTTTTCTGAGGTTTTCTTTTATTCTTTTTATTGTTTAAGACTACAATTACTCCGATAAGAAAGTTTATTGCACTAAAAATTTTGAGACATATAAAATAATTTTTGGGGGTAGCTTATTTCATATATCGATAAATCATACTTCCCAGAAATTAGTTAAGTTAAATTTTCTTACCTGTATATTCTTCACAAGATGACAGCTAGTCGCCACCACAGAGATATAGCGTTTTAACATCAAGATAAAAAATATGTTTTACTTATTACTTGTTTAAGCTGAGAGTCAAAGACGCATCAATTAATAAATCTGCGTTTAATGTGTTCGTTTTTTAATTACATACAATTTTTGATTGAGATATAGATATTGAAAATATATTAAAAAAAAAACAGATAGGTTTTTAAATATAAAATTGCGTTCTTGGCAGGATAGAGCTGAACATTTTGCCTCAATCTAAAATAGAAAATTCACATGTGCCAAAAAAATGAAGCTCGTACATGCGGCATTAAAAAAAAATAAATAATAAATTTTAATAAAATGGAAAAGTAATTAGTCTGCACACTGGGAATTCATTGTTCATTTATAGGTCATCTAAACAAAGGAATGAAAAATATTTGCAGATATTTTGTTTCATGCTACAATATGTGTCGTTAGACTGAGTTCTGAGTTCTGGATTCAGAATTTAAAAAAAGTTGATTTATTTCAACAAATATAAGTGAGCGTCTATTAGAATTGTCAGATAATTAAGAAGAAGGTGGAGAATTATCTGATTGCAGGATAAATCGGATGGTGGAATATTTATTTCGGTTGAATAATCAGTATCTGGAAACAATGAGTATATTAAATTTAATGATTTTTAAAAACAGAATGAATTTGTTTCTTTTGATAGATTATAGTGAAGAAAATGTCGCTCTAGAATTGCAATCAGTATAACTGCAAACTAAAATATTAACAGAAAATTTGATTATCCAGCTATTTGCAAAAGACATTATTTGAATAAAGACTATATTTTAAGTATTTGGTTGCATTTTACATCGAGAATAATTTTACAATATATAATTAAATGCACAAAAACAGGAACTCGTCGTGTGTCGGAAAGTAATGTTTTGTCTGTTTGAAAAAAGAAAAAATATTGATTGCATTTCTATTACTTACCCATCATACGTAGTATAGGGTAAGTCTTGCAATCGTTTTGAAAATCGAAAATTTTTTTTTGACGGATTTACGCGTTTTAGATAGTGGAGATTCCGAAAAACATATTTTTAGAAAAAAAAATTTGCCGTCCGTCTGTCTGTCTGTCTGTCTGTCTGTCTGTAAACGCTCTATCTCCCGAACGAATTGAGATAGAGACTTGAAATTTTGCATGTAGTTAGTATGTAAGAATGGGACGAACCCTATTTAATATCAGCAACCTCGATTATACGGAACTATTTTTTTCGGACTCTCGAAAAATTCGTTCTGATGAAAGGTATATAAAATTTTTCGAATTTTTTTGTTCTAAGGAATGGACGTAAAAGGCAATAAAATAACACACATTTTGCATATAGAACGAAGTCTATCGGATTATTAGTTACCGAGATATTTGTAATCTTGTTTTCCACATTCTCGGATTTTTCATGACCCTGTATTTCATACAAATTTCAATTCAGAAGTATATTTTAATTGGAAATGAGACGCTTAATCCGACGCAGTTAATTGTTAGTTAATAGAATTATTATTTTTGGAGTTATAAGGATGTTTCTTTTACGCAGTTCCGTACTACTTGAGTAGTTTGGCGTTTTATGTAATTTGTCGAAATTGGTACATCAGCAGTTCTTTAATAAAGCATTACCATGTATACTAACAACATTTAAATTTTGTTTATGAGTTGCAAAGCATTGTATAAATAGTTTTCACATGTTTTATTTTCATATACATATCCATGATGAGTAAGTATTACGGTGGCCCCCAACGACTAGTTTTCTATGCACATAGACTTTCAGGAGCTGATAACTTTAAACTTACTCAATTATGATCTAATATACCAGTATGCAAAATAATAGGAACGATCATACAGTACTGTATGCACCCAGCAAGTAAAACTCTGACTTCTAAAATTGATTTCTCAAAAACAAAGATAGATAGAATTATGCGGTTAACGGTTTGTTTATTAGGTAAGTTGTAAAAATGCTATACAGAAATTTTGACCGAAGAATACTTAAAAAAAAGAATTGTGTTCTGATTGCAAAGAGTGCTTGACTTGACATTTTTTCTTGCTTCAGATTGATTGCAGATAAAGAGTTTTTCGACATACAGTGCCATATTTAAACGAATTTTGGAATTAAATTTTTGAAATTTTGAAATTTCAAATTTTATATCGAAAAATCGTTAAAATATGGCACTGTATGACAAAAATCCTGTTCTGTGCTAGGAATCTAAAACCAGAAATATGTCAAATCAAGTATTCATTGCAATCAGAGTACAATATTTGCAAAATATTCACCGATCGAAACTTCTGTAAAACATTTTTACAGCTTACCTAATAAGCAAAATAATACCATAATAACATTTACAGCATAATTCTGTCAATCTTTGTTTTTGAAAAATTTTGAAATCAGGTTCTTTATTGCTGTATACTCTGTATAATTATCTAAATAAAAAATAGAACTACATTAATCCTCATACATACTTTATAAATTTGTTGTATCGTAGTAAATACTGAAAATAAACATAAATAAAAACATTTTAAACAGTTGTAACGAATATATTATTATATGTTGCATATTTACTCCATATTCATTGGGAACAAAATGCTAACAACGAAACAGATAAATTATTGAAATATTACATTATGCTTTAATTAGGCTTTAATCAGTCAAATATACTTCTTTTATGTTCAATTAATTCAGTGCACCATTAAAGCAGAGAATTTACATAGTTCTAATTTCATAAAAAGAGAAAATACTGTTAATAATATATAAAGAGTTATATATTGTGCCCTAAAATGTTCAAATGTTGATCATGGGATTTAGGTTATAACCATTGGCAAGCCGATAAAGTTAGAAAGTCTTATTTATTGTTAAACCAGTTTTTGTGTTCTATGTTTTGGTGAATTTAGGCATTGTCATGCTGAAAAGCTCGTAAAAATTGGTTGTATTTTCACTTAAGTTCAACAAATGACATTCTAACATGCAAATAAAGGTATGTACGTTTTATTTCTTTATCTCAAAAAGCAATTATAACTGTACTTATCAAGAAAAAATATACCAAAAATATTGGTGAGCCTCCATTTATTTGAATAGTAGAAAATACGTTTTTTTACATTTTAAAGGTCATGAAAATATGAATGAATACTTCTGAAAAATGACGGATTCGTGAGTTCTGAATATCAGCAGCTAAAGAATATAAATATCAAATTCTTTCTTTAAAGTATATATCATTTTTATATTTTTAGAACTGAAAAGAGTCTCATCTGTTATTAATCCACACCTATGATGTACAGAATAGGTTATAGTGATATCAAAACTTCTACCAGAATTCTTGGCCTGAAAATGTATTTATATTTTTCACTAATGTAGTGTAGAAAAACTGAATAACATTTTTAGACCCATTTCAGACGGAAACACACAATTTCTTTCATTTGAATTAAAATAAAAGAACAAAAAATTAATTATAGATTAAACATATATTAATTTGTAAGTTTTTGTGAGTTATTTGCTTATAATATTTTATAAGGCACCATTACTTTCTTTAACAATGCAATTATTGCGATGATTAGCCGTCATTTGACTGAAGCCGCTGTTGGTCGACAACTAAGTTCTATGGTGTATTCAAAAAATTTTTACAATCCCTTTTATAAAAGAAACTAACTGTTACCCGCCACTTCGTTCACATAATATTTAACAGAGAATAAATTCATCAATCAAGCAAAAGATTTCGATGATAAAAAGCACGTGTAATTATTTTTGTATCATGTTTTGTAACATAAAGACTTCTGATGATCCCATTTTTTTATGTTTATATACTTAGGATAACATTAAAATTTCTTTCGTAAGTTCGAAATTTCATACTCGCTTCTAAGATAAAATAAGGAATAAATTTGCATTTCTGTATATATTTATATTTAATCTATTCATAGATATAATTAGATTTAACTTTCTTTTGTTAAAGAATATTATTAAGAGATATAAGTGTACACGTTAACGTAAAACGCTTTTCGTCGTTTTGCCTGTCATTTCGTATAATGAGATACAGTTTTTTAAAATCCAATTCATATTAATGAAAGGCAATAACTATCCACTTACACAGTAAAAAATGAAGACCCTAATTGAGTTGAAAGATTTCTGGGTATAGTAATTTTCCTGAAATGGTACAGTAAGGATTCTAAAATGGTAGAGTATTGTTCCCAAAATAGATATCCCAAAATGGTTCAAAACAGAGCAGATCTTTATTAACATTAAATTAATCAAAATTTCTGAGGTATAATGTATATACTATCTAAGATATTTTAATTGTTTTAATGTCATTAAAAATCAGATTTATTTAAAATGATTTTGTGCTACAAACTGAATTTTCCAAATTCAAATTCTGTACCCAGAAATCTTTCAACCCAATTTGGGTCTTAATTTTTTACTGTGTACGGGAGTTATATTGACATCCTTGGTTGTAAATTTTAATGTGTCGACAAACAATTTTCGTTCATTAATGAAGCTTCACCGTGTAAAAATAAGTTTTTAGTTTTATGAAAATTTACTTTAATTGTGTTTTTATATAATCTATATGAAATCTGTCCAATATTTTACTAAGTAAAGGCGCATTTTAGCTGTGGACAAACAATGAAGGGCGCCATCATCGACAGAACTTAAAAAATACAAAAATATTATCTCGTAGTATTAATAGTGAGGCACACATACAAAAACATATCGTTATAGAAGATATATGGACCCTATGGGGATCTGGAAATGGATGTGGAAATCTGGATGTGCATCTGTAGATGTAGAAATAACTATGAATCAAAGTAAGTCCGTAATATACATTTTTTTGTGAGTGTTATCTCAAAGATTTTTGAAGTGGAAGGAGCCAATAACATTATTCTGATTTCTAATTGAAATAAAATGGTAATCAGAGGTATTGTTAGGGTTTTTTAGAATGAATAGATACTTCGTAATTTATTTTGGAGGAGAAAATACGGCATTATAAAAAGCACAAAAACAAAAAGGATATTGTGACCAATCCATGGATAGATTCAAAGAAATGTCTTAAAAGAACTTTAATTGATGGAAATCATTTCGTACAATTTTATAGATTTTTTAAAACAATTTGAGAAATATACCTACAATTTTAAAAGTCTGAGCGGTAAAATGACACTTATTTACCCTTATTATGAAACAGCAAATAAATCAGTGTAATGACATAAACAAAGTTGAACTTTACTGCATGAAAGAGAGTAAAGGGGTGCGCTCTTGTTTCTACATTTCACATCTTAACATGGTAAGTTATTGCCAACTTTTACCAGTTTTCATCGCTATAATCTTCATAGCAGTTTGCATAAAAAATAACCGTAAATTAGTGAAGATACACAGTGACACATGGTTAAATTAATAAAACACATTTTCATTTCAGATGCCTGTAATTCAGTTGCAAATGTTTCAAAATTATTTATGAAGCAAGTACCAAGGATTTAAAATAAAGGATATTTTAAATGGGATTTTATTTTAAAGAAATTAACGTTCAAAGGGGCGCCAAAAATATTGTACAAGGCGCTGAGTTGGACAGCGCTGATCTATACGAATTGGAGTTAAATTATTTTTAATTTAAAGAAAAAAATAGCGCCAAAAATATATTAATCAGTTTTATTTTCCCCTTTTTCTAAACAAAAATGTCTTCCACTAATACTTATGATTTTTGAATAAAAATTTTTAGTATGTAATTTATAGCTTATTAATTAGCATACTTAAAAACTATATCTCAATCATTTTAAATATGATGTCATTATTTATCTAGCTTCAATAATTACCTAATATCCACGTCTCTTGTATTTTTACTGACTATTGTAAAATATATGTTGTCGGTTTCAATAATGATGTCATATTTTCCAAATGAAATATTTTGTTAAAAAAAAATTATTTTCCACATATTTTTAAATGTCAAATTATGTCGCCAATTTTGACAGAAATTTTTTTCACAAACAAAACAAATATTTATGTTAAATATATAACAAAAAATACTCCTTTTATTTTTATTTCACATATAAAGTCATATTTATTTTCTTTTAAATTATTTTTATTTTCATTTCCGCATGGAGATAGCTCAATTGAAAATTTATTGCCGAAGAGAATTTATTATTCGAGATTTTAATTATCTTGGAAACGGGGAATGTAATTGATTAAATTTTTTCTATGAAATAGTTATTGATTCAGTATGAAAAAGAATGAAATTTTGAAATTTTAAGGAAAATATTTGAATAAAACAATTAAAAAACTAACCTATACTCAATTCCGGGCTTTAACTTATCCATATGCAAAGATTCAAAGACATTAATTCATCCGTTTTGGAGTCAACTTCATTCCTACTTTCGGGCACACTTTCACGTTTATAATAATTAGAAGGATTTGCTGATTAAAGCATAAATACTTTGCTCTTCCATGAAGGAAAGTCTAATCCATGAAAAATATTGAGCTACTTCTGCATAGTTATACCATATTGTTTTCTTTAAACGATCTGTTATGTTGTCATTGCCTGATTGCTTCCGCTAACAACATTGGGCGTTTTCTTGGTTAAAAGTCACATACGAAGCACTGTCGACTTCTTGTGCACGCGGACATCATATAAAGTAGGTCACAAACCTAACAGAATATATTCACAAACATATATTCTCATAAAGTATGAATACGTTTCACACAAAATAGACAATTTATGATTTTCCCCACTTCGTACACTGTAAAAAAAATTTAGGAGGTTATCAAAAATTTCTTAGTAAATTTGTATTCCACAGAATTTTTTAGTAACCATTACAAACTTTTTTTTTTGCAAATGAAACAAGCATTTCTTTTGTAAACTGAACAAAAGAATTTTTTGTATAACTAACTTAAAAATTTTTAGTATGAACCACCAAGTAAATTTTAGTAATAGCTCCAAAATTATTTTTAATAACCATTACGTGCGCCCGAAGGGCAGGAGCATCCTTCAAGCTGCATCCAGAATTCGGAAGCGGAAGATTTTCGGCAAACTGCAATAGATGGCAGCACCAAACTTTCCTACCTCTCCGACAGGATTCTCATAATCCCTTTATTAACGAGACACTACATACATTCGGGGCGTATTTGGCGGTGGCAAGTTTCGAACACGGGACCTTTTAGCCTGGAGTCCGTTACTACAACCACTATGCTATCAAGGCCACACCAACTGAGTTTTAGTAAGAGCTATTAAAAATATAAAACTATTAACTTTATTCGTTGCTAACTTTTTTCTAGTAATTCTTACAGATTTTTTTGTAACCGACTAAGATTACTAAAATTTTTTTAGTAATTGCAAGGATCACTAAAGTTTTTTTAGTAGATCGACCCTTTTTTTTACAGTGTACTGTTGATATTATGGTGACATCTTTATCTGGTTTACAAATTTCTTTACTATCATTATTTTATTTGGATCCCAATACAAAATTAACCTTTCGGTAGATTTCGGAGTAATTTTTGGTCTTCATGTAGATAGTTGAATTAGTAATGCATATTTTGAGGCGTCTTAACGTAAATAATTGCATTCTATAAGAAGTTAAAAATGACAGACTTTGAAAGTTTACTTTTATGAGCATTTCCTTTAAATTACATTATGATATTGCTACATGCTAGAATTTGCCCTATTTTGAAGTCATAAAACATTTTGATTTCCCCTGTAATCAATATTTTTTGAGAGCTGAATCCAAACCAATGTGCTCAGATTTTTTTTTCAATGCGTATTTTAATGATATGCAAAAATATCCTTGAATCACGATCCGAAACTTAAAAAAAAAAAAAAAAAAAAAAAAAAATCGCTTTTGTTTTTATCATTTTGCTTCTGCGTGAATTTAGTAAAATGCATATATTTTAGAAACCTAACATACATATATATATACATTTTTTATAAATAATTACTCTAACATTATTATCATGTACTTATTTTTATCATAGCTTTATGCTCCTGCATCTGAAACGCGAATAGATTTCTTTGTTTTTGCAGCGTTCCTACCATATTGCACCATGTTGTACCTAAAGTTTAAATATTTTCAAAGATATCATGTCCAGAGACAAAATTTATAAAATATAAATAGTTTTTGACAATTGGTAGACAACTGGTGATGCTCCACGTGCTGTAATCCACAAAACAGGCAAATTCGTATTGGTTTCGGGACTATGAAGTTGTTTTATTGAAAACTGCATTAGCTGTTACATAAAATGAATGAATATAAAGAATAATTAAGAGAAATTTACTAGCAAGATTTGATGTCCATTTACTTCGTTTATTTAGAAAATGAAGAAAATACTGTAAAAAAGAATGTAAAAATGATATAGAAAATAATGTAAAAATATTTTATCTTAAAACTAATTGAACCATTTTAAAATATATATAAAAATAGTTGTATGTGTCAATTCCAAAATGTTCTTATATCTCATACACACATTTTCACATTTCAAAAATTAGTTCTGCATGATTACACTTTAATATTATAAATTCAATGCTATATCAACTTAAATTTTTGTCTAAGATTTTTGCTTCAGTCAATTAATCGGAGTAAAAACGAAATGATTTGCATTATGATATTTATTACAATCGATAATTTTCCCTTATTTTGTTATCATCAGCTTTTTACAAAGAGCAAGATTAGACGATTAGGAAATCCGGTTCTGCATGACTCGATAGATAATAAAATGATAGCAGTTGTTTTTCAAATTGAGGGATGGTCTGCATGCCAAAAATAATCATATACAAAAAATCTAATTCATTTCTATGCGTAAGTTTATACACTTTTTGATGGTACAACAATGAAAATGAATTTGACATCGCAATTATAATGACTCCTGTTGCCCGATGTTTTTACTTTCCAGGGAGGGCCTGCTGACAAAAATGAAACACTTACACAAAAATTTGATTTAATTCCTTAATACACTTTTCTGTGGTACAATATTGAATATGGCACAAAAACTGCTGTTGTAGCGCTCTCTTACGATAGTTTTTAAAAATTATTATTATTATTTTTTATTATTGAAGGAGGACCAACTAAGCATATCCAAATATTTATAAAATAAATTTGGTTCAAGAGTCTGCGTAACTGTATATATTTTCCATGAATTAATATTGAAAATGGCACAAAAATGCTAATAAAGTTCCCCTTTTAGGCGGAATATTTCAAAGTTTAAGAAAAACCTGCTTGTCACCCCTAAAATCTTTTTACAAAAAATTTTTTTCAATTCTATGCATACATTCATATAATGTTCCAGAGTGCAATGGCGACATACGGACAGACAGACAGACATAGGGACAGACACGCGGACAAACACACGAACAGACAGATATTTTGTAAAAACATGTTTCTTGGAATCTTTGAACCCGAAAATACGACGCAAACTGGAAGATGGAAAAAAATTCCGTTACACTACTTTATTCTATTGAAGATAGAAGAACGTAAAATGCATAGTTGCCTTTAGCGAAATTTAGTTGGAAGGTTAAATAAGTCTAAACTAGAAATTCCAGAATGTATAAAATCAAGATTAAAATTATTCAAAGAAAATCCCTAAAATTAATACCTTAGTATATTTTGGAAAGTAAACAGGGCCAAAAACATATATATATATATATATATATATATATATATATTACAGAACTTGTATAAGTTTATGTGATGAGAAATATATGGCTTTTTTCTGACTTTGAAACCGTCCAAAATAACTACCTGCGATATAAAGTTATGTTTATCCTATCTTCTGTCATATGTCGTATAATGTGTTATGATTTTTATGTTATAAAATGATTCAGAAACATAAATTAAAATCGGCAAATTCTAAAACTATTAAATATTAGATTTATTCGTTGACATCAGTCAACATATATATATATATATATATATATATATATATATATATATATATTTTATTAGAAATTTAGTACGAAAAAAAAACTGTCATGATGCTGACAAATAGATGTTGATGATTAGGTTTAAAAATTTTATAAATTTGTACTCTTGCAATATAGATTCAGAGAATTTCAAAGTATCTTACTGCCTATAACATTAGTAGACAATATTTTTTGAACATTGTCCTTATACGTATCATACAAAATTCCGTAAGATTTCATTTGTTTTGGTAAAACAAAGCGAAAAATGATTAGCATGATTTTACATATAAATAAATTCATAGTTGAAAGATCGTTTTTTTTAATCTTCTACAAATAAAGTTTCTCAGTTCGATATTTCAAAAATTAATCAAAATTATAATACTATGAACATTAGAAATTGCACTACAATTATATATTTACAGGAAATTTCTATTGTAAATCTGGAAATTCTTTAGAAAATTATAATGTAAATAAATATTAATAGGAAATTAATAAATAATCCGTAATTGTTTCTTATTATTAAATTCTACTTATGTTGCAATTTTCTTTGATATATTGAATAAGTTATAACAAAAATTTTCAAAATGTTATAAAAATTGCTATCTTTGCATTTTTTTAAAACCGAAAAATATTATCAACATCCAATTTAAATTATTTTCAATTAAACGATTTAAATTTAATTATTTTATTTTCAACACTTTTCAACAAAGTTGAAAAGTTTTTTAGCGCTCGTTTCCTTTGCCTTTTTATCTGCCCATCCGTTTTCTTATCTGCGTAAAAATCTTTCATTTGCAATGGAATTCATATATATTCTTGCTTATCACTCTGGCATGTTTGGTATTAAAAATATATACAGTATTTATGAATTATTTAAGTAGGCACTCATGCGAATTTTCCGATAGATAACAGTTAAGGGGCGGGGACCGCTTTAGAATAAAATTGGATCCTTTAAAGTAAATTTTACATTTTTCGTTTTCTTTTCAAAACAGCACTCTTCACAATTTTTTTCATCTCAAAAAATGTATTTTAACAAACTTTTTCAGATTAGAACAGTTATAATTTATAAAAACCTTCGCCTTAAAAATAGTTGTTTTACTTTTTTCTGTCTCTAAATCAAACTTTTCACAAATTTAATTTAGTTAAAGTTAAAATCTGAATTCTAAATTTTGTATGTATAAAAATATACATTTTCTGATACGTGCATCCTTTTATCTGAATAAACAAGAGCCTGATATATATATATATATATATATATATTTAAATTAACAAACATATGACTACATTTTTCACAAATGTGTACAGCTGTTCACAATTTCGCAAAAGCTACAGCTTGAGAAAATATCTCGACAAACAATTATGGGAAAATATGTATGCAGTCTATTTAAGTAATATTCTACTATTATTTTAAATTTACTGAAATTTATATGTATCCCTGAAGTGTATTGCATGGTTCTTGTTGCAGAATGTAATATGCGTAAAATATACCATTCATTTACAATAACAAACAAGACAATTTGGTCACAGAAGAAATTTTATTATTAAAGCCAATGAACAATATTTGCTGTAAATTCATTTTGAGATGTGATACGCCTTTTTAAATTTAACATATTTTTTAAAATGTTATTTAATGGGGATCATTCTATAAACCATATACAGGACAGCAAGAAAAAATATTTTAAGCATTTATTCATATATTTACATAACTGCTGAATGGAAATTATCCATTTCATTGAACTATAATTTAGCATACAATGTATAATACATACAAAGAAATATCCGTAGATAACCTACAGGTCTTCACTAAAATAGAAATTTCGTTGTTTTTGCGAATGAACTGTAATAGCATAAATGAGATTTTCAATGAGCTTATCAAATTGTTCATTTCAACAGCATATTTTAGTCAAATTCATATTAAGTGGTTTTAGGAATGAAAAACATGAAACCTTTCAAAAATTTAATTTTATTTATCTGTGAATCTTCCATCTTTTCTAAAACTTTCAATCTATATTTTTTTTCCATTAGAGGAGTCAATCCATTTCAAGTGGTCTAGAAAATATTATTTTGGTTGCTCGGCCATTTTTAAAAAACCTGAATTTTTTTGTACAACAACACTAACATGATGGAAGTTCAAAATGGCCGTTATTTTAATTTTACTATTTTTTCTTTGTGCATGGCGGCCATCTTAGTTTCATCATATGCAGCGATTTTCTCAGATACTAGAATACACAAAATTGTATATATCTCCTCTTTTATTTTCCCAAATAAAATGGGGTTTGCAGCATTTTGTTCAGAATAAAATTGGGCTAAATGTGCGGTGGTTGAATAATTTTGAAAAAGAAATTTTTACAAGTGAAATTGTTATTTATTCAATTTTATTCTAATCAAAATGCTGCAAACCCCATTTCAAGTGGGAAAATAAAAGAGTAGATATTTACAATTTTGTGTATCCTAGTATCTGAGAAAATCGCTGCACACGATGAAACTAAGATGGCCGCCAAGAACAAACAAAAAATAGTAAGATTAAAACAACGGTCATTTTGAACTTCCCTCATGTTAAGGTTGTTGTAAAAAAATTTCAGATTTTTTAAAAATGGTCGAGTGACCAGTGCTGGACCACTTGAAATGAATTGACCCAGATAAAAAGTAATTAGAATTTTTTAACTATATCAGCTGAATAGCTGAAGTAGCTTTTCCGAAAATTTAAATTCTTTTTTTTTCTCAGAATGACGTTTTAGGGTATAACATGCAAGAATCTTAAAAATCCCGAATAATTAAATAACAAATAAAACCTTTTGCAAAAATGTATAAGGATAGAACACCAATGATTATAAATGCCCAAAAAATGCATGAAAAGGTAGATTAATGTTAGACAGGTCATTTAATTTAATGTTTTCCCCCCAGCTTTGTTTTGTTCGTTCTTCGGTAGGTGTATCTACTTATCCACCCAGTTGTTCATTATCCTATCTTTTCATAGGTTGCTTTTTTGGCGCGTTGGCTCCCGTATCGGGTAGATTAGTCAACGCTTCTGTCACTCTTGGCTCAGATTTTTCTTGCATGCTGAGCCTTGTATTGTTGAATACTTTCGATGATACATTCATAACAGTTCTTTTCCAACTTTTCAAGAATTGTTTATGCATTTATATTCGTTGGTTTTCTATCCTGATACCCTGAATTTTATCCCATAAAATGTTCAAAATATGTGATTAGAATCTATATAAAAAAATTAAAATATTAGATCTATATTAATATTAATATTTAGATCTATATAAAAAATTAAAACATAATTTCCTTTTAATTGCTTCGAAATTATTTTTTAGGTGTTATACATTTGAAATTTTCAAAATTTTTTATTAATGAAATTCAACTTTATTTTAAAAATATAAAAATGCTTTGAAAATGAAATCATTTTTAGTTTTCGGTAATTATTCTAATCTGATGTAAAAGTAAGCATTACAAAGTTTATTCTAGTTACAGTATTTATTTTGAAATCCGGTGCGTAAGCTGATATGCAAGTATTCTGTTCGTCAAAACACTGTTAATCATTTCTGTAATATTACTCAATAAAATTGTTGGCAGCCAATTTTATAAAATTTTACGGTTATAATCGGTGCAACATTGTAATATTACACTAATAATAAATGTTTGAATTACACCATTATGTAAGTGAAAAAATTACTATAGAAAATTAGAAGCAGCTGCTGCCACAATTTCATCGAGTAACGTTAGATATATTTTCTGACAGCTTATGGTTAAGTATAAGTGCTAGTTATGCATTAAACAATATTTAAAATACTTGAAATGAAAATCAAACACTTATCATTCATCGTAATAAAAATTGCTTTTTAAAATCATATATTCCTTAGCCTACAACAGCACATCGAATGTTTTTGGAACTTTTACATAAACTTTGCTAGATGCGTGTTTCTCCGTTTTTGCTTTTTATCATAAAGGGAGAAATAAAAACAAAACTCGTTTTCTTATTTGTGCTCACTTAAGAGTAACACAAATAAATTTCTTTATTTTAGTATCTAAGATTATTATAATTATAATAAAACTGCTTAAACTTTTCCATGCATTCGAAATAATTCTTAAGACTTAACATCACAGAAAACCTACCTAAATTTTATTATTGCAATTATGTTCAATTCAAATATTTTTGCAAATTATTCGTTCCTTGGATTCCTAACTCGTGACATTGGTTCTTTACTTTATAAAAAAAAAAAATGTCAGAAATGTTACATTTTCGCATCTCTTCTTAATAACCGCAATGGTTCTAGAATGAAATCTTATAAGCATTTAACTTAAATTATTTTCAATAAACAATGAATATTTTAGATTATCTGCTTGTTTAAAGCTATAAAATTTGTGATTTAGTTCATTCATGTAAATCGTTATTAAAGGGATGTTTTAATGTCGATTGTAGATTTAGATCCACATATTTTAATTAAATTTTCAAATTCGTACATGATCAATTTCAGAAAAGATATTTTTTGTCATTTACGATTCCACTATACTTGTGAAAAACCTATGAATAAATATTTGTACTATTATTCGAAATTTGGACCTGAAGAGTATAGTATTAAAAGTACACTCTTATGTTATTTGGATTGTCTGACCTTACTTTTTTGTTCAATTTTTGCTCAAAATTTATTGCATATTCCTGTGTTTTGATATCACTGCTGATGCAAATCTTATTAAGTATTTAACCTAATTTTGTTCATAGGAAATTTTATAGCATGTGAATTAATTATATTTCTACATTCATGACATATGAATTTCCCTGATATGTCACGTTCACATCGTTAAAATATTTTAAGAGCTATAAAGGTAACATTGAAAGCACTTTAATGAATATATACCTAATGAATATATAAATCTTTAATTTTTCTTAATAATTCGTTTATGCTATCAATATATGCTAAAATAAGTAATCATTAATTTTAAATTAAAATTCTGATTACTTGCTATATTTAAATGTAATGCTTAGAATGTCGATTCAAGTTTCGGAATTGAAATTCTCATTAAAAAAGATTTTTATAAGCTAATATATTAAATGAAATGTAATTTTTGATAATTTCAGAAATATTTATAGATTTGAAATTTTTATTTGAAAAATAATTGGAATGAATTAAGTGATATACACAAATAATATAATCTTATGTTATTAAAAATCTAAAATTGTCTTTGCTTATAATCAATTTCATGTTTATTAAAATAAATATCATACTGAATTTATAAAATTCCAAATTGTGTATATTATAAGATTTAAATGAGAATGATATCTATATTTAATACATTGTACCTTTTTGTTTTTAAATCGAAATATAATGAAAATTAATTTTTTTTTTTGCTTTAAGAAAGTACCGTCTATTATTTTTTTTCCTAAAATTTTTAAAAGATTCAATTTAAGCTTTGTGTTTTAATGTTTTCATATTTAAAAATGCCTATTAAGAATATTGTAAATCCCAAAAAATGAGTTATTTTAGTTTTTATCTTTCAGTAATTGATTTTTATGTATTTTTTAGAGCATATTAAAAAAAATGATCTTCAATTTCTACGCCTCAATATAAATATTTTTTACACATCGTAAATGTTAAACTTGAAAATTATAAGAAAAAGAAAAGAAAAAGAAAAATCCGTTACTCTAAACCGACTTGACTGTCGTGTTATTATCTTTTTTTCTTATAAGTGTTTTTTATGTATTTTTTAACACTTATTCCGAAAATGACATTATATTTTAATCATTAAGTAATTTGTTTTCCAACTAGCAAATTAAAAAAGAATTAAATGCATAAAGTTAAGTTTTATTTTCAAATTTCGTCAAACACCTCAGCTGAGTAGCTGTGTGAATCCTATTACGAGCTATTCAAATTAATTATTGAATTTAAAAAAATTAAATTGAGGAAAATACTTTTACGAACTTTGTAAATAGTTAGTGTTTGTACTGTAAAATAATGTAAATAATCTTATTAAGCTCCATTCCTTTACAAATATTAGTTTTTGTTACATTGTCTATGTTATCAAGCAAACTTGTCTATTATTTTCAGTGTATGTCTACGGCAGATTGGCGAAATATTAGAGATATCGCCAAGTTGGCGACAAACTTGGCGATTGTAGGCGATAGTAACCCTTCTCTCTCTATGGTAACCCCCCTTTAGATATGCTGATACGTTGAATGTTATTCCATGATTTTCTGGAATATTCGAGAGACCTGTGGAAATTTCCCGTGCGTGCTGCGAGCCTATATAACGAGAGCAATACGAGCTGTTGTTGTTATTATTTACCAGTCAGTCATTGAGTGAACAAGGCGATTGTTAAGCAAGTTTGCTTGAGTTTTCTCTACGTTGTTTTGAATGTGATTTAGCGTTGAGACGTTGTATAAAGAGTCTCTGGGACCTATATCTGTACTTAAATGATAGATTTGAACAGTTATTTTTGAATATCTAGTAATATTTGTGAGTTTCAAACACTCTGTTGTTCTGAAGATCTGTAAATAAATTATTTTCTACTTTTCTAAGAAACAAGAGTTTGAAGTTGTCTAACCATAAGATCAAAAGAACCCTATATACTGCCTTCACAACGAAACAAGGATTATGGTAATTCAAAGTAATGCCTTTTGGTCTATGTAATGCACCTGCAACTTTTGAACGCCTTATGGAAACGGTTCTTCGGGGGTTGTCATATGAGGCATGTCTTGTTTATATAGACGACATCATAATCATAGGAAAATCTTTTGATGAACATCTGAACAACCTCAGGCGGGTGCTACAAAAGTTAAAGGAAGCTAATCTGAAATTAAGCCCTTCTAAGTGCAGTTTGTTTTGCAATGAAGTCGCCTACCTTGGACACATCATTTCGGCGAAAAGAGTTAGGACTGATCCGGAGAAGATATCAGCCGTGAAAAATTGGAGTTGTCCAGCAGATATTCACCAGCTTCGGAGTTTTCTAGGATTATGCACCTATTACAGAAAATTCGTCAAAGGCTTCTCGATGATTGCAAGACCACTTCATGAATTAACATAAGCCAATCAAAAATTTGTGTGGACAGTGGAATGTGATGCTGCTTTCGAAAAGCTTAAGGAGGCATTAACATCCACTCCAATTTTGTCATATCCTCAAATCGATAAACAGTTTATACTTGATACGGATGCAAGTAACGAAAGCATTGGCGCTGTACTGTCCCAGGAAATCGACGGCCAGGAGCGTGTTATCACCTATTTCAGCAAGTGCTTGTCAAAGGCAGAGCGAAACTCTTGCGTAACAAGAAAAGAGCTTCTTGCTGTAGTGAAAGCCATAGACCATTTTCATCACTATCTTTACGGTCGAAAATTCCTGATCCGAACTGATCATGCTTCTCTAACTTAGCTATTGAATTTTAAGAACCCGGCCAGATAGCCCGGTGGATACAAAAGCTTCAAGAGTACGATATGGAGATACGCCATCGAAAAGGCTCATCACATGGAAATGCAGATGCTCTCTCAAGAAGACCCTGCTCAGAAAATTGTAGATACTGCGACCGGGTTGAGAAGAAATTTAATGTCAAAAGTCCTATAATAAGACAAGTTATAGCTGGGTCTTCATCATCGCAAGATCAGTGGAGTGATGAGAGCCTGCGTAAAGATCAACTTGCTGATCCTGAAATTAAGCCAATTCTAGAGCTGAAAGAGGTGTCCAACCGGCAGCCCAGCTGACAAGACATGGCCCATTACCATCCTACTCCTAAACGTTATTGGGCTCTCTGGGATTCCCTACATTTGAAGAACGGCATCTTGAACCGAAAATGGGAGTCTGACGATGGAAAGACATGTAGATGGCAACTACTACTCCCTAAGTCGAGAATTTCTATGGTCCTTCAAGAACTGCATGGTAGTCCCACAGGAGGACATTTTGGTGTATTGAAGACCCTGCAAAAGGTTCGAGAGCGTTTCTACTGGAATAATGTTCGCAGTGATGGGGAGACGTGGTGTCGAACTTGTGACACCTGTGTAGCACGTAAAGGTCCAAAGAGGCGCACCCATGGACGATTGCAGCGTTATAATGTAGGAGCTCCTTTCGAACGAATCGCTCTAGACATCCTGGGTCCTCTTCCTGGAACATATGATGGCAATAAGTACATCCTCTTCCTCATGGACTACTTCATGGCCTGAAGCCTACGCCATACCTAATCAAGAGGCAGTAACCGTAGCAGAGATACTGGTTCAACACTGGGTTTCCAGATACGGAGTTCCTCTTCAAATCCATTCCGATAAATTAAGAAACTTTGATTCTCGCTGTGTTTAAGGAAATGTGTGGACTACTCGGCATGGAGAAAACTCGAACTACACCTCTACATCCTCAATCGGACGGCATGGTGGAGCGGTTCAATCATACCATCCTAAATAGCGTCTCTCTCCTGGTGTCTAGAGATCAACAGGACTGGGACAAGAAATTGCCTCTTTTCCTGCTTGCCTACTGGAGTGCCACTCATGAGGCCACTGGTTATTCCCCTTCTCAAATGCTCTTTGGTCGTGATCTTCGTCTGCCTGCAGATCTTTTGTTTGGCCGTCCTCCTAACGCTCCTTTGTCGTCTGAAGATTACGTGGATGGACTCCAGGCACGAATTGAGGAGGTTCATTGTCTAGCGAGGAACCGAATCGGACTGGCATCAGAAAAGATGAAGACACGGTACGACATAAAGGCAACTGGACATGAGTTCAACGAAGGTAACAAAGTTTGGTTGTGGAATCCCATACGTCGTAAGGGACTGTCGCCAAAACTACAAAGAAACTGGGACGGTCTTTACACAGTCGTCAACAGGCTGAATGACGTCGTCGTTCGCAAACAAAAATCGCCGCATACCAAGCCCAAGGTCGTACATTATAACCGGCCAGCCCCTTATTTTGGCCAAAGTGATTAGAAATTCAAAACTGGAATTTCAGACCATGGTCATGAGTCACTTTTTGTAAATATGTAAATAGTAATTCTTTATTATGTAAATCCTATTATTATTATTTATTTATTTATTTATTTGTTTATTTATTTTAAGTGTTTTCCTCTAACTCAAGGATTGCACTGCCCGGGACGTGCATTCTTTGAGGAGGGGGTAGTGTTACGAATTTTGTAAATAGTTAGTGTTTGTACTGTAAAATAATGTAAATAATCTTATTAAGCTCCATTCCTTTACTAATATTAGTTTTTGTTACATTGTCTCTGTTATCAAGCAAACTTGTCTATTATTTTCAGTGTATGTCTACGGCAGATAGGCGAAATATTAGAGATATCGCCAAGTTGGCGTCACTTTTGACGGCTAATTTTGGTCGCCAAATTTGGCGATATATCGCCAAGTTGGCGACAAGCTTGGCGATTGTTGGCGATGGTAATCCTTCTCTCTCTATGGTAACCCCCCTTTAGATATGCTGATACATTGAATGTTATTCCGTGATTTTCTGGAATATTCGAGAGGCCTTTGGAAATTTCCCGTGCGTGCTGCGAGCCTACATAAGGCGAGCAATACGAGCTGTTGTTGTTATTATTTACCAGTCAGTCATTGAGTGAACAAGGCGATTGTTTAGCAAGTTTGCTTGAGTTTTCTCTACGTTGTTTTGAATGTGATTTAGCGTTGAGACGTTGTATAAAGAGTCTCTCGGACCTATATCTGTACTTATACGATAGATTTGAACAGTTATTTTTGAATATCTAGTAATATTTGTGAGTTTCGAAGACTCTGTTGTTCTGAAGATCTGTAAATAAATTATTTTCTACTTTTCTAAGAAACAAGAGTTTGAAGTTGTCTAACCATGAGATCTAAAGAACCGTATATACGCAACAATACATTTTACATGGATTTTTATATATATTTGATACCTTTTTAACTTTGAAATTCAAAATGTACGAAAAATTCTGATGATAGTAACAATTGAAAATTCTTTTCGGATTCATAGGTAAGAAATGCATAAAAGCTGATTATTAAAAAGAAATAAAAAACCTTTCACTTCATTTTATTGTATTGCGTTTTCGGTATTTCTAATTACATTCACAATTTTTTTTTATTTACGATTTTCGAAAACTTCTTAGTGGGTGATTAAAAATTAAGGCCAGTTTATGATGCAGTGATAAAAAATATACATAAAAATAAATTACACTGGTTGGCAACAAATCCCTTTCTGAAAAAATAACAACTTTCCCTGACTGATTTCAAGATACTGAATCCAAATATGACAATGAAAATGCTCCATCGATAGCCACTTTTTTCTTGAGGGCAAGAGAGAGAATATTGTCTTTAAATTTAAATTAGTTTTCTTTCTCTAAGATATTAGACGTATAGTTCTATTATTGTTTTATTTTTGGATTAACATGTGCTTTATTTATATAAAATATCTTCTAAAAATTGTCTTTTCTTTTCATTTATTACTATTATTATTATCATTATTGACCTCTTTGCATTTTCCAATGACCTGAGTTCTAACATGCAAATGACACTTTTACCCCTAAAGTGCATTTGCAGTGCATTAATGTTGAGAGAAACCTGCAGTTTGTTTTGTGTAAATTAACTTATATCAAAGCTGCAAACTATTCTGCTTTTTTGATAAACAAAAATCTACAATTTCGCGTTATTTTATCAGCAGATTGGCATTTTTTTTGGTTCAAAAAGCCTAAGTTGTTGACGGCTATGATCTACATTACCACGCTGGCTATTGAGTTAAAAAAACACTTAGTGTGACAATTTTATTTACTGAAAATCTCATGATTTTGTAAAAACAGTCCAAGCGTATTTTGCTATGAATGCAGAGGTGTGATATTTCAAGACCAAAAAAATGTCACTGTAGAAGTTCATACAACAAAGTTCACGAACTTTATTTTGATGTAAGATCTGCTACCAAGAAACAATGTGGCACCAGAACCTTGCTACAACTCTTGCAACAGCAGTCAGTCGTATGGTAAAAGGTATCGAAAATGAAAAGTCAATGCTTTTTGCTGCTTCAATGGTGAACTTCAAAATCGCCTGGATGATTGTTATATATGTATGCCAAACATATCCGCAATTATAACAAATGCATATGTAATTTTTAATTTTTTATCTTTTTTCATAAATTTTAGTTAATATTTATACTCTTTAAAAATAGGACTACATTTACGAGAAAGAAATTTTTTTAATTATTATCTTGACACATATTAAATTTAATATTTTCTGTAAAAGCTTTATATATAAAAGCACGATAGACAAATGTATTATTTCTCAAACGAATCTGTGTTATCAAGCAATACTTTTAAAATGTACTTTAATAATTGTAAAAAAAAATAAAAATTAGACACAAATATTTATGATATTAGATTCAGAATTAGATCTACAAAAATATAAAAGGAGGAAAATAATGTTAAAATATTTAGAAAACGTAGTTCCTATTCATTCATAGAACTCTTGCATTAGTACTTAAACATTGTTTCAATTACTTGTAACAGCCGTTTTATTTACATTAACTATCAAATTCAGAAGTTCTCTTAAATAATTTCTTAAATGTATGTACAAAGAATTAACCATTGTTAGTTTCCACTGTTTAAATAGAAATCCTTATTGAAAAGTTTAAATTACCATAGAAAAAGAAAACCTATGAGAGTGCTGAACTAGCATTAAAATAGTTTTCATTTAATTTATATAAATTAAGTTATTTCCTAGTAAGGATGAAGTATAAAATTTAAATAGAAAAGCAATCTTTAAATTCATTTTTAGATATTGCAACAGTAAAAGATTTTAATTAATGTTATTGCATAATTTCTCAAAAAAAAAAAAAAAAAAAGACTAAAGATATTTTGTGATAAGTGTATTCTTCCTTACAATGTGGTAATTTTACAGGTTTTGAATCTTAAAATTCTATTTCTCTACTAAAAAGTAATAATATCGTTATCTAAAAAACTATAGTTATAAACAGAATCAATAAAATTTTTTCACTATTTTTTTATCAGTAAGTATATGAATGTTTATGTACAGGGTGTCCAGCAAATAAAACTGATTTCAAAATTAAATTTCTTAAAAACAAAGATCGGTAAACTTATGTGATAAACTGTTTCTTTATTAAGTAAGCTTTAAAAATATTATAATGAAGTTTTGACTAATTCTGCTACTGTTATATATAAAAGTTTTAAACCATTCTGTTGGGTCGTTGCTGCGTTGTTATATGAAAAAAAAGGACACGCAGACAAACGGACCAACCAGATAACGTCTGTAAGTGATACGTATAAAGTTATATGTGTAAACTAGGCCATGATTTTACAATGTTACTCTGGAGATTCCAGTAACTGAAATTCATAAAATGTACTGTTCATTTGAATTAAAGTCTGATTTTTGTAAAATATATTAAGTTAGTTTCTCTCAATTAGACAATAATATTCAAAGTTACAGTTTAAGTCTAAAAATAAATAAATAAATACCTGCCAAGCCAGACTAAAAATGTGAAAGAAAAAAAAATATTCCAACAGTCATTTTTCTGTATAATTATTAAACCACTAATTAATTGACACATTTATCCAAACTAAAATGCTAATACTAATAATATATATTCTACATAAAATATAAGAATTTATATTATAAAAAAACATGTTGCTTCTAAGACGTTGTATAATAACAAAAACATTTAAAATATATCAAAACATTTTTATTTACATGTTTCAACTCAAAAATCAATAGAGTCATCCTCAGAATGTAAATAGAAAAATAAAAATTACAAATACAATGAACGTTCATTGGATTTGTAAATTTATTTTAATTTTATTTATTTTAATTTTAATTTTATTAATTAGTGGATGTAATCAAGACTTATTCAGACAAATCAAAATGTTTCGTATTCTCGTAATATTTATTCTTTGCAACGTTCAAAGTCGAATGCATTAAAAGATTCACTGAATAACCATGTTCTATAGAGGTATCATAGTGTTTAACTATGTCTTTGACGGCCGATTCAAAGCTGGAATTTACTCTCTCAATGCGTGGTAAACCATTAATATAAATGTTTTTAAAATTAGAAAAATTCACAGTTGAACTAAAGTATAAAATTTTAGCTGTGCCAAAATATAAGTTGTTCATTTTAACATTGATACGTGTTATCAAATCATTGCCTTTAACTGCAAAAGAAACATCGAGACATTTGACTATCTTATGATTATCTGAAGCTTTCATTCAAGTTTAAACTGCATGGATAATATTTGAATTGAAGAATCGTGAGAGGTATCTTTACATTTAATTACTAAAGTGTCATCAATATATATAAAAATTGTTATAAAATCGTTAGCTATAGTGGCATGCTTTTCATTAGAGGGAGGGTGGAGCTACAGGTTCCTCTCTCCGTTGGAAGTTCTTTAATCTGTTTAAAAAGCGTGAGCCGTAATATAAATTGTTTTCGTTTACAACGAACTTGAAAAAGGTTCCCAAGCTGTGCGAAATATAAATTTTTATTGTTAAATTTCCTTAAAAATCAGTAACTTTAAACTTTTAATCACTGCAATTTATGCCGTTACATAAATCTTCAAAATCAAATACACGAGTTTCTGTTATAATTTATATATATGTGTGTGTGTGTGTCTTTGTGTGTGTATGTTTTCGTCATGTGCATAGTTGGCATGGGGCAAGAAGACCAGGAGGATCTGTGTCCCAGAAATATTTGTCTTTTATAGGAGAGACAAACATGCAGATAACAAAATTAAATTCATAAATGCTTTTAACTATGTTGTAAAGTAATAAAAACACATAATAGGTTAAAATTTGAAGTTCTTCAATATATGACAATAGACGGAGCATTCTTGAATACGTTTGTACAATCCTGTATTTGACCTATTATCTTTAAAAACACATCGCTCTTTAGCTGATATTTTTTAGAGTCTAAAGCATGCTTAAAACTATTGAAATTGCATTTCTAGAAAATAAGAACATAGCCGCGAATGTATCAAATTCTTGTTCAGCGAAAAATGTATAATTCATTTAAAATCCCATTTTAAGCCACTTGCTTGGACATTCAGTAACGCTTTTAAAATCTTTTGTAGTTCTGCATGTAGTTTACAGCAATTATGCGCACAACGCAATATGCTAAAACCTAAATAAACTCAAAATCACATATCACAACTACAAACGCACAATCATTGCCAGTATACTGAGTTTTGGATACGGTATCGTATATAACTGCTTTTTACTTGAAAATAAGTTTCATTTTCAGGAACAAACACAAAGTAAGAAAAGTTGAATTATTCAAGAAGTAACTTCTAGTACACCTCAAAAACATATATCTATTTCATTACATCCCGACGGATTTAACATAAGTAAAATCCTCCTTAACTAATGTTCATCCTCTATACAACTATGTAATGGAATTCTTTTGTGTTGCTCTGTAAATGAATATTAAATGTTCTTTGAGCTGCATATTCTATAGAAAGTGTAATTTTTTGTCCTTTATGCATATCAATTTCATTATGTTCGAAAGGTGTAAAATAATTAAAATGGATTTGAAATCGCTTTCTTCGAACTGGCTGTAATGGAACATAATATTTTTGACTGTCTTTGCAGTTAAAGAAAACCATAGCAGATTTGTTTTGTGTGGCTTTGTAAATGAATATTAACTATTCTTTAAGCTGCACATTCTAGGAAATGTATCTTTTAGTGCCTTTCGTAAGGACTACTTTCATTATGTTCGAATTGGTGTAATATCATTAAAATGCAATTGAAACTATTTTTTTCGCATTGAGAGTAATTTAATACAAATGTTATTTATGCAAACTTTATGCATACTTTTAATTAAACTATGCATCTAATTTTTACCAATTTGGAAAAAATTTGACAAAATCCTACATCAAATATACACTTAAAATTCCAAAACATTCTATTGGATACACTGTAAAAAAAAGTGTCGATTTTCTAGAAAAACTTTAGTGATCCTTGTAATTACTAAAAAAAAAAATTAGTAATCTTAGTCGGTTACAAGAAAATCTGTAAGAATTACTAGAGAAAAGTTAGCAACGAATAAATTTAATAATTTTATATTTTTAATAGCTATTACTAAAACTCACTTGGTGTGGTCTTGATAGCATAGTGGTTATAGTAACGGACTCCAGGCTAAATGGTCCCGGGTTCGATACTGGCCACTGCCAAATATGCCCCGGATGTATGCAGTGTAAGTTCTCGTTAATAAAGGGATTATGAATATCCTGACTCAGCAGTAGCAATGTTTGGTGCTGCCATCTATTGCGGTTTTGCCGAAAATCTTCCGCTCCAGAAGTCTGGATGCAGCTCGAAGGAAGCTCCTGCCCTTCGAGCCCACGTAATGGTTATTAAAAATAATTTTGGTGCTATTACTAAAATTTGCTTGGTGGCTCATACTAAAAATTTTTAAGTTAGTTATACAAGAAAATATTGTGTTCAGTTTACAAAAGAAATGCTTGTTTCGCTTGCAAAAAAAAGTTTGTAATGGTCACTAAAAAATTCTGTGGAATACAAATTTACTAAAAAAATTTTAGTAACCTCTTGAATTTTTTTACAGTGTAGTTTTGCGATATTATGTTGAGACAGACAGATGGATAAACAAGAAGAGGACTATAGATACTATATATTTATCGAATTACGTATGCAATAAAAATGTATTGGCATTCAAAATCAATTAACTAACATCCAAACTTAATCAACATGTCAGTGCAATGAGGTATTAAAACTGATTTTTAAAGACAAAATAATCTTTAAAAAAATTTATACTTTGTGTGTGTTGTGTATGAGTTCATTGCGCGACATAATTTATTCAATGTAAAAAGAAAAAAAAAATCCACGAACGATTTTACGGAAGTACTACTGGTAATCTGAACGCCCAAAAGAAAAAAAAAACACGAACGATTTTACGGAAGTACTACTAGTAATCTGGACGCCAGTACAATTTACTGTATTTTAATGGAAATTTTTTCATAAATTCCAGATAATTTTGTGTATTTTCCTAGAATTTGCAAGAATTTGTTTCGCCGGTTTTTTTTTTCAGTGTAAGTTATAGCTTAGATATCACTTCCAGTGTCTTTTATGTTCAAACGCTTTTTTTATTGTTAAAGAATTTGCATTTAAAAAGATTTTTTATACAAAATTGTATGTGCAAATGCAAAGTTTAAACATGCTTTCTTTGCGTGACAAAATTTAGTTAATTAAGCTTTCTTCAAAAAGCATAAATCGTTAGTTTTGTGTTCTTATTGTACAATCCTTAAACTGGAAAATGAGCGATGCCCATTACAAATCTGACAGCTTTGAGAAAAAGGTTTGTGAAAACAAGCTCATTGAGAGATCTTTAAAGAAGCGAGAGATACCATACTGTTGGTTGTATAGAAATAAAATTCAAATCAAATACTCAATCGATATCTTTAGCACATAGTGAACGTAGTGTATATACAGTTTCACGACGAATGGGAGTTCCTTATTGAAGGGATATGGCAATCTCTAAGTTTCATTCGCAAAGTACCAATATAAATTTCAGCATGTGCACGAATTATAGTGAATTTGTAGCACATTTGGAGTTTCCTAATGGATTTCTTCGAAAATATAGAATGATGCTTATTGTTCTTCAAAATATCTTTTTTTGTACAAACAAATTTAAACTTAATTAAAAATGTTTTAAATTTGACTTTTTAAGTACTATTCACTTTTGATGATATAGAGGGTTAAGTTATTATCGTATTTGAGAGGAAATGACTTATCAGTTTATTTACAGAACCATTGTTACTCAGAACTCACAACACCTGACAATTGTGCACATATGCAAGAGCGAAACTATTGCAGAAATGCAAATAAATTCAAATTACTATAAAATAAATTGCAGGATAGCTATAAAAGAATGTTACATTTATAAAATTAAACATTGGGAACAGGAAAATACATCGGCAAAGACAGCCAACCGTTAAAATCGAGTTTTAGGTCTTTTCCATTAATGTATAACTTAGCAGACTGATTGCGTTTTAATATGCTAATCAAGTTTAACTAATATTAGAATTTAAATCGTGAAATCCATGAGGCAGTTGTTTGAGCTACCTCCTCTCCATCTATTATAAAATATCATGTCTACGCTTCGACGACACCTAATCATTTGCTTGAATTAGAATAAATAAAGAGATTCTTAAGGCCTTTACTTTGGATTTATCGTTTGAAATGTAGGTTGAATTGACACATTGGGTGATACGTTTTTTTTTTTTTTATAACAAAAAATGATACAAAGCGCACTGAACAATTGTAAATGGAATAGTTTAACTTACCTTCAATTAATGATCTGCTGCAATAATTCTAAATTAAACTAATATATGGTAGCAGTTAAAATGGGGCATTTTTTTATTGACTATATTTTACAGGAAACTTTACATACAATCAAAACTGATATAATAATTTTTAATTGCATTTTTTAAAGATTGAATTTAGATTTTTAGTAGAGTAAATGTCATTTTAACCATATGAGAAAAGCTCTCTAACAGCCTAGTAAAAGATCAAAACTATAATCTTCTTTTCTGCCTTAATATATTTACACTCTAAAAAAGGTACTTTTTGCGACTCATATAAAGAAAAAAAGGGATTCATAATTGAATATAATTCCTTGAGAGTATTAATCATAACTTAATCTGAAATATGTATTGTACGTAGAAAAACATTAATTTAAACAGTCTGCATGTTGCGGTAAAATCTAACTATAGGTTTTACCGCAATTGAGTTTTCGGACACAAGCTCCTATGTAAATATTGTCCATCATGATATGACAGACCAGCATGTTAAGTTTGTAAACGACCTTTTGGGACACCCTGTAAAATAAAAAGTAATTATCTATGAAATTTAGCGATTAATTGATTTTTTAAACATACAATTTATTGCATAGAAGTATACTTTATAAACATATAAGCATTTTTTAAAGTAAGACTCTTCAGAACAGTTTATTTTCAGGATAGTATTTTTTTTTCTGCCATTCAATCTATTATGAAATAAGCATAAAATTATGAATTTAAACGAAAATAAAGATAAAACAAAATAAAATAATACTAATAATAACGTTAAAAAACTGCAGTTACTATAATATTTATGAGCCATCCCATATTTTAAATATTTTATGCAATTTTTAGCAAGTAAAGAATTAGGGAAATTTCGATGATATTTCAGTATTCATAAATATTTGAATATTATGTAAGCAAAACTAAGAATATTTATTTCTCTTTTTAAGTACATTTTTACACATATTGCACTATTTGGTGCAGAAAACGTCAAATAAGCTATTTTTAATCGTATTTATAATTATTTTTTGTAAAGCAATAAAACCTCTTAAAGAATCCAGTTTGAACATCACTTATCATAATCATTTTTGTTAAATTACAATTTTTTTCTATATAAACTACCTAAACAGAGGATAAGAAATACCATATAATTAAAATTCCGTTGCAAATTACATTGCAGATTTTCTACCCATCATAAACGGCTGCAATAAATAATTTTTATGGCATCATTGAAATTGTATGTTGTTGCATCGACGATAAAACAAATATTTTTAGTTTATAAATAGCTCAAAAAAAAAAAAAAACATTGCAGCGCTTTAATTTTAGGAATATCTCAAGTATATCATGTTAAGACGAAAAAGAATCATACTTGCAATTTTAAAAATTATTTCAGTTTTTTTTTCTATTTGCTTTTGTTGTTGTTATTGTGTAATTAATTGTAGTTTAGGTGTTTTTGCTTAGATAGTTATTTATTTTAATTGATAATAACACCTCATAGGCATGATAGCAGTGAAAATATATTTGCAAATTTAAATAGAAATCACTAATTTATTTTCTATGTATTTTATTATATGTTTTAAAGTGTTTTATTCCTAAAATATCTAAAGTGATACATTATTTAACAGGAGTTTATATTATTACTATACCGTTGCCTGATACGTCCACCTCGTCCAAGAAATAGTTTAGAGCATGGATAATTTTAACGGCTCATTTCAATATTTGAAGAAATCACCTAACTCTTTAACCTTTTCACAGTGATAAACTGAAATATCACTGTACGATAAGTACACGAAAACGGAAGAGTAGAAAAACAATAATTTCAAACGTGGACGTTGAAGAAAAAGGATAAATGATTTTAATAACGCATAAATGGCCGACATGCATTACATGTATGGTGCCGCGGATGGAAATGGACGAGCCGCGGCACGGACTCACCTTGAGCGCTTCCCAAACAGACGTCAGCGCCCAGTCATGTTTTGTTTGGACAATTGCACCGCAAATTGCGTGAATCAGGAGCTTTCCAAATACGTAGCCACATCGGTCGAGAGCGTACTACACACTCGCCTGTCGTAGAGGACACCGTTCTACAGGAGTTTGACATCAACACTCAGAAAAGTCTCCGAGAAGGCGTACGTGTCTTGGGTGCAGGCCGTTCCACCATAATGCGCATACTGCACGAGGATATGCAACACAGTTACTACTTCCAAAAAGTACAAGCATTGTGCGCTGACGATTTTCTCAAACGCATTGCATTCTCACACTGGTATTTGCAACAGCGGGGCGCACGATAAATCTTCTCCATACCTTTCGATCAGTTTGTCGCATGTTTATTGAGTATCTTATGGCATTTGACAAATTTTAATGGTAACAGTAACGGAGACAATTTTCTTTCTTTGTCATTAATAAGTAGTTTGTGTACTGAAGTAGGCATATAAAACCAGGAATGTAGTTCAAATCTACGAGAAGTTTGTAAGGAAAAACCTTCGAAATTGATCAAATAAATGACATGGCCACAAGAAATTGTATACGACATAGAATCGTTTAATCAAATCTTCGTATACGCTCGTTATAGAAGTACAAATAGTTGCGTTTTCAAAGAATCGTTGAATTTTATTGCCATGATTTGTGCTTCCAAATCTGGGATATGGTTTCTCGACGTAAAGTCTTAATTCTAAACGAAATATTTTTTGCCTATTCTATTTAGAAATTTCAGTGTTCTTCTTTTCATGTAGAGTACAAACTTTCCAATTTTTTTACCTAGTTTATCTGACAGGTTTAGGCCCTCTCTAAACGTCTTAGCATGTAACGTACATATTCTGAATACTAAGTTATCTCAATCCACTTTTAAATAAAAATGTCATATCGGTAAGAAGCTGTTTTGATGTTGTCGGACATTGGTAGCAACGTTGAGTATTACACTAATTCGTTATTAACGACAATTTTTCTGTGTCAACGATGAATGATTGTATTAAAAGAAATAAGTTAATTATCCCGGTATCTAATACAATCCCATTCATTGAGAGCAGCTTCCGTATTTCTTGAAAAAAATGGATCTTGATTGGCTGGATAAAATCAGTGAAATGAAGATCTCAGAATTTTCAAATTGACGATTCATGAATTATTTGCAACATTTATGTATTCTAGTGGTACGGGAGAAGTGAAGAAATATTAGTAGAACCTCCTGCCATTTTCATAGCTAAATATTTGTTTAAATATATTTAGAATAGATGTGCCTTTACATCCTCGCTTGCAAACGAAATCCAAATTGCTAATGTATGCGAATTCATAATGATTTTCACTCGCATTAATAAAATACGCTCACTAGTTTGATGTAGAAAATATTGCTATTGATAAAATAATTCTTCTAATTACAATAGAACAAACAAAATTTTCTACCAATAAAGATAAGAAAATGTTATTCTATCGGATCAATAATAGAGAATTATTTTCATTTTTTCATTACTAATCTTATTTATCAAATTAATTTAATCTTATGATTATAGTACTTATTTACAATATAATAGGTATAAACTTTTACAAAATTGAATAATCCAAAAATTGGAAATATACTAAATTAATGTGAACTAAATTAATTAATTAACTAAATTAATGTTAAAAGTACTCATTTTCAGAATTTTTGAAGCGGCCGAAAAAGTGGCATTTTTACGTGCGGTTACTAAAATGTGCGTGAAATGCAAAACTGCAATTTTTGGCAGCTGGTTTTTCATGAATCATTAGACAATAGCCCAGGCTATTATTTCTATTAAATGTTGCTGCGGAACACTGTGGAACATTTAAACTTTTTGATGTTTAAAAGCAAAAGAATAAAATATTTTCTAAAATATTTTATCAAAAATGACAATTAATTTATTAATTTTAAGGTGCTTAATATAATTTTTGTAATACTAGCAAATAAAGTACACGTTATCATAGTGTGAATGCATTTCAAATCATTAAAATTGCATAATATTATAAAATGTAGCACGCGTTTAGAAGAACTGTTATTTTGCTCTTTTTGTTTGCTCTAAATGATACTCCTTCAAGCATCATTTTTGAAATAATGCTGCTTCTAAAGGCAAAGCAAAAATCTTTTTTTTAAATACAGATTAAATACAGATTTCTCCACACATTCTATAATCAAAATTCCCTAAATCGTAACTTCATTTTTCGAATTTTGGCCAGCTTTTTGGGGTTTTGCCCCACTGTTCGGCGCGCGCATTCAGAAGTACGCATCTGAGCAGGAGAATTCGATTTCATCTTTTGGGCCGAAGGATTTTGTGAAGCTAAGTTTAACTCTTGTAAAGTGTTTTTTTTTAAATTATAAAAAATTCATTTTTCCATAGAATCTTTTGAAACTAACGTACATGAAAGAAGTTGTTATTATGTACAATCACCAAAAAAAAATGGGGTATTTTTACTTGTTTTTCAGTATAAAAAGATGTTTTAAATGTTTATAATGCATATTTTAACTACTTTTTTCATTAAAAAATAATATAATTAGATTACAAAAGACTTTACTGTCTTTATTTTAGCAACATATGAAACAATTTGCCCAAATAAAGAATAATTTTGTGGAAAAAATAGCTTTGTTTCTAAATAGTTTTTAATACAATCCTTAAAGAAAATAAGTGTTTAAAAAACTGATTTTTCACTAATAAAAATAACTAAATTAAGCTTATAAGCAGTTAGTGCATGGTACTTTTTTAATATTAATTATGCATACCTGCATAAAAATAGTTTCAAAATGTTTAATGTAATTTAAAATATTTTCGAAAATTCAAAGTATTTTTTTTTCAATTAAAAAAGAAAACATGTGCATATATACAGGGTGTTTCGCTACCAGACCGACAAACTATGAGGGGTGATAGTAGACATAAAGACAAACATTATCTAATAGGAAGCCATGGGGCGCAAACGTCTTCTGTAGGAGCTAGAGGGCATTAAAGTTTAAGGTCAAAAAATTCAAACGCTGATAAAAATTTGAAAAAAGGGTCGATTTGTTTGCGGTTTTCTCTAAAATCATTCTTTATATCACAATTTTTTATTTTTTTAATTTTAAAATTATAGTTCGAAAATTATCGATTGGGGGCGCTTTAGACTTTAGAGTAACGAACAAATACTTTTTGCCGTTCTTTTGTGCATGGGGTTGAAATTATTCTACAGTTTACACTTGAATTTAAATTTTAAGCCCAAAATCGGAAACATGGGGATCGGTTAACTAGCGAAAATTTAACAGTGAACCGAGTGGGAGATTTTAAAAGCTCATAAACATTGGACAAACTAATCGATTTTGTTGCGGTTTGCGTGTAGGTCATTCCTTTGGTAATTATTTTATTCAAAATGACTTACAGCTGTGGAGTCCTCATTTTTTCATAGAGGGAGCTTCCGACACATCTCCGACATTTCAATGGCATTACTCCTGGATGTTTTACTACCAGACTACCATACTTTCAGGAAGTGTTAGGGATGCGAAAGCGACACGGAATCACATAGGAGTGTAACGTTGAAAATGCCTTTTTTGTGAGTTATGGTTAAAGGAAGCAGAGAAAAAAAAACAACAGAAACAAGCAGAGAAACAGCAACGCGTTAATATGACATAAAACAGTGTATTTAAAGGTTTTACTAGAAAAGATGTTCGAATTACAACCAGACGTAATTCGACATGCTTGACAGCGGCGTCGCATGCAATTCCTCACGCTTTGAAAGATTCCTAGAATCTTTGATAGATTTCCGGAAGCTACAGAAATACTAGCTGCTAAATCTTTAATTGATGGTACGGGATTCTCATACACCCAACTTATGTGACCCTAGCAGAAGAAGCTCATATTTGATAGGTCCTTTGATCTGGCAGGCCAATAAACCGATACACCATGACCTATCAACCGCTGTCGATATGTTACGTAGAGGTATCGGTGAACATCATTGGTAAAATGTGGAAGAGTCCGATCATGTTGGAACCACATAGAGCTGCGCAATGAGAGAGAAAACTTCACGCGCATTACCGTTCAGCGCTGTCAAGTAGTTTGCCGGACATTTTCTGGTCGTAATTTCGAACACTTTTTGCAGTAAAATCTTTAAATAAACTTTGTTCTGTCACTTTAATATATTGCTGTTTCTCTGCTTGTTTCTGTTGTCATTTCTCTGTTTTTTTTTTTTTTTTTTTTTTTTTTTTTTTTTTTTTTTTTTTTTTTTTTTTTTTTAACGTAACATGCAAAAAAACAATTTTCAACGTTACATTTCTTTGTGATTCCGAGTCGTCTTTGCATCCCTTACACTTCCTGGAAGTATGGTGGTCTGGTAGTAAAACACCCAGGAGTAATACCATTGAAATGTCGGACATGTGTCGGAAGCGCCCTCTATCAAAAAATGAGGACGCGAAAGTTGTACATCATTTTGAATAAAATAATTACCAAAGGAATCACCTACACGCAAACCGTAACAAAATCGATTAGTTTGACCAATGTTTATGAGCGTTTAAAATCTCTCCATCGGTTCACAGTTAAATTTTCGCTAGTTAACCGATCCCCATGTTTCCGATTTTGGGCTTAAAATTTAAGTTAAAGTCTAAACTTTAGAATAATTTGAACACCATGCACAAAAGAACGGCAAAAAGTATTTGTTCGTTACTCTAAAGTCTAAAGCGCCCTCTATCGACAATTTTTGAACTTAACCTTTTAAATTAAAAAAATAAAAAATAGTGATATAAAGAATGATTTTAGAGAAAACCGCAAACAAATCGACCCTTTTTTCTAATTTTTATCAGCGTTTGAATTTTTGAACCTTAAACTTCAATACCCCCTAGATCCTACAGAAGACTTTTGCGCTCCATGGTTTCCTACTTAATAATGTTCGTCTTTATGTCTACTATTACTCCTCAAAGTCTGGTAACGAAACACCCTGTGTATATATATATATATATACATAAAACGTCGGATAATCATTTAGATATTAGGATATCTTATTTTAGTAGTTCATGTATAGAAAACATCACTAATAAATTGAAATTTTAGATTAAAAAAAAACAGATAGTTCTGTTCTTGACATTTATAAAATGTCCAATATTTTATTTAAAAACAATTGCTCAACATACATAATTTTAGAAAATATTGATTGTTGGTTGGCTGTATTGAGTTTCATGGCACAAAATCCCTATGTAGACATGCTGCACCATTAGAAAGTATTGAAAGAATACCATTCAAAAATAACGTTCTTAAATTGGCATAATAACAAGTATCCATTTTAAAATACACGCCTCAAAGATTAAAAAATTGATGATAGATATTATAATTCATGTATATTTATTGATTTACGTTTTATAAAAGATTATTAGTTTTAAATATTGAAAGCGTGCTTCTAAATTCTAATGCATCACTTTAATCATTTTACATATTTAGTATTAGCTGCTAAAAATTAAATGCTATTTTTACATATTTTACTAAAAGTTGTACATAAATGAATAGTTTTAAAATTTATCAAAGAAAAATCGATAAATGCCTCTTGGCAGTATAAAATATCATTCACTTTGGATTATATTAAAATATCATTCACATATGCTTTTGATATTAATGCATAATTATGATCGTATTCTAATTTACAGTACAGGAAATGAAATGTGAGTAAGAAATTTATGTCCAAAAGGGAATATGTTTACTAATTTAGAAATCTTTCGTAAAAGTGTATAAAATAGCTTCAAATTACTGTTTGTATGGAGAATTTATCATATGGATGAATTTGAAGCCTTCGGATAAATTCATTAAAATGCTTTAATTAAAAATATCAAAATTAAACTTTTTTTTTCTTAACTATAATATGTTTTTTGATGTGAAATTTTTGCGTAACTAAAATGAAACTGGGACATACAATCCCATTTATAGTTGTTCTGTAACGCTATTCTTTAACGCTATAATTAATCTATTTTAAATTGATTAAAAGTCTTTGTAGTTTTTAGAATATGCATGTTTTATCTAACGATTAACACTAATAACAAAATACTTTTACAAGTTTCATTTCTTTATTTTTCTTTTAAATATTAAAATATCATCAAAAGATGCAAATCCGTTCAGTTGTTTTTTTAATTATAATTGTAATTTTAATTGTATTTTTTTGATAGTCGACATAGTACCAAGTTAAAAAATAATATGTTGCATAGATTTAAATTTCAAGTGAATTTTTAGATTTTTTTACATACCATAATAATATATAAACTTATTGTAAATAGTATTATAATATATGCTGTTTTAAGAGTAATAGCATAGCACTATACCGTCTTATCAGTTTAAACGATAGTAATGCATTAAATGTATACCAATGAGTATAATTAAACTTTCCTCTTTATCAAATTATTTAAGTTGCGAATTTTTTGACCTGTTTCAGAACATAACCAAATTCATGATTTGTTTGTAAAAACACGCTTAAATAAGCATTTGAAATGAACAACTTAATGTGACTCGGTACCGAAAAAATCCTTTTTAAACAATAAATTATATTTTAATATGAAGAAATAAAATAATTTCAAGCTCACTGTGAAAAAAACTTAAATTTGCTAGGCCTTTCGAAAAAACTGAATCTTTCTTCGTCATTAGAAAAGAACGCAAGCGTCTACTATCAAATCAGTGGCGCAACTGAGATGAAAAAGCGGGAAAAGAAACCAATAGAAGGAACAACCAATCATGTAAGAATATAGTCAAAACGGACAACTGATACAATAAAGAAAGAGACGAAATAAGCAAAATGTTTAGACGGGGGGAAAATATAATAAAAATAATTTGCAATCAAAGGAATCCACACACATGTATGAGGGCTCAATTAGAAAATTATATATACATATGGAGCACTTAATGTTTAATGTGTATCGGCAGATCCAGAGTCCCGTGCCATAATAAAACTGAAGTGAAATAAACATTAAAAGAGATAAAATTCGAACAAGAAAAACAAAATAAAGAAGCTGTGAATCTCACTAGCAATGGGCAATTTAAAAAACACAGCAATACATCTGAATGAATATGAAAAAAATCTATTATATGTAGTGGCAGTGGATTTCGATTAGTGTCATAATGTAAAAAATGAAATGTGCACAAAATGTCCCACCAGATCCGACGCTACAGTAAGCAGCATATAACTCATTTAAAAAATATACAACCGAATTAAAATTGTGTGTAATATATATTAAAACAGCAATAAAGTGATATTACCCAAGCGTGAGAGACACAGCCACAAAAAACAACTAAAATTCAGCATACCAAAATCAATCCATGTTCATTCCATGTCCTAGCCACACGATTAATTTTGTGACTTTTAAGTTTTACTTAAAACTTCTTTAAAGACTTTTTGAATTATATATATATATACAGTTATACTCACACATATTCATATATCTAAATATTCTATATATACTTAATACAAAAAAATGTTATATACTAGTGCTGAAAAGATTTTTCTAGGCTACTGAGACCATTCTAGAATCAGATTTATAATTAATAATAATTTCACGATTATGATAAACAGCTAATTTCTCAAGAATATTTAATTCAGGGGTACTATTGACATTAAAGATAATTTTATCAATGTGACACTGCTTGGCGATAGAAAATTTAGAAATTGCTTGATTAGTTACATAAACAGAGTGATTTTTTAAGCAGACTCGACATTCTTTTAGATTGACCAATATAAGTTAAATCACGAGCATTACAATGAATATTATATTTTCCCTATTTTTTATGTTCAAGACAGGAGATTTAGTAGAAGCGAATTTGAATTTGTAGAAATGTATAAAGATAACGTTAAAATTTGAAACACTTTAAAACTTTAGCTAATTTGAAATATAAAAGGGAATAACAGGAGAAGATGACCATATTGGTTTTGACCTATTTTTTTTCTTATAATTAAAGTTTATGTTTGAATAAATGAGGTATATATTGTATTATAAAAAAGTGTTAAATGCGCAATATAGCAAGACCTATTTAAAAAATTAAACGAAAAGTACAACTAATTTTAAATTATTTCTTCTCTTTTCTATTTTGATGCTTGAAAATTTATTTTTTATCATTTATTATAATTTTTACAAGAAATTTGAGTGTTGGATTTTTTTATTGGTTCAGTACATCACAATAAAAACATAATTCGTAAATAATAGTGATTAATCAGTAAATGAAAAATGCGTTAAAAAGCATGTTAATATTTTTTAAAGTTAAAACATATAAAAAATTCAATAATCATTTGTCACACTGTGAATGTCAAGATACTTTTAAGAAAAAGAGTCATACAAGTTCTTGAATTATTGTAAAGCCCATATTGTTTCAATTAAAATGGAAAATACACTATCTACCAATAAGTATTTGAAAACTTTCAATTTTTGACATATTGTCAAATATTTAAAAATATACTTGTCGGATTCTACTGAAACCTCAGGATTATGAAGATTATGTCTGATCTCATATTTATCAACATTCATTTAATAAGCAGGGCTATTAGAGGGCCGACAAAAAATTAAAGAATAACAGAAATATTTGGGATCACCCTGTACATAAAAATGCACGAAACGATTTATCGCTGCAGAATGCAAATATGTAAATACTGCACAACATGTACACTGATTTTTGTAAGAACAGCATGTATATTCATGGAAAAAGAGTAATTTAAAAAAAAATTCAAAAATTCTGGTATGTTTTTTGTTTATATCATGCAGGGTTTTTGACCAAATTTAAAGCAAATTTCAGAAATATTGGCAAAATCTATTAGTAAATATATAGCTCAATTGGAATATAAATATATTTATTTTTTTGTGAAATATGAGTAGTTTTATGAAATAATGTTTATCTGCGCATGCGCGAACGAAACGATTTTTTTACATCATTTAATAGTCATTTTTATGGAGTAACTTATAAAAAAAAATCCAATCAAATATCGTGAAAATTCAAAAAGATATCATAATTATAAATTAGCTGTTTTTACATTGCTCTCTAAAAACGGCTGAATGATAAGGGATTCTCCACAAATTGACATTTTTTATTAACTGACTTTTCGGAAAAAATTAGTATTTAATGTATACAATATCTAATACAATATTTCTGTTAATAAGTATCTTGACATCTGTGATAGAAAAGAATAAATGCTCTTTTCCTTTTCTGTCACAGGTGTCAAGATACTTATTAGCAGCAATATTGTATTCGATATTCTATTCTTTAAATAGTACTAATTTTTTACTAAAAGTCAGTTAATAAAAATTGTCAATTTCTGGATAATCCCTTATCAGTCAGCCGTTTTTAAAGAGCGATGTAAAAACAGCTTACTTATAAAAATGATGTCTTTTTTTAATTTTCACGATATTTGATTGGATTTTTTTATAAGTTACTCCATAAAATTTACTATTAAATGATGTAAAAGAATCGTTTTTTTCGTTCGCGCATGCGCAGATAAAAATTATTTCATAAAACTACTCATATTTCATAAAATATTTAATATATTTATATTTCAAAAATCGCTATATTTTTTCTAATAGATTTTGCCAATATTTCTGAAATTTGTGGTAAATTTGGTCAAAAACCCTGCATGATATAAATAAAAGGCATACCAGAATTTTTGATTTTTTTTTTCAAAAAATCACTCTTTCTGCATGAATATACATGCTATTCTTACAAAAAATCAGTGTACTTGTTGTTCAATATCCACATATTTGTATTCTGCAGCGATAAAACGTTTCGTGCATCTTCATCTACAGGGTGATCCCAAATATTTCTGTTATTCTTTAATTTTTTTCGGCCCCCTAATTGCCCTGCTTATCAAATAGATGTTGATAAATATAAGGTCAGACATAATCTTCATAATCCTGAAGTTTCGGAAAAATTCGACAAGTATATTTTTAAATATTTCACAAAATGTCAAAAATTGAAAGTTTCCAAATACTTATTGGTAAATAGTGTGTAATAAAATGCAAACTCTGGAAAATTAATTTAAACATTTTACTCACATTGGTGTTGTAAAATAAATCTTAGGGTATTTTATTATAACTCGTTTATTATTATCGTCGCGTTCTAAAATTTGGACAGAATGTTCAAGGAATATAAAGTATTTAAGTCTTTCTTATTCGTTACTTCATATGAAATATATTCTAACGATATGAAAGAAAGTACAGATAGCTTCTCACATTCAGCAACAATTTTCTTATTTCATCAGTGAAGTTTCTGGGCCCAGTTGTAGTTCCATCCACATTCGCGAAAAAATCACATAGTGGAAGCTAATGGTCATGTAACAGGCTGACAAACCACTGTAGTGGATGCTTATTCAGAATGAATTTTTTATTTCAATTAACATCTCCTTTAAAGTTCCCTTCTCCTTATTTACAGACACATGGTGCATGTACGTTGGAACCAGTCTCTTTTGCCACGCTTATGTGATCTTCTGTTATGACTTTTTTATGTTATTTTCTAGTGATATAGTCCGGTCTTTCAGCTCATCAAAGTATAAATCAAACTGGTCAATGTAATAAACATTTAAAACTGCTTGAGACATAGAGTTTTTGCTTGCCTTTGTTCTCTCATGCAGAATTTTATTTCTATCAACAAAGTTCGGTGTATCGCATTGTGAGACAATACTCTCGTCTTGAAAAGCAACTGACACAATGACAATGCCATCTCGGTCAGAAATTTCAAAAGGGTCTAATGTTTTGGCTACGGCTAGGAATTTCGTCACTACAGTTATGATAATAATGCCATTTGTAATTTGAGCTTAGCTTTCATGAAATCTGATAATCCAGAAAAATTATTATGATCGCTCATACTCTGCTTAAATTCACATTTCTTTCAAAAATTCAACCTTCTTGAAGCATTTTTAAATTTTGGAAATTATTTTAAAAATTATTTATCGCTTTATCTTCATACTGTATAACATCTTTTCAGCATAGGTAGATTTTGATTAATATTAAGACAATTATATTGAATCAAAAACCAACTAACCAAAATTAAATATTTTTTCCTTTCATTTCTAAATTTTAGCCCTATTGAGAAAGCATTAAATTTTGAAATTATTTTTGCTATTCCTCCATATACGTTGAGTGTTTCAAGCTGCTGAAAAAGAATATGTTTGTAAAAATTTTCTATCACCCTCCAATTTTGAGAAATTTCATACATACATTTTGGAGTATGTAGGCATCGTAAAGGCATTATAATTATATTTCATTATTGTCTTTCATGCATTTGATTTACACAAACATTCCTTTTTCTTATTACAACTATAGAAGATACAGCAAGAGAGTAGAAACAGATGTCCCCATAATAAATTTTATGTTAGCGACCTTGAATAGACAGCTCTAGCCTGCCCCACAGTATTTGACTTTAACGCAAATCTATGGCAGTTGAAACTTTCAAGGCGAGTGTACAACTATTTCTTTGTTCTGTAAGACTTTTTAATTAAATTTTGATTATAATTATCCTATTTTCTTCTAAAATATGTAAAACATGTCTAGAGGATGCGTTAATGAACCCGATTCTTTTTTCTATGTGTGAATGTGGGGGGGGAGCTAACTTTGAAAAAGCATCGATGCGCTTTCACGCCGTTAATAAAAACTGCCTATCATATGTACTTTGGATATAAAGTAGGTGAACAAGATAAGAGAAATAGGCACCTCATTCTTGTTGTACACGATGTGCTACAAAACCCCGGGCGTGGATCAAAGTCACAAAAATCTGTATGTACTTTGCTATGCCCATGATATGGCGCATGACGAAGGATCATACAACTGATTGCTACTATTGTATTACAAAAATTAAAGGATTCACTGCAAGAAGTAAACATAAAATTAAGTACCCGAACTTAGATTCAGTAATGTGAACAGCATGACATAATGATTATACCGAAACCTCCAGAGAATTTTACATATGACGATACAGCAGTAGAAATGGAAATTGATGAAACTGAAATTTTCTCTACATCTGGTATGAAATATTCTCCTGGCACAAATGAAAAACCACACTTCATTACTCAAAAAGAATTAAATGATTTTGTGAGAGACTTGAATTTATCAAAGGAAAACTAAGAATTACTGGGATCAAGATTGCAAGGTTGGAATCTCCTGAAAAACAAAACAAAGCTATCTATTTATCGAGATTGACATAAGAAATATTCGACATTTTTTTTTCAAGAAAAGATGATTTATGTTATTGCAATGATATAAGTGGCTTAATGTCTGCTTTAAATTGTCAATATAACTCGGAACAACGGCCTGTAAGAGAGCAGCCACAGATAAGACATTTACCGCCAAATAAAGTATGAGATTTCTTATTAATATCATTTCATTTTACAAATATTCTTCTATATTTTTTCTGAAAATTTACAAACAATGCATACTTTCAGTGTTTTAAATATTAAGCTTTATAAGTGTTTATTTAAAAATTTTCATTACTAAAATACCACATGATAAATTTCATAAGGTATATGTGTTGAATAAATGCTACAAAATTCAGATTTTCAAGATTTTGAATTTTTTTTAAGTCTATGGGTGATGAAAACTTTTTAATGGCATATTCTTTGACAACACTACCGAAAATATAAAAGTCACCACATACTTAGTTAGAAGTAGAAGCCTTGTTTATCAGTGTAATTATTTTAAGTCAAAAATTATTAAAGCAAATTTTGAAATACATTCTTTTAATTTTGTTTATTTTAATTTCTATGCAATAGAACATCTTTTCCGCATAGGTAGGTTTTGATTATAATAGCTTTATTTTTTTAGCATAGAACAGCGATCTACCCTATTGAACATGTGTATAAAACTTTATTGAAATTGGCTCCTATGCAGACGCCGCTTTTTTTCAACACTTTTTCGCGTTTTCCCAGGAATAAACAATATGGAACTAGGTGTGTTTTAATAAACTTCATTCATTAGTTCTTAAAATAGAGCTCCCACAAAATTTGTGCATTATACAGTGTGACAGACTCATTCACATATATTTTCTAAAAAAATATATGAAATCATGTTCAGGAATTTCTAAACCCGTCAAAACAAAATGTCGAAATTTTACAAATAGAAAAATATGCGCATTCGTCAATTAAAATCCATACTTCTTATATATTTACAAGCAAAAATCAGTTATTACATTCTTCATACTAAATTATGGTGCCTGTGAGAAAAGTTATATCTAATAAAATGAAATTTATGGCACCCATTCGTAATAGGAAAGATTTCCAATATTTGTTACATGTTAGTATAAACATGATTAGACACATTTTAGATTACTCTAGAGTCTGAGAAGAAATATCAGTTTCTGGAGCAAGTTTATTACGTTACAATAATTACTTTAATTATTAGGAGTAATCTTAATTACAGTTAGGTGTTTCTTTTTAAATTAATTACATTAGAGTCTAAGCATCGAATGTAATTTCCAGTTCTATTATGTATAAAAATGACTTTTATTCTGTAAAATGAAACCAAATAACATGCAATACAATTTTAGGTTTTAGGTTTTTTCCGTTATTCATATGCCACCAATATTTAACGCTGTATTTTATACATAAAGCGTTCGTACATGTTTTATTTATACACACACACACACATATATATATATATATATATATATAGTAGTGGCCAAAAGTGTGGACATTTTTTTAAGGTTTCGTTTTTTTCAACTTTTTGTGCTTGTAGAATATATTAATTTTCACTTAAGTACAAACGTCCATATATCAAATTGAAGGTAATTTAATGTACAATGTAATAATAAGAATTATATTACAATATACAAAAAAATTGTGCAACTAATAGTAAGATCTATATTAGATTTGCTTTTTTTTTAAAGTGATACTTACGCAAGTAATACTTAGTTGCATAACCCTTATATTTTAGGGGGGCTTCACACCGTTTTTTCATCGAGTGAACGAGTATTTCGAGTTCATCTTTCGTAATCACATGGCGCAAAGAATCAATTATAGCTTCAATAAGTTGTCTTTTATTTTATGAACGTTTTTATCGTACAAGAATTTTCAAGCGTCGCCACAAATTTTCAATTGGTTTGAGATCAGGGCTGTATCCTGGCCATGGTAATATATCTACGCCTTTATTTAAAAACCATTCTGTGCATAATTTTATTGTGTGCCACGGAGCTGAATCCTGCTGAAAATTAAATGGTGCGTTGCTGGGGAAGAGATCCCTGATGTTAGGTATCAATATTGGTTCCAGGACAGTTTCGATGTATTTTTTGGCATTCAGGATGCCATCAATCACTTCAATTCGGCCCACACCATCTGCAGATATACATGCAGAAATCATGACATTTGTTAGGTTTTTTGTAGTTGCTTCAATGCAATCAGGATGGAGTGCTTCTCCTACTCTCCGTCTCACGTACTTTCTACTGTCACTACTAAAGAGCAATATTTTACTCTCAACGCTCCAGATTACTTGCTTCCACTGATTTTCTGATCATTTAATGCGTTTTTTGCGCACTTAACTCGTTTTTTGCGTTGCTTGTGATTTAAATATGGTTCTTCCTTTGAATTCTAGCTTGTAGTCAAAATCCTGATAATATTCTTCTTATTGTACTTGAACTTACTGCAATACCCGCTGCATTCATTTCACATCCAATGGCATCTGATGCAGTTTTTCTATCTTGAAGGCATAGTAGTTTAATTTTTCTATCGGTACTACATACTTGTGCTTTTTTTTCGAACTGATTTGGTCTTATTTCGCTCTGATTTCGTTTTTTTTTTTCATAACGTAAACGGAACTTTCGTACACCTGAACAGGTCACTGAACTACCTATTGCCATTTTCTCTCAACATGACAATTCGACTTTTTTTGTAGATGTTCAATTAGTTCTTCTTGTTGATGACATTGTTTAAAATTACTTAATTAAAAAAAAAGACTTTAAATATTTAAAATTAGCAATACGCTATTTAATTTTACTAGTATGCATCATTCCACAAAATATTTCCATAATAATATTATTTTTACCATCCAAAAAACCTAAACAATAGTTAAAGACATTTCATTGGTCCTCAGAACAGTGTTTGTGATTGGCTAGTATGCTTTTATTATAAAATACCTTCTTATTCAAATGATTTGTGTTTGTTTGTTCTAATGAAATGAGCGTAACATTTTGTGTAATACAGATATTGTAATAATGTATTTATTATTTAATTATACATTAAATTACCTTCAATTTGATATGTAAACGCTTGTCTTTAAGTGAAAATTAATATATTCTACAAGCACACAAAGTTGAAAAATACGAAACTTTAAAAAAAATGTCCACACTCTTGGCCACTACTGTATATATATATATGCATACATACATACATGCACACACACACACACACACATATATATATATATATATATATTAAGACTTTAATATAAAAATATACATATGCAAATATATATGTTAATAAGAAAATCTATGGTCATCATTAAACAAAGGATTATAAATTCAAATCTTTTGAATTTAGTGGTAATCCATGTATAGATCTCGAGTAAAAGAAATAAATGATTATAACAAAAAAATATTATATTTTCTTTATAATTGATATATTTAGTCGTAACGGAATTTTTTCTTTAATATTAGCACATAATTAAGACATTTGGAATGATTTTCCAATAATAATAGCACACACATGTATCGGACCAAAACAAAGACATCGATTATGCATACATTTTTAATATTATTTAAAACATTATTTGAAATACTCTATTTAATCGCAAAAAATTATCCTTTAAGTCCCCAATTCATTATTTCGTAAGCCAATTTAAGGGAAAAAATCTTAAAATATTAAATTGATATTAATTATTAGTAAAAACAAAAATGTATCTTTTTTTTAATGACAAAATACCACACCATGGTTCGTACGGGTCCTGGAATTTTATGAGCAGGAAATTCTTTGGTACCAGTATTTTCTTATAGAAAATCCCTGATTAATTAAAACGAATCTTACTTTTTTGAAGGATGTTTATTTTTCCATAAAAAAATGCTGGTATTTCACCTGGAAAATAACGGTACCCGTACGAACCATGCACACATGTGATGAGCAATTACCCATCTTGAAGTTATCCTTTTTAGTATTTGACCTGAATGAGTATTGTTAGTTACTTGATAAAATAATATAGTACATTTTAAAGCTGAAATGCATCTTTTTACTAGTATTTTTTATTCTTTTCAACATTTTTATGTTTAATTCTTCGGACATAATTATTTAATTTTTTCTTTTCTAACTGAATTCCTTAATACATGTAAAATATTCTCCATTGATTGGAGAAAGAGATGCGGGTTAGGGTGGCATTAACGTAAGCAACTTGCTTTTTCTTATTTTCTATATGCAAAATGTCGTTTGATTCAATATTTAATTTCGTTTTCTTAAAGATCAAACTATTGTGATCTAAGTATTTTTTAATATTCGATGTTGAAGAATTTACAAGTTTTAGACGTTAAAGATCTATAACATTGGCTTATGTAAAATGCCTTTATACCCGTGTGAACTCTTTGCATGACCGAAAATTGTATAACGATATGATAGAACAAAATATCATCTTGATGTTTTTAGCTGCACTGTAAAAATTCGAAACTTTTGCTGTATCGTCACTCCTAATCTTTTATTGAATATCTCTATTTTGACCTATGAGAATATAATATAATGCAGTGAAAAAATCGTTTTTTATGTGACGATGCAGGAAAAGTTTTAAACATTTAATAGTGTATGTTCAGTAGGGTGGAACGAAAAAAAATATTTTTTAATTTCAATATGTAATAGCGATAAAAAGTTGTCTAATGCCTTTGTTAAGACAGTATTAAAATATTTTAACAAACATAATATATTTAGAGCTGCCGCAAAAGATTTGAATATATGATTTTTAAGCAGATTTTACGAATTTTGATAAATTTGGTTTTGTAAGAAAAAAAATTAAATATTAAATGCTCTTATTCGGTTTTTAAATAACACACATAAACTACTTTACAGTAGATATTTATAGATTTATACTGCATGCCTTTATTATTTATGTTACTAAATCTGCACTTTTTAACTTCAATTTCTTTAGATTTTAACAGTATTTCATAATAGAAAAGATTAACGTTACTTTTAACTTAAAAACGCAGCAAAACATTTTTTAGTTCTGAAAATTAATAGTCAAATGGAGAATAGTATATGGTTTGAAGTAACTATGATTCAGGCGGTTTATATTATTGGCTGGTGTAGGGTGGCAAAAGAGTAAGGGATGCATGTAGCAGTAGCAATGGTCTGTTCACATGTTTCTCTCCTATGTCCGCGCAGGCAAATGAATCGTTTGAGTAACAAATCTTTTTATGCTGTTCTTTTTGGATTTTGTTTTGTTTATGAATATGTCAGCTTGATTATTAGTGGTAGTATTAAATTTATTAGTTAATATTTTAACTTTAGTGTGATGGCAGTGTCAGTTCAGACGAGACAAAAGTTAAAATGCCCAATTTCTGGATACCCTAAAGAATTAAGCGATTTAAATCTTCCAACTTATTATGACATTATGAAATATTATCTTTATATTTGACATCAGCTGAAATCAGAAAGAAAGAACATCAAAAGAGCCAACTTTGAATGAAATACTTGATATTCTTATTAAGAAAGTTGAATCTATTTGGTCGAAAGCATCTATTCCTATAGTATCTCATACCCGCATGTTAAAAATGGTAAAACCTATCACGATAAATAAAGAAGTATTTTAATATCAAAAAGTAGAAAAGGTACATAAAAATGTGATTTAATTGCAGCAAAGTTTTTAAATGAAAACAAACGTCTTTTTGATGCAGCAACCTGTAAGTGCAAAGTATTTTATGTCTGTAAGGGCGGAAAAAGAAAAAATTACTTAAACTTGAACAAGATTTTTTAATTGACCAAAGAACTGTGAGAAAAATGAGTAAAAGTCGAGTCGATAAAGTTATTTCCAAGATTTTAACACAAAGATAATAGAAGATAATACAGAAACAAAGTACAAGTACAATCAGAAATTAGTAGTTAAGGCTGCTAGAAAAGCTGAAAATGATGTCCTTCAATCAGATCCTGAGAAAACATCTAAAGGAAACTTAACATGTAGTCCCAAAGATTACTTTACCACTTCTTTGGATACAACTGCAAGCGAGCAAAGCGAGTAGTACTGTGTCGATCTGGGGTTTCAGACAGAGTTGCTGCAACTATCGCAAGTGCTGCTCTTAAAGATGTTGGAATGATTACAGAGGAGAACAAAAGTAAAGTAATTGATAGGATGAAAATTCGAAGAGAGAGAGCCAAGAATCGGACAATAGAGATAGTAAGAAGCCTTAAGGGTGTATTTCGATTCAAACTGCTTGTTTTCCGATTTATTTTTGAATTTACTTTTTTTCTCAAACACATAAAACTCGCAGATTCTCTTATTTAGAAAGTGCACAAGGGGCCGTAAAGGTCAATTCTTTGATAAGTGTACAAAATATTGCAAAAAAAGCAATAAAAAACGGCAATTTGAACCGATTTTTCTGAAGTGGGAGATAAGGGAACGAAAAAAAGGGTCTTCCAGAGAAGTTAATTGCTTATAAATCAAATTCTAATGAATTGAGCGTTAAAAGACTTTACTCGGCACCTCATATGTCCCTTCAAGAATCCCCTCAGCAAGTTTCATGATTCTACTTTTAAAAATGTGTCCGAAATTGTATCGGAAAATTTCGAGCTGCTGAAGGTGGAAAAGCGTTTTTTTTTTTTTCGAATACACCCTTAACCAAGTTGGAGAAAATATAGGTTTGCTTTTCGATGGAAGAAAAGATAAAACAATTGTGAAAGATTAAAAAGGGAACAAATTTTACAAAAAAGACGGTCATAGAAGAACATATTTCTTTAGTAAAAGAGCCCAATTCATTCTTTCTAGGGCATGTAACCCCTGCATTTGGGAGTAGGCGAAGCTATAAAAAATAGCATAATAGAGTACTTTAATAGTAACAATCATTTGAACATATCAACTGTAACTGCTTTTGGGTGCGATGGAACACCCACAAACATTGGAGTTACTAACGGTATGATTGCTTTAATGGCAAACGATCTAAATAGACGATTGCAGTGGCTGATTTGTTTGTTCCACTTATGTAAATTGCCTTTGCGCCACCTGTTTCAGAAAAACAAAGGGTCCTAATGAATTTGAAAGGGTTTTTAAAAAGTTTTACATATTATAAAAAAACAGTGTTTGAACAACTATTTGTAAGCAAAAAAAGTAATTACAACTGCTAAATTCAAACTGATATTACATCTTGATTCTTTTTGAAAAAAGCTAATTTATTTGACTTTTGCAAAAAATTAATGCATAAATTTCCTCAATTGAAGTTAATATTATTATTGTTATAGTAAAGAAGTATTTATAGATTGCTATTAAAAAGAATATTTGATTTTTAAAATGTAAAATTAAATCGGTGAAAATAAAATTATAGTATTATGTTAAATTTGGATTTTTTAATAAAAATCCCAATTTTTTAGGCTCTTGCGGCACCTCAAGATATAAATTTAGAACGAAAAAACTACGTAGTTTTACTGTTAACATACAAAGGCAACTTTTAATTGCTATTACAAAATTATTTTCAAAAGAAAATATTTTTCCCTGTACTTTCGTTCCACCCTAATGTTCAGCAGCTTCCATTTGAAGTGCGAAGTATTCCGTTTGGAGAAGAAGCTGTATAGTTTTTTTAAGTTTATTTTATTTGTCGCTTAATAGTATTGCATATTTACATATCGAAGCATTCCAGCAGTGCGTTAATTGCCATGATTTTTTTAAAGATAGATTGTTTATGAAAGACTACTTTCGGTAACACCTATGTTGGAATTTCTGAAATTTTTTTTATGATCTACACCGATCATGACCTCTAGAACCCAGATTAGTAAAAAAGTTTATATATATATCTATATATCTATATATCTAAATATCTATAATCTATGCATCTATATCTATACCAATCACTTTCTTCTGCACAAGATAACTTCTATAATTCTGCTCCCATCTTCTCCAAACTGATACATAAAATCAAGGGGTATAGAATCTCGGTCGAGTTCGTTAATAGGCAAAATCGGATCAATGTTGTGGAAATAGGGAGGATTTTTGTGAAAACAGAAAAAACGCGATAACTTCTAATTAAAATAGATATCGAATCAGCTTAAAGTTTATATTACTTCTAAAAAATGGGCCAAAAATTTATGCGTGACAATAAAAATGGGCTCAAGGGGAGAAAAACAGGGTTTTTGAGACAAAAAAAATCACAACTTCGTCAATTCTTAAGATATTAAATCCAACTTTTTTTTTTAATAAACGTTCTTAAAATTATTTAAAACATTTGTATTTACAAGTTTTTCATAGGACCAACTTTTACCGATGAAAAAAAATAAAAACGAGAAGAAAAAGGGGCGAGGCAAAAGAAAAAATCCATACTTTAATAAATTCTTAAGCTATCAAATCAAATTAAATTTATTTTACATCTTCTCAATAATATCCAACATTTATTCTAACAATATTAACTCAATAATAACTTTTATTCTAACACGTTTTTCATAGGACCAATTCTTATAGCAAAAAAAATTATACAAAAATAGGAGATCGAGAAAAACCTCAAATCCAAACTGCTTATATTGTGACTCATTTTTAAATTCATTTTTCATTTTAAACGCATCGAAATGGCAGGTCCTCTTATTTAGGAACTACATAATGTGACAAATTGGCCATTTTTTGATAAAGGCAGAATACATTTTTAAAAAGGCTGCGAAAATGGGTACTTTGAACAGAATATTCCGAAGCGATCGTGATTGATAATTGTGGTATTCTAATAACAAAATTGCGTTTTTCCGAATCATTTTAAAATTTAGTTTTGCGATCAAACGCATTGAATTGACAGGTTTTGTTATTTAGGAACTGTATAATGTGCCGTATTGGTCAGTTTTTTGATATAGGCTAAATATATTTTTTTAAAAAGCTGCCAAAGTGGGCACTTCGCACAAAATTTCCCAAAGCGATCATGTTTAAAGAATTGAGGATGTATTCAAATAACAAATTGGTTATTTTATGACTCATTTTTAATTTCGATTTTGCTCTCAAACGCATTCAATTGACAGTTTTCTAAAATTTAAGAAATATATAATATGCGTTTTGGTCGATTTTTTAATAACGTCAGAATATATTTCAAAATATGTTGTCAAAATGGGAATTTGAGCCAAATTTCGCTTAAGATGATTCTTTCAAAAGCGGCCAAATAAAGTTTTAAAACTGGGATTATCTCTAATCTTTTTTTTTTTTTTTTTTTTTTTTTTTTGGTTGTTGAAATGAGCACTCTTCGAAATCTACCTCCGCCTACAGACCAACCGACAGGAATATTTTTTTTATGATTTTCTGTCATGCAGCAATAGCAGCTATTGACATTATCTAAAGTTTGGAGGTTCTACAGTTTTTGTTGAGGCAGAGATAGTATTTTTTACGATACTGCATATAGCTGTCAATCATTTTATCTTTTACATATCACTACTGACAAATGCAAATACTGATGATTTAAAGCAAATCAAATGAATAAAAGCTATCAAGATTTGATAGAAAAGTAGACAAAACTGTCTATGCAAGCTGTTGTATTTCTTAATAACATTTCCCTGATGATAACTCCCTAATGTATATAAAATAATAAGGGAATGAATTTAAGAGAGGATCTTGTGCAACAATTTTATGAAATGACTGATTTTATTTTACAGCAATGTTTCCTAAAACAGCAATGTTTCCTAAACGAAAAATCCATATTGATCCGCAAATCTCAAAACTGTCAATAGAATTTTAAAGTTTGAATTAGTTTTTGAAATATTGATTTTCTTTAATTTTACTTTTATTTTTATAATAACGGCTATTCAATGCCTCAATTTTTGCTGAAAGAATGGACGAAAGAGAAAAATATGGGGATTTTTACATTTGTTGCTCTTTCCGTTATTTTGAATGTGAAATTGTAATTATCGTTTATTTCAATGTTTAATAAATACATTTTATTTTATTTATTTTCGATTAAGAAGACAATATTGTGAATAAAATATGTTTTTCAGGAAAATTTCAGAGAATTACAACATTTTTCGCATTTCAGTTGTCTGGATTTAGTTCAAATATCATTTGTAATCTTTCTAAATCAAATATCATTTGTCATCTTACAAATTGACATAATTTCCATTGACATGAAAAATAATCCATTTTTTGAAAAGAAAGAAGAAAAGGATTCTTGGATTTTTCATTGATGCCATAGTGAAATTAAAAGGTGAAATTATTAAAAAAGAGATGGAATTAAAAAAAAATAAAAATGAATTTTATGATTATGTGTTGAAAGCTAAAATTAGGGGGGGGGGAAATGTTAAAACATTTACACGCAATACTGAAAAATGTACGAAAACTTTAAAAGTAATAAAATTGTTACGCGCAAAACAAATTTAAATTTTATACTTGAGACTTGTGTAAAATAAGTAAATAAAAAATATTGTCATACTTAAAATCTCTGATATAATTAAATTATTACATGAGAAAATTCTTTCATGATGAAGATTGGGGTTTGTTAAAGCTAACATAACATTCAAGCAATTTTCAATCCCGAGAATTTCATTGTTATGTGATATGACATAAAAGAATTAAGAGCAACAAATTTGTTTATATATTACATCACGTAATGCAATAAATACAGGCAAATGTAAGCACAAAATAGATTCGTTTAATTTTTTTTTAATTATATTTGATAATTTAATATTAGAAAATACCGATATTCTTATTAATTAAAATAAACAATGTAAATTGTAAAAAGAACCTATAAATATGCATGATGGTGTAATAAAATCGGGAAAAGAATTAATGAAAAATCTTTACCTGTACCTGAACATACCTAAAAATCGATTACAGCGTAAAATGTAAGCATAATATGGTTCTGAAAGCTATTTGCAAGCAAACACTGTTTTTTTTAGCTGCAAACCTAAAGGTAGAACAATGTTCATTGCATCGTTATAAGGCAAAAATATAGCGACATTTTTAACCAAGCAATTTTATACTAGCTGATTTTCAAATGTAGAAGTAATCTTACTTATTAGTCCCAAAAACAGCCGTAAATTGCGAAGAAAGCAATGGACGATCCAAGGTAGCAGAAATACGCCACTTGAAAACAGAAAAGCATGGCAACCCGAATACAAAAGATAGCCGCCATTATAATGAATTCATCATTTATTCTTCCATAACCTGGTAATATTTTTTAAACAGTGCACATTATTAAGTTTAAAGAGGTTGAAAAACTAAACGGAGCCCCCTAGTGTCATATAGTTATAGGTACTGCCACACATGGATGTCTTTGAACCGGCTTTCAAATTTTTATTGCTAATTTGATCTAGTTTTAGTTTTGGATTAGATCACAACTATATTGAACAAATTATAATTGCTTTGATACCTCTTTGATTTAACTTTGTGGTATATCATATTATCTAATTTTTTTATGCCTTTATTTACCTTTGCCTTCAAAATTTTTGAATTACTGTAGAGAGTAACAAAATACAGTTCATCAAAATTTAGATAATTCTGTTGTCAGATTGAGAGATGAACTGAAGAAAGTTCTCGAACTATGCACAGACTAGTTTTCGTGTTTTCAAAAATCAGTTAAAATTTCACTAATAATTTTTTTATTGAAATTGTAGGTGTTAGGGAAAGGTACGGTAATAAATAAGTAAAAAATAACCGAGTAATTTAACATCAGAAGTTATCATACTTTTGACACAATATAATACTAGTGTAATTTAGTCTATGCTAAAAGTATCAGCGCATGTTAAGGTGTCCGCTGATTTAGGATATCAAAAAGCAAAAAGTCTACAACTCCGCCTTGATCCAGTATCATTTTCAATTCTTGAAGATTTTTCAATGATTGATGTTATTTGATCTTTATTCTTGAACAAAGATATCGTTAAGTTAAAAGAGATAGTTTCATATTTATAGAGTTTTTTTATTCCTCTGAGACATTAAGCAGTTGCAATCAGTATAAAATGACCCTGTATATAAGAATCGCTCTATAAAAGTATGAAATACTTATTGAATACTTCCGGACAAACAATGTCCAGTGGTTTTGAAAAAATCTTTCTTCTTAACAAATTCAAAGATACAAAGCGACGATCAGAAAAGACACATTCGAAAGAGAATTACTTTGTTATTTTAGGCAACAACTTATCCTTTATGAAACGGCATAAAAGTATACTGCTTCTGACTGAGTTTAAACGATTTGGAATTGGCTTTTGACAACCTCCCCCCCCCCCCCCCACGAAAAAAAAAGTGCAAGTTAAAAAACATAAAACATAAACACTTTATAAATCAAAATAGCTAGTGACAAGAATATTAGCAGATCATAATAAATAAATAACATGATGTAATGAGGACGATGACACGTCTAAACTTAATGTTATCATTTTCTAAGATTTAAGCAGTACAGTTAAGATGTAGAAAAATAGACAGTAATACAATAAACTAAGAAAAAAATACCTGGACAGACAGGGAATTGGTAAAGGGGTTTGGCGCACTGAATACTTTAAAAAGATATCGACCAAACAAAGGGACTTAGTATCTAAGCTTGCCACTGACTATAAAGTATATTTTGATTATTGCCATGCGTCATTTCTAGATAAAATGTTTTTTCTTATCTAACATATTTGTAAATCATTTTAATAAGATACTTACAAAAATATATTTACATATATGCAGGGGTGCAATTAAAGTATTTTTGTGACATTTATGTGATGCGTATTCGAAATATTATAAAGTTCTGAAAACGTAATCGTCTTTAAAATGTCGCAACACAAAACATTGTGTTGCATAAAACATGGAGACCATTACATACCGTTTTATTTATTGTTCTAAAAGTATGTGAAATGTTACTTTCAAAGTTACTGCTAAAAGCAGGGTAATAATAAAATTTCTCGATTAACAAAACGGAGATAAAAATTCTTTAAGTAATACGTTGCAGGAAATTTGTTTTTAAAAGGAATTACTTTAAGAGACATAAAATATTCATTGAAGCTCGTAAACTGATTTCTAATTCACTTTAAGAAAAAAAAATTGTTAAAGAAAATGAGTAAAGATGTATCAAGTGGAATAAATTTAATATGTTTTGGGGAAAACATTTTTTCCCTAATAAAATCGCACCAAATTTATTAATGTGCAAATTTTTTTCTTCGATATTTTTTTTTAAAGCTTATTTGTTTTAACCACGTATCTATATTTCTGCTATATTATAAACTTATTTTTATACTATTAAACAAAAAAAAAATTCTTTTAAAATTTTATCTTTTAACGCTTTAACGGACGAAGTTTCTTCATTGCTAAAACGTTGAAATAAATGAATGATACAGGTAACTATGAGCAAACATATTTCTAAATAAGAAAAAGTGATTTTTCACAAACATAATAAAATGGATTATTTAATATTAAAATTCTGGTATCGTTGTTACATATTCAAATTAAAATTTTATGGCGTCGTAGAAAAAAAAAAAAAAAACGGTGAAGGGGTTAAGTTTATATGACTCTCAGCTCCGACATTTTGACCTGGTGTAGGGTAACATCCCCAGTAATTGGCACGATAAGAATTTTCTGTAAACTTACTTCAATTTTCATTACCAAAAAATAAAATATTTACTTGCAAATAATTTTGAATCAAAGAATGCATATCTGTGCATCTATTTTGCCCACTAAATGCAAAAATTTTCGAAAAAGTATTTTTTTAAATACATTTATAAAAAGTAGCTGTAATCACCAGTAATTGGCACCTAGAGCACCAATGTATGACACCTTGTGATCCAGTAATTAGCACATGTTTACATTAAAAAAAAAAACTTTATATTTTACATTGGGTTTAATCGCTTTAAATGAATTTACTGTAGATGAAAATGCCATATTTCAGGTTTTTGAGAGAATGAAATCAGCATAGTAGTCTGAAACGTGAACATTTTAAAAGAATAAATAATATTTATATTAATACCCAGTAATTGTCATGCTGTCCCCAATGATTGACATACAAAGCTTTAATGGATTCCAGTTACTGATAATATTTCATATTTTCAAATAAAAACAAATGATAAATAAATTTAGTCTAAAACTTCAAAAGTACTGCCAAAATAAGTGGTTTAATCTCAAATCTTGCGATTTTCTAGTAATTGGAATAGGTGCCAATTACTTGGAACTAGCAAAATTGAAGCGCCATTAATTGGCATCTACCATTAATTCAGAAATCCGAATATTTGTGTCAAAAATACTTTTGTATAATTAAAGTAACCCTTTTCATCTAAACAGAACTTTTACTGATTAAAATTTAAAATATATTATAAATCAGATAATAATGAATTGAAAAGCATGCCTTTCTTAAGCCAGAAAAGAAGTATTTGCAACAAAAATGGCTAATTTGAGCAAACCATAATTGTTTCTTTTTCCTTGGAATTTTTATCATCTAGTAGCATAAATCAAAGTTATAATCTTTAAAGTAAATGGTATATGGTCTTACATTTTTAAAAGACTGGACATAAATTTTATTTTAGGACATGTTTTTAGGATGTGCCAATCATTGGTGCATGCCAATTACTGGGGATTTTACCCTAGTAATCATATTTATTATTCATTTTTGGATGATAATGTGTGCTTTTGTATAAGGTCTCGAAATGGTATATATATTATGTAAGCTGAATGGATCCTGTGGTGAACTACCGATCCGTTTCTTGATTATCGGTTTAAAAAAATGTGACTTTAAATAATAATAACAATACCAGCAATATATCATCTGTAATTTAAATAAATAATAATGAATCAAATAATAGTTTTGTGTAATAAAAATAATTTTGTCGAACCAACACTCATTATAAGTTCTACAAAATTTAAACTTGTCTATATTAATATATACAATTTTCAGAAAAGAAAAAAGTTAATGTACACCACTTTATTTAATGATACATAGATTGTTAGAACATATTTGTTAGAACACATCTTATATTTTCCTTTTTGTAGTGGATTTGGATATATCTTTTTAGATTAAACACCACAATTTAAATACGCAATTTAAAAAAAAGAATACGCTTTAAAAAAGTTACCTTAAAAATATTTTTACCTTAAATATATTTTTTTGAACAATTAACTGACGAAATAATTAGAACCTTAAAGGAAAGTGTTGCATGTTTAAATTACAATATGAGCACAGAAGATTAAACGTTTTAAAAATTTTTATTAAAAAGACATAGCCATTCATACAAAAAAAAAAAAAAAAAAAAAAAAATACGATGGAAAAAATAATGAAAATATCGATTGAGACATCAAATCTAAATTTAAAAAAATATGTCTAAAGGATATATCCTATAAAAATGCTTAATATTTCAGATTATATTGTATTGCTATTGTATGCAATAGAATTCATTAACCTATAAAACGTGCAATTCTACTGTAATGTGCATTTAATGCAATTTAAATTAAAGTTAAATAGCATGAAACGATTGCGCTTAATGAGTTATAAATCTCTGAAAAAATAACTAAGTGAAGCTTCAACGCAACATAAAATTTTATGTTATTCAATAAATCTTTAAAGAATGAACAGAGAAAAATTATAGTGTTACATAAGTTGTATTTATTTAATTAAGCTTTAAAAAATTCTTCCAAAATAAGTAATTACTTGATGACCGTAATTTAAAGAATGTGTTTGCATTCTTTTAGTTATACGAATTTCACGATAATGTATCATGTTTCTGGAATTTTCTTATTAAGTAATTAAATAATACGTAAGACTTCTTAGGTAACAGCATGTCATCTATAAAGTATGACATCAAAGTTATTTCTTAAAATGTTCATAATATTTATTTAGTTTCTAGTTGTTAAAGAATTATAGAAGGATAAATGGGTTATAACTTTACAGAAAATGCAGTTTCTAAAAGGTAATGTTCTTCTGAATTTATGTGTTAACCTTTTAAATGTGTTCAAATTTTTAGACATTAAAATGTGATTTTGAAAATCACATTTTAATGTCTAAAAATTAAAAAAAAAATCTGTATATTATCTTACTTTCTTTTTGGACCAGTTCGACCTTTACTCTATCAGCTTTTTTTCTATTTTCTTTTTTTAAATACAGGGTATGATGTAGTAATTGCAAAAGTTTAAACAAACTAAAGGACTTAAATCAGGGATATCATGTTAGTTATGTATGAATTAAAGAGCGTTGTAAAGGAAACCAAAGTGTCTTAAAATCAAAATGTCAAGTGTTAAAATATAAAATTATTCGATTTTTTATAAGAAAAATACAAATTAGAAGTGTATATTTTGTATTAATGTAGGTACTAAATATAAATGTTACAAGTGTACACTATTTAAAAAAAATCTGGATTTCACGAATATATTTTTCCTGATTTTCACAGAAAAAGTCCCTTTTCACAACAAATGGGCATTTTTCTTTAAAACTCAGAACACTCCACCATATTTCCTGAAAATCACGGAACGGATGCAAACAGACAGAAAAAAACGGAGACACTCCGTTATTAGGGGGGGGGTCTTCTTGGCCCAGTAGTCAAGGCACAAAGTCCCTAATCGCCCGCCAGCGTAGATTATGGGTTCGAATCCCACAGGTGCCATGAAATGATGAAAAAATAAAAAATCCCTTTTGAATTACATTTTTTGGTTTATTTTTCTCTTATTTCTTAATTAAAAAAATCTTTTAACAACTTAGCCAACCAAATAAATAAATAAATAAATAAATAAATAAATAAATAAATAAATAAATGCTATAACATTATTTTTGTAAAAAATGAATTAAAAAAAAACTTCATTCATTCACTTATTCAAAAAAACAAAAATAAGGAAAAAGAAAAAACAGTGATTTTTTAAATTTAAACTAGTTAAAAAATTAAAATTGGTTTTAAAAAATAATAAATATTATGCATCGGTCTAAAATAAAATAAAATATACCGTTTACAAATATTCTAACAAAAATATTTGAAAGAAAATCTTTGAAAAACACAACAGATTTTTCCATTAACTCATAAAAGATATACTTTGTATAAAAGCATACTTTGTAAAGCTTAAAATATGACGTTGCATAAAATAAGAAATCCATTATATATCGGTTTATATAATGTTCTTAAAATATTTTAAATGATCAATTTCAGCATTACAGCTATAAAACAAGGTAATTATATTTTGCCCCATTAACAAAAAGAAGATATTTTTTTTAAGTAATGCGTTGCAGTAAATGTGATTTTAAAAGGAATTTTTTAAGAAACATAAAATATTCAATGCATTTCACTAAATGTTACTATGCAAATAAATGACGCTTTATGAAAAAACAGCTTCATTAGGAAAGTGTGTAAAGGTATTAGAAATAGAATAATGTTAAAAAGATTTTTCTAAGTACAGTTTTTTTTGTGTGTATTATTAAAAAGTGTATTTAAAATTATTAGTATGTATAGTATTTTTCTTTTTCATTTGATGTGCATATTTCTCCTGTGTTACAAACTGAAAACTATAATTTGATGCAGCCTTTTATAATGTTAGCATCATTTGACATTTTATTTTAAAAAAAAATATATATGTTTTGTTAATTGTAACTACGCGAACCTTGACTAAATTTTAAACTGTAAAATTTTAAACTTATGAGCTTTTTTAAAGAAATAGGGTTACAATATTATATTTGTTTGCAACAGTTTTACATGATTAGGGTGCCAAAACTGAATAAAAGAACACGAATTTCACCTATTCTCATATATGTAAACGATATCAAATAATGGTAGTGTTAGCTAAGATTGAAAAAGCTCATTTCCTCAAAAGGCCGACTCAGTCGATATTTTATGATAATATAAATCTTTTTCAGATATCATCCTCTGAAATAAATTAAAAGAAAAAGGTATATGAAAAAAACAAATTTCACATACGCAAGATGTGGTATTATAATTATTAAAAAATTCGGGGTGATGGGCTAATTATCAAGATAACATTTCATAGACATCAGAAACTTTAAGTGATTTAATGTAAATGGACGCTATTCATGAGTCATATAAGGAATTAAAACGGAAATGAACATTTAACCACAACATGTAAATATAGTGATGAATAACATAGAAGTTATATAACACAATTTGTTTTGGCATCAAAATAATAATAAATCTGTGGATAACATGGATGAAATACATATGATAAACTGTTTTAGTCCACATATACAAAAATTAATATTATAAGTTATGCCAAACGCTTACGTTAAGAATTTATTTTTATTTAACTTTTTGTTCACATTTGTTGTTTTACTATGTGTTAATAATGTTGTTGTTGTTTTTATCAATATTAATTTTATTTTTAATATTTTTATATCACTATTTACCTGACGATCATTATTACTATCATTTATTGGTATCACACATGAGAAACAATTTGCTAAATATAGATTATTGCTCTTTCTTCATTTAAAAGTGTTAAAGATCATGGCAATAGAGAGCGTTAATTATATAAGTTCACAAAAGTAAGCAGGAATTAGGACTATGTGTGAAGTGTAAATGTACCTGCAGGTGCATAACTACCACTCAAAATAAATAAAGATATTGTAAATTTTATATAAAATGCTGTATAAACAAATTTCTTTTTCTTTTTTTTTAAACATAAGAGGAACTTCATAATTGGAAGTTTTTCTCTTTATCAGACATTAAATTATGCTAATGTTTAGTTTGGTGTAAAAAACAACCCTTTTCCTGCAGCGAATGAAATTTGGCTTTCATTTCACAGAAAACAATGAAAAACATTGAAGAAGTGCAATAAGTGCGATGGCACAATGAGGTCATTTAATGAAATTCGAAGCTTGAAGATTTTTTGCTCAGTTTGAAATGCAAGCCGAAGTTGCTGAAGGCTCTGAACTATCAGAGAGTGTGATTTCCAGTATCTGGAACCATTTTTGAAGAAGGAAAGTGTAAGCTAAAGACCAGTGCAAGATCGTAGACGTGCAGCAGTGGCCAATGAAAATTGATATTTATCAATAGTACTCGGAAACATCGAAATATGAATGCCACGCTTCTTCAATAACAACTTCACTTCGCTACTGACTCTCAAGTTTCATCTCACTTATTGCACGGTAGATCAGTATCTCACACACACACAAATGTATATATATATATAAATGTTACGCTAACAGCAAGTCATTCTTGTATTGGCAGAGAATGGGCAACATAGCGCATGAACTTCATCAAAAAAGCATGGTACTATGTTCTTTTCTATGAAGAGTCCCGTTTTTCTGTTGATTATGTCAATAGGAGTAACTTCATTGTTGAAACGAAGAAAATGTCGAATGTTGAAGAAAATTTCGCAAACACTAGCTTTTAGGGAAAGAAGTGTACTGTCTTGCGTTGGGAAATTAATGGTCTAAAATGGAATCTTTATTGATGGACGTACTAATCTCCACATAATTCGAAATGGAGTTGAGATTGGTCAGCGATAATATCTTAAGATTTTTTGAACTACTGTAGTATTTTAAACAGCAGCAGTTGAAAATTATATTATGTTAATGGACGTAAATTTTAGGCTACGTTGTGTTCACGTATTGGGTTATTTTCTTTTTAAGGAAGCAATGAGACGAATGCAAAGGCATGATAAGCCTATGTATAGCATGATAACGCCAACAAAATCCTAGCCTAGAGTTCTTTAGGTTGTTTGGACAGGAAATTCATCTTCATATTTCATTCCCTCATTGATTCCACGTTTTAAAAGGGTTCAACTTTGTGGGCCGATATAAGAAACCATACCCTCAATTAAAAACGATTTTCTTTGAAGGAAACTCCTTTGTTCATCAGTTTTTCTCAGAAGCATATTTTTTTATTATTTTGTATCCAGATAAGCAAAACAATAAAGTTTTTCGGCAAAATATTAGCGGGTAACAAACCTATCTCATGTAAGCAAAGAATACATGATAAACACTTCCTATTCATAATAAAACAGGCTATAATAAACATAAATGATGCATATAAATTATAAGGAGTTCTGATCATATTGACAGATAATGTTAATGCATAAACACTTTTGAATCACTTTGAGACATGCTAAAAAAATCCATTTTTGTTTTTTTATTTTTATCAACAAATATAAGAAAGTGTTAACTAAAAATAAACTATTTTGTAAGCATTTCTAGTTTCTCAATTTTTTCTATAATTCTTATTCTATGTATAACAGCTTTTGTGTTATTTAAATACATCCTTTTCTGTGACTAAGAAACGTAGAATTAAACTGTTAAAAATACATTTGTAATAAGAATTCCATATTTGATATTTTAAAAAACTTTTAGTATTTCCAAAAGAAAAGGAAAATATTTACTTTTTCTTTTAAAGTACATTTTCAAATTTCCTCTTAAAAGTTTTAAGATTCTAGATTTTCTCAGACTTATGCTTGGAAAACTGCATTTTGAATTAGCAGAAAAGCTTTTTAAATGTTAAGCAGGAAAATATTGAAAAGGTTCATTTTCCTTTCAAACTGTAAAGAATGTGGGACACCTAAAATATGAAATGAAAACATATATGCACATAAACATATATGCTGTTTTGAAACTAACATGAATCTTTAGTAGGTTATTGCTAAATTGCTAAATTGTTATCATACATATCCTGGATTATGTATAGTTAGATTTAAGATGCAACAAAATAATTAATATTTCTAAATGGATATAAAAAAGCTTTTGTATCTGCATATATTTACATTCAACGCTTTTGTACACTTGATAATTATGTAGCAAATTTAAACAGATATACAATTATTAATTTATATGGCTGTTACACTAAATTGAAAATACGTTGAAAATTTTCAAACAAAGTACCTATTTAACAAAGTTTTATACTTAATGAAATTTTCTCCTGAGCATTAAGTTTGACCGTCATTAAATGTAAATTTTTCTATTATTAAGAAGAATATATTCTGTATAATGAAATTTCTCTACGTTCCTGCGTATAGACTTTTTAAATGGATATCTTATTGTTGAGATGTATGCATGAATCTATTTCAGTGAATTTTATCACAATGAAATATTTATTTATCTAATATTTTACATTTAATTTAAGAAGTTTAAAGGCCTTGGATACAATAAGAAAAGTATTTCAATTGGTTGTTTTACGAATTTTTTATTCCATTTTTTTTTTATACTACAATAAAATAATTTTTTTTTATTCATAGTGGTAAACTGTGAAATGTGTACATACAAAGTACTTGTGAAAATTTGAGCCGATGAAAATGACGTTAGGCATTAATTAAAATATATTTTTACATATATAAATGAAAAAAAAGGATGTAACTGTGTCCAAATAATGTAACCCTCTCCCTTTTTATCTATAAAAGTTTAAATATGAGATTTTATTGATTACTTATATTTATTGTACACTTTAATTACATGTTAGCAATTGCTTTTTTAAACTAAATTATGCGCAAGGTGAATACATGTTTAAATCAATAATTCTGAAAAGCAGAACATTTCATGAAGCATATATATTTTTTTAAAGTAATTATCTTACAAGGACGAAAAAATCAATTATGGAATATTAACTCTTTTGGCACTTAACATACACTGTTTAGTGGGTCTTCCCAGTTAATGGAATAAATCATTATTAAGACTAAAATAAAACAACAACAACAGAAAGAAATAGAGATATAGTTATATCTGATTCCTTTTACTAATATAAGGAATGATCAATCCACCTTTTTGCTGATATCATGTTCATATAAAATAATAATAATAAAAAATGTTAGCGAAAAATCTGCGAGGTCATAACTTAACAGTTAAGTCTTCCACATATTCGATGAATAGTAATTAAATACGTATATATATATATATTGCAGCACAAATTACCAATAACAAATGTTCGTATAAATAACCAACATAAATTCTTAATTCAAAATACAGTGAAATCTCCTAATAAGGGACACTCCGAGTAAGGGACAAAAGTACCTTTCCCAGTTCCTTGGTATAGGACATGTGATGTAATTACCTCTGAATAAGAGACAATCAATTTAAGGGACATTTGGAAATGGGACAATATATTTTTAAGCTATTGCATAGCTTTTATCGCAGGTTTTGAGCGCGGCGACCGAATCCAAAAATTCCGTAACGCGAAAAATCCTAACACATCCGTAACGAAAAAACCTAACACTCGGCTAACGTCGTTTCAGCTCGGCAGACTTCGGTATGGTATCCTTCGGTAGACCTCGGCAGACATTGACGCGGTATTTTTCAGATATTTAGAGGATATCAAGTCTCAAACTTATATTTCTTATTTCAGTTACTATAAATCTATAGTTTCAATATTAAAAATTCCTGATATAATTTGTATAGAAAAGAATCGTCTTAAGATAAAACAAGGTAGGATAATGTAGCTTTTGGTGATTGGAGACCCGCCCAATGGTGAGGATCGAAAAATTTAAAATGCTTATAACTCGCGATCTAATTTTCGTACCGCGGCCAAATTTTGTTTGGTAATTTATTATGAGACAGTGTTACTTTTGGTGACAGGAGACCCCCCACGGTGAGGGTCGAAAAATTTAAAATGCTTATAACTCGCGATCTAATTTTCGTAGCGCAGCCAAATTTTGTTTGGTGATTTATTATGAAACAGTGTTAATTTTTGGTGACAGGAGACCACCCCACGGTGAGGGTCGAAAAAGTTAAAATGCTTATAACTCGCGATCTACTTTTCGTAGCGCGGCCAAATTTTGTTTGGTAATTTATTATGGGAGAGTGTTACTTTTGGTGATAGGTGACCCCCACGTTGAGGGTCAAAAAATGTAAAGTGCTTATAACTCGCGATCTAATTTTCGTAGCGCGGCCAAATTTTGTTTGGTAATTTATTATGAGACAGTCTTAATTTTTGGTGACAGGAGACCTACCACGGTGAGGGTCGGAAAATTTAAAATGCTTATAACTCGCGATCTAATTTTCGTAGCGCGGCCAAATTTTGTTTGGTAATTTATTAAGGTATTGCACAGCTTTCATCGCGCTAAAGAATCTAGAAATTCCGTAACGAGAAAAGACCTAACACTCCGGCTAACGTCACTTCATTTTGGCAGACTTCCGCACGGTATCCTTCGGTAGACTTCGGCAGACATTGACTCGGTATTTTTCAAATATTTTGAGAATATCAAGTCTCAAACTTATGTTTTTTATTTCAGCTCCATAAACGTATATTTTCAATGATAAAAATTCTTGATTAACCTACATGTATTGTAAGATGTTAAAAATATTTTAAACGATATTAACTTCGCATTTATTCAATAAAAGAAAAAAATGTTGTTATCGGTCATGACGCTCAAATTTGTAACTTGAATTAATATCAAAGACAAAAAAAAACTGCATAAATAAAAAATAAATAAATAATTATAATTGCATAAGTTGATAAAAAAAATGCTATGCAATAGCTTTACCGCTGCAGTTCCCGAGTGCCACATGTATTTTTTTTTTAATTCTCGAGTTTTTTGTTTGCGTACAATAATCGGTGTTTTTCTAGTATGCATTTTCGATCCAGTATCTGTTATCAATGTTTTGTTCCAGTTTCTACAAAGTTTCCAGTTTCTTCAGTCCAGTTTCGACAAAGTGCATGCGCCATCCAACGTCGTGGAAATACTCATCGCCAATCCTTTTGTTATGCGTCGTATCCAGTTTGGTAAATGTTTGGTGCATACCGTCTTTGTGCTATAGGATACGGAAGTTTTCGATGGGGAAGTTTTCCCGGAGAGTTACGTAAGCAAACTTTTCTACGTATAAAAGAGCAGGAGCCAATTTAGGCATAAAGATGTTACGGATAAAAATAGGAAAAGGATATATTTAAAGGAAACCTTGGCGATGATTGCAGTATCAGAAAAAGAAAAAGATAGTTTAAGCCAATTAGGTGTGCCAAAGCAATCCCGTTAGTGATGGCATACTCCAAAAAGAAGCCAAAGGTATTACGAAGATTTTAGGGATAATGAACTTCAAAGCATCAAACAGCTGACATGAAAAATTCCAATTGAGACATAACCTTTATACAAGGCTGTATAAGGTGGATAAAATCTGGGAATCTTCAGCAAATGGGCGATTGGTTTGAAAAATTTTCAGTAGAAATGTGAAAGTTACGCTGCCTAGAACATACTTAATGTAAATCAATATGAATTTTTTTCATAATTTTACTGAATAAAACACTTTGTCTTAAAGGTAAATAGTGCAGTGGGAGCAAAATTTCGAAAAAATGACCTACTGTTATGTTGTATTACAGAGCAGCATCAGGTTCCATTGGTTGAAGAAAAAACAAAATAAATAAATAAGTATAGGTGCTTTAAGAACATTATTTTAGCATCCTTACAAGTACAGTAAAAAACAAATAAATATTTTTGAGTTAAAACTTATGAAATGACTAAAAAATTATTAAATAAATAAAACTTAAAATGGTAAAGACATCGTTGTTTTAATATCTTCATAAGCTTATTTTTTTAAGTTTATATTCTGTGTAATATACCTATTTAGTGATAAACGCATTGTAACTTAACAAATTATGTTGTTTATTTTTTTTATAAAATTAAATATGATTTTCAACTTGATACTGAGTTTTTTTTTTAATATTTTTCTATAATGTTCGGATAAGTATTTTCAAAAAATAAATTTTGTAGAACATTTCTTTTGCAATTGTTCTCAAAGTGTATGTAATAGATTTTGTTTTTAAAAAGTTGTACGAGGTATAATAATAATAATAATAATAATAATAATAATAATAATAATAATTGCCTCGTACATTTATGTATATATAGATAATTGGAATGAAATATTTTTAAAATCCTTGTACATATTTTTCTTACTTATTGTAATCTAAAGAAACAAATCTACTTGTTTTCGGAAAACATTTTTCCTTTGACAAATTTAAAATGCTACCATCTTTTTCTAATTTCTGTTTAAATGCACCTAGTTCAATAATTCTAGCTATTAGTATATCATTTTGGTATTTTGTCAAACTGTATACCTATATCGAATGCATCGCAAATGAAGGCAAACATAATTTGTAAATAATTCCTGAATTTCAAATGCTATTGATTTATGATGTACTTGGAAAACCGTACTATAAGTTCCGATTCCTAGCATTTACATGTCACAAAGCTATCGATGATAATATTAATACATTACGAAATCATAACCTATAGTATTAAACTGAAGGGTATAACTAAGCATTCCCTTATAAAAGCATTTTTTTGGACTAACAGAAATAAATTTGATTATTCCAATAACACTGTCGTTTTTGATAATAATAATAGAAAAAATATGTGTTTTAGATTTTACATAATAAATGCTATATTTTGAAATTATAAAAGTAATATTTTATATTTTGTTATATGATTTGTAGTAAAAGCTAATTGCATCGTTATAACTTAATTTTATTTCAATTTAAAATATACAGGGTTTTTTAAAAGAAGATATGACTGGGATACCAGGCCTACCCGCATTATTTTAACTTTATCACAACATATTCATTTATAATATGTAACTGAATTTATCTTAGTGTTTACATTTACTTAATCCTTCATTGCAGGATTTTGTTTCTTTTTTTTATGGAAAAATATATTGAAAATCTATACATTTGTCTGATAATAGGAAAAATGCTAAAACAAATTAAACTTCCAATTATCAGATAAAATTTGATATTTTATGGAATGTACCTTTTATATACAGTTAAGTTTTTTAAATATTCTATTAATATATTTTTTAATTAAATAGGATTAAATTAAATAATTTTATCTTCTTAACATTCTGAAACTTTTTAAAAAAAATATTTTTAAGTTTTCAGAAAAAAAATATAAAAATTTTGCCAAAATAGCTTGATCGGAATTTTTTTGTTTCTGAAGAGCAAATATATTGAATAATTTAGAATAATTTTATAGAATAATATTTTCTCAATTATAGAGTTCTGCTAAGGACAAAATAATTGTTTTTGCATGCTTTGAATTGTTATTGATCAGGAAGAGTGATCATATTTGCCAAATTCATGGCGCATAAATGATAATTACACTGCCAAAAGATATGTGCTAAATGTGGCACAACCTGCAGTTAAGGATTCAATTCATTTATTTGATCAACCAATACAAAAATTTTCCTCAATTTAGAAAGATACGAGTTATTTAGCTCATCGTATAATCGAATTTTAGAGCTAAAACATGGATTAAGTAAGAAGTAACATAAGCTATCTCAATTTAAAGAAAAAGTGATAAATTTTAGATCATATGATGAAGATAATTTTAAAAAATTAATTACCTTCCAATAAAAGGAAAATTTCAAAATTTCTGAAAAAAAAAATAGTTTAAGTAAAAACTTTTTCCTGATGTATTGAGTCCAATCCAGAGAATGTGGATTTTAAATGTAATCAAAATAGAAGCGGAGTTTTTCAGAAAACAACTCTCATGTATCGTATGTTTCACAAAAGTTTGTACCAAGTTATGTCTTTTCTTAAATGTAATTTTTTCATAGACAGTCCCCAAGTGCGTTCATATTTATCTAAATACATATCACCTATGGTCGTAGGTCAGTTTGTTCGCTTGCTCATCCGTTCGTCAATTCGCATGTTACGGGACACAAATTACCCCACCGAAACGTCTGAAATTAAAAATAAAGTACATAATTGATGCATAGTTGTGACTAGTATTTTCTGATTTTATAATAATCGGATATATAGTTTAATTACAGGAATAATAAAAATAGTCCGTTACATTATGACCAAAGGTGAAAAATAGATTCAAGCAATTTAATACACTGCTCAAAACAATTAAAGGATATTTGAAGTTTTATATAAAATAAAGATATAAACGACATTTTTTTGCAGAAAATAGAAGAAGAGAATCACAAATGCAAATTTTTCTGGTTTTCAAACTGTGGAGTATGCAAATTTTGAGTTCGACGTCAAAAACGTCGCTTCAGCGGCAGCGAATGAAATTTGACTTTCAACTGGATAAAAGAGAAAGAAGACAAGGATGATCGGCATTCAGTGATTGCTTTATTTCGATGAGTACGATGTCTCAGCGAAGTCATTTGACAGATTCAGAAGCTTGGAGAATTGTTGGTAGGTTAGAAGGGGGCCAAACTCAAGCCGAAGTAGCGCAAGCCATTGGAGTGTCACAAAGTGTCATTTCCAGGATCTGGAACCGGTTTTTGGAGAGTGGATGTGCAGACCGAAGACCAGGGCAAGGTCTTAGACGGGCAACAACGCCCAATGAAGATCGGTATATAGCGTTAACAGCTCGGAGACACCGAAGCATGAACGCTACTCTTCTCCAACAACACCTTCGCTCGGTTACATGCACCACGATTTCAACTCGTGTCCGAAACCGTCTCCATGCTGTAGGTCTGTAAGCTCACCGACGGATGGTATGTGTTAGATTAACATCAAGGCATCGTCGCGACCGCAGGGAGTGGGCAACCGAGCATGTCAACTGGACGAGAAATGAATGGAGCAATATTCTGTTTTCTGACGAGTCCCGTTTTTCTGTGCATCCAGATAATAGGCGTATTTTCATCTGGAGGGACCGTGGCAGTAGGAATAATCCTGCGTTCGTGCACGAAAGTGTCAGATTTGGCGGTGGAGGAGTGTTGGTGTATGGTGGCATCTCCATTGACGGGCGCACTGACCCCTACATCATTCGAGATGGAGCTCAGACTGGTCGCCGATATAGGGATGAGATCCTCAGACATATTGTAGTCTCTTACGCTGCTGCAATCGGAGATAACTTCATTTTAATAGACGATAACTGCAGGCCACATCGTGCAAACCTGGTGGAGGATTTCCTTTTCGAGGAAGGAATCGTTCGAATGGAATGGCCAGCGTGTTCTACAGACATGAATCCAATCGAGCACGTTTGGGACGCTCTAGGAGGACGAGTTTCTGGCCGCCAACAACCCCCCACAAACTTTCCAAGAACTGCAAAGAGCTCTTTTGGAAGAATGGGGCAGAATACCCAAACTCGTCATTAATAGCCTCATTGAGACCATGCCTCAAAGGTGTTCAACGTTGCTGGCTGCCCGTGGAAACCAAACCCCCTACTGAAAATTATTTTCTTTGAAGAAAACACCTTATCTTATTCTTTTTTTCTCATATGCACAAATTGTGTTTTTTTCCTTTTGTACACAAATGTGCAATAAAATGCATTTTTTTTCTGCCAAACATGTGTAATTTATTCTCATATAACCTACTATGTCTGTCGACCATGTATCAATCAGCTAAAAAGTTTCCCAGATACAAAATTCACCTAAAACTGCAATATCCTTTAATTGTTTTGAGCAGTGTAATATTACTTTCGTTTGTCTGCTTCGCTTGTTCTTCGTACTTCTGTTTGTCTGTTTGTCTGTTTGTTTATTTGTTTCTTTGTTTTTTTGTCTGTCTGTTTGTTTATTTGTTTGCCTGTTTGCTTGTTTGTTTGTCTGTTTGTTTGTCTAATTGTTTGTCGTTTGTTAGTTTTTCTGTTGGTTTATTTGTTTGCCTGTTTGTGTGTTTGTTTGTTTGCTTGTTTATTTGTTTGTCGCTCTGTTTGTCTTTATTTTTCAGTTTGTTTGTTTGTCTGCCTGTCTGTCTGTTTTTCTGTCTTCCTGTTTGTTTAATAATTAGAAGTAAAAGTGGCAATATAATGCAGTATTTGGCTTAAAATGGATAAAGTCATAAAATTGTCTCCGTACCTTAACTCTAATACCTAAATGATTAGAATATTATTATTTGGAACAAATACATGTAAAATTAGTTTAAAATGTAAAATAAAAGAAACATTCGGTGGCAGAGCACAAACCAAAAGCTGTTTGGACAATTCGATACTTTTAAAAATATATTTCTTTTAAAAAAATATATTTATGAATATATTTTTAACATTGCTGAAATTTTAAAAGAAAAAATACATAAACATATGTCACTGTTAATTTTTTTATTATCATCAATCATACTTTAAACTATTTATAATATCAAAGGACATAAGGGTCCTAGTGATGTAATTTTAACATATATGTGCAACTATTTTAAATTACTATCATGCTCAGTTATTTAGCAAATAATCATATTTGAAATTTATTCTTCCATTGAAAATGTAGTAAAAGAGACCCGTATTAATTAAGGAAAAATATATTTCTTTCACGGAAAATCTTATAATCCCTTTAAATTTATCTGCATTAATAAGCAATATGGATAAGTAAGACAGGAAAACATTTAAAATAGTAATTGTCATTCTATGTGATACATATGCTCTGCGTTCTTATCATTAATATTTCTACAGAAAATATGTAGGACTTAGAAAATATATGTTGCATTATACCGATTCAAATAGCATAATATCGTTGCAATATCTTTGGAGAATTTACCATCGGTAACATTTGTATTGTACCGCATATACTTTGGTCCGATAAACTAAATTTAAATAATGTTATAATCATTTTTAGTAAGTATTTTTTAGATAATCATCTCAAAAATACTTAGCTCAAATCATTTTACATGAATAAAGTAATTTTTACTAAGACGTAAAACAAAAGGTACATTGTAAATCATAATTGCTTTTTAGTAATTATAAAAAAGAGGTAAAAACCCAGAAAAAATTGTTATATTTTATTGACATTCTACGTAATATGTATGGATTTTGTAATAATCAATTTTTATATTTCTACAGAAGATGTGAGTTTCACTATATAGATTTAAATTGCATAATGCCGTTACGACACTTTTAGAGAATTTATCATCTGTAATATTTGTATTGTACTGCAAAAAGCCTGCCGATGTATACTAAATAGAAATAATGTGATTACCATTTTATGTGATTACTTTCAGTAATATATCTCACAAAAATGCTCCGCGTACAGCATATTCATAGAATTAAAGTGACTTTACTAAGACGTAAAAAAAGGCATTTTGTAAATCATATTTACTTTTTAATAGTCATGAAAAGAGGCAAAAATCCAGAAATTAATTGTTGGTTTTTATTGATATTCTATTTAGCAAGTATGAATTGTGTTATAATCATTAATTATATTTCTATAGAAAATATGCAGGACTATGGAAAATATATTTTTCACTATATCGATTTAAATAGCATAATGTCATTTTAACACTTTACGAGAGTTTACATATGTAATATTTGCATTGTACCGCGCATACCTTAGCTCTATAAACTAAAAAAGAATAATGTGATCACCCTCTTTAAGTTGGTCACTTTAAGTAATATATATCATAAAAATACTTAGCGTTAACCATATTTATGCGAATAAAGCAATTTTTACTGAGAGTTAAAGAAACAGACACATTATAAAGTATAGTTATTTTTTAAAAGTCATGCACAGATGGATAAGCCAAGAAAATAATTATTTGTTTTAAAAACAAAACTAAAGAAATTGCCTTTAAAGGCAAAGTAACAGAGGTAGTTGACATTTCAAATTCGACTAAATTAATTATGATTTTTTTTTTAATTTATAAACTATTTATTCTTCGCTGAATTAGAAAATATAAAATTAAATGGAAAAATAAAAGAAATATTATTCTTTAACCTTGGTTAATTTTAATACGATAAAAAGGAAAGATTACGTTATTCCAATACTTAATTGAACAAGTTTACCATATGCCTTAAATAGAGAATAAAAATAACACAGGATTCTAAAGTAGCTTATGAGATAATTTATTCAAGTTCAAATAATGTTATTTTACATTGCATTATATCTACATTGTACATTGTAGATGTATTTATGTATACACATTACATTTATTTGTATTTTGCTATGTTTTCGCTATGCTAAATTTTAATTTCATTATATACAAATTATTTTCCTTGCTAAGTGTTTTCTATTTTGTGTTATAAATAATGATATGTTTCTTTAATTTTAAATAAGCATATCATTACTAACTAAACTTAGATTTAGTGAATGAATTGCAGCGTTATATCAAATTAATCTATGTGTTCAAAACTTGCATTCAACGCAGAAAATTAATGCTCTATATATTGAAGCATGCAGCTATATTAGATCTTAGATATATGTAATTGTACATTGTATCAAACTATGATAATGTTTGCGTTTGACAACCGGTCCATTTGATACATTATCGAGTTATTTCTAGATGCATATATTTCTATGATATACATAAGTACATAACGTGGTAATTTAAGATTAATTTAGAAAGGCGTACTGAATAAAAATGAACGAGAAAAATCCTTATATAATATCTAAATATATAGATTGATTTTACACTAGAAACCCGCGAACAAGAAACAATGTTAACATTTGTTTCAGTCATTACGACACCAGAAAGCTAAAGTCTAAATACCTAAGTAAATAAATAAAAATTAATTTTTTTTTCGTTTAATTATTTCATAAAAACTGCTGTTTTTTTTTTAAATATTTAACATAAAAAAACTAAATCAATAATTCCAATGCGTAGAAATCCTTTACTCCAAATAAATATAACTCATTTTCGTTTGTTTAGAAATTGTAAGTTTTACAATTGCGTTTAAATTACGTTTAAATATAAGGCCACGTATAGTTTTTAAATCTACAAAAGTTAAACTTTTTGGAAACAATAGAGATGTAAATGTAAATCTCAACAAGTTACTTTGATTACAAATTATTTTGTATTCACTTGTTATGATTAAAATTGGTTTAATATTATTTCTCAATCTGTATGCATAGACTTAAAATGATACAATAACAAAATTAACACCAAATCACAGATTTTTTTTATCATAAGATTTTATGAAAGTTTAACAATTTGGTAGTTGTTTATTATCACTTCGGTCACTTTCCTTAAAATTTGTTGCAAAAAATTTAATATATTACAAATGTCTTACGTCCTGTTTTATTTCAGAAGCAGTGCTAGCACATGGTGTATACATTCCATTTTTATTTATTTTATGTATAGTTAAGAGTTACTTAAAAGTTTAGTTATTTTTGTCCCTTATTGGGTGAGGAAAGTCTTTCAAACATTCACAAAAACATAAATAGTTTGTCACGAACAGATCTTACGACTAGCTTTTGTAAAACTTAAGTAAAAGCCATGCTGAATTTGGAATTTATGTGTTTTTCATCATCGAAAAAGGAGCAATTCATGAATATATTTTGCTCCTCAAACCCTTGAGTGATAAAATGCAACGACATAAAATATAGCCTATGATGGAGCCTCATCAATTTGCAATTTAATTTTTAAATTTGCATTTTCATAATTTTTGAATGTTTATATTTTTAGAAAATGTTTTTGAGATCATTTTATCTTATATCCAACCAACAATATCCAATATCCAATCTTATATCCTATGCACCAAGCCAAATTTCAAATTTCTAGTTTCTTTAGTAACTCAAAATCGACATACGTTATGTAACTCAAGTTTTTAGTAAGCTTTTTGCTTCTGCACAACTTCGGAGTTGTACTACGGACATAAAATATAGATTCAGTTGTTCAACAGGGGCTGTCAGCAACACTTTTTCATTACTGAAATTGGCTATATATAAATGACGGTTATATATAAATAGGTAGTTATATATGAATGAACGCTCAAATGCACAAATGATAATTCTTTGTAATATTTGTACAGAATAATATTCGAAGTTTGTGATTGAAAACAATAAACAGTTCAAAAGTGATCTTGTGGACAAATTTAAATAATCACATTTTGAAATATCCCGCTTTAAAATATTTTGTGAGTCACTGTTTACACTGCGAATATGACATTCAGATAAGAACAAGATTTTAAAAAGTATCCTATATTCTGTGGTTAGCTTTTAGTTTCTTTAGGAACTCACCACATAGAACCACATATAATAACTTTAATAGAACCACACTATAGAACCACATTTTCTTTCGCATTACGTCTTAAAAAGTATGGACTTACAAAAATAACAAGAATCCAATTATTATTATTAATAAAAAGTTGCTTATTAAACATTTTATTAAAAGAGTACTTCTAAAATAAGGAGCTCCGAGACACGGAAAATTTCAAATTTTTCAAACGAACTGTTACATTAGAGATTTATTATTATTATTATGTGTATTTTTTTCTTCTTAAAATGATTTTGATGTACTCTCTTAAAACGAAAGAGTGGATTTGGCTGCTCAAGAAAGAGTTCTAATTTACTGGATCGTGAATGAGCTGATTTTTAAGTGGTCCACTCTTCTTGACTTGCTTTCTTCTATTTCTAATGCACTCATTGAGATCGGAAATTAAGCAAGTCATCTCGAGAAGAAAACAGATCATTTCCGCGTTATTTTCATCCACCGCTGGCGCTGCTGTCGACCTGACCTTGCAAAATACAAGATGGAGGACTTCGGAATGCACTGCACGCTGATTTTCGATGCATCTTAAAAGTTCGTGGTTTCCTCAAGATTATTTGCTAAAGAAGCCGATATTTTACGAAGTAAGTACTATGAAAGTATTTTATTTACATTATACTATCTTTTTAATAGATTTTTCTTCTCTTTTTTTAATAAACAATTAATGTTAATACTCATACGTACCTTACATAACAACCTTGAAATAAAAATGGTGTATCAAGCGAAGTAAAAATTGTCTTATAATGTAAATACTTAGTTCATTTAACAGTCTTGTAGTATAAAAGTTTTGAAGAATTAAGTTATGCAATTATTACATCTGTATTTATAGAAATTTATTAAAATACTGAATTTACATTATTCAGTGTCTTAGTGAAAACACACAGGTTTATAGATGTTCAGGCTGGTTAGAAGTGCTTATTTTTTAGTGTACTCCTATTTCTCAATTTTGCCAATATTGTTAAGGGATGGAAAACCCTATATAAACACGAAAAACAAAGTCCTCTTGTATTTTGATCTACATGTTGCTGCATATAAGGAAAAAAAATTATAGTGTGTATATAAACACATTTCTAAGACTTGCATTCTTAACGTTTGAACATGTGTGTACTTTGTTACTGTTTTGTTTGGCAATGCTTTACATTGCTATTGAGCAAAATTATTGCATGCATGGTCTGTATTATTATAATTTGTTTAATATTTAAAAGTATTTAGCTACATTGTTACATAAAAATTGCTTTAAAATCTAAAATAACTATCGAAGCAAATCCCTTTCCTTTCAGAAATGTCTTGTAATATCATTGCCTTCCCCTAAATTGGTATTGTTAAGATGCACCGTTCCTTAGCAATATTATGATCTATTTTGATAATTTGCACAGCACATAAATGTAGGAAGTATTCAAGTTGATGTGTGATCATGAGGCACTGAATTTAGTTTTAAGCTTTCTTTACATTCTAAATTTATCTTAAGTGAGGCACTGTAATACCAGCCCAAATGCTTTAATAACATGAGTAAAAAAAAAAAAAAAAAAAAAAAAAAAAAAAAAAAAAAAAATTCAAATTGTGTTTTTTAGCTTATCATAGGTGGCCCTTTAAATCAGCATTTTGTACTTTTTAAGAGTAACTTTAAAAACTATTTGAAAGAAAAAATTGAAGTTTTGGATTTACATAAGGCAGGACATAATAAATATAAATTAATCAATAAAATTGTAGGTTGTGCAATCAGGGACGTAGCTAGAAGTGAACCATAGGGGGGGGGGCTCATATTTTTTTTCTCTCTCTTTGATGCAGAAAGATAAATTATTGCATATTCACATTGTTGGTACTATGTTTCTTATTAAACTGCTGTACTAACTTCATTTTATGCTTAGAAAAGTAAAGGATGATGAAAATTTTGAGTATATAACTGGTGCAAAATTAAACATCATGCTAGCTTCATATGTACATATAATAGGATGAGGAAGTGTTGAAGAAACACTTATTTTAGATGCAATTTAGTAACTCTGCAAAAGAGTGAAAGGGTTTCCTAACTAAATTAGATTTTTGAACAGAATTTCATTTGAATTTTTGGGACAGAAATTCATTGAGTTACCTTGGAATTTTTTCCAGGGGGAGCTCAAAATATTTCAGGGGGACTGAGCCGCCCATAGCGCCCCCTTAGCTACGGGCCTGTGCGCAATTCATATCATAATTTTTTTCAATAATACATTTATGTTTTGATATTAGTATTAGTACTATAAACACACAAAAAATATTCACAATTATAATTTCAGGAGATAATTATAGCAATATGAAAATATAAATTAACATCAGAAGCTCAAAGTTTTAAGTGTTTGATTCAAAAACTTATTATCCAAATGACATTTCCTTTTTAGGCATAGTTTGAACCAAGATTATATCTTGTGAAAATTGGGTGTTGCCATTAAAAGACAAATTTTGGACTGTTTTTGATTTGCAGGTTGGCCTACTAAAAAATATTATGTACATTATTTAAAAATAGTTAATTTCCTATTGTTTGGTAATAGTAACTTTCTTTTACGATTCTTACTGTAGAGTTAGGTGTGTTTACTTTTTTCCCCTGCGACTGTATACAGCGTTCGAAATTCTTAGTGGACTACTGGTGTAAGACCACCAAAAACTCAATCGAACCATCAACATTGTTTTGCAAGACTAGTAACTCTTTTCACTCTGTCTGTTATGTAAATTTTCCCGTTTCTGAAAAAAAAAGAATTATTTGAAAAATTATGTAAGGAAAGGAAATTATTAAGGAAAGGAAAAGTATATACCAATTATTAGTAAATAGTATATATATTTTTTGAAACACTCTGTATGTATAATACTGCATTTTTTACAGAATAATCAAGTAAGCCTGGCTGATAACAAGTTCTACTGATTACTTATTGTGTAGATTTGAATAAAAAGTGTTCCAGAATCTGACTGAGGTGCTCCTATAAGTGATACATTGCCATCAACAAGGTCGGTTCTAGTGAAAACCTAAGAAATGTAAGTGGTTTTACTTTTATTTATTTAATTAATAATTATGTTTGTATGTGACAGTCATCTTATTTTTTTTCATTCACTTTCTGTTCACGTATATTTAAAACTTGGAACTGGGGCAGATGTAAACGTCACAACTTTTCACTAGTTGTATTTTATTATTATTTTGAAAAAAAAAATTAAGTTCTTGACATTTTGTTTGTCCTCTGCAGCCGAAACCACTGTTTATAGATTTTAAAAGTAAAGTCCCAGTTCCAACTTTCTAGGCAAATAACTTTTCTTCATTTATTTAAATTTTAATGTTCTAGCATATATTATGAATGAGTAATTTTGATAAATAAATTCTTCTAAAATTGAGAAATGTTAATAATTTGTCAATTTAACTCTAGTGGGAATGTAAGGTGCTTGTGAATAGTCTAGTCGGGCACATATAAACAGTTCATAAGAGTGGGTCTCAAAAATCATTCTGCGATTCTGTTTCTTTCAGTTGTTATATGGTAGAATAGGAATCAAAACATTAAGGAATCATTTTCCATGAATTCAACCAAAGATTTTGCACCATTCAGAGTTTTAATTTTTACTGTAGACATAGTAGCCTCAAATCTGACATTTAAAAATCATTTTCACCCAACAGCCATCTTCGATTTTTATACCAATTTATATATGTCCATAAAATTTTACATGTATATGTTTTATTTTCACATTTTTATTTTAAATTTATCTTGCACATTGTTTAACAGATTGCTCAATTTTTGCTTTATGAATTATTTAACTTTTTACTCAATTTTTATCTTGTGTGTCATTGAGAACTTTTTTTTGTTGTTGTTCATATGTTATTTCCTCTTTTTTGCATTTTCCTTACTCTGATCCTTGAATATTGCAAAAATTTTTAATTTCAAATTTGAAGGTTTAACTAATATCTATAAGATTTTTAAAAAATCTATGGTGCAACACGCTTTGTTGTATTCATGTAGAGTGATCTTTGTATTGAATTTATTTGAACATCAAGTTGCAATTTAGTGACATTCAATTTATAGAACATTAATTTAATATCGTATTAAATTGATTGAAATATATTTTGATTTAGATTATGATAGGAATATTGCATTATGAATCTATTGAGTAGTATGTATTTTATAACAAGAATAATATCCCCTTTTATGGAAATAGGGTAGCTATCAAATTATAGAAAGGGAGTGAGGAACTCATGCAAATAAATTAAGTTGAAAGTATTAAAATCTGGTTTCATCTGCAAACTGCCATAATATTGAAAAACATTTTCTCCATTTTACATAAAAATTAGCTTAACAATAGATGTGTTTCAGAAAAAAGGAATTTGAAAGAAAGAATATTAATGAGGATATTTTAAAACTTCTTTTTTTAGTCTAATTGCAGAGTTGGAAAAAAAAACCTGTTTTTTTTCATAAAAAACTAAAAAAGTTCTTTCTTTCTTTTTTTTTTTTTTTGGTTTAAACCGGGTTTTTTAAACATCCTTTCTTATTACATATACATGCATATATATTGATAAAAATAGACATTGGATAATAAACTGTAACTTCATTTTAAAATGATTTAAATTAAATATTTACAATGAATTTATGTAAAAAATAAGAGAAATTAAAATTTGATTTAAACAGTATTAGCAAACTGTCTTATGTTCTAAGAATAAAGTGCTGTATACAGTGAAGCATTGATACTCTGAAAATCTTTATAACTAATCTTTTAATTACTAATAATAAACATTTGAAAGTAGTCTGATACATAAAATATTCTTCTCCATAGCTATCCAAATAATAAATTTCAAATACTTCTTGACATTTTGTTTCTTGAATGACAATTTGAAGTCAACATTTTTGGTCATAGATTCAGCAGATAACTAACAGGGTGGGGGGGGGGGATCACTATTATTAAAATGCTATAAGTAGCATCCAATCTTTGAAAACTCTCTTATTCGACTTCATATTTTGATTTTAATGCTTAAGATAACCTCCCCAATTAAGATTGGGGATTTCTTTTACAGCTTGAAATCTTATAGATTGTATTATGTTATTGCGTTAAATAATCTGCAGTTTTCAAAAAATTAAGATATTTTCTATTAAATATTGAATATTTCTAATCTATTTTATATTAGATCAATTCACATGTTCGAAGCTTTTTCTAAAGAGAAATAAATATATTCACCAATGCAGACTGATTTTAAACCTATACCCAAAAAATTATCTAAACCTGCTACATCCAATGCTTATTGCTGATATAAAGTGTTAAAAATAGAAGTTATTTATATTCAATAATCTAGCATACATAAATTATTAAAAAAAAAGAGAAAATGTCATTAGCTTTCTTCTGAAAAAAAAAAATTTTTAAGAAAAAAAAAGAGTTGGTTTAAACTAAACCGTTGTTTAAACCAAAAGAAGTAAACAGTTGTTTAAACCATAGTTAAAACCAATTGGTTTAAACCGTGCCAACCCTGGTCTAATTGTTGTAGGTTCTATCTTGTATTATATAAATATGCAAATATATAGAAAAACAACTAAAAATCCACAAAAACCTGTATTGGTTGGGTATTTGACAGCGCTGATACATTTTGAAAGTAGCAACAAAGGTGAATTTTCAACAATATTTTATAATGTTGCTTTAAGAACTTTCATTTTAAATTTGTTTTTAAAATGGTGATTTATTTTAAGATTGTATCAGAAGTAACACCATGATTTAAACAAGCGGATAAGTGTAATCGCACAGGATTTATTTATTCTATTTCCATTTTATTCATGATTGGCTGAATTTTCAGTAGTGTAATATTTATAAAGCTAAAATTTTTAGTGTATGGTTCATTTTTTATTTAGACTATGGATGGGAAATTTTATAAAACATTTAATCTGAAAGCTGCAAAATATTTTAATATGTTCATAAACATTCCTTAACATTATATTTATTGCTATTTAACTTAATTTCAATATTTTCTTTTAACACAGGAAGATGGCGATTTCATGGAGGAGTAAAATTCTACTGTGAGGAGTCAAATTCAACAATCTTATTTAATCTCAAGGATCCTCAACAAAGTGTCTATTTTGCCAAAGATTTTAAAAGTTGGACAAACCAGTGGACAGATTACAATATGCTCTTTATGTATTCAATGTTTAATGCAAATGGACTGTTATATTTATAAAGGTCCTGTTAAAGATGTTATTGAAACTTGTTTATCTGATGTTGGAAAGAATTGTTATCAATTAATGTTAGGTTTATTTTGTTCTTGCTAAATAAAATGTTTTTGTTGTTAAATAAAATTAGTTTTTTTTTTCTTTCTTGCAACATTCTAAATTGCACATTTGGCTCTAAATTTTGACATAAAATGCTGCAGTCTTATGCTTTTATATTTATTTAAAAGTTAGTTGATTTAAGAAACATTGAATAAAATAAAAAATTAAAAGATTAATTAAGAAGAAATAAGTTATTCTTGAATATAAATTCAAGTTTTAACAAATGTTTTAAATGATATAAAGAATAATTGCACATGGTCAATAAATCCATTTCTCAGTTATTTCTGCATTTAACTTTTGTACTACAATATTTAGTGGAAGGTTCTTCATACAATAAAATAATTGCTCATAATCAAAATTTTAGCTATACAAGTTTTTTAATGGCATTCCTCCACATTTCCCAATTGCAATGTGCTTAAATAAATGCTATGGGTAACAATTATTTTATCTAAGATTTCAAACTAAACAATTAAAATATTTTTTTTAAAATTTAGTCAGTTTAAGAAATATAAGATTTTGATTGAGATTTAAATCTAGGAATAATTACAACAAGGTATCTTGTGTTGATCTTTATCCATTTAAAATATTTTCAATTTCATTTATTTAAACCCTGCACTGGCCATGTGTGTGTGGGGGGATACTTTTTTAAATTTAGGTTTTATGTTTTTTAATACTTTCTTTTTCAAAACTGGTTCTAAAACTCGTATTAATATTTAAAAAAAAAAAAACTAACCAAAATTGCAAAAGTAAAAACTAACCCACTTACAGATCATCCTCAAATATTCTATGCCCCCCCCCCCAAAAAAAAGGTAAACATTTTAAAATCCAAACAAGATATTTGAAAATAACTTCTGCATAGGATTATCTAAACTCTTAAGGGGAACAATCAGCTTCTGACATTGTGGTGCTGAAGTTGAGTCGTTGGGCTGATATCAAGTTTATTTTTTCAATATTTTTTTAGTAAGATGCCTAAGATTGGTTTATTTGATTGAAATCATAAATTTTTAATAAAAAAATAATTGTTATTTACAATTAAATCAGAAGCTAATGAAAAAATAAAAATTGTATATAAGCATATCTGAAGCTATAAGTATCATTGGAAAATATGTAAACTTGAAATTGCCCAAGAAAAGAATGGAAAAATCCCATTAGCACCACAGCATCAGAAGCTGATATTCGGTTTAATGTTGTTCGGGTGCTGTTGTACAGTTATGCAAATTTAGGCAGTTTGCATGAATAAGTGTTTTCAAATTTACAATTTTGAGATCACCAGTATTTTTAATTTAATGAATATATGTACTTTTAAATTTAACAAAAGAAAATACTGATGTTAAAAATTTCTGATTTGACAGAATAATAAAAAATTCATGTAAGCTCTATTTAATTTTGTATAACGATTCAATTGCCTTTTCCCCTAAATTGACATAGAAAACAGTTTCATTGAATTAGAAAGAAAAAAAAATGTTTTTATGATTCATTAGAGAACTTTCAGTCATGTAAATTAGAATGTTTTAAGTCTTGTTAATTAAAGACTCGGAAGAAATATTGGAGAATCCATGTTACAGTTTTCCAATCTCTCTCTCTCTCTCTCTCTCTCATATATATACATATATATATATATATACCCTTGTAATGTCAATAAACAAAAATTTAAATCCGAAATGAGAATTTAATTGCAACACTTGAAAATGTGGCAATAATTCCATGTTATATTGAATTTCATTGATAAAAATTAATCGAGGATTACTGAATTTAGTTTTAAATGAAGTGATTTTATTTAGACGATTTAGAAATCACTTGAAGATTTTTGTAATTTTAAGCAATTTTTCTTTTCTTAAGAGTGAATTTATTCAATTCTACAAATTCAAGGAGTTTTGGATTAACTCTTAAATGAGTTGATTTCATTCATGTATGAATTGGTTACAAATCGCCTAAGTGCTACTGTATTAAAACAAAAATGACAACATTTCACTCCAACTTGAATTGATAACAAATCGCTCAAGTGCTACTGGATTTGCCTTAAATTATTTCACTTCACTCAAATACGAGTTGGTTGCAGCTAACTCAAGTGCTACTCGATTTAATCCTAAAGACTTCATTTCACTCAAGTATGATTTGGTTACAAATCGCTCAAGTGCTACGAGATTCAGTCTTAAATGACTTCATTTCACTCAAGTATGACTTGATTACAAATCACTCAAGTACTACTGGATTTAACCTTTATTGATTTGATTTCACTCAAGTATGAGTAAAATGGAGATCACTCAATCATGAGTTGATTAAAAACATCTCATTCACAGGAAGTATATTTTTCAATTTTGTTTGTTTTCAAAATCTAGCTTTCAAGTAACATTTGTGATGAGAACAACTTCCAAAGAAAATGCGTTTTTCTTTATCCAGGGTTATTTCAACATTTTTTTCCTATTTAAACTGTTATGAATCAAGAATCGTTAAAAGTAAAAACTGAAAGCTTGGAACATCGGGTTTTTTATTTCTTTGATTTTAATTTTTACTAAGCAAATTAAAAAATATACTTGCTCATTAATGTACGCACACACACAGTCACACACAAATAAATAATAAATAAATAAATAAATAAATATATTAAATATTTTTAATTTTATTTAAATTAGTATTTTTAAAAATTCTGAATCAAAGCTAAACTTGCAAAATAATGTTTATTTACTTAAACAAATAGTGAAATTCCAGAAGTAATATTTCGAAATAGAACAATTTTCAATTACTCCAATTTTATTTTTATAAACTTGAAATTTAAATTTGAAAACGAAAAATAAATAAGTAAAGAAGTTTTGTTAAGCGATTTTCTTTACAAATAATGTAATTAACCATCACAAAAGAATTCAAAATTTTAACTCAATAAATAAAAATTTTTTAAATGTGTCCTGGGTCACATTTTCTTAAGAATAAATTTTAAGATTAAAAATATCCAACCAAAATATTCCTTTTAATTATTTCAATTCTTGTAATTTCAAATATCCTTTTCAGCATAAGACTAATAATTCACATATAAGTAAGTACGTTACTGTTATTTATACCATTCCTTGTAATTTTTGACAGATTAAATATCTATTGGAAAAAAAGCAAGAGGCAAAATGCTACGATTATTGTCTCTTGATTAGGTATGGCGTAGGTTTCTTTCTTCTTCAAATAATTATAGAAATGCATATTCTACTTTTAAGGATATATGTTTATATAGTATATATATATATATATATATATATATATATATATATATATATATATATATAATTCGTTTTATTCATGTTATATAATCGTAAGTGATGTAAATGAAAAATGATACTTTTTACAATATCTTTATTGGAGATGGTTTTAATAAAATTGAAAACTTTATATTTTTGGCTACAGTGTTTCAAACGTCATTGATTTTGTATTACATGCATATAGAGAAGGGAAAAATGCCAAAAAACTTTAAAGGAGAAATATTCATAAAAATATCTGAATAAAAAGGAAGATTACAAAATAAGCTTTGATTAAACATAGTTCTTTAAATGTATAATATAGACGGGTTTTATGAAGTCTTAATAACACATATAAATACAAATATGCGTAAATATATTCATTAAAAATTACTTATTCTACTTACTATACAGTTATTATGATTTCGCACTTCGTTGAACTATTTACGTTACCGAAAAGGCATTAGTAATTTCTTTTAAACAAGTACATAGAAGAGAGTAGTACTCCATACTTTGTGTCGCGTACATGTTTAAGCATTATTTTTTATGTATTAATAGTTTTTAATTAGGTTTCTTGCTGAGATTATATTCATTTATAAATAATTTAATTATGTGTTAGTAGAGTTATTCGCTGAAATTGTTCAAATTTAAATTGAAAAAATGCAAATTTTAAAATTCCATATACTTTTTTTCAGAGCGAAATTACTGTAAAAGATTTTAAAATTTATTTTTTTTATACTTTATTGAAAGTATTCCTGTCACCATACTATATTCACTTTGAGTTATTTCTTTAATATTACATTAGCCGAAAAATTTATAAGATCGTTTTCTTTTCTATCAAAAATTGTAAAAATCATTTTAATAGTTTAGCTCTTTGAACCCTTAGATCTTCTTACTGTATCACATCATATATATAGAAAGACATATCTAAATTAAAATGTTACTTTGGTGTAGTCGAATGAAAATACATTTTGAATTTTTTAGAGTTATAGAAATACAGTTATTTTAAAAAAAGTAAAGAAAGCTTCTGTTAGGAAACAGTTTAGTTTCTAACAAACATTAGTTTCCGAAAAAAAACCCTTTCAGTAAATAATAAAAATACTAAAATTTGCTTTGAACACCATGTACGTATTTAATAGCTTGAAGCACATAATTAGAAAAAATGCACATTTTCAAGTGACATTTATTCATGAGGATTAGCTATTTTAACTAAGAAAGTAAACACTTTAGATATTTTAAGAGTATGTTTATTCCTTATTACATTTATATTAGAAATTAATTTAGAATTTACTTTCGTTTGCTTAGTCGGAAATTTTAAAATATATTTTCTGTCAACGATCACATTTTAAAATAGTCATTCATTTAGTGCCTTGTATTTTTCCAAAGAAAGAATTAACCTATTTTTTTAAGTTAATTATACTTAACCTTTCTAAAATTGAAATAAAAGAAAAGCATCACGTGTAAGAAATCATGTGAAACTTTTATTAATATGATAATCGTTGCGTTCTGTCACTAGCTTAGAAGTATGGCAGCTGCAGCTGAAAAAATGCTGCAACTTTACTAATAATGTTGCGTATAAAGGATTCTTTTGATCTTATGGTTGGTCAAGTTCAAAATCTTGTCCTTTAGAAAAAGAAAGAAAATAATTTATTTACAAAACTTCACAGCTCTAATGCCTTCAGAACCCACGAATATCACCAAATTTTTAGAAATACACTATATCCTATTCAAAACAGCGCAGATAAATCATAAAACTCAAGCAAACCTGCTTAATAATTGTCCAGTAGCTCACTCAATGTCTGACTGATAAATAATAACAACAGCTCGCATTGCACTCCTTATATAGGCTAGCAGCATGCACTGGAAATTTCTTAAGCTTCTGGAAAAATCCAGAAAACCAACGAATAGCATTCAGTGTATCAGCATACCTAAGGGAGGGTTACAATGTCGAGGGAAGGGTTACCATCGCCAACAATCGCCAAATTCGGCAACCAAAATTAGTCGTCAAAAGTGACGCCAACTTGGCGATAACTCTAATATTTCGCCAAGCTACCGTAGACATTCACTGAAAAATAAAAGACAGGTTTGCTTGATAACAGAGACAATGTTAAAAAAAAATAATATTAATAAAGGAATGCAGCTTAATAAGGTTATTTACATTATTTTAAAGTATAAACACTACCTATTTACAAAATTCTTAACACTATCCCTTCCTTAAAGACTGCACGTCCCGGGTAGTGCAATTTATGAGTTAGAGGAAAACACGTAAACTAAATAAATCAATAAATAAATAAAATAATAATAATAATAAAAAGATTTACATATATAAGAACTAATTACTATTTACATATTTACAAAAAATGACTTTCATGACCTTGATCCGAAATTCCAGTTTTGAATTTCTAATCACTCTGGCCAAAAAAAGGGGATACTCGGTTATAATGTACGACCTTGTGCTTGGTATGCGGCGATTTTTTTGTATGCGAACTACGACGTCATTCAGTCTGTTGAAGACTGTGTAAGGACCGTCCCAGTTTCTTTTTAATTTTGGCGAAAGTCCCTTATGACGTATGGGATTCCACAACCAAACTTTGTCACTTTCGTTGAACTCATAACCAATTGCCTTTATGTCGTTCCGTGTCTTCATCTTTTCCGTTGCCAGTCCGATTTGGTTTCTAGCTAGACGATGAATCTCCTCAATCCGTGCCTGGAGTTCATCTACTTACTCCTCGGGCGATAAAAAAGCATCAGGAGGACGGCCTAACAAAAGATCCGCAGGTAGTCGAAGATCACGACCAACGAACATTTGAGAAGGGGAATAACCAGTGGCCTCATGAGCAGCACTCCTGTAGGCAAGCAGGAACAGAGGCAATTTCTTGTCCCAGTCCTGTTGATCTTTAGACACCGGACAGGCTATTTAGGATGGTACGATTTAACCGCTCCACCATGCCGTCCGATTGAGGATGTAGAGGTGTAGTTCGAGTTTTGTTCATGCCTAGTAGCCCACACATTTCTATAAACATAGCCGAATCAAAGTTTCTTCCTTGATCGGAATGGATTTAAAAAGGAACTCCGTATCTGGAAACCCAGTGTTGAATCAGTATCTTTGCTACAGTTATTGTCTCTTGATTACGTATGGCGTAGGTTTCAGGTCACTTGATGAAGTAGACCATCACGACCAGAATATACTTATTGCCATCAGATGTTCTAGGAAGAAGAGCCAGAATATCTAGAGCGATTCATTCGAAAGGAGCTCCTACATTATATACGCTACTTCCTCCTACGCTGCAATCGTCCACGGGTGCGCCTCTTTGGACTTTTACGTGCTACACAGGTGTCACAAGTTCGACACCATATCTCCACATCACTGTGGACATTATTCCAGTAAAAACGCTCTCGAACCTTTTGCAAGGTCTTCATTACACCAAAGTGACCTCCTGTGGGACTACCATGAAGTTCTTGAAGGACCATAGAAATTCTCGACTTAGGAAGTAGTAGTTGCCATCTGCATGTCTTTCCTTCGTCAAACTCCCATTTTCGGTACAAGATACCGTTCTTCAAATATAGGGAATCATAGGGAATCCCAGAGAGCCCAATAACGTTTAGTCGTAGGATAGTAATGGGCCATGTCTTGCCAGCTGGGCTTCCGGTTGGACACTTCTTTCAGCTGTAGAATTGGCTTAATTTCAGGATCAGCAAGTTGATCTTTACGCAGGCTCTAATCACTCCACTGATCTTGCGATGATGAAGATCCAGTTGTAACCTGTCTCACTATAGGAACTTTGACATTAAATTTCTTCTCAATCTGGTCGCAGTATCTACAATTCTCTGAGCAGGGTCTTCTTGAGAGAGCATCTGCATTTCCATGTGATGAGCCTTTTCGATGGCGTATCTCCATATCGTACACTGGAAGTTTTTATATCCACCTAGCTATTTGGCCTTCAGGATTCTTAAAATTCAATAGCCAAGTTAGAGAAGCATGATCAGTTCGGATCAGGAACTTTCGGCAGTAAAGATATTGATGGAAATAGTCCACGGCTTTCACTGTAGCAAGAAGCTCTTTTCTTGTTACGCAGTAGTTTCGCTCTGCCATTCACAAGCACTTGCTGAAATAGGCGATAACACGCTCCTTGCCGCCGATTTCTCGGGACAGTACAGCGCCAATGCTTTTGTTACTTGCATCTGTATCAAGTATAAACAGTTTATCAATTTGAGGATATGACAGAATTGGAGTGGATGTTAATGCCTCCTTCAGCTTTTCGAAAGCAGCGTCACATTCCTGTGTCCACATAATTTTTTCATTGGCTTCTGTTAATTTATGAAATGGTCTTGCAATCTTCGAAAAGCTTTTGACGAATTTTCTGTAATAGGTACATAATCCAAGAAAACTTCGAAGCTGGTGAACATCTGCGGGACGATTCCAAATTTTCACGGCTGATATTTTCTCCGGATCAGTTCTAAATTTTCCGCCGAAATGATGTGTCGAAGTTAGGCTACATCATTTCGAAACAAACTGCACTTCGAAGGGTTTAACTTCAAATTAGCTTCCTTTAACTTTTGTAGCACCCGACTGAGATTTTTAAGATGTTCATCAAAAGAATGTCCTATGATTATGATATTATCTAAATAAACAAGACATGCATCATATGACAGCCCCCGGAGAACCGTTTCCATAAGTCGTTCAAAAGTTGCAGGTGCGTTACATAGACCAAAAGGCATTAACTTGAATTGCCATAATACTTGTCCCGTTGTGAAGGCAGTCTTCTCGCAGTCGTCGGGATGGATCTCTACCTGCCAGTAACCACTCTTCAGATCTAGAGTCGAGAACCAAGTGCTGCCCGCAAGTGTGTCGAAAGTGTCGTCAATCCTTGGTAGAGTAATAACTATCCTTTTAGGTGACGTCATTCAGTCGGCGGTAGTCTACACAATATCTGGTAGAACCATCCTTCTTCCTTACTAAAACAATGGGAGACACCCATTGACTTGTCGATGGTTCGATGACAACATTTTCTTCCATATCCTTAATTAAATTCTGCACATCTTCTTGCTTGGGTAAAGGTAAACATCTAGGGTGCTGTTTAACCCTTTCCGGCGCACTATTTTTTAAAGTTGGAATTTAAAGAGAAAATAAATTAGGCAATCTATTTAGGACTAGAGGAGTACACAGGTATTGCTTTGTAAAGATTGCACTAACCATTTTAATTATACAGGTGTTGCCGAAGTGGTAACCTCCCATAAGTAAAGCATTGATAAGCGCAGTGAGAAGAGCATTGCTGTGAAGCGTGTATTACAGTAAAACATTTTACCTATTTTTTAAAACCAGTAGAGTTTGATCTCAGTGGTGCTGCCATCTAGAACTCATAAGAAATATTTAAAGTAACCATTAAAGTAGTTTTTGAAATATTCACGGAGTTTTTATGTCTCCAAACAGGGAGAACTTTAGGTGTTGCCGGCCCGGCAACACTGCGCGTTAAGGGGTTAATAGGAGAGTGATCTCCCGTATCAATTCGATGTTGTGCGATTTTGGTTCGTTTAAAGTTTTCAGACGTTTGGGAAAATAAACTTTGGAATTCCCAAATTAAATTTTCCGCAGCATCTCTCTGGTTTGGATCTAAGTCTGTATTTTGTAACAAATCCTTGACTAAGTCATCTGAAGATTTCTGAGAGTGATTGGAATTTATACTTATGCACGTCACAGGAGCACGTGACGCTATCAACTCTCCTTTCTTGATAGTCATCGTCTTATCACTGATGTTAGTAATTCTGACTGGAATGGTCTTTTTCGAGAGTTCCACTACAGATGAAGCCACCAATACTCCTGCTTGTGTACTATTGTCTTCGGGATAACCTATATGGCCAAATCGATAATTAGTTTCAATTTTAATTACAGCTGAATCTAAACATTCTGTTCTTGGATCCATATTGAGGTCTTCTTTGGCTATTACTGTTTGTTTACATTCAATTTCGTTATTTTATCCAAATAGTCTTACTTCTTCAAATTTAGATAGCTTTTCATTATTTTTAAAATCAAGTTTGAAGCCAAACGTCTTCAGAAAATCTAGCCTGATTATGCAAGGATCTGTTATGCAGCCGCAAATGCCGTATGGTAATATTTGGTTCCTCCAAAGTTGATGGTTAAATTGACCTTTCCATATATGCTTATCTTGTTGCCCGTCACAGTTTGCAGGGTAACGCAGGGCGGAGTCCAGATGAGTTTACATTTCAATTTCCGAGCCAAATCTTCTCTTATTATTGTCACATTGGCTCCTGTATCCACAATCATACGGTATTGAATCTCGTTAATAAATCCTATCACATATAATTCATTATTGCCGCCACTCATTTTTGATATTTGAAGAATTTTCAGGTGGAGCTTTTTATTCTCTGGCAACCCCCGCCCCACAAGGTGGCCAGAATTTAGTTTCCCTGCTGAGTGTTTGAATTCAATTCATGTTCGTGGATTTTGGGGCAATTTTTTCGGAGGTGTCCTGTATCACCACACACACAGCACGTGAGATTTTTTCTTATTGAGCTTGTTTTTCCATATTTTAAAACTTCGCGCTTTTGTTTTTTTTTTCCTAATTTCTTTCAAGAAGTTGATCTCAGTGTCTGAGATTTTGTTCACTTTTGCCCGTCGGACTGAATGACGATCTTTTCGGCTTGCTTGTGTAACTGCTTCCAACTTTAAGGCTAGCCCCACCAGTGGCCGAGAGGTTCAGACCTCTCAACTGGTAGACGGCAGGTGCTGGGTTCGAACCCAATCGCAGCTGTCGGCCTAACCGTTCGGAGTTTTCGTGGTTTTCTTCGAAACTTGCGTGAATACGGGTTAGGTTCCCTTAGAAAGACCCCCACGAAGGGCACTCCCCCCCTGGTCCTATATCCCATTAGTGTAGATAATCGGACGACAAAAGTAAACTAAACCAAACCAACTTTAAGGCATATAATAAAGCAGCCTTTAAATCCTGCACATCCGCCTTTCTTACCGCTCTATGCACTTTTTGATCTTTAATTCCATCTACAAAGTACTGCAGTGAGAGCATTTCCCGTACATTTGTTGGGCAGTCGATAAATGCTAAATTTGCAAGCCGTTCTACTTCTGAGGCAAACTCTTGGAGGATTTCACCCGATTTTTAATGGCGACTTTTCATTTGTATCCTTGTATAATCTTTAAAGAATTTTTCTTCGAATCTCATTTCAAGTGCACAACTCAGAGTCTCAAAATTGAGTTGCGTCATATCGGGCAATGTTTGCAGCACGTAGGCGGCTTCTCCTCTCAAAGACGCTGCCAGTTGACAAGCTTTCACCTCGTCACTCCATTTGTTCGCTTCGGCTACAGTGGAGCATTGGGTCTTGTAAACTAGTCAGGAACTCTTTCTGTCGTGTGTCGACAGCTTAAAGTGCACAGGAGAAGCAGGCGGATTACTAAATTCTTCATAATTACCACGGCACGCTGAAAGCTTCTTTTCAAGATCTTGTACTTTTTCATTTAGCTTTTCATCTACTTCAACTATTTTCTCTTCAATATTACTATTTTCATTCTGAATTCTCTCTTCTACCGAATCTATTCTTCTCTGTACCGACGAAAACTTTTCTTCTAAAAATTTCTTCATTTCTTCTTGTATTTTATTTATAAACTCTTCCATTCTTTCTTCGTTTTTATTCATTTTATCGGATAATTCTTTTTGGCCTTTGTTTATTTTATTCGCCAACTCTTCTTGACCTTTATTCATTTTATCCGCCAAATCTTCTGGGCCTTTATTCATTGTATCCGATAACTCGCCTTGGCTTTTATTCATTTTATCCAACAACTCTTCTTTCCCTTTGTTAATTTTTTTGGTCAGCTCTGTCCTTAATCCGTTAATAGCTTTCAATAACTCACTCAGTTGCTCTTCCATTACTCTTGTTTTCGCCATAAGACCCCGAATTCTGACACCAAAAATTATTGCGTATATAGAGTTCTTTTTGATCTTATGGTTGGTCAAATTCAAAGTCTTGTCATTTAGTGCCTTGTATTTTTCCAAAGAAAGAATTAACCTATTTTTTTTTTAAGTTAATTATACTTAACCTTTATAAAATTGAAATAAAAGAAAAACATCACGTGTAAGAAATCATGTGAAAATTTTATTAATATGGTAATCGTTGCGTTCTGTCACTAGCTTAGAAGTATGGCAGCTGCAGCTGAAAAAATGCTGCAACTTTACTAATAATGTTGCGTATATAGGATTTGTTTGATCTTATGGTTGGTCAAGTTCAAAGTCTTGTCCTTTAGATAAAGAAAGAAAATAATTTATTTACAAAACTTCAAAGCTCTAGAGTCTTCGGAACTCACGAATATCACCAAATTTTTAGAAATACACTATATCCTATTCAAAATAGCGCAAAAAATCATAAAACTCAAGCAAACCTGCTTAATAATCGTCCAGTAGCTCACTCAGTGGCTGACTGATAAATAATAACAACAACAGCTCGCATCGCACTCCTTATACAGGCCCGCAGCATGCAATGGAAATTTCTACAAGCTTCTCGAAAAATCCAGAAAACCGAGGAATAGCATTCAATGTATCAGCATACTTAAGGGGGGTTACCATAGAGAGGGAAGGGTTACAATCGCCAACAATCGCCAAGTTTGTCGCCAACTTGGCGATATATCACCAAAATTGGCGACCAAAATTAGTCGCCAAAAGTGACGGCAACCTGGCGATAACTCTAATATTTCGCCAAGCTGCCGTAGACATTCACTGAAAAATAATAGGCAGGTTTGCTTGATAACAGAGACAATGTTACAAAAATTAATATTAGTAAAGGAATGGAGCTTAATAAGATTATTTACATTATTTTAAAGTACAAACACTAACTATTTACAAAACTCGTAACAATAATATTAATGACACGTATTTCTTTTTTCGTTCCAGTTCCTCGTTATTTGATTATTTTATCTTCAGATATGTTTATTTCATATTGACTTGGAAAAATATTCACAACAAATTTGAAATACCAGTATTAAATGACTATCAATTAATTCATGGATTCCGTAACTGTGTTAAAATACTTTGAGTATGTCAGATTGTAAGTAAAATTATTGACCTTATTAAAATTATTAGACCAGTATTGTAAAATTTGAGTTTATAAAATGGTCTTTCGCTTCCATTTGATGTAAAACTACAAATAGGCGTCTTTACTTTAGAGAAATCTAGAACGTTATCTTCAGACTTTTTGAAAGTCTCTTAAACATCCTTGCTGACAAACTCATTGCTTAAACATGAGGATTAACCCGTCAGTAGTCGCGTGTCGGTCTTTTCGCCGCCCGAATAACTTATCTTCTCCTAACTTATATCACATTTCAAATACAGCGGAGATCTACCATGGAGCTGACTTTGAAGCTTTCTAGAGCACCTTAGTGAAGTAACAGGATACCTCTGTTTTTCTTTCAGGTAGATTTTTAGAAACAAAGTTGAAATTGACAAAAAAGTCTACGTAAAAGTCACTAATGCGAGTTCATTTTTACTTTTTCCAATTACTCCAGTTCTTATGAATAAAATGCATAATTTAAGAAAATTGCAAATTTATATTTTCGTTGTAATGTTATTTTCGGATATTAGGTGAAAAACATTTCTTATTTTACATATTTGGTATGCGGGGGGCCAGCGGCGAAAAGACCGAGCGCGACTAATAACGTTGTGAAAAAAGTCGCGACTACTCGCGGGTTAAAAAATAATAATAATACAGTTTTTAAATGATATAAAACTGAATCAAACAATCATTGTAGATATTTATATTTGATTATGTAAAAAATTTCTTTAGGCACTTTTAAACCACCGAAATGATAAACGCCTTGAATCATTTTCAATAATAGTTTTTTCAAGTTTTTTATTTACATTTTATTTATTACATTACACGTTATTATTTTTATTACAAGTTATTAGTTCTATATCTAATTGGCTGACTTTTTATTCTTTAGGTTTTATTTGTTTTTACTCTTTCCGATCACATTTAAGACATAAGTATTACTTGCGAAGTAAAGTCTGTCCTTTGAAAATTTAGTTTCATCCGAAATCGGAGAGTAAAGTGTTATAGTGTTACACATCACATACCTGTCATACACAACATTATCTATGAATATATAATTCTCTCTATATATATACACACACATATATATTGTTACGAATATTGTAAATATTAGTTTTTGTTACATTGTCGCTGTTATCAGGCAAACCTGTCTATTATTTTTCAGTGAATGTCTACGGCTGTTTGGTGAAATATTATAGCTATCGCCCAGTTGGCATCACTTTTGATGACTAAATTTGGTCGCCAAATTTGGCGATACATCGCCAAGTTGGCGACAAACTTGGTGATTGTTGGCGATGGTATCCCTTCCCTCTCTATGGTAACCCTCTCCGTATTAGTATACTGATACATTGAATGTTATTCCTGTGTTTTCTGGATTCTTCTAGAATCTTGTTGAAGTTTCCAGTGCATGCCGCGAGCCGACATATAAAAGAGCGACGCGAGCTGGTTGTGGTTATTATTTGTCAGTCAGTCATTGAGTGAGCTACTACACGATTATTTAAGGGTGTTTGCTTAAGTATGGTAATTTATCTAAATTATATAATTTATATTTTTTGAATGTGAGAGTGAATGCAGATTTATTCCAGAAAATCTGGTAATATTTGTGAGTTTCGAAGACTGTATAGCTGTGAAGTTTTATAAATAAATTATTTTCCATTTTTCTAAGAGACTAGATTTTAAATTTGACGAAACATAAGGTCAGAAGAACCCTATATACTCTACAATATATACATATATATATACAGTGAATGGCCTAATTTTTAATTACACATTTACAGATTTCATTGCGGAAAACATAAAGCTTTTATTTGTTGTTTGTTAAACTTATTTTCGTATACATGGACTATATGTTTCATGGTTTTTGATTAAAAACAAATTCTCTAACATAATGAGAAATTTGTTATAAAAAAATTCAACAGATGGGAGCAAAGATAATTTCCTCCATATTTATTTTAACCTCGACATCCCTTTAACAATTGTACTCCACTTTTTATCTGCTATGTTTCCATTAATTACACTTTCTTTTTAATTTATCACTACGATGCAATTCAATAAGCAATGCTTCTGTTATTTTCCCTTGTATTTTCTTTTGATACTTTCGTAGAGAATAGAATTTACTATAAAGAAATTATTATCTTAAATCGCCAATTGTTCTCATAATATTCCTGACGCACGTTATGCATATATGGATCCCTTACCGGCTGAAGACAAGTCTGAAATGTTTCTTGGCAGTGTTGTCAGTCTTAAACATGAAATCAAGATTGACAATAAGATAAATAGTCGTGAAACTAATAATTTGGCCAGACACATTGTTTATATATGTATACTAGCGAGCTACGCCCGCTAGCTGGGCCACTTTTTCCAAACGAACCTCGGTATTAAGCAGTATATAATAAGCAAAAAAATTCATTTAATAAGCAAGTCTTGGTGTTTGAATCCTCAAGCACAAAAAAAAGTAAATTAAAGAGCTATGGTCCAGTTAAAAATATGTGATTTCGCACTGTGGGACACGTGCACTTGAAATAAAAAGATTGTGGATCGGCGCCTTGGTCGCTTCGCGCCCATAGTCCCATTAAAAATATTTGGTTTTGCACGGTGGGTACTACGCGCCCATAAGACATTTTTTCGTATTTTTTAGTTCATCAGAAGCAGATTTTTACGCAGATTCTGAATATGTAATCAGTTTTTTTCTACTTTATGGCATGATGGTTTAAGAAAAAAACGCGCAAAAAAAAAAAGTTTCGATAGTCCTGTTTTATTTCTAAGTTCAATATTTTAGCGAAAACTACGGTAAATATTCTACGGCAAGTCAAAAAAATTGATGCGGGAAAAATGCAATTAGCGCCGGTAGAAATGGAGGTTTTCGGCTGTTTCTTCTTTTAGCCAAAGGGGAAAAAATCATTCCTTCACCGCAAGGCAGCGCAGTGTTCTGCTTCGGAGCTCCGTAGGGAATTGAGATATTTTTCGTTCCGATTCCCAAGGGGTTTTTAATTTATAACTTTTTTTAATTTTGATCCCACGGTCTCGAAAATGCCCGAAATGACTTCCCCGGAATTTTTCCAATCGAAAGACACCTCTCGCGACTTCCAACTCGCCCGCGTTGCGAACTGTAATCGGCTTCAAGCAGACAGAGGCGCACGGATTTTATTAGTATAGATGTGTATGAAATGTTTTAATATGGAATAATTATAATAATAATTTATATTAGTTTAATACCGTTGTAATATCTATAATTAACACATGGATTTGCTTGATATTGTTATAAAATTGATTTGTCTTTAAAAAAAAGACAATGATAGACTAAAAATTAAGCAAAGCGCCCTTGTTGCGAACGGGTTAAAATAGTCAAAAGTCGACTGAATGAAATTTTAATACATGAAATTCAAAGAAAAAGAGAAATTGTAATAATGCTAGCTTTTCTTATCTTATGTTTACTAAAAATCATATTATGAATAAAATAAATAATATAAGCAAAATATAATTTGAATAATAAAGCACTATAAATTGGATTACATTGGTATGTAATTTTATAAATCGTGTAAGCTTGATAAATTCCATCTTAAAATATAGACCAAATATAGTTTAATGAAAACAAATAACTTTAATATGCTTAGAGTATCAAATACTGGAAATCCTCTTATGGTTCAATATGTCAATGTAATGTATTTCTCGATAAACATCTCAGATATTTTTTTGATTTTTTAATTTTTGACTTTTTATGATTTTTGTAAGTACCGAGGAAATGAATATAATTTAGCACTAAAAATAATGTTAGATATTGGGTGCTCTGAAATGTAATTCATATTTGATATTATTAAAATTAGCTTTAGGATAGTTACAGAAATATTTTTTTTTTTTTTTTTTTTTGCTTCATGTTTTCAGAAGATCAGGGATTATAATATAATTTATCACAAATAAAATAATGTTAGATATTTGGCACTTTGAAATGTAGCTCATATTTGATATTATTAAAATTAGCTTTAGGATATTTACAGAAATATTTTATTTATTTTCTTCATGTTTTCAGAAGATCAAAAATTATAATATAATTTATCACAAATAACTGAATGTATGTAACATTTAAATTAAAAAGAAAAATGTTTGTTTTCGTGGTAATATTGAAAACACTGACTCTGTTATGTATACGCCAAGGCATTTAGATGCAAATATAACATACGTTCATGCTGACTTTCTGTCATACAATGACCAGTAGTAGTATAAATTTATTAAACATAAAATGCATCGAAAATGAGGTGTTTTATTATCTATAATATTAAATGATCAATTTTACGTAATATGATAAAACTGAAGTCGTACTTCATTCGTTAGCATGCGTTGGCTGATTTATTCGGTGTTGCTTGATTGAAGACACTTTTATGTCAAATACTCCAAACTCATATTACAGATATTGAATATTTTTTTATTTATTTAATAATATATATTCCATGATTACTGAAGATAAAAAATGTTTTTTTTTTACCTTTTATTCCGATAGATACGGAATTATATAATAAAAAAGGCTAAAATGCTAATCCTGCCTAAGTAAGAATATACCCTAATTATGTTCTAAAATACGAAATCAAGTTATAACTTTAAATCTATAAACACACAGTTTAAATTAGTAGATCTAATTATAAAAGCTAATGGAATAAATCACACGAACTCGCAGATGGAATACTCCGTACGGAAGTGGTAAATTTCGAATAAAATTTATAAAAGAATACATACAAAATTGCTAAAATCAACTTTAAGCGTTGGTGGAAATTAAAAGTTCTTCAAGATAAGGTAAATAAGACACATGTTTAGTCACATATTTTATTTTTACTTTATTGTTTTTTACTTTTAATTAAGTACTTCGCTCGTATTTTTGAAGGTTAAGCAGAGTTGAAATGTCTCTGACCTTTTGCAACGAGAATTATGTTAAAGGAAATGTGGTTTTCTTAAAATGCTGAAGTGTTCCAATTAAATAAAACAATACTTTCTATATTAAAATACTAATATTCCAAACTTCAGAAACTTGGCAGCTCTGGGTGAGTAACATTCAGTGTATTCCTTGTTAATTTTTTTCAAATCTCAGGGTAGTTTAATATTATTAAGATTTTCTAAATAATAAGAGAAATTTTTTTTTAATTAAAGGTCGTTTGAAAATAAAATGAAGAAACACGAAAGATAATTTTCAAAAGCCAAATTTATTTTTAGATTCTACATACATTTCACGTTTTTTAAACATAGCTGCTAGGTTTTTTAAAACATCTATCATACCTTACAATTAAATTTTTCGTATAGTCTTTATATAAACTTGCTGCATGATCCAATAACAAAAGGCCATGGTCATTTTGCAGATCTTCATCATTGTTGTAGAGATTAGCACCGAGATAATGTTTGAGGAAGTAGAAAAGAAAGCAATTCGGGGTAATGTCTGGCTGTAAGGAGGGAGGGGAGGGAGGTCGAAAACATCCAACTGAAACCTGATGAATAATGTTATATGCCCGGTTTACAGTATTAGGCCTTGTATATTCATGAAGTAGTCTCTGTCAGTATGCCGCTACTTTTGTTATTAATGTCTCTGCAAAGAAAAAAAATGCATATTACTGACCATTTTTTTATGGGCGGGTGATACAAAATTCTTGAACGATTTAAAGACATAGAACAGACCATTCAAGTTACTTTCACAGCTACAATTAAGTAGAATTGTTATCGAGGAATATTTCAATACGACGAAATCCCTCGTTGCCGTGCGAGCGTAATCCATTATTGTTTACAACAAAACAACCTTCAATTATAATACTCGCCTCGTATATTTAAAAATGTCAGTAATAAAATCTCGATAATATATTTTACATTTTATTATATTTTTTATTCCTTTGTTTGATTTAAAAAAACACAAATATTTTTAACACATATTTTCATTTTAAATTTTATAAAATAACCTAATATATCAAAAATATATGTAGAAAGAAAATAGTAGGAAACAATTGAAATGTAGCTAAAGGGGTTATACTTAATACCTAATGTCAATACAAAACATGGCACAATATTAAAAATATCTTATTATGTCTTTATACATTCATGTGATACGTTGATTCTTTCAGTTGAAATACGAAAATTTGTTCATCTTTTGTCCCAAAACGAAATATCTATTTACAATTAAAAAAACGAAATTAATACTATGGAAACATATAAGTGAAGATTTCCACTATTTGTAATCAATGCCTAGTAATCATTGCGCCAATTGAAAAAAAAAAAGTAAAGATTTTTTTTTTATTTTTTTTTTTGCCAAATTATTATGTATGAATAATTAAAAATTATATAAATAGAAAGCATACATAAATTTTAAAAGAATGTTCTTGACAATTAACCGAGAAAACGGTAAAAAACATTTGGTAAATTTAATATATGAAAAAAAAAAAACATTCTGAAAAACATTTCTTTTTTTGTTAGTTTTTGAAGCTAATATTGTAATACAACATAATATATATCTATACTAGTATTTAAATGTTGAAAATTACAAGAAATCTATATATACTGAGATACAGGGTGTCCGAAAAGTCTGGAAACGGTCGAATAACTCGAGAAATACATATGAGATGAAAAACGTAAATATACGTGTTAAATATTTTTAAATAAGCTACTCAGTGATACCAAATTTGACCTTCGTAACCGACCCCCTGGGGGTCAGAGGGGGTCCAACTTTGAAATCTTAAATTATAACCCCCATTTTTTATTGCAGATTCCGATTCTACGGACAAAAATACGTAACTTTTGTATTTGATGTTTATTTCGAATCCTCGTTTATTACGGTGTAATTGAGCATATTAAATCGATACATATTTCGGCTTTTCCAACGGGATTTTCCCTAATCGAAACTAATTGGGGATAATTTATGACATCAAATTCCTCGTCTTTTGCAATAATAGCGTTTCCTGAAAATCACCCGTGCCGATTATTTCTGTAGTGCTACACAGTTAAAAATTTGATCCATTTGCTGTAGCGTCACTCCACAGCTTTTATAGAATATCTCTTTCATGACCAATGAGAATGTTCCATAACACAGTAAAGTACACTATAAAAAAATTGACCCTTTTGCTGCATCGTCACTCCACCGCTTTTATAGAAAACGATTACTTTACTGTGTTATGGAGCATTCTCATTGGTCACAAAAGAGATATTCTATAATAGCTGTGGAGTGACGCTGCAGCAATTGGGTCAAATTTTTAATAGTGTAGCACTATTGAAATAATCGCCACGGGTGATTTTCAGGAAACGCTATTCCTACAAAAGACGAGGAATTTGACGTCAAAAATTCTGCCCAATCAGTTTCGATTAGGGAAAATCCCGTTGGAAAAGCGGGAATATGTATCGATTTAATATGCTCGATTACACCGTGATAAACGAAGATTTGAAATAAACATCAAATACAAAAGTTACGTATTTTTGTCCGTAGAATCCGAATCTGCAATAAAAGATGAGGGTTATAATTTAAGATTTCTAAGTTGGACCCCCTCTGACCCCCAGGGGGTCGGTTTCGAAGGTCAAATTTGGTATCACAGAGTAGCTTATTTAAAAATATTTAACACGTATATTTACGTTTTTCAATCTCATATGTATTTCTCGAGTTATTCGGCCGTTTCCAGACTTTTCGGACACCCTGTATATATTTTTAATTATAAAGTGTAAAAATTATATTTTAAGAATAATTTAATTTACAAAAAACAGAAAATAATGCTTAAAAATTTCATAACTTTAATTTATTCATTAAAATAATATACGGTTCAACCCGTAAATTATGACGTGGTTTAAAAATAAAATTTATTAAAGTATTATTTTATGCTTGAATAAAAATCATTAAATACCTTTCACCATATCAGCGTATCAGCGACTCTTAAATCCTATTATTATTTTTTTTTTTTTTTTTAGAAAAGCTCTGTTCACAGCGTCATTTATCTTCTTTTACAGGATTGATTTCTCTTACAATAAAGTAATTTCTATAATATCCAAGTTAAAAGTTTCTAAAATATCTTAAAATTTTAATAATTAATTGAATTTTTTTTTTCTTTTCTTGGATCCATTCCGAATGTTCGCCTGATTAATTACAGGACCAATAAATATTTTGTGAAACTTTCATATAAAAGTATTTTTTGAAATAGGTGTAAACTAAATTTTGTATGTATAATTACATTTTAATATGAATAATAAAACATAAAATCTTGAAAAATGCATAATTAGAGACACAATATATTTAATAATAATTAAAAAAAAATAGAATTTTACACGTTTACACAATTTGTTACTATATTTTGAAAATTTCAGTTCTCAATTTTGATTGCAATCATGACATCGATTTACAATTTAAATTTTTGGCACATTTAATGTACCGATAAGTATTACATCAATATCCCATTCTTTATCCTCATGTCTCTGTACCGTATTAACCGATTTACGGCTTCGATTTTGGGGAACTAAATGTACCGATAAATGCAATAAGAATATTTCAGCCTGCGTCTTCATATCTTGGCACAGGATGAGCGGAGTTCTGTACCAATCCCTAATAATGTTTGTATTATCACGTCATTGTGGCCTGATTTTTTTGTTTTTTCACATTAACATTTTACCGCCGCGAAAGGCTAGATTCTTTCATTAAGTCGTAGAACTCAATGCAACATTATTTTTTTTTCAATAAAATTTCAATTCATATAATTCTAAGTTTAAAACCCCTTTGTAAAAAATTAAGTTATCATAAATAAACTTAAGGCCTATACTTAATTAATATATATATATATATATCATGTTAGAAAACAACTTATTTTTACTTTTTTAATGAACTACAGAGAAAAAAATCAATTGGATGTTTTTGCTCTACGGGCAAATGTTTAAAGATGTATATTATTTAAAAAAAGTATATTTCAGATTTTTTCGACATATCTTGGTAAGATATGAAGTGTGGGATGAAAATTCTTTTTTTTGACGTCATTATCATGTCACCTATTTAAGCTCTAAAATTGTAACACAATAAATATAGAAATTGCAGCAATGAGAATATTTTAGTCTGCCAATTCACATTGTGAAATGAGACGAGCAGAGCGGAGCACAAATTGTTAATTTTGTGCTATTATCACGTTATTGAGTTAGGTTATTTAGTGCATTAAAGATACAAATACAAAAATAAGAAAATATCTGTCAACCGCGTCATATATTCATACGAAACAAATTTAGCGGAGCGCAAATTCTTAATTTTCTTTCCCTATTTATTACGCAATAGTGTCACTCCTTGTAATTTTGACATAATAACGATACCGTTCAGAACCCTAACAATACAAAATGTTCGTGATAATACAGGCCAGATTATCAGTTATCAAACTGGTTTGCCTTTATCGTGTCAAAATAGATGAGAAAGACTGAAATATTTCCATTGTACTAAACTTAAATTTTAACACTTTGCACTGGAGTGGTGGCTTTCAATCACTACATGTACCACTTTTCCCGTGTGCCTCGTATATCTGCAATATGTTTCGGACACTACAACTATATTACAATTTCTTTCTTCATCTTTTATCACAGATTAATTTGCCTTTAGATAAAGCGAAGAAAATTAGTTTAAAATGCTGGAGTCCAGACTATTTAGAGCACCAATTTACGCTACGCACTAGGAGAATGGAGAATAATTTCTCGAGTTCAATGGATTAATATACTAAAATGTCAGTCCGTAACTCTATTACGTGATAATATCGCGAAACCTATGACTGAAGGCCCGCTTTGTTCGTTTCGTACCAAGATACGATGAAGAAGACTAAAATATTCTTATGTCATTCATTGGTGTCATCATCATCATATTCTTATTGTATTTTTTAATGTGTCTAAACTTCATGCTGTAACTCTGTCAATAAAAAAGATAAAAAATATAAGAATTTTCGTTCTTCTCTACTAGTCTTGTACTAAGATATGTTAAGGCGGAATGATTTTTTCTTAAATTTATTTTACTAAATTTTCATTGTAAAACATTTAGTTATCTCATTCTAGTAAATCATTAATTTACTAAAATCTAACTCTAATATGTTAACAATTTATTTAGTTACTCAATGACTTAATGCATATCGAAAAAGTTTAGAAATGGTTCCTCTTTTTACTTACCTCGTATCAAGATATGAAGAAGCAGAATGATTTTTTTCTACTAATACTTTTTGAATTTCTTATTTTAAGCTGTAGTTTGAGGATATATATCGCCCGAATTAAGAATTACCTCTCCGCCCAGCTCATCTCGTACCAAGATAGTCGAGACGAACTAAAATAATCTTATTGTACCATTCTGTATACTTAATGTTTTAAAATATCACTCCGTAATTTAATCACGTGGTAATACTGCTAAATTTTATATCCTTTCCCTACTCCGCTCTTCTTGTACCAATATGTAACAACGAAAATTGAAATATTCTGATTGTACCTTTCAATATCTTCAATGCAATAAAATTACAGGCCGTAACTCGATGATACAATAGTGCCTTCAAAATACGTAACTGATGCACATTTTTTATATGCTTTTCCAAAACCATTAATCCATCATAAATGTCGATGGCGAAGTAATATGTATATATGCAATGTAATGTTAAATGTTATATTTATTATGTTTGAATTTACTTTATGATGTCTTTCTTTGAAATAAATTTGTGTCTGTTTTGGGTTTATACCAGTAGATACTTTGACACGAAAATGTTCTTAAAGTACTTAATATTACTTTAAATTGCTAATTTTCATCCGTAGCTCGGTCGCGTGATTCTGATTCCAAAATATTGAGTTGGTACCCGCTTTTGATCGTAAGGTACTAAGAAATATCCAGGTGTATCATTCATTCTTTCATATAACTCACATAACACATTGATCAATTTCATGGATTCGTTTCTTAACTCAGTGGCGCGATAATTTGTGTCGCCACCACTCATTCTATAAAAAAAATGGCTTTTCAAATTCAGAGTGACAGTTGTAAGGAAGAAAATAGATTATAACTGAGTAATTGTTTAATCTATATCGCATGAATCTCAAGAGAACTAAAATTTCGAATTATATATAAAGCAGATGCAAAATAATGTCATCCATAAAATTATTTTTCCGAGATTTAAACAATTCTAAACATGGGCAGAAGATGTTACGAAATATATAAAAAATAGGGATATATTTTTCAAAATATATAAATGATAAGCAACATTTGAACTGTGAATTGTTTACACAGAAATATTAGGCAGTGTGTCGTAGTGAAAATATTTTTTATATTAGTTAATTTATAAGCTATTTTGGACTAATGACATTTGTCTAAACTTTTTCTGGTATAGAAATAAATAAAAAACTAGCGGGAAAATAATCTACCCAAATACATCATGGACTCTACATCATCATAGTATTAAGCTACAATTGTATACTCTATAAATAAAACAACTTCAAAATTAAATAAAAAATTGACCAGCAATAATTTAATGAGTGCAAAGTATCTGTCTACAATATGTGCGTATGTTTTTATGCAATTTTATTTTTACTCTACACTTATTGTTATCGTTATATTTGTTAAATCTTATAAATCATCTATTTTCATAACACAAAGAGCTGTTTGTAACTGCATCTTAAAATACATTTTATTTATATTGATAATGTATTCTACTAAAACAAATTATCTCTCTGTAGAAGTGGATGTAGTGTGTTTGTAGAACTCCAAAACTTAGGTCTAAATCGAGACAGTTTCTGATAAACGTGATGCACCAATTTTTAATTATGTAAGGTGCAGTGGCACTAGTCTTTTTAAGTTTTTATGCACTAAACAATCAATAACGTGCGACGTTTTATTAAATCTTCTTCGTTTTGGGGGACCTTTTCTATTTATTTATTCTCAGAGCCCTTGAAGTTTTTGTGTAAATAATTTGTAAATGAATTGTTTTCTTATAATCCGATATTCCTTTTTGGAATCTTTTACCGTTTAGTCATTATTAAGGTAGCCAAAAATTCATAATTTATGGCGATCTATGTAATCTTCAATATCTTTTTGAAATATTTGAGGAACATCCTTTATTTGAAGTACCGGCTATTAAACTGTGCTGTAACGGTTCATTAAGACTGTACTCAAACCACAAGGACAACTTTGCGACTCAAGTATCAATTCATTTTTGATTCACATAAAATTGGCAGGGGTTGTTATCTCATTGAAACTATATCATTGTTAAACTATCTCATTGAAAGATGTTATCGATTTTTTGGTAAACATAAAAATGTTTAGAAAATACCTTGAAATTAGACATCTTGAATTTAATTTCAGGATAAAAAAAAATAACAACCATATAGAGAAGAAAAAGAGTTTTTAGGTCACTCAAAACCACTTATACCTCGATAATGATGCTGTTTATTAAAAAACGGAAAACACAATAAGATTTGGAATCGTTTCAATAGGCAGTTCTTTCAATTTCGTGCCTACATGTAAAAGGAAAGAGAAACCGGGTACAATCATTAGACATCTTTTGAATCCTTTGTAATATATGAAAAATGTAAGAGTCCTTTTCACATAATGTAACCGACCGATTCGGATAAAAATTTGGAATCCATACTAAACTGATATTGTTGAAGATTCATGGCTAATAGTTTTTATTTTAGAACAAAGAAAATTTCTCAGACATTTGGCATTTTTCAAATTTTATTTTTCTCAAATTATTTATTCATTTTTTTAACTATTTGCCACACAGGATCTTATATTTACACTCTACCACCAAAAAAAGTTTGATCAAAGTGAGTGGAGTACCTTATGATTTAATAATGCTAAAGATAAATTTTTTCGGGAAACGTTGAATAAACATTGCTATTTTTAATTTTATAAAGTTCTTGCACAGATTTATCAAACACATGAATCAAGACATGTATGAAAACTTGGATAAAATTCAGTTTCATATAGCACATGAGTTTAAAACGCTGAAGTGAAATTGATGTGAGTGGACATTACTTTGCTGGTCTTGCCTCCCATTAAAAATGAGTTTATAAGTATGTCAAAAAGTTTTGTGATAATTCATCGGTGCACTTGAGTTTAAATAGGCACTTGCATTTAAATAAGTCGATTGTGAAAATTGTAAAATTATGGAGTTGAATTTCCTTGTCTGACCAAAATAGGTAAAAATACTAAACGCAACAGGCAACTTAAGACATTTTGTAGCAATATATTGTTATAGAAATGAAAAACTAACAATATTAAAAGCACCAATCGTATTAAATTATAATGAATACCATTGCCTGGAAATTTTTAATTCGTTATAAAAACTTAAAGTTGAATCCTCCGTCTCATATATATATATATATATATATATATATATATATATATATATATATATATATATATATATATATATATATATATATATATATATATATATATATATATATATAATTAATATATATATTTATATATATATGAGAAAATATTTATCACCCTTAGCATTTAATATATTTTTAGAATGTGAATATATTTAATACTAAATTTTACATTAAATCGATTTCTGTCAAACACCAATTAAATTTCTTTAATGAAATTTTTTTCACTACCAATTATACAAAATTACTGCGAAATTTTCTTTACACGATCATTTACCAACCAATTTATTTAAAGATATCGGAAATAAATCTAATCAAATTTGCAGAAGAAATGAACATACAAAACAAAAGTTTAACATTTTAATAATTGTGCCAAAAAATAAAAGATTTCTGCAATAAATATTGCATTTGATGTTATAATAAAGAATTGTGTTAAATGTTGTGGCTAAAATTTTCATTCTAAATTCATTTTAAATTTACTTTCGTATTTACTGAATTGTGATTGCGTTGAGCTTCACATAAATCTAGAAATACCCTGAATGAAAAGCTTTTGTTATCAGCACATTTCTAACATGCCACACCAAAGCATGGTTACATATACCGGGTGATTCAGAAGTTTCGGGAGTTTTGAAATGTTAATAATTAAGAAACTATGTAGAATACAATGATCCGGTATTCAGATATATGCTCAGAAACATGTGGTATTTTTGAATGTGGTATTTAGAATATTTTTTTTTAAATATATATAGCTAAAACTTTTAGTAACAGGTAGCGATGCTGTACAACACCGAATGTACCTATACTATGTGTTACATAGATATATAAGCTCATTGCGGTTTATGTTCAGACACTTTTTTTTAAGTAATTCAAATTGCAGTGAATTGTAGGAAATTTTGATGCAAAATTTGATGTGTAACTGCTATATTTAGACATACGTTTTTTGCATGTTGAGTTGTGTTCTTTTCGTACAATACGTGAAGTTAAAACTGAAAAAATATTCGATGACCATTACAAATGTGAAAGCTATGGTAAACAAAGTTTGACAAAAGAGCCCATTGGAAGGTCGTAATCGAAACAGGAGATCCCAAACGTCTGTTGCAATCGTAAATGAGGTACAAGTTGATGCCAATAGTCAATGGAATTCATCAGCTCTTGGTGAGGGTAGTACACTTGTAATTTCACGATGAACTGAAATGTCTTATGGAATTTATTTCTGCTTTGAGGATGCTGCACACGTTGTTTTGCATCGGTTCACGCAGTACTTATAAGCTATGGGCGGCATAATGGAATTTTGTAACCCTTGAAGACTAATTCCGTCTTTTTGGTAAGCTGTATCAAACCGTAAAAAGTAATACTATGGATTACAGTGCCTCTTGTTCGCAAAACGTGTAACTAATAGAATATGTTTGTTTTATCAAAACAAAATGCTTAAGTTTCGAAGCATTTCTGTGAAAACCGCATACTTCTATCGTTTGTAGTTTGCTAACTATTAGCATCTCAAAATTCCCGGAACTTCTGGATTACCCACCCGGTATATTTGATATTCAAATGAGTTGACGCTACTCTATACACTAAGAATGAAAATATGAACTACTTTAATGTTATGAATTTTTGCCTTTTTAATCCTAAGCTTGAATTGTTTTTTAACACTAAAATTACGGGAATCAAATCTATAAGAAATACCCACAAATTTGATAAATCTTTAGAAGAAAATGTAAGCTAAATAAAAGAATGACAAACTACAACATCTGTGCAATATGTCACCACTGAGAAGATTTATTTACGGTATACTGGCTTTAGCATTTTTCCAATTTTACCAACGCGTTAGCTGATGGAAATTGTGAGAGCTCTAAATGAATAATTATGTACAAATTTATTGTACATTCGAACTTTTCAAAAAAATAACAGTATAATGTTTGAAAAAAATAGAAACACTCTTTGATAAGCATTATTTATTTTCAAAAGGACGACTAACTTCATGACTAAAATTCAAATTTAGAAAATATTCGTAATACGTCTGTAGGTACTTATGTAAGTCATCACCTCATCGAGTTCACGAATGGAATTCGACGATTAGTTAAACGACCATTAGTTTGCCATATGAAAATTCAACTGTTCTACAAAGTCATATCTCGAATGAAATCACCGGAAAACAACTGATTTTAATGGTTAACTTCTAGACTTAATTTCGAGTTCTCCTGCTCCCAGTGCTTTATGATTTCTTACTTTCGAATGCAAGAAATTGGAAATGATATTACAGTTACAGATATTTACAGTTAACAAAAAAAAATCCAATCATTAAGTGTTTTCTACCAAAATTTCCAATGTCATAAAAGTGCATTTTAATATTGAAATCAAATTTCAACTAATCCCAGAAAATTTCTGAGAAACTCAATATAATGATAATCTGTGAGGAAGTCAAAATTTTTATAATAAAGCATTAATTTGCAAAAAAAAAAATCGAATATGAAAGTTTTCTCTGTTTGATGCGAAATATTTAGCGTGTACTAGTGAATTTCTGAAAACTATATTTCTATTTTTTACTGTATTTTTAGATAATTCTGTAGGAAAGATAAATATTTTTTTGTTTAAATTATTTAATCTAATCGTTTATTGTTCTCTTTTATTATTTATTTATAAAATTTTGCGAATTTCTAAATTATTTACAAAATGTATTATAATAATTTGCATAAAATTAAATTATTAATACATAATAACCTGCTCAAAGACGTATATTTACATTTATTTTTTACATTTCATTTCTTAATCGTATTTTTCAATGTTGTAGTTTCATAGCCGTTTGTTGTAATTTAATGAATTATTCTAGACAAAAAATATCTAAACTGCAATTCTAATTTTGGTTCAATTGTGGAACTATAAGAGGATTTAAACTTTATCAACGGCTTCTAGTTGAGGAAAATGTGGTTTAAAAATCCGTTTTTATGTTTTAATTAAGTATTTTTAATATTAAAGTATTGTACCTATTGATATCTGAAACAATGTACGTAATTTATTTACTTGTATAAAAGAAGGATCTTAGAGAGAAATATATTATAAATAACCTAGCTCAATTATATTGCTTCAAATAAAAAAGTGTAATTAAAATAGATATATAAATTTTTATCTTATTTTATAAATATATTTTTGTAAAAACTAAAATTTATGTAACAGAATAATTTAAAAAAAAAATGAAACATAGTTGCATATTTTTATTTATTTTTCCTTTAACTTTTAATAATTTTTCAGACTTAATTGCGGAACTTATTTTAATAGTATGAAAATTTTCCAATTTAAATTTTCAGATTAATATTTTTAGTAAAGTTTCGTTTCAAAATAATTAAGGTTTTTATTAAATTAAAAAATTTTCGACTAAATTTAAATACTGGGAGGAACATTTTCATGAAAATTTTCTGATTCATTAGCAATTCTGGAAATACAATTTCATAATTTCTCTAATAATTTTCAAAGAAAACGAAGTTTAAGACAGATGTTTACGATGATAGGATATGTTAATATTGATAAGATAACTTTTAAGAAACTTTTTTTTAAAATATATATATAGATATATGCTAATAGATAGCATATATAAAGATATATGCAGATATATGCTAATAGATATTTGCTTAATTCTTACACTCTTTGAATGAAAAGAAATATTTAAATAAATCCAAAATAAAGTAAAATTTTTCTAAAACTTTATGAATAAAATCAAATTACAAAAGAGTGCACTATTAAAAATTTGTTATTTTTGCTGCATCGTCACTCCACGGCTTTTATAGAATATCTCTGTTTTAACAAATGAGAACGCCCCATAATACAGTGAAGTAATCGTTTTCTATATTAGCAGTGGAATGACGTTGCAGCAAAGGTTTAAATTATTTAACAGTTTATGTTACAGAAAATTATTTTTAAGTGTCTTATGTAATAAATAAAAGAAACTCTAAATAAAATTTAATGAAAGAAACATCTCTAACTTTTGCTACATTGTAAGGTATGCCTGTAAGAAAGAAAAATATATTTTGTTTAAATTATTTAATTATTTATTGTATTCATTTATTATCAGGGGTGATTGTGACTCAAAGTGAAAAATCCTGAAAATTAACTGATACAAAGTTAAAAAACCTGAAAATTATCGAATGCAAAATATATCAGTTTCAAAGGTAACATTCACACAGAAAGATTTGGATCAACAACAAAAAAAAATTAATAATAATAATAATAATAATAATAATAATTTTGGAACTGGTAAAACAGTTTTTTGGATTTAAAAAAGGATTTATAAAAATGTAGCGAAAAATCAGTTATTAAAGCAGAAAAAAACAGTTTTTGGAACAGTACCTTTCAATCAAAAACATTTTTTTCATAATCTTTTGCCGAAATTTGCGCCTTTTTTCGTGATCTTTTGACGAAATTGTTCGGTTCATCCTGATCTTTTCAAGATATGTGCCTTTTTGCTCTTATTTGACGAATTTGACCTTTTTTCACAACTCTTTAACGCAATTGATCGATTTTGCGCTCTTATGTGATAAACGTTTTCTCTTTTACGTGCTTATTTGACAAAATTGATCATTTTACCCCATTGTTTGACGAAATTGATCGTTCTTTTTCAGGATTTTTTAACGAAATCGGCCCTTTTTTACGAAATTTGCGTTTTCCCCGCGATTCTACAAAGAAATCACGATTCTTTAAAGAAATTTTTGTCTTTCATCTTTTATGATATTTACATTTTTCCTGGGATGCTTTCGGAAATTCGCGAAGGATTTGACTCGGAAGGATTGATTGAAAAACCCGGAAATCTGGAGTACACCCGGAACACAGTCATCCCTGTATTATTCTCTTTCATTATTCTACTACAAATATTTGCGAATTTGTAAATTATTTTCAATATCAAAATTTGTATAAAATTAAATTATTAAAACGCACAAATATGTTATGAAGAACTATTATTTTTAACACAATCAAACTGATTGGTAAAGTATTAATACGAATTGAATATTTACAGCTGAGCGAAAAATTGCCCAGGCCGGGAATCGAACCCGGATACTTGGCTTACAAGGCCAATGCTTTACCTGTTAAGCTATCTGGGCGATAGCCGGCTGGGATTTTTTGCTCGGATAACCTTATTGGTCGTAACATCCGGTCTGTCATTTGAAACAGCTCGCAGAATAAACCGCAGGTAATGGAACTCCATATAAAGATGGATACGTAGATATACTATTATTTTAAACACAATCAAACTGATTGGTAAAGTATTCATACGAATTGAATATTTTCAGTTGAGCGAAAAATTGCCCAGGCCGGGAATCGAACCCGGATACTTTGCTTACAAGGCCAATGCTTTACCTGCTTTACCTGCTGGGCAATTTTTCGCAAACAAAACTATGAAATAAGATGGAATAATTGCATGTAGACTGCCGAATTCTAAAAATACAAACTCTACAAAGTTACAAATTGACAAATTGCATTCTAAGCTATTGAAAATGTTCAATTTTTTGTGAAAGTGTAAGAAAAATAAAGGTGTGGTGTGTGTGTGTGTGAGGGGGGGGGGGATGAGGCAAAAGAATATCAGACCGCGAGCTTCTTTTTGCTTAAAAAGGGCCGCTTAAATAGAATTATTAGAAACATTGCACAGTTTTAACTGTGCTTCTTTGAATCAATATTTAGGATGTAGCTCGGCCACTGTAGGGAGTCAACAGGGGTATTAATGCCAAGAATTGGCCTTATGACTCCGTTATAGTTGTTTCGCTGTACATTTTAAATTACAAATTATCTCGAGAAGATATCCAAAATCTTCAACAACATTTTGAAAGTCCATGAAATGTACTACAAATATATACAATTAACAAAGTATATCCGGACAAAAAAAAAAAAAAAAAAAAAAAAAAAAAAAAAAAAAAAAAAGTCTTCACATCACAAAACGTATCTTGCGAATTTTAGATTAAGCGTTACTTTTAGTTGCTTGTAAAAATAATAAGACCTAAAAATTAAATAAATTAACTTGAAGCTGTTTTTTTGCGATTTATATGACTCAAAACCCTTCTGCGCAGAGCACATGGGTGTCATTTACCAGATTATTTCATAATTATGCATAATATTAGCACTTGGCGTTATTACACCAGACCACTTTACGTGATTTATTTACTTGCATAACTGAAGAATCAGAGAGAAATGTATTATAAATAACCTAACTTAATTATATTGTTTTAAATAAAAAAAAGTGTAATTAAAATAGATATATTAATTATTACATTAATTTATAAATGTATTTTAGAAAAAATTAAAAGTTATGAAACAAAATATTATAAATGAAACATAGCTCCATATTTTTTTTAATGTTTCCTTTAACTTTTAATAATTTTCCAGATTTAATTGCAGAAATTATTTCAAAACTATTGAAATTTTTCAGTCTAAATTTTAAATTAATATTTTTAATAAAGTTTCGTTTCAAAATAAGGTAAAGTGTTAATTAAAATTGAAAAATTTCGACTAAAATTAAATAATGGAAGGAACATTTTGTTGAAAGATTTCGGTTTTATTCACAATTCTGCATTTAAAATTTTATAATTCCTCTTACAATAAAAAAAATCGAAGTTTAAGACAGACTTATGATGATTGTATATTTTAATATTGATAAGATAATGTTTAGGCAACGCTTTTTTATGTATGCATGCAAATGTATGCAAATAGCAATTTGCTCAGTTCTTACGCTCTTTGAAATAAAAAAATAATTGAATAACATCAAAAATAAAATAAAATTTTACTAAAACATTAGAAATAAAAATCAAATTACAAATGTACATATCAGAGATAATTTTTTTTAAGTCTTACATAATAAATTGAAACAAGTACCTCTATAAAGCTTACTTTATTAATTTTTTAATTAAAAACGAAATAGAAATATTTTAATAAGTTTAAAATCACTTATATTACTGTTGTCTTTTTTAATATATAAAGTACTCTTTAATTACAATTGTTTAATTATTTTTGTAGCTATAATTATTTTTAGGAATTGATTTACTAAGTTTAAAAAAAATACTTTAGTCCTCATTGCATCATGTTCTATATCTGGTACATGCCTAAAAAAAAACTATAATTGACATTATATTTCATAAATCTTGCCAATAACCTCTCTGATTAAGAACAGTGCAAAGAACAGAATGACACTTATATTTTCCATGCCAGATGGCTGCATATTAGAAAAACAAATAAGAGTTTATTCTTGGAAAAAAATAAATAAATATTAAAAATGAATAAATGAAATAAAATCAATAAAAAATTGATCAACTTCTTACGGTAAAACTTACATTTATTATTGTTAATGAATACAAAAAAAAAATATTAATTTTAAAAAAAGGTTGCAGAATAATAACCACTGAACAATGGAGCAAAATTGGAATTTCGTTCTCTACGTAATATATGTATATATATATAGATAGACATCTGGACATCAAGACAAACAATATTAAATAGAAAACTTAGGGTCCCAAACGTCTTCCGAAAGAGATAGGCGCCATTAAAGTTTAAAGTTTAGGATCAGAATATTCAAAAGATTATAAAAACAGAAATATTGGTCGATTCGTTTGCGGTTTCCACTAAAACTATTCTTTATGTCAGTATTGTCTTGAAAATAAATTATAAAGATAAATTTCAAAAAGTACCGATAGAGGGCGCTTTAGTTTTGGAGTAAGGGACAGCTATATTTTACCGTTATTTTTTTGCATCGAATTAAATTTTTGGAGCGAATGCAGTTTACTCTCCTTCTTGGCGCGATTTTCAAAAATCGCCAAATTGGCGCGTTTTTGCGTCTTGTCTCCCGGAGCAACTTGCTCCAAGAGACACTACGCAAAAACACACTTTCCAAGACGGCGGCAATTAAAATAAACAAAAAGCACATAAAATACAAATCTAAAGACAAAGAAAAGGAGAATTTTTACTTACCCGGAGCCGCTGTTTTACTCCGGATTAAATTGCTCCGGATATTCCTGTTTTGCTCCGGATTGACTGGTCAATCATATACTTTTTCCCGCAGACTTTCAACAGCGTAAAGTATCCATTTGAATAATTTACTTCCTCATTCAAACAATCAACAACATTCTTTCTGAAATCAACAACTTCCATAGTAGTTACTGAACGGTATCTAACTAAATATAAAAAGAGGAAAATGCAAAAAAATAAACTCACTCGTTGAATGCAAGACGCAACTTCCAAAAACAATGTTACCGGAAGCAATTTCTAAACCTTTCTCAGTTCTCCTCTTTCGTCCAATTAGAAAACATTTACAAAAAGGAGCGTCCAATCAGGAAACGGCTTAGAAATCGGTAGAATACGTAAACCGGAGGCATATTTCAGATGTGTATATTGCTGGGACGATTACTGTTTCTAAACCAATAGGAGACCGCCATTATCACGGTCAAGTACACGCCCGCACAGTTTGATTGACAGGAACTCGTGGACAATTGATCGTGTGTGTTTATTATTTATTTGTACTCGGATTGTTTGAATTTGTACTCGGTAATTAAAAATTAAAGGTACGAAAGAATTTTTTTTTTCAAAATGACTGAATTTTATTTACTTCAATTAGAAATTATACTTCCTCTGATCCTGAAATAAATAAATAAATAAATAAATAAAAATTAAAGTAAGAATTTTGCTTATACGGATATTTACGCAGAATACTTTTTTTCCCATTTGTTTAATATATATATAAATCATTTTGGAACGATATTTAGAATATTAAAAGGGTTTGAAATATTTTTTTAATGTCTTATTTATTAATAAAAGACAGCCTCCAATAATTAAAAAAAAATCACCAACGGACTCTCGGCCCGCGATGGACTCGAACCCATATCCCCCGGTTTCAAGCTCGACGCTCTAACCATTCAGCCAGTCAGCTCACTTTCATCCGCAACAGATTATCGTTATAATTAGCACCCTCAATTGTCCACGAGTTCCTCTCAATCAAACTGTGTGGGCGTGTACTTGACCGTGATAATGACGCTCTCCTATTGGTTTAGAAACAGTAATCGTCCCAGCAATATACACATCTGAAATATGCAAACCGGAGCACACCTTAGGGTTGCCATATTGAAGATCCGAGAAGGGAAAATGAAAATGCAGGTTGGCCATATTGAAACATTTATCGCTAAAAAAAGTCGCCTTGGCGAAGGAGAATAAACTGCATTTCACCCAAATTTTTTTAGAAGCTTAGACATAAACTTAAATTTTGAGCTAAAAATCTAAATCGTTGGGAGTGGTTAAGTAGCGCAAACTGAAGTGTGGGGGGAGGTTCAAATTTCAAATGTTTATAAAAAACGGAAAAATAGGTCAATTGATTTTCGATTTTCACTAAAATTATTCTTTATGTCAGTATTATCTTGAAAAAAAATTATAAAGGTAAAATTTAAAAAAAATGCCGATGGAGGGACTTTAGAGTTTAGACTTTGGAGTAACGTACAACTATTTTTTATCTTTTTTTTATGTCATCTCATAAAGTTTTTTTAGGTGCTTAGACATAAACTTAAATTTTGAAAGGAAAATCTGAATCGTTGGGAGTGGTTAAGTAGCGCAAACTGAGCTGTGTTCAATTAGAGTGGGGAGGTTCAAATTTCAATTTATTATAAAAAACGGAAAAGTTGGTCAGTTTTTGCTAAAACTATTCTTTATGCCAATATTTCCTTGAAAATTAATTTTAAAGATATCTTTCAAAACATTCCGTTTGAGGGCGCCTTAAACTTTAGACCTAACCAACAACTATTTTTAACCGTTTTTTTTTTTTTTTTTTTTTTTTTTTTGTATCTAATTAAACGTTTGCAAAACTTCAAACTTAAATTTTGAGCTCAAAACCTGCATCGTTTAAGGAAATTAAGTAGCGGAAAATTGAACTGTGTTCTAGGGGTAGGGGGGGTAACATTTTAACTCCTGAACACAGTTCAGTTTGCGCTTCTTAACGCTTCCCATCGATTTAGAATTTGAGCACAAAATTTAAGTCCAAGCTTTTGCAAGCATTTAATTAGATACAAAAAATAACGGTTAAAAATAGTTGTTGGTTACTCTAGAGTTTAAGGGGCCCTCTAACGGAATTTTTTGAAATGTATCTTTAAAATTTATTTTTAAGGAAATATTGACATAAAGAATAGTTTTAGCAAAAATCGACCAATTTTTTCGTTTTTTATAATAATTTTAAATTTGAAGCTCCTCATCCCCATTGAACACAGTTCAGTTTGCCCTACTTAACCACTCCTAACGATTCAGATTTTCATCTCAAAATTTAAGTTTATGTCTAAGCTTCTAAAAAAAATTTATGAGATGCGAAAAATAACGGTAAAGAATAGTTGTGCGTTACTCTAAAGTCTAAAGCGCCCTCTATCGGCATTTTTTGAATTTTATCTTTATAATTTATTTTCAAGATAATACTGACATAAAGAATAATTTTAGTGAAAATCGCAAATCAGTTGACTAATATTTCCGTTTTTTATTATCATTTGAAATTTGAACTTCCCCCCCTACACTTCAGTTTGCGCTACTTATAAACACTCCCAACGATTTAGATTTTGAGCTCAAAATTTAAGTTTATGTTTAAGCTTCTAAAAAATTTAATGAGATGCAAAAAATAACGGTAAAAAATACTTGTTTGTTACTCCAAAGTCTAAAGCGCCCTCCATCGGCATTTTTAAAATTTATCTTTATAATTTATTTTCAGGACAATACTAACATAAAGAATAGTTTTAGTGAAAACCGCAAACGAATCGACCAATTTTTCTGTTTTTTAATCATTTGAATTATTGGACCCTATTTTTTAATGGCGCCTATCTCCTTCGGAAGATATTTGGGACCCTTAGTTTCCTATATAATATTGTTTGTCTTGATGTGTACTATCACTCCTTAAAGTTTGTACCATGAGTTTAGAAACACCCTGTATATATATATATATATATAAAGTATGAATTAATACAGCTTTATGTATATAGCAATAAAAGCCTTGACAGTATAATTCCTAAAAAAATGTTTTTAAACTGTATTATATTTGTAGAGTAATATTGATTATTAAAGAAAAGTTTCTGTAGCAGTAAAACCTATTTCTTCATTATCGGATATGGCTATTTCCATGCGATCTTGCCATGCCTGTCACATACTGCTTTTTGCTCTCAGTATTTTAGAACGGAATAATGTGACTTATTTTATAACAGATATCTCAGCAATCGAATAAGGTGACGCAAACTTATCGGACATAACGGTCGCCAACAAACAAAGGGATTTTCAGGTGTTTGACATTAGTAAGAAGTTTGCATAGAAATAGTCATATATCAGTTCGCGACGGTGTGGAGGTAAAGTAAATAAAATCAATTCATTTAAGTTCGTTTCCTAGCAAACAATGTTGTAAATGTTGTACAGACAACAAAATATTAAAATTTTAGCTGAAAATTCGAAAATTATAATTTTTTCTATATTTCCCATTATAAGACCGGTAAATAGAGTTTAGGTATTTTTTTTTTTCATAAAATCAGAAAAAAGTCGTGCAGTGAAGTGTTATGTTTTAATACACGTAAATACACTTTTAATACAGATAAGGTTTTACAAAAGGTTTTAATAAATCATTCTTCTTCATAATTAATTAATATATTTATTTTTGTAAAAATAAAATTAAATAATATTTAATCTTCAAATAAAATATTACTCCTCCAGGCCGCTTGGTTTTTATTATTACTATGCCATATTATATAATGAAATATATTTTTTACTACCACACCATTATTAAAGTTATTTAAATAAATGTGCTGCAATTTCGAAATTTATTACAGTATGTTTGAATCACAATCCACAAAATTTGCTTTGAGCTAAAAGGAAGTTTTGCTTATTTCTTAATTCAGTTCTTTATATTTAGTTTACTGTTTAGTAATGGGAAGCGGCAACTCCGACATCCACAACGAGTTTACGGCTAAGATTTCAGAGTTAGATTTTAATCGATTATCATATTAGAATGCAATATTTTTGCCACACCATATCTTGGAAAACAATTTAAATCCCGATTTTAGAGGTTGACAGATAGATTTATCATTGCACTTCCCTGCTTCCAGTCCCCTATATTTTCATACTTTTGGGTTAATGATCCATATATTTTAAGAACTTGTGAATCAACAAACACTAATTAAATACATATAAAATAAAGGAAAAATATAAACCATAAAAATATCCTTGATTAAACATACATTATTATTTGTTTTCTTTTTTTTAAATTTCTGTAGTGATTATATTTGGTATTAATTATGCATCATGTTTAAAAAAGTATCATAAATGGCCGTATTCTTTCTCAATCTTTTTGAACCGATTTTTTGCTTCTGCATACTGCCATGTGGTTAGTTTAACTTGCCGTTTTTTTATTTATTTGGATAGTTTTCCCTAATACTTATAAACATGTTTGTTAAAACTTAATAATGCTTTACGATTTAAGCAAAATTTTATTTCAATAACATCAAAAGATAAGGTTATTCAACAATTATGATCATTTTACGTCCGTTGCATGCACCAGAAAAAATCCTTAATGTAGAGAAAATAATTAAAATAATCCCTCTTTTCAAACAACTACTAGAACGAAGAAAATTTAAGAGAGATCTCAAAATCATGTATAGCTGAAAAGACAACCAATATATGCAACTAATTCAAAAAATATTTTAAAATATTTTAACCAATTTATTTTGAATGTTGCGAATATAAAATATTTAGAGCATTTGGTTTTGCATGCAAATATACAGAGTAATTCAACATAAAGATAGAGATAACAAACAGATAAAACTATTTAATCGAAAAGAGTTACACAGATTCTAAAAAGAAGTTAAAAAACTTTATTTTCATACTTTATAAATTTCCTATATGATCATCATTGACCACACATACAACATAGAAATATACTTTTTTTTTCAAACTTTCAATACCGTAAGTGAATATTTTTAGCATATGGAGGTACTTGACTGTACCGCTAACGAAATCTTTTGTACTATGTGAAGACAAAAATGATAATCGTGAAATTCCAACATATAGAATCCCCAAAAAAATACCACAAGCGCATGCAGATAGATGGTATCTGATGTTTGTCAAAAAGAATGTTTAAATGATATTCGTGTGAACCACGAGATTTCATAGAATATTTCTAAAGTGTATAAATTAAATTTCGAACATTATTTTATAGTATGTTTAATCCTTATATGTATTTTTTTCCGGTTTAATAGTGATATCCTTATGTAGTCGCTTATAGGTTTTGAACGGGTCTGTAAGTTCATGATCAAGAAGTTTTTCGATACCAGTAATTTCTAATACAACATTTATGATTGAATGTAGTGAAATTTCAAGTGTTCCAACTAGATTTATTATTCTATAAAAAAAAGGATGTTTCACCTGGGAAACAACGTTCAAACTCTGATATTGGAGTAGTCATTAATGTATTGTTTCCAGCTGTCATAGCGTTTTCGCAAATTATTACCCATTTAAAATGCTTTAGAAAAATAAGTTTACATTTTAATTTAAAAAGAATGACATTACACTGTTTGTATACAAAATGAAAGAAATTTAATTTCCAGTGAAATTGTGTTTAAAAACCACAATCCTCAAGTTTTCTTTTAATATTTTTTATCGGTTTTGAACAGAATTTCAATTTATTTTATTCGGTAGTATACCTTTTTTTTAAATAGGTTGAAAAGTATGGAAAAAATGGATACTTTTTTATGTTTAAATTTAACTCCATTTATCAGTTTTTATACTCATTTTAATGCATAAAGTATCTTAATTTTTATTGAAATGAATGTCGTAAATTCTTATAAAAGTGTTTTAGTTAGAGGGCATTTTGAAACTCAAATATGTCATAATGTATTCAGATTTTTTTTTTCATTTAAAGATAAGCAAATAACATATAAGTAAAACCATTTCTGTGTTATTTGATCTCCACTCACATTTTCTCTATCAGACACTTAAAGATTTAAATTTAATTACATTTTAAATTTAACACAATTTAAATTACATTTTGGATTTTTACGATGCACTCTTTAAATAAAAAATAGATTTTTAAAAACAAAGTCCTAAAAATTAAGTAATAAAATATTAATATGATAGTGTGGTTTTATAATAGCAACTATAAAACTAAAATATGTAAATAATACTAATAATGCAAAGTTTAAATAAAAATGTATTTTTTTTAAATAAAATTCTTAAACATAAGTAATAAAATATGAATAATTGTATGGTTTTGTAAAGCAACTATAACATTAAAATATGCAAATAATGCTAATAGTTTACCAATTTTAAATTAAATGTATCATTTCTTAAAATAAAAATAAAAATTCTCTAGCATTTATATAAAGTCTTTTACATTAATGACAATTTTTTTAATTGAAATTCACAATCCTCATAAACAATTTAGCATGCATTAATTGCTTAATTTATTGTGTTAATTATATCGTAAACAATTAACAGATGATTAGAATAATATTACAATAACACACGTCTCAAACACAAACTCTATAAAATAGATGTAATTAAATTACATCCTCGTGGCCGATCCAGTGGCGTGGTCGGTAGCGTGAGCTCCTCCCACACCGCTGGACCCTGGTTCGAGTCCAGCTAGCGGCATGGGTGTGCGGGTGTTGTCCCTGTGATGTGTATTAAAATGTATGTACTGGATTTCTTGTAATAATAAAGTGTTCTGTATTTGTTTCTGTGGTTTATGGATCATTCGAGGTAACAGCCATTGTAGCTATAGACCTCAAAGCATTGTTAACTCAAACTCAAACATCCTCGTGAATATTTATCAAGTTCATTTAATGCAATTTCCTTTAATTGCGACAACTGGAAGTAATAGCTTACTGAAAGGAAGAAACAAATAGATTACTGTCAAACTATATGCCTCTAATTGTGTATGTTAAAAAAAAATCATCCAATTAGTTTCATATTTAGTAAATTTGTTTGAAAGATAATTAAAATTAATTGTATAATCTATAGTGCAATTTTATTAGATTTGTTTAACAAATGAAAGTACTGAATAATAACAACAATCACAACACTCGATTCTCTTTAAATAAACTGAATTAGTATTTCAAATTATAAAGTTCTAAATAAAATTTTGAAATATTTTAAAATCATAATTTTTTTTTGCAATACATATATATGTGTGTGTATGTGTGATATAATATTATATTTAAGATATAGTATAATATTGTTATATTAAAGGTTAAATATGAAATTCAATATTTTTGATTTATTTAAATTTTTCCTTAATGTTCAGTTTGGTTTATTAATAAATTCGACGGGTTAATATTGTATTTTATTAATGATCTATTATTAACAAAATGAGTAATTTTTAATATTCATTTTACTCAAAATCATTTTTTTTCCGAAAATGTATCCTTCTGGATATCAAAGTAATTTTTGCATGATTATATATTTATCTATTCCTTCAACTGCTTTTGATAGAACCGGATAAAAAAATAGGTAAATAAATCTACTGAAACAAATTAGAAACTTTCTTAGATTTAATTAGATTTCCAACTATAAAAATAACAGAAAACACTAAACATCTTGAAAATTTTTTAAATTGCTATATAGATTCCAAAATAGTTTAAATATAGAGGGGTATACTATATAAGGATATTTGAATTTAATTCATGTCATCCAGTTTCTGCTATAGTAAAAATCTTTTGAATTATAACTCGAAAAACGAAAGAAATGCTAACACGTAAGTACGATTAAACTCGCCCAGACGGTTTCATTTAAATCTTTTGGGTTACAGATTATTTTCAATTTTGAGAACAAAATTAATTTTACATTAATAATGTTAAGCGTAGCTATTCAATTAGATTCACCGAAGTTTAGATATTATCGTATTGTCTTAAATCTAACGAATGTGTTAATTTTATATCCATATTTATATTGGATATTTATATAATAAAAAAAAAAGTTTTTGAAGACGTTAAGAATAGATTGCATTGAAAGAGGGTTCAGCAGATAATCGAGCTTTTTAATGAATTTTTGCGTTTAGCAGCACAGAAATAGTTTAAAAAAGTAATCAATCTATAAATTTAAAGAATAATATATATGTATAAAACAAAGAATCCGAAAACGGTGAAAAGAGTTAAAAGAACGTTTACATTCCTATAGTATTTAACTACATTTGTAACTAAAATAATGCTTTTTATTACTAAATAATATATACTGTTGTAGTAAAACCGTCGTTATTTAAAAAATCACATTCATATTTACATGCGATCAAGTCAAATTATTTTCGTACAATGTTGATACACATCTTATAAACGTATTCTATATATTAGAAAATAACTTTAACATTGAATTCTTGCAAAGTGTTATGAAATATTGCACTTAATACGTTAACGTTAAACACAATACACTGAAGAAACCCTAATGTTTAATCACAGACTTCGGTATTTAAATAAGAGTTCCGATAGTTGGAACAAGATTGCAATAAGAAGCTCCAGGTGATGGTACAAGATTTCACTATTTGATGGAGGCAGCCACTGAGTACAAAATATGGTATCAAACTAAAACAAGATTTTTAAAAGTGTAGCTTATTTTATGATGAACTAGCTGACCCGCCCGGCGTTGCCCGGTTCCGTATTAACAATATTAGACGAACTTGAAATTTGTATGATTTTATCACTATTCGAAACATGCAGAAATGCATTGTTTGAAATATGTGGCTGCTGACTGTGAAAAATCAATAAAATAATAATAATAATAATATTGAGCTCTAAAAATACTCGAAATGAACAATGGGAAACGCGGGAGAGAATATGTGTCCAACATTTGCGTGATTTTTTGTGAAAGTGTTGGTATTTATCCGTAAAAATCACTGTTAAGTCAGGTAACCAATTATATTTTTTTTCACATAGAAATCCCAAGTGAAATATTTTGAATTTAAAGCTAATTATATCGCTCTTAAATCCGACTATACCGTGAATGAAATCGATACTGGATGTTAATTAAAAGGTTTGCATATGGTATTATAATTTCAGAGCCATTTAACAAAAATAAGTGTGTATTTTTAATCAAAGCATGTGTAATGTTCACTCTGTGGACAAATTCCTAACCGCAAATTTTTGTATCATAACCATAACCTGTCTGTAATCAAGTGTGACTTAACAGTACCCTACCGTAACTTAAATATAACATAATTGTAACCTATCTTTAATCTAACCATAACAATCGTACCGTAATGTAATTGCAACCTAATCGGAACCTAAATGTTACCTAACCATACATTGGGTTCATGTCCATGGAAATTAGTTTGCCTTTTGTTCGGATCTTGTTATGGTTCTTTAGAATATTTTCGTCGGGTTTAAATTTGGTTCGATTCAGATTTTAGGTATTTTTTGAAATTGGATTTTAATATTCGGGTTGAATTCAAGTCCATAGAAATTATTTTGCCTTGCTCGGATCCAGTTATGGTTCTTTGGAATATTTTTGTCGGGATCAGATTTGGTTCAATTCAGATTTCGGCTTTTTGTTCAAACGGAATTTTTGGGTTCTTGTCTTCTGGCGTGTCCAAGAGAAATTATTCTGCATTGTTCGAATAAAAGCATGTTTCACTGGAATATTTTTGCCAAGTTCAGATTTGGTTCATTTCAGATTTCGGCTTTTTTTTCAAATGGAATTTTTGGGTTCGGGTCTTCTTGCGTGTCCACGGAAATTATTCTGCCTTGTTCGAATAATAACATGCTTCACTGGAATATTTTTGTCAAGTTCAGATTTGGTTCATTTCAGATTTCGAGATTTAAAAAAAAAAAAAAGTTTAGATTTGGTTCATGCCCACAGAAATTTTTTTTTCTTATTCGGATCCGGTTACGGTTCTTTGGAATTTTTTTTGTCAGTGTTCAGATTTGGTTCGATTAAGTTTTATGTTCGTATCGGGTATCGGTATCGTATTCGAGGTCAACGGAAATTATTTTGTCATACTCGTATCCGGCTATGGTTCTTTTGAATATTTTGGTCGGATTCAGATGTGTTTAGAGTCGAATTTCAGGTTTTTTCAAATCGAATTTTTGAGGTTCGAGTAAGGTTATATCTATGGGAATTATTTTGTCTTGCTTAGATCGGGTTATAATTCTTTGGAATAATTTTGTCCGGTTCAGATTTGGTTCAATTCAAATTCCGGGTTTTTCTTCAAATAGAACTTTTAGATCCAGGTCTTCTTGCGTGTTAATGGATATAATTCTGTCTTGTTGGAATAAGGACATGCTTCACTGGAATATTTTTCTCAAGTTCAGATTTGGTTCAGTTCAGATTTTCAAATTTTTCCAATGATGTTTTTGCGGTTCGGATTGAATTCAAGTCCAGGAAATTTTTTGGTCTTGTTCGGATCCGGTTGAGGTTCATTGAAATATTTCTGTCAGATTCAGGTGTGGTTCGATTTAAATTTGAGGTATTTTTTCGAATGGGAGTTTTAGGTTTCTAACGGGTTGATGTCCACCAAAATTATTTTGTCTTACTCGAATCTGGTTATGGTTCTTTCGAATATTTTGGTCGAATTCAGAAGTGGTTTTGGTCAAATTTCAGGATTTTTCAAATGGAATTTTTTAGGTTCAAGTCGAGTTTATGATCACGGAAATTAATTTGTCTTGCTGTGATCGGATTATAGTTCTCTGAAATATTTTTATTGGTTTCAGATTCCGTTCAAGTCATATATATGGTTTTTTCAAAGAAAATTTTTAGGTTCGGGTCAGGTTTTAACCCACGAAAATTATATTTCCTTTTTCGGATCGGGTTATGCTTCATTTGAACATCTTGCAGGATTCATATTTGGTTCTGGTCAGTTATTAGATCCATTGTTTTTTTTTAAATAGAATTTTTAGGTTCTGGTGGGGTTTATACTCACGGAAATTTTGTCTATCACAAATCGGAATGTAGCTTGTTTTTTTTTGGGGGGGGGATCAGGTTATGTTTTAATTAGTCTAAGCATTAAGGCTATAACCAGCTTTGCCACTATTCTTTTTATGACGAATTCTCATAAATAATTTACTTTGCTATTTGATAAATTATTTTTGTGTATGAATCATTTTCGGATTCGAACAATTGTACGCCAAACAGCCATTTTATTTTCTTTTTAAAACAAATTAAAGCCATAATAAAATTTTAATTTGAATAGACTCATTTAAATTTAATCAATGACTTCAAAAAACCCTCCTAGAGTTGTATACTTTTTTTACTGCAACACTGCTAATCACTCATACATTCTAATGTTCGAAGTGCCAAAAATCTGCGTACAACCAATGAGTAAACATAAATTAATAGAGTGGATGTATGTCTTGGGGTTAAGCCAAAAACGTATCCATAAAATCCACTACATTAAGTTTAATTAAGCACCAAGAAAACCATGTGCTTTGACACGCCGATCAATTCAAACTGGTTTAAACCCGTATATTTTCATTTTTGTTTTTTATCGTTTAAACTGTTATTGAAGAGATGACTAAAATTTCGTTTAAAAAATGATGATTTGTGCCGTTATTGGCTGTAATACACGATCGGAATGCATAAAAATACAAATAGATCAATCATTAGCAAGAATTATTTGATTATTTTTATCATATAACTTTGAAAAATGCATATAGAAGCATCATTTAAGATTTTTCTTGAAAAGTTAACCTTCTTTCGTTAACGTCTTAAAATCGTCTGCACTCTGAAATCTAGATTTTAGATTGATTTTTGTTATTTAAGTTTTCATGCATGATTTTAAAAGAATGTTTTCATAAATATATTTTATATACTGATATGCAATTATTAATATATTGTTAAGTCATAAACATTTTTCTCTTACGTTATAAAGTATTAAAAAGTTCTGAAAAAAACTTTTAGAAATACAATTTTTAGTGGTGAAATCAAATGTTTTCAATATTTTATTTGATTTTATTTTGACATTTAATTATTTTTATATTTATTATTTATAATATTTTATTATATATTATTTATAATTTTATTTTCCAATTTCAATTATTTTAAAATCAAATATTTATTTTAATAAATATTATGACAGAAAAAGGCCATTTAAAAAATTACTATTTCTTCTTAAAATGTGCTTCATCTGTAATTCATTTCTTTTCTTCTACAAAATCTCTTTCTTGTTACTTTTGATTGGGTCATTAAAATTTGACCAATGAATGGTTTCATGTTGCAAATCTTTTTTGCGGCTTGCTTCACCTCCACCTAACTTTTTCTTTCATGACGTACAACAGCTGTGATAAAAAAAAAATCCTCAGTTAAACTGACAGTTTGCCAGTCTATTATTTTTAAAGGTCTTTTGAAAAAAATAACCTCTCACTTTGGAAATGGTAAGCACTTAAATTTGTTTCTTTAATTCTGTCCCAGCATTTTTAATTATTTCTGCGAGAATTTTATGCAACGAACCAACCATAAAGAAATGAAGGGAAAAAAGTGGAAAAAAGGCGATTTTTTTTAATGAGAGTGATTTTTGGAATTTAAATAATTACTCAGTTAATAATTGGAATTTCGAAATTCTGAAGCTCAGGTGGATGAGGAGAGATTTGGGGCTACTCTAAAAAAAAATTCAGTCTGGTACATGCCGCGGATTTTGCTAGCCATCGCAGACACACACACACACATAAGCAGACAGACAGAGCGTTTTTTTTTTTTTATTTATTTAGTGCTAGCTGACCCTCCCGGCGTTGCCCGGATCCGTTATAATAATATTAAACAAACTTGAAAATTGTATGAATTTTTCTTTAACTTGAAATATATGGAAATACATTGCCTGAAATACGTGGGCACTAACTGTGAAAAATTCATTAAAAAAAAACTTATATTTAGCTGTAAAAATGCTCAAAATTACTGCAACGGGAAACGCGGGAGATAATATGTGTGCAGCGATTGCATGATTTTCGTGTTAAAATCTTGATATTTATCCGTAAAAATCACTGTTAAGTCATGTAACAAGTTACTTTTTTAAAATAGAAATATCAAGTGAAATCTTTTAAATTTCAAACTAATTATATCACTATCTAATCCGCCTATACTGTGAATCAAATCGATACTTGAATGATTATTTAAAAGTATATAATATTATAATAGCTAAAAGTATATAATATTATAAACATAGCTGTCAACTTTTAACTAATCTTCCGTAATACCTTTATTAGTTTGATCCAGGTTAACCTCATTTCGAACCAAAAAAAATTATTTCATGAATCTTTATTTATTTACTTTATATTTTTTAAGTAGCACTCATTCAATCTCATTGCTTTAAAAAAAATCTGTATCGAAATTCATTAAACCGGGATCTTAATTAACACACGTATTACGGAAAATTAATGTAATGTAGGTACCTATGTATAAAATGTAATTTAAATGTATATAATATTATAATTTCAGAGCCATTGTAAAAAAAAAAGGCCTATATTTTTTATCAAAGCATGCGTAATGTTCACAATGTGGTCAAAATCCGAACGCAACTAATTGTACAGTAACCATAACATGTCTGTAAACTAACTGCGACTTAACCGTAACCTAACCGTAGCATAAACGTAACATAAATGTAACCTCGTACCTTTATCTTATCGCATCATTATCCGTAGTCCAACCATAACTTAACTGCAACTTAACCTTAACCTAAATGTAACTTAACCGTGATCTAACTATAACCTAACCGGAAATTAAATATAACCTAAGACTAACCGTAAACGTAATTGCAACCCATCTAGAGAAAATTGCAATCCGAACCGAACTTAAAAATCCAATGTGAAAAAATATTGGAATCTGACCCAATGCAAATTTGAACCGGACAAAAATATTCCTATGACCATAACCCGATCCAATTACGACAAAATAATTTCTATATACATGATATTTGAGCCGAGCATAAAAATTCAATTTGAAAAAACCCGAATTAATGAACCGAGTCAATTCCGAAACGGACAAAGTTATTCCAAATAATTATAATCGGATCCGAACAAGACGAAATAATTCCCATGGACATAAACTGAATCCGAAATTAAAAATTTCATTCGAAAAAAATGTTAATTTACAAAAAATTGTTGTCTCATGGCGATCCTCATTGTTCTATCACGTCCGGATATTTTGTTTTCAAAAAGCCAAGTTTGACAACATCATTTTAAAAATCGTCTGATTTTATCGAACAACAGAAATACATTAACTAGAAATAATTTGCTTTGCTATTTGATAATTTATTATAGTGTATAGTGTATTAATCGTCTGCCGATTCGAACAATTGTACGCATAACAGCCATTTTATTTTCATTTTAAAAGCAATTTAAAGCCAAAAATTTTTTTACTTTAAGTAGAATACTATTAAATATAATCAATGATTAAAAAATAACTTCCATAAAAGCCTTGTATATTTTTTGTACGGCAACATTAACCACACATACATTCGAATGTAAATGTACGAAGTGCCAACTTTCTGACATACAACAGCTGTGATCAGAATCCTAAATTAAACTGGTATTTTGTCGGTCTATGAATTTTAAAGGTCTTTGGAAAAAAACAGTGACTTTTAAATTCGTTTCATTTTCTGTCCCAGATTTTTAATTATTGCGTCAAAAGTTTAAAACAACCAATCGGCCATAAGCAAGCGAATGGAGAAAAAAGCGAAAAAAAATGATTTTTTGATGAGGATGAATTTGGGATTTTAATTATCTACTCACTTGCAATTTGGAATTTCAAAATTCTGAAGCTCAGGTACATCAGGAGGGATTTGGGGCTACTCTCAAAAAATTTTTGAGCCTCGTACATGCTGTAGATTTTGCTAGCCATCGCAGACACACAAACATACAACACGCAGACAGAGCGTTTTGTTCTTTTATTAGTGTAGATAGATATCCGTTTTTAACAAAGTGATACATAACTGTCATTACATTTCACCTATACATTACATAATATTTAATAGTAATTTAAAAAGATCTTTTATACGTTAAATATAAATATATAATTCAGTTTCAGCTTTAATTTTTATAGTTTTCGGGTTTACAAATTTCGAAGCAACTTGACGTGCTATAATTAAATTGTATTTTACCATTCGACGTTTGTGAAAAATTAAATGTAACTTTGTTATAAATTTTGAATTAAACTGCAATTGTAACTTTATTGTATTACATTTCTGACACTAAAATATATTCACAATTTATGTTAATATGTTTTATTACTAAAACGTATTTTTTTACATGAATTCATTTATAAATAGTATTTTGCTTTTCCAGAATTAGGCTTCGAATCACAAAACATTTCCAAAATAAAGTTATTTTGTAAAACATATTTTTGTGGAATATATTCAAAATTATTTCATTTTTATTATTTAAATAGATACTTACAGAAACATAGCATTTAGCTATCGCTGGAACATTCAACTTTGACATTGCAAAATTAATTGTAGCAGATTTAATCTTCTTCTGAAATAATTAAAAAACTATGTATACCTATATTTCAATTCTTTTTTTTTTTTTTTTTTTTGTCAGCAGACATCATTTGTTAAATACCGGAGATTAAATGTATTTATGTATTTCTATTTCATCTCCTCGACTTAAAATAAAACTAAAAAAGCTAAAAATGTAAAATATATTTTTATATGTTTGTCTAAAGACGTTTTTTGTATTTCAAGATAAAATGTTCCCGGGAGCTTAAATATTTCAAAATAAATTTATGTTCTTCAAATTTTCATGAAATAAAAAGTTCAAGATTTTATTTTTATCAATTTACCTGACAAAATAATACTTATAGGTATATGATAATCCCAATTGTACCCCCCTCCCTTTCTTATCAAAAGTTACGCACATAAAACATACAGAATTCAAGCGTTTTTATAAAAATCTATTTGTGTTTATGAGGGGAAAAATATAAATAAATTTCAACATTTTTTTACGCTAATGATATTACTTTCAATATCTTCGCAAATCTTTTTTACCGTTGTTTATAAAGGATTAAATGATTTTTTTTCTGTTACTAATTAATTTCTAGAAAATCGTGGCAAAATATTCTTACTTAAATGCCGGGAACTGTAATTTATTTAGTTTAAAATCCTTGGTTAACTGAGTACCTAAATGTAACTATGATTAAATGACACTTTTATATCAGTTTCGGCGTTTACAAACGCTTTTTAACTTAGTAAAATAAATATATTTTTGTATATTCAATATGTAAAAAATTGTGCATTTAACTCTTAATATTGCTTTTAAAAATTATTATATCAAGATATTCTTTTAAAAATTATTTAAAATTTAAGTTAATTTCACATTCTTATTTTATAAAGAAAATGTTGCAATAAAAAAATTAAAAGAAATAAAGAAAATTAAAAAATATCAAACAAATCCATATCATTTTTCCAGGTTTCTCTTTCATTGAGAATTTTGGTGTAATTTTGTTCCTACAGTTACAGAAATAGAAATGATTTTTAAAAATTTATTTCAAACTTCAAAATTTCGAAACCTTTTGACAATCCATGATCTATGTGGATAAATTGTATTAATTTGGTCTACATTCTATTTAATTCTAGAGCGAATGACTGTGAAATACAAACACAATCACATTTTCGTGTAATATATTATAGGAATATTCATATTTATTAACATGAATAGGCTAATTGTTTTTCTGATCTTCAAAACCTTTTTTTTTTCTTTTTCTTTTTCTTTATTTAAGAAGTGTTCTGGGGTGATAAATAACGTGAAAATACAACAAATTTTCGTGTTATAGTTTAACATTTTTGATTCCAAGCAAATTTAGAATGAGTTCTTTCAATTCTTTCACAAAATTTTGAATTTTGTGAAAGTGTAAGAAAAATAAAGGTGTGGTGTGTGTGTGTGGGGGGGGGAGGATGAGGCAAAAGAATATCAGACCGTAAGCTAATTCTTGCTTAAAAAGGACCGCTTAAGGGGACGGTGGACGTTAAAAATTTATTTTATTCATTTTTATCATTGCAATATGAAATTTTGTGCACATATATATTTCATCAACAGCATATAGAATACCTACAAAAATTTCCGACCTTATTAAAATTTGTAATTTTTTAGCAAAAAGTTAAATTTTTAAACGAAATTTTAAAATGCTCCTCGTGTCTTAATTTTTGAAATATTTTCTTGCTTTTGCATTTTTATCACTTAAAACTATAATATAAACAAATTTGTGTAATTTTTTAAATCTCTGGAATAGTTAATATTTTACAGATTTTTTTCTAAATTCCTTATCAATTTTCATTAAAATTTTTCCTTTTAATAAGTAAAAAATAAAATTTGACTATCTTAATGAGGACGAATTCTTAAAAGCTTTCACAATTTTCTTTTAAATAATATCAGGATACTTCCTTATTAATTTTATAAATATTGATAAAAAATTAAGACTCAAGGAGCAATTCAAAAATCTAAAAACGCTGAAAATTTAGTTTTGAGAAAAACAGATTTAAAGTATATAAATACACTCACCTTCATTAATTACTTCTTAAAACCTTCATAAATGATATTTTAATTAAAAAAACTGTTTAGGTACTATTATATCCCAGAAATAGACCTGTTTTTTGATGATTTTGCTATAGATGATTTTGCTCAAATAAAGGTCCACTGTCCCCTTAAATAGAATTATTAGAAACATTGCACAGTTTTAACTGTGTTTAATTGAATCAGTATTTAAGATGTAGCTCGGTCACTGTAGGGAATCAACCGGGGTATAAAAGCCAAGGATTTTTGTTACTACCCCGTTATAGTTATTGAGCTGTACATTTTAAATTACAAATTATCTCGAGAAGATATCCAAAATCTTCAACAACATTTTGAAAGTCCATGAAATGGACTACAAATTTATGTAATTAACAAAATATTTCCAGATAAAAAAAATAGTCTTCACATCAAAAAACGTATCTCGCAAATTTTAGATCAAGCGTTAATTTTAGTTGCTGGTAAAAACAATAAGACCTAAAAACGAAACAAATTGAAGCTGTTTTTTGCGATTTATATGACTCAAAACCCTTCTGCGCAGAGCACATATGTGTCATTTACCAGATTATTTCATAATTATGAGTAATATTAGCACTTGGCGTTATTACCCCCGCCTGTCGTTATTACACCAGTCCACCTTACTAAATACATTGCGAGACACATCCAGAAATTTCCGAAGCATTTTTAAATTAAATGAAAATAACTACAACTTTATGTAATAAAAAAGTATGTCATAATAAATATACATTAATCAGATTACAGATATAACCTTACCGATTCTAGGTAGAGCATATACATTAGCAGGCTTCTTAAAGCGATAAGTTCTAAAAATAGAACAATTTCACATTTAGCGGTCGTGTATCATTCAAATGACTCAGAGCCCTTCTGCACAGGTTAAATACGTTTAATATTGGAACTTGGCGTTATTACTCAACATGGCATTATAACACCAGAATACCTATGTGCTAATAAATTTTTCAAAAGGTTTTGAAGGTTTTGTTTCGGAAAATACGTATCTTTATCATTCTAATGATTCTATTTTTATGAAAAGAGCTAGGTATGAATTATAAGAGAATGATGAAAAAATTTAATCCCCCTGCCAGAAGGGCTTATATGTGCATGCAGATTAAAAGAAAACAAAATAAAGGATGAATAAATTAAAGATATGTAATTAAAATATAATAAATATGTTAAGATATTAATAAAAGACAGATGAAAATTTAGTATTGACGAAAATATTTTATTATTACATAAATATATAATGATATGAATACAATAGAATATAAATCATCAGCAAAGAACAAAATATATTTATGCGACATGCACCAAGCCCCTGCAGAAACACATAAATTCAATGTAATCCACCAAAAGAAATTATTTGGTCTGATTCAGCACAACTCCTTCATACTGTATTAAAAGTTAAAAATTCAACATTAAACTACAGAAAAAAGGCCTGAGCCCCTGAGAGGATTTTGTGTTCTTAGGGATACAGTTATGGAATATGTAAAATATTTTATATAAGTAAATACATTTTTTATTTATTTAAAATATTTAAAATGAAGTTTTCTATTATATGGTACTATGGGAATTGCGCAAAATGCTGGATTGAAAATAATTTGTTTTCAATAGCATAACATAATAAAAAATTCATATATTAATAAAACTGTTTTTTATTATATTTTCTATTACTAAAGCATAGTCTAGACTTAGGTAAATAAATATTTTCAAGATAAATGCATTAGAATTTTGATTGAAAATTAACATTTTTGATGAATAACGCAGGATTTATTTTAAAATTTATATCGATTCAATATTGTATAACTTGACTTATTTCCATTTGCCAAGAAATGGAAAACAAAAATAGGAAACTAATTTTTAAATTCTTATTTCATTTATATTCCTTCATTTTCCCTACTGCTTTAGAAGCTCTTAAGGGTTTAGAAAATATTTGCCATTTTGAGGAAAGGGCTTTTATAAATGTATTACTACCAGATTTCTTTCTAAAGTGTATTTTCTTGTTCATTCAAGGATGATAAAAATGGAAATCAGGATCAGATTTCAAATTTTCGATAACCAAACTTTAATAAAATTTTAGTTCTAAAACAACACATTGTTTTAATACGCTGAAAATCAAGTATTACAATGTCTATTCAGATTTTGAAATAGTCATAGCTTGTTATTATTGGACAAGATAATAACACTGTTTTTTTTATATTTATATATATATATATTTTAAGTGTAAACGAAAGCAGTCTAACCACATTTAGACAGACATTTTAAATGGTTCGATGCAATCCTGCAGTTAATTATGTTACCGTTGATTACGTTGCCGTTAACATAGGTCTTTACCGCTTAAATCCATTAAATGTGATTTACGTCCATTAAGATTAGTAGAAGCATCCGTCATATATATATGCTGATCTCAAACGATATTTACAAACATAAAATTTGCTGTTTTGATCTTTTTTCCAATAAATGAAAGAAAATGATTCGAAGGTAAGCTGTAAAGTTTTCATATACTTAATTTCAATTGATGCGTATACTGCACATATTTTTTACACGGATTCAATTGCTTTCGCATTTGAACTTTTATTTCAGATTATCTATTTTTAAAAAATGGCAATTAAATTGGATCGATTTGAATTTAATAAACTAGACCAGACGTACTTTGAATGTTGTCGTCTTAAAAATCCGTTAAATAAATTGCCTACTACTTTAAGACTTAAAAATCGTGATTTCGAGGACATAAAAGTTTCTATTAACAATTTTTAAGCGCTGTCTATTTTAACTATCGCTTTTATTTCCTTGAGGGATGGTGGGATAAATATTATTTATCCTAATTTTAATTCAAATTTGTATAGGAAACTTTTAATTAAGTTTTCTTTTATATCTTTGGCAAAAAAGGGCTTAAAATTTACTGCTGCTTATTTTGATTTTTTTTTTATATTTCTGGTTAGAATTCCATTTAATTGAAACAAAAATACTTGCTCTTAATTGGTTGACACAGTCACAACCACTAATATCACCGTCTAAACTAAAAATGGAGCTAGATTTAACTTAATAAAAGGAATGTGAAAAAACAAAACATTATTTTAATGATACTTAAGAATTTAATTCTAAAATAAATGTATCGACAAAAAAATAAATCTTTTTAAATCTTGCTAGTGGGGTTTTCAACAATATTAGTAATTATTAACTTTTAAAAGTTTAAAAAAAAAAAAGGCTAACAGTTTGGAAGAAAAAACAACAAAGGCAGCAAAAGTTATTAAACGTATAATAAACGAAAAAGAAAGATTAAGTACTGCAGAGATTGACTCAAAAAATGCTGCAGCTACAAACACCTCCAAAAATAAAAAATAAAAAGACAAATAATCATTACCTTTATCACTATTATATTCTGTACCAAATGAGATGAGTTAAAGCATAGAGCGGAAGAGAAAGAAAGTGTTTTAACATCGCTCCCATATAAAGTTAACCTTCAAATGAAGAAAAAAACAACAATGAAGCTCTGAAAGCACAAAAGCAATTGAACTATTTGGGCCTCCCTTTACCTGCGTTTTATTCTGTTGAGCTATCTAAAGTAATACTAGTTTTTTTAAAAATAAAAATAAGGTCACCTGAGCGAAAATTGTCCGATGGTTGTTTGCCCAATTAGCTGAAACTGTAAAGCATTGACCTTATAATCAAAGAATCTATGTTCGATTCCCAGACTGGGCATTTTTTGCGCATTATAAAAATATTCACATCCTAATGTATTACTGCTACAAATAATAATTATAATCAAGGCCAGTTTCTCCTTCCTTGAATTGAGTTTTGTTCATTTGATTTGAGTTTTGTTCACACTTTATTAATACTTGAAACTTAATAAAAATATACATATGATTAGTGGTACTTGGTGCGCATCTAAATTCCTGGATTTCACACATAAATTGACACATGTAGACGACATACATGTCTGAAATTATGTTTTTAATAGCTTGGATATCTTTTAACTATAAACTGACGTAATACCAATACATAATACAACACAAAAATCCTTTTTCTAGCCACGATGTCGAGTTTTGCCAAATAAAAAACATTTGCAGGATTTTTTGTTTCTTATGATTTAATCCGAAAAAATGTAGCTGAAAGAAATTGTTCGTTACGGCTAGCATGCATAATAAAAAACTACCTGTGAAGATATGTTTAAATGTTTTAGAAGTGGCGATTTCTCCAGAAAACACCTGAAGATGCCGATCTGGAAGCATTATTGCATGAAGATTACAACAAATTAACTTCGGGAATCATTAAATATGACTTGCCAAAGTATTTTCGAACGCTTACATGGTATGGAAAAAATTTTAATGGAAGAAAAATGGATGCTGCAGGAATTGACTGAAAGAAAGATGGAAAAGGGAAGAACCATTATCGAAATTTTGTTTTTCGTCATTTAAAAAAGTTTTTTGCATCTAATTGTTATTGTTGATGGAAAGCAGATATATTTTGAGAATCCCAAATGTAAAAATACGTGTCTTTCACTTGGTAAAGTATCAACATCGAACGGCATGGCCAAATTGCTTCGGAAAGAAGATATTTCCTTGCGTTTGGTGAGATCAGAAAAGAATCGTGCACTCTGAACTGCTGAAACTAGGAGAAACTGTCAATAAGCATTGCTACCGAAAAAAAGATAAATCCGAAACATGTGTTGCTTGAACGATAGCCAGAATGAGACCCGAGACAAAAACGAGGCATATGGTAGAATGACAACGTTCCATGCTATAGAATTCCATTGTTCAGCACACCACCAAAACGCTGAAATAGTAGTAGTTTTTACGGCATCTGCCATATTTGACAGACCTGGTCCTTTCCAATTATCACTTGTTCTGGACGATGGAAATTGGCTTAGCTGGGATAAACTTGGCTTATTTTGAAGAAGTGCAAAATTGTATGGTTAAATGGTTTCGGTTCAAAGACGCGTCATTTTATCGTCGTGGTATTCATGTTTTATTAGAGAAATGAGAAAAATTTTAGCTAGAGGGACGATACTTTTAATAAATCATTTGTTTGAAATTTTCTTTTTTCATTTTTCATTGATCAAAGAAACACGGAAACTTATAATTATAAACTCTTTAAAGTTTGAAATTGAGAAAGTAAATCTGGTTTGGAAATGTATCACTTTCGATCATACCACATACATTTTAAGGGACAATAAGTTAGACCAGTAGAATTTTTAACAACGTTGAATTGATGAATAGTTATTAAGAATTTTTAAAAAATGTAATCCATTGCATTAATTATAAAGTATCACCTATAATTTGCAAAAAAATATAACTTTTATTATTTTCTTATAAATTCGCTATTCTATAACATACACATGTATAAAAAAGTTGTGTTATATTTTCCTTCTTTTGTAAGTACAAACTATGTGTCATGGGATACCACACTGTTTAGATTATACAGATTATAATTTAAAATTTTAATCTGCTAAAGTATTATAAGATAATGATAAGTATGTTTCTTTTAACCGACGGCGATGTTAAGAAGGTCCTTTGAAATCTTTTAATGCATCGTGCGGAATAAGAAAGTGTGAAATAAAATTTAAAATAATACATTGTTAGTTATCGGAATATAAATTCCCATTGCACTTACAAGATTAATCAGACACATATCACATATTCATTCATTATAATCACTCTCCTGTATATTTAATCACTAAGTTAGGCTCAGATAACATTACAATTCGAGGAATATTTTGTCACGATTAACACATAATTACTATGCAACATTTGCAACAGTTCTGCATTAATGGATATATCACAATTAACAAACAACTCGTTACACAAATATACTTTTGAAAGCATTAGGTTTCTTTTATGTATGAAAAGTTTCATTAAAAAATAGCACTGAACACTAATTTTGCCATACATTTCAAAACATTTCGAACTCTATGTTTACTTATCAAATTTTGATATTGCAGTACATTTTAACATAAATTAAGAAAAAAAAAACCTGTTTTGAAATTAGAAATATTCTAAATTTCAGTAAGAATGATAACGGAAAGTACGAAGAATTTTGTATGCTTTAACGATTTCCGCGTTCACTAATTTGTGTTATACTGAATTCCGAATCACTAATATTTGTTTTCAATAACAATAATTATCTATAAAATAATCAAATATGTGTTAGACTTTCAAATGAACATTAAAAAAAAGTAACAGTAATTTCTTTTTAAAAATTGTTTTTTCACGCAAATTTAAGTTGAGAGATAAAAATACTTTAAACAGCATCACTTATTTTAAAACATGTTTATCCAATTAAAACAAAAAAATTTAGGTTGTAGTAATATGGTCAGTTTTATTAATATGATCACATATTTATACACATTTCAAGAATAAAATAATGATAATTAAACTTTGACGTTTTTTTTTTCTTACTAGTAAGAATTTTTGATATCTTCAATCATACATTGAATTTATTAAAGTGTTTATTTAAATCATTTAATTGTGTATTATTTTATTTTTTGTTAACTTGTACTGATATATTAATTATATCAACTTTAAAAAATAGAAACCAACTTCAAAAACAAGTTAAAATAAATAAAATAATTCTTTAATATTCTCTAATGGCAATCATATATCCTATAACCGCACATCGGATAGCATGTGTCAACATTAATTAAATAATTTTAATGTACATGGAATGTGTGAAATGTAAATAAATTTCTGTTATTTCAAAACCTGGTTAAGAAAGCATTTTTACATTTGAAACTTAACAACCATACCGTTTTTGACGTATTTAGTCTGAACATAATCAAATAAATCTTATTAACATACACTTCCTTGATTTGCCACACGTCACACAGGCAACGACTTTTGCAAATAATCATTTTCTCATAACACCATCGTAAAGGCGTAAATAATCCATTCATGATTTATGATCCTAACGAGTAAATTTTTATTGTAAAATTTCGATTATTAAATTCCAAAATTATTCTAATTCAATTAGGCGAAAATCTCTGTTTCGAAAAACCGGTGATAAAAGTTTAAAAAATTTTGCTAAAGACGTGAAAAAAATAGACATTATTTGAAACATACTGATGAGTTAAGCGGTTAAAAAGTTTTAACTTCTATCTTTCTATCTTTTTTACTGGAATCATACACATATATTATTTTTTTTCTAATTTCCAATGCTGCAGGCAAAGCACTGATTATACTTATGCCGAGCAGAGATCACGAAAAATGATGCTGATAATTTATCAGTATTCGACACTCATTTTCATCGTCAATAGGCATCGATGTGTATTTAAAAGATTGCCAGATGCCGGAATTATTCGAAGTTTGGGATCTTCACAAAACAGAAAATTTGATTGGACAAGTTATCATATTCACTAAACTGGACTTTCACATCAATACCAACCGATATAGGAAATAGGTGTCTACAACCTAAAGATCCACGAGTAAAATATTCTCACATGTCAGAGCATAAGTGGTGTTATGTTGGAAAGAAAAATTTTCTGCATGCATCAATGCATAATAAAGCACATTAAAATGCATTTAGTCATCGGATAAAATATCAGAATATTTCACATTTCGTTCAGGTATAGGATTCCTCGGTATGCGAGGCTAACATAAAAGACTGTCTGCGGTACTACCTTTCTTATTATACCACTAGAGCTATGTTATGCTCGTTTGGTGCATCCACATTCGTTCATCATGTGTCACAAGCAGTCTTTAAACTGTTAAACGCGTAACGTACCACGGTAGTACCACGTCAACTTTAATTTTATACGTTAATTTTTGTCAACTTTATTAACGACTGCTATAGTATTTTATCAGTTGAGACGATTATGTACAAAAGAGAATCACCAAAAATTTTGGTGAGCCAGTTATTGCTGTCATCAAGTGAGCAATTCTCACTCGTATAATCGGCTATCGCCAAGTTCTGCTATAGAAAGTGACTCGGATTTTATAAGTTTGACGAAAGCGTATATCAAAGCATATTCTGCGAATCCCTTAGTGACAGCTAGATATAGCTTACCATATTCGGTATTAATATCCAATGATCACAGCTGATTTTCTATGCCATTACTGACTATAAACTAATTAATTTTTTCACTTCATTTATTAGAATTTTTTCCTATTTTTTTTTTCTTTTTCTAAATGAAGGAAGACGAGTCATTTTTGAATATGCAGCAAAAGCATTTTACTATCCACTTATATATATAATCTTTTTGCTTTGCACTTACAGATCGAAACTATTTTCCACACTCTGACCTACAAGGGCACTTGATTAATGGGATATCAGGTTTTTGACATCCAATCTCAAAGTCGATGGGTATCGATATAAACCTTAAAATTTGGTGTTTGTGATGACTTTTCAAATTAAGAGAAAATTGCCTGGTCGTCTGGTCAAGTTATTGCATTCAGAAATCCCGAAGATTCACTGCAATGCTAGCCAAGTTTGGAAGTGAGTAAAGCTTACAACCCAACAGCAACATGATTTTATACATCGAAGACCAGCAAAGTTCATTCACTGTTCAATATATTGCAATATGCGTACCATATGACTTCAGCCCAAAATTCTTCACATGAAAGGAATTAACTATTTTAGTTCCAACAATGCCCCAGCTATATAGATAGTCAATAAATATAATTTAAGATATCATAAAATAGTGCATTTACATAAATTATTTTTATAAGTCTGAACAGTAAAAGTCCTAAATTATGCGCAGCAAAACTGTCTTAATTAATAGATTCAGACTCAACATCCAATCACTGTCGCACATTTCTAATGCTGTGACACCTGAACATAGGAATTGCGATACAAAAGTGGAAACTTTTTGGCCAATTTAGTGCTCGTTAAATTATCGGTAAATCGTATAATTGAACTTAACCATGGGAGGATAGTCGTGTTTAAAATAGGAAATACTTAATCTCATCATAGTTTCTTCAAAATCGTCTGTATTGAGTAAAGTATGTCAAAACTGTAATGTAGAGATATTTTGCTTGAGGAAATAATCCATGATTATTATTGGAGAGGCATAATGTGTAATTATGAATCACATGTAAAATCCATGAATATTCAATATAATGATTATTAAATATTTTGATTCTTGCCGTTGAAGTTCACATAAGAATTATTCTTGAATGTAAAGAGTGTGAAAAAAATCCGGTTTAATCCCTGAAATAAAATGAGTCTATTGTGAATAATAAGAGCAATAAATCTGAAAGTATGAAAACACTCTGCTGTAAATGTAGACATGCAAATACAAAGTACAAATACTTTTCTTAATAATTATATAACTTTAAATACTAATAAAATCAATATTCTAAATGAAAATACAAATGTATTAGTAATATTGTCTCATTAATTAATAATTTTGTTAAATAATTTTGCTATTAATAATATTCTTTCTGTACTTAAGGTTGTTTAGCACCAACTTCAAAAAAATTTGATTAATGTTTACATGAGTGTATTTGTAAGTTAAATTATAAATTATTTAATTCATCTCTTAAAAAATTACATAAATAAAAAAAATCTTGAAAGTCCATGCTTTGTGAATAATAAATTTTATAAAATGAATTTAATGGTTTTATGTTAGTGATGAGAAAAAAAAAAAAACGCGCTGAAGAACAATCAATTGAAAACTAATGAGCCGATTTCAAATTTCCTCACAGGATTATAATACTGAAAATATCGCATTGGAAAAATCCTGTACATATATACATTTTTTCGATATTTTGTAAATTACTCTACAATAAACAGTGATTAAAAACTTTTAGAATCTTGGATTGATTTGATGCGTTTGTGATTAAAAATTTGATAACAATAATTAAAAACAACGTTTAACACACAATACACAAACACACACCACAACCGTATACGTTTCGCGAGCTCCAGGGCTCGCTTCCTCAGTGTATAAATGTTAAAATGCTACAAAAAGTACATTTTAACTTTTATACACTGAGGAAGCGAGCCCTGGAGCTCGAGAAACGTATATGTATGTGGTGTGTATTTGTGTATTGTGTGTTAAACGTTGATTTTAATTATTGTAATCTTCCACACAAGGTTTTAGCTATTAAAAATTTTATACTGTAAATTTTGATTTGTTTTGAAACGTAAATTCTGTTTAAAAGTATTGCTTCATCTATCTTGTGGAATCTTGGATTGTTTTCATCCGGTTAAAATTAAAAATATAAAACTGTAGATGTTGATTTCTTTTTAAACGCAAATCATATCTAGAAACATTGTTTCATTTATGTGCGATTTAATAAAAGGAAATTTTAAAAAATGAGCCATAAGAAATATTACAGGCCTATTAGTATGCTTAATTTTTCTTTTTAAATCATCGGAAGTGGTCAGTCATTTTTTTAGTTAAATTTAGTGTCAAACTAGTACGTACGAAACATAAAGTTTGACAAGTTTTCATTTCTAAGACTAATGAATTTTTGAAACTTTAAACATCGTTAAAAATGGTTATGAATTTGGTTTATCTGTCTATCCAACTATTCGTCTCTGTATCTACCAATCCGACCAGCTCTAATTTACATAAATCAATTCACATTGTCATGAAAATCAATTCACATTGTCATAAAAATCAATTCACAATGTCGTGAAATTGACATAAGTTTTTCTAAGACTTTTTACTATGCATGTTTTCCGTAATGGGATTTTGTGTATGTAATTGTTTTTATGACATATTTCTGATGATCATGCAAAGCGTTATAGTTCAGTTTTACTTAGTTATTATTTTGCTTATTACGCGATCTGAAATGTAAATATATATCACATACTTCGCAAAACAAAATATTTGAAGTACATTTCAAGTTATTCAAGGAAATTGCTAAATAGAAATTATTAGCTATGCCATGCATTTAATTGAACTAACAAGTTGTATATTACGTAGTATGTTTACAAATCTGTAGCTTATACTCATTACGGCACAGAAAATGACGATATTTTTTAGACAATTAACGACAATATTAGAAATTTGGTTTTCAAATGCTTAATAGATTTTCAAAATTAAATTAATGAAATGAAAATTTCAAATATTTGTCAAGCCAGTAATTGGTGCAAATTTTCTTATAATTAAGATACTATACAGGAATTTTTAACTGCTACAATTAATTAAAATAAGGTACCCTGGGGTAATAACGCCACGTTAAGGTTCTACCAATTTTCACGGCTTAGTTTTAGATTGTATTTTTCAAACAAATATAGGATCTGATACAGCAACTCATTGACTATCTATATAACATAAAATAATTTAACAGATATGTATTCATAAAATGTAATGGCGTTTTTTCTTCAGCAATGCTATTTGGCGTTATTACCCACCTATATGGGTAATAACGCCATGCAAACAAAACTATAAAATAAGATGGAATAATTGCATGTAGATAGCCCAATTCTAAAAATACAAGCTCTACAAACTTAGAAATTGACAAATTGCATTCCAAGATATTGAAAATGTTCAACTTTTTGTGAAAGTGTAAGAAAAATAAAGGTGTGATGTGGGAGGGGGGGATGAGGCAAAAGAATATCAGACCGTGCTTCTTTTTGCTTAAAAAGGACCGCTTAAATAGAAATATGAGAAACATTGCTCAGTTTTAACTGTGTTTATTTGAATCAGTATTTAGGATGTAGCTCGGCCACTGTAGGGAATCAACCGTGGTATTAATGTCAAGGATTGGCGTTATTATCCCGATATAGTTATTGAGAAGTACATTTTAAATTACAAATTATCTCGAGAATATATCCAAAATCTTCAAAAACATTTTAAAAGTACATGAAATGCACTAGAAATTTATGTAATTAACAAGTATTTCCGGATAAAAAGGTAGTCTTTACACCACAAAACGTATCTCGCAAATTTTAGATCAAGCGTTAATTTTAGTTGTTTGTAAAAACAATAAGACCTAAAAATGAAACAAATTAACTTGAAGCTGTTTTTTGCGATTTATATGACTCAAAACCCTTCTGCGCAGAGCACATTGGTGTCATTTACCTGATTATTTCATAATTATGCAAAATATAAGCACTTGGCGTTATTACCCCGCCTGGCGTTATTACCCCAGGGTACCTTAATTGTTATATTGAAATATAGCTTATAAGGTTTCAAGCACGTATTTAATTAGTTTTAATTTTAAGATGCACAAATGTAAACATTAAATATACTTTTGGGGTATTTTATGCACGGCAGTTTTTTTTATAATTATACAAGTTATTTCAATAGAAGAATTTTTTTTTCAGAAAATATCTTCTACTCAAGAATTACTGAAGAATTACTGAACTGATTTCATAGATCATGCATAATATATTTTAGAGAAAGAAAAAAATATTATTATTATTATTATTATTATTATTATTGTAACAAAAAGCTTCAATTAGACTGCAGAAAATATTTTTTATTAATTCTCATCATTATACAATGCTAATAAAATAACTTAATTCCAAAATAATCTTTTATAGCAGTTTTTGACTATCTAACAGTTTTTAATTTTTTAAATACTTAAACTACAGATTTCAAAGTACGAAAATTATATAAAATAATGATCAATACATCTGAAAAATAAAAGAAACAACATTAACATGCACAAATTTTTCGCATTTACTTCTTCCAATATAAACAAATAAACGAAATCATTTTATTTATTTATTTTGTTATTATCCATCCCAAGAGCGTAATGAATGTATCATTATTTTTCAGTTTCAATGGTGAAAAATGTTACTTCCTAATGATTCTATTTTCGAGACGCGTTAATGGTTTTATTTCTCCCTCGAGATTAGAAATATGAAAAATTACTGCTTATGTCACAATTTGTGCATACTAAGAAAAAAAGTCGGGTAAAAGTATTATTAGAACCAATATATTTATTTTTTATGGCGGCTAGTATTATAATATTTTGTTGCAGTTAGATTTTAATGTCTTTGTTCTTATTTCGAATTAATATTATTTATTATCTATTATAACAATTTTAAAATCGTTCATTATTTTAAAAATATTTTTTGTTTTATTGTGCATTTTATAATGCAGTTGAATGTAACTGTGCATGTTTCCTTTTCTGATAGGTTTTATTTTTTCTTAAAAAAAAAATCCTATAGGAGCATATTAACACTTTTACTTCTCATTAAAAGAAAACGTATACATGAGTTTATCACTATAGTCCTATGTATAAAATGATATACTATTACAGAATTGATTTTTTTTTTCAGATATAGTGACCAGAAGGCAACATCGAACAAGTATTCTTGTTAATTTACTGGAACTTATGTTCAGAACTGTTATTAGTTACTCTGTATCTCTGATATCAATATGCAGCAACATACTCCAGCATTATAATTATTATTCATGAAAACAGCAGCAAACTAGCAATTAAAAAATACTTCAAAGTATTTTTTCTTCTTTTGTTTTTGAAAATAATAGTCTCACTAATATACACATATTTCTATTTTGTTAAGCATAATAAGTATTGTGTGCAACATATTATTCTGCTGTATTTTCTTCTAATAAATGTTTTTGTTAGCATCAAGGAGAAAATATTCTACATAAAATATAATTACTAACATAAATTAAAGATTGTAATTTTATTGTTATTTAATACATTCTATTCATAACTTCATAAGAAATAACATTCAATCGTATACGCTGGTCGTTGTCAAATGTATTCAAATGTTGACACCAAAATTTAGAGTAGTAAATAAGTAATTCAAAGTTGTAGTACGTTCGAAAATATATACAAAGTACTTCGATGCAGCAATTTTCAATTAAATTTCATGTTGTCTCTTCTAAAAATCGACGATTGTAAACATATTAGCAAAGTGTTTAAGTATACTGTAAATTTACAAAAAAATATTTATACATAGCAAAAACGTAAAAAAAAAAAAAAAAAAAAAAAAAAAAAAAAAAAAAAAACTCAAATTAAAAAATACTAATAATAACAGAATTGATATATAAGGAAGTACCAAGCTCAAATAAAATTCAATCAAATTTACATACTGTAGTTTTATAGAATTATTTAAATTGATCGACATAAAAAATAGCATATTAATAATAAATCTAGAACCTAGCAATTTTTTTTATAAATGTCATTTTTATCATTTTCATGTTTAAAAGTGAGTATTGGACACATTTTAAAATAATCTTATTTATTGAATTAAAATTTTTGGATTTTTTCTTCTTTTTTCTGTGATGGTTAATCATGTCATTTGCAAACAAATCTATGTCACAATGCTCGTTTTGACTATTTGTGTTCCCTTTTTTAATCGTTTTTTTTATTTCAACATCTTTGTCAAGATGTAAATCTTAAGTCACATCTTTTTAAAATGTTTACCAAAATAATGTCTAATATTTTTTTATCTTCAATAGAACGTACTTGTTTGCACCACGTACTTTTATTGTGTATATCTTCATTTAATTCATCTTCCCAAATCAGGCATTTTTTCTCAAATTTCTGGAATAAGAATTTTTACTGTTACAGCAAAACTGCTTAGATTCCCACAGAATCATATGTTTTCTTTATAATCTTTAAAACGCCTCTTTAGATTACAGCGTTGTCCTTAACTTTATATTTCAATAGATTCTGTGGTTTACCTATTAAATAATCTATTGTTACTTCACTTGTAATCTAGAACATTATTTAAGCAGATTTTTGATGGATAATTCCTTCTTTTGACTCAAATTTTACTATAGACTTCCGCATGTTGAAGTTATCATATTTTAAATTGGTCTTAACCTCTCTATATGCCTTTAAACCTTGATATTCTTCATTTACACCAGTGAGTAAACCATCGACATACAGCAAAAATTTTAGTACATAAAACGTTTCTAAAAATTTTAATTTATATTTATTGATATGTATATTTTTTGTTGTTCTACACAACAGAAAGGAATTACCTTCGCTCTGAGTAAACGTTTGATCGTTCATAATATTTTCAACTTTTAATCCGACTCTGTATTAGGTGAAAATTCATCCTATAAAAATCTAACAGCATTTCTATCTGCAGGACATAATCGAAATATGTATGTTACTTTGATAACTCTAGTGATTGATATTTTATAAAATCTAAACCGAAAGAAAGCATCAAATTTATCTGAATTTAAATTTGGACGTGCATATGTAAACAGTAAATAGATTCGAGAGAATCACAAGGTGCATCGAAAATGACTGCAAGCTTTGTAGTTGTTTTTTCTTCTCGTATAATTGCTTGATGAGGTTATAGTAAGATACTGAGTTCGAATTTACATTCTTTGTCATTCGTTTCCCTAATTAATTATCAATGAGATTGGTATATTTAATATTCTTTTTAATATTACTAAAATTTTACACCTAAACTATATAGTCTTTTACTTGATAACTCATAACTATCCATTCATTCAAAAACTCTTTCAATCCAAGGCAAACGCACTTCATACATGTTATTCTTAAATTTACCAGTTTTACTAAAATTTCCACCTGCATTAAATATTCACCTGTCCTTGAAACATAGCCATACCACAACGTCTTTTAGACTAATAATCTAGACTTTAACGTCAGAATAGACCGCCGGTAATGGAACCCAATGTAACGATGTGCACGTATACTATTATTTTACGTATAATATAAATAAAAAAATAAAATTTCATTAAAAATTTTGTATTTTGCACGTTCAACTTTCTTTAAAACATACAAATTAGTCGAAACATCAACCTTTTTTCTTTATCAATTTTAATACTCAGAAATAAAGAGGAATAGAATACGGAATAGAAATTAAATGAATTGTTTTCATTTTTTAACTTGGAGCTGTAGATTGGAGATATTGAAATTTTATAACATTTTGATTATAATAAATATTTAAACCATTATTGTATATTTTATAATTTATAGTGATTATAATGAACAAAATGATAATCTGTAAAATCTCTTTCATCAAAATAAAATATATGCACATTAAATTTTAGGAATGTTTATTTGTTTTTATTCGTTACGTTCTGCAAAGGCATTCTGTACAGGAAATCATTGTAGGACTTTTTTAAAGAGAATACAGTAAAAAGAGTTTCTAAATTTAACTTAAATATATGTCAATCAATTATGATAATTTAAGATCGACTTTTTTGTAGTTAATATTATAAATTGTATAGATATCGATTCTTGAGATAAAATTTATACAGAACTTGTAGTGCACCTGAATGCAACAGCTCATGAATATTTATTAGAACTTAAAGTTTGTAGATTATATTTTTGAAATAGGTACATAATCTGAATATTCAAGTAATATTTTTTGTTAGAAAATACCTCATTTCAGTAATGCAATACATATAGTGATTTAAAAGACTATATATATATATATATATGTGTGTATGTGTGTGTGTATTTATGTATGTATTTATATATATCATCAAAATGTAATCTAAAAATTTATAATGGAAGTTTCCTAAGTATGAATTTTCTAAAATAAAAAAACAAGTTTAATTATTTATATAGTTTATGTATGTATTGTTAATGCATAGTTAATAAATTAATTAACTATAATTAATTAACTATACATTCTAAATGTGCATCTACAAATTCATTAATAGTATGAAAAATGAGGGGTTGTATCTAAATATCCATTCATTTGTATAGTATACACAATATTGCACGTACTACTATGTTTGGATAGAAACCCTTATCTTTTTCGCTTCATTTTGGGAATAATGGATTTCTAGCTTATTTTATCGAAAATTATTTTCAGTAGTTTTTGAGACTTTCACTAAAGTTATTCTACCCAATTCATTAATATATTATGAAAACATTTATTTTTAGTTCAGGCATGACCAGTGAAAAACCTGCACATATTTCATACCATTTGTATTATTTTTAATTCTGATTACAGAGTGGTATGTACAGTGTTATTCGTGATATTTTCTGAAAATAATATTTTTTTTTTTATCAAGAGCTCTGTAAATTATAAACAAAGAACTTGGCAAAATTTGGGACTGTAAAAAAAAAAAAAAAAAAAAAAAAAAAAAAAAAAAAAAAAAAAAAAAAAACTAAATTTTTTTTTAATTTATCCTCTATGGACTTTGAGAAAAATCTTTTTGACAACGTATGAACTGTAGTATTTTGTTGACTCATCTGGAGTTTCAGAGTAACTCCACGTCCTCATGTATTTTCTAAAATATTTAACAAAACGCCTGATATCGAACGTGTCTGATCATTAAAGGTCATATAGTATACACAAAAATACATTATTTGTTTTTAGATCTGGAAAAAATAGCTGCTTTTATTGTCGAAATTCAGATCTGTTTAGCTTTAAAACTGGTTCTTGATGTTTTTTTAAACTATCTTGTGCCATAACTTAAAACAAAAACTTTTGTTACTACTTTCTAAAATATGCTGCTATATTTTGCTGATATTCGTACCGTGACGTCATTGGAACAGAATGTAATATATATATATATATATATATATATATATATATATATATATATATATATATATATATATATATATATATATATATATATTACCTCTACCGAGTTTTTAATTTTTGCGTACAAATAAGAAATCGCAGATGAAATGATATGCACATTTGCCATAAGAATTGGTTTTATTATTTTTTAAATATTACATTATTATTATTTTTTAATCCATTTATTCATGTAAGCCCCACATAATGATATTGCACACTGTTTTACCATTTATTTAGTTTAAAATATTTACATATTATTCGAATTATTGAATTTATTTTCTTTAAATATAAACTGATTACCTGAATTAAATTCTTTCGAAATTTCATAGTGCAAATGAAACTTAAATGTGACGTTCTTACCCATGAAATCATAAATATTATATATCGTATGATATATGTTTCTTGATTTTTAATCACGGCATTTCTTTTATTATTTCACAAAAAATAACATTCATAAATATTTTATAAAAAAACATTAAATATTGCCATATAAATTTAACTAAAGAAATATCATTTTCATATAATCACGGCATTTCTTTTATTATTTCACAAAAAATAACATTCATAAATATTTCATAAAAAAACATTAAACATTGCCATATAAATTTAACTAAAGAAATATCATTTTCGTTATGACGCATTATATTTAACATTAAAGAATATCATTTATTACTGTTTGCCGATGAAATATACTATCTAAAAATAACTTAATTTAATCATTCTCGAGTGATTTGAAACGGTATATTTAAATATGTTTCATTTTATCCCTGGGAAAATATTTATTAAGTGTGTGACGTCTTAAAAAAACAAACATGTTTTAGTATTTTATCGAAAATTTTATAAATTGATGGAATATATAATGATATAACTATTTATTTATATGCAAATTACATATTTTGCTTTTTTATTAAAAAGTAAGTACATGTTTTCTTGGCTTTATATTCTTTTACTTAATATAGCTTTTAATTGATTCAGAATATATTTTTAAGATAATATTATTTCAATTTATTAGAAGACATGTCTGTTGATAAGCAAAACACGCATTGTAAAGTTCTGAGCAGCTAATGTTTGTTAAACAAAAAATATTTACACGTTTAAAACTCATGTAATATCTTTCAAATTTTGTATTAAACCATTTTATGTCACTTATTGTTTATTTTTTTTTTGTTGTTGTTTAACTTTGATTTATTGATCCATTTATGTTACACTAAAAATTACTTTTTTTCTAAAAATGAGTAAAAAAAAAAAATAATAATAATAATGATTTTATGTTTACACACGTAGTAACGTAACCGATAAGAGCAAGAGTGAAATGAGTGATCATAACTGTAATATATACAGGATATATATTAGACACATGCATATAGATAATATACAGATACATTATATTAAAGAAATAGTTTATCTTAATGATTATTCTTGGTAATTTTAGAAATTCTGTTTCTATGTACTTTATGTACTTCCTACATTTTCATTAGAACATAATCTTCCGGTATATTAAACTTTAAAGTTTTCTTATAGTATACTGAATGAGTTCAAAAATGTCTCGTGAATTATGTTGTGCGCATGATTTTTCGCTTTTGATAGTTTGTAGATATTCATAATTTTAGTTTCATACTACATTTTGTCTATTGTCTATCATTAAAATGGTTTTACTTTATACATTGAATGTATATAAAATAGAAAAAAAATGTTGAAACGATATATTACCACTTTTCAAAGAAGAATTTTATAAACTGGTATATAGGTATCTTTTTAAAGCTCTTGTTTTTATACAAATGACCATTACTATATTTAACAGCATGTCAACAGACGAAAAAATAGAGTCAAAGTTGAAACCTAACGTTCTATTTCAAGCTGATCAAAACTAGTCCCATGTGGCAATCTCAAGCTTTCTTTTATTTTTTTTCTATTAATACTTCTTGAAAAATGTAGCTTAGCAGCGCCACCGGATAAGTGTTTTAAACGAAAATCTAGTCAGCAATGAGTTATGTCAACTTATAACTGAATCTGAAGTTAGACGAAAATCCAAGATTTTAATTCTGAAATAATGCTATTGCAAAATCTTTAAAAAATCTGCATAACAGTGCCACATGTTAAGTGATGTCCACCAAAAACTTTTCAGAATCGATTTTTTATTCCAGGTACTCACTCAATCTGAAGTTGGATTAAAATCCATGCAATAACTCTTCAGATATATTTACTGCAAAATCCTGATAAATGCAGCAGAGACAATGCTATCTGTAGCGTGATTTAAAGTACTAAGTAATACTAAACTATATACGAGACTAACTGAATTGAATATATTCAACTGAGCAAAAAATTACCGAGGCCGGTAGTCGAACGTAATTGAATCTGAAATTTTAAAAAATTCCGTACATTAGTTCTCGAGATTAGTTCCACCTGTTAAGCGATTTGCATCAAAACGTAATCAGCACCACGTTATGTCATGTACTAACTAAATATAACGTATTATGAAAATCTATGCACTTGTACTTGAGATATGGGTATTCAGGAAATTTTAAACAGTGCAATATACAAGGCGCCACCTCTTGAGCCCGTATATACCAATTTCTAATAAAATTTTGTTTCTATCAAAGTATTAAAGTATCTAAACTTCTGTGAAATTATGTACATTAGTCTTTAGGATAGAGCTATTGCAATAATCACGTATAATTCACCATGGCAGCACCATCTGTTAAGCGATTTGAGCCATAACATAATTAGCACCATTTGATGTCAAGTACTAACTAAATCTAATTTTTTTAATATCTATTGCATAGGCAAAGCGGCGCAACCTGCTTAGCGTTATTTACTAAAAATTAATCAGAACTAATTCATACCAAGGTCTAACAGAATGTAAAGTTTTGTAAAAAATCAAGCATTATTTCTTCAGATAGAGTGCCCACAAAATTTATGTCACATATAGACAGACACACTAACTGACTCACAATCTCAATTAAAGAGAATTTACAAAATCGTGTTGTTTGGGAATCTCTGACCCCTAGAACGTGCAAATCCATCAAAAACTGGATTTCTAAATATTTCTCAAACCTAATATTTTATTCTTCTAAAGATAGAAAAAAGTAAAAAAACATTTCTATTGAGTTTTTGAGAGAAAGTATTATGTAAAGTTCTATTTTTTATTTATTCAAAATCTTTACTTAAATGTGAGAATTGAAAAAAAAAAAAAAAAAAAAAAAAAAAAAAAAAAAAAAAAAAAAAAAAAAAAACTTATTAATATTTTTAATTGAAAAGATAGCTTTTTCCACTTAAGTATGTATGCCCGTTTATTAATATTTTAATGAAACCCATTCACCCAGAAATATATTTTCCTTTCAATGTAATTTTCAATAAAATGTATTTTCTCTGCAAATTTTCTTGAATCAATAAGATAATTTTTAGTATGGTTTATAGGATTATTTATTTTTATTTTTTATCATTATTAGTATAAAAACACCATTTTTCATTAATTTGCTTTTAAACTGCAAAATGCAAGAATTCTAAAAGATGTAAATTACATTCATTAGTTGTTTAAATGAATCATTTTATAAGAATTTATATGTTAATAGATTTAGGGAAATGTTATTATTTTACTTGGTTATAAAATTGTAAATATAGGAACAAAGCAAGCTTTGTATTAGCGAATCATTTTATTTTTATGATACATTATTTTGAACCTAATTAAATTACATACCATTGAAATAAACTAAATGATGCTTAGTGGAGAATATGGTCTGCATGGGATGTAACGTTCATTTACAAGGACATATAAAAATTGGGCTAAAAAAATGATCTACAATAGTGCATGGACAATGTAAAATTGACCAGAAACGAGATATATACGCTTAATTTTTAGACAAAAAGCTTCAGATCAAGTTATTGGTTCTCGTTAAATAACACACAATTTCAGCTCTCAATGAAACACATTTTAAAATCTTGACATATGTTTTCATGACTAAAATTTGATTTAGGGCAATAATACGTTACATTGTCAGTTGTAGCAATTCAAGGGATGATTAAAATATACTGTTTATCAAAAGAATTGAATCAATTAGAAGAAAGGTACCCGCAATCATCATTTGATTTAAGTAAATACAATATTCATATTTATATATATCATAGGCATTCTAAAGAAATGCTACAGAAATCGAAAAAATAATATTAGATTTTCTAATTAAATATATTTTAATGTTTGTTCGCACAGTAAGAACTTTATTAAAGTTACATTTTATAAAATAAAAATATTCATGTAAATACATTTTACAACTTCAAAAATCTTTTGTAGCATTCTACTTTAACAATGTGTAAAATTATTATATATAGATATATATTTCGCACATTTATTATATTACACATTAATTCATATTATAATATAGATAAAGTTATTATTTTTAATCTACTGTTTTGAAGAGAAAGACTTCTAGTTCATTAACAACAAGTAAAATTAATAATGAAATAATTAGCGGTTTGTGACTTCTTTAGTGGTAGCTAAAATTTAGAAAAGGAACTGTCGTATTTTTAAATGTCAGATCACATTTAAGGCAATTTTATTCGAATTCAAATTGATAATATGACTGAAAAAAATATAGTATCCTATTTAATTAAAATCTGCTATTTTATAATTTATTTGTTTTCTATAAATATTTATCTTTTACATTCTAACGGACTTCAAAGGATGTGTTTCATTCATTTCAAAAATCAATATATATTTTTTTGGAAAATCATAGATTTATTTATGAAAGAAAAAGTTCTGAAAAGACTACCATTCAGACGCTCATAACCGTATGAGTTTTTACTAAGAAATTAAGTGATAAAACGTTTCTTTACGTTTTTAATGCTAAGTTCTTTTATCAATTTTCTTTTCAAAAATTTTCTGAAAAGATGAAAAAAAGAAATAAATAGAAAATATATATGCATCTCTGCATAATCTAGGTAATAGTTTGCAGTATATTTTTTTATAAAAATTACTTTAGCACAGTTTTTCAAAAAGATTATTTTGTGCATGTATCATACCAATGGAGTTGCAGTAGTTTTTTGTTTGTTTGTTTTTTTTCTTCAAAATATACCAGCCATAAACTAAAAACTTTAGTGTTACTTTTATGTCACTTTTTATGTATATTTATGGGAAATCTCCTCCACTATTAGATCTGCATATTTTTTTCTACGCATCGCAACTCTGATGAACAGGCTCTCAGTGAGGCAGACGATTTTGAAGAAACTATTAATTCCTAAGAAGCCAGACGATTTAAGCGGTAGAAAAAAGAACTGAACGGAAGAAAGGAGAATGGAATGTTTTTAGTTTTAAGTTGGTGTAAAAAGAACGTAAGATGAAGACGAGTTCCCGTATAAGATGTAATTGATTAATTAGAGTTATGATTGTTTGCTTTGTAAATAGTCTTATGTAAATATCTTTTTTGTAAATATTAACGTTTAATATAAGTCATTTAAAAGTTTAAAAACGGTGTCAGAATTTAATTTACCTCCGAGTTTATTTACTTATGTGTTCAAAAGAACTTTTTAAAGAAGAATCTCCATAAATTTTGGTCTCAGTAAGTGAGATACAGACGCACGCCCACAGAGATGGAAATATATATATTTTTTAATATCTTGGAAGCCGATATTTTTTAGAACTGTGATGGAATGTCAAGCCTACAAAGCTATTTCAGAAGAGGTAAAATTTTGCGATGAAAGTGAAATCAAAGTGTGTGAAGCTGAGCATCTGATTATGAAGTGAGTTTATTATTTCATTTTTCTTTTCAATAATAGAAAAATTAGTTGATTTAAAGGAATTAGAGTTTTCTTTGAAAACTGAAAAATCAGCTAGTATTAAGACATTGCACAAATTAATTTTTGGAGAAATCGGTGACAGAAATAATCGACGTAGAATTCGGAATTTTACTGGGTTTACGTTTGAAGTAGATTCCGATGAATATCAAACTAAATTCAAAGAAATTAAAGATAATTTTTCTGTTAACGACTTAATTACCATTTGCAATGTTTTGTGTATTAATAATTCGGGAACTTTTGATGAAATTGCTGCCAGAATAATTTCTAGTTTATGTGATTTTAATATTTTAAAAATTAATATGATAGCCGATGTAGGTACTCTTAGTGATGACGAAAGTGTCGATGAATTTAATGATGATTTACAAGATAAAACTAAAAATATTTCAACTGTTTTTGAGAATAATATGAGAAATGATTCTGGTAGTTCTAATTGTGAAAGTAATGAAAATCAGAAAATTCTGATTCCTGATTATGTTATTAAACCAAGCATTTCTATTAATGATATTGAAAGTATGATTACAATGTTTGAAGGTACTGTTTGAAGGTTTGAAGGAAAATATTAATAAATGGATTGCCGATTTTGAAGATATTGTTTTATTATTTAACGTTAGTGATTTGCACAAATTGATTTTGGCTAAACGCCGTATGACAGGCAAAGCAAAATTATTTCTTGAAAGTGAAACAAATATTAATTCGTGGTCTAAATTAAAAGCCCTACTCATATCTGAATTTGGTCAAACGTGCAATTCAGCTGAATTACACGAATTGCTGTCCAAAAGAAAAATTAGACCACATGAATCGTTAGATGAATATTTTTTAAATATGAAACAATTATGCTCAAAAGGCAATATTGAAGATTCTGCCCTTATTCAGTATGTAATAAATGGAATTAATGACCCCATTTCTAAAAAATCTTTTTTGTATGGTTGTCCCAATATTGCTGAATTTAAACAAAAATTAAAGATTTATGAAAAAATAAGATCGGAGTATGAAAATGCAAAATTTCATAAATATGAAGGAGCTAAGCCTAAAATTAAATCCGAAGTTGAAGTTAAGAACAAATTTAAGCCTGTAAAGCCAAATATGCGTTATTTTAATTGTGGCGGCAATAATCATAAGAGTATTAACTGTGTAAATAAAGGTAAAGGGTCGCTTTGTTTTGCTTGTAACGCTTATGGTCATAAATCATTTCAATGTAATAAATCTAAAGATACAAGTGTTAAAAATGCTCAGTCACAAGTAAACATTATTACATCCCAAGATTTAATTCTGAAAGAGATAAAGCTTTATTCTTTGCGTTTAATCTCTTTAATAGATACTGGTAGCCAAAAGACTTTGTTAAAGAAAAGTATTTATGATAATTTGAAGAACTTTGTAGAATTAAAACCTACGAGTATCTCTTTGACCGGTCTAGGAAAAGCCTCAATTAAACCAGAAGGTTGTTTCAATTCAGAAATCGAAAAAGATGGTTCAAAATTTAAAGTTACTATTTTTGTCGTTAAGGACAGTTGCATTAATTTCGATTTCATTATTGGCACTGATGTTATTCATCAAGGTACATTAACTATTTCTGAGAATAAAGTGAAACTGTTTAAAGCTGAAGTTCAGTCTAATGACTTTTTAGTTAATATTATAAATGTTTTGGATGAGCCTAAAATTGATTTAACTCACATTGCTGACAAAAAATTACGTTCAGAGTTATACTCTTTAATTGAAAATTATGTACCAATTAAAACTAAAACAGTAGATGTTAAAATGAAAATTAATTTAACTGACGAAATCCCAGTTTGTTCTTCTCCTCGAAGATTACCGCCATGCGAGAAAAAAATAGTCGAAAACCAAATTGAGGAGTGGCTAGCTCAGGGAATAATTCGAGAAAGTTCTTCTAATTTTTCTTCGCCGGTTGTGTTGGTCAAGAAAAAAGATAACACAATGAGACTTTGTGTTGATTACAGATGTCTTAACAAAAAGACAGTACGTGAGCATTTCCCCTTGCCAGTTATTGATGATGTAATAGACCAATTACATTCTGCCGAAGTATTTACCACCATAGATTTGAAAAACGGTTTCTTTCATGTAGATGTTGAAGAAGACTCGCGGAAATACACCTCGTTTGCTACTCATGAAGGACAATACGAATTTTTGAAATGTCCATTCGGGTTGACCAATAGCCCTAGTGTTTTTCAAAAGTATATTTATAATGTATTTCGAAACCTATTAAAAGATCACATTGTTGTCATTTATATGGATGATTTAATAATACCTGCTAAAAACGAAGCTGAAGGTCTAGAAAAATTAAAACTTGTACTCGAAACTGCATCGGAATATGGATTAGAATTAAATCTTAAAAAATGCAATTTTTTGAAGCGTGAAATTGATTTCTTGGGGTATAGAATCATAAATGGTAAATTGTATCCCTCTCCTCTGAAGACTAAAGCAGTAATAAATTTTCCCGAACCAAAGTGTACCAAAGATGTTCAAAGTTATTTAGGATTGACAGGATACTTTCGAAAATTTATAAGAAATTATTCGGTTATAGCTACACCGTTAAGTGACCTGCTAAGAAAAGATTCAAAATTTAAATTCGATATAGAAGAACAAAGAGCTTTTAATGAACTCAAACGTATTTTGTCGTCAGAACCAGTACTTTTAATTTACAATCCCAAAAGTGCGACCGAAGTCCATTGTGATGCCAGTATTGATGGCTATGGAGCTGTTTTAATGCAACAATCTCCAGTAGATAATCAATTTCATCCAGTTTATTTCGCAAGTAAAAAAACCACCGAAGCTGAACGGAGGTACACTAGTTACGAATTAGAAGTTTTAGCTGTAATTGAAGCCCTGAAAAAGTTTAGAGTATATGTGCTAGGTATCCCATTTAAAATTGTAACCGATTGTAATGCATTTAAAATGACTATGGATAAAAAAGAAATGAGTACAAAAATAGCTAGATGGGCAATAATGTTATCCGATTTTGATTATGTTATTGAACATAGACAGGGTAGCAGTATGAGACATGTCGATGCATTAAGTAGGTATCCTATTTGCATGGTAATCCAAGATAGCTTAACTTTAAAAATTATCCAAGCTCAAGAAACCGATGACCATATTAAAACAATAAAAGAAATCCTAAAGGTGAAATCTTATGATGATTATCTAGTTAAAAATGATGTTCTTTATAAATGTGTTAATGGTAATGATTTATTAGTTGTACCCGAAGACATGCAAATGAATATAACCAAGGCCGCTCACGAAAAAGGTCATTACGCAGTTGCAAGAACAGAGAAAAGTTTAGAAAATGATTTTTACATCCCTAAAGTTAAACAAAAAATTGAGAAATGTATAGCAAATTGTGTTCCCTGTATTTTAGTTAATAGAAAATGTGGTAAACAAGAAGGCTTTCTTCACCCAATAGAAAAAGAAGAAGCTCCATTACATACGTACCATGTTGATCACTTAGGTCCATTAGAAAGCACTAATAAAAATTACAAACATATCCTTTCGGTCATTGACGCATTCACAAAATTTGTTTGGTTGTATCCCACAAAATCTACCGATGCTGCCGAAGTAATTTCTAAATTAGAAATCCAAAAATCTATCTTTCGAAATCCAGTTCGAATTATATCAGATAAATGTCCTGCATTTACCTCTAAAGCTTTTGAAGATTATTGCATCAATGAAAATATTAAACATATCCCGATTACCACTGGATTACCCAGGTCTAACGGCCAAGTTGAGCGTCTAAATTCTGTCATAATATCTGTTCTGTCTAAATTGTCTGTCGATAATCCTAAAAAATGGTATACACATGTAAGCAACGTCCAACAGGTGATAAATTCGACTTTTCAGAGAAGTATAAGCACAACTCCTTTTGAATTGATGTTTGGTACTAAAATGAAACTAAAAAATAACATTGAAATTACTAGTCTTCTGAATGCTGAAATACAATCTGATTTTACAAATAATCGCGAAGATATGAGAAAAAATGCTAAAAAACAGATTTTAAAAGTCCAAGAAGAGAACCGTAAAACTTACAACCTCAGACGAAAGAAAGCTAACAAATTTAAGATTAATGATGTGGTTGCTATAAAACGCACACAACAAGGTCCAGGTTTGAAGTTAAAACCAAAATATTTAGGTCCGTACAAAGTCATAAAAGTAAAAAATAATGACACCTACGATGTAAAGAAACTTGGATTCAACGAAGGACCCATGGTCACCAGTACATGTGCAGAGTACATGAAGCCGTGGACGGACGAAGCTTGAAAAAAAAAAAAGAATTTCACCGATTATGACACTATACCAACTATGACAAACCTCTGGACTGACAACTAATAGAATTTTAACTTTATTCTCGAAAAGACGTAAGATAAAAGAAGACGGAAGACGTAAGAAAGAAAAGACGAAAAGACGTAAGGTAATAGAAGATGAAAAGACGTATGAAAGAAGAAGACGAAAAGACGTAAGATAAAAGAAGATGAAAGGACGTAAGAAAGAGAAGACGAAAAGACGCGAAAAAAAAAATATATGAATTTTTTTCAAGAAATAATCTAAGCTTTGATAAACAATTTGAATGATGACTTCTTTTTTTCAATTTAGACTTTGGATGCTGCTGTGTTTTTTTTCTTTATCTTTTCAGATGATCCAGCTGCTGTTTCCAGCCAACAAGAATACATTCGAGGACGAATGTCTCATCAGTATGGCAGAAATATGGGAAATCTCCTCCACTATTAGATCTGCATATTATTTTCTACGCATCGCAACTCTGATGAACAGGCTCTCAGTGAGGCAGACGATTTTGAAGAAACTATTAATTCCTAAGAACCCAGACGATTTAAGCGGTAGAAAAAAGAACTGAACGGAAGAAAGGAGAATGGAATGTTTTTAGTTTTAAGTTGGTGTAAAAGAACGTAAGATGAAGACGAGTTCCCGTATAAGATGTAATTGATTAATTAGAGTTATGATTGTTTGCTTTGTAAATAGTCTTATGTAAATATCTTTTTTGTAAATATTAACGTTTAATATAAGTCATTTAAAAGTTTAAAAACGGTGTCAGAATTTAATTTACCTCCGAGTTTATTTACTTATGTGTTCAAAAGAACTTAAGAAGAATCTCCATATATTTATTTTGTTAATACATAAGAGTAGAAGTGTAAATTCCTTATAAAATAAAAATAACTTCAAAAAAGGAATTCTTTTTTTTAAAGTATAACCATTTTTGATTTTTTTTTCTTAAATGTTCATGTGCAAATGTCTTCATATCGGAAAAAAATGCCTTTGATAAAGTGACTAATAAAAAATAGATCTGAACAATTTTAGATATATAAGTACTAAATACATGCATTCTATGATTCTTGTGCGTTATAAATACAAATATTCTAAACAAATTCTGCATTTTGCATTTGAGTTTAAATTTTGTTTGCAGATTTAAACGGGGGTTTTGCATCATGTTCACAGTCACTTCAATTTCGTAACAATGTGTTTTTTAAATTTATGTTATTATAATTTTTTTCAATATAAACAATTTAAAGAGATCTAATACAAAAGCATGGCGTCAAAATTTAGAACATTTTACATTTATACATGGTAAGTCATAAATATCGGAGCAATATGCTATCTCCTTAAATATTGCCCCTAGATCCATACTTCCAGTTGCAAAAATTCTTCGAAAAAGGTAAAATTTTTGATAAAATATGCATTAAAAAAACTCCATGAGGGGTCCACTTGAAAAATTACGAAAATTAAATTTTTATACGGCCCCCGTAGGATAAAAGTTCCAATTGGGAAAACTTTCCTTATCCAGTTCTAAAATTGACACAAAAATTTGCATCTTCATATCTTTGAATCTATCAGAGTTATAGCCGTTTTAATAATTCATCAGGTTTTAAGGTATTAGACACAAATTGAAATGCGCGTAATTCAAGAAACAATGTTACTTTAACAGTTCTAGGAAACATGTAAAAAATCTATCTTTTGAGTTAGAATTTCAATTTTTTTCTTTTTTTGCGATGGTTAGCTATATTATTTACTAAGAAAAACGTATCCTAATATTTCTCATAAAATTTATAAAAATTTCAAATGATTATTATTATTTTAAATGGGATAATTTAACATCGTTATAAATCGAAACATTTTGTATCGGATTTTAATTTCCTTTCATTTCATTAAGGATGAAAATCTAACTTTAGTTTTGTTCGAGGTTTTTTTTCAATATTAATTTTAAAACTATAAAAAATACTTATTTAAAAGATCACATAAGTTAAAAAAATCATATTTTCAAAATAAATATTTTTTTTCAAATTTGCCGAAACAGAACTAATGTAAAATAATGAAAAATGACTTGCACTTTTGTTTCTTTAACAATTCTAGACATTTAGTAAATTAAAGACGAGAAATAGTGGGGGAAAACCTATCATGCAGAAAAACGAATTTAAAGTTTTAAATAAAGTTTGACTCCTAATAAAATATTTAAATGTTTTTTTTTTAAATTGAGAATGTAAAGTCATTCCACCTTTCTGTAGCTCAAAATTCCGATTGAGTTTAAATTTTCTCCTTTCCATCTCATTTCTGTACTGTTTAAATGTCCGTCAATTATTTAAAACAATGCTTTTTCTAAGATGCGCATTAAATCTATTTTATAAATTTAGCTCTCACAATTTCAGGCTTTTTATCCTCCTGGAGAGGCTGTTAAAAAATTTGTAACCTGGGCCAAGGCCGGCTAGGAGTGAGGTGTTACTTTTTTTTAAGTATAGCCTCGTCGGGTCCAACGTACTTTTCATACCGGAGTGGACTGCTTCCTTCTTCCTAGATCCGCACTGGAAGAAATTTTCAATCCCAGTCTCGACACAACCCGTATTAAAATCACACTCTCTGACTGACCTAATACGTGCATAAATAAGTAAAATTTGGTTCAATCAATATTTTTACGAAAAATACAACGATTTTGAAATCGTCTTTATTTGAGAAATAAATAAATAAATAAATAAATAAATAAAAAAACTTTAAAATTTCTTTTTTAAATAATAGCATATTTAAAGGCTAAGAAATTAAGTACAAGAAATCTAGTGAAAATAACCTGTCTATGAAGGAATGCTGTCTGAAACGGAAAATTTGTTGATCCATGCAAAATAAATATAAAAATCAACCCCATTTAGACACCTCCTAAGTAGGGCATTAGCATAACGTGTCATATGATTCCGCCTAAAAAAGTTTTACCGTATAACATTTTTCATTCTGCAGTCTAGTATAATTTTTCTACCTTCATTTGCTTTTAATTTTTGCATTACATTTTTAGCATCAGTTGCTAGTTTAAAAAAGAGAAAAAAAGACACTGGTGCTGCAACCTATTGACAATATCGGAAGTTACTATAGAGATTGTGGGGGGAAACTGTATCGGATTTTTTTTTCTCTGCTGCGGGTAGAACTCACAACATGTTGTTTGGGAAGCCCCCGTTTTCCTGACCTCACCTGTGTAAAAGTGTTTTTGAATACCTGTAATTGCGAGTGATGGTAGAACAAGCTGATACAAATGTGCGTTAATATTTTTATAAGGTAAAATGTCAATTTATCGATGTAGTTATAAATTATCTCAATTATTAAGGTTAATTTATTGTTAGATTTTATTAATGGTTAAAAGATAACTAGAATATGGTTTGGTTAATATAATTCATCATTATTAAAGAATTTTCTTTGTCATTATTATTAAAAGAATTTTCTATCCTTAATACATAAATTGAACATGTTCTTAATTATTTTTTAAAGAGAAATAAAAATTTTTGAAGCGTATTTTTGATAGAATAAATTTCAGGTGAATTCAGTTTCAGTTGGGGGGGGGGGGGTTAAAACTGTAAGGTTTATTGCAAAGAGGGGGGAATGAATTATACTTATTTTTGAATTGATTGTTATAAACATATTTTTTAAATGAAAAAGTGTTTCTTGAATATTGAAATTTAAATAACTAAATTTTGTTTTTTACCAATTTTGAAAAACACTTATTATTATTTTTTAATAACTTAAGAAAACTAAGCATTAGGAAAATTGACAACTAAGATTTTTCCAATGCGGAAAATGCATATTCCCCAAAATTCTTCATGGAAATTAATTTTAAATTTGTTTATATTTATGCGTTAAAATTTTATCTGAAACGAGTGGACGAAGGAAGTTTTGAATTTACTTTGGAGTAGCCCAAAGAGAACATCTACCATCTCTTGATTTTAAAATTTAAAAAAATATATTTTCCCTTTTTTAATAAACACATAAAATTTATAATTGGCGTAACTTAAAAGAATTAAATACTAAGAGAAAGTGACAGCGATTTTTCTTCCATTTCATAAAGGGGGGGGTGTAGGCCAATAAAATTCAATTGTCATTATTCTTTTAAGTGTGTGTGTTAAAGCATTAGCTCAACGAGTTCAAAAAGCAGCGTTTTATTCACGTGGTAGTTAACAGCTATTCTCCTCCTTGCTGAGCTTTTTAATTTCAATAAACAAAATTTTATTTCCATCTTCTTCTTAAAGTTATAGAAAATTTATAATTTTCATGTAAGTTACAATAAATTAAAACTAAGGAAAAGATGAGTTAAAAGGTTATCCTTGTAAATCCACTATGAAAATAAATTTTTATTTCTGTTTCTTTGATTATTTGTAACTTAAAAATTAATCTCAAATCGGTGGAATAAGATAATCATGAATTTAGGTGATGATGACAATTCTTCTCGAGTATATTTAATTTTAATGAACGAATTCTGTTTTTTCTCCAATTTTCAAAACATAAGTGCATTTTTTTTCTTTTCGAGTAAGCTGAAATATATAAATACTAACGAAAAGAAGAAAGAATTTTTTTTTTAAAGATTGGGTGGGATATTCTCCTAGAATCTTCTCGCAGAATATAAATTCCTCACAAAATTCCCTATCCCCCATTGTTCCATGTAGGCAGACGATACCGTGCTACCTATAATTAAAATCTCAGTGCCCAGAAAGTGAAGAGAAGTGAAGTGTTTTTTATATTATTATTCCAAAGTTGTGTTTGAGATAAATGCAGACGATAATGCAGCAGTGAGCTGCGAGTGAGTGTTATTCCTTTAATAAAGTGTTTTTTAATATAATCAGTGCCTATGGAATAATTTGTGTAATGTGTGCATTTAATTTTACATGACCGACGTTCCGGGAGGTGAAAATAATTATGTGAATGAATAAGCATCGAATTTGAAATATGTGCTGATGTTATGTTAAGAGTTCTATTAAAGATCTGTCCAACGTTGAACACGAGAGTCTTCGAATAATATTCTGCTTAAATTAACGAAGTGTTGTGCTCAACTAATGGAAGTGTTGTGTTTAAGAAGATATTGTTTTAAGAGTTAATGAATATTTTGACAAAAAATGTTTTTGATACCGATCGCTGGAAATTTTTTTTTTTGGAACTATGTTTTTTGGAAGCAGTCAGAAGTTTAGATGCTGTTCTTCATATTTCGTGAAAATTTTCTTTGAAACGACTTTTCCAATTAAAATTAAAGAAATCATATGTTGGTTAAATCTGAAGATGAACTGTTTAAAATATTGTGTGATTAAGATATGCACAAATAAGTTGGCCTTTTGTATATTGAGTGAACTTTTTGCATATTGAGAGAATAAAGTTTTCAGTCTGTTTTCCTGGGATGTGATAAGAGGAACTGTGCTGATTTTTTTAAAAGTTTATCGTCTCCAGAGAGACAGTGCTGGTTTTTTCTATTAGTGTGAAGAACGACGATAAGACCTGAGTATGGTCTGCGTCCCAAACATTGGAGTTTATGCATTTTTGTCGTGAATGTCATGGTGCAGCAAGTGAAGTGTGTGGGTGGTATGAAAGTTTGATTGCCCTGAATGCTCACAAGAACCTTTCAGCTTTGTGTTTCTTGAACTGTGCTCTACATAGCCTGTGACGACTTTGCCCAGTTGGACTTTTTGCTGTGATGCCTTATGGTGCCTGAAAGGACTTCATCCTGATGAGTTTTTCTTTCGATCATGAACTGTGATCTACAGTGCTTGAAATGAGTTTATGAATGAGCTTTTGTTTCAAGGAATCATGGACTTAGTTGTGACAGACTGTATCCTGCATACTTTCAAGAGCTCTGATAAACTGGGGAATCTACTTGGCCATGACGTTTTTGCGACGACATATTTTCTCGACAGAACTACCGGTTCTGGTACTTTGTGTGATGGAGGACTTCTGCAGTAAAAGTGAAATTTTTAAAATTCTTTTTATTGAAAATGAAATGATTTTTTTTAGTTTAATAGAAAATAATTAAATGGATAAATTTTTAAGTAGTTTATGTGAAAAATATTATATAGAGATATTTATTAAAAATGTGTTTTATTAATATTTATAAAAAAAAGTGTTAAAGCCTTAATAGTTTTGCTATATTTTTAAATTTAAACTGTTAAATTTAATTTTGAAGTTTAAGTATAATGAAGTTAAAAATTGTTACATCTATATATATATATTTTTTTGGAATTAACATGCCTGCATTTGAGGATTTTTGAAAAATATAAGATTTGAGAGTATATTTGAACTTTGAATAAAGTGTGTAATGTTTTAATACTCTTTTATATATTTAAAATTTTTAATAAATTTAAAGTTTTTAAAAAACTTATAATATGCTTAAGTGGTAGGAAATCAGTTTTTGGTACTGTCTACGGGCGGAGATTTGTGAATTATTAGTGAAAGTTTATAGATATTTTTGAGTAATTTAATATTTTAAATTTTTTTGTGACATGGCTCCAGAGGTTTACTTGATCTTGCTGATTTCCTGGAGTTTATGTTCTATTCTTTTTAGTTTAAAAGTTTGGTATTTTTTTATATATATAATATTAAAGTTTAGCATATTATGTTTTAAAAAATCAAATATATTTTTTTCAGTATGAGAGGTTTCTTGATTATTAGTGTTAGATTTAGGGAAACATGATCTCACGAAAATTTTGGTATATTAAGTACAGAATATTCTAAATAAATTTGAATTTTTATTTACTGAATGAATTTTATTATTTACTTTACACCAGTCATTGATTTAGTGCATATAATCTATAATCGGAGATAAATATTTCTTTTCTTTTTCTGAGTTCTCATAAAAATAATAATTTTTGTAATATGTTTTAGAGATTTTTTTTTTGAGTTTTAGAGTTTATTTAGAGTTTTAGAGTTGGTTTAAAGTTTAAGAGTTGTTTGAGAGTTGATTTAAAGTTTGAGAGTTGTTTTAGAGTTGATTTAGAGTTTTAGAGTTGTTTAGAGTTGATTTAGAGTGTTAGAGTTGATTTAGAGTTTTAGAGTTGATTTAGTTTTAGAGTTGAGTTAGAGTTTTAGAGTTGAGTTAGAGTGTTAGATTTGATTTAGAGTTTTAGAGTTGAGTTAGAGTTTTAGAGTTGATTTAGAGTTTTAGAGTTGAGTTAGAGTTCTAGAGTTGAGTTAGAGTTTTAGAGTTGATTTAGAGTGTTAGAGTTGATTTAGAGTTTTAGAGTTGATTTAGTTTTGGAGTTGAGTTAGAGTTTTAGAGTTGAGTTAGAGTGTTAGAGTTGATTTAGAGTTTTAGAGTTGAGTTGGAGTTTTAGAGTTGATTTAGAGTTTTAGAGTTGATTTAAAGTTCTAGAGTTGAGTTAGAGTTTTAGAGTTGATTTAGAGTGTTAGAGTTGATTTAGAGTTTTAGAGTTGAGTTAGAGTTTTAGAGTTGATTTAGAGTTTTAGAGTTGAGTTAGAGTTTTAGAGTTGATTTAGAGTTTTAGAGCCATGGAAGAGATCCACCATTCTAAGTGTTAGGATTTTCGAGTTTGGTCTGGTACATTTATTTTTGTCCTGTTAAATGTATATGCAAATGTTTAATGAAATATGTATTAATATGTTTTATTTTTACAGATAAAATGAATAATTAATGTTTGTTTATTTCTGTTTTAAGTATAGTGTATTTAGCATGTAGTTTTTCTGTAATTCTGCAATATTTTTTGAATATAAATCACAAAAATAGCAATAGATACGTTCCATTTTGGGAAATGTGAAAGGCATGATCCCGAAACTTGGTGCTACACAAATACCCAAATTGGAAATATTAAATTAGAATAAGTATTGAATATATACATTAAGTTCTCTGTAGATAGCTTGCTGTTGTTGTTATAGGTTTTCCGTTGTGGGCAGTACAGTTGTCATGTCTTTTGAGAATAGCATATTATAGGGATCAGTACATTTAAAGATTTAAATTGTTTACTTACCCTTTCTGGTGAACAGAAATGTAGAATCTTCTGCGTTGGATATCTTAAGTGAATAGTGTATGACCACCCCACGAAAGCTTGAAGATCCGCTGAAGTTTTTCTGTTAGTTGAGAGGTAGTTGTCATAGTGGAGTATAAGCAAGTTTGGTGTAATCAGAATTTGGAAACTTTTGCTATGGAGGTGTTTAGTAAGTGATGGACTCTCATGGAATGGCTCGTTTTCAATTCTTGGGCTGAATTTTTGTATATTTAATGGAGATTTTTCGGAATGAAAATTTTTGTTTTGAAAACTGATGTTAATTTTGCTAAATGTTTCTGTGTTTAGTGGAGGGGGATTGATTTTCAGATGTTAACTTTGCTCCTCGCTGAGTGACAGAAACAATCATGTGATAGTATATTCAGTCAGCTGTGTAGTGTCAGCCGGCTTGTGAGGAGAGTCTAATTTTTGTGAAAGTGTTTTTGTACTGGTGGACTATTTCTCGGCAATAAGGAGTTTCTATGGTCTTGGTGTCAACATTGGTTGATCTTTCCTAATATGTTAAGTATGAAAACAATAGTTTATTATTTGAGGTTTATTTGGGATTGTCTGAATTCAAGTCATCTCTATCCGTGCTACAACTCTTGCCTATGTGATTTTGTGTTTTTCGAGAGAGTGAGGTATGAAGACCTAGGGCCCCAGGCAAATTTGGAGAGAGTGAAAGGGTGGCCGGGTGTACACGGCGCTGAAGGTTGTGTGAATGTTACGTACCAATTTAATTATATGTGTCCTCCGGATTCTTAAAAGATGTTGTAACGGAAACTTTGTTTCTATTGGAAATTGGCTTCTGTGAAGGATAGGATTATTTTTGAGAATGGAGTCATGTGTTGATGCCAGACCGAGAAGTTTGTATGTTGTAAAAATGAGATTTGGTTACCTTTGAATTTAATCATGGGGTTCCACTATTCTTAAATTTTATAATTTAATATTAAAGATTTTTGATTTTTGTGAAAATAATATTTTTATATTGTTTAAAACAGTTAATTGGGTAACTCATATTATTAATGTATATGATAATTGAAATTTCTTCCTATTATGGACTTTGTTGACTGTTTAATGAATATTACAATATTGAAAAAGTTTAATAAGTGTAAGATATTGACATGTTGTATTCTTGTTGAAATATATGTAGGGTTTTTTCAAGTATGTATAAGGTATATAAAAGCAGTATATATCAATATTTTTGAATATGTTTTAAAACCTAGGAGCCAGATCGAGTGGATCTTGTTTGTATGAGAGTAATTTTAAGTGACTACCTACCTGGTAAAAGTTGTTTTTTTGATGTGAGTAAATATTATATAAAAGTTTTTATTTTGTGTATAAATATGTTTGAATATTTGGGTGTTGGGCTGAGCTGGAACTTTTGCTAATTTGTATTGTTTATTCCCTGTTATTGTGTCTTCTTTAAAGATTTATTAATATATTTGGAGTTAGTGTACAGGTGATTAAGTGCTGTTGAGATAATGGTCCTTTTTAAGATGTTATCCTTTTTTGTTCTAAATATGGACATCGTCAGGATGCACTAGTGTGTTAGGTTATCCTTAAGAGAATTAAAACTATAGTGGTGTATTTTAATTTTCTTGTAGTCGCCTCTCCTTTTTAGATAAAAGTGTTAAGATGGGGGGTTTTATAGGATTTAACATCAGTAGGGTACTAGAAGTTCTTATCATTTTTATCTCCTTTCTAATATTTCTGTTTAGCGCTAAAGTTTAAATGATATTTAAAGCAAAGGCTAAAAAGTTTATTTATCAATTGTTAAAAAATTAAATTTAAAGTTCTATTTAATTTAATCAATAATTGAAATTAATTGTAAGATTTGGTAAGTGGAGAATTGAAAAGGATAATGTAAAAATAGGAGATCTAGTGTTGTTAGTAGAGGAAAATACACGAAACAATAAGTTGCCATTAGTCAGTATTGAAGTATATTAGGGTAATGATGAGAAATTTCGCGTAGTTCAGGTAAAAACTCCGAATGGAATTTTTAAAAGATCAATTAGTAAATTATGTATTTTCCTATGCCTGAAAACCATAGTACTTAAAAAAAAAGATAAAAGATAAATATATATATGTGTGTGTGTGAGTGTTATATTGTTTTTTCTTTCAATTTTATATTTGAGTAAACATATATAGTGACCTTTTGTATTTATTTGTGTAATTAGTGTACTTGGTAAAAAAAAAGAGTTATTATTGAATGTGAAACATGTCAATGGGGGCCGGTATGTTCCATGTAGGCAGACGATACCGTGCTACCTATAATTAAAATCTCAGTGCCCAGAAAGTGAAGAGAAGTGAAGTGTTTTTTATATTATTATTCCAAAGTTGTGTTTGAGATAAATGCAGACGATAATGCAGCAGTGAGCTGCGAGTGAGTGTTATTCCTTTAATAAAGTGTTTTTTAATATAATCAGTGCCTATGGAATAATTTGTGTAATGTGTGCATTTAATTTTACACCCATAATTAAACCCCCACAGAAAGAAAGTTCTATTTTACTGTATTAGAACACCTCCGAACAGCGGGAAAAACTTCGCGATTCCGATAGTTCCGTTATTCGGGTTTTTTACTGCAGAGCCTTTTTATTTAATGAAAATTCCCTTTTTTTTTGCAAATATAGAAAATGCACTTATTTTAGTCAAAAATATGTGCACATATTTTACAAACATCGAATATGCAGTTATATTATACAAAGAATATGACCAGTTTTTGAAACATAAAATATGCACTGATATGAAGACATAAAAATGTCAGATAGTTTTCACAAAAAATATGCTTTTCCAATAATCTAAAATATTTAATTTTTTATGCATATATTGTGTACAATCTCCCGTTTTTTGCAAAACTGTGCAAAGTATTGTTTAAAAAGTTAAATTCTGCTATTCTAGCAGAAAATCATAACCGGTAAATATTTTTTGTTGTTATTCTTGTTTAGCGAATTCGAATATTTTACTGGTTAATAGTGTGTCACGCTGTTTTCTACCTAAGCTGCCTTCCTAGCACATCATGTTTGCAAGCATTACAAAGCATATCATGCTAAAGCATATAGTATTCCTACTTTCCATGCTTTGGAAGAAGGTTAAATAGGAAAGAAGCATAAAAAGCTTGTTCATAGCGTGTTATGCTATTTCTCCCTAAACTGGCTACATAGCATATTATGCTAACAAGCATAAGACAGCATAGTATAGCATGTTAAGGTACCTAACTGTGCACGCATGGAAGTAGCTTAAACAGCAAATAAGCAAAAGATGCTTCTACATAGCTTGTCATTCTATTTCCACCAAAACTGGTTGCAAAGTATATTATGCTGGCATGCATAAAAAAATATATTACAGCATATTAAGGTACCTATCTCTGCATGCTTCGGAAAAAGATTAATCAGCACATAATCATAAGATGCCTGTACATAGCTTGCCATGCTACTGTTGTGTAAGCTAGGCATATAGCATGTGATGCTGGCTAGCAATTTAAAGCAAATAATAGCAAGGATATCTAGCAGTCAAACCAACATATAGCAATAAAAAGCACTTTTTTGTTGCTGGTACTAGCATGAATTTAGACCTGGGTATTGCAAAAATATATATGTTACAGGAATTTTTCATTTTGGCGGTAAATCAAAAGATCTAAGATTAGAAGTAATTTATTAAATTTGCAGATTTAGTAAGTTCAGAAGTAAAGAAAAAAATTATTAAACTAACAGGTTTCTTCTTTTATTTACAGTACATGATCTAACGTCAAATTCTGAATTCAGAAAAAAAGATTTTTGCTTATGCAGAACTCGGAATTTCTATGTCCGTCTTTTGGAACAACAGGCTTTCTAATAAAATTTTGGACTCATGTACTTTCCAAGCAGGAGTATTGATATAACGCTGCAAAGGAATGTTTGCATGAATGGTGACCCGACAAACTAAATGGGCAAGGAAGACTTAGGCGTTCAGGCAGATGTAGAGATATGTATTATTGTATTATTCCAGTGGCAAGTATATCTACTCCTGACGATTAAATTGCATTGCCAGCAAAAAATATATCTTGACACTCATTGAAAATTGTGAAGTTTGTAAAAGATGGTCGTTTCTGACGCATCCATTACTAATGTATATACATATATTTAACTTCTGCAGTTATTATAATTGATATTAACAGTAAGTCATTTTAAACAATATATATATCATACATGTCTGAAGTTTTAAAAGTCTCTTTGGACCTTTTTTTCGCTTTGTTTAACTGCCATGTGGTAAATTGCCTTTGCTTTTTTTAATAGAGACGTTTTCTCTAATGCTTTTAAATCCAAAGCTTTATGACTTACGGGAACTTTTTTTTCAATAAAGTCAAAACAAGAGGTTTCTCAAGTTTTTACATGGATTGCAAGCATCAAAAACGTTTATTTTCTTAGAGAATAGAATTAAATACATCCTTCTTTTCAAACAAGCACCAGAACTAAAAAAAATAAAGGGAGGTCTCTAAATCATATTAAGTAGCCAGGGCTATAACTGTATGTTACCAATGCATGATAAAACCAATGCGTGACCCACCTGCTTTGTATAAAACTGAAAAAAAATCGAAGAATTAACTTGTGATTACTACATGTAATGAGTAACAAAAGTATATGTTAAAAGAGTCCCGCTTAATAAAAAGTTATGAAATATTAATAGTACAATAGAGCCGAAAGGATTAACCAAGTAGTTATTGCAATCGATCTCTTCCTTTGACAAAACTCTGTGTTAATTATTTTCTGCCAGTACATATTTTCTTAGCAGTGTCATTTCCGTTTTTACCTCTTGTCGTCTTTTATATTTATTAAACATTGGACAATTTTCTCTTCCAGACGACTAATTTTGGAAAGAGCCAGAGCTCGATCTAAATGGCAATTTTGCATAATATATCATAAAACATTCCTCTTTTAATTGACTGCAGTAAAAAAAAGGAAGGATTTTCTTATATCTATCTATGTAAGAAAAATATTTGAAAATATTCGCATTTCTGAATGTTACGGAATGTCTAAAAGCATGCACCATTTTTCAAGACATTTTTAAAATGCAAATTATATCTAAAAAAAAAAAATAAGAAACAATAAATTATTTTAAATTAACATATATTCCCTTTAATGCTTTCGAAGGAGAAATAACATCTTTTGTTAAAAAAAATAATAAATAAAATAAAATCTATTTTCATGGGGATAAATTGATGCATTCGAACTGCTACATAAGCGTTCTTTTTATCTATTAATGAAAGAATCACAAATGACAAAGAATAATGTCATATTTAAAAAGATTTATACAATAATATCTTTCTCTTTCTTTTTCTCTTTATATTTTATTTATTTATTTTGTGAAACAGAGCAACCGACAAATGCCATACACGAACATCTATGAAATATATTAAAATAAAATAAGGCAAAATTTACTGGGATGGCAAAAATCGACACAGCACTAAAATTTTCAAGAAAGTAAATTCATTCGTTAAAGATACATTATGAAACATTTTTTTAACATATTAAGAATACAACGATATGTCATCACAGATAAAACCGTAAGCACACGTATCGGGTAGTTTTGACCCGACGCTCTCTATCATGCTCAGGATTTTCATGAATTTTTCAACACTTCCACCTGCCACTTCCGATACCCTATTGAGTGGTCTAGAAAGACGAAATCCTGGGAACAGAAACTTGGAACTCGAGATTTTTCTGCAGATGCAGTTGTGAATGGGTCAGTTTTTCCCTAACATACAAAATATACAATTTTTTATGCAAAATAGTGCTTGTAATGCTATTTAAACATCATTTTTTTAAGAGAAAAATCTTTAAAATTATGCACTGAATGTGTAAGTGTTTCAAAATGATATAAAAAAATGAATTCCAAAAAAAAAAATAAATAAAGGTAAGTTTTTTTTTTTTTTTTTTTTTTTTTTTTTTTTTTTTTTTTTTTAATTTGACTTTTAAAACAAATAATAATCTTCTTACTTAACAAAGGATTCAAATAATAATTTTGACTTTATTTATTTTATTTATACTGTCCAAATTTTACTGAGAAGTTCACGAAAATGTTAAGGTCATATTGACCCAGTGTGTGTGGTTACGTCATAGAAATGGGAGCGTATGCTGAAGGGTTAAAAAGTAGAAAAATGGTAAAAGAGTAAGAGAGTTTTTGTAAGTAAAAGAGTTTTTGAACAGAATTCCCCTAGAGCTAAAACACTATGGATCCCACCTAAAGTTTGCAAAAGCAAAAAATATATGCAAACAAACTTTCTTAAATTAACAACTATAGTCGAAAATAAATTAGAATTATATTCTTAAGTTTTTATATGGTGTAGTAGTATGCTAGATTTAGATATAACCTGCACAGTATGTTAAAATTTGCATTATAGCTTTACATTATAAACTTAATCCTATATTAATTTAATTACATATTGCAGCACAGTTAAAATTTCACTTTCTGTTATTTACTTAAATTACAGTCACCGCAAAAAAAATATTGATACTCGCAATTTTAGACATTTTGTTAGATATCTAAAAATATACATGATGAATAACTCCGAAACTCCAGATATATGAACAATATAGTAAAAGTCATATATTTTCGAGATTTTTTTTACTGAAATCCCATAGGGGATCGTCAACAAATTGAAAAAGAACAAAATCTTTTGATGAACCCTGTCAAAACTAATGTAACAAAATCGTTCAAACTGCATATTAAGTGGCTTATGGTAATAAACTGTGTTCATTTTTATGCGGACCTTCCTTGTAAGATTAAAAGTAATTTACTAAATTTGCAGATTTAGTAAGTTCAGAAGTAAAGAAAAAATTTATTAAACTAACAGTTTTCTTCTTTTTTTTTACAGTGCATGATCTAACGTCAAATTCTGAATTCAGAAAAAAAGGTTTTTGCTTACGTAGAACTCGGCATTTCTATGTCCGTCTTTTGGAACAACAGGCTTTCTAAAAAAATTTTGGACTCTAGTACATTTTAAGCAGGAGTATCGATATAAAGCTGCAAAGGAATGTTTGCATGAATGGTGACACGACAAACTAAATGGGCAAGGAAGACTTAGGCGTTTAGGCAGAAGTAGAGGTATGTATTATTGTATTATTCCAGTGGCAAGCATGCATACTCGTAGAGAAATTAAGGTATTTATAAAAACGGTCTCAAATTTTGCCAAGTTTTTTTGCTTATAATTTGCAAAGTTCTTAATAAAAAACAATGTTCTTTTCAGAAAATATGAGAAACGACATTGAGCATAATATCCTGTAACCAAAATTAAAAAATATTATTAATTGTATAAAAAATAAGAAGCTTTACTAAATAAATTTTCGATACGCGTGCGTCAATTTTATAAAATTTAATTTACATATTGTGTTAGCTAAATGTATGCAGCAACTTTTGTTAAAGTTTCAAAACTATAGCTTGAAAATTCTGATAACTATCGTCGAAGGAATAAGATGAAAATTAGATATTCCCAAAATGAAGAAAAAAGATGAGGGAATGTATCCAAATATAGTAGTACGTGCAATATTATGTATAGGCAATAATCAATGGAATATGGATACAGCCCCTCATTTTTTTGGGGAGGGGCTATCGGATGTTGATCTTATTCTTTCGACGATAATTTTCAGAATTTTCAAACTATGATTTTGAAACTTTAACAAAAGTTGCTTCATCGATTTAGTTAACATGCAAATGATAGTTTTATAGAGTTAACTCATGCGCAGTGAAAATTTATGTAGTAAACCTGCTCATTTTTCGTAGAATTATAAGTATTTTTTAATTTTGATTACAGGTTTTATGTTCAATGTTGTTTTTCATATTTTTTGAAAAGAACATTGCTTTATATTAAGAACTCTGCAAATAATAAGCAAAAAACTTGGCAAAATTTGGGACCGTTTTTATAAAAATATTAATTTCTCTAAGAGTATGCATGCTATCCAAATAAAAATGAACACAGTTTATTGCCATAAACCACTTAATCATAATATGCAGTTTGAACACTTTTGGTACATTAGTTTTGACAGGGTTATTCAAAAGATCTCCGTTACTTTCCAATTTGTTGACGGTCCCCTTTAGGATTTCAGAAAAAAAATCTTCGCAAAAATATATGATTTGTTCTATTTTGTTTATATATCTGGAGTTTCGGAGCTTTTCCACATGTACATTTTTAGATATTGAACAGAACGTCTAAAATCGCAAGTGTCAAGATTTTTTTTCGGTGACTGTAATGGAAATAAATAGAAATCTCTCTTGCCCCTGTATATTAGCTAGATAATTAACAAAATCATAAAAATATGCAAAAAAAATAGTTGAACTATTTTGTCTCCTGAAAAATTTACGAGGGACCACAAAAAACAATTTAGAATTACCATACAAATGTATCATTCCGTGTATCGAAGCTTATGGCCTGCAAGGTTTTATCATAAAGATCTACAAGAAAAATTAACAATTCTAAAAGTTTTTAACTGTTTTTGAAGGGTGTTATTTAGTCGTTTCCAGATGAAATCAGGACTGGAAGGTATCACAACTGAAAATGTACTTCCGGGTATTTTTTGTCATCGGCTCTACCGTAACTGAAATTTTTTGTGTGTCGTTATAAAAAAACGACAATTTTATGCACAGTATATGCTATAAAAATAAATAAAATTAATTATAGTGTATTCCACCTCACTGATATATCAAGCTCATTACGTTAAAAAAATAACATAATTAAAGTAGACAGCAATGTTTATACCAGCAAAAATTATGTAACAGAACTATTGTTCTTATAAGCAAACAATATAACACCACACGCTTATTTTTCGATATCGAACATATAGTTGATCTTAATAAATTCTAACAATCAATGTTATGCTGAAAATTTTTACTTTCTTCATTCTCTTTCTTACACACGTATAACTTACTTTATATATTTTTAATTATTCTAAAATTACCAGTGTACGTAAAATTAAAAACTGTTGTATATACCTTGTTGAGAGATATTCTACAAAGAATAAGTTAGTTTAAAATATTTGTATTTTTTTCTTTTTGATAACAATTATAATTTTTTAAAGCTAACGCATGTGATAAAAGTCGTCAAATATTTAAAACTCGTTAGAGCATTATCAATCATGTATATAGAGAAATTGAATTTATAAAAACTTTTCAACTACGTTGATGGTGTTGAGCATAAAAGATATCTTGTATAAGGAAAAATGCGAGAAATATGCAATTGAGAAACATAAATTCATTAGGAACCTAAAGTCCGTACGACATTTAAAAAATTCACATAAACTTAACTCAATTAAAACATGAAAGTTTCTATACTTCAAATTTACAAAATTTTGTTTTAAACACATAAAATAAAATTCTTACAAAGGAAAAAAATGGTTATTTCCATTTATCATAAACAATTTATTCATTCGCATAATTTTGGAAAAGAAAATAAATATCTGAATACATATACTATTATTTCGTCAGAATTTCAATGCATTGGTGAAATTTTTGGATAACTTAATATATCTTAGTCACACCTTATCCGTCATTCCAATTGACGATTTAACAACATAGTAAAAGCGTAACACCTTTTTTACGGCAGACTTATTTTAAAGCGGATTGCTTTCAAACTATATATTAAAGAGAAAACATCAATCTTTTTTTCAATTACAGGGATAAAATGAATGTTTTCAAGAGTAATTTTTCATAAACAGGCATCAGCATGACATTAACATTTTCACTATGTCATGTGACTCTAAAACTGATGCAAAAAGTATACTGAGAATGATTTATTCTACAGTTTCTTTATTTTTAAGGTGGCGTGCCATCGGGCAATTTTTATTACACACTTTATTAATAAAATTTAATAACGTTCAACAATAAAGTATGTGACCCAAAACTATTTATTAAGAGTTAATAAAGTTAAAAGTCATTTCTGTTTATTTACTATAATTAAATATACCCATATAATGCTATATCAACATAAATGTCTGCATTTATTTAATAAATAAATATGTTATACAAAGTTTACTTAAAATTGCTATAGTCACTTAATATCGAATTTTCTCCTCTAATGCTGAATGAACGAGCACGTGATTCATTCGTATATTTTAAATGTCTTTTCGTTAATTTGACATTTTGAACTCCTTTCGTTTTAATTGATGTTATTTTTTCTCAAAACATTTCTAAAACTTTTACGCATTTTAATATTGTATATCTTAAAAGTTGACGAAGTGTAAATAATATTTTAATATTCCATATAAAAATAAATGTACATTTGATAGATATTTGGACAACTAAGACAAAAGAGGTATCTTTTAAAAATTGTACAAAGAAAAAAAGAAATTAAAAATATTAATGTCCTATAGAGCTATTTTAAAAAAATAAGAAAACATCTAATGTCCGAGGATTAAAATTTGCGAAAAGAATTTTGAAGTTGAACAACTAGCAACAATAAATATTAGGGTGGAGCGTAATTTTTTATTTTCGAAATTCTTTTCTTCCTAGTGCGGAAAAGTTGTGAAGTGGCATCAGTAATATACTCACAAAATTTCAAAACAATCAATAAATATCTTCCGGTTCCACTTTTGGGTCGAAAAATGCAATTTTACCAAAAATGTTGATCACATTTCAGTAATATTTTTAATGTTCAATTTTTCTTCGCCCTAGTTCAAAAAACTGAAAGAGTATATAAGGAACACAAATCCAAAATATTAGAGTAATTAAAAAATATCTTCTGGTTCCACATGGGTTCTAAATATGGGAAATTTGCCGAAAATGATACAAATTTTCACATTTTAGTCATTTTTTTATTTTTTTATTTTCTATTCCCGCTGGCATGGAAATGTTCGAAAAATATGCAGGAAACATAAGTAAAAAACTTTAGAATAATAAATAAATATCTTCCGGCTTTCCTTTCGGGGTGTAAAATGTCAAAGAAGCCAAAAAGTATGTAAATTTTCACATCTAAGGGTTTTTTTCTTATCAATTTTCTCTTCTCGCTGGATCGGAATGTATCAAAAATCATTTGAGAAATGTGGAAGAAGAGGTTATTGGTGACACTTGCCCTACGTAATCGCAGCCAGGCTCTTCTGTAAGCGTCAAGTATTTTTCAAACACTCTTTGTTGATGGAACCTTCCCTCAATATTCCTCTGAATTAAAGTTTGATCTTTTCGAAGGTCAAAATACAATGACTCTTAAAACAAAAGAGTGGGTTTGGCTTCTCAGGAAAGAGCTGTAATTTATTGGATCGTAAATGGGGGAGTTGTTTGTCAAACGTTTTACTCGTATTGATTTAAATTGCTTTTTTAAACTACTCATCTTGATTTAAATTGCTTACAAACAACTTGCTACTCGAGTTGTTTCAACTCTTTTTGAGAAGCTGCCTATTAAAACGTGAGATGAGCGAATTTTGGCTCAATTTGAGTTATTTTTGGCTAACATTTTAAGAAAGATCATTTCAAGGTATTGGTGGATATGAAACTCTAATCTTGGACGTGGCACATCATGCGATATTTATTTCTTTCTCTTCTTGTGTTATGCTGTCTATAAGATTGGACCTGTCGTCATGAGTCACAACTCCTAAGTCTTCAAGAAGTGCGCTTGTTACTAATACTGCAACTCGGTCGGACACTCCCATTGGGTCTCAAGTTCTGGATAGAGTAGGACGATGGGTTGTTCGTGATATACCTTTAGTATTTATGTTCGATTGCAATGACACTAAAGGTTTATCACTAAGATCGTGACACAGTTTTTCATCAACAAGACTAAAAGATTTCAAAAAGACCGTTTTCTGAATCTTTCTTATTCTTTTTCGAGCCTGCTCGTTTTAACAAATTTTCCGTGTTGTGGGTCGTTTTTCCGAAAGTATCACCTTGGTCCTTCAGCAATTTCCTTGAAGTTCTTTGATCCTCAAGAAACTGTCATCCACTTCCATTTTTATATCACGTGGGCACTTGTAAGAAAATTTTCAACTTGACTTTTTGAAACAAACAGACTGAATTTCCCTTCCAATAGGAAAATTTTCAATTTTGGCTTTGTCTGTTCTTTAGCATCAAACTTCTTTATACTCTTGTATTTATCATTATATGAACCAATCATTTGGACTATTCTTTGCCTAGAAACCGTTAGAACTGAGGCAGCCTGCCAAATTGCTTCAACCGTTTCAGCTAATAATCTGCTATCACCCCAAAGTTGGGGCCTATTTTTAATTATATTTCGATTCATTTCTCACCAACAAAAATGTACATTACATTTTCATATGTTGGTAGAACGACAGTTCTTAATTCTGTAGAATCCTAAAAAATGGGATGAGACAAATCCCGTGTACAGCGCTTAATTTTGATATTTCTGTGTAATATTTTCCATGCACACTATTAGTTCAGCACAATATTAAAAATTAAAATTTTGTAAACACTTTTAGATGTATTATTTTTCAATAAAATATAGATGCCAAAATTGAATATCATCAAAAAAAACCTGTCTCGTGCAGAGCATTAAACGAACGATAACACTACGGTAAACGAACAGAAGGCTGAACTTATTAGAGGAATTTTCCTCTGATCGCTTTTAATTCGATTGTTATATGATTTTTGTGTACACTAATGTCATGTATTTGCCGGTTTAAGTAATAAAAGTCAAACCAGAAGATATTGATTTATTACTTTAAATTTTTACACTTATGTTTGTCATATGATTTTCCGAATTTTCCGCGCCAGTAAGAAGAGAAAATTGATAAGACAAAAATTCCTAAGAAAAGAAAATTTACATAATTTTTGGCGACTTTGACATTTTTAGATGCCGAAAAGGAAACCTGAAGATATTTATTGATTATTCTAAAGTTTTCCCTCTATGTTTCTACTAAATTTTTCCAACTTTTCCGTGCCAGTGAGAATATAAATTTAAAACTAAAACAAATCCCTAAAATGTGAAAAATTGCATCATTTTCGATAAATTTCCCCCATTTAAACTCCAAAGTGGAATTGGAAGATATTTTTCATTTACTTTAATATTTTGGACATATGTTCCTTATGTGCTCTATCAACTTTCCCGCTCTAGGGCGAAAAAAAATCGGAAATTAAAAATGTTGCTGGAATGTGAAATATTACAAATTTTCATGGTAAAATTGCATATTTCGACAACTAAAGTGGAACCGGAAGATATTTATTAATTTTTGTGAAACTTCGTGAATATGTTAGTGATACCACTCTACAACTTTTCCATGCTAGGGAGAAAATAATTTCGAAAAAAAGTTTTTTTACACTCCGCCGTAATAATTACTTACTCTTTATAAGAGGTTGGATGGTTGGTTGGTTGATTTTTGACGTCCGATTATCTACGCTAGGGATATAGGACCAGGGGGGAGTGCCCTTCGTGGGGGTCTTTCTAAGGGAACCTAACCCGTATTTACGCAAGGTTCGAAGAAAACCACGAAAACTCCGAACGGTTAGGCCGACAGCCGCGATTGGGTTCGAACCCAACACCTGCCGTCTACCAGTTGAGAAGTCCGAACCTCTCGGCCACTGGTGGGGCCTTTATAAGAGGAAAGTAGTTTTAATTGATTTCCCTTTTTTATTATTAACATATCATTAAATGCATTTAATTTTACTACAAATATTTTTATAATATGTTTGCATTTAATAATGCTTATTACGTTTAACTTACATTTAAGAATTTTTATTACATTTAATTTATATTTAATAAAATTACATTTAATAATAGTTTTGGCACAGTCGAGTCTATATAGAATACCTATGCTACTTTTTGAATGCATTTATAATTTTGCAATTTTCAATAACATTCTTCAAAACTCTCTTCCTAATCTTCTTTGTCACACTCTCTCCTTTGCATTTATCAGCACTACCATCAGATCTAACTGTAAGAAGACTTTCAAAAGCCTTGCAACTGAAACTCTTGCTGTTTTTCCCTGACCTTTGTCTAGAGCAGTTTATAAACGAAAGGATGCTGCTCTGCTTAAGGGTGCATTCTAAAAAATATTTTTCCGCACGTAACAGCTAGAAATTTTTTACACATTTTCAGACATATTCTTAAAAGTAAACATGAAAATTTCCGAAGTGATTTTTGAACAGACATGTAAGGTGCTAATGATTCCATTTTCGCTCAAATTACTAGAATATAATTTATAAACAATTGTTTTATTTATTTTTTTTTTGTAACCTTTTCTATTTTTTCTCATTCTCAAATTCTTTCGCTTCCGAAAACTCAACTCAAAATGCCAACTTTGACAGAACCTTTTTGCAGTTTCGAAATTATCGCAATTATCGCATTTTTTCGCATTTATCGAAAAACAACAAGCATGGAGATTAAGTAGTTAGTATATGAAAAACTTTGCCTGTTTGATGAATTTGATAGCAAGAATGTATTAAAATATTTATCAGAACTAAGCATTTTGGACTGGTATTCATCCTTAAGTGATCATATTGAAATTGAGACAAAATGTGATATTTTGATAATTGTATTTTTTTAAATGGCTTGGTATTTTTTATGTTGAAGTAAATCATATTTAATGAGTAATCTACAATTTTGAATTGTCAAAATATTTCCTGTTCCCTATAGAATATATGAATATTCAAGGTTGAGAATGCCATTTTCATGGAAAATGAAATGCCAGAATATTTGGAGTGGTATATATCTGGCAAGTAACAACATCCCAAAATTATTTTGGTTTAATCGGTTAGTATAACGCTATCTGCTTATTAAAATTTATTTGTTTTCGCTGGGTATTGATATTTTGCATTTTTATGTTGTCACAAAGCATGTAATTTTTATTCGCTTTTCGCCCTTAATACCTTATTTAAGCAATTGTACCCCAATTATTTTCTTATAGAATACAAAAGTGCACTACTGGAACAAGCTATATAAAATTACACTACATGGATATATTGTTGCTGTTAGTACATATGACCTGTTGAATATTCAAATATTTCAAAATCTGCAACATTAAAAGGAGCAATATTTCAAAAAAGCACCACCGTTTAACGAAACAAAATATATCACGCAATAGTTGCACATATGTACAAAACATGGAAAAGAAAAAGAGTGGGGTTTCGGGATTTTTTCAGGCAAAAAATAAAAAGACAAAATTTACAAGAAAAGCAATGCCCATGATCATACATTTTCCATAAGAGAAAATGAAAAGTTTCCATTTCTTTTTCGGAAGAGGCAACAAAAAGGGGCGTTTCCTTTTTCTCATAGGGGAAAAATAAAAAGAGGAAAGAGAAATAGGATTTTTCATTTTCTGATTGGGGAGAAATGTGATTATTTATAAATTATGTCATGTTTCAGATAAAAATATCAAAAGACCCCACTTCTTTTCCTTTTCCATCTTTTCCACATATGTTTAGCTACTACATGATTTATTTGGTTTCATTCAACTGTGACGCTTTTTTGAAATATGAATAATTAAAATGTTTCAAATTTGCGTATTTTGAATATTTACAGATTATTTTTGCTAAAAGAAACGGTTTACCGGTAATGTTCTATATTATTTAACACTCCTCAGTAGTACAATATAATATTCCGCAAGAAAAATTCGAGTACTTTTGTTCAATAAGATATTATGTTTAGAAAATGGGAAAAACATTATTTTGTTCGTATTTCATTACAACATAACAATGTAAAAAAGCAATGCTACATGAAAAAAACTACTAAGCATTTATTGTTATACTATCATTTTTGCCAGAAGTGTTTTTTTATGTTTCTTGAGGGATATATAAAACTCAAAACATACCAGCATTTCACTTTTCATGAAAAATGGCTTCCACAACCTTGAACTTTAACATTTTCTATAGAAAAGAGGAAATTTTTGATGACTTCAAACTTGAGAAATATTCATAAAATATGATCTACTTCAACAACAACAACAAAAAAAATAAGCAAATAAAAAAATACAAATCTTTCACTTTGTCTGATTTTCAAAATAATTGCTCTTAAAAGAAACCGTTTAAGGATGTCCTATAGCAAGATTTTCAATTCTTTTTTATTATTTGTCGTTTGGTAACAGTAACTTTTTTCTAAGATATTTTGTTGGGGAATTGGTGAGAGGTATTTACTTTTCTTTTCTTTACGTTAGTATGTAAGTACATACATACTCACAAAATCTGGAAGTGCAAAAACCCTCATGTAATATCCTGTGAGTAAAAACCTGCAATATGATAGTGAAAATATAACTTTTATCTCTTCAATTTTTGGCAGCTATACAGAACAAATAAATTAATAAAAAAATATCAATAAAATTAGCAACAACATGCGGAATTTTCTTTTCTGAACCTGGTACTAAAAACTATAACCTATAAGATCACCTATACGTTTTCCTATCGCAAATAATTTTTAACTTCCCTTTCTTCTCAGAAAAGAAACAATTAAAGTTAGTACTTTGTTATTTTACATTGAGATCACCCTCTACTAAATTATTTTATTTTATTTTATCTTACATTTCAAGTTGTACCTCTAGCTTTATTTATCCCCCCCCCCCATTTTGATAAATTAAATTTATACTTTCAAAGACCTCTTCATGTAAATAAAATACATTATTTCTATCTCATGAATTTTTTTAACTGTTCACTTTCAAATAGCAATATTTATAACATTAACTCCCAAGAACTCTGCAACAATTATTTCCAGAATTAAAGAAATAAACTAAAATAAATAAGTCATGCTAACAACTGCATATTTTTACAATTTCTTCCCATAAGAGTGGACAGCTGCAGTCTAACATTCATTCTTTGTTTCAACTCTAAATATTCTGCATATGTCTATTATTAAAAGTCCCAGATACTTTTAAAACATGCAGTCGGTGTGCCGACAATTAACGTTTTTCCAAAAAGCATTTGTAATACATCCGAACCCTCCTGCTCACAACACTTCGGTAATCGTACAACCCTGAAATGTGAGCTGCATTTGTAACTTAATTTAATCCCCTAACCTTGAGGTCGATCAAATATGTAATATTTAATCTGCTTCTGACTTCTGTTACTGCGAAGTATGTGTTTCACCTTTGTCTTCGTCAAGAAACGAGCATATGTATTTGTTGGACCCTTTTCATGCAATACGGGTAGAAAATTTACAGAACTCCGGCGCTCTCTGCCATCTGGCAAGAATTATCTTTAGATAGATAATAAATTTTTAAAATTCCCCAATAGCTGTTAAAGGTTTTTTCCTTACTAAAACAAAATCAAAACCTACACAAAATCTTTACATAAATTAAGTTCTTTCGCATTTTTTTCAAAAGGAAAAAAATAACGCATAAGGGATGAATTTACCGTGCATTTGCTACTTCTTTCTTTGGACTGGTGATTCAGTGATTACATTTCTGTGCCATCTCTTGTCTACTATTTTTCTCAAAATACTGTACTGATACCCTCTCCGTCTGCTATCTCAGTCTGCTTTAAGGAAATGATCCGCTGATAGTATTTCCTTCCGAACTCCGATTTCTCCTACAACCACGCGCTTCTGCAGTAATTGGGATTGGATTCCAGTATTTCTCACCCTAAGCTATGAAAATCAGTCGATTCATCTGTGTGTACAATGCGTTTCCCAGTCCGGCCTGCTTTGCTAGTTTTCATTGTTCTCTACCAGTAAAGAAGCAAAAGTACCCCGTGCATTTGGTCCTTAACAGATGTTAAATCAATTGATACAACAGATGTTTTGTGTGGTGTTTGCGTGTAAGTCATTAAAAAAGTTAATGACTTACACGCAAACTGCAAGAAAATCGATTTGTTCGTCCAATATTTATGAGCGTTTAAAAATTTCCCCTCTGTTCACAGTTTAATTTTCGCTAGTTACCCGAACGGAATGTTTCCGATTTTGGGCTTAAAATTTAAGTTAAAGTCTAAACTTTAGAATAATTTCAACCCCATGCACAAAATAACGGTAAAAAGTAGTTGTTCGTTACTCTAAAGTCTAAAGCGCCCTCTATGGACAATTTTTGAATGTAATCTTTAAAATTTTTTTCTAAAAAAATCGTGATATAAAGAATGATTTTAGTAAAAACCGCAAACGAATCGATCCTTTTTTTCCGTTTTTTATCATCGTTTGAAATTTCGGACCTTAATTTTTAATGGCCCCTAACTCCTACAAAAGACGTTTGCGCCCCATGGTTTCCTATTTAATAACGTTTGTCTCCGTGTCTACTACCATTCCTCAAAATTTGTCGATCTGGTAGCGAAACACCCTGTATATCGTAATCATTCTCATTCACAATGCTGTGAAATGTGATAATGTTTTTTTTTTTTAAGTTTCTCGTGGGGGGGGTAATAATAGAAAGGAAAAATTCACAAAGAATTATAGAAATTCCATACTCTGATATTATACTTTAAAATTCTGTGAGTTCTCTATTTTCTTATTTTATGAAAAAGCTAAACTGGCTTTGGTATTTTTCACTTGTTACATACATTTTTTTGTGTGTATAAAAATGCTCCCATGAATTTTCTCATTTACTTAGATACTCACAGTATAAAATTAATAAAAAAAAATTCTGCGAAAATTTATCACTTGCGCTGTATGTCAACAACGTGTGTGACAGTTTGATTTAAACAAGAAAACGTGTACAGACACAAAAATAAATATAGTTTAAAAAAACTAAAAAACACGCTTTTTAACTATATAAAACTAAAAAGTGAAAAAATAATTCGTACTATAAGCTGAAAACGAAAATAGATGAAAAATACTATATTACTATAAAATCATTGTTTTTATAGAAATCAATTATTAAGCAATAAATAAAATAATCGAGGAAAAAAGCGTGGGGTGCTCCATCTACCATGCTCCATCTATCAGTTCTTAAGAAGCACCCCACGCTTTTTTTCCATGATAATTTTATTTATTGCTTATTAATTGATTTCTGTAATAACAATGATTTTATAGTAATATAGTATTTATGATCTATTTTCGTTTTCAGCTTATAGTACGAATTATTTTTTTCACTTTTTAGTTTGATATACTTAAAAATCGTGTTTTTTAGTTTTTTTTATAACTATATTTATTTTTCACTTTTTAGTTTGATTACTTTAAAAATGTGGTTTTTAGTTTTTTTTTTTTTAAACTATATTTATATTTAATACAAAAACCATATTAATAGGTTTGATAGTTTCAGAGTAATTGGTGAACATACCTAGAAAAATCTACATACTCATAGAATTGATAACTTCCTCTTCCTTTCTGAAACCGGTTAAAAAGTAAAAGTTGTAATACGGAAATTTTTTTTTTAATTTTACATAGATGTAAATAATGTCAGGAGTGGGGTTCGAACCCACAATCTCTTTCGATAAACAGAGCTTCAATCCGGCGCCTTAGACCACTCGGCCATGCTGTCTACACTCCATTCAGTGAACGTATTCAACACTTTTAATTAGCGAAAAATCACTAATTTTATTAGTTTTTGCCTAATTACCAAAAAAACAACTGAGCCAATTTTGATGAAACTGAAGTGGTACCAATTCGAGAGCATCATCTTTCATTTAACACCAAAACCAAGTTAATCGGTGGCATGGTTCCGGAGTAATCGGTGAACATACATAAAATAAGGAGAGTTACAAACTCACAAACTCACAAACGTACAGGTGAAGTTGATAAAAGCGTGGTAAAAAGAATATCTTTTCATGGTTGAAAAAAATCACACAATTTTAAGTTTTATTTCCTATTCATATTTTATTATATTGAATAGAACATATTTTTTGTGTATAACAGTTTTCTTATTTTTTAGAGATCTGTGATATTCTTTGTGACTAAAATACTTAAAATAAAATAATATGTATGTTTAAATTTAATAATTTTTGAAAGTAAAAATTAGCAGTTAATTAATTTGGGAAAAAAAATTATGCTGCGTATGTGTTAATGATTATGAAAGTAATTGTCACTTTTTACTTCAAACAAGACATAATTAGAGGTTAAAACGCGATTTTACATTCCATACACAAAATTAATGAGACGTCATCTACAACATATTCATTCATTATGATGACCCACTCATACATATTAAATCATTAGTGAGGCTGTCATAACATTTGAATCCTAGAAATATTTTGGAACGATTACACATAATTAAAACGAATCGTATAACATACTTCAGAATTAATGAACAAATATTAATCCTTTTTAGTGTACCCCTTTTAGTGTTAATCTATTTGCAGCAATTTTCTTTTATCAAAGGATATTTTAATAAAAAAATAAACATTTATTGTAAGATAAGATTTTTTTCACTTTCCGTTTAATATATTACATATATACACACACACACACAGATATATATATTACACTTGAATGTACATTTACAAAAGCCTCTACTTTTGTAATAATTGAAATTTCATATTTTATTACAACAAGGGATTTTCTTTGTACAAATCATTGTTACTTTAAAATGCACGCTATTCTTTAAACAGAAGATTTTTTTTTAAATATTCAATATATTACTATATCCAACAATTATTTTAGTACATTTTAATGAAAATTAACTTTTTGTATCTTAAATTTCTAAGTAAATTCAAAAATATTAATTCAGTTCATTATTTTTCTGTTCAAAATAGAAATCCAGTTCATCATTTTTCTTTGATTGTAAAAAGTATTTAATAAAAAATCGATTCTTTCATTAAGAATAAAATTTGAAGACTATTATAAATTATTCTTAATAATTATTGAGAATTCTTTTATTTGAATCTTTTCACATTCTATTAAATTTCCATTTATGAAAGTTCGTTTGTTCCACATTATTTCTTTTTTAATCAATACTAATACAAGAACAAAACGCTCTGTCTGTCTGTGTGTGTGGGGGGGGGGGGGGGTGTCTGCGATGACTAGCAAAATCTACAGCATGTACGAGGCTCAGAATTTTTTTGAGGGTAGACCCAAATCTGTACCTGAGCTTCAACATTTCGATATTCGATTTATTAACGGAGTAATTAATTAAATTACAAAGCTCTCTCTCATAAAAAATCGCTCTTTTTTCTTCTTTTTTCCCTTCATTTGCTTATGGTTTGTTGGTTGCATAAAAATTTCGCAGAAATAATAAAAAAATCTGAGACAGACCTTTAAAATTCATAGACTGGCAAACTGTCAGTTTAAATGATGATTTTTTATTACAGCTGTTGTACACCATGGAGGAAAAAGATAGGTGGAGGTGAAATAATTCGCGACAGAGGTTTGCAATATGAAGCAATTTATTGCTCAAATTTTAATGTCCCAACAAAAGCACGTGCAAGGGTTTTTGTATTAATAAGATGAATTGAAAGAAATGAATTACAGCTGAAGAATATTTTACGAAGAAATAGTAATTTTTTAAAAATGTCTTTATTATTTATTAAAAAAATGTTTGCTTTTAAAATAATTGAAATTGGAAAATTAGAAATAATTAAATGTCAATATAAAATTATATAAATTATTGAAAACATTTGATTTGAACTAAAAATTGTATTACTAAAAGTTTTTAATTTTCAGAAATTTTTATTACTTTATAACGTAGAAGAAAAATGTTTGTGACTTAACACCATATTAAAAATTCTATGTCAATATATAAAACATATTGATTAAAACATTCTTTTAAAACCATGCATGAAAACTTAAATAACAAATATTAATCTAAAATCTAGATTTCAGAGTGCAGAAGATTTTAAGACATTAACGAAAGAATGTTAACTTTTCTAGCAAAATCTTAAATGATGCTTCTATATTGATATTTCAAAGTCATATGATAAAAATAATGAAATAATTATTGCCTATGATTGATATATTTGTATCTTTTATACATTCCTATCGTGTATTACAGCCAATAATGACACAAAACGTTATTTTTAAAACGAAATTTTAGTCATCTATTCAATAACAGTTTAAAAGGTAGAAAATAAAAACAAAGAAATACAGGTTTAAACCAGTTTGAATTGATCGGCGTGTCAAAGCACATGGCTTTGTTGGTGCTTATTTGGACCTTATGTAGCAGATGTTAGGGTTACATGTTTGGGTCACCCCAAGACATTATACTTCCACTCAATTAATTTCTTTTTAATGTATGGTTGTATGCAGATTTTTGGCATTTCGAACATTAGAATGTATGAGTCATTAGCTGTGTTGCAGTAAAAAAATCACACAACAGTTTTCTAGGAGGTTTTTTTTATCATTGATAAAATTTAAATGTATTCTATTCAATTTAAAATTGTATTATAGTTTTAATTTGCTTTAAAAAAAAATAAAATAGCTGTTTGGCGTACAATTGTTTGAATCCGCAAACGATTCATAAACCCTAAAAAATTATCAAACAGCAAAGTAAATTATTTATCAGAAATAGCCATAAAAAGAATAGTAGCAAAACTGATTATAACCTTATTTTTTAGACTAATTAACACATAACCCAATCCGAACCAGAAAAAAACAGACCACACTCCGATCCGTGATAGACAAAATTTCCATGAGTAAAAACCCGACCAGAACCTAAAAACTCTGTTTGAAAATAAACTATGGATTTGATAACTGACCCGAACCAAATCTCAATCCCGTAAAAATGTTCAAATGAAGCATAACCCCATCCAAACAAGGAAAAAGAATTTTAGTGGGCATGAAACCTGACCCGAACTTAAATATTTCCTTTAAAAAAGCTCGAAATATCACCCGAATAAAATCTGAAACCTATAAAAATATTCCAGAGAACTGTAACCCGATCCCAGCAAGACAAAATACTTAAATGGTCATAGACCCGACTCAAAACTAAACAATTCCATTTGAAAAATTCTGAAATTTGAGCCAAACCATATCTAAATCCGACCAAAATTTTCGAAAGAATCATAACCGGACTCGAATATGATAAAATAAATTCCGTGGACATGAACGAGATCCGAACCTAAAAACTCTATTTGAAAAAATACCTGAAATTTGAATCGAACCAAATCTGAACCTGACAAAAATATTCCAAAGAACCGTAACCGGATCCGAATAAGACAAAAAAATTCCATGCACATGAACCGAATCTGGACTTAAAAAATTTCTTTGGAAAAAATCCCTAAATCTAAATTTAACCAAATTTGAACTTGACAAATATTCCAGTAAAGCATGTTCTTATTCGAACAAGGCAGAATAATTTCCGTGAACACGTAAGAAAACCCAAACCAAAAAATTACATTTGAAGAAAAGGCCGAAATCTGAATTAAATCAAGTCTGAGCGTGACAAAAATATTCCAGTGAAGCATGTCTTTATTCGAATCAGACAGAGAAATTTCCGTGGACACGCAGGAAATCCTGAACCCCAAAATTCCATTTCAAGAAAATGCCGAAATCTGAACTCAATCAGATCTGTTCCCGACAAACATATTTCACAGAACCATAACTGGATCCGAGCAAGGCAAAATAATTTCCATGGACCTGAATCCGACCCGAACATTTAAATTGAATTTCAAAAAATGCCTGAATTCTGAATCGAACGAAATCTGAACCCGACGAAAATATTCAAATGAATCATAACCAAAATCCGAAAAAGACAAAATAATTTCCATGAACATGAACCCAATATAGGGTTAGGTAACTTTTGGGTTGCAATTAGGTTGCAATTACATTACGGTAAGTCTTTGATTTTATTCAATTTCACGTTAGGTTACAGTTAGACCACGGTTAATTTAAAGTTAGGTTAAAGTTAAATTGCATTTATGTTATGGTTAGAATAAGGATAGGTTACAATAAAGTATCGCAAACAATGCGAAATCGAAGCTATAAAATCTACCCGATAATATAGACATCGTCGTTGTACGTGTGAAAAATAATTTAAAATATCTTACAAAAGAAATGAAGCTTCAAAAACATTTCACTTAAAACTTAACAGAAACTTTATTCTAGAATAAATTCTACTACTCTTTTTTTATCATTGCTCGTGAGCATCTGCGAAAAATAAAACCACGACCATGCAGTCACCATGAGAGTGCGGACACTAAAGCAATTATAAATATTAATCTAATTCGCGACATTCTCCCACCTTGAGTTTTCGACAGTTAAACTCAACAATGGGTACAATAAAATATAAAATAAAATATGACTAATACTTACATTACAGTGATAAGATACAATTCTTACAATATTACATTTCTCAAAACAGGTAAATAAACATTTTCTTCTGCAAAATTCAAATAAAATTAAACATATTATTACAAATTCAAATTAACACTATGAAATATACTAAAAAATAAGAATAAAGTTTTTTGTTGAAACAGTATTTAAAGTTAATAACGTCTTGGGACAGTCACTGAATCTTCTGCATCGTACACATTTCTGTACTACTGCTCGAATAGTTTTCCTAGCTTTTACGATCCAGTAGTCTTCTCGTAACGATGTCATCATAAGAGCCACTCCTGCATGCAAAAGCTCTTGGTGTTTCCAGGAGATCAGGCGGTGGACTACAGGATGGTCAGAAGGCAAAAGAACAGGATATTTAAATTTGAAAGCATCTTCTCTATAAATAACTTGCGTTTTCACTCTTATAATACCATTTTCATCTAGGATTGGTCTTAAGCTACGTATCTTCTGATTATTCTTCTCGTTGAATCTGTCTTTCTGAATCAAAATTATCAATTTTCTTTCGGCTTGTTCTAATTCCAAACACGTAAGTTCAGAAACTTCTTTTGAATTAGGATTTCTTAAATTGTTTAAGAATCTTAAAATCCAGGCGATCAATCTTATAATTTTCTTAAAACATGAAAACCGTCGATAATACCAATCACTAGATTCTGTGTTCTTGTTCATTGCTGAAATGACACTTTTCCGTTTTTCAGAGTTAATAATTTCTTCATCGGGAATTTCGACACTTTGAGGCCAAGTATATTCAGGTTGAGCCAACCAATCCGGTCCCTCCCACCATCTTAGTTGTAAAAATTGTTCAATCGAACAACCTCTGGAAGGGATATCTGCCGGATTAAATTTTCCTGCAATGTGTCGCCATTGGTTCTTTTGAGTTAAGGATCTGATTTCTTCTACGCGATTCAAAACGAATGTTTCCCATTGAAATCTCAAAAGATCTCTATCATCTTCTTTAATACTAATTTTTAGAAATTCCTTTTCTATATCAGATACGGCACCAACAGGATATTTCCGAAACCGATGCAATATAGAAGGAATCATTTCAATCCCTTATCTAGGCAATCATTTAGAGAAGGGGAACCTTTAACATGAGCCGAAGCGTCAAAAACTGGTCTAACTTTAGTAGTTTCACTCGATTCTTTAAATACAGGTCTGTGTGGCAAATAATGTACTTTAGTTTCTTTATTATCAACCACCCTTTCAATTATTCCTGCATTTATCCACGAATCAAATACTTCGCTATATACCTCAATTTTATTTAAATTAATTAACTTTTTCCTCGTTGTAGCAAGCCGCTTTTCGGCCAATTCTCTATTGTTAGGTAAGCAAGCTTTATCTAGCACCCATGGCAATGCTACTTCGTATCTCCCTTCTGAATCTATTCTTATATTACTCTTAAAATGCTGCATAGTTTCTTCATGAATTTCAGATTTAGTTTTAGATTCAACTGGATCCGTTATACCCATAATATCCAGCTTCCACAAATCAGCAACGGAACAATTGTTCCAAAGTGATGAAATAATCATAGCAGCCTTATTTGTTTCTGATTTAATACTTGGAATTTTTCCCATTAGAGTCCATCCCAAATGGGTTTTTACCGCAACCGGACCACTTTCTAAAACTTTAATATTTCCGGTGAGTAATTTTCCGGCCACATCAGAACCAATCAATAATTTAATTTCATTTTCGGTTTCACATGAACTATTTTCAACATCAGAAATTTTAATGCCACATTTTATTAATTCTGATAACCAAGGCCCAGTTGGCACTTTTCGTATTTTAGAACAAATAACAGGAACATCTAAAACATGCATATCACATTTATAACTATTGTCTATGCTACTTAAGTGAATTCGATACTTATTATGCTTTGTTTCACTTGTTTCAATATTACCAAATAATGTGTGAATTAATTTAATTTCACCAATACTTTTATAATTCAAATATTTAATTACATCTCGTGATAAATAGGAACGTTCGGATCCTGTGTCAATAACTCCACGCACGATTTTCTCTTTTCCATTGTGCTTTACACGGACACTCAAAGTTTGGAGTAACACAGTAGGATCCGAAGCTTGAGTAGTTAAAACAGTGTCACTACTCCCTGATTCATGTTTATGACTTTCTAACGACACATTACCACCTTCATTTAAAACATTTTGACATAATATTGAAAAATGTCTTTTACCACAATTCGAACATTTAATTTTAGAGTTACAATTGCGTGAAATGTGGTTTTTCTTCAGGCAAACAAAGCATGCTTCTTTTTTCAAAATTAAGTTACGTTTCTCATCAAAAGAAAGCGAACTAGCTTTAAAACATTTTTCTGATAAGTGACACTTGTCACAAAATATACACAAATCTTCACGTTTTTTAACTAAATTCTTATTAGACTTATTATTTATAAATAAATCTGTGGCAGTTGGCATTGAATTATATTCATTATTACATTTATGATATTTCTTTGGGTTTTCAAAACCAAGATTGGAATGAGCCAAAAGAACCCGCTCTTCCGCAATAACTTCATTTTTCAAAAAATCAAGGATAGAATTTAATTGATTCTTACCTTGAGCAGTCTTCTCACGCTGTCTTTCCCAGATTTTAAGGACATCATGAGGTAGACAAGATTCTACAAGTGGGAAAAGTATGCTGGCATACTTTTCTTCTGTGACACCTAATGATTCTAGAGACCTAAGTTTTGTCTCTAGATTATCATATAACGACGATAAATTGAAATCCTTGCTTGATGATCGATTATTATTTAAAACTAATTGAAGAAGATCTCTAACATATATCTCAATAAGTGTATCCTCTCTGCCAAACCTTCCTTTCAGATGTAGAATTACTTTTGGATAATTATCAGCTGAAACCGGATATCTATTTACTATCTGTGCTGCTTTGGATTTCGGCGTTATCGCCTGTAAAAGATAAACAGATTTCAAATGGTCATCTAAAGTGGTGTCTTCATGAATTTTACTGAATGAATTCCAAAAGGTTAACCATAATCTTGCATCGCCATCAAACGGCTGTAAACTTATCTCTGGTAAGCGGAGTGGTCGCGACAGTGTTCTTTCAACATCCGTATAATTCTGCGATCGGAGTTGTTCTTCGATAGGCTTCACCAAAAATGTCTTTACTTTTTGCTTTATAGCAATAAATTTTTCTGTATACTCTTCGCAAGCTTCAAATTCTTTAGAATAATCTTCTTCTATAACTTTCTCTGTCAACATAAAATTCAAAATTTCTTCATCTACAGCTCGCAATCTTGTGCTTTTATCTTCCAGTTGACACATTAAATTCTCTATTAAATTAGTATCTGGAGTTGCGTCGTTTAAAGCTTCATTTAAAGCATTATAAGTTTTCGTAAATCCAGCTCTAAGAGGAGTACTTTTGATTTTCAAAGCATCCATTTTTTCTCAATGACAACTTCTGTTAACAAATAAGAAACAGTTACTTTTCACACGTCCCTATTAGTTCGGACGCCTCATATCGCAAACAATGCGAAATCGAAGCTATAAAATCTACCCGATAATATAGACATCGTCGTTTTACGTGTGAAAAATAATTTAAAATATCTTACAAAAGAAATGAAACTTCAAAAACATTTCACTTAAAACTTAACAGAAACTTTATTCTAGAATAAATTCTACTACTCTTTTTTTATCATTGCTCGTGAGCATCTGCGAAAAATAAAACCACGACCATGGAGTCACCATGAGAGTGCGGACACTAAAGCAATTATAAATATTAATCTAATTCGCGACATAAAGTGATGGCTAAGTTACATTTATGTTATATTTAAGTTACGGTAGGGTACTGTTAAGTCGCAGTTAGGTTACAGACAGGTTATGATTACGGTACAAAAGTTTACGGTTAGGAATTTGTCCACAGAATGAACATTACGCATTCTTTGATTAAAAATATACATTTACTTTTGTTAAATGGCTTTGATATTATAAAGTTATATAGGTGATTCTACTATAAGAGGTTTCAAATACTTAGAAAATACAGCGAAAAAGAAAAGTTTGAGTTTTATCAAACACCTTTAAAATATGATTTTTGTCCCGTTTATTTACCTTTTCATATAAGGGAAAGTCACTTTATGCATATTTTATACCTTTTTCTGGTCCGTGTCTCCCCTGTCAAGATAACTGCCAGGGAAGAGACATTTTCATGATATATTCAAATTTTTTTCATGACTGAATTGGTTTTTGGGTTAATTGTATATTTCATATTAATTATTACTGTATTGTTTAATTAGGGCAGTATATGCAATTGAATTAAATGAATATGATAAGTTTTATGGCTTACCAGGGGAGATACATGATCACCTTGCGAAACCACAACACCGCACGGTCGCGTCACAACAACTAAAAATGGCGACGCTTAAATGGCTTTCGCGTTTAGTATTGCTAACTTCAAGCCGATAGATGTCCTTAAGCGCTACTTCGAATATAGGCATTCCTGAATTTATATTTGATTCAGCGGAATGAAATTTGACAGTGTAGATACATAAAAAAAAGCGGGACAAAAGCTAATTTTAAAAATTATTTGAAAATAACAAAATTATTTTATTTTTTGTTCTATAATACGTAAGTATAATTACTTAAATTCTCATTAAACATACTTTAGTTAAGCGTCTGATGGAAAAAATATATGTATTGTTTGAATGTTAAATTGAGACCATCAAGGGGACATGCGAGGGTAGAGACTTTTTTAGATTTGTAAGAAATTTCAGAAAAATGTGTTTTAATTAGGCATTAAATCATGATGTTATTTAATAAAATATATATTAAGGTAATGCAATTCATTGAAAATATAGCAACATATAGAATAAAAAATCAGTTTAAAAAGGATTGCTGTACAAATTACCTCTTATCGTAGAATCACTCATATACCAACATTTTTTCATCGAGTATCGATTTCATTCACGTTATAGTTGGATTTAAGAGTACAATTAGTTTGAAATTCAAAATATTTTATTAAGTAATAATTTAATTTAGTAATTTAAGTATAAGCTTTTGCAAATATTTAATGAGATGAAAAAAATAACGGTTAAAAATAGTTGTACGTTACTCCAAAGTCTAAGACGCCCTCTATCGGCTTTTTTTGTAATTTACCTTTAATTTTTTTTTTTTTTTTTTTTTTTTTTTTTTTTTTTTTTTTAAAGAAAATACTGATTTAAAAGAATAGTTTTAGCGAATAGCGAAAACCTCAAACGAATCGACCAATTTTCCCGTTTTTTATAATCATTTGAAATTTGAATCTCTGAACACAGTTCAGTTTGTGCTATTTAACCATTACGAACTATTCGGATTTTGAGATCAAAATTTGAGTTTAAATCTAAGCCTCCGAAAACTTTTAATGAGATGCAAAAAATAATGGCAAAATATAGTTGTGCATCACTCTAAATTCTAAAGCACCCTCTATCGGTATTTTTAAAAGTTTATCGTTATAATTTATTTTCAAGAAGATACTGACATAAAGAATAGTTTTAATGAAAACCGCAAATTAATCGACTAATTTTTCAATTTTTTATGTATATTTGAAATTTTGGACCCTAAACTTTAATGGCGCATATCACCTTCGGGAAACGTTTGGGACTCTTAGTTTTCTATTTAATATTATTTGTCTCTATGTGTACTATCACCCATTAAAATTTTGCCCTAGAGTTTAGATACGCCCTGTATAGATATACAGCTCAAAAATAATTTAATGTATAAAGATCTTAATATAAAACTTGTTATAATATAAATGCATCTTATTTGGAACGGTTGCATGCAATTCCTTAGTTGTTTTATTTTATTTTTTATTAGTTTGTGTTTCTGAAAGTATATGAATTGATTCATAAGTGCTTGCATTACATTTTAACTATATCTATGAAATATCATCTCAAAGTTTATTTAAATCTAGCAATGTTTTAAAAAAAAACATTCGAAACAAAAACATATGCATTTTTTTATAATTTTTTATAATTTTTTATAATTTTTTTTATTTTTTTATAATTTTTTATTCCTTATTTAAATTTAATAACAGTAATTGGTAGAAAACGTTTTAAATTAATTGATTTATACGTTATTTATTTCAATGATATGTAAACATCGTTAGTCATTAAACCTATTATTGAATCTAGTGGTTTTCTTTGTCTTTATCCTCAAAATATTTATTCTTTACTAATTACATAATTTGCTACAAATCACCATTTATTATTAACCGATGCTTAAGTAAAGTAATATTTTAAGAGTATCAATCTAAAATATTACCTCTTGTTTAACTTTTGTTTATTGATTTCTGTGCTTATATTTTCTAGGCATAATTTAGTTTCGCTCAAGGGGTATTCTTACTAACATTTTGGAATTTTAAGCGTTTTTCTAAGGACATTTTCTAGAAGTCAATAATCTTTTAACACTAACAAAGAAAGAGTATTACACAAATGCTTTTCCTTCATCTGTACTTGTAGGACAGGTTTAAAAGAACACTCATTAACTAGTTTCCACGCAATAAATTTCTAAAGTTATCGACGTTTAAAAATAAATTTCAGAATGAATAATGGTGTATAATTTTAGAGCTTCATGTTGCATTTGTTATTGTTAATAGAATTTACATAATGTTATTGATATATTTATAATGTAGAGGAAAGCGGGGCACCTTGGGACTTTTTTCAATAAATATACTTTTCTAAATATAATTAACATTTATTCTTATTTTAGAACCATTTAGATATAAAATATAAACATTTCTTCACAAATTAAACCTCATAATAATGTAATATCTCAGATAGGAAAAGAATGAAAACAAATCAAAAAATCCTTAAAATGTCACAACCTGCCCGAAATGGTGGGGCAGATTGGGACAATAGTTTTAATCAAAAATACATATAAAGTTTATATATCATTAATGAAAAATGTTTTATTTATAAAGCTTTAGTTGAACATGAAATAATTTAAGCATTAAAACACTTTAGTAAATGTGAATTGTAACACATGTTTTGATTGACAGATCTTGTATTGGATGCGAACAAAATGACGTTCTCATCTTTGACCTATTTTGTTTTTAGGCGCGAAGTTTTAAAAGAATATTTTTTAATGCACAATTGGACTATCATATTTCTAAGAATAAAACAATAATAATAATAAAAAGACAACACTGATCCTGTCTTCTTAAATAGATATATCATACCTGCTGCTGTCCCCAATCTTTTGAACATGTCTTTCCGATGAAACAGTGCTTTGTTTTCTCGCAAATTTTACCAAATGCACACTATCCCAAAGTGGATATTTCTGTAAAATTCTGGACATATCTTGAACAATCTCTTGGAAAATCAGCGTTACTTAGTGAAATTCCTCACTATTGCCATTATGCAAACCACTTGTATTATTTTTCTTTCCAGCGGTAATTTCCACCTTATGGACCTACCTCACTGCTTGATGAAAATCCTAAGTTGTTGTACACTGTTTTTTTTTTCTCTTCTGTGAGCTATATTCGGTGTTTTCATTATTTTTCGAATGTCCTAAGGAGTCCCACAACTTAGCGTGCCAACCATTGCCATTTCGCACATTAAGTTAAAAATATGCATACATTGTTAACACATTCACTGCCGATCACGCGCATTTGCGTGATATGGCACCAAAGTTAAGGGGCCACTCACGTGCCAGCGCGTGATGTGGGGGGATGTCCAACAGCCTGTCACGCGCTGGCGCGTGAAAATCTTTCACTGATTTTTTGTTATAAATAGTAAATCGGCTTCTGGGAAAAATCACTTCTACAGTGCGTCATTAACTATCATCAAATCTTCATGTAAGCGGCAGCGAATGTTATAAGCTTGGCATTACAATTTTTTTTTTACCATTTATAAATAACAACAATAAATCCAGTTTCTTATCACAATATGCTGCGATTTGTATTATTTCATTCATTAAATGAAAAATTTATTCTTCAAAACACACATTATTGTTACCCAATCTCATTCAAAACAAAAATAATGGTATATGTTGCCAGCAAACACCAGGCATTACAAACGCACTAGAGAGTAGATTGTAGTATGATGTATTGAAAATTATGTTGCCTAATTTTTAACTTTGAAATTAAACCTGAAAATTGAGATATCCCATACTGTGCCATGTTCCAAAGTGGCCCACATTCCTCTATCTAGTTAAATATAAATTGCAATCTACTGGACAAAAATTAGTTAAAATTCATTTACAGAATTCATTTCCAATATGGCATAGGAGGAATTGTTTGTGGGTTATCTTAATAATGTTAAACTGTTTTATAATATGATTAAATTTCTATACTTCAGTGAGGCTTACTTTATGTTATTTCATGCATAACGCGAAATACGTTCTATTGAAAGCTCCCCTTAGACGATTTCAGATACTATATTCTATGCAAACTACCTTGTATCAAACATGATGGCAAAAAATGCATTTTAATTGGTATAAGCACTTTTAAATAAACATATATGCATATCATATGATGTGTATAAATGCTATACTTTATATACAGTGCTACATACATAATTCATAAATATTACTAATTTTGATCGGAAATTGCTTAAAAATTGTTTTAAATGGATTATGCTGAATGGCATTTAATTTACTAACACATGTTTGTAGATTATAGTTAAAATTGTGTAAAGAGTCAAGCAAAGAATTGGATATACGTTCTTTCACGATTGGTAATTTCAGAAAATGTAATTTCAGTAGTACTTTTAACAATGATTAGTTTTAATGAAATTTTAGCAAAATAGTGGCGTGTAGTAAAGGCAATATGTAAACTACACGGCTGAAAACACGTACAGTACGTGTAGAAACTATAATGCAAACAAAAAATATTACTTTTGTTTCTAAATTTCAAAATAAATAAAAAAAATTATTTGTAATATGTATCACCAAGTTGAACAGCTAATAAAAATGGCAACAAAACTAAAATGTGAGTGTTCTATTATTAAATTAAAGTAATTGTACAAAAAACACTATTTTTGCCCGTGTAAAAACGATAAGGATAGCAAAATAAATACAATATATTAACCGAATAAACAAATATTTAAGAATAATGTATCCACCTATGAGTTTAATGATTGCAAAAACTCCAATGTTCCTTGACATGATTATTTTTTGGCACTATTTGGGATTTTTTTGTGCTATTTATCTTCAATTATAAATCTGAATTCTGATGAGGAAGAAAATGCATTTCATTTCTATAAATTCATCTTGCTAGATCTCCCCATAAGTTATGGATAAGGTTTAGATCGGATCTTCTTAACGGCCGCTGTAAAACTTTAATATTTTTTTATGGAACTTAAGTTTAGTCTCTCGATTAGTGTAGATTGGACCATTATCTCGCTGATATATACGTTTTTTTTCTGCTAAAAATGTTACAACAAATGAAAGAGGGCTAAAAAGAGTTGGTATGCATGTATCTAAATTAAAATTTCCGGAAATATATACAAGTGAATTTACATCACTGAACGAAAAGTAGCCCCATGTCGCAATAAATCCGTCAACTAAATGACATTTTGAGATGATTTTCTTTTTTTTTATGATTATCTCTATAATATTTCCAGCCGTACCTGCAGTGGTTGGTCGTCCCAAGTCCTCACTTTAATGGTTGCCAACAGTATTGAAATGATTTAAGAAAATAAAAAGAGATTTTATTAAAACATCAGTTAGGTGGCGTATTCATTGCCTGATGGAGCTGCTTTTTGCTGAAAGACGTAGTGTCACTTGTATATCTTTCAGGAAAAATTAATTCAAAGACACATATTCAAACTTTTTCTGACAATCTTTCATTTGTTGTAACACATTTGGCAGGCAAAAACTGGATAGTACAGTGAAATAATACGCCTATTCACTAAATCCGTGAGAATAAACTTTATTTCCTTAAGAAATATATTGAAAATTTGTACTGGCTTCTTTGAAATGCTGATTTTAATCTTATCCATAACTTCTGGGTAGATTTAGCATAAGGAACTTATAAAAATGGAGAGCTTGTTTCTTCATAATCAAAATGCAAGCCTGTGTTTGAAGATGAATAGTACAAATAGAATCAGTAAAAATGCCAAAAATATAATGATGTCGAGGAATTATGGAGTATTTGCAATCAGAGGTGTATGTATAATATATGAAACATTTGCTTCTTAAGTTACTACATTGAATGTATTTTGCTGCCCTTATTGTTTTTACACAAGCAAAAATAGTGTTTTTTTGTACAACTGCTATATTTTCGTAATAAAATATTCACAGTTTAATTCTGTTGACTTTCTTATAAGCTTTTTAGCTTGATGATACATATTATAGGGAAAAAAGTTTTATTTGTTTTGAAATTTATAAAAAAAAATGTTTTTTGCTGTCATTATAGTGTTTACACGCAATGAATTTAAGTAAGTTTCTATCTATTAGTATAAAATGCTTAAAGAAAATTTTCAACCCATTTTTTGTTGATCTGAATTTCTTCAAAATATAGTATAAATATCAACCAACAGATCAAATACAGGGCTGTTCAAAAGAATTCAAATAGGTATTTGGCTATGGAAGGTTAATGCTGAAATCAGATTTCCAAATGTTTTATCTCTTTCTTTCTAAATGTTTACGTTGTTTTTTTATTTAACTTATTTCCTAAATAAAGAATTTTTGTTAAAGATTTTAAGAGTTATTTTGTTAGTAAGTATCTCATAATCTATGCTTAACGCACAAATTTTCTTTCTTCTTTCTTTCTTTATTTTTTTAATGCAGAATATATGAATTATTAAAGAAAACAAACAAACAAATAAATATTTTTTTATTCAGTCGGTTATAGTGCATATGATTGATTGAGGACATATACGTTGTTATGAAATGTCATATAAATAAAAAATAAATGTCTTTTTTAACACTATAATTTCCTAGGCGGGTCATCTGTGACCCAAGACGAATTTTTTTGCCCGTATCACAGTTAATTTTCAAAGTAAAACTTTGAAATGCTTTGACTTTTCCTAAATATTCAGTATAATGTCTTAACACGAATTTAGTTGAAATCTGATGGATTTTTTTTTCGCCCTCACATCTGTATATCTAGAATTACCATGCTGGGTTATCGAAGGCCCAAACAAAATGATTGCTTTGTTTCTTTTAGTCTTTCACTTCTTTTATCTCTATATTTTTCCATTTCAAGAAGAATAATGTAATGAGATATATTGCTGTAGCTTTTCACACAAAGAAAGAGAAGGAGGGGAAGGAAGTGTCCACATAGCTACACAGTAAAAAATTTGACCCTTTTGCTGCAGCGTCACTCCCCCGCTTTTATAGAATATCTCTCTTTTGACCTATGAGAATGCTCCATAATAGGATGAAGTAATTGTTTTCTATAAAAGCGATGGAATGACGATGCAGCAGAGAGGGTCAAAATTTTAACATTGTATCATGCACCTATAACAAAAATCTGTAAACATTTTTCTCATTTCAAGCTATTGTTAGAAGGTTGTAAAATGTTGTTATCTATTTTATATCTTAGAAACTACAAAGACTATTTTTCCTAGCGTAAAACATACATGGAAAGAAAAGGTTTTTTAGTTGTATTCCAGGTTCGATCATCTACATTAGTATCGTAATGGAAACCTTTAAAACAAGGAAATTTTTAAATTGTGATGCTAATTTTCATAAAATAATTTAAGTGACAAAATTACAATTGATAATTATGTCAATTTTGACATACGTGACGAAACAATTTTTTGTGAAAATGCCTAGAATATATCAAAGACAATCATCAATTAAAATATCAATTTAAACATCAAATATACATTTATTTACCATTTATTTTTATTTATTTATTTTTACTTTATAAAAAAATAATTAAAGAAATTAAGGATAATTTCAAAAATTATAACATTGTTCAGGTATTTTGTGTTCCAAGTATTTGCATATAGTACTGAAAAGGATTACAACCATTTAAAATAAAACATTTCCCTATATTTAATATGACAAGTTCCACCCAAAGGGTATAGCGAGGTAAGAATGGAGAAATATCCCACATGGTCACTGACTGAATTATTATTTGTACTAGTATCAGAACTCTAAATGCATATGAAATGCAAGGTCATTGATTCCTGATCTTGACCTGTCTTTAAGATATTCGAAAAAGTTCGTACGCGTGCCGTTATTTTTTTAAATGTATTTTTCTAAAAAACTATAAAAGCTAAAATGATGGGTACAATCGCGTATATTGAGAGATATTTTGAAAAATATTTTGTATTTTATTTTAGAGTTTTCGTGAAATGACAACTGTGAAAAATAATTAAACAAAGTATAAATTTTTTAGTACTGTTCTGTTTTGTCTACAGCGCCAAATACATGTATAATATTCTTTAATTTATATACTTATACCACACAAAAGCTGATCAAAATGAAAGACATACATTTTTAAGTAATATCCAAAAAGAAAATAGAAAATAAAAACTCTAAATAGAAAATGAAAAAAAGAGAGAAATTGATACCGGGCAATTTTAAATGAAAAGTAGACTAATTAAAGACACTGAAACACGGCTATTGGGTGGATAAGGTGATGTAACTAGCGATTTCCTCGACCTACATCCCGAATGTACTTGTCCTGCTGAAATTCTGTTTGAATTGTTTTAAAGAAGAAGTCAATATTGTAATAATGAATATAGTGATGGCGATGATTGAAATTATATTTATCATTATTATGTCTACCACGCCAAAAAATGTATAATATTACTTCATTTATATACTTATACAATACAAAATCTAATCAAAATCAAATAGGTGCTTCTTTGAGTAATTATAAATTTACTAAGTATGAGTGCGGATGGTACACTGTAAAAAAAAAAAAAAAAAAAAAAAAAAAAAAAAAAAAAAAAAAAAAAATTAAAAAAAAAAAAAGAGGCTACTAAAAATTTCTTAGTAAATTTGTTTTCCACAGAATTTTTTAGTAACCATTGCATTTTTTTTTTTTTTTTTTTTTTTTTTTTGCAAGGGAAACAAGCATTTCTTTCGTAAACTGAACAAAAGAATTTTTTGTATAACTAACTTAAAAATTTTTAGTATGAGCCACCAAGCAAATTTTAGTAATAGCTCCAAAATTATTTTTAATAACCATTACGTGTGCCCGAAGGGCAGGAGGTTCCTTCGAGCTGCATCCAGACTTCTGAAGCGGGGGTTTTTCGGCAAAACCGCAATAGATGGCAGCACCAAACATTTTTACCCGCTCTGACAGGATCTTCATAATCCCTTTATTAACGAGACACTACATACATTTGGGGCGTATTTGGCGGTGGCAATTTTCGAACCCGGGAACTTTTAGCCTGGAGTCCGTTACTATAACCACTATGCTATCAAGGCCACACCAACTGAGTTTTAGTAAGAGCTATTAAAAATGTAAAACTATTAACTCTATTCGTTGCTAACTTTTTCCTTGTAATTCTTACAGATATTTTTATAACCGACTAAGATTACTAAAAATTTTTTAGCAATTACAAGGATCACTAAAGTTTTTTTAGTAGATCGACCCTTTATTTTACAGTGTAGGACCTAATTAAAGATGTCTTTTTTAGAATTATTTATTATAATTATATGATAAATATAATTTCAATCATCATCATCACTATTGTTATTTATTACAATATTGACTTCATCTTTAAAAAAAATAGTCAGATCTTCAGCAGGACAAATATATTCAGGATGTAGATCGAGATGATCGCTAGTTTCATCACCCCATCCGCCCACTAGCCGTGTTTCAGTGTCTTTGATTAGTCTACTTTTCTTTTAAATTTGTCCGGTATCAATTTTTCTCTTTTTTTCCTATTCTATTTACATTTTCTGTTTTCCTGTCTATTTTCCATTTTCATTTTGCACATTACTCAAAGATGCACCTCTCTGATTTTGATCAGCTTTTGTGTGGTATAAGTATTTACATTAAAGAATATTATACATATTTTTTGGCGCGGTAGACATAACAGAACAGTACTAAAAAAGGATTTATACTTTGTTTCATTATTTTTCACAGCTGTCATTTCACGAAAATTCTGAAACAAAAATACAAAATATTTTTCAAAGTATCTCTAAATATACGCGATTGGTCCATCATTCTAGCTTTTATAGTTTTTCAGAAAAAAGACATTCAAAGTTTTTCAGACATTTTAAAAATAATGGCACGACTAGAAATTATTCCGAATATCTTAAAGACAGGTCAAGATAAGTGGTTAATGACCTTGCATTTCGTATTCTTTTAAAGTGCTGATACTAGTACAAATAATAATTCAGTCATTCATGAGAGCCCAATGTGGGGCTTGAGCCCCCCCCCCTAGACTTTGGTTTTGTCACACTTTTTAAAATATAAATCAGTTGCAAGATATGAAAATTCTAACTTGATCCTGTAAAGAAGGTCGTAAGAAATGTCCATTTTAAACAGTTTTCCGTTTAAGAATGTATAGTGTGAAATTTATTTTCTGATAACCATGAATTTTATTTCTTTTAAAGATAGATTCTGATATAATAAGATTCGGTTTGGTAAGATTTGAATGAGTCCTCTCAAATAGTTTGCTTTTTGCAAAGAGGAAAGACATGAGATAGGAAACAAATTGTATTTTATTTTAGAAGGTGTTACTGTGTGCTTTTTCTTCTACTAGAATATAATAATTTTTCTGCATAAGGAAGGATTTCATTACAGACACGACCCATTTTCCTAGGTAAAAATGTTTTTGCATGAACAAACCGCTGTGAAATTAGACACAGATTTAACATAAGATGTGAATGATACAGTGCTATTTTTTAATTGGAAAATTCCTTTTTCAGAATCTAATAAAGATTAGAACCCTGAATGTGTCAGATTATAACTAGGGCCCAACTTATGCAAGGGCATGTGGTGCAATTGCCCCAGATCCCACTTCATCGGGCCAGCATGAGAGTAATTAGTATTTTTACTAAAAAGTGCCAAATGATTAAAATTAGCCAAAAGGGGATCAATAATCAAAGGAAAATGTTGCAAAATAATACTTCTATCAAATAATCAATCTTTTTTTTCAATTATTTTGCTAGTACTTTTTTTTTAAATTTGTGACTATCTTTTTGTGATACCCTGTATACAAATGTGAACTGCAACAAGAACAAAATTTACATAAGCATACAATAGGTATGAAGTTTAGTATTAATCACGTTCACATTACTAAAAATATATATATATTGATAGAGAAAAGAGGGCTTTCCCGAATGACGCTTGCCCTCCCCCCCCCCCCCATAGCCTTAGTCGGGTCTTGATTGTAATACAACCCAAAATCGAAAATTTTGTTTGAAGTCATGCAGAACAAGACAAAGTAATTTTGGTCGACTTAAAATTTAATATTTCTTATAAATATTATTAAAGAATTTTTGCTTTTCTTAAATAAAATAAATATTGCGCGTACCATTGTTTGAATTTAGTTGTAAATTGTACAGAGCTGGGTAACAAGAATACGATAATTATCACAATTGTTTATGTTCATACCAAAAATTGATTTTTCGACTGCTAAATTATGTGCCTTTTCCAGTATTTCTTTGGGCATCATCTTCATTTTGAATAATATGTGAAGATTTAAATTGCTCTGCTTGTACTTGAAAGTATTTTTATTCCATATTTCTATTACAAGGTCGTTAAAATTAAAGTTACCCTGCTTGAACCAACATAGATTTGTTCTAATAGACTTAGTACAAACGCTTTTTAAACTGAAACATAAATATAAAATACTTTCGTTTCCCAAAAGATATTATATGCCCTGATAATTGTCATGGAAATAATAAAATTTCTATTTTTTTAACTAAATTTCTTTTCTAAACATTCCTTAAAGCAAAGGGTTATTTATTGATTTCTTTTATATCAACAAATCATTGATAGTTTTTCATGTGTTAAATAATGATTATTTATACGTTACTTTTATATCAAAAAATTCCTGTTATTTTTTATTCGTTTGTTAAATATGTAGAACAACTCAACTTAAAAACACATAAATACTCAAATCCTTAATTCTCAATGTCTTTATGGAAAAAAAATATATATACATACATAAAATTGTGGACGACAATATAATATTCGGTACGAAAATGTTATTCAGGTCAATAGTGAGCAGTATACTGGGAACTATTTTAAATAAAAATTTTTAGTTAAAAAAATTGTAACTCATTTACAGTAAAAGCACTGAAAGTGGAAATATATATATATACAGGGTGATTCTAATTTTTTTTTACTATAAAAGAGGGGTGATAGTACACATGAAGACAAACAATATTAAATATGAGACCAAGGGTCCCAAACATTTTCCAAAGGAGATAGCTGCCATTAAAGTTTAGGGACCAAAATTTCAAATAAACATAAAAAACAGAAAAATCGGTCGATTGATTTGCGGTTTTCACTAAAATTATTTATTTTATTATTTATTATTATTAAAAAAATCGTATTAAATGTTTTCGCAAGCTTAGACTCAAACTTAAATTTTGATTTCAAAATCTGAAAAGTTGAGAGTGGTTAAGTAACACAAATTGAACTGTGTTCAGAGGGTTCAAATTTCGAATGATTATAAAAAACGGAAAAACTGGTTCATTTATTTGCAGTTTTCACTAAAGCTATTATTTATGTTGGTATTTTCTTAAAAATAAATTATAAAGATAAGTTTCGAAAAAATTCGAAAGACAGCGCTTTAGACTTGGGAGTAAAGAACACATATTTTTTTACCATTATTTTTTGCATCTCATTAAATGTTTTCGGAAGCTTAGACTTAAGCTTAAATTTTGAGCTCGAAATCTGAATAGTAGGGAGTGGTTAAGTAGAAAAAACTGAACTGTGTTTAAGGGGAGGAGGTTCAACTTTGAAATAATTATAGAAAATAGAAAAATTGGTCGATTCGTTTGCGGTTTAAAATAAAACTATTCTTTAAGTCAGTAACTTCTTGAAAATAAATTTTAAAGATAAATTTCTAAAAATTCCGTTAGAAGGCGTCTTAAATTTTCGAGAACCAACAATTAATTTTAACCATTGTTTTTTTTTTTTTTTTTTGTTCTAATTAAATGCTTGTAAAAGCTAATTAAATGTTTTCGGAAGCTTAGATTTAAACTTAAATTTTGAGCTCAAATTCTGAGTCGTTGGAAGGGGTTAAGAAGCGCAAACTGAAGTGTGTTCATGAGTTGAAATTTTACCCTCCCCCCTCCTCGAACACAATTCAATTTTTTGCTACCTAAACACTGCCAACGATTAAGAATTTGAACCCAAAATTTAAGTCTATGCATTTGAAAGCATTTAATGCTATTAAAAAAATAACAGTTAAAAATAGTTGTACTTTACTCCAAAGTCTAAGGCACCCTCTAACGACATTTTAGGAATTTTATCTTTAAAATTTATTTTCAAGAAAATTCTGATTTAAAAATTAGTTTTACCGAAAACCACAAAAGAATAGCCCAATTTTTCCGTTTTTTATAATCATTTGAAACTATTCAGATTTTGAACTCAGATTTTATCTTTATAATTTATTTTCACGAAAATACCTACATAAAAAAATAATTTTAGTGAAAACCGCAAATCAATCGAAAAAATTTTCCGTTTTTTATAATCATTTCAAATTTGAACCCTCTGAAGACAGCTCAGTTTGTGCTACTTAACCACTCCCAACTATTCAGATTTTGAGCTCAAAATTTAAGCTTGAGTCTAACCTTACGAAAACATTTGATGAAATGCAAAATATACCGGCAAAAAATAGTTGTTCGTTACTCCAAAGTCTAAGGCTTCCTCTTTCGGCATTTTTTGAAATTTATCTTTGTAATTTGAATTCAAGACAATTTCGACATTAAGAATAATTTTAGTGAAAACCGCAAATCAATCGACAGATTTTTCCGTTTTTGATGTTTATTTGAAATTTTGGTCCCTAAGCTTTAATGGCGGCTATCTCCTTTGAAAAACTTTTGAGACCCTTGGTCTCCTATTTAATATTGTTTGTCTTAATGTGTACTATCACCCCTCTTTTATTGTAAAAAAAAAAAAAAAATAGAATCAACCTGTATATATTAACGATTTAATATGGACGTAATAAACTATAAATTTCTGCAACATGTTTTTTTAATGTGACATCTGAAAAATAAAATTAATATCAAATAAACAACACCAATTTCGTTAATTTTATGTATGCATAGATTTGAAACAACGAAGAACGTTTGGTTCGAATACAAAAGCATCAACTACTTGTAAAAAAGGCCAGAGATATTTCATTCTGAAAGCACATTTTTTTGTTTTACAGACGGTTCCCACCTTTGAGCAAAAGTAATTGCTTACTTTGAATACAAATGTAAATCGGGATCAGGATAGGAAGTGTGACTACTGATCAGCAATATGGCTTTTTTTTCTGCATTAATTTGATACTGTGGCCAGTAAAATACATTGATACTAGATTTTTTTTATCGATGCCTGTATACTATAAAACATTATTCTAAACTGATATAATGCAGTTTATTATGATTGGTCTACATGGAAAATAATGTTTGATTTGTTACTAGATTAATTATATTGTAACATGGAGGATTATAACACGAGTCGAAGTAAGCTATTAAACTTAAGACAAGTTTGTTCAACAAACAACCTTAAAAAATGGAAACTGAATACAATATAAAAGCCACTAAAGAATGTTGCAGAATCCTTTGTCAAATTATCACATACATATTTTTTTCATAGAGATTAATATTATTAAATTTAAATTTTTTTTTTATTAATTAAATCTCTTTTTATTTTACCATTTAAGTCATTTAAGCATAATGAAAAAAAATAATAAATAATTGTAAGATACAGCTTAATACATTTTGTGAAGAGTTTTTTTAACTATGTTTTTAGTAACGCACATATTTCTTTTTATAAGTATATATACCAAATATATTCATGTAGTCTTCTTTATATGCATAAAAAATTCTAGTTAAAATCGTTTATAGTAACTATTTTGATAATTTAAACTAAAATAACAGAAATTAAACATCTGGTGGAAATAATAAAAATAATTATTGAATAAATTCTTGAATTAAACTGCTTTACTTGCATTAAAAAAATTAATTTGCAAAATTTTAATAACTGAAAATTGACGTATAATTTAATTTTTATTTATTTATTTATTAAAAAAGCAATTTATCTCACTTTCATTTTCTAATTAAGTTTTAAAGAAAAATAAGCTAAAATTTTTTTGTGACTGTTATTTTAGAAGAAATAATGAGTCTTGGTGTTCTTCAAAATCTACCGAAAATGTCGTTAGAAAGATATTTTTAAAAGGATCTTGAAGCTCGAATGATGTGAGAGATAAGATAAGACAAAGTCTTAAATAAAACTATATAGATTACTTTAGATTAAAAAAAAGAATGCCTTATTATATACGCTTAATGAACTTGGACGTAGAGTAGAAAGTTTCAAAATATAAAGCAATGTGAAAAATTATTACAGTGTACGATATATATAAAGAAACTAAAATTTTGTAAAATGTTCCTTTATTGCAGATTGTTATGTGTCTAAAAAATTTTATATATTTGCTGAGTATTATAGTTCAAAGAAGCATGGACCTCGAGAAAAAATTTAATCTTATAATACTCTAATGATCTGATTATAAGAAAAAAATATATTACTAAAGAAAAAAAATTATTTAATAATATATTCCTAAATATTAACTTTTGCAAAATTTTTTAAACTTCAATTTATTCATGCATAGTAAATTGTACAATAAAAAATATTCGAAATATATTAATAAAAAAATCAATGTTTTAAATAGAATAATAATAAAATTGATAAAATTTAAATATGCAGCAAACAAAAATTCACGATAAGATTACAGATATAACTGTTATTTTTTGTTGAAGACTATAGCAACAAAGTATAAATTTCATCTAATATTGATGTTAATTTCATTCTTTATTGCGGGTCATGGTATATTTTCTGTATGTTTGATAGTAGTAACATTAATAATTTTGCATTAACTCCTTTACTTTATATTTTCAGAAAACTATATTTTTTTTTGCAGTCAAATTTTTCATTTAGTTTTGAAATTGGTGGTGTCATCTCCAACTTGTCAACATTTTCACTATATATTGTAGTTTTTGAAGAATAAAAATAAATATTTAAATACATAAGTTATTGGATTTTTTTTTTCGTTTTTTTTTATTGTGAGTTTATTAAAAAAATATATTAAATTTTACCAGTTTGAATAAATATATGCTGTAAAATTAAGTTTAAATTAATAATGTTTTATAACAATCAAATATATGTACTTGTATATTTTTTTATATACGATTGATTTTTGACAAGTTCATGATTACTTCGAATTAATCAAGTTTTTTAGTGCAATTAAATAAAATTTAACTAAATAATCTTTTTATTAAATGATATAAATTCTTTTTTCATCTGTAATTCATTTTTATGTGTTTGAGAACATCACGATTAGTTTGATATAATCAAAATTTATAAGCCTCTAAAGTACCACTTATATGTAATAATATTAGGATTATTGAAACTTTATGACAAGTTAATTAATGTAATTTCTTATTACGTTTGTAAATTCTTCACGCTTATTTAAAAGTCTACACGATCGGGCAACAAGGAGTTATGAATTATATTTTTTTTGTCAATTTGAAACGCAAATGTGGCTTATCTTGAATTTATGAAGACTTTTGTTGACTTATATGGAATGGTTTCGATTTTAAAAAGAAGAATTTTTTTGGTAAAAAATATTTATTATTTTACTTTACTAATATGATAAGGTTAAAAACATGTCTATTGTTCTTTGAAAAGTAATATAATATAAACCTTTTAAACTCCTTAAAAATACATAAGGATAAAATTATTTCTCCAATAATTGTAGATATTTATAAAAGTTCTTATGACATTTATTTGTGGTAAATACGTGATAAGAACTTATAATCGATATAGACTGCATCTTTTTTTAGGATATACTACCCAAAAGGCTGAAAGCTTGTTACAGTATGATTTCAAGATTTCATTTGATAGCTTTTTCTAAATCGTGACATTTACATGCGAAAATTTTTAAGAACATATTAAGCACAGAAAGATATTCAGATACATTTACATTAATGATGAATAATTATATATGTTGTACCTATATCATAAATATCTTAATTAAAAGAAATACACACTAACACATATATATGTGATGATAAAAAAAATTTCGCTATTTTCTCGCTTCGATTTCGTTTTAAATTCTTATAAGAGCATACTTCCATTATTATTTTCCGTAATATACTAATATTTAATTATCGGCTAAAGTTTGTTTTTTATTCTTCAATTCAGCATAATCTATTATTTATTTTCCTAAAATGAACTAAACTGTTTTACTTAAATGTCAATATCTTATTTCGAAATATTAAAATCATACCATTAATCCATTTCCCTTATTTAGAATAAAAACATTTATCAAAACCTTTAATTTTGTTTTATTTATTTTTTATTAAATTATTGTATGCTGTCACTCAAAATCAGTCAGCACTTTAGACTGTTCACCCCTGCATACTACGCCGATGATTAAAGAGTACCAGCACCAAGCTCCGCCTATAATCCAATGGAAATGCTAGAAATATAATACACATATCTTCGAATGAATCTTATTGGGATTTAGATATGTGAGTCAGCCAGGAGGCGGGGACAGTTTCCCTGGGAATCTTCGGAGCGTCCGTTTTCGCTGACAGAGAGGTCAGCATTGACTGATCTTCCAAATGTCAAGTACGTACGGTGCTTCTACTAGTAATTTTCGAACGTTTTGCCGTAGTGGTGGTATTTTTGCGGAAATGGCTTTACACCGACACCCTTATTTTTTGCTCTTCTTTTTATTATCGGTGACATGGACTTCGAAAGTCGAGAAGTCTAGATGTGATGATGGAATTAATATCTAAAATAACAAGCTAAAGAACATTTTGGTAATTTATTCTCTGGCGATGTTTTCATTTTTCCATTTTTCATGAATGCACTACTGGTGGAGATAGACCTTGGAGTAAAAGTAAAATTGAATGATAATAAAACATGATGTTCACTGATTTTAGTATAATTTCAATTATTTGAAGTGACAATACCTTTTCATCTAGTTCAATCTGCCAAATTGCTTTGGCTGAGAATCTATTTGATGTATTGTGATTGCTTATAACAGATCGACCATCGACATTGTTCGCTTCAATGGATCGTTGTGTTTTCGCGGGAACCCCTTTTAAAATATCATCTCATTTTTATTTATAACCAGTTTCACATTATTTCTATTTAATTGTATATGCAAGGAATTTTTAGCTAATACTATTATAATTATTTACGCATACTGGGAATATAAAAATGCCTTTATTTATTTCACATTATAATACAGGGGAATGTGGAGGATGATGGGACATTTTTTAAATTTTATTTTTGTGGCTAATATAAAAACAAAAATGCACGTTTTATAGTTATTTTTTACATTCCACTTTCTTTTACAGTTAAATAAATAAAAACGCAATAAGAAAGTTAAAAAAATTACAAATATTTGTGTTATATCAACTTTTGTCCTTTAATGAAATTATCCAATTAGCCCCCATACTTGGTGTCTATTATGGCATAGTGCAGGACTAATGGGACATACAATGTAACTATAAAAAAAGATGCTTTAATGAATGTCAAATGCATTTTTTATTAACAAATTATACGCTGCACATGGGAAAACCCGTGTGCATCAAATTTAAGAATAGTATTAGTTTAGATTAGTATTAGTCTTTAATTTCACTAAGGCTTTTAACATTTTAGCTTCAAAAGAATATCATTCTCAATCATAAAACATCAATCAAAAAAATTGCAAAATCTAGAAGATCAAAATCATTTTTTATTTTATTATATGCTGTGTTAATATTCCATTTATTCTAATTAAATGATACACAAAATTAAGACAAACAAATCATTACAATGTTGTTTTAAAGAAATGTCGAGTCTTTAAGGTTATCATTAAGTTGTTCCATTTGCCCCCTGTATACGCAATTTTGTATCTTGAGATGTAATTATTTACATTTTTAATTCATTATTTTTTCAGTAATGTTTTCCCATTCACTAAATTTTGTAGTATCTATAAAGGTATTTAGATGAGATATAAGTATTCTGAATTGTTTATAAAATAGAATAAATCGTAAAAAAATTACTTTGGCTTGTTCGAAATAAAACATGATTTTTTCTAAACAGTAATCAACTGTGATGGCTGATCTCCAATGCAAAAAATAAAAGTTAGACCTATTACCATGGAGGGATATATAAATTTTTACTAAAATATTTCTCATGTAAAATAAAATCCATTTGTCCCATTAGCCCTGCGTCCCATTAGCCCCCACTTTAGCTTATTAAAACAAAATAATTTTATCTTGGTCGAAAAATCTCGAGAGTATTAAATTTCCCACTGAAATCATTTTATTCATATATTTCTGAAATAGAATTTCTACCATAGCTTTGTACCTTGCATTCAACCAGATTAGCAGAATGAGTAGTTTACTGTGTTCTCTTAAAGTGAGTCAGTTACAGCTCTGCAAAAAAAATTTCATAAATATATATACAAAGAAATATGCAAAGAAGTTAATTGCATATATACGCTTGTAGCTCTGTGTTCGTGTTAAATATTAAAAAATGACTGTTTTAATTATTTTAATATACAAACATTTTAATGAAAAAAATCATATGCGAAATTTTATAATCGAAGTGTTCCACATTCCCTCATTACTTTTACATATTTTCATTTCTCTTCCTCTAATAATATGTATTTTAAAGCCTTTTATTTATTTTATTATGATTTTTTTTTTTTTTTTTTTTTTTTTTGCATGTGAAAATAACTATATGTCACAAATGATTATTGAGATAAAGCTTGGTGTAATATAATGAATATAAAAAGTGAGCAACGTTTAAAAAGCACCAAATATATTAAATTAGCAGGAGACCGGTTTTGGTAGCATATAGCATACCGTCGTCAGTGCTGAGGGAGATAGGAAATTTGCTTATATACTAGGGTGGATCGAAATTTTTTTTTTCACTGTGTCAAAACCTACCTATGCGGAAAAGATGTTCTCTTGGATGGAGATTAAGCGAAAAATAATTAAAAAAATTAATTTTAAATTTTAATACTGCCACAATGAGGTTGAATTTCGAAAAAAAGTGAAAAAAGACCTAATTTTGGCTAGAATATCTTTTATTCAAAATAATAGTTTAAAAAGTTATCCAAAACCTACCTATGCGTAAAAGATGTTATATTATATGCTGAGTATGAGAAAAACAATTTAAAAAATTAATTTCAAAATTTAAATCTACCGCAATGTAGCTCAAATTTATGTATTTGAACGTTTTTACGGTAAAAAATCAACTTTTGTTTTGTAAAATAAAATATGAATTTTAGACATTTTTAACATTTATTACAATGAGAGGATATTTAATTGATTACAAGATAAAAACTTTAGTTTCTTATTTAACGGCTCCATTAGTATTAAATCAAGAAAAATCGTCAACATTGCAATTGGCGATAATGACGTTCGGTATTGAAAATCGACATGAGATTTTGTAATTCAATTCAATTTTTATAAAACTGTTACTTATGTATGGTCCATACACAGCAGAAATACTTTCGTGACTCTTTTGATTATTAGTTTTGTAGAATGAGAGTTGCGCGAATAGATATTATTGATAGTAGATGTTACTGCCACTGAAATGATTGCTGGATTTACATATTGCTTCTGAAATCATGTCATTACTAAATCCTCCAGTTAGTGGAGGTTCGACACATTTTCCCATTTAATTAAATCTATGAAATCCGTCGCAAAAGGTCAAAAAGCTGGTAAATGGAAAATATAGATAGTTTTTATGTAATGATTAGGATTACAGCAGACCGTTTGATTTCACTCGCGCATTTTTAGAATTCATATACTGACATAAATGAAAATACAAAAAGCTTCTAACATGCTGCGAATAATCTTTCTATTTCACCAGTGAAACATTTATGCCCAGCCGCAGTTCCATCCACGCTGCAAAAAGATGACATAGTGAAACTTCATTGGTGTGTAACTAGCACAAAAAACATTGTAGTGGACGCTTGAAGATCAGTCCCATATTTCGAATAACACATCCTTTAACATCTATATAAACAGATATTACGTCACAACCGTTAGCAACCAACTTTGTTACATGTATATTATTGTTAACACATGACAAAAAATGTACGTCGTGTTTTCAAATTGTTTGGTACTCTCCCGGAATTTATATATATGTGGCCGATGTATTCGGAACCCAGTTCTTTTTTCAAGCTCAAGTCTGCTTCTATTATCATTTTACTTCTGTTGTTTTCTAGTGATGCAGTTAGTCTTTACACCCATAAAAGTTTAAAGAAAATGGCCATGGTCATAATCTTTTACAAATGACTAAAGAGAATGACTAAAACGATGGAGTGGTCTTTGGTTTGTTTTGTCATGCCGATTTTTTTCCATCAGTAGCATTCGATTCATAGTTTTGTGAGATAATGCCCACGTCTTGAATTGCACCAGACACGATGGCAGCACCTGCTTGGTCGGAAGTGCCCAAACTCTCCAATATTCTGATGATGTGACACCTAGCTCGGCAGCATTTTGGCTTTTCAATGATAGCTGATGATGTAGAAAAGTGAATTTGCTCTCAATACGTCGGTTTAGTTTACACTCAACATTCGTATTCATATTCAAATATATTGAACTGAAAAAAATAGGCAGTATTTTCGGAAAGGACCAAAAGACTGTAGTAGCTTTCAGTATCTTATTTTGTTTTACAGGAATTAAGAAGAGCGCAATATTTGTCGTTAAACAGTTTAATTTTTCTTAAAAGGCTGCTATGGTAAGTTATTGAGATTGAATCTCATTTACAGGTCACTAGTAACTTCTTAGCAACTCCTTCTCAGTGGCAGGAAATAAATAGATGTTGACCGATTTCTTTCTTTGGTTATTCTTTAAATACCAATATGTAAATTTTATAACTTTTTGTATTAGGGAGCATATTTACTGGCATATCAACGCTAGACCCAAATAGGGTGTAATTCATATCTCTCTCTTTTTTTATTTTATTTTAACAACGCCATGGTACAGTAATATTCAAGGTACACTAAGGAACACAATACACAAGCAGACAAATTCTAACTGCAAAAGCTGGAATTGCCAGTTTTTCGAAACTTTAAATTACTTGCAGGAGTATTAAATTTCGAAATTAGTTTTATTTATTTATTTATTTATTTATTTTTACTTAATATCCATGCAATATAATATTTCTTACGCAAAGGTAGGTTTTGATTGATATTAAAATGTTTATTTTGCGTCAAAATTAAATCTAACCAAATTTATATCTTTTTCCGTTTTTTCAATATTTTATCGAATTTTCAACTTTTTTGTGGCAGTATTAAATTTTGAATTTATTACTTATTATTGTTTTTTACTTAACCTCCATACGATATAGCATCTTTTCCGAACTGTTGGATAAAAAAAAAATATTAAAGTAATTAGTTTTCGACAAAAATAACCTAACCAAAATTCGGTCTTTTTTCAAATTTTTTCGAAATTTCAACCCTTTTGTGGCAGTATTAAATTTTAAAATTAATTTTTTTTATTATTTTTCCCTTAATCTCCATACAATAGAACATCTTTTCCGCATAGGTAGATTTTGATTAATGGTAATTTTTTTTCGCCATAGACAATCGATCCACCCTATTATATACATAGGAGACACGGGGGATTGAAGGTAACCAATAGGATGGCAGAGGACTGCTGGAAAATAACAGAACGCGCGTGAAGAGGAATCGAAGGAAAGAGAAGAAGGTCAAAGATAGAGAAAAAAGTAATTAAGAAATAGATGTTTTAATGCAATAGTTCCAGTAATTCGATAGTGGGGGATCTCGAAATAAGAATTGACAGCTTTGTCAAAATTTTTATAAATGTGGAATGCTTCAAAGAAGTTGCGTTCATGAATGGAAGTAGGTATGGAAATTATTTTAACCGAATTGAATTCGAAAGTATGGTTAATCTTTCGGCAATGTTTTGCTATGGAGGATTTATTGATTTCTTATTTCCTAATATAATTTTTATGTTCTTCAATACTCTTTTTTAAAAAGCGTTTAGTTTGTCCAATGTAAGAAAGGCTGCACTGGCAATTAATACTGTAGATTTCCCGTGAATTAAATAAATCCATAGGATTTTTAAACTTTAGGAGGGTGAGTTCATTGGTAAGAGCAGAAATTATTTTTAAGTCATGTTGTCTCAGAATTTCAGCAATAGTAAAGCTTGCTTTAGAAAAGAAGGGCAACACAATGCTAATTTTGGAAAGAGTGGAAGACTGCAGTGAGTTTGAGGAACGAGGGCGCCGTAGTTTGAACAGGACACTATCAATTATTGAAGAATTGCAACCTCCATCAATCGGTATGGCTTTAATGTATTTAATTTCCCTATTAAATGACTGAGAGTCAGAACTAATATATATTGCACGATTTATAAAATTATAAAAAGCGGCTATTTTTTGGCTCAGAGGGTGATAAGAATGAGCATGGGGTGGTAAATAAACGGCAAAACTTTTACGATAGACAGATGTAGAAAAACCTATTAAAGTGCGAGTTACTAAAGTATCAAGAAATGGGAGAGAACCATTGTTTTCAATTTCATAAGTGAATTATTTGTTGTTATCAATAGAATTCATAATGTTCAAAATATTGCCAATATTTCGAAGAGAGGTATCAATTAATATGAATGTTTCATCAACATAGCTAATCCGAATAGGAAAAAAGAGTTTACTGAAAAGGGAGCTTTAAAAAAATGCATATAAATATCAGCGAGAATAGGTGACAAGAGAGATCTCATAGACAAACCATCAGATTGCCTGTAAAAATAACCTTAAAACGAAAAATTAGTTTGAGAAACTCAAATACGAGTAAGGGATATGGGCTCTTGAATCTTAAAACATAAATAATGAAATTCCCGAAGTCTCCGTTCCATTCAACACAGGACACCACATGTCGGGACATTTGTGAACAGTGATTTCAAGACAAAGGAGACCATAGTAAAATTAGACGGGGATGAATTCTGAATAGTTTTATCAAAGGTGATTGAATTCTTTACAGTATATAAATTTGCAGGCAACAGAGGAGAAAATATCGTAGTTAAATATTTTGTTAAGTAGTAAGAGGACGTGCCATAGTTAGAAACTGTAGGACGAAAAAGTATATTTGTTTTATGAACTTTGGGAAGAGCATAAAATCTTCTACAGTTAGCGACTGACAGGGAAATGTAGGATTATATAGGCATATGTAAAAGAGGACAAGATTTAACAATATATTTTTTTTTTCTATTTCTTGCTGTGTCGAGAAAGAGGTACACATGGACCATCTTTAATAAGATTTTCACGCCATTATTAAGGATGGTCCATATCTACCTCTTTAATAACAGATATAGTCAGGAATTGAACACGGAATCACATTATACTAGGTTGTTGCACTATCAATAAGGTACTTTGGAAAATATTCGGCCTTTAATTTGTCACTAAAAAAATAAATTGGAAAATGTCTGGAGGTAACGGCCAGAGTGGTTCAGTAGTAGCTGTGATAATTAGTTCGATACCTTGTTCTGGCTAATTTTTCAATTCAGTTGGTTTTATTGAAAGTGTGTATGTAAAATATTTGTATATACTTTCAGTATTTGAATGCATTCGTTATTTATGTGGGAATGAGTGTTGGATATCGCAGATCGATGGAATTTTAAATCATTGTTTTCTAACATTAAAGTCTGTCTAAAAGATGGTTACTGATTTTCTACCTGAAGTTATTAATCAGTAATTTTCTATTTGCTAAAATTGCAAAATCCAGCTATCAATCTTAGTGGCAGTGTGGTAAAGCAACAGACTAGTACGTTGGGATACCGGATTCGGCCCTTAGCCCTGGCTAATTTTTACTATTATTAGATTTTCTGTGTTTAATATATATATGTTTGAAAAATATTTGTGTATATATTTGAATGCAGACGTTATTTATGTGTATTTGTGAATTTATGTTGTAGATGGATGGAATTGAAAAATTTGTTGCTGACTCTGGCTAATTTTTCTCTCCAGTTCGGTTTATTGTATTCATTGTCTGTAAAATATTTGTATGTACCTATATTTGTAAGCGTGTGCATGTATGAATTTATGAATTTATGCAATGTATATTTCAGTGACCCAAACTAACCAATCGTTTAAACCATTCATTACTTTAAATTTTAATATAAATGGACCAGTAAAGTTAAAACAAATCTTGTATGCAATTATTTAATTAAATGGTTCTAATAGATTAAGAATCTCTTAATAAAGAAGCCAAATATAATTCAGATATGAATGAATAAACGAGGAATTAATATAATTTAGGATAATGAAAAATAACCTGTAATTTCAAATTACAAAAAATATTTGTAGCAATTAAAAAAACTAATAAAGCATTTTACAATTTGAATATAACAAGTGACATAACTATTCATATCAATTATCGAAACAATAAAGAAGTATGAATATATTCCGAAAATATTCTTCTTTCACAAATTTTATTAAACATCATATTTTAAAAATAAAATATTCTAAATCGCAATTTCTAAAATCCTAAATACCCAGAGAGAAATAGTGAAATTTGATGATAGCGTCATTTGAAAAACTTACTGTTTTTTTATATTTATGTTTTCTTATAAGCACAAATGCAGAAATGAAACGACATTTTTTTCCTTGTTTATTTTTCCATCACTTTTAACATGGAAGAAAAAAAGAAAGAAAAAGAAATGTTCAAGCTTTTTCTCGAAATACAAGTTTGTACTATTCCAATTGAGTTTCAAGTAAATGGAACATTGGCGTTTAATGTGTATTTTACATAAAACTGAAAAGTTATTATTACTAGTTTAAATTGATATAGCTGTAATTTTTTTTAGATTCCATTTCTTAAAAAGTTGCATGCGCACTACTTTTAATAGAATTTAATTATATAAAGTAAATTTAAGTTGGAGAAGCAAATCATTTAGTTCTTACTGTATTGATTTGCATTCGAAATTATAAATAGTTTCAGAATGCTGCCAAAAGCTTTCTCATAAAAATATTACACAATGCAACTGTTGAAATTTATCAATCTTGTTCAAAAAGAAACTAGAACATGACTTGTATTCAATATGAATGCAAAAATAAAAATTCAAACAGATGTGTTTAAAGTTCAGAAAAATTATTCACAATGCCATTAATTGAATCAATGGTTTGTCTTATACATTTTACCACTTTACACATCGCCACAGACTATTATCTGCTTTTGGCCACAAATAAATAAGTATGCAAGCAGCAATTCCAAAACTGAATTGCAGTAAAAAAGACATTTACACCATTTTTTAAATTTATTCTGTCCCTTGGAGTCATATATTTCAAACCATTTGTGATTATATCGAATGATAAAATAAGCATTAAAACGTTTTCTGCATTGATCTTTATGTCTGATAAAACACACACACACACACACATATATATATATATATATATATATATATATATATATATATATATATGATTTATATATTGTTTTAAAAATAATCGTTATATATATATATTATAACCTTAAATCTATGAAGTAGAAAAAAATATTTTTCTATAGTACTTTTCCAATATTTTAAACTTCTTAAATATGTTTTCTAAAGGCATCGGAAGCAAAAGAAGTAAATATGAAAGCGTTATTAAACTCGATAAGTATATTAATTTCTGGATTTGCAATATAAAAAACACTTTTTGAAAATGTGAGTAACTCAAAAGAAAGTATTGTATATTTTTATTTGTAATTTTTATGCGTTTTAAATTATTTTGGAAAAATAGTCAAGTTTTTCAGATAAGACTGTTTCAATACAGTTGGTAACTTTCTCATTTAATTCCTCGTTTTTCATATCTCTTTAAAGTACCAATATAAATAGTTTCTGAAGTACTTTAATTGTAACTTTAAATAACGGAATGGTTTCTGTTTGAATGTAATATAGCTGTAAGTTCTTAAAACTATTTTTAATTCACAAGGTAAATTTGTTCAAATTTGTACACAGACAAAGTTACCGATTAATAAAAATCATGCGTCATACAAATGACGCATGATTTTGAAAATACTGTACAAACAAATGAAAAATAAATAAATGAATAGTCCGAAAAGTGACAGTTGTATGTATATTTTATTTTCCATTCGATATAATACTTGTGTATTTAAATTGACTTGAATTGTTATCAAATTTATTCTTGTTTGCTTACTTGAAAATTCTTTTATTTTTGGATGTACTTTAACGTAAGACAGTACTTTATTTTGCCTACTTTGAGTAAGATATTTCTTGTTGTACACTAGGATAATGGATTTTTTTCTGTTTCTATTGAAGATCTGTAGTTCATTCGATCATATTCCCAGAAAATAAAAGTTTATGTTACCTCCAAGATTAATATTATTAAGATGACCAAGATTTTTCGATTCTTTCTGGTACGCGAAAATCTATTCACTAGTACGCAAATTTGCGGTACTGGTACATGAAATAAGATAAAAAATACAGCATGCGAAATAAAAAAAAATATTTTCCAGCTTCTCTTTTTTGATTTGTCAGTTTACAGGCTCATTGTTGCTTTCTCTCTGTTATTACTGTTTTTGCGGCTTTTTTATTTCTTTTATTGTAATGTAATTTCAAATAATTTCTTAGACAAATGGAACTAATGCTTCGGTAGATGTTGAGTTGGCTATTCATTGTACATCCATATTTATCACCAAAAAAATAATGCACTTAATGTTGTTTTTACTGCATTAGATTCGAGAAATTCTTTTGTTGGTACTCGGAAGTATGAGCTACTATTTTGTGGTAATTGTTCTAAAAAATTGGGAACCCTATTCTAGGAAAATCTAATCATTTAATGTAAGTAAATGAATCCTTGTAGCTTGTCATTTCTTCAGGATAATTGTAAAAGTTCAGAATAATTGTAATCTTCAATTTTATTTTGACAGAAAATTTAAAATAAAAAGTTATAGTTTAAACTGTTAAATTATGCAATAAAATTTTAAATTAATGATATATATATATCTATTTTCTTTTCGAAGTGTTTCTTTTATCCTACACTTTTTCATGCATAATACTTAAAAAATACTTAAAAAATAACTCCCACAAGTATAAAAAAAGTGATCCCAAAGGAGGTAATTAAATACTCATATAAAATATATTTCTGTCTATGGATGATAATGGACATTTCAAACACATTTTCTAGCAAAAAAAAAAGTTTTTTGTTGTTATTTTGTTAAATATATGCCACATATATGTCTAAATAGCAGATAAAAAGTGACATGCATATCTCATGTGCAAAAATTAAAAAAAGAATGGTGTTATTAATCTAGATGCATATCCAATTCATTAAATTTTGTTCAAATCTGTCTTATAGTATATTATCATATACTAAAATACAAAAAACAAATTTTAATCAAAATGATTATTTTTTAATTTTTTTTCATGCACATAATTTTAATACGTTAAAAAAATTTTCAAAACATTTTAATTAAAATATTGAAAGATGTTGTTAAGTACATAAATATTTATTATTGTAAAATACGAGACTTAAAATGCATATTTTAAAGCATATTATCTGATAAAAGCTTTTGCTATTTTCATAGATTTTGTAAAAAAGAAAGCAGGTATAATTTTATTTTTGTAATATATCTTCAACATAAAATATCATTAATAAATAAACTCGTATGTTTCTATTATTTGATTAAATTTTAGATAGAAAGACACGAATTTTGTGGAATACAATTTAATACTCATCTGAATGTCTTTGTCATCCATCTATTTTAACTATGAAAAGTCATTTGTTAAATATATGTTAGTTTATTTTTACGTGATATGTGTTAAGTAATTACAGTCTTTAAGGAAACAATGTTGCATAAATTTCTTGTCATTTAAAAATATTAGTTAATCAAAGCTCCTTTCAAGAAAATATGTTGTCGTGGAAACACGGGATACACTATAAATCAATCCCCTTAAACAATAGGGGATTTTAGCGCAGGTATTAAGACGCGTCGTTGAAATATTGACATGCTAAAAAAAGGGTTAAAGATAAATGATTCGTGGCGTAAATTATGTATTTATCTGTAAGGTGCTTCAGAGGTAAAAAAAAAAAAAAAAAAAAAAAAAATTATATATATATATTTTTCAATTATAGACATTTGACCTCAAATATTTTATGATTAAAGTATATCTTTTATCGCATAAAATATTGGGTAAAACTTCTTTACGCAGTTCAGTACATATTTCTAAATTGCAAAATACTCTTCAGGAATGAAATAAAAGTAATTAGTGTAAAATAAATGTAATATGTTGCTTTAAATCCGCATTTTACGTCTATTTAATAAAGGGCACAATCGACATGTATATAGTATTAAGAAAAAAAAATACTTCTTGTTACTATATTATGAAATAAATTTGTTTTTAAATTCCGGTGTCATTCAATCATTTTAGTATTTTATGAATAGAAGTGCTTTAACCGTCAAAGGGTTAAGTTAGGAAATACAATATACGTAATCAATTATTAACAAAAAATACTAATGTAAAAAAATGCACAATTAAAAAATAATATTATTTTTCCCCAAAGTATCTTTATTATTTATAACATATTTTTTTATTAAAATGTATATGTTTAAAAATATAAATAATACATAATTACTTACATTATTACTTACATTCATTACGTGGAAAAAGCTATATAACTTTGCTAGCACAGTAGTCACAAACTGATTGCAATTGTCAATTTCATTTTTTATTTATTGATTGATTTATATATTTTTTTGCAATCACTGTAATTGTTTATAGTTTTATTTCTGCATCAAATGATTTAGCATTGTTTGCATTTATTGCCCGATATAGTGGTTGCACATGTATTATGAATTAAATCTGAAAGCAGATGCGACACATTGTTACGAGAGCGACATACTTAGAGGCGACATATTTTTGACGCAACTCGTCAGCTAAATTCAAAATAATGTCACGGCGCTTTATATTTAACTAGTAACCTCTTTATAAATAACAGAAGCATTTATGGCAGCCAAGTACCAAATATTATAAATACTTGAACAGGCTATGGCAAGAAGATGATTTTACGGAGTACTTTTTTGACATCTGGTCAAGAACATCCACACCGCACTTCGCTGAGTTGTAAAAATGAACAACTTTACAGGTATATTTTTATTTCCATCGACTTTGAGTGTAAAATGTAAAGTACTAAAGATCAAAACATTTTTGTTTTTCTTTCCTTGATATGAAGTAAAAGAATCATTATCATGTTTAAAATTTTTGCTTGAATACAGTTTCCAATTTTTGAGTTTGAAGGATCAGGATACTTCTTTTTTCCCCTGTTTCATAGTTCCAACGATGCTAAGTCTTTTCTTTCTGAGCGTTTTGGATATATTCAATGTTGTTAAAAAATATGAGCTGTTATGTTGTTTCCTGCATTATGAAATGGCTCTGCCGAATGATCCAGCATCTTCTCCAATAGTTCCTTCTATGAGTCTATTATCAGTTTTTCCTAAGTATAGAAAGCCTTTGAACAAATATTTTGATCAAGCGGCAGTTGCTAGTTAAAATTTAATTTCGAGTTTATCTAGTTTTTGTGGCATATACTATGTAAATGGATACCGTGTCATATATGGAAAGAGTTGTTCGTCTACTGTTACTTTTTCTTCAGTTTTATAGCATTGTAAACAAATTTTAATAAATGTATTCCGCATCCCTGAATCTACGTAGATTGATAAGTACAAAATCCTTCAGATTTTGTTGGTTGCAGATCAAACCGCAAATGCCTGATTATTTCTTTGAATCTGCACCGAGCCATCGTTTGATGAAAAAAGTTTATTCCCACGTTCTCCACCATAAATTATTTGTTAAAACACTTTTTATATAAAGACTTCACGTGCATGCAGTGTATATAAAATCCTCTTTTTCTTCTAAAGACATTTTCCTTCGCGGATATTTTGTGCTTTAGCTTTTGTGCACATTTTTATGCACATTTTTGTGCACAAAATCTTTTCATTTATGAAGAGTCTCCATACAATTGATAAACTCCCCAGTATTACGTTTCTAATGGCGAATGAGCTTGGTCCATGTACTTCGTTTATTACATTGTACCACTCTCATTTTCCAGAAGAAAGGTTATCCGAATGAACTGTCCATATTCCATCTTTTGGTACTTCTACAGTTTTTGAATTCCTTCGTTTTGAGAGCATACTGTTTGTTCTCCATTTTTACAAAGTAATTTACTTTTCCTTTTACTTTTTTTTCGCTTTTTCCCGCGTGAGGTACTTGCATTTGATTTATCAATGTTTATCAAGAAAATTTGTCATTTTCAGACTCAGAAGAAAAGTTTTCTGTACAATTTTAGCAAAAAAAGAGCATTCATCTGTTAAAGAGGATTCACTTGTAATATTAGAATTATGTTCATCTTGAGAAAAATCTGAATTTTCATCTGAACAAGAGTCGGTTTCAGATACAGCCCGGAAAGATTTTTAAAATTCTTCTCCTGACAGGTTTTCATTATCAACAGTTCTTTGCAAGAAAAAATGATGTACTTACAATCAAATCAACAACGTCAAAATAAGTGAATATCTGTTACTAAAAAACCAGATGATTAAGAGCATAAAATATCTTTTATGTGACCTGCAGTGTTTATCAACACCCTTTATTCTTCATACCCCGTCAGTTCATTGAAGCGTCTACGAAAAGTATCACATGACAGTCAATTGTTTTTATCATATCTTACCCTTTTATTACGTACTTTTCTTTCCATGAAATGGTTTCGGAAGGAAAGATTTTGAAAGCTCTCGAAAGGAAAGAATTATTGTTATAAAAAGGAAAAAATGACAATTAAATGCATTGCTACATTTTATTTGCACAGCAGTCAAAATGACCAAAATTTACCTTTCTAGGTATATATACAGGGTGTCCAGCTAATAACACCCTGATTTCAAAATTAAATTTCTCAAAAACAAAGATCGATAGTAATATGCGGTAAACGGTTTGTTTATCAGGTAAGCTGTAAAAATTATATACAAAAGTTTCAAACGGTAAATATTTTGATAAAATTGTGTTCTGATTGCAAAGAATGCTTTGATTTGACATTTTTCTTGCTTTAGATTGCTGGCAGAGAATGTGTTTTTCGGCTTAAAATGTCATATTTCATTGTTTTTTAAATTAAATTTTTGAAATTTCAAAATTCTAAAAATTTACTTCAAAAAATCTTTAAAATATTGCACTGTAAGCTGGAAAAATATTTCTCTGCAGGCAATCTAAAACAATAAAAATATCAAATCAAAGCATTCTATGCATTCAGAACGCTATTTTTTCAAAATATTCACTGTTTGAAATTTCTGTATAAGATTTTTACAGCTTACCTAATGAAAAAACCGTTTACCGCATATTACTATCGATCTTTGTTTTTGGGAAATTTAATTTCGAAATTAGGTTATTATTTGCTGGACACCCTGTATATATATAGTTCTCATAATATTGCTTGAAAAAAAATTGTGCTACATAATCCTTATAAATAATTAGGAAAATTCAATGAACTATGTGGAAGTCGAAAATAAACTATGTGGAAGTCGAAGGAAAACACATGCCTTTAAAAATCGTTTTCGATCAGATGGTTATTTCCGTCTATCTAGTGTTAAAACAGTTGCATTTTATTAAGAAAATTAAGCTCATTTTTATAAACAAGTATTTGAAATATCTTCAAAAAGTTTTAGATTAAAAAAAACGCACATTTGTATTGTAAGAAATACACTTTTTAAAGAACAAATTTAATCTTATCGGATAAAACAATGCCAAAACTTTCTTCTATCTCATACATGTTAATATATCAAAGTTCATTTTTGCAGTGCAAAAATTAAATGACTGTCTAATCCCATCACGAGGATAGTTAACCTATGCAATTCCGTGTATTATTTCTTGCGATATAACAATTGCTAAAATCTTATAAATCCTGCAAAATACCGAATGCAACATAGCGCTTTTGCCCGTTCATTAGTATGCACGTACAAAAATTTGATTGCAAATTTTTCCTTACTTTATGCATAAGTACAGTGCGTGTAAAAACTCTCAATACAGCAAAAATATTAACTTTTTTGACAAATTTCAAAAGAAATGAATTTTTTTTCCTTATAATATGTTTCATCAAGTTGAAAAGCTGATAAAAACGTCAAGTAAATTCAACTGTGAATATTTTATTGTGAAAACAAAGTATTTGTAGAAATAACACTATTTTTAGCTATGTAAAAACATTAAGAACAGCAAATTAATTCAGTATAGTAACCAAAAAAAATGTATTATGCATCCACTAATGATTTTAATTCTTTCAAATATTCTATCATTCCTCAAAAAATTTGATTGCAATTTTTTTCTTACTTTGTGCATAAGTGCAGATCGTGTAAAAACTCTCAATACAGCAAAAAATATTAACTTTTTTTTGACAAATTTCAAAAGTAATGAATCTTTTTCCTTATAATATGTTTCGTCAAGTTGAAAAGCTGATAAAAACGTCAAGTAAATTCAACTGTGAATATTTTATTGTGAAAACAAAGTATTTGTACAAATAACACTATTTCTAGCTGTGTAAAAACATTAAGAACAGGAAATTAATTCAGTATAGTAACCAAAAAAATGTATTATGCATCCACTAATGATTTTAATTATTTCAAATATTCTATCATTCCTCAAAAAATTTGATTGCAATTTTTTTCTTACTTTGTGCATAAGTGCAGATCGTGTAAAAACTCTCAACACAGCAAAAAATATTAACTTTTTTTTGACAAATTTCAAAAGAAATGAATCTTTTTCCTTATAATATGTTTCGTCAAGTTGAAAGGCTGATAAAAACGTCAAGTAAATTCAACTGTGAATATTTTATTGTGAAAACAAAGTATTTGTTCAAATAACACTATTTTTAGCTGTGTAAAAACATTAAGAAGAGCACATTAATTCAGTATAGTAACCAAAAAAAAAAAAAAAAAAAACAAATATTTAATGTATTATGCATCCACTAATGAGTTTAATTATTTCAAATATTCTATCATTCCTCAAAAAATTTGTTTACAATTTTTTTCTTACTTTGTGCCAGGATTTAAATCAACATTTATGAGCGGCCATTTCAAAACTTTTCCTTATAGAACTAAAGTTCATTTCTAACGACATGTGTGGATAGGTCCATTATCTCGCTGCTATCTCTGTTTTTTCTTGTCAGAAGTGTTGCAATACATGAAATGATCAGAAAGAGTTTGTATATGTGTTTATAATTTAAAATTTACTGAAAGATATACAAATGACACACGTCATTGAATGAAAATAAGCTCCATGTTGCAATGAATTCACCACGCAACTGCTGTATTCATAAAATCTGAAATCATCCCAATATTTCTCCGATCAAAAGAAATGAAACCTAAATGGTCTTGATTGCAAGTATTGCTAGATTGTTAGCTTTCCGCTCAAGAACGTGATGTCACTTGCTTATCTATCTGGAACATTTCATTCAAAAACACATATACAAACTCTTTTTGACTATCTTTCATTTGCTGCAACACTTCTGACAGAGTAAAAACAGATAAAGAAGTGACATAATGCACTTATTCATACAAGACGTGAGAAAAAAAAAATACTTCGTTAAGAAAAATATTGAAGATTTACAATGGTCGTTCAGAAATACTGATTTTAATCCTATCGATAAATTCTGCGGAGATCTAGCAAGATTAGTTTATGAAAATGGAAGTCATTTTTAATGTGTTGGAGCCAGGATCTACAATTTTATATAAATAGTACAAAAACAATCCCGAACTGTGCCAAAAATGAATGATGTCTAGGAATGATGGAATATTTGAAATCATTAATCTCATTAGTAAATGCAAAATACATTAACTATTTGTTTCTTTAGTTACTATACTGAGTTTTATTTTGCTGTCCTTAAAGTTTTTACACAGATTAAAATAGTGTTTTTTGTACAAATACTTTATTTACTCAACAAAATACCGACAGTTAAATTTTAATGACGTTTTTATAAACTTTTCAACTTCATACATATTATAAGAGAAAAAAGTTTCATTTGCTTTGAAATGTATAAAAAAATTAATATTTTTTGCTGTCCTTATAGTTTTTAAACGCACTGTAAATATAAACAATTCAAATGAAGTACAGATTTTCAATCTGGCATTTGCTATTCTGATGAGACAGTGTTAGAACTAACATATATATATATATATGTACCGGGTGTCCCAAAAAAGACTGATGGATTTTAAAATTCAATAACTTGCAAACGGTGACAGCTATTTAAACAATTTTTGCAGGAGGGTTATGTACAATGTCAGGAGTTTTTTACCGTAATTTTCGATTTTAGTTCGAATTTTAAAGAACAAATGGCGCTGACGACAATTGAAGCCCAGAACGACGCCGAAATTGACCTCACTCAGAACTGATCACTGATTGCTGGACACCCTGTATATATATAGTTCTCATAATATTGCTTGAAAAAAAATTGTGCTACATAATCTTTATAAATAATTAGGAAAATTCAATGAACTATGTGGAAGTCGAAAATAAACTATGTGGAAGTCGAAGGAAAACACATGCCTTTAAAAATCGTTTTCGATCAGATGGTTATTTCCGTCTATCTAGTGTTAAAACAGTTGCATTTTATTAAAAAAATTAAGCTCATTTTTATAAACAAGTATTTGAAATATCTTCATAAAGTTTTAGATTAAAAAAAACGCACATTTGTATTGTAAGAAATACACTTTTTAAAGAACAAATTTAATCTTATCGGATAAAACAATGCCAAAACTTTCTTCTATCTCATACATGTTAATATATCAAAGTTCATTTTTGCAGTGCAAAAATTAAATGACTGTCTAATCCCATCACGAGGATAGTTAACCTATGCAATTCCGTGTATTATTTCTTGCGATATAACAATTGCTAAAATCTTATAAATCCTGCAAAATACCGAATGCAACATAGCGCTTTTGCCCGTTCATTAGTATGCACGTACAAAAATTTGATTGCAAATTTTTCCTTACTTTATGCATAAGTACAGTGCGTGTAAAAACTCTCAATACAGCAAAAATATTAACTTTTTTGACAAATTTCAAAAGAAATGAATTTTTTTTCCTTATAATATGTTTCATCAAGTTGAAAAGCTGATAAAAACGTCAAGTAAATTCAACTGTGAATATTTTATTGTGAAAACAAAGTATTTGTAGAAATAACACTATTTTTAGCTATGTAAAAACATTAAGAACAGCAAATTAATTCAGTATAGTAACCAAAAAAAAATGTATTATGCATCCACTAATGATTTTAATTCTTTCAAATATTCTATCATTCCTCAAAAAATTTGATTGCAATTTTTTTCTTACTTTGTGCATAAGTGCAGATCGTGTAAAAACTCTCAATGCAGCAAAAAATATTAACTTTTTTTTTGACAAATTTCAAAAGAAATGAATCTTTTTCATTATAATATGTTTCGTCAAGTTGAAAAGCTGATAAAAACGTCAAGTAAATTCAACTGTGAATATTTTATTGTGAAAACAAAGTATTTGTACAAGTAACACTATTTTTAGCTATGTAAAAACATTAAGAACAGCAAATTAATTCAGTATAGTAACCAAAAAAAATGTATTATGCATGCACTAATGATTTTAATTATTTCAAATATTCTATCATTCCTCAAAAAATTTGATTGCAATTTTTTTCTTACTTTGTGCATAAGTGCAGATCGTGTAAAAACTCTCAATACAGCAAAAAATATTAACTTTTTTTGACAAATTTCAAAAGAAATGAATCTTTTTCCTTATAATATGTTTCGTCAAGTTGAAAGGCTGATAAAAACGTCAAGTAAATTCAACTGTGAATATTTTATTGTGAAAACAAAGTATTTGTACAAATAACACTATTTCTAGCTGTGTAAAAACATTAAGAACAGGAAATTAATTCAGTATAGTAACCAAAAAAAAAATGTATTATGCATCCACTAATGATTTTAATTATTTCAAATATTCTATCATTCCTCAAAAAATTTGATTGCAATTTTTTTCTTACTTTGTGTATAAGTGCAGATCGTGTAAAAACTCTCAATACAGCAAAAAATATTAACTTTTTTGACAAATTTCAAAAGAAATGAATCTTTTTCCTTATAATATGTTTCGTCAAGTTGAAAGGCTGATAAAAACGTCAAGTAAATTCAACTGTAAATATTTTATTGTGAAAACAAAGTATTTGTTCAAATAACACTATTTTTAGCTGTGTAAAAACATTAAGAACAGCAATTTAATTCAGTACAGTAACCATATTAAACAAATATTTAATGTATTATGCATCCACTAATGAGTTTAATTATTTCAAATATTCTATCATTCCTCAAAAAATTTGTTTGCAATTTTTTTCTTACTTTGTGCCAGGATTTAAATCAACATTTATGAGCGGCCATTTCAAAACTTTTCCTTATAGAACTAAAGTTCATTTCTAACGACATGTGTGGATAGGTCCATTATCTCGCTGCTATCTCTCTTTTTTCTTGTCAGAAGTGTTGCAATACATGAAATGATCAGAAAGAGTTTGTATATGTGTTTATAATTTAAAATTTACTGAAAGATATGCAAATGACACACGTCATTGAATGAAAATAAGCTCCATGTTGCAATGAATTCACCACGCAACTGCTGTATTCATAAAATCTGAAATCATCCCAATATTTCTCCGATCAAGAGAAATGAAACCTAAATGGTCTTGATTGCAAGTATTGCTAGATTGTTAGCTTTCCGCTCAAGAACGTGATGTCACTTGCTTATCTTTCTGGAACATTTCATTCAAAAACACATATACAAACTCTTTCTGACTATCTTTCATTTGCTGCAACACTTCTGACAGAATAAAAACAGATAAAGAAGTGACATATTGCACTTATTCATACAAGACGTGAGAAAAAAAAAATACTTCGTTAAGAAAAATATTGAAGATTTACAATGGTCGTTCAGAAATACTGATTTTAATCCTATCGATAAATTCTGCGGAGATCTAGCAAGATTAGTTTATGAAAATGGAAGTCATTTTTATTGTGTTGGAGCCAGGATCTACAATTTTATATAAATAGTACAAAAACAATCCCGAACTGTGCCAAAAATGAATGATGTCTAGGAATGATGAAATATTTGAAATCATTATTCTCATTAGTAAATGCACAATACATTAAGTATTTGTTTCTTTAGTTACTATACTGAGTTTTATTTTACTGTCCTTAAAATTTTTACACAGTTAAAAATAGTGTTTTTTGTACAAATACATTATTTACGCAACAAAATACCGACAGCTGAATTTTAATGACGTTTTTATAACCTTTCAAATTGATACATATTATAAGAGAGAAAAGTTTCATTTGCTTTGAAATGTATAAAAAAATTAATATTTTTTGCTGTCCTTATAGTTTTTATACGCACTGTAACTGTAAACAATTCAAATGAAGTACAGCTTTTCAATCTGGCATTTGCTATTCTGATGAGATAGTGTAAGAACTAATATATATATATATGTACCGGATGTCCCAAAAATGACTGATGGATTTTAAAATTCAATAACTTGCAAACTTTGACAGCTATTTAAACAATTTTTGCAGGAGGGTTATGTATAATGTCAGGAGTTTTTTACCGTAATTTTCGATTTTATTTCGAATTTCAAAGAACAAATGGCGCTGACGGCAATTGAAGCCCAGATCGACGCCGAAATTGACCTCACTCAGAACTGATCACCTGGCCTTCAATCGCCGTCAGTGCCATCTATTGTTTGAAATTCGAACTAAAATCAAAAATTATGGTAAGAAAACTCCTGACATTATACATAACCCTCCTGCAAAATTTTTTTTAATTGCTGTCCCCGTTTGAAAGTTATTGAATTTTAAAATCCTTCAGTCATTTTTTGGGACACCCGGTATATATATATATATTGTCAAACTCAGCAAAAACATTTACTGTAAAAATTATGGTCGATAAATATATTACTTTTCTTATTTTTTCAGTCAAAACATACTATGTACGATACTTTTATTTTACTCAGTTAGGAATTTTGGGACATTTTTATGTTACTAAAATTAGAAAAAGATATAAAAAACAAGGTGAGCTTTTTTTTTCAAATGTATTAATATATTGGAAAACAAATCTAAAAAAAATATAACCTCATTATAATTTATTAACTATTCATGCAGGACATTAAACAATTAATGGTCGAAATTTCGTAATATGATATAAACTAGCAAATAATAATAATTAAAAAAATCTAGAGATATATTTTTTTAATTTTTGACTAATCATGAAACTTAATTTAAATTAACTTTATCAGTTACGAACATTGAAGTAGTTTTAATTAAAAAAATCGATTTATTCAGTGATCTACACTATTAAATGATCTTAATTATGATTTACTTGCCGAAAAGTAAATTTGCACTGCTAATTTGTGGCTTAATAATTGGTCGTAATTTTTATTTTGTAATAACTTTTTAAAGGAAATATATATTTTATTTCCATTTCAGTTAATTAAAAAATTCAATCAAAGTAACTGAATCCACTAATTTTAAAAGTGAATGATTTTTTTGTCTCAAAATATCATAATTAGAGGATAGTTTTTAAGATCTCCTTTTAATCTACAGACTTAGTGATAAAATGAATTCATTAAAAAGTAATTAACATGTATTTTTTTTACTCCATTTTACTTATAAATTCATTTAAAACATTATATCAATTAGTAAACTTAAAAATCAGAAGAAATGAAAAAGTATTTAAAGAACATGAATTGTAATATTTTATGCTATTGGAATGTAAAACTATTTACTAATCTGTGAATTTTCTATTAATTGTAAAAAGTGATTTTAGAAATTTTAAGAAATGATGTTTATTTATTTATTTATTTTATTTTTTTATTTTTAATGCGTATCGGAATAAATATTTTTAAGGCGAGTTAAGAGTTTATATCTTTAACATAAGGATTAAAAGATTGGATGAAATAATAGTATTTTCTTTATCAAGCCAAAATAAATAAAGAATTTCGTTAAAAGAAATTTAATAAAACATAAGGTTCATTTTGGCGCAAAAAATATATATTTCGTAACATACATAACACACAATTGATATTGTATAGTTTGTCTTATAAATTGTAATACAAAAATATATAATTAACAATACAAATAATACTATATAGAAATTGTAATGTACAAAAAAGTTATTAATATTGAAATAATGAAAATAATAATATTATATAAAAATGTTATTAACCATTGTGTTCACTACATTTTAAATTTTTTAACGCGCATTCATATATACAAGAAAAAATATTAAATTTGTACTTAATGCATGTTAATGGCTAATCAAGAGAAAAAAGATATATTAAAATTGCTTTTTTAAACTTTTATGTTAAATATAACTCTTGCATAAACACAACGCCTTTAAAAAACAAGTAAAATTTTGAAAAATGAAATTTTTGAAACATTTACTACATAGCATTATATTGTATTTACTATGCATTAATAAAGTTACTGCTACAACATGTGTGACCTTTGAATGAATATGATTTATTTAAAATTTTTACAGATTTATAAATACGATTATCCATTTCAGCAATTTCTTTGTTTTTTTTAATTCTATTGATTCCGGGATCATAATAGTAAAAATAAAATGCCATATATTATTTTTACAAATGTTTTTTACTGTGTAGTGCATGCATAAAATTACGATGTTTCAGTCAAAAAAATCAATTACTTAGTGTCACTCTAATATATAAAATTACATACTGCAATTAAAAACGTTAAAAAATAAAAGTTGTGCACAGTGCGCATAGTTAAATTTAAATTGCAGTAGTTACAGATAAATATGTAAACATGTTGCCTACGTATAGTTTTAGGTAGATCTCGTATGAAAAACTACCTATTGCGATCGCTCCCATGTTGAAATTTCTGAAAATTGCTTGCAGATCAACACCGATTACGACCCCTAGAAACCCAAAACTACCATTAGTAAAAAGTTTATCTATCTATCTATCTATCTATCTATTTATCGGTGTATATCACTTTTTCTAGACACGATAACTTGCATAATAATGCTCAGATCTTCTTCAAACTTTTACATAAAATCAAGGGGCATAAAATCTCGGTTGAGTTCGTTAATGGGCAAAATCGGACCAAGGAAGTGGAAGTAGAGAGTGTTTTTGTGAAAACAGAAAAAACGCCGTAACTTCTAAATTAAAATAGATATAGAATCATTTTAAAGTTTATATTGCTTCGAAAAATGGGCCAAAAATTTATGCATGACAGATGTTTGATAAAATTAAAAATGGGCTCAAGGGACGAAGAAAACAGGGTTTTTGGGAGAAGAAAATTCATAACTTCGTCAATTTTCTGGATATCAAATCTAACTAAATTTTTTATAAATGTTCATAGAATTATCTAAAACTTTTGTACTTACAAATTTTTGATAGGACCAATTTTTACCGATAACAAAAAATTGAATATAAAAGAAAGAAAAGAAAATATAAAAGAAAAAAATCCATAACTTAATCAATTCTTAAGCAATCAAATATAATAAAATTTATTTTACATCATCTCAATAATATCTACAACTTTTATAGCAACAAGTTTTTCATAGGACCAATTCTTATAGCAAAAATAAATTAAACAAAAATAGGATTTGGAGAAAAAACCTCAAATCCAAATTGCTTATATTCTCAATTATTTTTAAAGTCACTTTTGATTTTAAACGCATCCAAATGGCAGATCCTCCTATTTAGGAACTGTATAATGTGATGTATGGGACAGTTTTTTGATAAAGGCAGAATATTTTTCAAAAAAGACTGCCAAAAAGAGTATTTTGAACAGAACTTCCCAAAGTGATTGTGATTGGAAAATTGGGGAAGTAAAGCAAATTGCGTTTTTTTCTGACACATTTTTAAATTCATTTTTGTTCTCAATCGCATCCAACTTATAGGTCCCCTTATATAGAAACTATATAATGTGACGGATTGGCCAGTTATTTGATAAAGGCAAAATATATTTGAAAAAATGCTGTCAAAATTGGCACTTGGCACAAAATGTCCCAAGGCGATCATGATTTAAGAATTGAGGATGCATTCAAATATCAAATTGTTTATTTTATGACTCATTTTCAAATTTGATTTTGCTCTCAAAAGCATTCAATTGACAGTTTTTTGTTATTTAGGAACTAAGGTTCCCACAACACTCGACTTAACGCCGTAAGCTGGTTTAGTCGCGGCCAAAAGGAGTTAAGGCCATTTGTACAAAAACAATGCTGTACCATTAGTAAGCCGCCGCTAATTGCGGCAGCTATCGCCAAGTCGTTAACGGCTCGGCGATGACAGAACTGTTGCATTTTTTTTTTGCTGGTAAACTTTTAAAGGTCGGTTTCGGTCAAAAAAGTAATGGCCCTCCAACATCTAGAAAGCAGAGGGCTAATATAAACTGACCAGCATTTTCATTTTAAAAGAGAAAATGTATATATTTTTTGTCTTTATTTTTTTTTCTAAATTTTTTTTTAATCTGGGTTTTAATAAGCATATGCATACTTTACGAGATTTATATTTAAAACAATAAAATAGATGACATATTTTATTTAGTTTGAAAATATTTTTATAAAAAATATAAATTCTTTCCAAAATGTATATAGAATTCCAAGTTTTTTCTTCACCGGCACACTTTTACATTCATTATTGCTAAAAAAGAGTTGAAAAAATGAATAAATATTTAAAATATAGTAGAATAATTTAAAATGAATATTAAAACAGAAAAATGCTTTTAGATTGTGCCTAAAGCAGTCCATTTCCACCCCCCCCTCCTCCCCATTATTCAATCATGCAAAATTTTCGCATACATGCATAAAATCATTTTTAGTCGTACATGCATAGTAAATTTCTAAAATTGTCGATTTCAGTATCTCTAAAATTGGCTTAAAAATACAATTAGGTTAACTTTTTTTTTCTAAGAAAGATCATTCTAAACTATAAAAAATGATGTTATGAGAAAAAAAAAGAAAGAATGTATTTTGATTTATTTGCATGTGCAGACGCGGAAACAAGTGAGAGGTTATAGGGCTAAAAATGCTCCCTATGTTTCTGTAGAACAATACATTTAAAAAAAATGTTTATTTTGTATCAAAAATGTTTTGATATTTCAATGCTTAAACATATACTTTTGGTAATTTTTGTTATAGCCACTATTAAACTCGAAAAAAGTTTATTCTATGTTTATAGATTCACAGGAACTTGAAAATCTTTCAAAATTAAACTAATTTCCGTCTTATATGAAGTCCATCATACAGAGAATATATATTGTATTTGTATTGTTACATTTATTTTGTTAAAAAAAGGATTTCTTAGGAAAACAATTGGGAATTCAAACAAAAGATTTGTTTTATTAAATTGTGATTTTTAAAAGACATTTTCGTTTTCGTTCAAAGATATTTTCGTTCCTCTCTCCCCTTTCCTCAGCAGATGATGAAATTTTATAAAAGCTTTTTTAACTTTCAAAAACAGAGAAAAAAAAGTCTTGTAACAAAAAAATAAGTTTGAAAAAGATATTAATGAAGACAAGGTTTTTTTTATTATTATTTAATCTATAATTATATATTTTGTTAAATAATAACAAGTAAAAATATCCCCCTAAAACATTTTCTTTTTCCCACTATATCCACTAAAAAACATTTCGCGATTAGGGGAAGTAGAAAAGGGTGCTCAAAGTCATTATTGCTTGGGGGGATTTCTTGGAATTTATTGGGGATCGCTAGGGAAACTGGACAGTATCCCAGGGATTTGAAGCTTTCAATTTTGTATTTCCATTCTTCTTTCCACTGTAGTTGTAGTATGCAGTTGGCAGGAATATAATGTAAGCAGAAATTCTCTAAAGAAAATTATCCAGATTAATATAGTAAGTGTTACCTAGTATTATATGTTTATTCAATAAAATTTTAATAGATCAGAATCTGAGTTTATTTTTGCATCATTGTTTTTAATTGTAGAGTAATGATATTTTTACCAAACGTAGAATATTTACTTATGTTATTTCTAATGCAAAGCATGTGATTAAGAAATATCGCAAAAATGTGATAATTTTAATTTAATTAAAGTTTATTCTTATTGTTGAATCGTTCCGAAGTAATTATTCATTTTACGACCATGTGCACGTATACTATAAACATATTGTGAAGTCTTGACTAGTTTATTATACCTAAAGTTTATCCTTATTTTAATAGCTAAAACTTACATTTTTTCCCCACACGTGAGTTTAAATTAGTAATACAGGGCACATGTTTAAAAAATACCACAAAAGCTTGATAATCTTAATTTAAATAACATTTATTCTTATTGTTGTTACCGTATCTTTTAGAATAATGATTGGTATTTTGATATTGTGCATGGATAATATTAGATAATATTTAATATAGATTGCCTTTATCATATTAATATTTTTGTAAATTAAAAAATATTGAGCGTATTTTTTTTTCTCTCAAAATTTAGAATTTTCTCGTCGTTTTACAGTAATGTATGTTATTTTCCGATCATGTCATAAAAATATTGTGAAAGCTTAGTAGTTTAAATGCATTTTTATTGTTAAAAAAAATCGATAATTTTTTTCCGCATTATTTAATACCTGTAAAATTTAGACTAGCATAGAAAATTTTATTCATTAAACAATAGGGTAAAGTTAAAAATTTAATTCAATAAAATTGAGTAAAATCGTTAAAATAATGATGACATTTAAAATTACTGCAAAGATTGAAAAGATTAAACTACGTTTGTGAGGTATTGACTATTGGTGCAATATTTGAATACTGTTGCTACTTTACTCAAGCGAAAATACCTCCTTGCTAAGGTTAAATACTTTGTTAATAGTTTTTTTTTTAATTAGAATATTATATTTTTCAAAAGCAAAACATACTAAAAATAAAAAAGTTAGCCAGTGCAAGAAAAAATATTAAAATTCAAATTAGAACGAGATATTTACCCCCCCCCCAACCTTATTATTAACATTAACAAGTGTGTGTTTTCGTGTGAGTAAAGTTTTTTTCTTAAGCTGTGAAAGAAAAATCTAAATGTGAAATTTAAAAATATTTAAATGATGCAAGTATAACGATTGTTTCTCAGATTATAAATTAATAAAGTTTTAATAAATTAGCATATACTGGTAACTCGCTTACCAATAAATGTAAAAATCACATTCAATGAAAGAAAAAATATACACTGCTCAAAACAGTTAAAGGATATTTGAAGTTTTATATAAAATAAAGATATAAACGAAATTTTTTTTGCCGAAAATAGAAGAAGAGTATCACAAATGCAAATTTTTCTGGTTTTCAAACTGTGGAGTATGCAAATTTTGTGTTCGACGTCAAAAACGTCGCTTCAGCGGCAGCGAATGAAATTTGACTTTTAACTGGATAAAAGAGAATGAAGACAAGGGTGATCGGCATTCAGTGATTGCTTTGTTTCGATGAGTACGATGTCTCAGCGAAGTCATTTGACAGATTTTGAAGCTTGGAGATTTGTTGGTAGGTTAGAAGGGGGCCAAACTCAAGCCGAAGTAGCGCAAGCCATTGGAGTGACACAAAGTGTCGTTTCCAGGATTTGGAACCGTTTTTTGTAGAGTGGATGTACAGGCCGAAGACCAGGGCAAGGTCGGAGACGGGCAACAACGCCCAATGAAGATCGGTATTTAGCGTGAACAGCTCGGAGACACCGAAATATGAACGCTACTCTTCTCCAACAACACCTTCGTTAAGCTACAGGCACCATGATTTCAACTCAGACTGTCCGAAACCGGCTCCATGCTGTAGATCTGTATGCTCGCCGACCGATGGTATGTGTTAGATTAACATCAAGGCATCGTCGCGACCGCAGGGAATGGGCAACTGAGCATGACAACTGGAGGAGATATGAATGGAGCAATATTCTGTTTTCTGACGAGTCCCGTTTTTCTGTGCATCCGGATAATAGGCGTATTTTCATCTGGAGGGACCGTGGCAGTAGGAATAATCCTGCGTTCGTGCGCGAAAGTGTCAGATTTGGCGGTGGAGAAGTGTTGGTGTATGGTGGCATCTTCATTGACGGGCGCACTGACCTCTACATTCATTCGAGATGGAGTTCTGACTGGTCGCCGATATAGGAATGAGATCGTCAGACCTATTGTAGTCCCTTACGCTGCAGCAATTGGAGATAATTTCATTTTAATGGACGATAACTGCAGGCCACATCGTGCAAACCTGGTGGAGGATTTCTTTTTCCAGGAAGGAATCGTTCGAATGGAATGGCCAGCGTGTTCTCCAGACATGAATCCAATCGAGCACGTTTGGGACGCTCTAGGAAGGCGAGTTTCTGGCCGCCAACAACCCCCACAAACTCTCCAAGAACTGGAAAGAGTTCTCCTGGAAGTGTGGGGCAGAATACCCCAACTCGTCATTAATAGCCTCATTGAGTCCATGCCTCAAAGGTGTTCAACGTTGCTGGCCGCCCGTGGAACCCATACCCCCTACTGAAAATGATTTTTTTAGAAGAAAACACCTTTTCTTATTCTTTTTTTCTCATATGCACAAATTGTGTATTTTTTCCTTTTGTACACAAATGCGCAATAAAATGCATTTTTTCTGCCAAACATGTGTAATTTATTCTCATATAACCTACTATGTCTGTCGACCATGTATCAATCAGCTAAAATGTTTCCCAGATACAAAATCCACCTAAAACTGCAATATCCTTTAATTGTTTTGAGCAGTGTATATATTTACAAATACATGAAATTTAAATGTAGTACACATAACAGATCATAATAAGGTTACATACATTGTTTAGGGGTAAATTCAAAGTTTGGTCTATGAAAAGTTCTTGTTACAAAATTACTTAAATAATGAACTGTTTTTCCTGAAAAACAATATGTTAATAATCCTTCAGTAAATTTTTCAAAATAAACATCAAAAATTTATTTATCTTGAACTTTTTTCAAACACAATGCTTGATACATTTTGAATTAAATAAATAATTTATTCTTATCATTTAATACTTTTAAAATGTACAATAATTTATATAATTTTAAAATTATGTAAATTGTACAGACATAGATACAAAATTTGATCTATAAAAAATATTTCCTGGAAGATATTTTATATGATAAATGTTTTTGCATGAAAAACAATACGTTAATAATTAATATATTAATTATTATATTAATAATTAAATTTTTCAAAAGAATTGTGAATTTACTATTTTTAAACTTTCTAAAATTAAAATCTAATTCGTGGCATAGAGAAATTCATTATTAATTAGTTTATTTTTTTTCAATGAATACTTTTAAAATGTATATGAAATGAAACTATTTAGAAATGACATTACATATAAATTTTTAAAATACATAATTGGAAAAAAATAAAATTAATAAATTCACTTTGCCAAGTAATGGGTTTGGAAAATTTTCAAAAAAGTTTAAAAATAAATAAATTTATAATTATTTTGAAAAAATTATGTAAATAATAATTAATATATTGTTTTCATGCAAAAACACTTATCTTCTAAACAATCTTCCGAGAAATATTGTTTATAGACAAAATTTTGAATTTATGTTTAAGCAATGTTAATAGGATGAAACTGGCAGGCTTTTGGCTAGTTAAAAATTAAAATACATCATAAAAGGAATTTAATTAGCAGCTTTTGGCTAAATTTAATTCTTACAAACAGAAATGGCTGGGCTGGAGCGAACGTCTGGCCAAACTTTATTGTTAATGTCCCTTAAAAGAATAACTGTGGCCAGTTTAAGGCTGTGTCTGATGTTTATTGTAAAATATTAACCCGCGAGTAGTCGCGACTTTTTTCACAAAGTCATTAGTCGCGCTCGGTCTTTTCGCCGCTGGCCCCGTGCATACCAAATATGTAAAATAAGAAATATTTTTCACCTAATATACGAAAATGGCATTACAACGAAAATATAAATTTGCAGTTTTCTTAAATTATGCATTTTATTCATGAGATCTGGAGTTAAATGGAAAAAGTAAAAATGAACTCACATTAGTGACTTTTACGTTGACTTTTTTGCCAATTTCAACTTTGTTTCTAAAAATGTAGCTGAAAGAAAAACAGAGGTGTCCTGTTACTTCACTAAGGTGGTCGAGAAAGCTTCAAAGTCAGCTACATGGTAGATCTCCGCGGTATTTGCAATGTGATATAAGTTAGGAGAAGATAAGTTATACGGGCGGCGAAAAGACCGACACGCGACTACTGACGGGTTAATTACTTGTAAGTTTAAATTCTTATTAGATTTGGTAAAATTACATTAAATGTTGAAAAGTGGAGTATTTTAGAAAGCTAATAAAACATATTTTCGATTGCTATTGCATATTTTTCTTACTCTACGCGACTACTGACGGGTTAATGGCGCGTTTTTGGGCAACTTCTTGTATTTAAGTCCAATGACCTTCTGGGTACATTCTGGCCGGCGTGACAGTTTTTTGATGGAGCCGTTACGGCCAAAGACGTTACGGCCGTTATCAAACACTTCGGGCCAATGTTAACATGCCACGAATGGCCCACAAGTTATGTGTTTGTTGGGGTATTTGTACCGTATATGGACAGGACTCAATATGGACACCCCTAATATTTTTAAAGGTAATAATTTTGATCGAGAGATGGCGAAGAAAAGCAGTTGAAAAAATAATTAAGTCTGGAAAATGTAAAAAAAGCGCGAAGTTCGCCATTTAGTAGGAAACTTGTTATTTCAAGATGTGCTGATCTTAACCCGCGAGTAGTCGCGACTTTTTTCACCACGTCATTAGTCGCGCTCGGTCTTTTCGCCGCTTCCTCCTCGCATACCAAATACGTAAAATAAGAAATGTTTTTCACCGAAAATAAGAAAATAACATTACAACGAAGATATAAGTTTGCAGTTTTCTTAAATTATGCATTTTATTCATGATATCTGGAGTAATTGGAAAAAGTAAAAATGAACTCGTATTAATGACTTTTACGTAGACTTTTTGCCAATTTCAACTTTGTTTCTAAAAATCTACCTGGAAGAGAAACAGAGGTGTCCTGTTACTTCACTAACGTGTTCGAGAAAGCTTCAAAGTCAGCTACATGGTAGATCTCCGCGGTATTTGTAATGTGATATAAGTTAGGAGAAGATAAGTTATACGGGCGGCGAAAAGACCGACACGCGACTACTGACGGGTTAATTACTTGTAAGTTTAAATTCTTATTAGATTTGGTAAAATTACATTAAATGTTGAAAAGTGGAGTATTTTAGAAAGCTAATAGAACATATTTTCGATTGCTATTGCATATTTTTCTTAAAATAATTTTCCTTATTCATTTGGTACAAAATTTAATAAAACTACGCCCGGTTCCCAATATGGACAGCTCATGTTACCATCGACTACAACTGTAAGAAAGAAGAAAATTCAACGTTGCCAAGCAATAACTTGAAAATTCATCAAAGTGGCAAAATCTTTGTTCAACAAGATGCAATTCGAACAATCCCCCAAAACCTTCCTCCAAAAAACCCTTACAGAAAAATAAAAAGAAGCGCCCCCCCTCCAGAAGGATATTTCTTGGCGAAATCATAGGTACCAATGGTATGACTTCCTCAAAAAAGGAGAGCTGGTACTGCTTCTTTTGCAGTATTGATGCTTTTTCAAACATGGGGCCATGCATAACATGTGGCAGATATGTTCATGAGAATTATGTGGGACTTACTGCCCATGGTGAAAAAGTTTCTATTTGTCCATGCTGTGCGGACTGAGTAATACCAGATGTAAATTCGCAGACAGATGCAATTAAGCTAAGCAAAACCAACTATGTTATTTCTATTTACTAGTAACTAAGGGGCTTTGCATGGGTCTTTGAAGGGTAAAAACGGAAAATGACCCAACCCTTTCTAAAATGCATGTTCTGAAGATAATTATTGTCCCCCTTCCTCCTCCGAATACATTAAGATAATTTTTTTTATTCCACCTCCTCTAAAATCCTTTGGAAAAGTGGCTCTTCCATACACACTGTGTAGAAAGTCAATAAGGAAACAAGTGTCTGTAATAGGGACAGGTAGTTCCTTATATGGACACTTGTAAACAATTTTTTGTTTTTATCATTTAAATTAAACCGGAATAATTACAAGGTCGGTAATTTTATTAATGTTAGTCAATAATTCAAGGATAGTGGTCACATATTTTTGGAGTCCTATGACTTGTACATGGGGTGAAAAAAATACATTTTCCTTTGGGTGTCCATATTGGGTGCAGGTACCTTATATAACGTGCGTATTGGTCGATTTTTTTAATAATAAATCAGAATATATTTAAAAATACGTTGTCAAAATGGGCATTTGAGCCGAACTTGGCTTAAGATGATTTTGATAAAAACCAGATCTTACACAAAAATATGTTAATTTTTTTTCAAAAGCGGCTAAATAAAGTTATTAAACTGGATTTATCTGTAATCATATTTTATATTTTGTTGTTGAAATGACCACTCTTCGAAATCTACCTCCGAATATAGGCCAAGCCGACAGGTATTTTTCTTATTACAATATTTTTATCCTATATCGTTAATCATAACAGCGTTAATCGTATTCACTTAATGATATATATATAATTTATTCTTATTCGAGATATAATAGTTTTATACGATATGCACGTGACATCACGTTCTTCAGCGAAAAGCTAGTAATCTAGTAATTCTTACAATCAGCACCATTTAAGTTTAAATCCAGTGCCTTTAATAAAATTGCTATAATTTTTCCATATTTACAGCACTTTCTTTTAAGCAGTACATTGCATTTAATAGATATAGGTTATAGTTTGTCCTCTATAATATGTGTGTGTTTTGAATGAATATGACTAATTTGAAATAATTACATCTTATTAAGCACGGTTGTTTTTTATCTGTATATTGAAAAGACAAAATGTCTGTAAGGAAACAAATTTCTTTAACTTTATTTATTAAGAATTACATATGTATTTTACTGCGTACTCTTGTCTTTAAAAAAAATTTTATATTTGACAGATACGTGAGTTTTATTTTTACAATATGTAAATTACATAAGCAATTGCACTTACCATCAGAGAAATAAATATGTTAATTTAATTTTCTTTCTTAGTAAAATATCGTAATTTATAAATCTAAAAAATGTAACTTCTATTTATTAATCATGAAACATTAAGATTATTTCAATAAAAAGTGTAAATAAAAGAATCTAATTCCAAAAGATACATTAAAAAGCAAGTAAATAATGCAAAGTAAGAAAGTTTGTAATTAAAAAGATCTAAAATGTTCAGTATGTGATCAAGTTTCATGGTCTTTAATTGATTATCAATCTTTTCAAGAACGTTTATAGATTAAAACTTTCTGCATGTCTGCATGATTAAAACTTTCTTTTATATAGATAAATCACTCAAATAAGAGTTTAGGTAAATCAACTGAATGCAGAATGTTAAAAAAATACTGCATAATAATAATAATAATAATAAAAACATGTGTTATTTATCTCATTCTATGATTTAAAAAAAATCAAAATAAGACATTATAATTATTAAAAAAAAATTTATCTGAAAAAGAACATTAAAAATGCTTTAGATTATTAAATAAAGAGAGAAGTTATTTTGAATGTGAATAAAAAAAAAGATCTATGTTTTAATAATGAAATGAAAATGTGATATTGCTTGAAGAAAATATTTATTTATTAATAAAAGTTTAAAGAAATATGGTAGTATATATATGTATATTGTATTTTATATTTTTCATGTATTATCATATTTACCTTTATGTTTTAAGATAATTGCCTTAATCTCATTTCACAACTAGCAATCGATCATAGATCTACATTATGCATAAGTTAAATGAGTTTAATTAATGTATTTCTTTTAAATGCATATCTCATTTATTTATTTATCATATGTCTAAAATATGTACATGAATTCCCATTTGTATGTTTTCGGTTGAAATGTACTCGTATGTAAATAAAGGTTTTTATAAAACTATAAATAGTAATTTTCAAATCATGCAATAAAGAACTTTAAATCTGTAGGGAAAAACACATTTTGAAAAAGATGCCATCTACATAGATTACAAGTTCTTGTCACGTATATACCACAAATAAACGCGAGAAGAACGTTTAATTTTTTTCGAATTATCGAGAAAACAATTTTGTTCTTGATCATTTATTGAAAGCTCTTAAAAGAATAGTATTATATTTTTTTTCTAAAAAAATACATTCTTTTTCATTTTAACTATGTTAGTTAATAAAAATAATAAAAACGTTTTACAACAAAAATATGTGTTAATAATTTCAAAACTTCGATTAACATGTATACTAGGGTATATCAAGAAAAACTTCTTTTTTTAATTCAAAATTTTAAGTTGATAAAAAGTTGTTGCTATGACCACATATTTACCTCCAAAAATATTTTTTTTTAAATTGAAGAATATTTAGGTCTCCTGGAATGAGGATGGAGTTTCAACTTCTTGGCCTAAAATGTAGTTTTTTTCATTTTTTTTTTAAAATACATATGAATGTAAAGTAATTGTTTTTTTTTTCAAAATACAAAAACATAAACTGTAGATAGGCATCTGGCATTTTAAAAAATTGTGTTTCTATTATTTATTTTATAAGTCTCCCGGAATCTAATTAAAATTTCATTATTCTACAAAATATCCAAGATTTTCAATTTATTTTGTTGATGTTTGTAAGCTTGTTACAGGTATTTTTTTACATCTGAAAACGTCAGGATATCATGTAAAAAATATACATATTAAAATTTTTAATTAGTCTAATTTGTTCTGGCTCATGAAATTAGAAACATTTTTGTAAAATTTCACATACACACACACACACAAATAAAAGAAAAACATAAAAAGTTTAATATTTAAATGAAAAAGGTTACAAATACAATAATTCAACATTGAATTTGAAAATTATTATAGAAAGAAAATCTCGACTTCATTGTGTGTTTATCTTGATAAGTTATCATGATGGATACTATAGAAGAACCATGTTCAACATATATTAGTTATGTAACTACAAACAGTGATTCTGGGAAAGACATAGTTTCATCAACACTAAAATGCATGAAATGTAACTGCATTCATATGACAACTATTAAACTCTTGTGTGTATTATAGGCAGCAAATACTGGTGTCCTTAATGGATAAATTGTATTGAATAAATGTGCTTTGATGTACGCAGTACAAGTAGTGATTTGTTTCCTTCATTAAAAGAATTACATCTTAGGAAAATTTTATTGTCGTAGATGGTCCAATGTATTTCAGTGGTCCTATAAATAAAAGTTGAATAAACATTCAAAAATTACCTATCATTGAATATATGAAAATATATAGTATTTTTTCATACGTTAATGCGAAAAAATTTAGGTCGGATCAGAAATATGTAATCAAACTCTACTGACAAAAGGATTACCAAAATTTTCAATGAGAAAGCCTGGAAACATTTCCCATACTAGGTGCGTGGGAATGGCAAACAGAATCTCATTATGTTTATCCATTGCATCAGTTGCTCTAACGCCACAACTGAAAAAAACCAGTTCAACTTGTCATGAACGTTTATGCCCCTCATGGTTTAACATAACAAGTCAGCGTAGTATTATTTATGCATCATAACACTTTTTTAAATCGTATAGTATATCAAATATTTAGAAAATGATTTTAAGATTGTTATACAGTAAGCTCTACAGAGGAACGCCTTTACGATACATCCAGAACATTTCCATCTGTGATTGTTGTTTGATTCTTAAAAACATATGAGATCTCTTGCAAGCAAAAAGATAGAAAAGCTTGCTGAACCGAATTCAATGGAAAGGGAGTTTTAAAACCACCACCAGTTAATTATGAGGCAAAGGACTACATGGACCTTACTCATTGGCAATCTGCTATAGTAACAATGCCACCTCTTATAACTAATTTGAAGAAACAATTTATTGAGGTGATCATTGATTCAGGAACTAGTGATAGAAATGAATTTAATTTTTTTTCATACACACAGGCATTTTAAAGAATTCTGAAGGAGGTTACATCAATGTCTAAACACGTTTGTCTAAACACACAAAGGTCGAGATGGCTTCATTAGGACTAGATTGCAGGACGGAAAATAATTTCCAAGGTTTGAAACGAAGTGTCATTTGAGATCTGCAACTACAGTAGTTTAAGAAATAAGAACAAGTAAAACTTTTCTCTATAACATTAATTTAGTATTTTTTATTACAATAGTAATAAAATTAATTTATTATTCCTGTTTAATAAGCGTATTTTTTTAATTCACTGCAATATAAATTACATATTTCAACCGGACTAAACAAAAACTTTGGTTGCAGGTTTAAAGAGCTGCTTACACTTCAGGTGCACTGCCAAAAAACGTCAAGATATTTTATCAAGATGAACAGATAGTGAAATCGAGCTTTATTTTGAATATAATTTTTCAAATTTAATGTTTAGCTATTGTATTTCTAACCTTTTTCATTTAAATGTTATACTTTGTAAGTTTAACTTATATTTGTCTATGAGTGTATGTGTGATGTTAAGAACAAAATTCTAATATCATGAGCCAAAACAAATTAGATTAATGAACTAATTACAAATTAATATACATTTTATATGAATAATGTATTGCACATGCAAAAAATTACCTGTAACAAATTTAATACCACCAATAAAATAAAATGAAAATTATAGATATTTAGTAAAATAATGAGATTTTTAATTAGATTCCGGGGGACTTATGAAATTAACAACAGAATTTTTTTTAATTGTAAATGCCTATCTAAATTTTTTGTTTTTGTACTTTGAAAAAAAAAACAATTATTTTATTTTCATATATTTAAATCACATGAAAAAACTACATTTTAAACCGATGATAGACAGAAAAGTTTAAACTTCATCCTCATTCCTGGAGACCTAAAATTTATTTTTGGGGCTAAATAAAGTGATCATAGTAACAACTTTTTCTCAATTTAAAATTTCGAATTTAAAAAAAATCGTGATACACCCTAATGTATACATACCTCATAAATACAAGCACATGCAACATTTGTTTTTCAACTAGATATAAAAATAAGATCCGTATTACCGGAACGTTCAAAACTTCGAAAAGCATGAATAATTTACAGTTATATTTAAAAAATATTTATGCTAATTAGCGTATGGATGCAGAGAAATTCAAGAATTATGTAAAATATTACGTTTTTGTAAGTAAAATTATTCATTTCATAAATTTACTGTATATTAAGTATCTGTTTTCCATAAAGACAACCAAAATTTTAGATAGCAGGTTGAAAAAAAATGAGAATCAGAACTAAATTTTATTAGGCAAATTGCAACCATTATTAAGAAATATCTATATAATTGGATCAATAAGAACAGTGCTTATATCATTCTGAACACATATTTTCGAATTTTTTTTCTGTACTCTAATAATGTATTCTAAATAATAACTTAAGCATAAATAATAATGATCAAATGCTCTTTAAATAATATCATTTATTCTGTTAACACAGTTCATACGTTTTTTATTAATATATCTATTCTGAATAGGCCAACAAAATATTTTATTATAGATATGACTTTAATATTTTTTAAATATGATTTAGGAATATTTTACGTTGTCAAATTTAGAAATTATAAAAATTGTTAATTTTAAGATATGTCCGTAATTATATAAATACATATCACCTAATGTCGTCGTTTAGTTAGTCCGTTTGTCTGTCCGTCTGCATATAACAAGGCAAAAACTATCATACCAAACTGTTTAAAATTTTAAATATATAATTTTTGCATGATTTTTCCCGCCATTTCATTTTTCTTAACCCTCCATCACTCGCGCCTGTTTTTGTCACACGATCACTCGCGGGGGTGTTGTAAACACCCCAAACTTTTTATTGCAATTTTCAAGTTATGATGAATTATAATAAATTTTTCATCTACTTATAATTAAAGTAACTTACTTTGACTTTTTATAAATAAAAATAATTTGGAAATACAAGAAAAATATAATTTTATAAAAAATAGATAAAAAAAAACTTTACATATACTACTACATTACAGTCAAATTTATATAAAAATATTTACATTTACTTCTTATATTACTTATACTCAAAAAATATTGGATAATGACATTTATTTGCATTTATTTGCTAAGTTTTACCTTTTTTCTTGTACCATTTGGTGATTTTATCCTTTCCTAAGTAATACGGAGAGTCAGACTGTAGTTCGATATCTGAATCGTGTTCCGATATTTCATCAGGTTCTTGTTCTGAAACCGAGTTGTGATCAGAACATTCCTCAAAGTATTCATCATAATCCGAAAAAGTATTATCTGTATCTGCTACCTCATCATCTTCAGAATCTGATGAAACAGGAGCCAAAAGATGCCGGGTCAATCCATTTCAAGTGGTCCAGCACTGGTCGCTCGACTATTTTTAAAAAATCTGAAATTTTTTGTACAACAACCCTAACATAATGGAAGTTCAAAATGACCGTTATTTTAATTCTACTATTTTTTGTTTGTGCATGGCGGCCATCTTTGTTTCATCGTGTGCAGCGATTTTCTCAGATACTAGCATACACAAAATTGTAAATATCTCGTCTTCTATTTTCCCAATTGAAATGGGGTTTGCAGCATTTTGTTAAAAATAAAATAGATTAAATATACAGTGGAAGAAAAATTTTGAAAAATAAATTTTTAAAGGTGAAATTTTAGCACAAAATTTACGATTTTTTCCAAAAACTATCCGTTTGCAAGAGGAAAATTTTCATGCAAGGGAAACTGTCAACCTCACACAATTTTTTCTACAAATAAGCCAAAAGTGCGCGTACTCATACACCAAGTCCCAGATCTGGGAGTTAATTTCTCTTTGCGAAAAAAATTCCGAAATTCGTCAAAAATTTCAAAAATCGCACTTTTTAGGCTTTGATATCTCTGGTGGAGCACGAGATAAAAATCTGAAATTTTGGCCTTTGATAGTATTGTGTAATAGTGTTACGTACAAAAAATTTCAAGAAGGAGATTTGACTACAAGTTGAGATATGGCATGGACAATATGTGAAAACAATACTGCCAAACTATTGTAACCTGTTATGTAATTGTTCATACCTCCAAAATTTTAAATTAATTATTTATGGTATAAAGTTAAATGTTAATTACAAATATCTTTTTCAAATGCTTTTGAGTGATTTAAACAATTCAGAATGTATGCTAAGCTAATACACTATTTGTCCAGATGAACAAATCTACTAGAAATGCTATTGCAACAATTTTACTCGGAACGCATTTCAGGAAAAGTAAATTACAGACAATGGATTACAACTGATCGAGTTGACATGACTTCAATTATTAAACCTAGAGAATTTCATTCAAGTTAACAAGGGATGACAAGACTTGGTCAAATAAAGTTTTTAGAAATAACAGCCTGATGGACTGATAACAGTAACTGGTCGAACTCATAACATCTCTCGTAAATATTGTTAAGCTCTTTATTGAGCATATATAGTATTTTGTAAATTAAATGTTTATTATTTAAGTGTTTTCAACAAACGGTATTTTCTGTGTAAATATTGTAATAAAAAGACTAATCTCATTTCTCCTAATGTACTCGTAATAGCATTTCCTAAAATTTTTTTAATCACCGTATCTCAGCTTGTAGTCAAATCTCCTTCTTGAAATTTTTTGTACATAATACTACTACACAATATTATCAAAGGCCAGAATTTCAGATTTTTATTTCGCGCTCCACCAGAGATATCAAAGCCTAAAAAGTGCGATTTTTGAAAATTTCGACGAATTTCGGAATTTTTATCGGAAAGAGAAACCATTTCCCAGATATGGGACTTGGTTTATGAGTACACACACTTCTGACCTATTTGTAGAAAAAATTGTGCAAGGTGGACAGTCTTGTTAAACAATTACATAGTAGGTTTACCATAGTTTGACAGCATTGTTTTCACATATTTTCCATGTCATATCTCAGCGTGTAGTCAAATCTCCTTCTTGACATTTTTTGTACATAATGCTACTACACAATACTATCTAAGACCAAAATTTCAGATTTTTATCTCGTGTCCCACCAGAGATATCAAAGCCTAAAAAGGGCGATTTTTGAAATTTTTGACCAATTTCGGAATTTTTTTCGCAAAGAGAAATTAACTCCCAGATCTGGGATTTGGTGTATGAGTACACATATTTTTGACCTTTTTGTAGAAAAAAATGTGTAAGGTTGACAGTTTCCCTTGCATAACTATTTTCCTCTTGCAAACTGATAGATTTTGAAAAAAAAATTTACATTTTGTGCTGAAATTTCACCTGTAAAAATTTATTTTTCAAAATTTTTCTATCACTGTGTATTTAGCCTATTTTATTCTGAACAAAATGCTGCAAACCTCATTTCAATTGGGAAAATAGAAGACGAGATATTTACAATTTTGTGTATCCTAGTATCTGAGAAAATCGCTGCACACGATGAAACAAAGATGGCCGCCATGCACAAACAGAAAATAGTAAAATTAAAAGAACGGTCATTTTGAACTTCCGTCATGTTAGGGTTGTTGTACAAAAAATTTCAGAATTTTTAAAAATGGTCGAGCGACCATAAAAATATTTTCTGGACCACTTGAAATGCATTGACTCTGCCGCAAACGCTGTTGCTCCATTTCTTACGGAGATTTCGACATTTTCTAGAAAACATGGCAAAATATCGATGTAAAAAACTCAAAATAAATTAAAATAAAACAAAAATTATTCAAAATTTAATTATTATTATGATAAAAATAAAATAAATCTGCAATATAGCTTACCTTAATTGTGTTTTCAGCCAAAAAATATTCCTTGATTACTCGCGGGATGTTCTCGGCACCCCGTTGGAAAATTTTCACGTCCTCACTGCTTCGGAAAAAATGGTAGAATGAACATCTGTCGTCAGTAGGCGTGGCCTCCAGGAATGTGCAGCTACTGAAAATATTTGACCTTGAGCTTCAAAAACTCTGTACTTGTGCGCATGTTTTTACTCGTGGGGTGATCAGAACACCCCACGCGAGTAATGGAGGGTTAAAATTGTGCTGCATTGTTCAACTACAGGGATAATCAAAATTATTCCGTTGCATCACGGTAATAGGGAAAAAATCAAGTGCAATTTAATGGTCTTACACTCTTTCAAACATAACAAAAGTGATATGCATCTATGAATTATATATTAAAGTATACATTCTGTATAATATAGGATACAAATAATATATATTTTTTTAATTTACAGGCCCACACAAACATATTCCTTTACATAATAGTATAAGAGGTAGAGCTTGGGCTATGTTTTAATTGTATTAAACTATTTCATGTTTTATTAAAGGAATATACATTGTTGAAATTTAAAAAAGGTTAATTCTTGTATGATAAAAGCAGTAAGTATTTACAGGGACACACAAAATATTTTGGATACTTATACGCTATCCGATGTACTGTATAATATTACATTAATATTTGAATGTTTTTAAATTTTGTAATAGTACGAACGCACCTCATATTCTATGTTTGGAATGCAATTTCATCTTATTTATTCTGAATTCATGTATTAGTTAAAGCGCAAATATTTACAGACCTAATAAGTTGGATTCCTATAAATTCAAAAAAAGAGAAAAACAATCACCTCTGTCTAACAAAAAGAGTCATGTTTAACAGGCTTTATGTCACAGTTTGTATTGTTGTAATTAAAGACGCGACCCCATGAATATCTCAAAATACTCGCATTAGTCGATAACTTACACTACGCGACAATCTACAGGTACTTGAAATTTGATTAATTTGAATTGATTGTTATATTCCGGAATAAATATTTTGATTAAAGTTCTATAAAGCAACCGCTTCACAAATGCTGCTGGAGTTACTAAAAAGACTAAAATTGTTATCTCAAGTCTTTTTATATACATTTATATAAATAACTACTATTAATGTACTTTAAGATCTAAATAGAAATAAACTGTTTTTTTTTCTCCATATCCTTATACATAGTTTTTTTATGTAACTATATGTAAAGCAACTCAATTTCGTTGTATATGACAAACTACTAAAGTATAAAAGAATAACAATAATTTGAATGTAATTAGTATTATTGTTGTTGCTATTGTTTTTCAAAAAACAAAACAAAAAATAAAAATTTTTGAAGCTTAGCAAAACAAAACCTGAAATTAAATATTAAAGAAATAAACAATTAATTTTTGCAATAAATATCAGAAAAAGATAAAATTGCATTTGATGTTTGAATTTTCTTTTCAGATAGTAAATCTCTTTTTAAAATAAAGCGAATAGTTATCAAATTTGTTTCTGAATGCTTTTTTAAAGATTCTGTTTTCTTATTCGTCCTTAATATAATACTTTACTCTGTATACTCTGAGTAAGATATTATGTTTCCGGTTGTCTACTGGGGCACGGGTGTTTTCTTGTGTTTTTATTGAAGCTCTTTAGTTGATTCAGCTACACTGTAAAAAAAAGAGGGTCGATCTACTAAAAAAACTTTAGTGATCCTTGTAATTACTAAAAAATTTTTAGTAATCTTAGCCGGTTACTAGAAAATCTGTAAGAATTACTAGAAAATCTGTAAGAATTACTAGAAAAAAGTTAGCAACGAATAAGAGTTAATAGTTTTATATTTTTAATACCTATTACTAAAACACACTTGGTATGGCCTTGATAGCATAGTGGTTATAGTAACGGACTCCAGTCTGAAAGGTCCCGGGTTCGATGCTGGACACAGCCATTTACGCCCCGAATGTATGTAGTGTAAGTACTCGTTAATAAAGGGATCGTGAAAATTCTGTCGGAGGTGGTAGCATTGTTGGTGCTGCCATCTATTGCGGTTTTGCCGAAAATCTATCTCTTCAGAGGTCTGGATGCAGCTCGAAGGAAGCTCTTGCCCTTCGGGCGCACGTAAAGGTTATTAAAAAATATTTTAGAACTATTACTAAATTTTGCTTGGTGGTTCATACTAAACATTTTTATGTTAGTTATACAAAAAATTCTTTTGTTCAGCTTACAAAAGAAATGCTTGTTTCACTTACAATAAAAAAGTTTGTAATGGTTACTAAAAAAAACCGTGGAATACAAATTTACTAAAAAATCTTTAGTAACCTCATGAATTTTTTTTTTACAGTGTACATTCCCGGAAGACAAATGTTTATGTTACCCTGCAAATTAAGATTATTAAGATGACCAAGGTCTTTTGATTACAAATTATCCACCTCAGGAGACTTAAAAAGAAGAGATATGAATAATGTATGTATTCTGATAAAGTATTTTTTATTAAAAGGTTGGATAAATTAAAATTAACATAATATTGCATTCATTAATATGCATATATTTATTTTAGTAGAAGTTTTTAAATTCCACGTTAAAGTAAAACTAATTTCAAATACAATTTGTTTTTTATTTAGAATTTAAAAATTTATGCGCGTGTACCTAAATACGTTATATTAATAATTTTATATATATATATATAGACAGATAGATAGATAAAAAAATAGATATATATATATAACGGAATTTAATTTCGACATTGTTTTAAATACAATATATATATTATGAACACAAAAATAGTAAGTTTTACTTAAAAGGTAATTAAAATAGTCAAATAGAGGTGTGAATAGCTATTTTTTTTAAAATACCTTAGTACTTTCAAGCTTTAATCAGACTGTTCCTCAAAGAATATTTTTTTATTATTATTTATTTTACTATACAAATGTAACTGACAAACAATTAATGTATAAAAATATATTTGTATTTGTATATACAAGCAAAATGTAGTTATAAAAATATTCTCTATGAAAGGGCATTATTAAGGCTTGAAAATAATACGACGTTTTACAAAATATCTATTAATGTCTCTATTTGATTATTTTAATCGTCTTTTACGAAAAACGGAACCGTTTTAAGTTCATATTATTTATTTGAAGTTGAATTAAATTTTTGTTTGTAAATGTTATTTCCATGTTTCTTTAGGATAATTTCTATTCTGCTTTAAGAGGTATCAGGGCTATGAAAATTGAAAAAAAATGAAAAATAAGACAACTTTCAAAATTTAATAACGGTACATGCAACTAATTTATTTTGCAACGATTTTGAATAGGATTAAAGAATATAAGTATGTTCATTGGGTTTCATAAGTAAAATAATTGCTAGACGCAGAATTACTTGTTATAGGGGACACCAAACTGTGAGACATTTATTTACACTGTAAAAAAAACTGTTAAATGTTGCCAGCAGTTTTTACGTAAAAGATCCAGTAAATTAAAATTTATAAAAAATTTATCTAATTTTAATGCAATTTCTATGGCAAAAACTACTGGCAACACTGCTGCCAGCATATATATAAGAGATTTTTTCTTTTTTACGGTGCAGCAGAAATTTGATATGACCATTTACGAGAACAATTACATGAAAAAAAATTTAAATTGGATTTTTTTTGTTTAATGATTTTTTACATTTTAATAATAACGCTGAGCCTAAATAAATTTGCATTTAAAGTGTTTTTATAGATTCAATTTAAAGTTGTATTTAGCTAATACAAAATATTAAAAACTTTAGCAGTATAATTATAAAAAAATACTTTTTAATAGATAAACATTAATATTTAGGTTTAGTTTCTATAGACAAGCTGAACTAAATACCTTGGAAATTTTCATTATAAAATAATTAAAGGTTTTAATATTATATTGCGCGGTATGTTCAAAAACGACGTTAACCGCTTCACCGTCTGTCCCGAGATATGTCAGGGTTAAAAGCATTGTTTATCCGCCCCTGACGCCGGTTAGGTGGTTAAGAAAATTCTAATATCAAATATTCTGAAACACTGCTACTATTCATTTCGTATAATTCATATAGACATAACATGTTCTAATGGGATTTTCGAGAAAAGATTCTTAGAAAAATACTTAGAAGGTGTAGAAGTTTAATATTTGAAAAATATATATATATATATATATATTTAGAAAAAATTGTAACTTGAAAAGAATTCAGACAACTGAAAAGAAATATTTCTTTCTTAACTGTCTTTCATTGATAAAAATACATGGATTTTTTTTAACAACTAAATTTTAAATAATATAAATCCAACAAAATATTTCGGTTACAAAGACCTAATTGTGATTAAATTGACTAAATACTTTTGTTAATTCAACGAAAATTTGTTACAAATTTGGTCATTTTAAACAAAATTTTTGGTTGAGGCTATATTAACCAAATTTTTGCTTCGTTCAATAAAACAGCTTTTTCTGTGTGCAGTCTTCGAAGAATAAACATAGCTTCTTTATTCCCGAAGCATGAATATTATTACAAAAACATTTTTATTGACCTAAAAAATTTTATCATATATGACAAAAATAAACAATCTTCGGAAATCTCATAATTTTGGGTACTTGCAATTTATGATCACAAATACGGATTAAAAATTACAAATCCATTCACAACAGCAGTTAATTTTTCCTAACTTTAATTTATGTATTCACAAATTTAAGGTCTTTAGTTAAGTGGACAATATAGAAATTTTCAGAATATTCACTCTAAAGTGTTTAAGTTAAATAAGTATAAAAAATTCTCAGTTTCTTGTCCAATCTGTTTTGAAAGCATTTTGCAAACTCACGTAAATTAGTATTATTTTATCGGGAAATCATCCTATATGTTTTTATTTATTGATCTCCTTTTAACACATATTAATAAAAAAAACATTTAGCAATTAAAAAATGAAGTACAAATTTTAAAAATTGAAACAACTTAGATTTTACTGAGAAAACACTCTGACAAGCCCTATACTCACAGACAAGACCGTATTAGCATGTTCACTAAGCTCCAGGTTTCATTGCAATACAAGCAATATTTAAAATAATATAATTGTATTCATTTAATAGATTTTTAATATATTGGACAGTAATTAAAGCTTTCAAGGAAAACATTCATATTCAGTTTTAAGTTTTTAATATAATTTTTAAAGAATTGTCTTTTTTAAGCATTTAAAACGAAATGAAGAGAAAACAACATTGCAATTTTGTCCTTTTGCAAGCCTGTCAGTGGGTTAATGGGATTTTTTTTCGTATGACTGACGGTTTGGCTATGGGTAATTTTCTTAGGCCGATTCCATGCAATTTGTACATGCGCCATTTTGTAATCAAATTTTTTGTAGTCTTTAATTCCAGTTACATTGATGATATCTATGCTTGAGTTGAAATGAATTCAGATATTAATATTTTTTTCTCTGTTATAACTTTTATTGATTTTTGCATTTAATTTACTTTTGAAGTTTAATTTAACAGTTGTCATTATTCGCTGGATGTCCTTGATATTTCTAATAAAGATTAAGATTAAGTTTTAAGACTACTGTCTTTCGCAAAATTTTTGCATCAGTCTTCCACCTCAGAGATATTCTAATCATCCTCCATACCTGAAATTCATGGCTTTAAAAACTTTTTTTACAGTCTTCCAATATATTCTGTTCAATCCTCAGTTATTCAGTGATAAATTTAATTTTTTTAAAAACTGTTGCTGTTGATTGTGATTATTCTTCTAACATTATTGATTCCATTTCCAGAAAGTTTACAAAAATCCCCCATTCGGATAATTATTTTAATTATAACTCTGATACATCGGTTTTTGACCTTCTTGTTCCCTAAAATCAGTCGACAAAGCTAAAATTTTAAGAAGTTTTAATTTCAATGATTTTGTTTCTCCTGTCAATAAAATTCCTTTTTTAAATCGTAAGCACCCAACTGACTAATTAATTTATTAACTAAGATAATTGTTGCAATTTAATAACTTAGGTAGACTGTATCAGTTATCTAAGCAATATACATCGATCGCTTGGATAATTTAGATAACTGAGCTTCTTACCAAATTCCATGCCAATTTGATTTTTCTTATATTGGCTAGAATAAGCGTGCTCTCAGAGTTAACAAAATAGGTTCTCAGCCAACATCATCCATTAGTGGCCTTCTAATAATGATTTTAGTATTTTAGAAATTTACCACATCATAATTAATTCCTACCCCTTAGTCAAGGACTTATCAAAGTACAGATTATTGTCCAAGCATTTGAAAGTGTTTAATTTATCCCTTTATTTCGGTTTTGTTTGTTTTTTCTCCCTTAGATGTCTTTGGCTATCCACCTACAAAATAAAAAAAAAATAATCCGTTAAATTTACTGTAAAAACTGCTGGCAGAAATGTTGCAGTAAAGTTAGACATAATAAAAAAAAAAATGCTGCCAGTAATTTTTGCCGTACATTGAACGATCTTTTTTTTTACAGTGTAGTTTTTTAATGCCCCTTTTTTCTCATTGGTTGATTTTTTGTCTGGGCTTTCAGTTACATTGCTCCACTTTGGCTTCTCTAGCTGATGAAGAATCTCGGTAATAGATTGAAAACAGCTTTTTTTACATCAGCAAGATACCGTAACAAAGTATTCGAAAAAAATCCTCTCTTGTGGTGTATGAATAGAAGATGTTTCTTGTTTGAAAAAATAATTCTGTACTTGCATCCAATGTATTGATGATGAATTGATAAAAGCTTTTAAGTAAACATTTAAACACTGCATTTCATGCATTTCTTTTTTTTTTTTTTTTTTTTTTTTTGAAAAAAAAAGTAATAATGTGAAAATCGACCATTTGTTGAAAATAACATTTTTATTCTGCGGAAAAACCACTATGTTTCATAAATTCGATGAGCTGATTCTTTGTAAATAACACCAACTTGTTAATCAATGTTTCTGGCGATTTTTATAAATAAATATTGTGTGCCATTAAATAAAGTTGCTCTTCTTTTCAGTCTCTGTGTAATATATCAGGGAGAACAGGTAAGTAAAATCATACATTTTCTTTTCATATAATATATAATATGAATTTTAAAATGTTCAGTTTTACACAAAAAGCGATCAAAATATTTAAATAAATATAGTTAATATTTAAATATTTAAATAATAACGTCACTAAAGGCTTACTTTGGAGACACGATTTTATTATTTCCGTCTGTCTGTCCTTCTGTCAGTCTGCTTCGTGATATCTGCAGCAAAAAGATTCCGATTTACTTGAATTTAAGCGGATACATTCTTGAGGTCCCCGTGTTAAACTAGATAGTATTTTTATTATTATTTTGTTTCATTTATTCGTTCAGAAAATATAGAACATTAAACTTTGCAGCATAATGCTGTCCTATGGCCATTCTGACGCTTTTAAAGTTTTCATTTTGTGAAAGAAAACGGCTTATTTGATTAATGAATTAAATGATAAATGGACACTTGTAATTTAAAAATATGGGTCTTAAATTATTGCTATCATATTGAAATTTCGTTTATGCATTTGTCAGATTTTTTTTAATTACTGTACTTTTTGGTGAATTTTTATAAATGTGTTCAAATAATAGAAAATAATTTGTTTTAGAGATTTACTTCTTTGAAATGTATTTATTTCATTTTTTTCTTTTTCTTTCAAAAGTTGCCTTAGCAGCCATTCACCCAATAATAAGGTAAGAGAGTATAATATGTCAGTGTTTGTTTGTTTATTGAAGAATATACATCTGATTTGGGTGCTCGATATGAAGCCTGCTTATAAACAATCGTCAATATTACAGGGACGATATAGCACAAAGAAATATTAAAACACAAGAGATATACACCCGGGAGCTCCATACAAAGAGTGTGGGCAATGGAGCATGTGGGATTCAAACCCCCAACATCCTAGCCTCGAAGGCGATTCGCGGTGTGGTGATTTGACCACTCGGCCACGGAGGCCCCATATATCAGTGTAAAATCTGAGTTAATTTAACAAAATATATGGATGAATTAATTGTACAAAGATGCAAATATTGTAATAGATTTGTATCTTTGAATATATAGGGTGTTTCTAAATTCATGGTACAAACTTTAAGGGGTGATAGAACACATCAAGACAAACAATATTAAATAGGAAATTAAGGGTCCCAAACGTCTTCCGAAGGAGATAGGCGCCATTAAAGTTTAGGGTCCAAAAATTCAAATGATTAAAAAAAAAACAGAAAAATTTGTCGATTCGTTTGCGGTTTTCACTAAAATTATTCTTTATGTCAGTATGTCTTGAAAATAAATCATAAAGATAAATTTCAAAAATTGTCGATAGAGGGTGCTTTAGACTTCGGAGTAACGAACAACTATTTTTTTTACCGTTATTTTTGCATTTCATTAAATTGTCTTAGAAGCTTAGGCATAAACGTAAATTTTGAGCTCAAAATCTAAATCGTTGGGAGTGATTAAACAGCGCAAACTGAACTGTGAGGGGAGGTTCAAATTCCAAATGGTTATTAAAAACGGAAAAATTGGTCAATTGATTTGTAATTTTCACCAAAAGTATTCTTTATGTCAGTATTATTGTGAAAATAAATTATAAAGATAAAATTCAAAAAATGCCGGTAGAGGGCGCTTTAGACTTTGGAGTAACATACAACTATTTTTTTACCGTTATTTTTTGCATCTCATAATTTTTTTAGAAGCTTAGACATAAACTTAAGTTTTGAGATGAAAATCTGAATCGTTGGGAGTGGTTAAGTAGCGCAAACTGAACTTTGTTCAATGGGGGTGGGAAGGTTCAAATTTCAAATGATTTTAAAAAACGGAAAAATTGGTCGATTCGTTTGCCGTTTTCGCTAAAACTATTCTTTTTGTCAATATTTCCTTGAAAATAAATTTTAAAAATAAATTTCAAAAAATACCGTTAGAGGGCGCCTTAAAATTTAGAGTAACCAACAACTATTTTTAACCGTTATTTTTTGTATCTAATTAAATGCTTGCAAATGCTTAGATTTAAATTTTGAGCTCAAATTCTAAATCGATTGGAAAGGTTAAGAAGCGCAAACTGAAATGTGTTCAGGAGTTGAAATGTTACCCTCCCCACCCCTCGAACACATTTCAATTTTCCGCTACTTAATTACTCACAACGATGCAGATTTTGAGCTCAAAATTTAACTTTGAACATTTACAAGCATTTAATTAGATACAAAAAATAACGGTTAAAAATAGTTGTTGGTTACTCTAAAGTTTAAGGCGCCCTCTAACGGTATTTTTTTAAATTAATGTTCAAATTAATAATTTGAACCTTCCCACCCCCATTGAACAAAGTTCAGTTTGCGCTACTTAACCACTCCCAACGATTCAGATTTTAATCTCAAAATTTAAGTTTATGTCTAAGCTTCTAAAAAAATTTATGAGATGCAAAAAATAGCGGTAAATTATAGTTGTACGTTACTCCAAAGTCTAAAGCGCCCTTTATAGGCAGTTTTTGAATTTTATCTTTATAATTTATTTTCAAGATAATACTGACATAAAGAATAATTTTAGTGAAAATCGCAAATCAATTGACCAATTTTTCCTTTTTTAATAACCATTTGGAATTTGAGCCTCCCCCCACAGTTCAGTTTGCGCTGTTTAACCACTCCCAACGATTTAGATTTTGAGCTCAAAATTTACGTTTATGTCTAAGCTTCTAAAAAAATTTAATGAAATGCAAAAAATAACGGTAAAAAATAGTTGTTCGTTACTCCAAAGTCTAAAGCGCCCTCTATCGGCATTTTTTGAAATTTATCTTTATAATTTATTTTCAAGGCAATACTGACATAAAGAATAGTTTTAGTGAAAACCGCAAACGAATCGACCAATTTTTCTGTTTTTTATAATCATTTGAATTTTTGGACCCTAACCTTTAATATCGCCTATCTTCTTCGGAAGACGTTTGGGACCCTTAGTTTCCCATTTAATATTTTTTGTCTTGATGTATACTATCACCCATTAAAGTTTGTACCATGAATTTAGAAACACCCTATATATGCATTTGATAACCCGGTAATGAATTCAGATTTTGCTCATAAATTTAAATGTTCTTTTTCTTCACAAAACAATAATATATCTTTTCATAAAGTTGAGTACTATTTATTTCACTGCCAAAATAATAATAATAATAAGAAGAAGAATTTTTTTCTAAATTTATTTTCAAAGATTTCAATATAAACAAAGGACAATGAAAACAAAATTAAGAATTTAAAGAAAATGAGTACGTTATACTGTGAATAGTATCTAATAATAATTTCAATAATTTCAAGTATCTAATAATAATAGATGGTAAGGATAGGTTGACTTTAGGGCACGAAAACAAGCGATTACGACGCCATATACCAAAATTAAACCAAATTTAATAGTCTTGGATTATAATATTTATCCTTATATATTTAAAGAAAAATATTATCAATATTTTAAAATTTATTATATGCACGCAGTTAACATACAGACTTGTGTTTTTTTAATTTTAAAATAATAGTTAAAAATAAAATTTAAAATAATAATAAATGATGTGAAGCAAGTAGATGGATAGTAAATATCTATAATGCGCCTCGCAGCTATATCAATATCAAAATGAAGTCATGATTAGCGGAAAATAATCGTTTTCTTTCTTAAAAATAGAAAAAAAATAAGATTACCATATAATCCTGTTCAAAAATCACGTTTGTTATTTAGTCAAATAGCACTGGACACGATGATAAATAATTACACATTACTTTTATAGATCTTCAAAGATATTTATTTTGTGGTGCTTTTACTAAAGTAATATTATCAAGTAGATTAAGATTTATATTTAGATAAAATCTTAGACCTGAATATTATAGAAAGGTAATAAAAAGGTATCTTTGAGAAACAAAAACTTCAAAATCATTATAATTCAAAATTACATAACTCCTTTACATAAATTTTTATATCTCATTTTCTGTGGATTACGTACACATCCCATGTAGATGTTTGTGTTTGACAGGTAAAGAAATATTCAATATTAAAATTTGTATATTACAGTAATATAAAAGGTTGGTCCAAACTGTTGAATCCTTAAAAATCAACAACATCAACAATCAATCATCAATCAACAACAAATCCTTAAAAATCTCGGTGTAAAATGAGTCTATAATATATTCTAATGATTCGTGCAATCAATATAAAATTACGAATGTAAATTTAACGGTGGGTTCAAGGTCTACGGTGGGTTCAGGAGAGCAGAGCCTTCCCTAAAGAAATGTACTAACTTATCTAAAAATATCATAATATACAGGTCGTGAAAATATTAGAATATAGTTGCTTAAAAACGGAATTCTTTACATAATTTTTTATATGTTTAACGCATCAAATTTGTGATACATTCTATGTATTATTAGGAGCGCTCGTAATTATATAAATGCGCAAAATTTATAGTCGTCATCTGGTTTCTTCGTCTGAATGTCTGTCCCCACATAACTATGCAGAAATTGCCAAACCAAATAATTTAAAATCTAAAATATATAACTGTTGCATAATATTGTCGAGTCATTTAAAATTTTATGAACATCGGGTATGTAGTTTATTTACAATGACAGTTAAATTTATTCTGTTACATTACACCCGAGCATGGGAAAAATACCTTCAAGTGAATTTTAATAGTGTTACATTTTTCGCACATAATGAAATTAATATGCATCTATTAAGTACATTAAGATATATTTTCGGCATATTAAGCAGAACAAAGAATGTTTGTTTTTAATTTACAAGGCCACACAAAATTATGTCATTACATAAAGATATAGCGTGAAATATTATATTGAATTATTTAACATTTTATTAAATTGATATATTTTGCACCCAGAAAAGAAATTGATTAAACCTGCAAAGCATGTTTTGTTAAGTACATTTTTGGTGTTTTAAGCGAATTTCTTAGTTAAACTGAAAAATCGTTTTATTGCTCACACACACACACACACACATATATATATATATATATATATATATATATATATATATATATATATATATATATATATATATATATATATATATATATATATATATATATTGTTAACACTAATAAAATTTTAATAAAGTTTCATCAGTTTTATTTGAGTCTTACTAAAGTCTTGTATTTTCTTCTATTTTTAATAAATAAAGTATACAAACGATGATAATTTATCACTTTAAAAACAATAAAAATTTATTTTTATCGTTTATTTGTCGCTTTTTCCATGTGGAATTTTCAATTTTTGATTTTGTGCAAAATTGAAAAAAAAATTTAGGTGTGATTTACCTATATGCTCGTGTTTGATTTTTTGCAGAATTCGCTTTTAAAAGTAAGGAAGTCGAATTATACGCGTGCCCATTTTTGCTGCAGTATACAAGGTTATACTTTTTACATTTCTTTTTAGATTTTTTAAAATGTTCAAATTAAAACATTTAGAGAAGTTATACAATACATATTTTATTTAATTCTATAAAATTTACGAATTTCTTTATTATTTTTTTAATCATATGATCTAATGAATTTGTTTTTCATTAGCGGTATTTAATAAATAAAAAAAAGCATTTGTAAATTAACCTTTCTGATAGATTATCAATAAAAGACATCATTAAAAATTCATAATTTTTACGTTGATATTCTCTGATTAATTATTAATTAAAAAAATTACAATTTCGACTGAACGCCACTTAGTTTATATATGAAGATTTTTGTCCTTCACCCATTTAAACGATGAACGACAATTTGTTAAAAGCTAATGTATATATTATGTGTTAAATGCTCCCAGAATCTAATAATACAGTGTTAAATGCAGTTCTTGTCATTTAAAAACATTATATATCAATGATCCTTTTACGAAAATAACTTATCCTGGAAACAAAGAATTACACAATAAATCAATTCGCTTGAACAATAGTTTCAGCGACAGGTTCAAGTGACGTAGTTGAAATATGGAGGTGCTCTAGATAGCAGTTAATGATAAATGATTCTTGTAAGTATAATGTATTTACCTGAAAAACGTTTTAAAAATATGATTTTTCCCCAATTTTCCCCATATGACATAACAAAAATACGCTTAAATAATTGTTTTTTTAGGTAGCAATTATAATATTAGAAGTCATGAAAATAAATCCGTTAAAAAATTTCTGATGTATAGTGACATTATAATAAAATCTACCGAGCAAATTATTCATCTTTAAAGCAATTAAATCTTCTTATTTCTAATTTTAAATATCTGATATTAAATTATTTGTGTTTATAAAATATTTTGACAAAATGACAAAAATGACAAGTTTTGAAACTTGTTTTAAATAAATACTAATGTACAAAATAATTTTATATGCAATCACTTTTTACTACAACTTTCATTTAAAAATCTGCTTTCGAAAAATTAGATATAGAAAAATTGTTTTCTTGTAAATGAAATCAGAATAATTACGAAAGTATTAATTTTCATAATAATACATTTTTATGTCACTGATAGATTACAGAGCCATTTTTGAAGAATTGATGCTCTTACCTTACCTATAAGGTTATATATTAGAAAATAATAACTATATAAAATTTAACATAATACTTAGAAACGAAAAAATGGTATATTTAGGGGTTTGGGCTGTTAACTACAAACGCTAAAAATACATGAACTAGTAAAACTAAATCTAGAAATCATTTCTTTTTTTTTAGATTATTCATTGATCTTAATTTGAATAACGATTTTAATTAGAATGTCTGAAACCTCTGCAGTAAAATAAAAAAATAAAAATAAAGATTTTTTTAGTAATTTCAATTATTCAATTATCTTAATTAAGAATTACTTACTGTAAGGTAAATTTACACTTCTAATTTGATGTTTAAAAATTATGATTCTTAATGAACTTGGAATCTTTTATTAATGGCAAAAATCTGCGATTTATTCTCAATTAATGGAAAATGATTCAGTCATATTAGTAAATGTAATTCATTTTTATAGGAACACATTTTGTGTTACATAATCTAAGAATTATATTTTTTGTTAATCTATAGATCTAATGATAAAATTAATTCAGAAATAAGTAATTAAGATAGAGAATTGTTAGTTCTTTTTTATATATTAATTTATTTTAAATAGATATCAATTAGGAGGATAATAAATTGTTGAGAAGAAAAAGCTAATTAAAATAAATATAACAAAAAGTTTTATTCTATAACAACTTAAATTATTCATTAATCTGTGAATTATGTTATATTAATAAGACCTGATTTTTAACTCTTTCCAATTTATTGAAAAAGTGCTTATAAAATTTGATTTGTCTGTAATTAATAAATATATGCCAAAAATTTACCGTTTATTACATACTATAAACTTTTAAGTTCAAAATATTGTTTATCATTGTTTATTAGCAGGTAATGTACAGCATTGTGAAAAATAATTCGACTGAAATTCCACCTGAGGGTAAAAACAAAATGCCGAAAATGATTCATTAAATATAGTAGGAATTAGCTGACCCGCCCGACGTTGCCCGGATCTGTAATAGTAATATTAAACGAAATTGAAATTTGTATAATTTTACCTTTAACTTGAAATATGTGACCACTGACTGTGTGAAAAATCAGTTTAATAAAAAACAAACTAATATTTAGCTGTAAAAATATTCAAACTGACTACAAGGGTAAACGCGAGAGAGAATATGTGAGCAGCTATTGCGTGATTTTCGTGTTAAAGTGTTGATATATCGGAAAAATTACTGCTAAGTCACGTAAGTAATTATTTTTTTTCACACAGAAATTCCAAGTCAAATATTTTGAATTTCAAACTAATTTTGTCACTCTTAAATACAACTATACCGTGAATGAAATCAGTACTCGATGATTAAACTAAATGATTAGTATATAATATTACAATTTAATAGCCATTGTAGAATGTGAAGTCTATATTTTTAATTAAAGCATGTGCAATGTCCACTCAAAGCCCTAAACTTAACCTAATTGTACCGTATTTAAAATCTGTCTGTCAATTAACTGCAACCTAACGGTAACTTAAATATAACATTAATGTAACCTACCCTTTACATTATCATAACCTCATCCATAATCTAACCATAAGGTAACTGTAACTTAAACGTGATCTAACTGTTACATAACCGAGAATTAAATATAACCTAAGACTAACCATAAACGTAATTGCAACATAATTGCAACATAACTGTAACGTAACCATGACGAAAATCTAACTTAACATTAACTATAAACTAAATATTCTAACCATCACGTCCTACAAAGTACTTTAGTTTTTACTTTTACCGCCATGGGGCGCATTATGTTTCGAGGAGTATCAAATACGGATCACGTTCACCGGCGACACCTATAAAAGGCGTGATATGTACGCTTTGCTTAATGTTTCAGTTTCACTTTACATCATCATGATGAGCACATTTTCATAAACAAATCTGAAAGAAACGCAGATTTTAAATCTACCCATGTATATATTGACCGACTGGGTGTGGATACAAATAGCAATTTAAGAAATTTTCTGAAATTTCCATTCGAAAATAATGGTTAAATTAAGATCCCACTATTGATCTATAAGAGCCTCCAACTCGGCTTGCTACTGTTTGTTTCACCAAAAGAAAGGCAAATTGCGCACTCTCTGTAAAATATATTAGTTACATTTTTCACATCTAGGAGTGTTTTCATTTCTTAAAAAACTTAGCAGTTGCCGAAGGAAACTTCATTGACAAACCTACTCCTATATATATTAATCTAGAGGTTTTAAAAATGAAATAATAATTTAAGAAATTTAGTGATATTATTAGTTTGACCTGAACTTAATATGAACTCGGCAAAATCATTCCAATGAAAGATAAGCCAATCCGATCCAAACAAAATTGCAATCCGAAGTAAACCTAAACGTTCAATTTGAAAAAAAACTGAAATTTGACCTGTAGCTAATTTGAACCGGACAAAAATATTCCAATTAACAAAAACCCGATCCGTTTACGACAAAAGTCTTTCTCTATACATGTAATTTGAACCGAACATAAAAATTCATTTGAAAAATCCTAAAATCTGGCCCGAGTCGTTCTGAAACGGACAAAATTATTCCAAATAACTATAATCGGAACCGAACAGGACGAAATAATTTCCATGGACATGAACCTAATCCGAAGCTAAAAATTTCATTTGAAAAAAACTCTCAATTTATAAGCGACTGTTGTCTCATGATGATCTTTATTGGTCTATCGTATTCGGAAATTTGGTTCAAAAGGCCAAGTTTGAAATCATCATTTTCATAATTATCTACTTTTATCCAACACTAAAAATAGATTAAATTTTTGAATAAGAGCACCTGTTAATCCTTTGAGTTTACCAATACAAATTAACGCATGTATGTATGAAAAAGTAGCAGCCCTTATTCGAAAATAACCTTAACTGCTGCAATCTTGAAAGACTAATGTACCCACGTTCGTGTCTATTTTAAATGTCAGTTATAAAAAGAAATTTCTGCATACTCAATTTTGAATATGAGTTTTAAATAAAAGATGTACTTTTACTAGCATAAATAATTTTCATTTTTTGTTATTAATCTTTATTAGTCATTTTAAAGAAATTTCTGTTAATTATAAGAATTGAGTTATGGTTTTTTGTATTTTTTTTGTCCGTATGAGGTTTCGTTCGGGTCATATTTTGCGGTTTGTTCAAATGTAATATTTATGTTCGGTTTGGGTTCATGTCCCTTGAAATTGCTCTTGTCATGCTTAGAAGTGGTTATTGTTCTTCAGCATATTCTGATTCATATTTTAGCTTTTTTTTTTTTTCAAACATTTAAGTTCGGATTGAATTCATGTCCATGGAAATTATTTTTTTCGGATCCGGTTATGATTGTTTGGAATATTTTTGTCAGTTTCAGATATGGTTCAATTCATATTTCAGTATTTTTTTTTTCAAATGAAATTTTTATGTTTGGGTCGGGTAGTGCTTTCACGGAAAATGCTTTGCCTTGTTCGAATCAGGTTATGCTTCACTGGAACATTTCTTTCAGGTTCATATTTGGTTCGGTTCAGATTTCTGGATTTTTTTAACAATTATTTTAAGTTCGGGTTGGGTTCATGTCCATAGAAATTATTTTTTCTGGTTCGGATCTAGTTATGGTTCTTCTAAATATTTTCATCGTGTTCAGATTCCGGGCTTTTCTTGAAATGGAATTTTTAGGTTCGCCTGGGCATACAGCAGTTTCTGCTGCTCTTTCTCAGTGCTAATTATTGCACATACATCCGCCCATTGTCGCGTAGGGGAACTGTTCCCCGGCGGGAAGTTTCCAAATTTGTTACTTCCTATTAATATGTGATTCCTGTTTGTTCCCTACATGCCTTCTGTCGCAATAGATTCTTTTGCACCTGGCAGGTGCGGCCTTGTTACGAGTTGTTGTTTGATTACCGCCCACTCTCGCGATTCTGTCGGTTTCAGCTTTGACTAAATTCTGTATTTTTTAAGACCTTAATAAAGGCAACCGGGTGGAACACTGCACTCTACAGACCTGGTTCCCTGGTCTGAGCTATTCCTCTTAGGCAAACAAAATTTCTTCCCAGTTTCAGAGGTGTTGATTACAGTATCAGTGTCGCGAGATCAATAGATTTTTCCTGTGTCAAAAAATCCCCAACTCGCCTCAGAAATTTTTCATATATAAGGAAAATCTTATATTGTTTTCGTACTATTCTATTTTAGTGATAAATTATTTCGATTCCTTTTGATCAATTTTCAGAGCTTCATTCGACATTCCTCTACTTAACTATAAGAGTGGATTTATTATTCCTTTGCCTTTAATAAATATTTAGAGCACTGGAAATTTCAAGAACTAAGAGCAGAGTTCAACAAATTTAAGAGTTATTTTGTATGCAGTAATGATCTAACTTGATCAAAGGAATATCAAGCAATCACTTTTAATATGATGTGGAATCGAGGTATCAAATTTGCGCTTCAGAAGCAAAAATAGTTCTGCTTTACTGTATTGTCCTCATTTGTGTCTTGAAATTCAAGCTTTCAGTTAATGGCGATAATTCATAATTGTAAACGTAATCGTTTCTGTATGTTAAGCTATGCAATTTAAATTTTCATGTTTTTTGTCAGTTATACCCAATTGCCATTTCTTTAGCACCTGTTTGTATGTCATATGCAAGCACCACTAAAAATATCTTAGATAAAACCGCGTGACGCGTTTTCATTTATCTTTATTTAGTCTCTGTTTGGAAATGTCGTCTATACCATTAAATTGCTTTAAAGTTGATTGACACGGGTACGAACTTTATATTGGAATGCTCCTAATACTGGAATTAAAAAGTTTTCTATCGATAACCGTTGAGGCTTTTTGTTATTAACGTCTATTTCTTTTCTATTAAATATTATTTAAAAATAACCCGGTGTAATACAATTGGTTTTTATTGATAGACATTTTTGTATTCCCATGAAATAAAAAAGAGTTTAATGATATAATCCAAAGGTTTCGAAGGCGAAGGTATCGGATTGTTCCAGTTAACGATTTGTGATTAATTCGTATTACATAATAACAGTAGTGGCACGAAAGAAGTGAAAAAAATATTAAAATCTCATTTATTACAATCATCATTGCTACAGTTTTTGGAAGACAAAATGCTATAGATTTTTAGATTTCTACATTTTATTACTTTGATGTATAAAAAGTAATACGCCATTATTTTAGTCAACAGAAAAAAGACAGAATGGATATATTTTTTGTGATAACATTATTTAGAGTTTTGAATGACTTAATATGAATGAAATTGTTTTTGAGAAAATAAATCCAATAAAATTGTATTATGAAATAAAAATCGAACTCGCATTCCCTTTACTAGATAAATGACTTATATAATCAACTTATATATAATCAACTTATATATAATCAACTTATAGCATATTCATTCCTTCTTATAAAGCCCTCATATATATTAACCACTTAACCGGCATGTATATAAAAACTTGCATAATATGAAGCAATATGGAAATTTATTATTCGGAATAAAAAACACGAATGAAGAGTTAATTCACAGTTAAATTATTCGAAATATTTTTATAGATTTTTAAGTATTAATTTCGAGTAAACTTATAACACCAAATTACACATAACTATGGGATTAATCGAAATTCATTTAAAATAATTAATTACAATTCTTAATTGTACATTCGTTGTACTCTTGTTAATGTATGTATTAAATCATTCTCTAAACGCACATAATTTATAATACTACATACTTTTTTTGCATATGCATAGAAAGTAAACTTAATAGTTATTTCTTATTAAACATGTATGGAATATTGTATGCATTACTATCTATAAATGTGTTGCTATATAATATACCAAACAACATATAATTATAGCATGGAACCAAATTCTCATTCACCCTACACTATTAATGACAGATCTCTCATATAATATGCAGTCATTATATTTGAGTTCCTATACATATTGAATCCTTCGCTAGTCTCGAAAAATTTAAAGTCGTACGTACACAGGTTTCTTACGCATGAACGCATTTAGAAGATTTTAGATGTTTTAATACCAGGTATTTCGTAATGTACTTATTGTTAAATTTAAAGATAGAGTTTATTTCATTAAGTAAGCCACGTGTTCTTTCTGAAAATTCTGGTAAAAAGTTCTTGAACGCCTTTGAAATATACGAACCCTGGTACATTTTTTTGTTAGTGTAGTAAATACAAATGAATAGATATTACCTGAATATTTACAGCGAAATATAATTTAAATATTTACAGTGTGTTTCTATTATTAAATATAAAATTGGTACTAACATAATGCATCAAATAACATGTACATTAAACTGCCGATTATCCGCAAACAGACTATACGATTTGCGGGTTATCCGCGAATCTAACTTTCAATTTTTGAAAAATGGTGCGAAAAAAGTAGAAAATAGTTGTATTAACTATTCAGGATAAAATAAAACTGATTTATTCAGGCTTCGAGTATGTAACTGATAAATAAATTGTATAAGAAGCGTTCGGTATGAATTTTGAAATGAGGGATAAAAATGATGGTATAAAACAAAACAAGATGATTCACGACACAGCTTTAGCTTCGTTTGAAGGCCTTATACAGTATTTAGAGGGAGAAGATGGCGCATTAGTTTCTTAGTTAAACAGTTTTAAAAGACTTAAATACCAAATTTTGTTAAATGTTCAATACAAAAAAAAAGACCCATTATGTTAAGAAGTAAATCTACAAATTTTTAAATAGAAAATAATTTTATGAATCCTAATAATTATAAGTATTTTTATGTTACCTGTTGTGCGTATAAATTGTTAATATGTATGATTAGATCACCTACTCCATGTAATAATTGTTGAAGTGCATATTTTTGTTAAATTATTCCCTTTTTTCATATTTTGTAAATTATCAGCGAAACCAGTTTAATGGGATAGCGGCGCACTCAATCCCGCGGCTAATCGAGATTTTACTTTAGTTATTAAATAAAAACGAATTCGTATTCATTCTACAAGATAATTATTAATGATACACCTCGTGTAACATATTCATTCATCACATTTACGCTAACAAACGTATTAAAACATTTGCAAGACCCAAAAGGTATACGACTAATACTTTGTTTACTTTTGCTTGAATAGAATCTGTGAATAAAATGATTTTAATTGATAAAAACGTTTAATGAGTTGTATGTATTGGTAATCACGAATATTTTTTGTAACGGAATACATCAAACAACACATAATTGTGAAAATTAATTTTCACTAGTTTAAAAGATTAATGACACATATATTCATTCATATATTCAAGATCGTACTGATATTGAATCATTAATTAGACTCTGATAATTAAAATTAATATTCACTTAATTCTTACCCAGCATAGAAAGTAATAAGAAATAGTTGTTTAGATAAAAAGTTCTTAGAGTATTCCATGAAGTTACAAGTGTACAATTTACTGGCATAATAAACCAAATACAATGTAATTATGGGATAAACAGAGAATTTTCATTCCCTTTTCAATAATAATGGCCTATCTATTTTAACATATTCATACATATATTCGAGTTCCTATGCATATTGAATAATAAATCCGACTCTCATAATTTATAGTGATATATACTTTATTTTACCCGGTGTAGAAAATATGAACAAATAGTTATTTTTCTGTAAATCTGTTTAGAGTATTGTATAAATTGGTAACTAGGAAGTTAGTAGTCACTCAATACATCAAATAACATATAACAAGGAGATGAAAACTGAATTCATATTGACTTTTTGATACTTACGACACATATTTTTTCCATGTTCTTTCATGCGTTTTAGCTCGTATACATCATAAATCAGATTCTCTTAATTTAGAGTAGAACATATATACTTTATTTTCGAAGCATAATAAGTACAAAATTATTGTCATTTCACGATAAAAAGGTTTATGCTTTGATAAGTATTAAATGCATTGGTAAGTATAAAATTCCAGTGACATAATATATCAATTAACATTTAATTATGGAATGTTAACCAAATTTGCATTCACTTTGTGAGAATAATGTCGCATCTTTTGTAAAATAACCATCCATTATATTCGAGGTCCCGTAAGGTCCCATACATGATAAACCTTTCACTACGCTCACATAATTTAAAGTACAATGTAAATTATGTTAGTCAGCACAGGAAATAAGAAAGCATGGACAATAAGTTTTTAAAACAATCACACTATTGTAAGGCTTTGTAAACATCAAATTCGTTGTACAAAGTACATCAAATAACAAGAAATGTTTTATGAAAACCCAAACTCGTATTTCATTTTAGAAGATTAATGACGCATCCCTTATAACATATTCATTCATTATGTTCTAGATATCATACATATTAAATCGTTATCCAGAACCGCATAACATTACATTTTCAAGAGAGTTTTGAGACGGATAAGACATAATTACGATAAATCATTTAAGATAATTCTCGCAGCATAAATGGATTCATAATCGTTTGTATAAAATAACTGTTGCTAGAACTTTCTAAGGAATAAATGACATTATACTAAATGAAACAATTAACATTAAGTATCAATGCAAATAGTTTAGATATAAGCTTGAAGCACCTTTGATTACTATGTTTTGAAACAAAATTTCGATTTTCAAATTATTTTAAAAAATTCCTCGAATTACCTCAGTTTAATTCAATTATGGTTTTTAGAAAAAACAAAATTTCAATAAATTATCTTGTTGAAATTTATCGCATTTAACATAAATATGCATCATCCATGAATATTCACGAATATTTTATAAAAAAAAACAATTATTCAAACAATTATTCAAACTATATTCTATATGCTTAAATGAATATTTATTTGAAGGAATACATTAAAAGGATTCAATAAATTTACATTATATAAGCAGTTTCATAAAGAATCAAAGTAATCATTTTGAAACTTAGAAATATAGAAGCTAAATATAAATTCTTTGATTGGATAATTATAAATGAAAAAAATATTTTAACAAACTTTTTTGATTTATTTTTTGCCTGTAAAAATGTTCGATAATCACCTTTTAGATTGAAAAAGTTTCCTTCGAGAATGAATTTTGATTTAAATATGTACTGTAAAATATTTTAAACGGAATGCCTGTTTAAATCAATTATTTAACACTAAGTAGATTTGTTTAATTAGTTCATATTAACCTTTAAACGGGGTTTTGGACGGCATCAACCCAGCTTAGCATGTATTCTCGGACAGATGCTGTCTTAGCCCCTCCGTAAAGGTTAATGCTTGGCAGAGACTTCTTAATATATGATGAATTCTGTGCTCCAAAGTTATCCTTAATTTAGTGCTTTTACCGAATTTTATTCGAATTAAGAATATTAAATAAACTAAAGCACTTTGTAAGATCACCAAAAAAAGGAAAAATAAAGTAAGACTCGTTTCGTCCTACAACAATAACAGCTCGTCATCAGCTAACCAACGCGTGTCCGTAAGGGCTCAGAGTCGAGATAAAGATTATCTTATATATCTACACTTTATCTTGAATATGTGCCCTTGCGGGCACGTGCTGATTTAGCTGATGACGAGCTGTTATTGTTGTAGCTTGAAACGAGTCCTACTTTATTTTTTATTTTATGGTGATTTTACAAACTGTTCTAGTTTATTTATCAATCATCGCCAGAGTTTAGGGTGTTTTGTCACAATTAAGAATATTTTTGAAGTACACAAGTTAATTTTAAATACCAGAGTCATACAATCGAAGGACATTTTGCAGGTACAAGTATATATGTATATGTGTGCACCTATATGTACCTATATATATATATATATATATATATATATATATATATATATATATATATATATATATATATATACAGGGTGTTAGAGAAAGGACTCCCCAAATTTGAAATGACATAACTTCGAAATAGTAAGAGATTGAATTTGTTATACAACAATCTGAAAAAAATAGTCCCAATATTGGACAAGAGATAGCAGCACAAGCACATTGAGCTTTAAATGGTATTCGAAATACAGAAATTTCATTCGAGCGTCTGTTTCAATGCTAACGCGTGTAAAAAAGACTTTTTGTTTGGTTACTTGAAGGACGCTATTTATTCCAAAAATCCCCAAGCGTTGAAAGAGCTTGAACAATTCACCTGTGAGGCATATGCATCCATTTCAGTAGAAGTATTGCAATATGTGATTTCAAAATTTACCTTTAGTTTGCGTAATGTTGTTGCAGAAAAAGGTAACCATAGCGAAACCATTGTAATGTGATTTTCGTCTCAGTTCGAACAGTTCACTTTCAGGAACTATTTCCAAGTCATAGCTTTGTGATTGCAGTGACCTCTTGTGTCCGATATTGGAACTTTTTTTTAAATTGATGTATAAAAAATTCCAGACCTATCTGTCTAACATTCATCTTGTTTCACAATTCTATCCCTCACTGTTTTGAAATTATGTCATTTCAAAGTTGGGGGGGTCCTTTCTGGAACACCCTGTACATATATTTATATACACTATCTACCAATAAGTATTTGGACACTTTCAGTTTTTGACATTTTGTCCCATATTTAAAAATATACTTGTAAGATTCTTCTGGAACTTTAGGATTATAAAGTTTATGTTTGATCTCATATTTATCAACACCCATTTGATAAGCAAGGCAATTAGGGGGCCGACAAAAAAAATCAAAGGACAATAGAAATATTTGGGCTCAATCTGTACATGAAAATGCACGAAACGATATTTCGCTGTAGAATGCAAATATTTGGATACTTTACAACATGTAAACTGAGGTTTGAAAGAATAGCAAATATATTCATGGAAAAAGAGTGATTTTTTTTTTTTTTTTTTTTTTGAAAAATTAAAAAAAAATTGGTATGTTTTTCGTTTATATTATATAGAGTTTTCGACCAAATTTAACACGAATTTCAGAAAAATTGGGAAAATGTAGTAGAAAAAATGTAGCGGAATATAGATATATTAAATATTTTATGAAATCTGAGTAGTTGTATGAAATATTTTTTATCTGCGCATGCGCAAACGATAAAAATGATATTTTTACATCATTTAATAGTCAATTCTATGGAGTAACTCTTAAAAAAATCCAATTAAATATCGTGAAAATTCAAAAAAGATATCATTATTATAGTAAGCTGTTCTTACTTTGCTCTCAAAAAACAGCTGAATGATAAGAGATTCTTCAAAAATTGACATTTTTTTATTAACTGACTTTTAGGAAAAGATTAGTATTTAATGAATTATTAATTTAATGAAAATGTTTTTTCTTTTCAATCACAGGTCTCAAGATACTTATTAGCAGCAATATTGTATTCATTAAATACTAATTTTTTGCTAAAAGTCAGTTAATAAAAAATGTCAATTTGTGAAGAATCCCTTATCAATCAGATGTTTTTTGAGAGCAAAGTAGAAACGGCTTACTAAAATAATGATATCTCTTTGAATTTTCAAGATATTTGATCGGATTTTTTTATGAGTTACTCCATAAAATTGACTATTAAATGATGTAAAAATATATTTTTTATCGTTTGCGCATGGGCAGATAAAAATTATTTCATAAAACTACTCATATTTCATAAAAAAATAAATATATCTATATTCCAATTGCGCTATATTTTTTCTACTACATTTTGCCATTTTTTTTCGAAATTCGAGTTAAATTTTGTCAAAAAGTCTGTAGAATATAAACAAAAAACATACCAGTATGTAATGTGGTAATCCAGTAGTAATGTATTAGGAAAAACATTTAAAAAAATAATTTAAATGAAAATATTTAGAATGTTCAAAGGCGCCCCCAGTTCGAACGTGCCCCTCTTTCTCCTATATATATATACTATTTCTGGATTCAAATATTACAGTTGTGAAGAAACAGGATTAAAGCACTTCATAAAAAAGTTAAGTTAAAACAAAATTGTCAAAGCCTCCCATTTCTAATACTCCTACCTAAATTTTACAAAAATCCAGTTAAATTAAGGAGAATTATTTGTGATTTTGATTTATAAATTAAAGTTGTTGGCAAGAAATTGAAGGAGATTTTAACTGAAGTATTTGATAATTGTTGGGGATCAACATTTATGATAAAAAACAACTGCACATTATTGGATAAGTTGGTACTTATTCAAAATATTAATAAAAAAACTTTACATCAAAAAACAGCGTAGTACATTCATTAGCTCCAGTCCATTGAAAGTGATTTTACATATAGAATTAACAAAAAACTCTTACAGTAGGTAGAAGCAAAAGTTTATGATAACAACTTGCGTCAAACAATTAATTTATTTGTGTACTTTTAGTAATTAATTATGTTAATTATGGTAACATCTTTTCTTAAAAGTTATTTCAAAATATTAAAAAAAACTATAATTAAGTATCAATAAATAATATTCACGTAACCTTTAAAATAAAACCTAATAACCTGTTAATTATGGTAACATCTTTTCTTAAAAGTTATTTCAAAATATTAAAAAAAACTATAATTAAATATCAATAAATAATATTCACGTAACCTTTAAAAGAAAACGTAACCTTTAATAGAAAAACAGACATTTGTTTAAGACTTTACATACCTTGACTTTTTTTTTAAATAATAAAAATTAATTATAAAAGCTCATTTAGTATTTTATAAATGTCTATTATAAATATCCAAATAATTTATCCATGTTAAACATTTCTTTCACAAATAATTACCATAAATTTGGTAAAAGAAAACAAGATTTTGCTGTTGTTTCTCAAATATGCAAAAGTTTTAAAATAGCTAAATCTAAAAAAAAAACTTAACACTTCTTCATATTAGCAGACAAAACATTTCCGATTGCTACTTCATTTTAAGTCATTGTCCCTAATTTCATGATAAGTCATTAAAAGGCAATAAATGTTAGGCGTCATTCTTTAGAAACATTGTAATCGTAATTATTTTCCAGAGTATTTCAGTATAAAATCTTCTTTGTTACGCATTGTTAGTTTTTAAGTATCCCGAAAACTTCCTTTTACGCTTAACAGAAAATACGTAGTGTCTGGAAACTGCAGTATAATTTTTCGAGCCATTTAAATTTTGTAGATAGTAATGTAAATTTTTATTTGGAAAAAGTGCAAGAATCTTGCTTCGCGATATTGAATGTGTATTTAAGATAATATCCTTAAACTTAATATTTTGTTTTATTTCAATTGGAATATTCCGATTTTTTTTTATATATATTTCAATTATTTATTGCGTATACTCTGTTATTCATTTAAAAAACATCCTTATTTTAATTGACATTGATTTAGTTTATGACAATGGATTAAAAATTTATTTTAAATATATGGACTATCGACATATATTTATTTATTTATTAATTGGATACCATTCATGCGTTGTATAGGTAAATTCTTGCAATAATTTAAAAAATGGGAAACAGCCTTTTCACGGATTCATATGTTTCACATACTCACATACTTACAAAACTCACATTTAAAGAAATTCCGTCCTTCTGAGTGTGTGCCTGTAAACGCTTTATCTGAAAAAATGAAACAAAGACTTAATATTTAATCTGTATTTAGTATAAAAAAGTAGAAAAAAATTCCTGAATATCAATTACTTTGAATATTCGAAACCACTTATCGAAATATTCGTTCTGATAAAAGGCATTTAATTTTTTAATTTTTATTTTTATTTTAAGAAGTTAATATAAAATTTCATAATTTTTTTTTTCATAAAGTATGAGGGCAATCAAATAGTTTGTTGCCGAGATATTTACAATAATATTTTTCCACACTCTTCGATCTTTATTAACTCTGTATTTCATTTAAATTTAAATTCAAAGATATATTTAATTACATATTAAATACTCAACCCGGCGCAGTAATTTGTTTATTTGATTATCATTTTTGGAGTTATGAAGATCTTTCTTTTACTCAATTTGATATCACTTGATTATACTATCGACCAAACACTATCACCAACCTATAAGATATATCAATATGTGTGTAATATAGGTGTCACATAACTTGAAAATTAAATACATTACATGTGCTTGTGACGACATCTAGTGAATTTTGTGTCATTTTTTTTCAAGTGACGTTTTTCGGTGTTTTAATTAAATTTTTATTTATCATTTACAAATTTATTTCTTCTTTTCCTATTAAAAAATTATGCCAGTTAGTATAAATTAACGAGTAGTTTGACAATTTATATAATGTGTCGAAATTGGTCGAAGGTATAATTAAATAATGCATGCTTTTCTTTCATTGAGCGTTACAATCTACTTATATTGTTTAAATAGATGTTTAAGTATAGTTATTCTGTTTTGTAATTGCAATGCATTTTATAAATAACTTACACGTGTTTTATTATCATGTTATGTAGTATGCACATCATAAAGATAACAGTGCACACCGACTTCAAGGTTATATAGTAGTCACAACCAGTATTGTCTGTAATCTAGATGTTATGTAGTAGACTTTTTGCAATTCTATTAAGAAGCCCAGTTTACCTCTTAATAACCGATATACCTCTTTTGAGCCGAAACATTGGATGAAAACGAAATGGAAAAGGCGAACTTTCCTATTCTAAACCTCAAAGTGTACAAAATTTGATGGAGATCCACAGATAAATTATGAAGATACGAACCGCCTGTTTTGTCACTTTTTTTCTTCAAGAAACAATACAAAAAGACAGCAACTCAGATATCGCCCGGAGCAGGAAACATTCACATATATGCATTAGCTTGTTCGAAAACTTTAAATTAGGTATATGCTTTTAAAAGTTTCTGTCATAAAACATCCAACATGAAAGGCACGGTAATTTTTTAAAATTTATATAGCGCTGTATTTTTCGTAATATAACATTACAGAAACCTCTGATTTTAATTGGTAATTCAATCATTTCATTGGAGTTGCCACCAACTTAAAAACAGCACAATTATTTAAAAAAAAAGAAATAATAACACATGTTCATTTTTTACAGGTTAATAAATATTCAGACTCTACCGATAGATTTTGTTTTTTAAATTTACATCATTCCAAACATGCATATTTTTCATAAAAATATTTGTAAACCGTTACTAAATATGTGTTGAACAAATATTGGACATTTGTATGAATGAAAGTCATAATAGTTATTATATTACATGTATTTTTATTACAAAAGGATAATTTAGAAAAAAAAATTATTATTTAAAAAATAACGAATTAGAAATGGAAAAATAAGAATATGTGTAGATATCTATGGACAAATAAAGCATGCATACATACCTCTAAAATGTAGGATACTTCAGTGCTCAGCAAAAGTTCAGAGAATGATCGATTACGCTTCTATATTCAGAAGTATGTACCGAATTTTGTAATTCTTCTATCATACATTACTTGTGACTTATCCTTTATTCACAAACAATAATATCTGAATTTTAAATATTACATAACATATGAAAAAAAAACGAAATTAACATTGTGGCAAAAGTATAGACAATTTGTATATTCACAAAAAAAATAACTACAAGTTAAAATTGAGTTGCACCCACATTGTTTGCAGTTACGGCAAGAATGTGACTTTTCATCAAAGAAACTATATATTGCGTCACTTGCGAAACATGTTCAAAAGCAGCTCGAAGTTCTTTAATCGAAAAGTATAGCAAAACTTAAAATAAACCTTATGACACATGATGTTACAAATGTTTTCTTATAGGCTCAGATTCAGAGCTACTCGCCTGCAAGTTGAGATCAGTAGTATTTTTTGAGTTAATCGAAATTCTTCTTTTGTATGCAATATGAATAGACGCATTATCTTGCTAAAATCCATATTTTGGACCGACTAAAAGTTCCCCAAATAACTAAAAATTAATCTTCAACGTATATACGTAGTCTTGTGTTATTTGGAAACCATTGAATAACTCCAGGGATACGAGCATTAAAGCAAAGTGAGGACATAATCATTAAAAAATAATATCCTTTTTGTTGACTTAAGAAAGTCCCAGGATCTTTACGCAAGTCGTGCTAATAGTATGTCCACTCGTTTGGGCCACTTTCTTTCGTTAGTGACTATCATAGTGTAAATTTTAGGTCCATATGACGTATGTTTGTAAGTTCATTGCATTCTCGCCAAGTTGTAGCGAGATTTTAAAGCTGATTGTTTTATCATTTTCATGTAAATCAATTTACCTGTTTCTTTTATTCATCTGCGAATAATGTCCGTTGACACAGAAAATTCTGACTTACTTTTAAAGTGATTAGTAATCATCATTTGTGTAAATATCAGTTTATGGATGCTTCTGTCATCTCATTTTCTGTTCACACAAGGTCTTCCGGATTTATGTTTTGTTTTGAAAGAATCATCCTTAGACTATACTTCATAGACAGACCATTTTTGATGATTCAATGCTGCTGATATTTCTGCCACAGTATTCCCTTTCCATTTCAACTTTTGTTCTTAAAAAAAGCCTAATTTTACAGTATTTTAGATGGATTTCGTAAGAGGTTTTACCTATAACTTACTCCTCTTTGTTGAAATTTCTGAAAACCTTTTGCTGGTATACACCGATCATTACCGCTAGAACGGGAAACCACCTCTAGTTAAAAACTTCGTCTATCTACTTATCTCTTTTGCCTTTTTCTTATGAATACGATAACTTTAATTATTTAACGCAGATCTCTTTTAAACTCATACATAAAATCAAGAGGAAAAAAAAATATATATATTAACAGGTAAACTGGCCACGGGAATGGATATAAGAAGGTTTTTATTTTGTATTTTGTTTTTAAAAAATGTTAAAATAAGTATGTAATCAGTTTAAAGTTTCAACTTTAACCATAAGATAATGGAAATAATGAAAAAACTTGCAAGAACTAAAACAACATGCAAAAATTTACAAACGACCTTATAAAAATATAATCACACAAATTCCACTTAATACTTTTAAAATCACTCTAACTCGAAGACACTTTGGCGTAACAGCTAGAGCAGCGGTCTCCCAAACAGTAAGTTGGGAGATCGAATACGATGAAGATCGTATTTTTCCACTTCTGTTAAATATAGAAATTTTTTAACTGTTCAAGAGATGGTTACACAAGTCATCTCATTGCTCTTTCTGAATAAGCACTTTTGACGAAATTTCTATCGTCAAACAAACAAACGAAATAAATTTACTTAAAACGATGAAATACTCGCTCGGATCATTTCCCAGGAAGTGGTTTTGTCAAAAATGAAGAAAATTTCGTGAAATCTGAGTTGGATATTCAGATTTCAAGAAATTTTCTTCTGAGAATGTAATGATTTCTATTCTTCATACTTTTTTGCCTTACACCTAAATAACATTTAAGATAAAATTCCCTATAAAAAAGTAGAAATAGGAAAAGAATTCGACATTTTCTTCATGTAGAAAACAAAATGATACATGATTAAATACTTTTTCCTTAATTAAAAACTAGTTTGTGATCAAGATCAGAAAATTAAAAAAAAAATGTTACCCTGTTTTTAGATTTTAAAGAGATTTAATTATAAAGAGATAATATAATTAATTATAAAAGTTCATTTTTCGAGATAAAAAAAAATGTTCACAAAAATGTTTCTCAATCACATTAAAAATTAAGGATACTAAATCATTATTAGGTTAGTGCATTAAACTACTTTATTTCAGAATTTTTTCGTTCCACGTATAAATTTCTTTAAGAAAAATCATTTTTCTTAAAAAGTTATGCTATTTATATGAAATATTAAAATCATAGAAAATAATTTATTTAAAAATAAATAAGAGATAAAAATACAGTAGTACAAGGTAATGTTTACTGCATGCATTTTTTATCGCTTTTTAAAACTGTTATTTTAAAACAAAATTAATGTAACTTAAATTACTACATATTCTGCGTTTATCGATTTATTTAAGTAATATCTTCAACGAACAATTAGTTGAGAAACTTTTTGTGATCTGTTCTTCAAGAATTAAAAAAAAAACCTGTAGTCTCTTTAGACTCGCTTCGAAAATATTTCTACAAAAAAAATAATAATAATAATAATAATAATAATAATAATAATAATAATTTATCCTCTTTGAAAAAATCGTGATTGTTGAAAATATACGGTGAACTTAAAAGTAATGACTGCCGAAATTTTATGATGATTGCGATAAATTACCTTTCCTTATTTCAATTTCAATGTTCTAGACAAGCCAAAAGTACCTTATAGGTCTTGAATATGAAACATAAATGGAATATTTCTTTGACTTATAATCTAATAATTACAGAGGGGAGAATGTTTCATAGCACATCTAAAGTAGAAAATAGGAAAAAAATTGACTAATCAACATCGACTTGTTATGTGAATGGCAAATATAACAAATATGTCATGAAAAGGATATTTTTTAAGGATTAATTTAAAATTTCTAAACATTTTGTGATTAATTGAATTTATTTTTGGTGTTCCTGTAGCTCAAAACATTGCATTGAAAAATCTTTACAGCTGTGTTTCCATTTGGACTCAAATTATTGAAGTGTGACTGCCCAATTTTATAATTGCAGGTAGTGCAACACCAAAAATTGGCTCAACCTAATTATTTAAATAATAATATTATGTATCAGTGTTTTTTCTATCTATTTTCTAGACCTGCGTGAAAATTTTAAATATTCTAGGTTGACCTGACTGTTCTATACGTTTTAAAAGTAAAATTTCAAAGTGCGTCAATTTTACCGGAACCTTAAATATCGGCATAAGTTGAAGCCTTATAGAACATTAATTGGGAAAAAAATCAAAATAAATAATTTTCGTATATTTGTCGTATGTCAAATTTCATTAACATTCTCACCACTACAAATTGGTATAACTGTTCACTAAGCTATAGGTTTTACTGCCGTAGAAGCATTTTTTAAATAAATATAATTCTACTGATGTAATACAGATTTTTAAGATTAAATGATGATTAATACTCTCAAAGATTATGTATCACATGTAACTATTATTATTATTTTGTATCCCGTCGAGCAAAATCATCTTTTTTCAACGTTTTCAAATAAATTAAAGGGACAGTAAAGTCAACTATTTTGCTCGGCGATTAAATCTTAATTTATATATTTCAATGGAGTTTTTTGCAACGATAATATAACATGATGGTTATGTAATCCATAATGGATATATATATATATATATATATATATATATATATATATATATATACTAGCTGTTGCCCGCGACTTCGTCCGCGTGGAATTTTGATTGTCCTAAGCTTTCTCTTCTCTTTTGTTGGTTAAAAATTGCTTTATGATATTCTGAATTTAGAACTTTTGGGAAACTACCTAAATTGGCAGGGCTTGAAGTATATTGAGTTTTATATTGAGTAAGTATACTTTTGCAACTTTTTTCACCTTTTTCATGGCTGGAAGAGCTCTTCATAGAGATAAAACTTACATCTAAAAACCGTTATTAGTTTTCCACTTGTTTATGATCTATGCATAAAGTAAAAATGTTTTTTTTTAGTTTTTTTAATTACTTGTTTGAATGTAGCAAATTAAAAAAAAAGTTAAATAATGGAGATACTTTAAAGAATTTCTTTATAAACGACATTAACCGTTTTACCGCCTTGTGCTAGAATAAAAAGGTTGTCTGGGCTGCTTACTCGTGAGCAAGCCACATACAGTTGACCATGCGAAAAACAATCAGATCTTAAGTCGACACCAGCAGTCCTGAGAGTCTGACCTTGGGATTTGTTTATAGTCATGGCGAAGCAAACGGCTACTGGAAACTGTGTGCGCTTAAATTCAAATGGAAAGTTATTAGGGATGAGTGGGATGAGTGGAATAAATACAGTTTCCCCTGAGCCACATCCAGTAAGAATCTGAGCTTGGATTAAATTTCTTTGTAGAGCAGTTACTTTTAGTCGTGTACCATTGCATAATTTTGGAGGAGTAAGGTTATGCAGCAGCATTATTGGTACACCTATTTTAAGCACAATTATGTGCGCAGGAAGACCACTTGCAGAAAGCGAACTCAGAAACTCAACAGGATAATGTGTAGCATCGTCGTGGTTGAGAACGCTATTATAAGACGTATAAACGACGTCATCCCCAATCACTTCAGATAAATTTTTTTGATTTATTGCAGCAGCTTGGTCATTTCTGGGAGTGAGTATCGCACGTTCACATAACCAAGAATTTTCCTGATATGTTATATGTGATAGGTCACCGAATACAGAATTTATAAGTTCATCTTCTGAAGAAACTATTCGGCAAACTGTTTCTGGAAGCGTCACCTTACCATGTTCTTCAGAAAGAGTACCTTCTCCAAGTTTCAAAAGAATGTCTGAGAATTCTTGGGCATGTAAATTACCACCTAGTTGTGCTCGCATATTGATTGTCAATTGCAGCTTTTTCATTAGAGGCCAGAGGTGGGAACGCTTTAATGAAGCTCTAATTTCATCGGCTCTAGTTCCTCGACTTATAACTGGGAGTGTTTGCCTGAAATCACCAGAAAAAAGCAGTGTGACGTTGCCCATTGGCCTTTCATCTCGCCGAATATCACGTAGTGTTCTGTCCACAGCTTCGACGGCTTTTTTATTTGCCATTGTACACTCATCCCAAACGATCAGACAGCAGTCTTGTAACACTTTCGCCTTATTACAGTTCCTTGTGATAGAGCATGTTGGTGACTCATTACTGTCTAAATCGATTGGGATTTTAAACATCGTGTGGGCCGTCTTTCCGCCAGGAAGTAATGTGGCTGCGATTCCCGAGGAAGCCACTGCTAGTGCAATCTTACCTTGCCGCCTAATCTCAGCCAGTATTGCTGTTATCAAAAAAGTCTTTCCCGTTCCACCTGGAGCGTCCAAGAAAAATAAATTCCCTTCATTATTATTTACGCTTTGGATGACTACATCGAATATATTTCTTTGTTCTACAGTAAAACAACCAATCTGATCATTTACAGTGGTGGTTAACGCAGCAATATTGTAGTTCGTCTCGGAATTATATTCACGATTTACCCGTGGTTGATTGGGTAGAGTTTGAGGATTAGGCAGGCCGTAGTCGGTCAAGGAATTACCCCCAATCGAAAATACTATGTCTTGTATACATAAAAGTGAACTATTTATAACTCTATCGTCAGTTGGATCTATTTGCTGGTCTGAATTGCGTTGAAGCAAGCGTAGAAAGTCCTCGGATAATTGTGTCTTATATTTTTGCCACAACGCTAGAGCATCCGATAGACCACAGAACACTAACATCACTGCAAACAAATGACGTAAACGTTTGGGACTATCACTGACACAGGCTTCTTCGAGGGTGTTATCCCAGTGTTGATCTCCTTCAAGAAGATTAAGTGCCCGGCAAGCCGCTTGAAATGTTGCGTATTGGACGCCATTAACTGTTTTTAAATAGGCAAAAGAAGTTGGCCCCCGAACTGTATGCAACAACATGCGTAAATAATAGCATTCGCTATTGTTAGGATGAACAGTATATACTCGCCCTAGTGCAGCATCTCTATAAACTCCTGGAAATCCTTCCACCGGTTGACCGCGTCTTCGTCGATTAAAAACACGTCTTTGCATGTCAAAAGTGTAATAGGACGGTACTTCATCGTAGGTTAGCGTTTTAGCAAAATCATCTTCTTGACAAAGCTTAAAAAATGCCAAAAGTTTAGTTTGCCGAGGATTTTCTACACGTTCTCTTACATTTTCAGGATCAAAATACACTCGCTGGCCGTTTTCTAAATGAACATCCAAGTGTATGACCGTGGGATGACGTTCGTGGATAGAAAATCCTAATATTCGCCATATAGCTTCAGAAGTACTTATGTAGCGTCCAGTTTGGTATCTGGTGACTTCATCTCGGTCGGTTCCCTGTAGAGCAAATGTCGCTTGGTCACTCCCTTTGTTAACATATTTACAAATGTATTTTATTGCCGATACACTATTACACACTTCGACATTTATATGTGCACCAAAGGTTTTGGAAAGTAAGGGCGAATAAGGAACAACCCACATATTACTAATTATTATTTCTTGTCCTTGTACTCTACTTTGTGCAGTGAACCCTCCAAGCTCTGGGGAACGACGTCGGTACAGCGGATATCCGTTCTCGCCTGTTACTGTGCGCTCTGTCAGCGCACGGGGATACCTTTTCGTGCAACGTCCATCTTTCATGCAGGGAGAATTTCTATTTATGGTACCACAGGGGCCATGCACCATATGCGTTTTGACAACTTCATAAAGTACTGGATCTTCTTTGGGATTCGGGAATTCAGCGCTTATCAACGTGTCTACATCGTTGGGACGAATTTTTTCCTGCAGCCATAGAAGGATATGTGCGTGCGGAAGGCCGCGCTTTTGCCATTCGACACTGTACATGAAGCATAATGAAGAACCAAAAACATTCTCTTTAGTCAGCAAGTCCATCAACAATTTTAATTTCAAGTGAAAGACTCTTGCGACTACATCGTGCCGATCATAAGAGGCCTGACCTGCCAAAAGTTCTTGTTTTATTTCATCCCATTTTGGATTCGTAGTAAATGTAATGAAAAGATCCGGCCGTCCATACTTTCGTACATAACAAAAAGCATCTTGCGTACGCTCGTGCATATAACGTGGCCCGCCGGTAAAGCTGGATGGAAGAATCACCAAACGACCGAGATTTTCTGAATCTGCATCTTGCTGCAAGGCATCTCGTAAATGCACATATTCTTCTGCTCGTAAGCGTCTTTGATTGGTGCGTATGTACACCAAGCGTTCTGTTTCAATTTTGGCATACATATCTACAATGAACTGATTGAATAAACCGCGAAATCTTTGCAAGTAAATAAAATTGTTGCGTCTTATTTGCAGAAGATATGCATAAAATTGTTGCGCTGATACTGTTTTATTTAAATTAGGCTGTCTTGTAATGGGGTTGATTTGATTTAAGCCAAAATGTTACCCATCTTCACCACGGCAGAATATTAATGGATATTGCAAAGTGTCGTAAGCCCGATGCGTTTCGCAGATACGTTGCAATCGGTCATCTCGAGTTCGCAAGACTATATCACGACGCTCACATTCCTGATCTAACAATACCACTGCAACTTCGTTTGCTACAGGAGCATTGTATCTGCCACGGTGTTCAGCTGCGGGTCTTTTATCTGCGTAAATGACAAATTTGTATTCATTGTTTTGTTGTGGAGGAAATGACTCTAATGATGTTTTGAAACTTTGAATATAGGGATTAACTTCGTGCAGCATATTTTGAAGAATCCTTATAAGATTACCATTCAGTTGAGGAAAGTTTTGGTTTCTTATATTTGCCTGTTCTTGATAATCAGAAACAAAATAAATTTGTAGAAACTTCGGCTCGTTTTCGGGTAACAGAGACCCTATTAGGTGATACACTTGACCCTGAATTTTAAAAGTAGGCTTGAAATATCCTTCCGTTACCTGATTAGCACCAAAAGACGTCATTTGAAAGGCGCTATTATATTGTCGAATATTTTCCAAAAAGTGATGTGATTGTGGATGATCCCCATCCAACAATGCTTTTAAAATCTCGGGAATGTTATTAAAAATAGAAATATGCACCTTTCCGTTTGAGCAACACATTCCACTTGTCTCTTTTGGCCACTTCATAGCATCGCAAAACTGACACTGAACTACCATTCCCCCGATGGAAGAAAATGAGGCATAATCTATCATGTGTGTATAAACGAAAGCACTCTTTTCTTTATTTATCCAAGAAAGGATTTCATGTCCCATTACTGTTTCTTCGGGATCATCAGAATCTTCAGAAGAAACTGACATCCTGCTCAGTGCGTGTCGCAGTCTATCAGCATGTAAGCGGTCCTCACGTTGTTCTTCTGTCTCTGCACGCCGTAAAGCATCTACTCTCTCCCTTTCCATTTCTAGTGAAGTGTTATGAGTTTCACGCAAGCGTTCATAATTTTCTCTAGCTACTTCTAATCGTCGTTGATGTTGGTCATCGCTTTCTAAAGCTCGAGCAATACTGTGTCGTTCTCGATCATTACTTAAGCGGTCAACATACTGAGTAAATGTTTCCGAAGCGCGAGACAGTTCGTGGCGGTCCCTGTCGGATGTCAATCGAGATTCTCGTTCCGAAAAGGATTCTGAGGTGCGAGATATTGTATGGCGCTCACGATCAGCAGTCAAACGAAGTTCCCGTTCTGTGAACGTCTCTGATGCGCGCGATACTGTATGGCGCTCACGATCAGCAGTCAAACGAAGTTCCCGTTCTGTGAAAGTCTCTGATGCGGGCGATACTGTATGGCGCTCACGATCAGCAGTCAAACGAAGTTCCCGTTCTGTGAAAGTCTCTGATGCGCGCGATACTGAATGGCGCTCACGATCAGCAGTCAAACGAAGTTCCCGTTCTGTGAACGTCTCTGATGCGCGAGATAACCTATGGCGCTCACGATCAGCACTTAATCTATATTCTGTTTGAGTGTAGGTTTCTGAGACGCGAGACAATCTATGGCGTTCAGAATCAGCCGTCAATCGAGAATCCCTTTCAACAGGTGTTTCTGACGCGCGATGCAATGACATACGTTCACGACTTGCCCTAAGTCGTTCTTGCCTCTCTTCATTAGACTCTTGAGATCTAGTCATTCTCATTCTTTTCGATGCTCTGGTGTAGGTAGATAGATTAGACCTTTTTCGGGTCATTTTCTAAGTATTGTATTATTAACAAAATAAAAATTTCGAAGAAGAAAGCCAAATAAAAACGTTAAACACAATCCTATTTATATCCTCTAAACCAAGTAATCCAAATCGCAAAGCAATCTCTAAATATCCGTATTCGTAGCAGGTAAGTTGTTTAAGTAGACTGGCGAAAACATAACGATAGCGCGTTTTAAAATCGCACAGTGACATCTATTGGATTTTATATGTACTGAAAAACGTGAGTTTTTGTGTTTCATTGGTTTTCTTTTATCGCCCTGACTCCATTTTTGTCAATTATCTTCAATGTACAGACACACCGGGTCCTACTGTTTTATTATATGTATATATATATTCAATGATTTGTCAATACAATTCTAATAGCAAAATAAAGATTAGGATCATTTTCATTTTCAGGAATGTTCCAGAATTTTAGCGAAATTTAATTTTTAAAATATTTGTTTGGAGGTGCTGGGTATCGATCTTAATACCTCTCGCATGCTAAGCGAGCGCTCTACCGTCTGAGCTACACCCCCGACGTTCAAAATTATAGTTTATCTGAAACTGGTTTTCGATTTTTCCCCTTTTGCATAGAAAATTTATTTCCGTGCAAAGAATTATTTTCGCCTATATTCAATGATTTGTCAATACAATTCTAATAGCAAAATAAAGATTAGGATCATTTTCATTTTCAGGAATGTTCCAGAATTTTAGCGAAATTTAATTTTTAAAATATTTGTTTGGAGGTGCTGGGTATCGATCCCAGTACCTCTCGCATGCTAAGCGAGCGCTCTACCATCTGAGCTACACCCCCGACGTTCAAAATTATAGTTTATCTGAAACTGGTTTTCGATTTTTCCCCTTTTGCATAGAAAATTTATTTCCGTGCAAAGAATTATTTTCGCCTATATTCAATGATTTGTCAATACAATTCTAATAGCAAAATAAAGATTAGGATCATTTTCATTTTCAGGAATGTTCCAGAATTTTAGCGAAATTTAATTTTTAAAATATTTGATTGGAGGTGCTGGGTATCGATCCCAGTACCTCTCGCATGCTAAGCGAGCGCTCTACCGTCTGAGCTACACCCCCGACGTTCAAAATTATAGTTTATCTGAAACTGGTTTTCGATTTTTCCCCTTTTGCATAGAAAATTTATTTCCGTGCAAAGAATTATTTTCGCCTATATTCAATGATAGCGGCCTTCGCCCGCTACGCTGGTCGGTTTAGACCATAGGTTCTCAACCTTTTTCGGAACACCGCCCCCTTTTACAAAGAAAAAAAAATATTTCAACAGTTAACAAAATAAAAATTTCGAAGAAGAAAGCCAAATAAAAACGTTAAACACAATCCTATTTATATCCTCTAAACCAAGTAATCCAAATCGCAAAGCAATCTCTAAATATCCGTATTCGTAGCAGGTAAGTTGTTATATTTAAATCCACAATCTAAATCCACACCAATAATTCCTTTCCTTTTTTAACTTTTAAGTACGTATGTCAGCCGCGATGTGATACTTAAGTAGACTGGCGAAAACATAACGATAGCGCGTTTTAAAATCGCACAGTGACATCTATTGGATTTTATATGTACTAAAAAACGTTATGTACTAAAAAACGTGAGCAGCGCACCTAATAGTTTCTTTTGTTTCTTTTTGTTACTTTTTTGTCTGTTGTCCGATTTTGATGAAACAAAGCCTATACACTGCCCGGGAGTGTGCATTCTTCATTAGTGAAAACCGCATAAAAATCCATTCAGTAGTTACGAAGATGTCCTCGAACAAACAGACAGACAGACAGACAGACAGACAAAAAATTCAAAAAAAATTTTTTTGTGTTTCATTGGTTTTCTTTTATCGCCCTGACTCCATTTTTGTCAATTATCTTCAATGTACAGACACACCGGGTCCTACTGTTTTATTATATGTATATATATATATATATATATATATATATATATATATATATATATATGTCGTAATATTTTAGGGGTTCCTGCAAAAATACTATACGTTTCGAGGCGAACAGGATGTTACGAACGAAATCGGAGTTCGAGCAGCCAACAGACGTCATTTCCATAAAATGATTTTGTCCCTTTTTGTCCAGTTTAAGTCCTTTGGGCATATAGGAAGAGATTACATGTGTAGTCATTTCAAATAATGAAGATTTCTATGAAACTTAGAAGTATCGTTTATTAGCACTTCAATCTAAGGTTACTCCATAATATACCATTAAACTTTCAGACTTTTACAAGTTCATGTTACTAAATTACAAAGTAAAAGGTGTTATATGCAGAAGCATGAACTACGATCACTACGGTAACAGTTTCACATTACGAGCAGAAGCAAGAATCTGCTTAACAATAGATAGTAGCGTGATTTCTAATCGCTCTCCCAGCTCAGATTGACACACTCAAAATTCTCAGATAAATTGGCACCGCCTTCCTCTTACGCATTGATTAAAAAACCCAATAAGATTTATTCAAATGTAGTTGTATAATACTTCGAGCCCTTCCATTGGATAAGGGTTGGAGTTAGATGTCAGGACTCTTTTCTACCTGGCGCAATAAGCAAAAGTAATCAGTCCAATGCGAATGATTCAAAATCAGCTAGCAGACATTTATTTAATAAATGGAAGAAAATTAAAGTTTATAGCAAATGTTTGTTATTGTAAAAAGGGAAATGGATTTGTGGAATTAATTTAAGATTTCGCAATAAGATATTGACATTTAAGTAATACATTTTAGTTCTTTTAAAGAAAATAATAGATAATGCTCAGTTAAATAAAGGAAAAAGAAAAGGAAGTTTAGCCGGGTCAATCCATTTCAAGTGGTCCAGAAAATATTTTTTTGGTTGCTGAACCATTTTTAAAAAATCTGAAATATTTTGTACCTAACATGATGGAAGTTCAAAATGACCGTTATTTTAATTTTACCATTTTTTCTTTGTGCATGGAGGCCATCTTTGTTTCATCGTGTGCAGCGATTTTCTCAGATACTAGGATACACAAAATCGTAAATATCTCGTGTTTTATTTTCCCAATTGAAGTAATGTTTCCAGAATTTTCTTCAAAATAAAATAGGCTAAATGAACGGCAGTAGAATAATTTTGAAAAATAAATTTTTACAGCTGAAATTTTAGCACAAAATTTAAGATTTTTTCTAAAATCTATCCGTTTGCAAGAGGTAATTCTTCATGCAAGAAAAACTGTCAACCTTACATAATTTTTTCTACAAATAGATTCAAAAGTGCGTGCACTCATACACCAAATCCCAGATCTGGGAAATGATTTCTCTTTGCGAAAAAAATTCCAAAATTCGTCAAAAAATTAAAAAATCGTACTCTTTAGACATTGATATCTCTGATGGGGCACGAGATAAAAATCTGAAATTCTGGCCTTTGATAATATTTTATATAGTAAGGAGGAGATTTGACTACAAGCTGAGATATGGCACGGTCAATATGTAAAAACAATACTTCTAAACTATTGTAACCTACTATGTGTTTGTTCATATCTACAAAATGTTAAACTAATGGTTGATGATGCAAAGTAACAAAGATCATCTTCAAATTCTGGCTAAATCGTGATTTAAATAATTGAGATTTTATGCTAAGCCAATGCACTATTTGTCCAGATGAACACAACTTACTGGAAATGCTATCTTCCATTTCAATGCCCCGAAAATATTTTGGTTGATTGACCCTTTTAAAAAGGCTGAAATATTTTTGTACAAGAAACCTAATACGAGCGAAGTTCAAAATGACTATTACTTTAATTTTAATATTTTTCGTTTGAACATGGCGGCCATCTTTGTTTCATCGTGTGAAGCTATTTCCTCACATTAAAGTTTAATATCTCTTGTGTGGCGCAAGATAAAAATCTGGAATTCAGGCTTTAGATAGTATTTTATGGTACAGTTATGCACAAAAAAATTCAAGAAGGAGATTTGACTATAAGCTGAGATACGTTGATTAAAAAATGTTAATAAATGCTATAACGAGTACATTAGGAGAAATCAGATTAGTCTCGTTTATTACAATATTTACACAGAAAATATCTTAGTTTAATTTACAAAGCTACTATATATGCTCAACAAAGAGCTTAACACTATTTACGGGAGAAGTTGTGAGTTCGACCAGTAACTGCTGTCAGTCCATCAGGCTCCTCTTTCTCAAAATTTTATTTGGAGCCACCAATGTCTTGTCATCCATTGTTAACTTGAATGAAATTTTCTAGGTTTAATAATTGAAACCATATCAACTCGATCAGTTGCAACCCATTGTCTGTAATGTACTTTTTCTGAAATGTGTTCCGAGTAAAACTGTTGCATTAGCATTTCTAGTAGGTTTCTTCATCTGGACAAATAGTGTATTGGCTTAGAATACATTCTGAATTGTTTAAATCACACAAAAGCATTTGAAGAAGACATTTGTAATTAACATTTAACTTTGTACCATAAATCTTTAATTTAAAATTTTAGAGGTCAAATTTCTTTCGAGGACAAATTTTAGTTCTAATTTCAAACAATAGGTGGTGCTGACGGCGATAAAGGCCAGGTCGGCGCTTCACTCAGCACTGATCACCAGGCCTTCAATCGCCGTCAGCGCCACCTATTGTTTGAAATTCGAACTAAAATAAAACATTACGGTAAAAAATATCCTGACATTATACATAACCCTCCTGCAAAAAAATTTTAAATAGCTGTCACTGTTTGTAAGTTATTGAATTTTAAAATCCATCAGTCATTTTTGGGACACCCGGTAAATATTATTATTTTAGCACGGTTATTACGCAGTCCTCTGAAACATATTCCAACCCTCAAATCTATATTTGGTCACAGGATTTACATCTCTAGGTATCACTTTAACTTTTTACCGATTTTCCACACTGTGAACAGACACTTATTTACATATTTAGGACAAAATCGGGGCAAAAATCGCATAATTTTCTGCCTATTTAAAAATATTATCATGGTCGTCGATAACAACGGGCGAATCCAGCTAGTTACATATATAAAATCCCTCCGTGTATAACGATTCCGGGGTCAACTCATCCACGAGAAGAAACACTTATTGTGACCAATGACAAATTCCACTGTGAAAAGTTATCTCCGATTTTAAAGGCTATCAATTTTTTGTCCAATGCAAACGTTCCAGAGTGGTAATGGAGCGTTCTCATTTGTCAGATTTACAGTTTGAGCTGTAAATGGCGTCACTACATTTTACTGCGCTTTGAAATATTTTTTTCCTATTTCAAACACAATATTCATACTGTTAAAAATTTGACTCATTTGCTGCAGCATCACTCCTATAGAAAACTCTTATAGAAAACGATTAATTTGCTGTGTTATGGAGCATTCTCATTGGTCATAAAAGAGACATTCTATAAAAGCTGTGGAGTGACGCTGCAGTAAATGGGTCAAATTTTTAGCAGTACACTGTTAAAAATTTGACCCTTTTGCTGCATCATCACCCCCCAGCTTTTATAGAATATACTGTAAGTAACGCACACGAAGTAACCGTTTTCTATAAAAGCGTTGGAGTGATGCTGCAGCAACTATTAAAAATTTGATCCATTTGCTACAGCATCACTCCAATGCTTTTATATAAAGCGGTTACTTTACTGTGATATGGATCATTCTCATTGGTCATAAAAGAGATATTCTATAAAAGCTGTGGAGTGACGCTGCAACAAATGAGTCAAATTTTTAAATGTGTAATACGGTAAAGTAATCATTTTCTATAAAACCTGTGTAATGACGATGCAGCAAAACAGTCAAATTTTTAACAGTGTTTAATTAAAACTTTTTATTTAAGAAAAGCGAATGTGCGTTTTAAATAAAATATTGTTAGAATTTTTATATTCGTGTTGCTTTATTTATTTATTTATTTATTTTATTTTTATTTACTTATTTATTTTTTACAGCCATGAATGATTTCATTGTCACATAACGAATCACGATTGTTTACTCTTTTATTGTTGACATTTGTTTTCGATCTTATATGCTGACCCAGTGGCGTGGTTGGTAGTGGCAGCTGCTCCCACACCGCTGGTTCCCGGTTCGAGTCCGGCTAGCGGCATGGGTGTCTGTGTTGTCCCTTTGATCTGTAATAAATGTATGTAATGGATTTTTTGTAATAATAAAGTGTTCTGTATTTGTTTCTGTGTATTCTGGATCAATCGAGGCGACAGCCGTTGTAGCTATAGGCCTCAAAGCACTGTCCATTCAAACCAAACCTTCGATCTTATAAAGTATTTTCTTTTAAGTATTAGCTAATGATTTACAATAGTTAATTGACAAATGTTTTAAAATAGCATTATTAGTGCATGTTTTGCATTATTAATGCATGTTCATTTGCATGTTTTTTGTGAAATAATTACTGTAATTTTGTGAGTGAAATTCATTAGCTGCATATTCTATGCCAAACACACTCTTAATTATTTTACACATTCAATTAATAATTTGACTACCCTCTCATATTCGTCTGGAAATGGCCAAAATGGGAATTTTTTTTATACATTTTGGATATTTTTATTATTTTCTCTCAGTATTTTAAAATATTTTTTGTCTGTAGTTTCACACTGTATTATTTTATAATTGATATTTTACCTTACTTTATTCTTTTAAAATTTATGCATTCACCATTTGTTCATTACAATCCCTCCCCATCCACCAGATAGTTTTGTTATAATTTTAAATGCAGATTTCTATTGATTTTTTTTTTTTTTTTTTTTTTTTTTTTTTTTAGATTTTTCCCTCATGTTTAATTTTTGTATTTTTCAAAATTGTTTAAGCCTAAAGTGGCTATGATTGATCAAAGTTGTTGTAATGTTTTATCATCCTTTTAAAATTAGAAACACGTCATTTTGACGGGCTATCTTCTAGTAAATAATAATACAATAAATAGTAAACAATAAAATTTATCTAACCCTCGTACTAATGTATTCCTTCACAAAATTAAAAGAAAATATGCAACATTTTTTTAACATTTTATTGAAAATTTCTTAGAATTATTTAAAAAATAAATAAATTTCTTACTAATTTAGTGAAGAAATTACTGTAATTTCAACAGATTTTTTCTGTTTTTAAAACAAGCAAACTCTAATATATTCGATGCGATAAGTGAAAGGATATCTGTAGTAGTATCTGTAGGTTTATGCATCTAGCATATATCTTTACAAGACATGAAAAAAAAATAAAAAAATGTTTTGGCAAAGTATCAGTAAACGGTGTTTCGATAGTTTTATTGAATTACGTATATAGTATTTATTCGAAGCACGCAAGATAAAAAGAAAGCACACTCAGCGCTTCTGAAAATCTATTTATTTTTACATGTTTAGTGTTACATTGAAAAGAAAAAAAATTAAAAAATAAAATAAATATCATTTGAGGCCTCCTGTGTAATATAGTAATTGAATTAAATAAATATGCATTAGTATAGTAGCGCCGCTGTGCATTGATTACTTAAAAATAATTTATAAATAACATTGTAGCTTGTAGACTTTTTAATTTGTATATAATTATATAATTAATTCTGAATATTTCCATGTACTGCTTAACTAAAAATAAATAATTATGTATTTCAATGAAGAAAAAAGATATATTTATATCATAAATTAAATTTTTTAATCTGAATTTTTACTAGAATTTTCTAATATCTCTTTTTGTGAATGATGTTAATCATATTGAAGACTCCATTAAACATTAAAAATTTATACCATAGTAAGCTAATTTTTTTTTTTTTTTTTTTTTTACGCTGCCAAGAAAATCAAGTTTCTATAAAATTTAATAACACACATATTTATAATGTTGTTAATAAAAACAACATAACATACAACTTGTTGTAGTTGTATTGTTTTTTATACTCTAGTTTGTTAACTAACCACATTTTTAAAGTTCCTATTAACCACACTTTTTTAACTAGATTCTACAAATGCTCATGAAAAGAATATACATTCAAAGCCTATTTGTTAATGTGATTAATGAAGTATTCTCTTATACTGTTCATTTTGTCAGAGTAATAGCTTTAAAAGATTATTAGAATACATTATATATATATATATATATATATATATATATATACATATTCTTTTTACAAAAATGTCCCATTAGACTCCAAAAATACACGTCATTCAAATATTAACTGCGAATAATTATCTAATTTTTCTCATGAGATGATTCTTGTACTTATAAACTCAATTTTATCAGATGCATAGTACATAATATTGTATCGACCGAGCACTTTGGATAGCTTCATCTTCCCTATTATTTTAAAATATTTAAATGTAAAAAAATGGGAATTATTTTATATTTAAGTGTTACGTCTTTATATTACTATACTGAAATATTTTTTTCGTCTCTAATTTCAAAAATTGCTGAGATACAGCAGTTTGAAGATCTAGGATGTTGGCAACCTGAAACAAGATAACGATTAAAGAAAACCAGGTATTAATTTATCAGTCATATTCAACATTAGCTCTACATTATCGAAAAACTTGGCGGCAGTTGGAAAAATCTATCTCAATTTGGCGAATAAAATTTAGCAATCATAAATGATGACAACTTGGCTATAGCTTACTAATTTGGCGCAAATTTCTGTCCATTTCGGTATTCAATGATATTCTTTTATCGAGTTCGTCACATTTTAGCTTCTTAATTTTAGTAATATTTTTATTTTATTTTTAACTGGGAAATAAGGAATTTTCATTGTATCATTTAATCGAGTTCCATTAATTTTAGCTTCGTGTGTTTGGAAAAAAAATAAACAAGGGTAGGGAAAGCTATCTTTTTTGTCAGCCAACTCCGAAAGGACATTCTTTCTTCAAAAGTCGCATATTTGCATTAATACTTAATCAAGGAATTTATACTATATAGCGTTTCAAAAAAAAAATCCAAAAGTTTTTTTTTGTTTTAATTAACTTATTTTTCGCTTCCGGAAGAGAAAAAGTTGAAAATACTCTTCAAAAAGTGTGCTGTTTACGGTGATCAGTTCTTAATTAAATATCATTGTTAGAATTGTTTTACTTGCTTTCGTTTCAGAAGTTACAATAATTAAGACAAGACTCTCTCTGGCCAGTTATCGTTAAAAACTAATTTATTTAAGAAATCTTACAAAAAAAATCATATTTGGATAATAGAAAAGGCGTCTTTAATCCACACATTTAAAAAAAATTCTATAAGAGACAAATAATTAGTGACTCTAAAACTGAGAGAGATTACCTAGGAAGTTTCGATGCATGCACCACGTACGAAAGTAATTTGCTTCGGTCTTTGTTCAGAGCTCTTAATAATGTAAATCTAGCTTTAATAGGTACTTGGGAAAATCACTTGTTTCAGTTTTTTGCCCAGAATTTTCACAAGCTATACAGCTTATTATGGTTGAACCAAAAAAAAAAAAAAAAACCACATACATTATTGATTAGAGTTTGAAATTTATATGATTAAAGTTTCTTTGAAGAAATATGATTTTTTATGAAACCGTACCTATATATATATATATATAAATCATATATATCAAAACGGTAAGCTAAAGAATTAAGCATAACCCAAAAAGCAGTATCTACGCATGCGCGAGCAAGATTTCCGGGCTGTCCAGCTTATTCATTGACCAGAACTTTATACCATAGAGAGAGAAAAACATAATCACATCATCGCACGTAGTAACAACTTTTACTCCATGTAACATCATCAGAGCGCATGTGCGGGACGCTGTGTTCCAATGAGAGTTCAGTGTGTGAGGAAGACATTGGGTGCCTAAAAACAGATAAATATAGATTGATTCTTAGTTAGGAATTACGATTCATTTATTCTCTCATGCTGTATAGATTAGAATGCACGTTGCTGGTTGCTACCTGTAATAGTAAGTAATTTATCATTATATTATTTTGTCGTGTCCATTTCGTTTATTTTTCATAGCGAGTCCTAGTCTTAATTATTTTAGCTATGGATTTAGCCTCTTACGATCTTCGCGAAATTGAACCAGTCGGTAATTTCGAAGATCTAAATTACCGTTCGGTAATTTAGAGTGCTGTCTGTGTTCCTGTATGATACAGATGATTATCACCCTCGCGTTCGCCATGCCATTGTAAAACACGTTGTTGACAATTGGGATGTTTATCATCCGTTTATTGTTGGTGATCTTTCTTAGGGCGTTCCTATTAATAAGGTTAATGATTATTTAAACATTATGTCAAGAAACCGTATGTATGGTGGACACTTAGAATTACATGCCACAACAGCAATTTTTAATATTTTTGTCAGAATTTTTAATGCACAAAACGGTAACGTCATAAGTTTGGGTGTAAACACTAGGGGCAACATAGAAGTAAATTTATACGCATACTTATGTAAGTACGATGGAAATGGACATGAAGGTCACTATACGGTATTACTTAAAAAAGACAAAAACGAAAACTGCAAGCGAAATATATAGAGTAAAAAGATTGAGTCATATCCTTCCAAAAAACAGAAACAAAAGGAGCAAAATAAAAAATATTATGCTAATAGAAAAAAGGTAGAGTCAGTTTTAAAGCCATTTAAAATTCAGTATAGGTGTACTGTTTATGACAACATTTCAAATTTATCTCCGGCCAACTTAGGTAATTTAGACAACACATGTGCTTATTGTAATGCATTGTATTTTTCATCAGAAAAAAATTCAAATGGCTCATTTAATTTGTGTTGTTCTAATATGAACTTCAAACTGCCCGAATTTCAAATTATTGATGACATAAAAGATTGATTCATTGGAAATAGTGATATGTCGAAAAGCTTTAGGCAATATAATAATGCTCTCTCCTTTGTGTCATTTGGTGCCAATATTCAGTTACCTACTGGTTACGGTCCTTATTTTTTCAAAATTCTAGGTTCAGCACACCACAAAATTTCCCCTTTCTATGCGGAAAATTCGACCCATGATTCTTCTGGTCGAGTGTAAATTTTAGACATTTCTGAAGCAAAAGAAATTAAATTAGAAAAGGCTGAGAATAGTTCTATTAGAGAGGATATCCTTAATATAATAAATCTTAATTTAATTAGATATAATCCATATATTAAGCGCTATAAAACGATGCATCAAAAAATATCTGGGGAACGTGAGCTAGCTTTAAAATAAAACGGAGTGACAGTTGATTTTGTTATGCGCTTTTATCATGAACCACTATCAAATACCGGTCCTTACAACGAACCAATATGCTGAGAGATTGCAGCTATTTTTGAATCTAATGATGGCGCTCCACCATCTCATAGGTACATCAATGTTTATTCTAAAGATGGTAGACTGAAAACTCTAGATTTTGATAGTATGCATTGTGATCCAATGTCATATATACTCATTTGCCTTGCGGTGAACCAGGTTGGCATGTTTCAATGTCAGTGGGGGGAGAGAGGAAAACTAATGTTCGCCAAAATATTTCCATGAGAGAATATGTGTCTTATACACTTAGGGTTCGAGGATGTCCTCCTAAGGAAAATTTCAATCCGATAATTAATGTTGGGAAATTAACTCAGCAATTGATAGTTGATTATTACTGTCGTATTGAATGTCACAGATTAAAATTTATCAGTAGTCAACAGGCAAAATAGAGAGTTGACACATACGCTGGCCTTGCAGATTTGCACGTGCTGATAGAGAAAACTCACGGGCGGGACGGATTATTATTTTACTTTCTTCTTTTACTGGTAGTCCTCGAAATATGATCCCAAACTATCAGGATGTCATGGCAATGGTAAGAAAATTTGGCAAGCCTGATATTTTCTTAACGTTTACATGTAACACTTTATGGCCAGAAATAACTAACATTATATATCCTTTTGAAACTGCTAATAACAAGCCAGATGTTACAGTTCGTGTTTTTCAATCAAAAATTAAAGAAATTTTGCATTTGATAAATGAAAAAAAAATTGGTGAAGTACAAACATATTTATATAAGGTTGAATTTCAAAAGAGAGGTTTTCCCCATGTGCATTTTTTATTATTGTAAAATTAGAGAAATAGCAGACATAGATAAGGCTATTTCGGCAGAAATTCCGACCCTAATGATTCAGTTTTATGTATATTAGTTAAATGTCACATGGTACATGGTCCTTGCGGTAGTCTTAATCGAAACTCGATTTGCATGACTGATGATAAATGTAAAAAAAGGATTGCCAAAAGAATTTGTTTATGAAACTAAAGAAAATGTTTATGGTTATCCCATTTAGATAAGGAGAAATAATAAAAGGACTATTTCTAAATATATTAAAGGTAAAAATATTGAGGTTGACAACCGTTACATAGTTCATTATTATCCCTTTCTCTTACTTTATTTTCAGGACCATATTAACGTTGAAATTTGTGCGAGTGTTCACAGCATAAAATATATACATAGGTATGTTTACAAAGGCCATGACTGCTCTAATGTGCAGGTAACTGCTGAAAGTGGTGTGATTCATCTTGATGAAGTATTGCTTTCCTAAACACTCGATATGTTAGTCCATGTGAAGGTGCATACAGATTTGTTTCAAATCCAATACATGATCAATCTCACACATTCATTCGCTTGCCTGTGCATTTGCCAGAAGGGCAACGAGTATATTTTAAAGATGATAAAGCTGCGGAAGCTTTACTTAAATAATAACAAAACTTATTGCATGGTTTAATTTAAATAAGGATCCAGACACAAAAAGCCCTTTTATTTATCTAGAAACACCTCTTCATTATATTTGGGATAAAACGCTTTCGCTTTCGCAAAGTAATTGGCAGAATGTATAATGTTTCACCTTCTGAGTCCGAGCGTTATCATCTTAGGTTACTATTACTGCATGTAATTGGGACTACAAGTCATGAAGATATAAGGACTGCTCGCAAAATTCTAAAATGGAGGGCCAAAATTACAGTCCGGTTAAATCCAAATATCTCATTGGTCATTGAATCGCGTCCTTATTAGAGAACAATCTCCTCGGGGAAATGCCGCCTTACTCCTTTTTCCGAAGAATAAAAAACCGTAGCGGCAATTTTGAAGTAAATCCTATATGTTTTCATTTATAATCTAAATTTTTCACTTTCATTTTGTAAAATGTTATCAAAATATCCTAATTGAGTTAATTTCGATGGTTTGTCGTAAATAAGAACAAATGGTAACAATCGCTTCAACATTACTTTACCCCTCACTCTTTTTTAAATGGAGAAACAAGTTTGTGATTTTCACCATTAACGTACGACCAATGAGGTGGCTGGATTTCACTTGACTGTGATTTTGGCCATCTATTTTAAAACTTCGCGGACTGTTCATGATGTTGTTTTTTCTTCTTTCAAAGCAGCTTCTTACGTGGATTACTTCAGGACGATACCAAGTGGTTGCGTTGTTTGCATGAATCATCAGTTCTTTAAATGCATCTTCAATTAGTGCAGTTATTATCTTTCCTTTCTACTTTTCAACAACCGTCAAACGCTACTGAATTATGAAACTTTTAAAAATTATCTTAGTGAAGATTATTTGTAGCTTCATGAGCCGAATAAAGCTTATCATTTTAGTCTCAGGGATATCAATGAAACACTTAAATTACATGGTTTTTCTCTTTCAACTTTCAACTTGCCAGTTATTAATGATTTTATAACAACTAATCACAACATCACTTTTTAAAATCTAAATCTTGACTATAATTTAATAATTCAGCAAGCTAATCATGAACAACGTCTTATCATTAACGAAATCACTAAAGTAATCCAAGAGAATAATACAAATAAAAGCAATGCAAATGTCATAGATGGCTCCTTGGTACTGGGAAGACATTTGTATATCAGTGACTTATACAAAAATGCTTCGATTTAGGTATAGAAATTATCTCTCTTGCATGGACTGGCAATGCTGCTATGCTCTTACTAAATGGTCGCACAATACATAGTAAGTTTAAGTTACCCTTGATTCTGCATGAAACTTCAGTATCATCTTTAAAAATTAATAGCAAAGCTGCTTCTGATATTAACTCAGCAAGACTGATAGTTTGGGGTGAAGCACCTATGGCAAATGTTTATGAATTAATGACTGTTAATAGACTTCTGCAAGATATAATCACCAATAATATTATTTTTGGTGGGAAGATAATCTTTCTTGGAGGGGATTTCAGACAGGTATTGCGAGTAGTTCCACATGCCTCACGATAAACAATAACTCAAAATTGCATAAAATTTTTATCTTTTTGGCCATATTAAAAAAAATTTTCGGTTATTTAAAAACATGTGAGCTAGGTCAGATGAATTAGAGTTTTCAAAGTTTTTGCTTTAAAATAGTGAAGTTATCTATCAGTCAATGATGAAACATCATATGGTTCTTCTGTTATTGATTTACCATTAGAAATCATTGCAAAAGATGATATCGTATTGGAAATTTTTGGCAAATATTTTGCTTCGGCAGATCATGGTGTTAAGTTTTCTAAATTTGCTATTCATGCCCCCAAAAATGAGCATTGTAATGAAATAAATTCTAAAGTTCTAAATTTTATACGTGGCAGAGAGAGAACATGCTGTAGCGTAAATAATCTCATAACTGATGATGAAAGTCAAATTCTTCAATTTGCTGCAGAATTTCGAAACAGTTTAGAGTTAATTGTTTTGCCTCCACATATCTCATTAAAAGTCGATGCAACTGTAATGCTGTTAAGGAACCTAAATGCTACTCTGTGTCTTTTAAATAGGAGAAGATTAAGTGTGAGGAATATGCATGACAATTGTTTAGATTTAGAAATTATCATTCGCGAAAGAAAAGGGCAAAGAACTTTGATTAATAGAAACGACCTATCATCATCAGACATATCACTCCCTTTCTCTTTTAAAAAAACGCCTATTTCTCGTACGTCTGGCTTTTTGTATGACTATCAACAAAGCACAGGGACAAACTTTAAATTGTATTGGTATTTATTTACCCCAGCCTGTTTTCAGCCATGGTCAGTTATATGTAGCATGTCTCGGGTGTGTTCATTTAAGAACTTAAAGAATCAAATACTACCAAACGGCAGTAGAACACTGAATGTAGTATACAAAGAGGTCCTATAATAAACATTACACGCTTGCTTTATACATGCAAATTATTACTTGCATCAGTGCATTAGCTTGATGCATGTTTGTTTGTACTCAATTTAAAGCTTAAAATAGATCGAAGGGCTATCATGCGTCCAGTGCGTTTAGCGTTCCGCGTATTTGCCTATGTTTCGATTATAGAAATGTGCAACAAATTTGGGAGCTTATGTTGTGAAATAATACATTTTTGTTTGTTCTATGCATGTAGTGCCTCATCCACTTTACTCTACTTTCATTTAAAAAAAAAGGTTTAAAAAATTGTGTGCTATATATGAAAATTAATTTTATTACATGCATCAGTGCATTGGTTTGATGCATGTTTGTGTGTACTCAATTCAAAGGTTCAAAAAGATCGAAGGGTTTTTATGAATGGGTCGAAGGGGTTTCACCAATAATTAGCATTTAAACTTTTACACAATTAAAGTAATCCTTTTCAACTAAACAAAATTGTTGTCAATTAAAATTTAAAATATACTATAAATCCGATAATAAATTGAAATGCATGCCTTTCTTAAGCCAGAGAAGAAGCATTTGCAACAAAAATGGCTAATTTGATACAAGCCATAATTGTTTCTCTTTCCTAGGCGCTATTGTCATTTAGTAGCATAAATCAAAGTTATAATCTGTAAAGTAAATAAGCATATAGCTGGTATATGGTCTTGCATTTTTAAAAGACTGGATATGAATCTTATTTTAGGACATTTTTGTAAGATGTGCACATCACCAGTGCCTTCGAATTACTGGAGATGTTACCCTACATTTTTTTTTTCAATTTGTTTGCTGATTTCCTAAATATGTCTAATGTATTATAGATACCAAGGATTTATGTGTTTTGAATACCACTATTTCAGTTCATTAACAATTTCTTTATATATCCAAACGTTTAAATGTAAAATTAAGGCAAATATTAATTTTCTGAAATATAATGGTATATTCAAATTTTGTAGTTTTTGGCATCTCATGGGGGAAACCGCCATTTTTTTCAGTAGGCATGCTTAGAAATTAGTGTATACATATACATACATATATATATATATATATATATATATATATATAATTTAAATTTAATGAAAATATTTAGTAAGCACTAGGTGCATAATGTATAAACATTTTTAAAAACAGTAAACATTAAAATAACAATATTAAACAATATAAAAAGTCACCCGCAGATTAAAAGCCATCACTCTTCAGCAGGCGGAATGGCTTTAACCTTCCCCCCACTATTAAAATAAAGCTTAATCAGCAGGTTTCGTGTAATATGACAGTCTTGCATTAAATATGAAAATGACATATTTAAAAGTCACTTAAAAATCATTTCAAAGGTCACTTAAAAATCAATTCAAAGAAATAAGCTTTACTTATATATTGATGTAATGCAATCAATAATTTACACTCAATATTTTGAATCATAATAAACCCATTTAAAGAATAAACTTTTATATTTATGAAATCTTAATTGATTATAGTATAAAATGTAAGCAACTGCCACACTTCCGCCTGTACCCGGTTATTAGCATAAAAGATAAACTTACTGCATAAGCACGGCTCTTTAATTCCAGCAGGTGACAAAAACTTTTAACTCAAACGAAGACCAGTCCACATTTCCATTATCATAGCCTTTTATGTCCGGTCGTGACATCTTTCTACTTTTTTTCATCCACAGTCATCCTTTCTACATTGTAGACTTTTAGAAGACCGCTTCATGTAACAAGTTTCAGAAGCCAGCATTCTTTTCAGCTACGCCTCGAATCCAAAGAGTTGCCATTTATTGAAAAGTAATTTTTTGTAATATCTCAAAAATTTACTCGTATAATTATTTTTATAAAATAAATTACCTAAAAATTTATAAACCTGTTTATTTACATTGAAATCATTGCTGCATATTTTTTTTTAATCTAATAAACTGATTTATAACTGTATTAATAAAAACTTTTTTATTCAGGTTGGAAAACCAATGGGGTAAATTTATAGTATAAAAATCAAAACTATTTCTTTTATCATATAGATCGATATTGATAGTATTGTCTGAAATATTAAAAGAAATATCAAGGAAATCTACTTCTTCGAATTTCTTTGGATTTTTATGAAATTTTGGAGTTATAAACAAAAAAGGTAATTTGTGATGACTAGACAGATTGAAATTATAAGAGTATAAAGTTTTACATTTCTTTTAAAAAGCAATAATTTCTTTATGAATGGGGTTTAAATTTTCATTAATTTTAGTGTAAAAACTATCATTTTGTAATTCATTAATTATTGTATCATTATAAATTTTTTTACATATAACAGCATAATTGTTCGCAGCTTTATCCACTGTGACAAAAACAAATTTATTCTGCAAATCCTCAATATCTTTATAATCATTTTTATTAAGCTTTTGGTATTCATATCTATCACTATTTAAAAATGTAGATAAACTTGATTTAAAATATTTAACTATTTTATCTTTCCAATCAAAAAAAGCTTCCAAAGGTAAAGTATTCTTATAACTTTGTTGTTTAATAAAATTATCAATATCCTCATTAAAAATTATCAAAGCCTTTTTCATACTAATTTTTTCATTCAATCTAAATTTGGTTCCAAAGTTCATTAAATACTTTAGTAAATTCATTAAATTTAAACTTAAATTCATTCCGTTTGTCATATATATCAGTTATTAATTCGCTTTCTTTTAATATAATTTTAAGATCTAATGGTATTATTAGAAATCAGTTTTTTTTTATTTCTAAATTAGCTGGATAATCTACTAGTAATTAAGATATACTGGTATTATCAGTGTCAATTAAAATTATATCATCAATGTATCGATATAAATATTTTTTAATATTAAAATATTTATGTTCATAATGCTATAAGTCAGATAATATACCAGATGTACAACCACCTTATTATATACCGAGTTTTTGTATATATATTATGTTATCTTGCATTATGAAATTATTATAGATAATGTAATTTGTTAAAGTAAGAAAATAATCGGTATCAATGTTCGTTGAGATATTCAAATCATGTTGATATTTTTTAAATAGTGCATTTATTATATTATGTAGATCTAATAAATCTATGCAATAAAAAAGATCTTTGAAGTCATACGTAGTTATATTTTTTATGCATTTAAAATTTTACATATTATTGACCAGTCTATAGCTATTGTTTATATAATGTGTATTATCATTGGGTTTAGTCATTGTATATATTTGATTAAGAATTTTTAATAGAAGTTTATAAGCTGTATTATTATTAGTAATGCATCCAATCGTAACTGATCTAAATTTAATTGGATCTTATGAAATTTGGGTTTAAAAAATAGACATGGATATATAAAATTAATAGAGTTCATGTCTAATAATTTATAAAAACCTCTTATTTTACGATTATTAACAATTACGTCATCATTATTTTTTTTAATGAGTTAATAGAAGATATACTGGATTTCAGCAGTTGGTGATAATAGGATTTACATATAATTTAATAATTATTTGGAGATTTGTCCACATAAGTGATTACAAAGTTTTTTTTTTTTTTTTTGCCATTTAAGATGCTTTTTATTTATATAATACAGATGTGAAATATTATATTTTAAAGCCTTAGTTAATTTATTAATAAATAATATTTTCTATTGATTAAAATGTTCTATAGGTTTGTTGTAATATATTGCAATTTTATAAATAAATATAACTGTATGATATGTACCGTATTTTCGGGTGTATAGTCCGGTGGCTTATACAAGAAAAAACCTTCGAAAAAGCTGCTGCGGCTTATACACGGTGCGGGTTATACAAAGATTTTTTTTTTATTGGAAATTGTGATATTTTTTCTACAACTTTTAAACATAAAAAAATTTATTAAAAAAAAAAAACCATCAAAATTTGTAAATTTTTTTCGCTATGCCGCGAAATTTAAAGAGTTCTCCCATGTTTGTAAAAAGTTTTTTTTACTGCTTAAATAGTTATTTCTGGGTTTGGAAGAACTGTCGCAACTATCGCCAAGTATTGCACTGATATATCTATAATAGCTACCGTATATACTAGCGTATAGGTCGTGAAATTTTAGACAAAAAAAAGAAAATCAAAGTGGCGGGTCGACTTATATGCGAGACCTAAAAAAAATTATAAATAAAATATCAGAAAATATTTTGCTAGCGAATCTGTGCTGTAGCACCCCATTGTGTTTGTAGAGTAGAAAATCCAAAATCCGGAACCCTCCCAACCTCGACAATTCTGAATTTAAGATTTAGTTTATTTATCCAAAAAAAAAAAAAAAAAAAAAAAAAAAAAAAAAAAAACTACCCTATTCTGTTGCAAAGAACAAAAGAAAGTGCGTGATTTATGTCATTTCGGAACAATTCAGAGCACTCACTCTTTTCCAAAACAATTCCGAAGAATCGTTCCTTCACAGAGTCGTTTCATTTCGGAACGAGTATAAGGAATCGAACTTTTCCAGAGTCGTTTCATTTCAGATAGTCCGAGGAATCATTCCTTTTCGGAGTCAATGCATTTCGGACCGATTCCGAGGATTCGATCCTTTTGGGAACCAATGGCCAAAGATACGTATACATTTTATATCTGACAATTTGAATTTATCACAGATTTTTTTTAATTTTCGGAAAAATTCAGAAAAAAAAACGCGTAAACGCTGCATTGCTTGAAATTTTATCTTAAAACATGTAAACGCCGCAGTGTTTCTTCCAAAAATTACGTTACTGATAATCATAATGATTTAGCTGAATTACTGTAGGTATTATGCATCACGAAAATATTTGGTAAAATTGTGTTAAAAATTATGACTAATGGCTTCTAATTTCGAACCCTGATCGAAACACAGGGCTATACACCGATGCATCTCTGCGGGTTATACACGAACTTCTTTTACTGCACTGGTCGATTTAGGGGTGCGGGTTATACACGGGGTGCGGGCTATACACCCGAAAATACGGTAAATATTTTTATTTTAGAATTAATGTTTAATTTTGATAGAATTCTATACTTTGTACCATTACCCATAATGTTTTTAACGTAAAATCTTGTACAATATTTAGATTGACAGTGATCATTATTAATGTATTTTTTTAGAGAGGGGTCATTGCTTTTACAGGGGAAAGTGCTATTAACGGAAGTATTTTCAGAGAACGAATTATAATTAAATACACTATATTGCCATTGATTATGGGACACTTGCGATTTTAGACATTTTACTAAATATCTAGAAAAATACATGAGGAATCATCTCGAAACTCTTAGTGTATAAATATAATAGTATACGTCATACATCTCCGTGAAGATTTTTTACCGAACCTCCATAGGGGACCGTCAACAAATTAAAAAAGAATAAATATCTTTTGAATAACCCTGTCAAAACTAATGTTGCAAAAGCGCTCAAACTCTAGATTATGATTGAATGCCTTTTTATAATACACTGTGTTCATTTTTATGCAAATAGCATGCACACTCGCAGAGTAATTAAGGTTTTTATAGAAATGGTCCCAAATTTTTCCAAGTTTTTCCATTATACTTTTCAGAGTTCTTAATATAAAATAATATTTTTTTCAGAAAATATGACAAACAACATTGCACACAGTTCCCTGTAATCAGAATTAAAAAATAATAAAAATTGTATGAAAAATGAGTAGGTTTACTATATAATTTTTTACTGCGCATGCGTCAAAGATATCAAAATTTCATTTGCATATTATGTTAGCTAAATGTATAGAGCAACTTTTGTAAAAGTCTCAAAATCATAGCTTGAAAATTCTGAAAGTAATCGTCTATAGAAAAAGGACAAAATCCGTTGTTTCCGAAATGAAGCAAAGAAATGAGGGATTTTATCCAAATGCAGTAGTACATCCCAAATTGTGTATTCTATATTGACACTAATCAATGAATATATGGATACAACCCCTCTTGTTTTTGCTTCATTTTGAGAATAACGGATTTTCGACTTATTCAATTGACGATTATTGTCAGAATTTTCAAGTTATGATTTTGTGACTTTCACAAAAGTTGCTCTATACATTTAGCTAACATAATATGCAAATGAAATTTTGATATCGTTGACGCATGCGCAGTAAAAAATTATTTAGTAAACCAACTCATTTTTTATACAATTTTCATTATTTTTTAATTCTAATTACAGGGTACTGTGTGCAATGTTGTTTGTCATATTTTCTGAAAAAAATAATATCTTATATTAAGAACTCTGAAAATTATAAGGAAAAAACTTGGAAAATTTTGGGATCATTTTTATAAAAACCTTAATTACTCTGCTAGTATGCATGCTATTTGCATAAAAATGAACAAGGCTTATTACAATAAAGCATTCAATCACAATCTAGAGTTTGAGCGCTTTTGCTACATTAGTTTTGACAGGGTTATTCAAAAGATATTCATTGTTTTTTAATTTGTTGACGGTCCCCTTTGGAGTTTCGGGAAAAAAATCTTCACAAGGATGTATGACTTATACTATTAAATTTATACACTAAGAGTTTCGAGATGATTCCTCATGTATTTTTCTAGATATTTAGTAAAATGTCTAAAATCGCAAGTGTCCCATAATCTATGGCAATATAGTGTATCTGTCTTCCTATGATTCTTTGATATTAAAACCGTTTAAACACCAATGTTCCCAAATGAGAACATTGCAATATTTCTAATACAAAACATACATTTTTCAACGTAATAACGATATCTCTGTTTTTCCTATAAAATATAAAGCTGATTTTAACTTTTGAAATGAAAATATTAAGAATGAAAATATTAATATTATATGTTTAAGCTTATACCACAGGTATTAAAAAATATGTAAATTCATTAATTTGCATAAAAAATATATTATTTGCTTTTATCGTTTTCTCCATATTACTTACATTTGACCGCTAGGGATTTAAATGTTTTTGAAATTCGAGAAAATACTCAAGAGCAATATACAATAGTATTTCGCGAAAAATACTTTGTTATATTTACATAGGTTTTTAATCAATAATCACGTTCCAAAATGCGAACACTGAAATGAAAATAGCCAAAACAACTGCAGAAATATATTTTTTTTGCTGTTTTCTAAATTTGTATTCATAAATTAAAACATTTGAACCCGCAATATAGAAAAAACAAAATTATTATTACATTGCGGTATTAATTCGGCGTGAAAAGGGTTTAAAGTTTTTGATATTTGAATATTATTAATAGGAAGATTAAAGTTTTTGTCATTTATTATAGAATTCATACGGACTGTATTAAATATTTGATTAGAAAAAGTTACCACCATTTGAGTATTAGTAATTTGAGTTTTAGGTTTTTTTAGTAAATTAATATTGAAAAAATCAACTCTAGTCATTATTAGATCATAAAACAATATCTGAGAAACGCTCAGTTAAGGTTTTACTCATAAATATATTTAAATATTGTAAAAATCTTTCTTTTTAATTGCAAATATATATTTTGGTATTAATAACCAATTGTAATTTTTTTCTATAATTATTATACAGATTGTTTATTTGTTTAGTTATCGTTTTTTTTCTTCTTTTTTTTAAAGAAATTAATTTTGATGAACATATTCCTCTCTTGTTCTGTGTAGTTTTATTATTAATTTGATGATTTAAATTATGATAAATAGGAGAATGATCAATAGTATTGCTTATGGAATAAAAAACATTAACAGATCTTTTGAATACTTCACTATTAAGTCCATATGGATAAATTGTATTATAATGTTTCATATATGAAGACTCTAAATAAAGACGTTGAGATTATTTTTTTTTGAAATTGTATTATTTCAATTATAGTATTTTTAAAGTTATGTTTCTGAAAATGATCAATTTCAGCAGTAGACTGTATATTTTTTGCTTTATTTTTATTAAAATCTGAACGATGTTTATTTATACGTTTATGTAATGGACGCGATGTTTCACCTATATATTTCAAATTGCATATGTTACACCTTATACAATATATTACATTAAATGCCTTACAAAAAATAGATATATGTGGATCTGAAAATATTTGTGACTGAGAAGCAAAGGGAGAATTCTTACATCTAATATCTAAACATTTCGGAAGAAATAATGGAGAAGTGGGGCATATAATTGGTGACAGGATGACGATCCAGGAACAACCCTATTATTGTTACTGTACCGGGCACTACACTGCAAAGATTCATTAGCTATCTTTCCAGTATATAGAATTTTGCTGATTACTGTCATAATATAATGTTAAGACAAGAATAAGGCATAAAAATATATTTGAAGAAGTTGTAAAAATTAAATAAAAAAAATTATAAAAATTATAATTAAGCACACTAGTAACTTGACGAATATAATTTACTAAAGATTTAGATCTTCAATATAACTAAAAATGTACAATATGTATATAATGAAAAGGCAATACTCAAAACTCCAAAAATTCATAATTGTATAACCTTAATAACTGCAAACCTCACAATAATCACAATAATCACAATAATCACAACCCTCACTAGTTAGTAATAATTCACAGTACTAATTAGTACACATAACACATTATCACCTACATATCTTATCAAGAACTAGTAATAAATCTTTATACATAATCTACCGTAGAATTATACAAAATAACTTCTGAGTACAATGTACATAAATATTCTAACCTTTCCCATAGGCTTAGTATTAATCATTCTAAATTATTATAATATTTTTTAATAGATGTAAAAACTGTAAGTATATCAAGACATTGAATTGAACATTTCAATTAATTATTACAACATTAAACATCTAATATTATCCTTTATATATATATATATATATATATATATATATATATATATATATATATATGTTTGTATGCGTGAGTAAATGTATATATCTATAGATGTATAGTAGGGTGTATCACGAAAAAATTTTTTTTGAAATTCAAAACTGCAAGTTGATAAAAACTTTACTTTAATCTCATATTTAGCAATAAAAAGTTTTAAAAATTTAAAAATACTTAGATTTTCCGGAAAAAGGATGCAGTTTAAACTTTTTGACCTAAAATGTAATATTTTTATATATTTTTTGAATAAGAATATAAAGTACTTGTTTATTTTCAAAGTACAAAAAGATAAAGTTTAGATAGGCATTACACATTTAAAAAAATCGCCTCTGTCATTAATTTTGTAAGCCTCCCGGAATCTTATTAAAAGTCTCATTTTTTTGCCAAATATCCAAGATTTTCATTTTATTTCTTTTATGGTTTTAAATTTTTTCCAGGTAATTTTTTACATTTGTAAACCTCCAGATTAATGCAAATAAAATATAGATTAATTTTTAATTAGTTTATTAGTCATGTTTTGGCTCATGTCATTAGATTTCTTTTTAATTCAGCAGTAACACACACAAAAATAAAAGTAAAACATTATATTAAAAGCGTTATTCAAAATAAATTTCAACTTCATTGTCTGTTTATCTTGTTGGTTTTAGGCAATGCACCAGAAATGTAAACAGTTTTTTCAACCTGCAACTAAAATTTTTGTTTAGGGCGGTTGAAATACATAATTTATAATATAGTGAATTATAGAAATGCTTATTAAAGAAAAAATAATAAATTAAGTTCATTCCTATTGTGATAAAAAAAATAAATGAAATAATGATATAGAGAAAAGTTCTACTTGCTTTTTATTTTTGGACTGCTGTAGTTGCAAATGTGAAGTGACGCTTCGTTTTAAACTTTAGAATGTATTTACCGTCTAGAAATCTTGACCTAATGAAGTCATCTCGACCTTTAAAATCACAAACGTGTTTAGATGCAGATGTAACCTACTTTAGAATTTTTTTAACTGCCTGTGTGTATGAAAACTTTTAAATTCATTTCTATTACTAATTTCTGTATCAACAATCAACTCAATCTCTTGTTTGCTCAAGAGTTTGTTCCGTATCTATAGTACATTGGAAATCTATAAAATCGATGTTGTCTTCTGCTTCATTATTAACTTGTGGTGGTTTTAAAACTCTTTTTCCCATTGAATTCAATTTGTCAAGCTTTTTCTAATATTTTGCTTGCCAGAGATCTCGTATGCTTTCTAGAATCTAATAATATCCACAGATGGAAATGCTCTGGATGTATCGTAAAAGTGTTTCTCTGTAGAGCTGATTGAACAACAATCTTAAATTCATCATCCAATTACTTGATATATCGTATCACTTAAAAAAGTGTTTTAATTCATGAATAATACTAGGTTGACATTTTATGCTAAGTAATGTTGAGCATAAACATTCATGACAAGTTGAACTGTTTTTTCAGTTGGGGTTCGGGATCAATTGATGGAATCAATACACTTAAGGTCCTGTTTGCAAATGTCAGGCATATTTTATGGGAAACGCTTCGAAGTTTTCTGCTTGCCAATTCTTGGGAATATTCTGCTGTCAGTATAGATTGGTATATATCCCATACATATTTCTGATTCATGCTCAAATCTTTCTCATCAACCACTGGGAAAATACCATCTATTTTGATATACTCAACGATAGGAAATTTTTGACAGTTTATTAAAGTTTTACTTACAGGACAACTGAAATACATTCGACCATCTACGAACAAATTTTCCTAAGAAGTAATTCATTTAAATGAAGCAAACAAAACCACTACTCGCAGAGTGTGCTTTAAAGTACACGAATTCAATACAATTTATTCTTTAGAGACACCAGTACTTGTTGCTGCATTTTTTCGCCAGAAACACTGACTGGAGTTACGTAACCGAAATATGTTGAACATGATTCTTCTACATCCATGAAACTTATCAAGATAAACAGAAAATAATATGGAGATTTTCTGAACTAGTATTCTTCAGAATAACAATTTTCTAATTCAATATTGAACTTTTGTATTTGTTACCTTTTTCATATAAATATTAAACTTTATAAGTTTTGTTTTTGTGTGTGTGATATTTTAAAAATTGTTTCTAATGTCATGAGCCAAAATAAATGGGACTAATAAACTAATTAAAAATTAAAGTACATTTTTTTGCGTGGTATCTGGAGGTTTGTAGAAGTAAAAAATTACCTGAACCAAAACCATACACAAAATAAATTGAAAATATTGGCTATTTTGTAAAATAAAGAGACTTTTGATTAGATTTCGGTAAGCTTTTAAAATTAATTGAAGAAACGATTTTTTTAATATGAAATGCCTATATATACTTTTTTTGTACTTTGAAAGAAATTGATATTTTATATTAATGTATAAAAAAATATATAAAAAAATCTAAATTTTAGGTGAAAAAGTTTAAAATTCATCCTCATTCCGGAAAACCTAAGTATTTTTGGGGTAAATATATGACGATAGCGACAACTTTTTATTAACTTGAAATTTTGAATTTCGAAAAAAAATTTTTTTGTGACAGCCTTATGTATATAATGCATACATATCTAATTGTTGTAGCAACTAATTAAGTTGATCCGATTTTAATCGCACCGGTTTTTAAATTTCCTCTGCTAATGTCCGAATGGTTAACATTGTCGAGTTCCTCTTTTATTTGTATAAGAAATTTTAGAAATTTATGTAATTTGTATCTATTTTATTTCATCTAATTTTCTTTTTTATTTACTTATTATTATTATTATTATTATTATTATTATTATTATTATTATTATTATTATTATTATTATTATTATTATTATTATGGGTTCTAGGCAATAAACGGAAAATATACACATCAATTGGGAAAATTTTCAAGATGATGCTTTAAAGCAAAAGAAATGAAAATAAAATGTACGTATTCTTAAATGTTGTGTGCATAAGATTATTTTCAAAGGCTCCAGAAAATACTTAATAGTAACAACCTTAAAAGTCAGCAGAATTTTGAAGATTCAAAAATTCAATCTGTATTTGAATTTCTTTGAAAATAGTCTAAAATTGCTGAAATGCAAAATGAATGTCATGACTGAAGATTTTGTTTTTAGATATGAAATATAATAAAAATGTCTATTTATACACATATTAGTAATATTTGGTGTGTATATTTTAAAATTTATCGTAACATATTTCTGAAATTTATCTATCGCTATTCTTATATAATTTAAAAGTAATGCGATTTTTTATACTCTGGAATTATAAATATGTTTATTTCGTGTCTAAAACATATTGAAACAATCTCTTCTATCTCATAATATATATATTTCAATATGAAACAAAACTATATAAGAAGGCAATAACTGTTCTGTTAAACAAATAATTATGCTATAAATGTCCGAACCACAAAGACGCTGTCACAGATATTTTAACAAGTAAATAAAAGTATTTAGAAAAAGTGCGTCATAGTTTAATAATATCATAACATTATTCTTTATGATCATTTATTGTTTTTATTAAAAACACTTTTTTTCCTGAGAATTTTTTTCTGCAAATTTAACATAAAAAGACAATCGAAATCTTCTTCGACACTCCGAAATATTATTGTCATCTATTTTGTTAGTATAGGATAATGGAAAAAAAAACAATTTCATATTCGAAAAATCTTGCTTTGTTCAGTTTTCAATTTTTTTTTTCGGAGAAACTATTTGTGTGTATAATATTTCGAGAGTTAGAATGTTGAAATTGTTTAAGTATATTAGTCACGTTTTTCCTATGACAAAACAAAAGAGTTGAAATATGCAGAAAAATAATTCGGAGCAACAATTCATCTTGAAAGCTCTCATTATTGAAATTGTATTTTTATTTTTTTTAGTTATATGGTAATTAATAAAACACCTTTATGTATTTCATTAATTTAATTACTGTAGCTTAAGTCATTTATTAAAAGAAATTTCTTTTTAGCTCTTTCCAACTAAATTGAAAAGTGCAGGTGCTTTCGGTTTGTCTGGCCGCGGTCTAACTCTCGTACACATACTCCAATAGCCATGAATTTAATGAAAGTTATTGAAGATAAACCTAACACAAACTCTATTGCAAATGAAGCTTCTAGCATGATTGGTTAATTTATAGTCATTGTCAAAACGTTTCCGTTAATTTACGGCCTATGGGGAAAAATCGTTTCAAATGAATTGTGGAGATTACACCCTCTCAAACATAATAAAACTTACATGATTTATGAAGTGCACTAAAATATGCCTTCTGTGAAATATGTGGTAAAAAGAATAGTCGTTGTTCTTTTACAGGAACACACGAAAGTATTTAATTATAATAAGAGGGAATTATTTGCGATATATCTTAATTATATTTAACTATCTCATGTATAATAAAAGAGAATTGCGTCGTTAATGCTTAATATAAATTATTTTATGAATACTACTAAGTTCATAGCATTTACAAAGACACAAAAAGGATTTCAAATAGCATATTTTCTTAGTAGTACTGTATATTATCGATGATTAGTGATAGATGGATAAAATGCATTTTTAGTTAGGATGTGCATTTTTAAATTTCACTAAAATGTTTGCCTATTATGCAGTGCGAATAAATGCTATAGATTATAAACAGGACAATAGAAAAGAGTTCGAAAATGAAAATAAATACAAACGTAAATTATTTAAATGTGGTTTACACTAAACTTCATTCGGTTTCTTGAGAAATGTTTGTAGAATGTATGTAAAACGATATACAAGGTCACGAATAGGATTAGATGCATCGTCACATATGAATGATAATTTCTGAAAACGTGATTTTGGTAGTTTCAAAAGAGTTTGAGTTTAAAATAAATTTTAGTTAAAAAATGGTGTGTAAAAAAGGTACTATGCAATCCAAAGAAGGAAAGTAATGAAGTTAGGGCTAAACAAAAGTATAACAATATATTTCTATCTGTTAATATAAATTGCTAAAAAGGAATTTTCAACTTGTGCATTTTTCTTCATAAACTAAATGTTCCGACAATAGAGTATTTAAATAAGCCGACAGATAAAATACAGGGATGTTCACATGTATTAAAATACATATTTTGCTATACACACTAATACGTTATTTCTTTAAATAACAAAGTTTTGTTAAAGATTTAACAGCTTTCGCAACGGGAGCTTTTTACGGATTTTTTATTGTTTGGTCATTAATTTCTAAAAACAGAAATTTGTGACTTATTAAATGAAGAAAATGTTTCGATTAAATAAGAAAGATTTTAGTGGTAGGTATAAACATGGATTTATGAGCCTGTTTGCGGCACGTATACGTGTCGCTCGTCCCAAAGGGGTTAAGGAAGTGTTAGAAAGTATTTCATAATCTATGCTTAACGCTTGTTTCTTCTTACTTGTTAGAAATGGCCTTAGAGACATGCTTACACAAAGACTTTGTATTTAAAACTTTTGCCTTTGTGATTGTAGTGGTGAAAATTATCTCAGAAATTTCTATTATCTTCTAAATTAAATTAATCTTATTATATATTGACGAAAAACAATTAACAATGTTTTAATATCTTTACAAAATACTAAATCTAAATATTAAAACACCGTTATGTATTTTATTAATTTAATTGTTGTATCATATTTCATTTATTGAAAGAAACATCTTTTTATGAATTTAGTTAGAGAATTGAAATGCATGGATAGTTTAAATAGCATTAACAAAAAAGAGTTAAAATATTTACATTTTTGGCGAAAATTATCTCTGAAATCCTTATCTGCATCTAAATTAAATATCAAAGAGAAATTTCACCCATTAAAAAAACTGGAATATTACACTTTTATTTTCTAGTAGTGTAATAATAAATATTTTACGGTTAATATTGAAACACCTTTATGTGTTTTAATAATGAAATTATTATACCGTACTTCATTGATTAAACAAAAACCACTCTTTTAGTTAGAAAGTTAAAATGCATAAATAGTAAAAAATAGCAATAACATTTAATAATTAAAAAGTTAATTTTTTTGTGAATACTATCTCCTTCTGAAAATGAAGGAATGATGAAGAATTAAATGATGAAGGGAAATGTCATCCATTGAAAAAGGTAGAATATTACACTTCATATATTCCGAAAGAGATATTATAATTAAAACTTTACGCTAACTTTACACTAAAAACTTCTTTTACGAACATAAACGTAACTGATAAAGCTACATTGTCTTTAGACGTATTATCTTGTGGAACTTTTCCCATTAATGTCCAACCCAAATATGTTTCTAATACAATTAATCCCACTAGAGAGATTTTCTCCACGACCTGTTAGTAATTTTCTCAGTACATTGGCTACAATCAATATTTGAATAGTTCAAGAGTCTTACCAACATTACGTCAAACTTATGTCTTTTCTCGATAATTCTTTAAACCAGGATCCTTTTTCTGGTAGTAATGATGATTATAATCCTTAATTGTGATTCTTCCAAAAAAAGAATGCGCAACTTCTTCTTCTCTAAGTGGTAAATAATCCATTTCTTCGGCTAGCTGTTTAATTATGTACGGACTTTGAGAACTTGAATCTAAAACCAATCGAACATCTTTCTTCCGTCTGTCAGAACTGATTTTTGCTTTGAGCGTCTGGAGATATACTTTAGGATTTCTGTTAAATTTGGCCAGAAACATACTATCACCCTAAAAAGCCAGTTGAATCTCCCATTTTAAAAAGACAGAAAAAATAAAGTTTTTTTAATCGATGCCAATTTCTCACAAAAAATCAAAATACATTTTCTTAAAAAATTTAACATAAAATGCCACGTTTTCAGAAACACGCATAACTTTCATAACTTTTATTTTTTTTCATAATTTTTTCAAAACTTTTGAACAGAAGATGACGTCATGATTAAAAAAACACATTTTTTTCTCATAAAGTTGCTATATTTCTTTTCCCTCCTATTTACCTGAGACGCTAATTTCACAGGGATTCAGTAAATAAAAAGGGCACTATAATAATAAATTTTTGATTACGATAGAGTCTAAAAACGCATAGTTCTAGATTTTGGGGATTTCTGGTTTTTTTTAAAGCAGAGACAAATGTCAACAATGCAGGTATTCATCTGCAAAATTGTAACTATGTTTGTTAATATCTCTATGTTTATTAATAATGTTTACGTTTATTAATAATCTATGGCATATTAAAATACTAGAAAAAATTAAAACTTACATATGTAACTGGTATTTCAAAACAATGTTTTCGCCAAATCAGCGTCAGAAAAAAAATGGGGTACTGTGGTGCATATGTAACATCTTTGCAAAATTTTCAATAATTTGAAATTAACAGATAAATTTTAGATATGAATAATATTTGTTTTATGAGTTAGTCAAGCCAATGTAAAATTAATTACTCTGTCTGTCCCGAATTAGTTGCTACATTTGTATACTTTTGTACAGATTACTGATAATAATGATTTTACAATTTTTTTAAACATTTTTCAGGGTGATATGGTATCAGTCAATAATATTTACTTACCAAACATTTCCTTTGTCTTTTCTTAAATCAATAACCAAATTAGTTTTAAAAATACGGGATTTGCGTGCCCTTTTCGGCACCGGCAATTTTTGCCATAAAATGAGTAATTATCGACTGGCACCGAAATTCGCAAACGACTTTTTTAGATACTACGAACACCTTAATTTAAGGTTTCATTGTAAAAGCAAAATTTAACTAAATTATTATTGGTGCTATTTGCAAGTTTGGAATTAAAATTAGGTATCCCGGACCGGGCACAGTGTTAAGCCACGCCTAATTTTTAAGGATTCTTCCACAAATAATTGCATCGAACTATCTTCTACTAATGAATCGCAAATTCATTAGGAAGAAAATAATTTTTGATTGATATAGTGGCTCTGGATTCCCTAGGAAATTGTACGTGGCTTAAAAGCGTGCAAAACCCGTGCAACAATTTTCTTCAAAAAATTGTGAAAAATAAATGGTACTTTTGCAGAAAGTAAAAAACGCGAATAAAAATGCGAAATATTGATAATTTTAATCGCAAATAAAACAAAATTTAAATGATATTTAAATAATTTCTTGCACATAATATAGCTTCGGGATTACATATTACTAGAATTCGCGGAATAAGATTTAGACGACGAAGTTTTTCCTTTTTGAGATGGGTTATTTTGTACGGGTTGCCTCCGCCTGTCATCATAATGTATTCCATCTATGTTTGTAAAGTTTAAAATACATTGTCAATGTTTTTTACTTCTATATTTGTAAAGGTGACATCAATTAAATTGTCAATCATGCTTACGAGCATCTGATGTTGCAATGATTGTATTGGGTTAAAAAAAACCCCGAACAAGCCCATTTAAATAAGGAATATTTGGAGGTTTTCACTGTAATTTTAAATTCCATCCATCATTTAAGCATTCTTTTGTGATATTAGGATCATCTACTAACAAATGGGGCTTGGCATTATACTGTTGTATGTATATTGTACTCGATTTTTCGCTCCTTGGAAAATTTTCACATATTGTCGGCTAAAGTTTTCTATAATTATTTTCGGGTTTCTTCTTTATTATCACTTTCGAAAGTTTTTGTTATAACAGTTCCTTTTGCACGATTTTTAGAATTTCTTTTTGAATTTTATGACGTCAACGTTACTGATGCAGACAATTGTAAACAAACAATTGTAAATCAGAATCATCTTCTGTACCTTACAAGGAATTGTCTTACAAGGAATTATCTGACATGTACATCGCCTTACAAGAAATTATCTGACATTTCTTATGAAAAGAACGAATCGAATCCAGTCATTTAAGCAGTCCAGGAGGTAGTCCACGTATTAATGGGAAGCCAATGTATCACACAAGTCGTGAAGTTGCTGCAATAAGGCTTCATGATAACAACTGGGAAGCGATAAATTTTGTGACGAAAGACCATCAAAAAGCATGGTTCAGAAATAGTGCGAGCGGTTTGAAAGACTTGCTTGCTGCAAAAATCTTAAGTTTGCCAAATCTTTGTCAGTAAGAGGAATCAAGTGTCATCAAAGAAGAAAAGATGCAGTTGTAAGAGTTTTTTCCTCTTATATGCATTAATACCGACCCAATTTTAACAGACCAATATTATAAGCAACAAGTATTAACCAACTGTCCCTGGAGAGGAAATTCCGACTCTTTGTTGCAAGAAGGCTTGCCGTCTGTGCTTCAGTCACTGGAGGAAACATTCAATGAACTACATATTGATACATACGAAGAAATGCATTTTCCTGCTATTAGTAATATACATGAGCCTGAGATAATACAAGAAGAATACTTCGAGCTTTATCCTTATATGGCAGTTGCTGCCGTAATTCCTGTGTAGACAAATGAACAGATTTTGAGGCAACGCATAATTGATAATGCATATGAGTGGAAAAATGAGAGCTACAGTTACTCTAATCGGGATTTAATTAATTTCTGAGCTACTGTAAAGAGCAAAAACTTACAGTGCATAAAAAATGACAATTCTAACTCAATTTTATTTACAGAGGAGCAGGAAAAGATACTTGATTTATGCACCGAACAGCTTTTTTCTTTGCAAACAATGGATAAAAAATGTCCTAAAACCGTGCATATATTACTGGGAAAGCCAGAGCTGGAAAAAGTACGGTGAACAAAGAAATTTGTAAAAGGGTTACTCAACAGTTAGGACCGGAATCTATCATGATTTAAGCTACAACAGGTCCTGGTGCATTTCATGTTGACGGTAAGACAATTCAATCTATTCTAAAATTACCAAAATATTTTTAATCGTCTTGTCATTTAGGAAATAGCGCAATAAAAAAATATCAGCTCAGCATAGTTCCGGTATCATTTCTGATTATTGATGAATTTTAAATGATCGGATGTCGCCTAATGGCTGCCCTTTTCCAAAGATGTCGAGAAGAGAAGCCAGTTAGCAATGAAGATTTTGGAGGTTTGTTTATCTCATTGGAGATATTAGGATGCTAGCGCCTGTAAAAGACATACCTCTATTTCAGAGACCTTCTATAAAATATTTCGGCTTTACGCGGATAAAGAGTGTTTATCACTTTTGAAAAATGTTTCAGTTTAACAAAGTCAATGGGACAAAACTACGGTTAACAACAACAGTTCTGAGAGAATCTTGATTCGCTTTCGGTGGGACAAGTTACATGCGGCCACTATTAATCTCTTATGGAACTACATAAAACTACATTGCCTCCTAAACTATATAAAGATGCTATGTGACTATTACTCCCAAGCAAGCAAGCTGAAGAATATAATCATGAAATATTGCGTGAAACAAAATCACCGATTTGTCCACAGATTTGTTCGTAGAATTAGCGCGGAGGAATCATAAATGGTGCACTTGCAACGGTAAAAGATATCGTATACTATCCAGAACTTCATCCCCTGCAAGCTTGCCACAAGCTACAATGGTTGATTTTGACGTTTACCATGGCCTATTTATAACTCTAAGGCTTTTTCCCGTGACACTCATTTCTAAATTATGAATAGGAAATGTGTTTCATGTTCCCGAAATCCGTTGCATATGCTGTCCGAATACACAAATTCCAGATTTTAACTTTGCCAAAAATTGCTGTAGAGAGTAGTCTCAAAGAGTTGTCACTTGGAGCAACTTATGTCGCTATTAGCAGAGTTCGTCGTTTGGAAGATATTCTAAGAGAAGAACCTTTCACAAAATAAAGGCTCGACAAAATTAAAAGAATGGGATCACTTGCTGATAGAATAGCATTCAAGAATTACCTACGGTAAATGATGATTGAATAAATATTTGAAAATGAAGATATAACAGCGGTTATTAAGATATTATTTCACATTATTAAATAATACATATAAAAATAAAATTTATTTTTTATTTTAATTTTTTTTTGTCATTTATTATTTATGCGAATCCTTGTTCCCACACTTTGGACTCATGGGTGCTAGTTATTTTACACGGAATGGCCCTATAATTAACAATGAAAAAATTATAAAAACTTGTACCCTAATTATTTTTATGTTTTTTTCTCATTATTTTTTTCATTAATTAAACATAAAGTCATTTATTATATGAGGACCCCAGAAGCCTAAGGGTATAAGTGGTAAAATTGAAAAAAAAATTAACTAAGTGCACAGACCTCCTGGAACTATGCTTCTTTCTTTCCAGGTAATAAAATATAAATGATTTTCCAATTATATGTTACGTTTTACAGATGAACCACTTTTGCCGAATAATAATCAATATTGATTAATTTTAAATTTAAAGAAAAATACACTCTATTTTTGTTCATAGTTAATGAAATAAGATTTCAAAAACCACAGTGGTTCCAGCGTCAGTTTCCTTTTTCTATTCAGTCAAGTATTATTGATGTTCAAATTTAACTTCAAATACACTGGTGTCCAAAAGTTAAGTCCCCCAGGGGGATACCTTCTTTAGGTATTCACGGGCTTCACAACCCCGGGCACCTGAGTGATCTTTCTCTTTTCCTTTTCTTCTTACTTCCTTTTCGAGAGCAATTCTGTATGAGCCGATATCATCCTGTATGTCGACTCATGGAGAATTGTAAACCACCCAGGTGTTGGCCGTGCGTGGCGACCCGTGTCCCTGGAAAGGGGGATCCTGGCAGTTGAGGGTTACCAACACACTGGTTTGGCCTCTGCTTCAGGTAGACGGGAGGTGCATATTGGTCCCGTATGCATCAATAAGCTGGTCAGCTGACTTTTGTCACTGGCTTTAGGGATCATGGGATCGAGCAACTACTAGTCATCTCGTTAAGGGTGGAGACTGACATAGGATTGTCTTATGACCGTATGGGCCCTGGCTAGCACTGTTGCACGAATGTACAACCCCTTTTTGGGCTCGGTAGTGGGTGGTGCGGCCGGGGTCTGAATTATTTTTTTTTTCTAATATGGATGGAACTACTTCTATTCATTCTAATCCTCTCCCTTGTGGAGAGCAACAAATAGTACAGACTTCTTCAGTTACTGGTTTTTTTGTCATTAAACGTACCGATAGTCTCTCTAATAACTCCTTTAAAAATACTTCACCATTTCTAATTGCAAAAACATTCTAGTCTGTTTTATGGGATGGTCATTCTATTAAAAAAATACAATCTGGAGATTTACTAATTGAGGTTTCCACAGCTAAACAATCGCAACTTCTCTCCAATTGCTCTACAATAGCCACATTTTCTGTCTCTGTACCAAAACATAAAACTCTAAATACAAGTCGTGGTGTCATATCTGAACCTGATCTCTTATTCTCTAAAAAAGATGAACTGTTAGAAAATTTAAAAAGCCAAAATGTCATAGATGTACGCCGTATTACTATCCGTCGCAATGAACAAGTACTACCTACAAAACATATTATTTTAACATTCAATAGCCCTACTCTACCAAATAAAATTAAAGCTGGCTATTTAAGCTGTCCAGTTAGACCATATATACCAAACCCTCCCCGCTGCTTTAAATGCCAACGTTACGGCCATACTAACGGTACGTGTCGTGGATCTCTTACTTGCGCTCGTTGTGCAGAAATCGGCCACGACAATAAAACCTGTGAAAAACCCGAATGTTGCGCAAATTGTAAAGGTGATCATACAGCTTATTCTCGCACTTGTCCTAATTGGAGCCGTGAAAGAGAAATAATTACGATAAAAATTACTCAGAATTTGTCTTACCCCGATGCCCGCAAACTTGTTGAATCCAGAACACCATCCTGTGGAATTTCCTATTCCAGTTTACTTAAGAACCAATCAAAATCTGCAAGACATATAAGCACTCAGACAGATGTAATCTACCCATTACCCCAAAGAAAAAAACACGTGATGTCAGCTGTTCAATTGGATGTTCTGCAGGTTCAAAATTGGAGCGCTGGTTGCCCTCTTCAGAGCCTGCTAATATTCTGGAGTCAACTCAACTCCAGGCTAAAAATGAGGCAACTATATCCATTAAAAAAATCCCGATTCTTCAGCTTCTAATCTCCCGAAACCTGTTACTACTCAAAATACTAATGCAGTTACACCTAATAAAAAAGTTACGCCCATTAAAAAAACCGTTGATCAATCTGCTTCTAATAACGAAAAGACAAATTCTTTTCAGACTGTGAAACCGATCCAAAAGGCAAAGGAGAGGGTTCCCATCCGAGGTTCCCATCCGAGGTTCCCATCAGTGGCAGACTGCTACAAAAAAAACACCGCAAGTCACACCAGAACCTGTCTATTACAAATTTTAAAGATCCCAAACTGCTACAAAACTATGTGGAAGATGCTATGGAAGAATCTGACGACTCGAGTACAGAAGAGAATATTGTTTTTGACGAATTCATTCCGAATTAACTTCACATTTTTTATATTTTGACTTGTGCATCATCTCATTTGCTTTTAAAAAAAAAACAATTACTGCATTATTTTTGTTTTTTTTTAAATTGCACCTTGTGTTTAACACTTGCCGTGTTGTTTTTACCTCTTACTTTTTTAAGTTTTGTGTTCTTTAAAATTGTGTTTATATGATTATTGTGCATCGTCTATAATTAAATATATTTTTCTGTATTTTTATGCATTTTTAACAAAGGACTGTAGACTTTTAACTGGTTTTAATTACGCATATTTTCACTTGCTCTTAACTTTTTTCTATTTTGACTTGGTCTTGGCGCAGCATGTCCCTAAAGGGATTTTGCGCCATTAAACCCATTTCAACCAACCAACCAACCAAAAGTTAAGCATAATTGGTAATTAAGTAAGTAATGAAAGAAATATAAATCGAAATGTGGTGAAACTCCAGGTGAGTAAACATAATATTTTCACGAAGAGTTTTCCCCGAAATCAAACAGGGGACCGTCAACAAATTGAAAAAGAACGAAGATCTTTTGGGTAACCCTGTCAAAACTAATGTAGCAAAAGTGTTCAAACTGCACATTATGATTAATTGGCTTATTGTAATTTACTGTGTTCATTTTTATAAGGATAGCATGTATACTCGTAGAGAAATTAAGGTTTTTTTAAAAACAGTCCAAAGTTTTTTGCTTATAATTTGCAGAGTTCTTAATATAAAATAATGTTATTTTCTGAAAAAATGACAAACATCATTGTACACAATACCCTGTCATCAGAATTTAAAAATAATAAAAATTGTATGAAAAATGAGTAGGTTTAGTAAATACTTTTTCATTGCGCATGCGTCAACGATATCAAAATTTCATTTGCATATTGTGTTAGCTAAATGTACAGAGCAACTTCTGTAAAAGTTTCAAAAACATAGCTTGAAAATCCTAAAAATGGTCGTCTATAGAATCAACTCAAAATCCGTTATTCCTAAAGGAAGCAAAAAAATCAGGGGTTTTACCTAAATGTCGTTGTACTTGCAATATTCTGTAGGCACTGAACAATGGAATGTGGATACAGCCCCTCATCTTTTTGCTTCATTTAGGGAATAAAGGATTTTGATCTCATTCTATCAACGATAATTTTCAGAATTTTTAAGCTATGTTTTTTAGACTTTCACAAAAGTTGCTCTATGCATTTAACTAACAGCGTTCACGCATGCAAAAAATTATTTAGTAAACCTGCTCATTTTTCATACAATTTTTAATATTTTTTAATTCTGATGACAGGGTATTGTGTACAATGATGTTTGTCATATTTTCAGAAAAGAACATTATTTTATATTAAGAACTCTGCAAATTATAAGCAAAAAACTTAGGACTGTTTTTATGAAAACCTTAATTTCTCTACGAGTATACATGCTATCCTTGTATAAATAAACACAGTACATTACAAGAAGACAATTAATCATAATATGCAGTTTGAACGCTTTTGCTATATTAGTTTTGACAGGGTTATCCAAAAGATCTTCGTTCTTTTTCAACTTGTTGACGGTCCCCTGTTCTATTTCGGGGAAAACTCTTCGCGAAAATATATGACGCGTACTATTTTGTTTACACACCTGGAGTTTCACCACATTCCGATTCATATTTCTTTCATTACTTACTTAATTACCAATTATGCTTAACTTTTGGACACCAGTGTATGTTTGAATTCAATTTACTTGAAATACTTGAATACTTGAATTTTTGTCGCTGGTACCCCTTGGCTTCTGAGATCTTCATACGTCTCTAAGTTTAGTTTCCATGGACAAATACACTAAATAAAAAACTTGTACATAAAAGTTACAGTAGTTTTATATTACAATATATGTAAATACATTCCAATTCAATGCAATAATTATTTGCATACTTATAGTGAATGAAATGAGGAAAGAATGAGAAGTGTATTTTTATAATCCTTACACCTTTGAAATACGATAAGACCGAATCCCATTTACACTCAAGCCATTATAAATTAAACTTTGAAATTAATATTGTTTATATGAATGTTTAATGAATTCTGTGATATTGTAAATATTTAGATCGTTTTATAAGATTTTAATTCGACTTTGAAAGTGATTATTTTATTTTGATTAAGTATTCAGATAAATATAAATATTTAAATTAGGATGACTTATATACCAAATAATTTTGCACATCCTATTAATAAATTCTACGTATATATGTAAATTTTAATAATTAACAAATTTCACAGCAAGATGCAAAATATTCATTTAAGGCGTAGATAAATACACTTTAGCGAAATAAAACTAAATAATTCACGACGACCACATGCATATTTTATGTCTGACAACAAGTATCATTTTTTTTCATAAAATACTTCTAACTAGTATGTTTAAAACATCATTCTATATTTGTTTAGCTGATTCAAAACAACTGGAAAATGATTCATTAATAAATACTATTGTAGATGAAGTTAAATTTCTAGTTCATTTTACTTTCGTAACGACTTAAATTGAGAAAAAAAGAGGAACTGATTTTAAAATGAATTTTAAATTTTAACCATAGTTTGTTAATAAGTTGTTATACAATAAAATTCAAATTAGTGCTGAATAATCCTTAATTTGATATCTCGGATAAGCCCACGGTGCCATTTCGTTACTAAAGCATGCAAATGCTTTAATAAAATATGTAACATTTAACAGAATTGTTTTATTTCTATTAACATTGAAAAAGCTGAGTGGATGAACATGCGTTTTCACATGGATCAATTTATTTGTTTAAAAAAGGTAAAAAAATCGCCAGACTTCAAAAATATTTCCTGAAATGGTAACCTAGCTATTATGCTTAATTTAAGCTATCGCTATTGAAATTTCACTCGTTTGTCGTCTGTAGTTTGCAAATTTTTTGCTGTAGACCAGGGGACGGAATGGCTAAAATAGAGATACTGTAAATGTGGTGGAATGGCCATGCACCTAGAGCTGCATTCTTTTAACAGTACAGACTCTGGCACAGTATGATGTTTACAATTGAAATTTGAAAATATATCAAAAATGTCCTTGCAATCAGCTCTTTGTATCTAAACCTTGTTGCACATTTAAGGAATTTAAAATTTTCGTCCATTCTGGATACACATTACATCACATTTAGTTTTAGTAAATTTCAACACTACTTATTCTAAACGCTTTAACCCTTTTTTTAAGTAAAAAAATTGAAGCTTCTTTGCGGACATAATAATGTTTACTCCAGTGTAACAGGGTATTTTAAATCACAAAAATGATGTGATGATTTTAATTTAAAGCTAGCGATAAATTAGATTTTGAACTATCTCTAATGTACAAGGGCTTTTTAAAAGAACAAAATCACGCAAATTACACATATCCCATGCAATTTATGTTGTAAATATGTTCTTATTTTATTTTAAATGTTTTGTAAAACTACATGTTTTTCTACTTTTAATACACCGATATTTAATAGTAGTATATTTTCTATGTTTAATGTTGCTGACATACACCAATTTGGCGTGTACTGAAAATCGTGTCTATCAAAAACCACTAAACAACCACGTATCGCTGAAGCAAATGCTTTTAATTTTATGAGAAATGTTCATGCTCATTCACTTAACTGTCAATATTTTGAATTTTTTTGAAGAAATCACGAAGGAAGTTTTAGAGGATTAATTTTATTTAAACTTATATTACAAGTAGATACTTTAACTTTATCGCTGGTTTGTTGTCAATTGAACATATTAATAAATTCAATTCATCAATTTAAAATTGGTTTTTTATGTGCGATTATGTTGTGTAAGGGAAACTTCAAATACTGTTTTTTTTTGTTTTTTTTTTTTTACATTTGATGATTCCTATTTTTTTTTTTATCAGCATCAACACATGCCATTAAAATTTTGTGTCTTACAAGGATACTGTACAAAAAGTTACTTGTGAGCTTATTAAATACAAGCTGTTCTGCCCGGCGTTACCCGGGTTCATCAAAAAATAGCAAGAATTGCGAAAAAACTCTTAAAATCATAATAAAAACTTCGGAAAATTTAAAAAAATGTTGCACGAATTTCGTCTAAACTTCGTTGAAAAGAGAAAAGAGATCAGAATTCAATAAATTCGGCGAAAAATTGAACCTCTAAAAAATCGAAGCGGTTAGCGAAAAACGTAAACATCGCTTTAAAAATGGCAAAATTTTCAAAAATCACGGAACTCAAAATTTACTCTACTTGGATAAATGTTTTCAATCTATTTAATTTGATAATGTAAAAAGTACTGAAATACGAAAAAAACTGCTAAAAAAACCGCAATAAAAATCTTTAACCGCACAGGAGAAAATTTATCATATTAGCGAAGAAATTAAAAACAGAATTCCTTTTCCGCATCTGAAAAAAATCGCTGTGAACTCAAAAAAAGCATATTGCATTAAAAATTGCTGTAGATGAAAATAAGAGAGCAAAACAATTAAAGTGAAGGATAAAAGTTTGAAACCTAACTCTTATTAGTCTAGAAATTTAAAATCGAATACCTTTAAAAATGTTTAAAAAAAAAAAAGACTGAGAAAGCCCAAAAATTGCATTGAAGATTGTAATGAAAGTCGTAAAACATTAAAAAAATCCCTAGGGTAAAAATTCACTGTTATAATATAAAATATTGTAATCAAGAAATTAACCATATTAACCAAAAGTTTGAAATCGAAATCGATTTCCGGATGTAAAAAAATCGCCACGGAACTTGAAGAATAACTAAAAATTACGTTGAAAATTGCATTAAAAATAGCTAAATATTTGAAAGTCAATGCTTAAAAAAATAATATTAAGGCAGGGCGGGGGGGGGGGGTTATGATCGAAATCATTCATAAATTACAAAATGTAGGCATGGGACGCCAAAATCACATTAAGAGATAAAACATTGCATTCGAAACATAACTACATTAAACAAAACGTTTGATATGAAAATTGGTTTCTGAATGGCAGGAAATCGCCAAACAACTTTAAAAAATGGCTAAAAATCGTATCGAAAACTATATTAAAAATCGCTGAATATTTAAAAGTCAAGGCTGTAAAAATTTAATATCCAGTCGAAAATATTGTAATTGGAAATCGTTCATGAATAAGGAAAAGTCAACACGGAACACCTAAAATCACCCAAACTAACTAAAAATTACATTGAATACCGCATTAGAAATTGGCAAAATTCATAAAAGTGTGGAGAACAAATTGTACTATTTATGCTACAAGTTAGAAACCGAAACTCTTTTACCGATGTCAACAACTGTCCCAGAACTTGAAAAATCACTATAAAACAAATTAAAAATCAGTAAAATTCAAAAATCCGGACAAAACTTGCCATAGTAAGTAAAACATTTATATTAAATTCCTGCGGACATAAATTACCATAATGGGACAAAACATTGAAATCTGAAGTCTTTCATTAGTTAAAAAATATTGACACAAAACTTGCTAAACATTTTATGAAAATACACAAAAAATCTGAATCATTGATGTCAAAATTTACTACATTAAGCTACAAATTATTTAAAAATTCCTTTTCCAATTGTGAAAAAATCGCAGTGGACTCGAAAACATCTAAAAATTGTATTTAAAAATTCATTACAAATCGTTTCAAATTTAAAAATAGCGGGGACAACATTTACATTAATAGAGTAAAATAGGTAATCTGAAATTTCTTAAATACGAATGAAAAAATAGGTAATCTTAAATTTCTTAAATACGAATGAAAAAATCGGCGCAAAGTGTGAGAAATAATGAAAACATTGCTAAAAATTGCATTAAAAAATCAATAAATTTCAAAATTCGTAAATGAAGTGTAAATGTTTGAAACTAATTTCCTTTTCGAAATTTCAAAAAATAGCCGTGAGATTTAAAAAACCAATACAAAACCATTGAAAAATTCATTAAAAATTGCTAAATGTAAATACATCCCGTGAATAAAAAAATATTCTAGTCGTGTAAAACGTAGAAACCATTCTTTTTTACATGAATTACAAAAAAATCGACGCAGAACACAAAATATATCAAAAATCACATTGAAAATCGATGAAATTAAAAAAAGGTAAATGGTCAAATTTACTATATTAGGCTAAAAGTTTGAAACCAAAATAATTTTTTAATTGTTAAATTACCACTGTGGTGGGGATCGAGAAAAATAGTACTAAATCGCATTAAAAAGTTCGCATTGAAAAATGCACTAAATATCGCTAGTTATTTTTTAAATCGCAGTAACCAGAATTTCTTCAAACGGATAAAACATTCTAATTGGAAATCTGAATTATTTGATTATCCGGTTGACCAAGAAACTATCTGGGTCAAACCATAAGATTAAACTACAATAATGGCGGATCGTAAATTCCATATTCACTTGACATTAAACATGTAACATATGTTTGTTACGTCATCAAGTGGTTTTTACTTCTTATTTTTATATGTATTTGTATTAATGTTTTTCTAAATTATCTCTTCTTTCATTATTTAACATAAAAATTACATTTATTTGCATAGTTTGGCTTGTTTCACGATTGATATAATTTGGCGAAATTGGTTGACAGGATAATCACGTTGTAAAAGGAAATCCTTTATAGATAATAAAAAATTTGCACGGAACGCAACAATTCTTGAAAAATCGCGTTAAAAATCTCTAAAATTATATTAGATTAAAAGTTTGAAATCAATTTTTACTTCCGAATATCAAACAATCACCATAAAACTCGAAAAATTTCTAAAAATTGCATTGAAAAGTGCATTAAAATCACTAATATTAAAAAATCACAGAGGTCAAAATTTACTCTAATAGGGTAAAACGTTGTAATTGGAAATATCTCATGAATGACAAAAATCCGACATCAAACGCAAAAAATCTCGAAAAATCGCATTAAAATTAGCTGAAATTCATAAATCTTAACAGCTAAAATTTAATACATCAGCCTGAAAGTTTTAAGCAAAATTCCTTTTACTAATGTCGAATAATAGCGGCAAAAATTACTTTAAATGATTCACTAAAAATAAAACATCGTTGCACGAAATCCAAATAAATTATATTGAAAAGAGAACAAAATTCACTAATTTAGGTCAAAAGAATGAATTCGATTTCATTTTTGCTAATGTGTAAAAATTGCCTCGAAACTCACTAAAATTCGCATATGAATTAAATTTAAATAAAAAAGAATATTGCCCAGTTATACTGATGACATTGAGCTCACAGGCTACGCATACTAATTGTGTATTACAGCCTTACATTTTCAAGGGTTAATTCCGCTGGAAAAAAAATAAGAAAGGGAAACAGCTCTCTCCTTTCCCCTTTTTTATACTTAATCATTAAACCTCCTAAACTATCAAGAACATGCTTTATCATATAAAAAAACCATATTCAAAATTCAGATCAATCGGATAATTCTTAATAAAAACCCATTTAACATTTATATAATTTAATAGGAGCTATTCCCTATTATATACTTATCCATTAAACTTCCAAAACTATTCAGAGATTTGAACGAAATCTGACAATTTTGCTTGAAAAACCCTTTTTATCTCAATTAAGGGGAGGGGCATTAGAACCCCCGTTCCCCCTTTTTATACTTATTCAATGAACACCTAATAATAGTCACGAAATTGCCTCATCAAAATGAACCTATATCTAAATTTTTGAACGAAAACTGTTAATTCTGATGAAAAATCCATTAAATCAATTAAGGGGAGGAGCATGAGCCCCCCGTTAACCCTCTTATGTATTTCGAATGAACACCAAAAACTAATCAGGGAAGCGCCTTATCAGGATATACCTATATACAAAATTTCAAGTGGATCCGATATTTTTATCATGAGTTATCGCGTTACGCACGAACGTACGAACGTACATACAGAACGGGCGGGCACATAAGCTCTCAGGCTATGACAGCCTGTGAACTAATAAAGAATACTGCCCAGTTAAACTGATGGCTTTGAGCTCACAGGCTACAAATACTAATTGTACATTAAAGCCTTATATTTTCAAGGGTTAATTCCGTGCGAAAAAAAAATTAAGAAGAGGAAACAGCTCTCCCCTTTCCTCTTTTTTTATACTTAATCATTGAACCTCCTATACTATCAAAGACATGCTTTATCACATAAAAAATCTATATCCAAAAAAAATTCAGAGCAAATGAGATAATTCTTAATAAAAACCCATGTAGCATTTATATAATTTAAAAGGAGTTATCCCCTTTTTTTATACTTAACCATTAAACTTCCAAAACTATTCAGAGATTTGAACGAAATCTGAAAATTCTGCTTGAAAAACCCATTTATAAAAATTAAGGGGGGGGGGCATTAGAACCCCTGTTCCCCCTATTTATACTTATTCAATGAACACCTAATAACAGTCACGGAATCGCCTCATCAGAATGATCCTAATCTAAATTTTTAACGAAAACTTAATTCTGCATGAAAATCCCATTTATATCAACTAAGGGGAGGTGCATCAGCCCCCCGTTCCCCCTCTTATACATATCGAATGAACTCCAAAAACTAATCAGGGAAGCGCCTTGTCAGGATATACCTACATACGAAATGTCAAGTGTATCGGATATTTTGATCATGAGTTATCGCGTTACGCACGAACATACGAACGTACATACAGAACGGACGATGACATAAGCTCTCAGGCTATGATAGCCTGTGAGCTAAAAACTAAAAATCGGCCTTCAAGGTGTAAAATTTCATATATTAACTTCGTGCAGCAGTCTCTCCAGAGCATCGCCAGTACTTTAAAAATTTTAACATGCATTATAAACCACCTTAAAGTGTAAAACAGGTCTCCTTATTACATTTCCTAATTTTTTTCGCGACCCTCCTTTCACGCACCCTGAAATGTGCCACACGATTCTTTGTTTACATTTTTTATCATGTATTATAAACCATTTTAAAATTTAAAATAAATCACATTGTTATATTTCCAAATTTTAACAAAATCGGGTTCTGTTAGTTCCATTTTTCACCACCAGCTAGCGCGCTCTATTCTTCAAAAAATTTATCAAAACGATACTCTATTAAAAAAACCTATCAGGTGATATATTACTCGAGGGGGTAGCGGTTTTAAGCAAGAATTTAAGATATTTTATGAAATTGCTATTCGAAAATAGTGGTAACTAAATTTTTGACATTTTAGGTAAATTTCGCAAAAAATATTACTTATTGCATTCTCAACAGCTCAAGATTTTGATAGAACAACTATGAAAAAAATAGATGCTAAATGCAAAAAATCTTGAAAAAGCGTTAAAAATCACATTGAAAATCGCATTAAAAATCGTTAAAATCTAAAATTCGTAACAAACACAAAATTTAGGGCTAAAAGTTTGAAACGGTTTTCTTTTTATCAATCTCAAAAATAAATAAATAAATAAATAAATAAAATAAAAATAAAAATAAAACCGCAAAATGAGAAAAAACACTAAAAATTCGTTAAAAATTCAAAAATCGCTGTACAAATTCCGAATAAACTTTGCTGAAAAGAGAAAAAAATTGCTATATTGGGTTAAAAGATTGAAACCGTATTTCTTTCACTAATGGGATAAAACTGCAAAAAGAACGCTAAAAATCGCCTAAAAATTATCAAAAAAATCTAATAAAAAAATTGAAAATCGGGCTTCGAGATGCAAAACTACAAGTATAAAAGTACCTTTCTTCCACATTTTGTTACTCAAGGTACAGCAGACTCTTTAGAACAGCGCTGACACTCACACAAACTAGTCTCTTTATTATTATAGATTTTAAAAAATAGCGTTCTATTAGTTCCATTTTCCACCACCAGGTAGAACATTCTATTCTTCAAAAACTTTATCAAAACCATACTCTGTTAAATAACCTATCAGGTGATATATAACTCGAGGGGGTAGCGGTCTTAAGCAAGAATTTAAGATAGTTTATGAACTTGCTATTCGAAAATTCGTACCTAAATTATTGACATTTTAGGTAGATTTAAAAAAAAAATACTGCTTATTGCATTCTCAACAGCTCAAGTTTTTGATAGAACAACTATGAAAAAGATATATGCTAAACGCAAAAATCTTTAAAAAACGTTAAAAATCGCATTGAAAATCGCATTAAAAATCGTTAAACTCTAAAAATCGTAAGAAACACAAAATTTGAGGCATTAGGCTAAAAGTTTAAAACGATTTTCTTTTTATCAATCTCAAAAAAAGCCGCAAAATGAGAAAAAACACTAAAAATCGTATTAAAAATTCGTTAAAAATTCAAAAATTGCTGTACAAATTCTGAATAAACTTTCTTGAAAAGAGAAAAAAAATTGCTATTTTGGGTTAAAAGAATGAAACCGTATTCATTTCACTAATGGGATAAAACCGCAAAAATAACGCTAAAAATCGCCTAAAAATTATTTTAAAAAAATCTAAACAAAAAATCGAAAATCGGGCTTCGAGGAGCAAAACTACATGTAAAAAAGAACCTTCCCTCCAAATTTTGTAACTCTACGTGCAACAGTCTCTTCAGAACAGTGCTGACAGACAAACATCCTTCTCTCTTTATTATTATAAGATAGATTAATTAGTGTGTTGTTACAATATAAATCTTATTGAAATATTAAACATTAATATGGCAGATTTTATTTATTATAATATATTCAGTATTAAAGTTTTGTTACCTTTTCTTTTACTCTTTTTATTTCTTAAGACTACAAAATCTCTTATAAGAGGTTTCATTGTGCTAAAAACTTTGAGACTTAGAAAAAATTCTTTTGGATCACTATTTTTTTTTGTTGTTGTTGTTGTTATGCATATGGTATCATTTATTTACAATAATACACAAGCCAATTTTGTCAAAGAAGATTTTTTTTTTTTTTTTTTGAAGTCAATGAAAAATATTTGCTGGACGTGTATTTTGAAATGTTATACGCATTTTAAAATTGAACATTTTTTTAAAAAGTGAGGGATTAAAAAATGAGGATTAATTCTGTTTATCATATTTAGGACTGCAAAATAGTTTATATGCTTTTCTATTTATTCGCAGAACATCCGAATTGAGATTACCCATTTCGTTAAAAAATATATAACATGCAAAGCAGCATACATACAGTAAAATACCCGTAGATCACATAGGGCTGCGTGAGAAAGAAAATCTTGTTTTTCAACTTGACTATAATAGCAGAAATTGGATTTTCGATAAGTTTTTCAAATTATTCATTTAAACAGCATATTTTCCCCAAATTCATATTAAGGTACTTTAGGCATGAAAAGCGTCAAAGTTTTCAAAGTTTTAATTTTGTTCCGATGTTAAACTCCCACCTTTCCCAAAACCTTTCATCTATATGCTTTTTCTTTCTTTTTTTTTTTTTTAAATTCCAGTTAGAGGCAAAGTTATGGCTTTATCAGTTATACCAGCTCAATAATTGAAACAGTGTTTTCAAAAATTTAAAGTATTTTTTTTCTCAAAATGATGATTTTGGATATAACACACAGTGATCTCAAAAACCCTGAATATTAAAAAAGCAAATAAAGCCTTTGTGTAAAAATGTACAAGGATAGAAAATTAACGATTATAAATGCACAAATAACGCATGAAAAGTTAGATAAATGAAAGGTAAGTCATTTAATTTAATTTTTTATCTCTCCGTGATCTGGTAGATGTCTCTATTTGTCCACTCAGTTTTTTACACTGCATTATTTATTTAATTTTGGTGCGTTTGATCCCGTAACATATATAATAGCCAATTCTGCTCACTCTCTTTACTCAGCTTTGCCTTTTCTAGCATGCTGAGTCTTCCACTGTTGACGACTCTCGATGGTAGATTCATAACGGCTGTTTTCTAGCTTTTCACGATTTCTGCATTTCTAATCGTTGGGTTTCTATCCTGATACCTTGAATTTTATTTCAAAAAAAATTTTAATATGACTTATATTAGCCTACATAATTTTAAAATACATTTTCCTGTTTATTGCTTTAAAGATATTTTATAAAAATTCAAGACTTAGAAAATAATTTTTGAAAGCTTTCAAAAAAGGCAATGAAAGATTTAAAATGCTTGATACACAAATTTATATCCATCAGCAAGAACAACATAAAATTAGGTACTTTTGTTGTAGCTCAATAAAATAACTATTTTATGACCTTACTTTCAAACTTAAACTGAATATTTCGGAGGAATATTTAGAATCATGAAGCTGCAACTGACAAGTTCAAGCATGATTTTGTTTCCAGAGATATTTTATTTTTCTACTAGCTGACCCGCCCGGCGTTGCCAGGGCCCGTATTAACAATAATAACCTAACTTGAAATTTGTATGATTTTATCATTAATTCGAAACATGCAGAAATGCATTGTTTGAAATACGTGGCCGCTGACTGTGTGAAAAATCGGTTTAAAAAACAACAACTAATATTAAGCTCTAAAAATACTCAAAAAGAACAGTGGGAAACGCTGGAGGGAATATGTGTCCAACAAATGCGTGATTTTTGTGTGAAAGTGTTTGTATTTATCCGTAAAAATCACTGTTAAGTTACGTAACCAATTATTTTTTTTCACATAGAAATCCCAAGTGAAATATTTTGAATTTCAAGTTAATTATATCACTCTTAAATCCAACTATACCGTGAATGAAATCGATACTTTATGTTAGCTAAAAGTTTTGTATATGGTATTATAATTTCATAGCCATTTAACAAAAATAAGTGTATATTTTTAATCAAAGCATGCGTAATGTTCACTCTGTGGACAAATTCCTAACCGCAAACTTTTGTACCATAACCATAACTTGTCTGTAACCTAATTGTGACTTAACAGTACCCTATCGTAACTTAAATATAACATAATTGTAACCTAACCGTCACCTTATTGTAACCTATTCTTAATCTAACCATAACAACCATACCGTAATGTAATTGCAACCTAATCGCAACCTAAATGTTATCTAACCATATATTGGTTCATGTCCATGAAAATTCGTTTGCCTTGTTCGGATCTTGTTATGGTCCTTTAGAATATTTTCGTCGGGTTCAAATTTGGATCGATTCATATTTCAGGTATTTTTTAAAATTGGATTAAATTTTTTTTAATTTTTTTAAAATTCAGCTCATGTCCATGGAAATGTTTTGTCTTATCGGGATCCGGTTGCCGTTCTTTGAAATATTTTTGTTAGATTCAGATTTGGTTTGATTGAAAATTCAGGTTTTTTTTTTTTTTTTTTTTTTTTTTTTTTTTTTTTTTTGAATTTTAGTTTTAGGTTTGTATTGGGTAAATGTCCACGGAAATTATTTTGTCTTTCTCGAATCCACTTATGGTTCTTTCGAATATTTTGGTCGAATACACATATGGTATGGGTCAAATTTCAGGATTTTTCAAATGGAATTTTTTAGGTTCGAGTTGGGTTTATGACCACGAAAATTATTTTGTCTTGCTGTGATCGGGTTATACTTCTCTGAAATATTTTTATTGGTTTCAGTTTCGTTCGGGTCATATATCGGGATTTTTTTTAAAGAAAATTTTTAGGTTCGGGTCAGGTTTCATGCCAACAAAAATTATTTTTCCTTTTTCGGATCGGGTTATGCTTCATTTGAACATCTTGCGGGATTCAGATTTGGTTCGGGTCGGTTATCAAATAAATAGTTTTTTTCAAATAGAATTTTTTGGTTCGGGTCGGTTTTATACTCACGGAAATTTTGTCTATCACGGATCGGAATGTAGTCTGTTTTTTTTTTCTTGTCGAGATCGGGTTATGTTTTAATTAGTCTAAACACTAAATTTATAACCAGTTTTGCTACTATACTTTTTATGACAATTTCTGATAAATAATTTACTTTGCTATTTGATAATTTATTATGGTGTATGAATCGTTTACGGATTCGAACAATTGTACGCCAAACAGCCATTTTATTTTCGTTTTAAAAACAAATTAAAGCCCTAATAAAGTTTTAAATTTAATAGAACATATTTAAATTTAATCAATGACTTAAAAAAACCTCCTAGAAAAGTGCTGTATACATTTTTTACTGCAACACAGCTAATCACTCATACATTCTAATGTTCGAAGTACCAAAAATCTGCTTATAACCATTGAGTAAAAAGAAATTAATAGTATAATGTCTTGGGGTGAAGCCAAAAACGTATCCCTGAAATCCGTTACATTAAGTCTAATTAAGCACCAACTAAACCATGAGCTTTGATACGCCGATCAATTCAAACTTATTTAACCCGTATATTTTTATTTTTGTTTTTATCGTTTAAACTGTTATTGAACAGATGACTAAAATTTTGTTTAAAAAAATGATTTGTGCCATTATTGGCTGAAATGCACGATCGGAATGCATAAAAAAATACAAATAGATCAATCATTGGCAAGAAATTTGTTATTATTTTTATCATATAACTTTGAAATATCAATATAGATTGATGATTGAAAACATGGAGGAATGAGATAGGTGGAGGGGAAGTATTATTTCTGGGGGTGATGCTAAAAATGTAACCCTACATTAAGTCATATTAAGTAGAAACAAAACGACGTGCTTTGACACGCCTATCAATTGAAACAGGTTTAAACCCGTATTTTTTTTGCTATTGTTTTTTAAAAATAACTAATCTATCGCTTCACCAGTAAGAATTTATTATTTTATCATATGTGTTTAAAATATCTATTTAGAAAATTATTTTTACGTTTTGCTTGAAAATATAACATTCATTTGTTAATATCTTAAAATCATCTGCAGTTAGAAATCTATATTTTAGATTAATATTTATTACTTAAGTTTTCATACATGATTTTAAAAGATTGTTTCCATCATTATATTTTAAATAATTATTTACATGCAATTATTTACTTATAAACATTTTTCATCTACGTTATAAAGTATTTAAAACTGAATTAAACAGGAATCTTTTAGTAATACAATTTTTAGTTCGTAACAAATGTTTTCAATATCTAGTTTAATTTTAATTTCATATTTAATAATTGCTAATTTTCCAATTTCTTTTATTTTAAAAGCGAACATTTATTTTAATAAATAATAATAGAACAAAGACCATTTTAAAAATTTGCTATTTCTTCTTAAAATATGCTTTAGTTGTACTTCATTTCTTTCAGTTCGAAAAAAAAAAACTTTTAGTGATACAATTTTTATTTAAAATCAAATGATTTCAATATTTTATTTTATTTTATTTTGGCATTTAATTATTTCTAATTTTCCAATTTCAATTATTTTAAAAGCAAACATTAAATAATAAGAAAGAATAAAGGCCATTTTAAAAAAATAATATTTCTTCTTAAAATGTGCTTCATCTGTAATTCGTTTCTTTCGATTCATTTTATTAATACAAAATTCCTTCATCGTACTTTTGATTGGGTCATTAAAATTTGAGCGATTAAAATTTATTGCAAACCTGTGTTGCGGCTTGTTTCACCTCCACCTAACTTTTTCCTCCATGGCATACAGCAGCTGTGATAAAAAATCCTCAGTTAAACTGACAGTTTGCCAGTCTATGAAATTTAAAAGTCTTTTGAAAAAAACTCTCACTTTGGAAATGTTAAACCCTCAAATTTGTTTCTTTATATTCTATCCCAGCTTTAATTATTTCTGCGAAAATTTTTTTCAACCAACCAAACATAAACAAATGAAGGAAAAAAGTGGAAAAAAGGCGATTTTTTATGAGAGTGACCTTTGGAATTTAAATAATTACTTAGTTAATAATTGGAATTTCGAAATTCTGAAGCTCAGGTGCATCAGGAGAGATTTGGGGCTACTCTCAAAAAAAATTTGAGCCTCGTACATGCTGTAGATTTTGCTAGCCATCGCAGACACACACACATATGTGGAGGTGTTCGTTCACAGGCCCAGGAGATTTACCAAAAAGAAGTACACACAAAAAACTCCGAAAAAGCGAGAGTTACATTTTACGACGATACATTTATTTAGCCAGAGATAACAGACTGCAGGTCCCCCTAAGGGGAAGGTAAATCTCAGAGATCTAGAGAGCTACATGTTAACGGTATGATGGCAATCGGCGAAGTGACGACACAGCGTCATATCCCTTATCGCCAAAAAGCATAAGAAGTTTTTCATACAAAGAATTTTGGCGATATTTGATAAACCGCACCTTCAGTATCAGCTAACTTTTGCGGTCTGGGAACCCAATGATTATTTTCACATCTGCGAATATTTTATAGGGTTATAGAAATATTTTAAGCTTGGGAAGTATATGAGATAAGCAAACCGTTACACACATTTGCCTTTTGCAGACAAAACCTTATGTTATCCAGATGCGCAATTAAAAGATAAGACAGCACAATCAGGATAAACAGAGACAAAAGTATTTCTAGCTTTAAGCATTAATTGTGAGAATGAAAACAGGGTGTGGAAGGCGGATGTTAATAAAAATGTAACGGATAAAAGATTATGATGAAGAAAGCCCAAAGCTTTCTTTATTTTGTTAATAAGTGCGGTATCTATGGGCAGATGTTTTTCAAAGACACAACAGAAATTTGTGAGAAAGAAAGTTCTATTATTATTTTCTACAGAGAGCTCCAAAAGATGAAAAGTTGAAACTTCTAATAGTGGGAGGATGAAAGCTAGAACTTAACTATTAAATGTACAATTAATTTAAACTACTGGGTTTATTAGTGAAAAGGGAATCTAAAATAAAACTAAGAATTTATTAAAGGGAAATAATTATTGCATTTATGAAGGGGAAAAGATATGTAGCGATAATCTCCGCTACAACATACACACACACATGCAGACAGACAGAGCGTTTTGTTCTTTTATTAGTATAGATTTTGCCGATTAGCGTTACTAACAGTTCAAAAACACAGTCATCAGAGACCCGTGTATTTCGTTATTTTATTGATATTTATTATTGAACAAATTTCTCTGAGATATTTTTAATTCATTTTGTTAATAAAACTAAAGCATAGATTATGTTCATTTTTCTGCATAAATGAAGATTTTGAGACTATGATAATTAAAGCATTTATGTACGCTTTATGCTTTAGAATTATATAGTGTTCCCACAACTAGTTTTAGTTTATTTTATTTTGAGTTATGAGTAATTACGTAATTCATTGTGGCTAATATATTAATTAAAATAATACATATGAAAAGTACTTAAAGAGCGTGGCATTATGAAGAAGGGAATCTGAATAAATTTAAAGGAAATATGTTCCCACAGCCCTCTCTCTCTGCATCAAAGTGCATTAATTCGACAACACAAAATCCATGTTCTAAAATACACTTGAAAAGCTTTACTTTATGGAAGAACATAAATTTAATTTAGGAATTTAATAGCTCATGACTGCTGGAGGTGAAGTGGTGCATAAGTCAAAAAGTAATATCAATTACGGTGCAACTTTTGAGCGTATAACAATTTACAGTGCATATATAGAATAAATAATAGTCTTAAAAGAATTTAGCACTGCAATAATATCTTGGTCTGCCATTCAACAGCCGGTGCGAAATTCATGTCATACATACTTTTTACTGCAGTTATTGTAAATGCAACCTTATGTTATACAGCGCACGGATAATTTGTACTTTAAAATTAAGTTCAAATAGAACTATTACAGAAAAAGATGTCTTACAAGGTTTAACTAGTACTAAACGTTCGACAAACAATTTTATATTACGTACGTTCATAGGAATTTGTAACAAATTTTCGAAAAATCTAAGGAAATATAGGTTTATAAATATTTAAAGTTAAGTTCGACTAAATGGACAATAAAAATTGTTCCTTTACATTGCGGCCAATGGGAAAAAATACATTCAATGAAATTTTAAACATATTACATTTTTTAAAAAAATAATCGAATTTAGATGAATATATGAAGTACACTAAAATATACATTTTGTAGAATATTCGGTGCGAAGAGTTTTGCTATCCATTTACAGGGACGCAGAAAACCATATTTTATTGCATAATGTTAGAATGGAAAACGTTGTTTGCGATTTATTTTACTTAAGATAAATTATTCACATATAATAGAATTGGTAAATATCGCTGAGATTTATTAAAATTTATTATAAATTTTTTTAATAAAATTTATTAAAATTTATTTAATATGTATAATATAAAATGCAGAGTCTTTACAGAAGAGCTAACAGATTTTGGTTATACTGTATCAGGAGTAGTGTATATTAGCGATGATGTCCGGAATTAGATTTTTAGTTTTGATAAGTGTTTTCAACTTTTATTAAATTTTTGCACATTTCGTTTCGTGTATAAATTCTATAGATCATATGCAGAGCGTCTGGAAACGTCATTTACTAGGAATGAAAATAGCTTAAAGTGGGTTTTAATTAAACTATGCACATTTACGTTGAACAAAATACGGACTGTATCCAAATTTTGTAGTACGTTCAGTAGTGAATAACAGGTAAAATTTTAGGATACTGCTTCTAATCTTTTTTCTTCCTTTTGTTACCAACAAATTTCAAGCTGAATCTAAATATAGAATCGTATATAAAATTAGCATCGGGCAATGGTTATGGTTACTAAAGAAAGTATGAGTTAAGAAGTTTCTAGAATATTTTATCTGGAAATTTTTTTCTGCAACTGAACAACTCATACACGCACACAAACACACACACACACACATATATATATATACATATATCGGGTGTCCCAAAAATGACTGATGGGTTTTAAAATTCAATAACTTACAAACGGTGACAGCTATTTAAAAAAAATTTGCAGGAGGGTTATGTATAATGTTAGGAGTTTTTTCCGTAATTTTTTATATTAGTTCTCATCTCAATCAATAGGTGGCGCTGACGGTGATTGAAGGCCAAGTAATCAGTGCTGAGTGAAGCGTCGACCTGACCTTCAATCGCTGTCAGCGCCACGTGTTGTTTGAAATGCGAACTAAAATAAAAAATTACGGTAAAAAAAACTCCTGACATTATACATAACCCTCCTGCAAAATTTTTTTAAATAGCTGTCACCGTTAGCAACTTATTGAATTTTAAAATCCATCTGTCATTTTTGCAACCCCCGGTACACATATATATATATATATATATAAGAAAAAAACTTTAAGTGGTGATAGTACAAATCAAGACAAACAATATTAAATAGGAAAATAACGATCCAAAACGTCTTACGAAGGATATAGGCGCCATTAAAATTTAGGTTGCAAAATTTAACAAAAGATTACAAAAAACGGAAAAATTGGTTAATTCGTTTGCAGTTTTCACTAAAACTATTCTTTATGTAAGTATTTTTTTTTATTAAATTATGATTTTTTTAAGGCCGATAGAGGGCGTGTTACAATTTGGATTAACGAACAACTATTTTTTACCATTATTTTTCTTATCTCATAATTTTTTTTAGAAGATTAAACATAAATATAAATTTTGAGCTCAAAATCTGAATAGTTGGAAGTGGTTAAGTAGCGCAAACTGAACTGTGTTCAAGGGAGAAGGGAGGTTCAAATTTCAAACGATTCTAAAAAACGGAAAAATTGGTCGATTCCTTTGCGGTTTTCGCTAAAACTATTCTTTATATCAGTATTTCCTTAAAATAAATTTTAAAGATAAATTAAAAAAAATTCCGTTAGAGGGCGCCTTAAGCATTAGAATAACCGACAACTATTTTTTAACGGTTATTTTTTGTATCTAAATGCGTGCAAAAGTTTTGACTTAAATTTTGAGCACAAATTCTGAATCGTTGTGAATAATCAAGTAGCGCAAAATTGAATTATGCTACAGGAATGGGGGTGGAGTATTAAATTTCAACACCTAAACACAGTTCAGTCCGCGTTTCTTAACCCCTCCCAACGATTCAGAATTTGTGCTCAAAATTTAAGTCTAAGGTTTTGAAAGCATTTAATTAGATACAAAGATATATAACGGTTAAATCTAGTCGTTGGTTACTCTAAAGTTTAAGGCGCTCTCTAACGGAATTTTTTGAAATTTACCTTTAAAATGTATTTTAAGGATATAACTGTACTGACATAAAGAATAGTTTTAGCGAAAACCGCAAACAATTTGACCAATTTTCCATATTTTATAATCATTTGTGATTTGAATCTCCCCCCTTCTGCTGATAATGATAAAACTGTGACGACACAGCAGTTAATACTGGATCGAAATGAGGTGTGATTACATTACATGAGCAGCACATATGTAGACCGTTATATTGGATTATATACCAGTTACATGGAAATAAATTATCTTTGTGTTCCGTTTTGCATCACCTGAGGAGAAGTACTATGGGACCAACTACCTTCTCGGGAATTATTGGAAAACAGTCGCAAAAATGCCACGAAACACTTGTAAATTTTGAGAAGGTTGAAGTGGTTTAACATTTCAGAGCTCAGCATAGATCAGAAGTACATTTAAAAGATTTCCGAAGCTGTTTCGCCTGTTGTTTGTCAAGAAATCCAAAATCATCAATTACCAGGAATGCTATATCAATCGATGACAGCAGCAAGTAGGATATTAAACTTGTATACTGGAATCGCAGTCACTCTGCTCGTTTTAAAACATTGGTGGAATCTATATGCAATGTCTTTGTCCCAATGTGGTTCAAAATCATATCGGAACCTTCAATTAAATATGGAGCTAAACACCATCAGCAAACGGTTCATCTCACCAGATACTTCAGTCAAGATTTGAAGAACATCGTTATAGTATAATTCAAAGAAATTTTTATTTTGCTATACCGAAAATTTACTTTTTGCTACGTTAGGGGGCGATCAAGAATATATAAGTCAGTTTGGCCTGAATGAATAATAAAGGCAAGGGGAATTTTTTTCTGATAAAACAAGATTTTTTGCTATCCCAGCCATCAATTTGAATGCAAGTGACTATTCGGAACTAAATTGGCTAAGCTGTAAGTTAACAGAACCTCAACTCACAAGACATATATCAATTGAGGATCATAAAGTACATGGTAAGTGTGACGACGATGGCTTCACTATCGTAAACATCGCAGATATTTTATGAAGTCGATTTTTAACATCGTAAGGGTAAAGTTGCGCCGTTAAGCTGTAGTTGGTATCCCAAGTTCGTAGATAATCCATGAATATTGAGAAAGGCAACACAGGAGGCTATTTACTAAAGACAAGTTTTTTATTACTTTAACAGTTCCAAGAATGGTTGCCGTACCAGAGAGGGACCCTCGCAGAGACAGTTCCGATCGCTAGTAGTTACAGAGAAGGACTGGTCACAAATACATTTTTCAGAAACCAAAGTGCATGATTTGAAATAATTAACTCTAAATGATAAAAGATAGCATATGGCCTGGAAAACCACAAGGATTGAATTCTTTACATAGGGTTAACAAGAGTCTCACGGGCTGCGAAGGGAAATGAATTCTAATGAAATAAAATAAAAGACAAACATAATACATCTGTTTCTTAAGCGAGTAGCGTTTAACTATGAATAAATACAGCCTAGAAATAACTCTTTAAAAGGCTGTTGCTATGGGAAAATACTTACAGTTACATGAACAAACAGATATATGTTGTGGCTTTAAAGAAAGAATTAGAGATAAGTGAAGTCATATTTTAAAGGAAAAATGGCCGTTAGTAACTGAATAGAATTAAAGGGATAAAAACTCTAGCTTATTAAATAAAGTTACAAATTAAGGGAATATTGTAATTTTAACTAAGGGGGAAAACCATTATTAAATAATATGTAAAGGAAAACGCCTTTACAGTAAATAAGGGCCCTGTTTCTCTTTGGAGTATTTTGAATCTTCCTTGCCACAGTCAAACATTAGAGAAGGGAGTGAAACTTATCACAGAAGCATTGTCTTCTTTCCGTGTTTATGTTCCCCGCGATGGTATGATTCGTGCTACACTGGAGTCCAGGAATACATTAAATAAGTTCTAACATAAATTTAAGTACAAAGGCAATAACACAGATTATCACAATAATTGGATGTTGAAAAATCCCTTTTGTTAAATTTATTAATACTGTAATAAATCGTGTTTCTTGAAATCTACAACACTGTCAACGTTTTATTTGTTATCTTCATTTTTTAGTATATCTCTCAAAGGGAACTTTTAATAAATAATATTAAAATTACAACCTACTAATTTTCATTTCATAACTGTATTAGGATTAAAAAACATTTGCATAAGAAATAGTCTTTCCAGATAGGGTTTTTTTTTTTAGGGATAATTATTAAATGATAAAAGAAAATTTAAAAAAAAAATTTAAAAAGATCCAATTTTAACTACAAACACCTATCACACAGTCAAAGAAATTCGTGAATAAGTGAAAATAAGTCCCACTTGTAAAGTATATAATTTAAAAATTCCAAAAAATGCATACGTTTCAAAATCTCTTATGGAATCTGAGAACATTTCTCGACAAAGAAATAAAGAAAAGTACAATGACCTGGATAAAGGGCTTTGCACATTCAGATTTTGATAAACATTTAAGCGTGAGTTTATTGTCACCTGATCCGATTTTTTCCACCACAAGCATTTCAAAAAAATATATTGGTCCGCCCTTATATATATATACATATATATATATATATATACTAGCGCACTGTATCCTTCAAAAACTTTATCAAAACGATACTCTGTTAAACAACCTATCAGGTGATATATTACTCGAGGGGGTAGCGGTCTTAAGCAAGAATTTAAGATATTTTATGTAATTGCTATTCGAAAATAGTGGTAACTAAATTTTTGACATTTAGGTAAATTTCGCAAAAAAATACTCCTTATTGCATTCTCAACAGCTCAAGATTTTGATAGAACAACTATGAAAAAAATATATGCTAAGCGCAAAAAATCTTGAAAAAGCGTTAAAAATCACATTGAAAATCGCATTAAAAATCGTTAAAATCTAAAATTCGTAACAAACACAAAATTTAGGGCTAAAAGTTTGAAACGGTTTTCTTTTTATCAACCTCAAAAAAAAAAAAAAAAAAAAAAACGCAAGATGAGAAAAAAACACTAAAAATCGCATTAAAAATTCGTTAAAAATTCAAAAATCGCTGTACAAATTCCGATTAAACTTTGCTGAAAATAGAAAAAAATTGCTATATTGAGTTAAAAGAATGAAACTGTATTTATTTCACTAATGGGATAAAACTGCAAAAAGAATGCTAAAAATCGCCTAAAAAATTATTTAAAAAAATCTAATCAAAAAATTGAAAATTGGGCTTCGAGGTGCAAAACTACATGCATAAAAGTACCTTCCCTCCACATTTTGTAACTCTACGTACAGCACTCTTCAGAACAGAGCTGACGCACACACACAAACTTGTCTCTTTATTATTATAGATTTAAAAAAATAGCGTTCTATTAGTTCCATTTTCCACCACCAGGTAGAGCACAAGCAAGAATTTAAGATAGTTTATGAAATTGCTATTCGAAAATAGTGGTACCTAAATTTTTGACATTTTAGATAAATTTCACAAAAAATACTACTTATTGCATTCTCAACAGCTCAAGTTTTTGATAGAACAACTATGAAAAAATAGATGCTAAACGCAAAAATCTTTAAAAAACGTTAAAAAACGCATTAAAAATCGCATTAAAAATCTTTAAAATCTAAAAATCGTAACAAACACAAAATTTAAGGCATTAAGGCTAAATGTTTAAAACGATTTTCTTTTTATCAATCTCAAAAAATAGCCGCAAAATGAGAAAAAACCCTAAAAATCGCATTAAAAATTCGTTAAAAATTCAAAAATCGCTTTACAAATTCCGAATAAACTTTGTTGAAAAGAGAAAAAAAAATTGCTATTTTGTGTTAAAAGAATGAAACCGTATTCCTTTCACTAATGGAATAAAACCGCAAAAATAACGCTAAAAATCGCCTAAAAAATTATTTAAAAAAATCTAAACAAAAAATCGAAAATCGGATTTCGAGGTGCAAAACTACATGTAAAAAAGTACCTTCCCTCCAAATTTTGTAACTCTACGTGCAGTAGTCTCTTCAGAATAGCGCTGACAGACAAACATCCTTCTCTCTTTATTATTATAGAAGATATATATATATATATATATAATCCTTCTTTCCTCATAGGTCCAGAGTTGCACAATAAAAATGGGGTGGTAGAAAAAAGTGTCTATGCCGAAAACGCGTTTATCGTTTTTAATATAAGGTACGAGATCCTTTTTGAAAAACAAAAAATAACTTTTAAAAAATTAAACAAGACGGATTACTTATATATATATTATATATCAACTGAATAGCATTATACGAGAAATCTTTGTTGTCGAGTTGTTTAAGAAATGCACGAAGTGTGAAATTATTGTGTTTATTTAATCTGTTCGATTCTTGTTCAGCGAAAAATGCATAATTCATTTAAAATCTCATTTTATGCCATTTTTCTGCACACTAAGTAACGATTGCAATTTTTTTTGTTTATCTCTGTATGCAAATTTACAGTACTTATACAGAGAACGTAATATGTAAAAATTCAGTTAAACTCAAAATCTGATATCACAATTTAAAACTCACTTCCATCAAACATTTCTAATATACAGAGCTTTGGATATGAAATAATATCCATAATCTTTCGTTTGTACCTTGAAATACGTTTTAATTTTAGGAATCAACACAAAGTAAGTAAAGTTTAATTATTCAGTAAGTAACTTTTAATACACCTCACTAACGTATAATAATTTTATTGTATGGGAAAGAGTTTAACATAATTAAAATACGCCTTAATTAATGTTCATCTCCTATGCCACAATGTAATGGGATTCTTTTGTGTGTCCCTTTAAATTAATATTAAATATTCTTTGAACTGCATATTCCAGAAAATGCATATTTTTTGTGCACTTCATAAATATCAACTTCATTATGTTCGGATGGTTGCAAAATCATTACATACATTTGAAACCATTGTTTTCTCATTGGCTCTAATTGAACGGAATTTCTTTCACTATCTCTGCAATTAAACTATATCTTTATATAACGGAATTATTTTGTATGGTCCTGTAAATGAATATTAAACATTCTTTCAGTCGCATATTCTACAGAATCCATATTTTAGTGCTCCTTCATAAGTAAAAGCTTCATTATGGTTCAATAGGTAGGTGTAACATTAATAAAGTGTACTTGAAACTTTTTTTCGCTTTGAATGTAATCTAATGCAATTCTTTTAACTGCCCCTGTAATTAAACTGTGCGTCTGATTATCGCCAATTTTGAAACTGTTTAGCAAAATCCTGCAACATTTATACATTTAAAATTTTAAAAAATTCAGCTGGATAGTTTTAGCGAAGTTATGTTTAGACAGATAGAGAGACGGATAGGCAAAATGAAGATTATAGGTGTTACATATTTATAGAATTATAATCACCTTAAAAATCCATAGCAATCCTCTAAAAATTCTTAATTTAATCGACATATTAGTATAATCATATATTAAAGGTAATTTTTACCGACAATAAATAAATAAAGAATAAATAAATAATATTTGTACCATGTCTATACAATGTGTTACATAAACGGATGAGTCCATTGTGCAACATATTTTCTAAGATTAAGCTCAGATTCCACTTCCAGGGTCATTTATGTTCAAACGCTTTTTTGAAAGTTAAGAAAATGACATTTAAAAGAAATTTTTTACGAAATTTTATGTGCAGTTATCATGTTTCGGTATGCTTTCTTTACGTGACAAAAATTAGTTAGTTTTGCTGTGTGGCAAAAAGCATAAATCTTAAAATCTAGCTTACAATCGTTCAATGCATGGAGTTAAGACTGGAAAATGAGCGACGCCCAATGATAAACCTGGCGGCTGTGATAAAAAAGTTTGAGTAAACAAGCTCATTGAAAGATCGTCAAACAAGAGACAGACCCCAAACAGCTGGTTGTAAAAAAGGTAATATTCAAAGAAAATGCTCAATTGATAACTTTAACACATGGTGAATGCATGCGCATTGTTACGAAGAATTGGAATTTCTTATGGAAGTATGATGGCTTCCTCTATGTTTAGTTCTCAGATGGTATCCGTATAAATTTTAGCATGTGTACAAGGTAATAGGTATAGTTAATTTGTAGAACATTAGGAATTTGTTAATTGCGTTTTCACAAAGATTGAGTATGAGGAGGACTTCTTTTTAAATGTTTTTTTCTTTTGGCAAACAACATTTAAAATCAGTTTAAATTATTTAAAATATTAATGTATAAGTACTGTTCGTATTTGGATATGTTCCAGATCTGCAACAATATGATACAGAGGGTTAAGATGAATATTTGAGAGAAAATAAGTTTTCAATTTATTTACAGAACCATCGATACTCAGCATTCACAAACTTTCAGAGCTATGCATATATTAAAACTCAAAGCAATTACAAAAATCCAAATAAATTTCAAAAACTAGAAAATAAATTTTAGAGTATCTATAAAAAGAACGTTACACTTTTAAATTTTAATAGTATCGATTGTTGTCGTTCAATGGAAAATAGAGCTCCTAAACATAGAGTAAATGAAATAATAATGTGCATACGCGAATGGTTTGTTATTTACACGCTTACTGCGATAAATACACAAAATGGCAAACGCTATGCTCAGAGAGTTACTGGTAATTCGAAGTTATAAAAATCATTGGAATATTTCAGACGGGCTCAGCTAACCCCGAAGAAAATCTTGTGACACATCTGTTTACGATACAGTGTTGAATAATAAATTAAATTCTACTTTTCTAGGAATTTCACAAGAAAATGTCCAATGTATCCTGGTAAAAGATAGTTCCAATGAGATATGAGTGTACAAGCCACCCGTGCGCTCCTGCTCATCTTCAAAAATAAGAAAAAATGCGAGTAAATTTTAGAGAAGCACTGGGCCTTATTACCAATGAATTAAAAAAGCGACTTGATCAAAAGTCTTTTCACTTTCTCATAATGCATCGAATCCTTATTCAAGGGCACAGCTTTAGCCACTTCAGAAGATGTGAAACAGAAGCTTGGATTACATTCATGGATTTTGACATGACAAATCTTTCTGCTCAGTTGACGCTTCTACTAACATTAATCCTGGATCTGGATAGAATTGACAAAAGATGTATGGTCGATCGCAATTAAAATTACGTCATCGCAAGAATTTGTGAAGAAATTATTTTTATACAAAAGATAGTAGTCTTGACATAAAATATAGCCTATGTTGGAAGAGGGACTTTCACCATGAATTTGCCACCATTACCTTTGAAACTGGTTTGGTAGTACCAGAAATTACTCCTTCAAACTCACAAACAAATTGAACCCTGACTCCCCGGGTCGTCGTATACAGGTGAAAATCAGTCTTTTATTTTGATAATATAGTAGATAATACTATATTAAAAGTATGAAAGGAAATTGTCTCGCAAAATCCTTGCACCTCTGTAAGTTTGTCTCTGGATAAGTATGAGTGGGAGAAGCATTAAATTTGAATTTTGTATTCAGGATCGTCCATAAATTAACTTTCTATGCATCACTGGAGATCTCTTGATATGTTTTTATTCTAAATTCCTTTTTGCAAAAAGAGCAACAATAAGAAGGAATCTTCCAAAATGAATGAAATGTTCCTCGGGTCTTGGTTTCAACAATATGCCCTGGCTCACCCTTTTTGTACAAAGTTCCTACGCGATTGCTTAAGTGATTACCAATGCCAATATGAAGTCAGTAATACTCACAGACATGATTTTTGATTTATAATATAGATTGATTAACATTAATATTAAAATTAATATTAATGTAATATTTCTTAATATATAGTAATAGTAGTTCACTGTAACACTAAAGCATACAACTGCAATAAATAAATATATAAAGAAAAAATAAAAGTAAATAAATCAAATAAATAAATTAAATAATAATAATAATGTGATCCTAGAGATTTTTCTCTGCACGATTTCGGTTTCTAAAATTGTAGCTAGTACAAATGTCTAAGGGAAAAAGATTTATTCAAAAGAACTATAATTTAACCCTTTGCACGTCGTTGTCGCCACTGTGGCTACATTATCTTTCTTCTCAAAATTTGATTTTGGCACCATTAATAAAGAAAAATAAAATTTGACGTATTTTATTAAAGCATATTTGAAATTACATACTTGAAGAAAACTCTTTTTAAAAAAGTGATGCCGACCGAATAAATTTTGTGAATGAGACGCCAGATTCCAAAAGGTTAAATATAAGGTGGGAATAAATTACTGAGCGCATTTCAAAATTCTGTAAAGAAAAAATAAATTATTGTTCTAAAGTGTTTAATATTTAATTTATAACCATATTTCAAGCAATTTTATTTTACACGTTTATGAAATGTACATATAGAGTCTGTATTCAATTTCACGCCAAACATTGCAGAGCATCTCAACCGTTATTTCTACAATAACTTCAGTCGTTCGTCATTTTAGATCATTAATATCGCGTACATTTGTTGCGTATACCCGGTCTTTGAGAAGCCCCTAAAAAAAGTCTAGGGTTTTTAGGTCGGTTGACAGTGAAGGCCAAGCATTTGGTCCTTTACTATCAATCCATCGTCTAGAAAATGTCTTCAGCAAATAGTCTTTAACAGTAGTAACCCAAGGTGGTTGTGCACCATCTTGCTAGAAATAAAATTGTGTTTTTCATTCGTGTTTATTGCGTGAAACTGTGTAGCCATTCTTTTGTTTATTGGAAATCATTTCAACTTCTTTTGATTTCTTTCTAGGCTGATAGGCTTCCATGTAAAATTTGAAGAAAAGGTAAAGAAACAGGGGAACAAAGCAGATATTAGTAACATAAGTGAAAATTCCCACTTTGCAGTCTATTAGTGGGACGACGACAGATCCTAACAAGATGACCACGAAAAACTGCGCCTGAAAATAAATGAAATAGCAGCGATAATCAAGATATGTACATTGTACAAATTAAATTTATATAAATATACAAAGATTACACATGGCTGCCACAAATGAGTTTTTTTTTTAATTCCAACTTTTTCAAAACAGAAACTTAACCCCTTCGCAACCGGAGCCTTTTAAGAAAATTTTAATGTTTTGTCACCGGTTTTTAAAAAGGGAAAGTTATGCCATATTAAAACTAGAAAATGCTCCGATTAAAAAAAACAGATTTTATAGTAAAATTTTACTGGTGGGGATAAACAAGGATTTCCAAGCCTTTGCAGCAAGTATACGTGTCGCTCGCCTCCAAAGTTTTATCAGACCTTTTTAAGCATTTGCAACAGAAATAGACTAAAAAATTTATATTCGAAAAATACTTGTGCGAACATAATATAAAAATAGACGCCTCTGGCGGCCTTGATTACATAGATGGCAAGTTCTAGTTAATCTTCCTTAAAACGCTACAAAATTGACCGTCCACTTGCGGTTTTAGAAATTTTGTTAAATAAAATACATGAGAAATTATCCTGAAATTCTAATTCTGTAATCATAATAGTACAGATCATACATTTCCGCGAAGGTTTTTTTTTCCGAAACCCCATGGGGGGATCGTCAACAGATTGAAAAAGGACGAATATCATTTGGATAACATTGTCAAATAGATTAAAGGCTGTATCCCATATATCCATCCATTAGTTTCGATATAGAATGCACAATATTACACTTACTACTATATTTAGATACAGCTCCTCATTTTTTTACTTCATTTTTTGAATAAGGAATTTTCAGCTTATTATATGTAAGATAATTTTCATAATTTTTCAAGCTGTATATTTGAGACTTTCACAAAAGTTAATCCTTACATTTATCTAAAACAATATCTAAATGAAATTTTGATGACATTTACGCATGCGCAGTGAAAAATTATTTAGAAAATATTCTCATTTTTATAGAATTTTAATTCTGATTACAATGTATTGTGTACAATCTTGTTTGTAACATTTCTTTATATTAAACATTTTCTTTATATTAAGAATTCTGCAAATTATAACCAAAAATGCTTGGCGAAATTATAACCTTTTTATAAAAACTTTAATTGTCCTTCGAATATAGATGCTGCCCACATAAAAATGATTACAATTTATTACAATAAGCCACTTAGTTATAATCTATTGTTTGAACGAGTTTCCTACTTTAATTTTGACAATGTTATCCAAAAGACATTAATTATTTTTAAATTTGTTGACGGTCCCCTATGGGATTTCGGGAGAAAATCTTCACGATAATAAATGATCTGTGCTATTTTGCATCTGGAGGTTCAGGATAATTTCTCATGCATTTTTGAGATATTTAAAAAATGTCTGAAACCCCAAGTGGCAGGTCACATTTGACCATATAGTGTATATGAATTAATTGTATTCAGTTTAAATATATTTCGAAACAGAATTTTTATTAACCCCAGTTATGGTATTTTTTCGGCCAACAATTAAAGTTCCATCCCTAAAAATAACATTGCGTCCATAAGCCAGCCATAAAAAAAGCTGATATCATTGTACGGAATAATCCCTACTGTACATTTTTTTAACTTCTAAGCATCGCACATTTTCTGTTTTGATATTGTCTTATTGGGAAAAAAGAGTATTTTGAAATGCAGTTTGTTTGAAAACTGTATTTCAATTTACTTTTGAAATATTTATTTATTTTTGTAGTTTTTCGCGCCAGTTCTTTAGTTTTGGCATATGAAATATTTCCTTTGTGTAGAAAGTAAAGGAAATATAGTTAAAAAATTAATTATTATACCTTTTGTCATCACATCTTTAACATCAGTGTTACCAATGGGCTACTTTTTTAAAATTCAAATTGCTTATTTGGCACAATCTTTTTTTGAAATGATAAAAATTAAATCCTTATTTAAAGCCATATTAATCAAGGTGAAAAGTAAGCGAATTTTTATCTTTAAAAAAATGGTGCTAATCAAGAGATCTCAGTTTTAAGAAAGTAGCCCACTGGCAACACTGTTTCCCTAACAAAAACATAATTAAAATAAGTACTATTTGATAACTTAAACTTCGCGTTAAAATTAAAAAAATGGGGAATACAAGTTTTGCATTTTAAAAAAGAAAACAATTTCGGCTTTAATGAGTTAAAATCAAATTATATAATTGCATTACTTTAAAGAACTGTCGGGACATAAACAGTTAAAAATTTATGTTTTCTCTTTCGGCCTTCAATTGTGCATTACACAAGAACGCGCGTGAATTTTTAGATACACCTACTAATGCATTTAATATAATTTTTTACTGATATGTATTGTGTAAAACGATGAAATCTGAAAGATAATCATGTACATTTATTAAAAAAAGTGGATTAATTTCATGCACAGATTTACCACAGATATAATAAACTCTGAAATTTTAAACAAGAAATAAAAAATCATGCGTAAAACATACATTAGGAAACGCTTTCCAACACACTCAGAATAATTTAACAAAATCGCCCCGTTTAATAACTTAAAACATTATGTCTAACTTAACAATATGGAGACTCATTTTCTATTACATAAGCAGTAAATTGTAGTAAAACTTGCGTAAAGTATATCATTTTTCTTATATGCGAAATAGTTTAACACAGTTAAAATTTTTCGCAAATAATGTCCCCATCCCTTTATCATTATGTGACGGAATTCTTTCGGGATGCTTTGTAAATGTTTTAGTGAATATTATGTAAAATAATAATGTAAAATATGTTTGTAGTGGATGTGAATTTTCATATCCCAAACAGTTTCTAACCAAAAACACTTATTTGTATATTTTTACACACATCGCTTACTTTTGATACAAAATTGTAAATTACCCATGTAAATAGTGAGATGCACATTTTTTTCATATTTCTAAATCACACAGTATTATAACCCCACCAGTGACCAAGAGATTCTGCCCTTGAAGCTGTGAAACTGGGTCTGCAATGTTCAAACCCAATCGCACCTGCTGGCCTAACCTTTCGTTTCGTAAGTTCAAGTTTTTCTGGTTTTCTTCGAACATTACAAAACCTTGCGCAAATACGCGATATGTTCTCATAAAAAGACCGCCATTGAGGACACTTTCCCTCGAGCCTATATCTCTCATGCAGATAATCGGCTGTCATAACACCAACACCATAGAGTAATATTTCTATGCGAAATAATAGCATTGCTTATATAAACCATTACGATACAAAATATAATATTACTAGCAGCTTTCACCCGCTACGCTGGTCAGTTTTTTTTTAATAAACTTTGAATCAAACGAAATTTTTATACCATAGTAATTTTTAGTTTTATATCATATTTTAGTCTGTTTGTCATCGGTGAAAAGTCGGTCATCTAAACGGAAAGTTCAATGTTAGTCATCAATCAATGACGTAGCGCTCAACATGTTAATAGTTTTAATTAGATAAAAATTCATTCAGCGGAACCTTTCAAATAAAGTCAACCTTTAGTAATTGGGTTTATCTGATTTAAAACATCTCCATAAGTATTTAATTAAATAACGTAGAATGCTATATTTCATTTGTTACAAAAATTTCTGAAAAAATATACAACTAACAATGTAAGTTCTATTAAAATCTATCAAGTAGAACTTAAGTTATAAAATGCCGGAAAGAAATTCCACTTTACGTTTTATATACATTGAGATAATTAAATATAACTTATATAATCATGTTAATATGATAATAGATCTCTTTTTTTAAATTGTCGGTTTAATACATTTTTTGTACGATGATTTATACGAAATCCAGTCTTTATATATATATATATATATATATATATATATATACAGGGTGTCCAAAAAGTCTGGAAACGGTCGAATAACTCGAGAAATACATATGAGATTGAAAAACGTAAATATACGTGTTAAATATTTTTAAATAAGCTACTCAGTGATACCAAATTTGACCTTCGTAACCAACACCCTGGAGGTCAGGGGGGTCCAACTTTGAAATCTTAAATTATAACCCCCATTTTTTATTACAGATTCGGATTCTACGGACAAAAATACATAACTTTTGTATTTGATGTTTATTTCGAATCCTCGTTTATCACGGTGTAATTGAGCATATTAAATCGATACATATTTCGGCTTTTTCAACGGGATTTTCCCTAATCGAAACTAATTGGGGAGAATTTATGACATCAAATTCCTCGTCTTTTGCAATAATAGCGTTTCCTGAAAATCACCCGTGCCGATTATTTCGGTAGTGCTACACAGTTAAAAAATTGATCCATTTGCTGTAGCGTCACTCCACAACTTTTATAGAATATCTCTTTCATGACCAATGAGAATGTTCCATAAACAGTAAAGTACACTGTAAAAAAATTGACCCTTTTGCTGCATCGTCACTCCACCGCTTTTATAGAGAATGATTACTTTACTGTGTTATGGAGCAAATTCTCATTGGTCACAAAAGAGATATTCTATAATAGCTGTGGAGTGACGCTGCAGCAAATGGGTCAAATTTTTAACAGTGTAGCCACTGAGCTCGACATATAACAGGAGATCCGGCTTCCTATTTCCAAACGTTAGCTCCCGCGGTCAGCGCGGATGAATACAGTGACGGCACTTTTAGCTGAGTTTTGGTTCGTATACTAGGCAGAAAGCGCTGTTTCGCTCATTGCCTACTATGTGAGCAGTTTATTTATTTTCTAATTTCTTTTAATTTTCTTGATATAATTATTAAGGGGGTAGTAAGGTTAATTCGAGGGAAAAAAAGCATATTTTCTATCATTTTTTGTAAGGATACAATTAATATTTATTTATTTGTATAACTATAGTATAATTATATGTCATTTAAAGAGTATTCTGTGAAATTTTCATTAAGAAATATTAAAAAATGAGCCGATGACAGCGAATCTTCGAAGACGTCCCCAAAAAAAAGTTGATTCGCGGTGAACTCTGTAGCTCAAAATCTACTGAACCGATCTTTTTAAAATTTTACACACTCTTTCTTTATATAAATTACGAGATAACGCTGTCGAGTTTTTTTTTATTTTTTTTATTTTAACTTACTTTTAAAAAATAAAATATCAGATTTTTTTTTATGAAAAATCAGCATTTTGACTTCCGAGCCTTGTAAAAAATTGAAAAATCAATAATAAAAAAAAAACTCGACTGCGTTCCCTGAGGAAACTTATCACCTAATTAAATTAATTTGGTTTTTTAATTTCAGTTGATCCAGTCATGAGTTATGCGGTTCACCACGAATCAACTTTTTTTTGGGACGTCTTCGAAGATTCGCTGTCATCGGCTCATTTTTTAATATTTCTTAATGAAAATTTCACAGAATACTCTTTAAATGACATATAATTATACTATAACAATGTAAGACGTTTGTCTTAATAACGGCGTGAGTTCTCACTATAACCTCAATATAATTGTTTTCTTTAATTCTTATCATTAATCAGAATTTAATAGGAGAGTAAATGGTACTCACCCGATGAATTCTTCTTCATTTAAGTGTCCAACAATTAGATCCACCATAAGGGAAGGGAACCGGGCATATTCACATGTGGCTATATCCACTGCACTAATTCATCTTGATAAAAATATATAATATTATTATATGGTAACTGTAAAACACACACACAAATTATTATATCCACGCTTCTTCATTTTCTACTTTATTTTTAACACGCGAGAAAAAAACACAGCAAAAGGGTAGTGCTTACATCAAGCTACAAAAACAGAGAACAGAATGAAGTTTAAATCGATGCATACATAAATCATAATGTAGAAACAATTATTAATATAAAAAGAGTCATTTTGAAAGTTTTGACAGTTTTGTAAACCTGTAATTGTTCACCCGTAATCACTGTTTCCAAGGTCACGCTAACAAGCACTTAACTTTATTTATGATGCCATGATAATTGTCACTTGTTGCACAACGGAGGAAATTATTTACGAATTGCGCAATGTTTCTATCAACTCCTCCTTAATTTCTGAAGTTGTGTTGTCACTCAGATGCAAGTTCTTCCTGTGAACTTCAAAAATAGTCTTTGGCAGGGGTTTTGTAAATAAGTCGGCTAGCATGACTTTTGTTGGGCAGTACACGAGGTTTATTATACCTTCTTGTTTCAAATGTTTTATAAGATGAAATCTTAGTTCTATGTGCTTTGTTTTACTTGAATGTTTTTCTAATTCTATCATTTTAATGGCCGATTGATTATCTTCATACAATGTTATTGGATATGTTTGTGAGAGATTAAGTTCGTTGAGTAGGTTCACCAGCCATTTAACTTGATTTGCTGCATTCGCTGCTGAGATGTACTCAGCTTCGGCAGAAGATAAAGCTATGCAGGATTGTTTTTTAGTTGACCAAAGTATGGGATTTTTACCTAGCAAATATACATTACCACTTGTCGATTTTCTTGATTCTGTGTCTCCACCCCAATCAGCGTCCGCGTAGACTTCTAGCGTTGGTTTTGAATTTCCATCTATAACTAGATTAAGGTTCTTTGTTGTCTTAAGGTATCTCATTACCCGCTTTACACTGTTCCAATCTTTCATTCTTGGCCTTTCGGTTCTTCGGCTCAAGATATTAACAGCTGCACATATATCAGGTCTGCTCACTGTGGCAAGATATAAGAGTGCTCCGATGGCTTGTCTGTATTGTGTGTTGTGTGGTAAGAGATTGTCGTCATCTTTAAAGTGTGTGTAATTTGTTTCCATGGGTGTACTACACGGTTTTGCTTCTTGTAAATTGAATTTGTTAATTAACTCTTCGATTTTTGAAGTTTGGTTAATTAAGTAGCTTTTGTTTACCTTTCGAATGTTCATGGATAAATAATTACTTATATCCCCTAAATTCTTTAGTTCATATTCTTTATTTAAGTTCTCGATTATTTCCTCTATGGCTTCGTCTTTTCCTACAATTAAAAGGTCATCGACGTACGTTATTATGTAGATTGTGTCATTATTCCTTTTCTGTGTAAAAAGACATGTATCGATTTTACTTTGAATGAAATTCATGTTTTTTAGTGTTTCTGTTATTTTGTTATGCCACGCTCTCGCGGCTTGCTTAAGTCCGTAGATTGCTTTATTCAATTTACAGACTTTGTTTTCCTGATTTGGTTCAACGAATCCTTCCGGTTGCGTCATGTATATCTCCTCCTCAAGTTCCCCATGTAGGAACGCAGTGTTTATATCTATATGCTTAACATTCAAGTTTTGGTGCAACGCTGCCATCAATAATGCTCTTATCGTAGTGTACGACACGACCGGTGCGTAAGTTTCGTCATAATCCTCTCCGAACCTTTGAGTGTATCCTTTAGCTACTAAACGTGCTTTATATTTCTGAATTTTTCCGGTATTGTCACGCTTTAATTTATAAGTCCATTTACAACCAATTATTCTCTTATTCGGTGGAGGATCTACAATTGACCACGTTTTATTTTTCTTTAATGAATTCATTTCGCTCTCCATGGCTTCTATCCAATTCTGTTTTACCGGTGAATTTTCCATAAATTTAATTTCCTTATAATCCTTTGGTTCATTAATTTTGTCATCTTTGACAATATATATTAGCCTATCAGGAGGTACGCCTTTATTTATTCTATCTGAGCGCCTTAGTTCCACAATTTGTTGTTGAGGCGCAGATGGTGTTGTTTTTCCGTTCGAAATTTCTATCTCTACGAGATTTTTACAATTGCGTTTTTCGTCTTCATTTTGTTTTTGTTCAATTTCAGGCTTATCATTTACGTATTTGAATTTATTTTCAAGAAATTTTACCGTTCTCGCGATTTTTATTTCATTTCCTCCTACATATATGCGGTATCCCTTAGATTCATTGTCGTATCCCACAAAAATACCTTCAACAGCTTTATTATCTAATTTTTGTCTTCTGGCTTTATCAATATAAGCGAAGGCTTTGCAGCCAAATACTTTAACGTAACTTAAGTTTGGCTGTCTTTCTGTCCATAATTCATATGGCGTTTTTGCATTAGCTTTTGTAGGCAGTCTATTTTGTAGGTGGTTTGCCGTACAGATTGCTTCCCCCCAGAACTTTAAAGGTAAATTTGATTCATTTAACATTGTCCTAGCCATCTCAACTAACGACCTATTTTTCCGTTCAGCCACCCCATTTTGACTTGCACAATATGGGACTGTATGTTGATGTTTTATCCCATTTGATTTGAGATAATTCTCAATTTCATCTGATGTAAATTCTCCCCCATTATCCGTTCTGATTTCTTTCGGTTTTTCACCAAATTTGTTGCTTATCAGCGCAATGAACTCTTTGAGTTTTTCATAGACTTCACTTTTTCTTTTCAATAGATAGATTATTGTGAATCGCGAGTAGTCATCAATAAAAGTCAAGAAATATGATTTCCCCCCAATCGTGGGTGTCTGAAAAGATCCACAAACATCCGAGTGAATAAGTTGAAGCCTTTTACTTGCTCTATACTGAGCAACTTTCGGATAGGGTTCATCAGTTAATTTCGCCTTAATACACGGTTCGCAATCTATATTATGTTTACAATTGTTTATCTGGATACCTCTTACTAATTCCTTTTGTGTAATTTCTTTAATCGATGTTAGATTTCTGTGTCCTAACCTTCTATGCCATAGTTCTAGACAATTTTTATTGTTGCACGTTTGTGTAATGTTCGCGTGGTTTTCGTTAGCCAACTGGACTTCATAGAGATTATTTACCTTTTGTGCTTCTAAGCAGATTTCTCCGTTAAGTTTGAAAGTGCATCGGTCATTTTTAAATACAATCTCACATCCGTTTTGGGTTGCTTTGCTGACTGATAGTAAATTCGTTTCGATTTCAGGTACTAGAAGTACATCTTTAAGTGTTATTTTATGAATTTTATTATCCGATGTCAGCGTATTTAAATTTACATCGCCTGAACCGTAAGCGATAAGTTTTTTTCCGTTTGCGATAGTCACGTTTGTTTTTTCCCTCGATTTTATCTCTGTAAACATTGATTCAGAGGATGCAATGTGACTTGAGCTACCGCTATCCACGATGAATGTTTTATTTTCTATCCCTTGTGTTATAAATGCATAATCTTTGTTTTCGCTGTTTCTCCATGTATTGTTTTTTCCTTCATAGCGATTAAACCTGTTATACGATTCCGATGCTTGTTCATTCTTAAAATTGTTTTCACCCCTTTGAAAAACGAGTGATGTAGAATAGTGTTTTTTGTAATTTTTGTTGTGTTGATTTTGTTGTGTTGTGTGTGTTTTGTTTTTATTGTGCCAACATTCTTGTGTGTTATGGCTTCTCATTTTACAAATCGAACAATATTTTGATTCTTTTTTAGCTGGAAACTTTTTCTGAGCTTTAAAAGCTTTCGCTGTATTATCAATACTTTCATAGTTTTCATTTCGACGATTAAACTCGTCAATCAACTTATTTTTAATATATGACGGAGTTAATTGTGCTTCTTCTTTACTTTCGAGAGCAGTAATTAAATTATCATAAGACTGGGGCAGAGAGCACAGGAGGAGCGCGGAAATGTGGTGATTATCAATTATTTCGCCTATAGCTGCCAAATGATCAACAAGCTCCATTATTTTTGTAATATGATTTATCATATTTCCATTTTCTGCTAATTTTATACTATATAACTTTCTTAGATGAAACAATTTGCTTGTGAGATTTGATCTCTCATGGATTTCTTTTAATGCATCCCATGTTTGTCTAGCAGTTTGTAAGTTTTTAACGTGGGTAATTTGTGAGTCATCAATAGTTAGATTTATCAATGCTCGGGCCTTCCTATCATTTTTGGACCATTGATCGGTCAAAGGGGTCGGTGGATTATCGGTTATTACATGGAACAGCTCTTCTTTAGTTAAGAGCATTTCAATTTTAAATTTCCATGTACTGTAATTCGTTGCTGTCAATTTTTCAATTGAATAATTATCTTTTAAGGTGGCCATTCTAATCTTATATTTTTATTTGTTTTTTATTCAATATTTTTTATTTGTGTGAAATTAGTATATCACTATGTTATCAAATTGATATATCTTTTTAGATCGTACTCATAATCATTGTAAGACGTTTGTCTTAATAACGGCGTGAGTTCTCACTATAACCTCAATATAATTGTTTTCTTTAATTCTTATCATTAATCAGAATTAAATAGGAGAGTAAATGGTACTCACCCGATGAATTCTTCTTCATTTAAGTGTCCAACAATTAGATCCACCATAAGGGAAGGGAACCGGGCATATTCACATGTGGCTATATCCACTGCACTAATTCATCTTGATAAAAATATATAATATTATTATATGGTAACTGTAAAACACACACACAAATTATTATATCCACGCTTCTTCATTTTCTACTTTATTTTTAACACGCGAGAAAAAAACACAGCAAAAGGGTAGTGCTTACATCAAGCTACAAAAACAGAGAACAGAATGAAGTTTAAATCGATGCATACATAAATCATAATGTAGAAACAATTATTAATATAAAAAGAGTCATTTTGAAAGTTTTGACAGTTTTGTAAACCTGTAATTGTTCACCCGTAATCACTGTTTCCAAGGTCACGCTAACAAGCACTTAACTTTATTTATGATGCCATGATAATTGTCACTTGTTGCACAACGGAGGAAATTATTTACGAATTGCGCAATGTTTCTATCAAACAATACACATAAATAAATATTAATTGTATCTTTACAAAAAATGATAGAAAATATGCTTTTTTCCCCTCGAATTAACCTTACTACCCCCTTAACCATATATCATGGTGAGCAGTTGTTCTGCTTACGGCTGTAAAAACCGTTGGACAAAAGAGGGAAATTTGCAATTTCACAGGTAAAATGCCTTTTTTTTTTTTTTTTTTTTTTTTTTTTTTTACTCTCATGCACATGTTAACCAGCCACAAGTGTGATACAGTCAAACCTCGTTAATGTGAATCTCAAGTGGTATCGAAATTTTTTTCATATTAACAGTAATTCATGTTATTAATATTAAACATTTGTATTCATTTTCGTAGGGGACTGTAAAAACAGTTTATGTTAAATGTAATCCACGTTAAACGTGTTTTTGTTAACGAGGTTTGACTATGTGCATACTTTGTGAATGATAATTTTTTGTTTTGATTTATTTCAATTTCAAGTATCATTTTTTGTCTAGTGTTTAATACAAAGATTACTAAAATACTTATTGGAAAATATTTTGAGAAAATGCTTTAACATATATATTGGATAAATATTTAATAAAAATACATAAATATTTAAATTAATATTTAGTTAGATAGTTGGTGTAAAACATTATTCCATTATTGTTATTATTATTATTATTATTTTAATGTATCATCGTAATTCTATAAATTCATTTATTGTAACAATTATTGTTATAATTTTTTAGATGCATTTTAAAATTTTCTGAAAAATAGTGTATAATTATCGTACAGCTTACTTTTTAATTTAATATTTTCACATTCATAAATTTATCGTTTATCTATAAAAAATGGTATGTTTATATTTGCACCAAATGATTAACAATAGACATGTCATTGAACATCAAAATATAGGGAAAAGTGGGGCACATGTGAACAACTTTTTACATTTTTTATTTCTCAAAATTTTTATGAGCTATTGAAACAAAACTGATTGATATCAGTATTTACACTTCGTTTGTTCTTTTAGTGAAACTTTTGAAAACATTTATCAAGAACTTCTAACTTATCATTCTAAAAATTGTCTGAAATTGTTCACATGTGTCCAGGCCCGTAGCCAATATTTCCCTTCGGAGGGGGCTGAATCTTGAATTTTTTCTGACCTGACAGCAGTAATTTGCATAATTTAAATCGTAACTAAAAAAAAGTAAAAAAAAAAAAAAAAAAAAAAAAAAAAAACTTAAATCCAAAAAGAAGATACTTTTACATAAAATGACAACAAATTATTGCTAAAATATTAACATATTACGCGGGGGGGGGGATATTGAATATTTGGAACAGTCTCATAGTTTTTAGGATAACTGCTTCCTCTTCCCTCTAGATTTTGTTTTACGGCGATAATAATGCGCATTGAAACTATGAAAACATATGTATAAATACATTTATTATATTAAAAATTACCTTATGTTTTAATACTTCTGAAATTTTTGTGTTACTTAAAACCCCTTGATTAAAATTTGAAGCTTTATTTTGTTGAAATTAATTTGTAAATTGTTCTTTAAAACTATAAACATAATGGTAAAAACAAAGTATTCTTTCGTTCAGAAATGATAAAATAAAAATACATATTCGGATAATAAAAAAGCCGGATAATTAAATGCCAATATCAAAACAACATTATCTGCCGATTTCGACTGGATGTGAAAGATGGGGTTTATAAACAATTTAATTAAAAATATTTCTGCTAAATAAGTACTAATCGGGCAGTTCCTGTTCTTATAGATCACTTACTCTCATTGTTTTTATAATTTACTTAATTAGTGAAGAATAAATTGGGATAATAATAATGAGATTTCTCCTATGTCTAACATTGAAAAAGCGGACTATTTTTTCTCTCTTGCCTACTATGCTTCTCCGGGTTGTAATTCGGCTAGCAGACGACTGACCGCAGAGTCGGACCTCCTGTTATATGTCGAGCTCAGTGAGTGTAGCACTATTGAAATAATCGCCACGGGTGATTTTCAGGAAACGCTATTCCTACAAAAGACGAGGAATTTGACGTCAAAAATTCTGCCCAATCAGTTTCGATTAGGGAAAATCCCGTTGGAAAAGCGGTAATATGTATCGATTTAATATGCTCGATTACACCGTGATAAACGAAGATTTGAAATAAACATCAAATACAAAAGTTACGTATTTTTGTTCGTAGAATCCGAATCTTCAATATAAAATGGGGGTTATAATTTAAGATTTCAAAGTTTGACCCCCTCTGACCCCCAGGGGGTCGGTTTCGAAGGTCAAATTTGGTATCACAAAGTAGTTTATTTAAAAATATTTAACACGTATATTTACGTTTTTCAATCTCATATGTATTTCTCGAGTTATTCGGCCGTTTCCAGGCTTTTCGGACACCCTGTATATATATATATATTGAATATTTCAGGTTTTTGCGCCGAAGAAATCGCCAAATGAGGAAAATGTGATGTTTCTGACAAACTAATAGATTTAAAAGAATTTGCTTAGTACCGTTTGATTCAGCTTGAAAGAAATACACTAAAATATGTTATCAGTTGAAATTTTTTTACAAAAGCCGAATTTAATTTTTTTTTTTAAGTTCGTTCTTTTTTTTACCCCCCCCCCCCTTGGGGTGGAATTTTCGAAAATCCCTTCTTAGTGGCACTCGATGTTATAAGAAGTATTTTCATCCCAATTTTCAAGATATTTGGTTCGGTAAATTTTTTTGTGCTGTGATTAATACGAAATCCAGACTTTCTTTTATATATACAGATAAAGATTGAAAACTTAAGTTATTACGCCGAAGATATCGCCAAATTAGGAAAATTTAAAGTATCTCACGAACTAATGGATTTAAAAGAATTTGCTTAGTACCATTCGATTCAGCTTGAAAATATACACTAAAATATGATATCACTTGAAAAATTGTTACAAAAGCCGATTTTTAAGGATTTTTTTTAAGTTCGTTCTTTTTTTACCCCCCTTAGGGGTGGAATTTTCGAAAATCCCTTTTTAGCAGCACTCGATGTTATAAGAAGTATTTTCATCCCAATTTTCAAGATGTTTGGTTCGGTAGATTTTTTTGTGCTGTGATTAATACGAAATCCAGACTTTCTTTTATATATACAGATAAAGTTGAAAACTTCAAGTTTTTACGCCGAAGATATCGCCAAATTGGGAAAATTTAAAGTATCTCACGAACTTATGGATTTAAAAGAATTTGCTTAGTACCGTTCGATTCAGCTTGAAAATATACACTAAAATATGTTATCACTTGGAAAATTGTTACAAAAGCCGATTTTTAAGGATTTATTTTAAGTTCGTTCTTTTTTTACCCCCTTAGGGGTGGAATTTTCGAAAATCCCTTCTTAGCCCAGAGCCCTTTTCTCGATGTCATAAAAAATATTTTTACCCGTATTTTCAAGATTTTTGGTTCGGTAGATTTTTTTTGTGCTGTGATTAATACGAAACCCTGACTTTCTTTTATATATATGGATTACAGTGGAGCATCATTTATACGACGCCGAAAAAACTACTGAAAAAGTCGCATAATCGATTTTCACTTCTAAAACTAGAATAAAATTAGTTTTTATTTAATTTTAATGTTTAACGTGTTGATTTGCATACATTTCTAAATCAAACAAATAACAAAAATAAATAAATAAATAAAAATAAATAAATAAATAAAATAAATAAAATAAATAAAATGAAGTAAGCAATTTAAATGTACTTACTTTTTTTCGTCATTTTATCTAGTTTACGAATTGAATATTTATAACTGAGCGAAAACTTGCACAAGCAGGGAATCGAACCAAGTTGGAAATATTCAGATCGTATGATAAATTTAAGGGATTATTTAATGTTAATGTTATGTGTATGATTAATTTAATGTTAAATTAAAAGTATATTTTATCTAGTGTTACAGAAAAAGTTGTGTGTTGTTGTTTGACGTAATGATTGACGGTGAATTGTAATGAATGATTTGTGCAATGAGTCAAGAGCCGAAAAAAATTTTTAGTTGCATTCTGGCAAGGAAATTGTTATTGCTTCAATGCAATTCATCGCATATTTTACTGTCGCAACTTTTCTATCAAATTCTTTTAAAATTTCTCTTTTTTTCTTTTACCACGATAGACAGAGCTCCTAAATGGTCTGAGAACTAAAAATCAATATTTGTCCTGATAAGTTTCAACAGCATTTGCGATAGAATGAATCTCCGAAGGTGTTTTCATTGCAATTCGCAAGCAACATTCAAATAGAAAAGTTTTTTAATAAATTATTGGTGTTCAGTTCGCGGAACATTTGGGAGTCCTTTACTGGACTCACGTTTTGGAGACATATCTGAAAAGAGGTGTGGTTCAAACAGTACGGAAAGTAAAGAACGAGAAAAAAATATCAAATTAAATAAAATCAATAAAATCTATACTGTTAGTGCATTGATAACTGCATTGGTGTTCATTCATAGCTGGCAAATTCCGCTCTATCTTAAAATACACAAGAAAAATAAATAAAAATAAACGTGTACAAAATAAAAAAAACGGACGTATAAACGACACTTTGCGTCGTATAACGGATATATTTATACAATAAAATGAATGAGAGTAAATTAGGATCACACTAATATGTCGTATAAATGTAAACGCCGTATAAACTATCGTCGCTTAAACGATGCTTTACTGTACTACATAAATTAATTATTAGAACATAAAACTTATATTTTTACTTACTATTTGAAGTTGCGTAATATACTTTTTCCACCAAAGATGTTTTCTGACTGACGGACCCATGGCAGCTAGCCCATAGTATGAGTACATGACAATGTGTACAAAGGCGTTCAAATACAAGGGTATCAGCTGTATTAAAACTGCAATTATTAATAAATACCAGTAAATTAAAAGAAAATATAATTTTATTTCATATCAACTATAAAAAGTTTATACAATAACTTTTCTTATATTCTGCGTCTTCGTGTATCTCATGCATAGCGCTGTTACAAGCGACAATTTTTGTATTCTGTTAGCACCATAATTTTTATAGTATGAATTGTGAAATGCGTTTCTCTTGTAAATATTTTCAAAGGGCCTGTTAAGGAATTTTGTTTATAAAAATGGCGCCAGGTCGAATTAAAAAAATTTCGCCTGTGGCAGCATTGTATTCACGATTTTTGCATTGCTTTATTTGGATAAAAGTTTTATTTTACAAAGTGAGTGAAAAAGAATTGGAACATATTTTAATCTTTTGAATGCGACATTCAGTATTAAAATTGAACTACATTTCAAGTGCATTTCTTCATTGCATATGTGATTTTCATTTATAAATCACCGCTTAGCAACGGTATGCAGTGTCTAATCAGGGGTGATAATTCCGGACATCAATATATTATCAAAGAAAATGTTGTTTTTATAAATTATAAAAATGTTTCGATTAAATCAAATAATCTTTTTTCTAACATAATATTGGTAAGTGAAAAAGTGGAAATTTCATCCCTGGTCTAATAGTAATATATACAAAGTAGGATAACAATAAGAAATACAGTAAAACTATCCTTTAATGACATCCCTGTTTAACGAACTTTTCTACTTAAGGTAAAACACGTCTGGGACACCACGTCCACTTACGTTAATTATACCCTTTTATATATATATATACTACCTCTGACAATAAAGTTCGGTGAATAGTCCTGTAACATTAATGTAGATGAAATATTGACGAAAATTACCATACCATCCTTCGAAATATTCATCTCCCATAACTATGCACCTCTGAGATCTGCTATATATGTCCTGGGAAATTCGCAAGAAGTTTTCTTTTGGGATGGAGTTCAAAAGCTTCGTCACGTTTCGTTGGATGTCAACAATGTACTCAAATCTCTTTCAAAAAGAGTTTGAGTCAAGAAAATAGGAAAAAGTCTGGAGGATTGAGATCTGACGAGTATGATGGATGTTCAATTTGCACTACCTCTCATGAATTTCTTTCAGTGTCTTGCAAAACTTAAAACCAAACTTTAAACTGATCTTTTGTTCGTTAATTTTCCAGTTTCGAAATATTCATCTCCCATAACTATGCACCGCTGAGATCTGCTATATATGTCCTGGGAAATTCGCAAGAAGTTTTCTTTTGGGATGGAGTTCAAAAGCTTCGTCACGTTTCGTTGGATGTCAACAATGTACTCAAATCTCTTTCAAAAAGAGTTTGAGTCAAGAAAATAGGAAAAAGTCTGGAGGATTGAGATCTGACGAGTATGATGGATGTTCAATTTGCACTACCTCTCATGAATATCTTTCAGTGTCTTGCAAAACTTAAAACCAAACTTTAAACTGATCTTTTGTTCGTTAATTTTCCAGTTCTCAGTTAAAAACCAACTCCCTGAACAAGCACTTAGTAAAGCACCTCTTACACAGGATATAAACGACGCTGAACTAAACAACGATGAGGAAAGATGGTCAACAGTTTCCTCTATCCAGGTGCAGCGTTTTGTTTCCATAGTGTTGCCAGATAGGTCGTTCTGAATGCATTCACCGAACTTTATTGTCAGAGGTAGTATTTAAATTCTATGTAAGTGTATATATATTCAGTGTGTTCTAAAAAATAACGGTCCATTTGTATTAAAACACTAATCTATTGATTTCTTTCACGGGTGTTTCAAGAAATGTTACCCGTAGAAGAATAAATAGCCATAATTTACAGGAAACTGGGTGATGAAACACATGCAGAGGCGCGTCAACACAGCCGACTAGACCCTGGCCGTCCACATAACGCAAGTCTTCTCTGATTGACCCGAAAAACTAACCTTTTCTATAAAAAAAATCTAAGCAATTCTAGCTGAATGAGCATGCGCTGTAGCAAAACAACTTTGCTCTCTTGCAACATTGGATCATTGGAAAGTATTTGCTTACTAAAATTAATATTCCATGTTTGACATCGAAGGACAAATGGACAAATTTATGGAAAATATAACAACAAACTAATACACGTGATAGTTGTTTGAGACTCTATACTCTAGAAAGCTCCTTTTCAGCGCATGCTCACTGAGTACGAAGCGCCGCGATAAAATTCTTTTCAGAGCATGCTCATTGAGCTACAATTATTAGATTTTTTGATAGAAATGGACTATCTTACGGTCCAATCAGAAGAGACTTGCGTTATGTGGACGGCCAGGGTTTAGTCGCCTGTCGCGTCAACTGTATCATCAAAAATAAGAAAAGCATCCGCCAACAAGGACCAACATCACACAACTTGTGGATAAATTCAGTCGAACCGGTGGCGTGGCGGATGAAAATTATTCTGGATGACAGCTGAAAGGAACTCACGTTCATAAGTATCCTGATATCGGCCTTTGTTGGAGGGGCCTGATTACTATCGGGCCACTCGACCATCAGTAAAATTTTACAGAAATTTTCACCTTGTTTAAACGCTTTTTTCATTCAAAATTACTATCATGAATAAGCAAAAAGTTTTATTTCCTTTTCCTAGTGAACGTTTGCCCCGTTTATAATCAGGCCCTGCTTGTTGGAGGATGTTTTTCGTATTTTCTATGTTACAGCTGACGCATCTCTTCATATATTTTATCAACCGGTTTCCAGAAAACGATGGCTTTTCTTTTTTCTAAGGAGAACATTTCTTCAAACGTCTGCGAAAGCAGTCAATCGATCAGTATTTTTATAGAAATGGGTCGTTATTTTTTAAACACGTTTTGGAATTCACGTGTTTGATAAAGCTGTGCATGAACTTCAGTTTTTTAGCTTTCTGAAAAAGTGTATTTTTGAGCTAAAAATCCCATTAACTCTTAAAATACTCCAGAGATTTGGATAATAAAAAAAATTGGTGGCAGAGCATAAATGTAAAATCATATCAACACATAGTTTTAATAAACTTTAGTTTGTTTCAGATTAAAAAAAAATCTAAAAATAAGAAATTTTAGAAAAATTGGCATTAGTCTAAAATAAAAGTTTTGTCGAAGAAAAAGCTGTCTGCCCTAAGTCTTTAGTATAATCCAATGAATAAAATTTTCAAATTTCACCAAAATAATTCGGGTAGTTTCCAAGGGTACAGAGATCTTAAAGCTCGCTTATTTCCCATAGGATTGCACACAGTCTTGTCTTTTGTTTAAGACATTTTCTACTGAAACTTGACTTTTAACACCATTAATAAGTTACACTCCATACTACGAAAAGTATACCCTATATTACAAGGTTTATTCATCTCAACACCGCTGAATCAATCATTTTTAACAACTAAATACTATATTGAAGATGACATAGTGCACAAAGTAATGAAATGTGTTGAAAAAAACTACAGCGAGCTAAGAAGATGATAATAATGAAAAAAAACGAAAAGAATTTCAAAAAAAGAAATGCTAAAAGCATTCGATACAGTATGAAAGGTATTCCAGTCTCACGAAACAATCAAGTTACAGATGATTCTATGGGATGTTACGCAAGTGTGAAAGTTATTAAAAACAGTTTATTTTTTATGAGCCTCCACAAAGTAATATTATAGGCTTTTCTAACCACTTAATAGAATTGTTCGAATGTAGCACAGGCAGTGATGCGAGATTGGAGAATTTTTTTATTCAAATTATTTGTTTGTCACCATTTTTTTCAATTGTATAATTCATCTTATTTTTCAGGATTTTTTTTCATCTAGTTTTAAATAGGCAGAATGTTTCTATTAAAAAAAAAAAAAAAAAAAAAAAGATGATAATCTTTAATTTGAGGACTGTTTTCCTAATCTGGCACTAAGATTAGCACGCTTGACCCATCATTTAACCCTTTGAGGGGCAAGCCTTTGCGTTATTGCGTTTGTGTAATTCTGATCTCCCACCGAAAATTTGAAAAAAAAAATACTTTAAAAGAACGAAAAGCAATTTTACGTCCTTTTTAACTCACAGGCCATCATAGCCTGAGAGCTTATGTGCCCGACCGTTCTGTATGTATATACGTTCGTTCGTACGTACGCGCGAAATGCGATAACTCACGATAAAAATATCTGACCCACATGAAATTTTGTAAATATTTATATTCTGATAAGTCGCTTTCCTGATTAGTTTTTGGAGTCGATCGATATGCAAAAGAGGACTCATGCCCCTCCCCTTAATTGAGATAAAATGGGGATTTTCATGCAGAATTATCAGTTTTCGTTCAAAATTTAGATATAAGATCATTCAGATGAGCGCCTCCGTGATTGGTATTAGGTGTTCATTGGATAATTATAAACAAGGGGAACGGGGCTCTAATGCCCCTCCCCCTAATTTATATAAACTAGTTTTTCATGCAGAATTATCAGATTTCGTTCAAATCTCTGAATAATTCTGGAATTTAATGGTTAAGTATAAAAGAGGGGAATAACACCTCTTGAATTATATAAATGGGTTTTTATTAAGAATTTTCCGTTTTGCTCTGAATTTTGGATATAGATTTTTTATATGATAAAGCATGTCCTTGATTAGTTTAGGGGGTTCAATGATTAAGTATAAAAAGGAGAAATGGGGGATCTGTTTCGCCTCCTTAATTTGTTTTTCGAACTGAATCAACCCTTGAAAATATAAGGCAGCAATTAGTATGCGTAGCCTGTGAGCTCAATGCCATGAATTTAACTGGGCAATATTGTTTTTATTCCCTCTCCTTCCCATCCATCAAAGTTTGAATTTTTCTGGTGCAAAAATCTTCACGAATTGTACGTGGAGTAAAATATATTCAATTTCCTTAAGGGGTTACAGAGTTTAAATATCGTTATTTTTTTTTTTTAATTCTAGTTTTATACTATTTAATGGAGACTAAATATTTGGGATATTTTACTTAAAAATAATGATGTTCCTTCCATATTTTCAATTTGTAATATGCAAAGAAAAAAAATAAATTAAGCGGTGAAAGTTAAGGATTTGGTATACAGAGAAATACAAAAAAGAAAGTTGCTCAACGCTTTAGCTTTTATTTACCTTTTTTTATTGTATAGTTTTTTTGGCCTTATTCCAATTAAATTACTCTCATATGTCTACACTGCAGGAAAAAGTTACTGACTGAATTAAATTACATTTTATTAAGTAAGGTACAATGGGGTAATAACGCCACGTTAAGGTTCTACCAATTTCCACGGCTTAGTTTTAGATTGTATTTTTCAAACAAATATAGAATCTGATACAGAAACTCATTGACTATCTATATAAAATAAAATAATTTAGTAGATATGTATTCATAAAATTCAATGGCGTTTTTTCTTGACCAATGCTATTTGGCGTTAATACCCACCTATATGGGTAATAACGCCATGCAAACAAAACTATAAAATAAGATGGAATAATGACATGTAGATTTCCCAATTCTAAAAATACAAACTCTACAGCTCTAGAAATTGACAAATTGCAATCTAAGCTATTGAAAATGTAAAAGTTTTTTGTGACTCTGAAAGAAAAAGAAAGTGGTGGAGGGGGGAGGAGGCAAAAGAATATCAGATTCTAAGCTACGTTTTGCTTAAAAATGACCATTTAAATAGAATTATTAGAAACATTGCACGGACTATTTGAATCAGTATTTATATTCCCATGTATGAATTCTATGCGATAGAAAATATTGATTTTTTTTAAGTGAAAGAAAAAGGAGTGAGGGGGAGCTTCAACAAAATATAACACCCTGTGTCTCTCTTCGCTTAAAAATTCCCGCTTAAATATGATTATAAGAAACATTGTATGGTTTTAACCATTCATAATGTAATATTTTAATAATATGATGTTTTATAATAACTAGAGTTATACGTAATAAATATTTTTGTTAAACCTTCACTGCTGTTAGCGTCTCACATACCGCTGTGTTTTTCAAGTTTCAGAGTTTAACTTGCAATTTTTAGTTTAACTATAGATACCGGGAAATTTTTGTTTCATTTGTAGTCCTATTACTATGTCTAGAGACTTTTGAATAGCTGAATATTATTTATAATAGTCCTGTATATAAGGTTCAATACAAAAATAATAATCTAAAAGTTAATTTAGCATTTTATTCATCGTTAGATTAAGCGGCCTGACAGGCCGCTCATAGTAAGTTATGCGACAATTTTTGTCACAGCAGTTAAGGGTTAATACTATTATAGTAATCTAGTAAATAGTTTTTAACCCATAACTCCACACTAATGCAAATTCTCCAAACCTACAGTTAAATTGTCGACGTTTTAAAGAGCATGCTTTAATAAATTTTTAATAAATTGAATAAAATTTTTGATAAAAAAATATTATCCCAAAGAGATCTCTTATTCATTTTTATACATAATCCATATGGTTATATGTCATTATCTCTATATTAGCAACAAAACTAACCTTGTACTGCTGTTAGCAATCTGACTGAATACTGTACCCCCTCCCCCCCAAAAAAAATAGCGTTTAACTTGTATTTTCCATTAAAACTATAGTTACAACTGAAATTCTCTTTCGTTTGGAGTTCTCGTAATATTGTTAGAAATATTTGAATAGATTAAGTTTAATTAGATTTAATTCTGTACGAAAAGTTTAGCGCAGGAACAGTATTCTATGATTTTTAATCATGGATCGCATTTTAACCTTTAACTAATGTTACCGGTCTCGTAGACCACTATTTTTCTTTTAATTTTTTAGTTTAACTTGTAATTTTCAGTTTAACTGCAAACACTACCGAAATTTTGTTTCATTTGGAATTTTAATACCATCACCAGAGACTAAATAGGTGAATATTAAGTATAATACTCTTGTATAAAAAGTTTAGTACAAAAACACAATCCTATGAGTTATTCCCGCCTTTTATTCATCTTTCAATTCTGTGGTTTCACAAACCGCATCACATTCATACGTTACAATTTCCGTCAAATCAGTTAAAGGTTAAATTTATAAAGTTTTGAAAATCCGAACGCTGAGAAAGCGGACAGTTAAAAGTTCGAACTCAATTGAACAATCCAGTGGAAATTTAACAGAAACCTGATTTTGAAGATGTTCGAATTTGTATCTCGAAAACATTTTGATATAGTTTTATTTACAAGAGTTAAAAATTATTTTTTACATTAGTAAGAAAAAAAAAATAATATCATAAAAAATAAAATAGAGAGAATAATTTTAAGTATTGGGCACCCCCCCCCCTTAATTTTACCATTTCAACAATGATGATAATGCTGTCCCATATTAATATATAAGCCCCCTTCGGATTAAGTTCGGCCACTGTTGGGAATCAACCGGGGTAATAACGCTAATCCCTGGCGTTATTACCCCGGGATACTTATTGCGCAGTAAATCCTAAACTACAAGTTATTACGAGAAGATATCCAAAATATTCTACAACAATTTGAAAGTACATGAAATACACTACAAATTTATGTAATAAACAAAGTATTTCTGGATAAAAAATATAGTCTTGAGATCAAAAACCTTATCTCGCAAATTTTAGATCAAGCGTTAATTTTAGTTGCTTGTAAAAATAATAAGACCTAGAAATGAAACAAATTAACTTGAAGCTGTTTTTTGCGATTTATATGACTCAAAACCCTTCTGCGTAGAGCACGTGGGTGTCATTTACCTGATTATTTCATAATTATGCAAAATATAAGCACTTGGCGTTATTACCCCAGGGTACCTTACTTCCCTTTTATAAATATTTTTTTATTTTATAAATGCGTACGTTATTTTACAAATTGCATGAAATTAAGCTGATTTTTGTTCGACGAATTTTCTTTATAACGGTGTGTTTACGTGTAATGATGACACGTCGCTAAATGAAAGTTTCACTGTACACATCCGTATATAATTATATGAAACACAGTGTTCAAACAGTAATGAACTTCTACGTTCAAAATAATGGTAAATATTTTATTTAAATTTTAATTGGTTTTTCACTTTTTTTTACATAAATAATACCGTATTTAATTTATATAGTTTTATTCAGCAGTATTGCTTAAATTTAAAAAAAATCAAAAGTGGATATTTATAAAAACGTTTTCCTTAATAATTATATAATACTATTACCTTCTATTAATAAACTATACATTTAAAATGCATCAATATTAGAACCATGTAATTAAAATATTCTTTTGAATAATCGCGTATATCGCAAACACCGATTCTTAACGGGTTTTTTTAAGTGAAATAAATTCGCAGCGTACGCAAAAAATATGCAATATTAACAATAATCGCCAATTTGTTAATCCGTTTTTATGTTAGTCTTAAATTAAAACCGTAGTTCCAAAAAAATACTTTTTTCCTTTACTTTATATTATTTTATATTTCTTAGCGTTTAAAACATTTAATTGTTTTCACAGCCACTTGGTTTATTTTAGTAAACTTGATTTGTCGCAAAAATAACTCTTTTTTTATTTAAACTTATAATTAATCTGTTTTTAGCACTTTCCTACAAAGTTGAAAAGTGCTAATGCATTCGGTTTGTCTGGCCGTCTGGTCGTCTGTCCGCGCTCTAACTCCTGTAAATATACTTGGATTGCTATGAAATTTTTATACCTTATTGAGGTTTACCCTAGCACGACACCTATTAAAAATGAAGTATCTACCATGATTAGTTTATCTACAGAGAGAATGAAAATTTTCCCATTACATTACGGCAGATGGGGAAAATCGTTTATATACTCGGATTGCCATGAAATTTTAGGACGTTATTGACGTTTACCCTAGCGTCCTATCGAAAATGAAGTTTCTACCATGATTAGTTTATCTACAGGGAGAATCAAAGTTTCCCATTACATTACGGCCTATATGGAAAAATCGTTTCAAAGGAATTTTAAAGATGTTATACCCTGTGAAGCATATTAAAATATGCATTCTATAAAATATAAGGTGAAAATCCAGCTATTATTCATTTACATGGCCACACAAAAGAATTCCATTTGATAATGGAAAAAGGGGAAATTGTGTGTGATATATTTTAAATATATTAAGCTGTTTCATGTATAATAAAATTGATATATGTCTATGAATTTATAAATAAATTATACGCTACTGTCTTGCATAACATGAAGTACATAGCATTTACAGGGCCATACAAAAGATTTCAAATAGTATATTCTTTCCGAAGTACCTTATATGTGTCGATGATGGCTGATGGAGGGATGAAATGCATTTTAATTATGATATGCGCGTTTATATTTCGCTAAATATATGCAGATTATATGGTGTGTATAAATGTTATAGTTGATATACAGGGCTACCCAAAAGAGCGCACTTACGTTACTGAATATGAGCGTAAATTATTTGAAAGTGGTTCTTAAATAAACTATGCATTTTTACGCTGAGCTTCATTAAATTTACTGAGAAATGTTTTCAGAATATAGATAAAAGGATATACAGGGCCACGCAAAGAATTCGGTATATGGACGCCTATGAATGATAATTTATGAGAATGTGATTTCAGTTGTTTTGAAACTATTTTACTTTACAATAAATTTTATCCTAATGCTGACGTGTAATAAAGGTACAGTGTAAACTACAGGGCTGAACAAAAGTATTCAAGTATGTTTCAATCTAATAGTATGAAATGCTGAAAAAGAAATTTCAAGCTACTGGGTATTTTCTTGCTAAACTAAATTTACCCATTATATCAACTGACATATGAAATACAGAGCTGTTCAAAAGTACTGGAATACATATTTGGGTATGTTTGGCTATACACTATTATTTCCCTAAATAACAAAGTTTTGTTAATAATTTCATTAAGTGTTGGAAAGTGCTTCATAATCTATGCTTAACGCATGATTTTTCTTACTTGTTTAAATAGCGACCAAAACAGGTTTTTAAGACTGAAAACAAAGCCGAAACCGAGTTTTGGCAACCTTCCTATTTTCATCCGAATACGAAAACGAAAAAGCTGAAATATTTTAAGTTATTAATACATACATAGATATGCATGATTATTAATTAATTGTACGTGTACAGAGGCAGATTTCTAACGAATACATAAATTTGTATGTTCATAAATTTCAAACAAAAACAAAACATAATTAATAATATAACTTTTATATTTTACTAGCAGTTACCCGTGACATCGTTCACGTAGCATTAAAAAAAAGATAAACGCTTTAATTAAACAAAACGTTTCATTAACTGTAATTTAAAATATATATAACACATATCTTATAGAAAGCTATGCAGTAGTTTTTTTTTTTTTTTTTTTTTTTTTTAGGGGACTTAAAGAACTCAGTCAAATAAAAGGGAAATGTGTTAGATAATATGAATAATCGCGAAAATGAAATTACAACCTCTTATACTGTAGAACAACTGTAACGCACCCCAATTGTACAGAAACCATGTTGTAGTGCATTTCAGAATTCCATATCAAAGAAAGAAAAAACATGTGTTAAACCTAGGTAATAAAAACAATATCCAACATTTCCATAATACATAACTTCGCCGGCCCATTCTTTTCTGCAGCTGTGTATATGATCTATGTGTTTGTAAATATTCTAAATGTAATGTTAAGACATAGCTTAGCTAGAAAAAGTATAACGAAGATTAAAATTCACCTTTAGAAATTTCTAATAAAAGACAGAAACTTACTTGAATTTTTTTTTACAGTCCTGTATATTACATGCAAATATTTATACGACCGCATATTTAACTTAAATTATTCAAGCAAAAAACCCGATTCAAATTATAGAATTCCTATTTCCGGGAATTGCTATTGCACAAGTGACCTAATATCCATTTTATTGTATAGTCCGATACATGATTTATTTAAATTCTACAAACATCTCTTATTATACCAAATATAGCTGAACTTTAGGATGCATTAGTTTTACTTAAAATACATAGGAAAATTGAAAAAGCTCTTCAGCAATCTTTTCAAATAGACCATACTTTGGATACAATGTCTGAGATCTGGACAAAGGTCCAAAAACCTTTTATGCGTCTCTGTAAATGAGTAACAAATGTGATGCAAATCATACTTAACTGCAAGCATATTGTAGTAAATTTTAGTATTAATCATTGCATTGATTATCTCAGCATATTAATTTCATCATGTTTGGAATAGTTCAACGCAATTGAAATACGCTGGGAATATTTTTCCCCGTAAACTATTATATTACCGAACATTTTTTCTGTGATCTTGTAAATGAATGTTAAATCTTTTCACTCCATTTTATACAGAAATCCTGTTTTAGTGCACTTCAGAAACTGATATCAATATCAATATTATTAAAATAACTTTAATAAAGTAACATTATTAAAATGTGCTGCAAATGATTTTCTCCACAGACTATAATATATTGAAATACTTTTGAGCTCCCTGTACGCACACTATAAGTACTACAATTAACATATTCGATAGTAACCATGCTCTTGTGAACCTTAAAAATGCATGTAAATTTCATTACATTTAAAATTATGTAACATTATCAAAATACACCACAAATGATTTTTTCGCCTTAGACCATAATGTAAAGTCTCATTTTGAGTGCTCATGTGATTCAGCTATAATTGACACCTGGTTCATTTCCAATGCCGCACATGCTATGGAAAATATCAATAACGTATAATATTTTCGTATGAATCCCAGTATATTTACTCAAGTTGAAACATGGACAAACAGACGGCAAACCCCAGGAACTCGGCATCCGGTATACAGACAGGTTGAAGTCGTAAACACTTTTATACCATGTTAGAAAGTGTGAAAAAGGGGGTAGTTTCCGTAAAACGGAAAAAAAACCAGTGTTAGGAAAAATCTACTACAAAACTGTGTTTTATGTGGCATTTTTATATAATTTGTACATATATGCTTTGCATACCATAAAAATTTATAGAAATTTATTAAAAAAAGTATTTTTAAATGTGACAACATATTTTTACTTTTTAAGAGCTAAAAAAATGTGGAATTAATATTCATTTACAAACCAGTTTACACTGTTTTGTAACTTTACCAGTTTACCAGGTTACAGTCACTTCGAGCACATTATGCGAAATTGAGATATTGACCGAGGGAATGTATTTTCTCAAAATTACATTAAATCTTTAGATTTTAAGCCCGAAAGTGCATTTTAAAGTGATTTTTATTTATATTTTCAGAATTGGACAATTTTAAGAATTAACACACAATTTTTTTTTTTATTATTAGTTCAGCTTTTCTTACTTTTTAAGAATGATAAAAAGTATTTTTCATTGATCATTACGTCATTTACGATATATATAAATTATTAATATTTTCTAGTCGTTTAATACTTAACCTTTAAAAAAGCTTATTTCATTTTAAAATTAAATATTTATATTAACTACGCTCAAACGATACACTTAATTTTCTTTAAATAATAATTTTTGATATCATAATTCGATTTTATATTATTGCAACATCAGAGTATATTTATTTTATTTTTAATATGTGACGTCACAGTCGTCTCTTTTTAGCACTTACTCAAAATTACATTGTGTTATTAAAAATGAAAACTTGAAAACTTTTACTTTATTTCATATGTGACGTTACATTGATATTTTTAAAATTCTTAATGGAAAGCATTCCTGTGACGTCAAAGTGAAATTTTATAGCCTCGAACCTAAATAAAGAAAAAGGTTCATTTTGATTACGGATTAATACCTGGAAAAACTACTAAAGTATTTATATTCTTGTAAAGTGTAAAGTTATAGTCTTGTGAAGTATTCTAAGTGTAAAAGAAATTTTATATAACCGTCTGCGTGACATAAGAAGAAAAACTGTATTCCTCTGACGTCACAATTGGTAAAATTGCGGTTTTTAACCTCGAACCGAAAAACAGAATAGGGTCCATTTATATATTTCATTTTGTTATATCACGTGAAAATCTTTCAGTTGAAAATTAATTACAGAAGAGAAATAATTATTCCTGTTTTTTTTTTCAATGAAAAAGAAAGATGATTAAATATTATGGATTTTTTTTTCAATTTATTCTGTATGAAAAATAGTGAAATGTTGAATTATTAAGAAAAATGTTTGAATAAAATAAATAAAAATTAGCCTATGTTCATTTCAGGCCAAAAATTTCTATACAAAAATTGAAAGACATTAATCCATCCGTTTTGAAGCCAATTTCATTCCAATTTTTCGGACACACTTTCACATTTATAATATATATATAACGATTAATTTATGACATAAGAATCATAAGTATTGATAAACAATTTAGTTATTAATGGAGAACAAACTTAATATTGAATATTTAATTTTTGAATATGCAAATTTTTCAGTTATTTAATAGTTCAGCTGTTTTGTTATTTAGAAAGATAAAATTAAATAAGTTGTAATAAAAAAATATCTTATAACTCATAATTGTTATTAGTTTAGTTCAAATATAGATAAGATGCATACTTTAAATATTTTTTTACTTCACACAAAATTTTCGGTTAGCGCAGCATATTCCAAAAGAGGTGCTTGCGCCATATAACTTCATACAACAAACCAACCAACCCCAAATCTTCGCCACCCTCTAACTTGTCTACAAATGTCTTGAAATAATGCCCTTGTTTAAAACATCTATTTTCGGGCTCTATGTTGTCTGTCTCTCTGTGCCTCTGATTAAAACTATTTATTTTAATATAAAATAAAAAGCAATTAATTCATCAATGACATAGAAAGATAGAAAGCGCATTCGAAACACTTCTACGGTTTTAAAGTACAAATTTTCTATCACTGTTAAGTGTGCAGTTTTTAATGAGCAGGTGAAAAGCATCATATGTGCGTGCATGTTTGGTTTATAACTTGATACTACGCATTGAATCAGCCATAATCGATAAATTATAAACAATATTTTTCATAACATTAAATGAAGAGTTTCTTATTCGAACTCAAATAACAAAATCTCAAATGAGAAGTCATATATTAAATTTCCAAAGGAAGAAACTAGATTTCTAGAATTCAGATACTTTCGGCCGAATTTTCAGCAGCATTTTCAGCGAAAACGAATTTTCCGTGAAACTCAGATTTTGAGCCAAAAATGAAAAAGAAACTGAGTTTTTGGTCAATCTGTACTGATAACTATTCTGACCTCGTTTTTTCCCGCTCGCAGTAGTGATTCTAAGGCCGCACCACTGTGCACATTAGAAGGAGACAGCTTAATGTGAATGCCTGAAATTTTTTTTCTGAATTTTTGCGACCCAGTCGTCTTCTGTCAAGCAAGTGACGTATGTCAGCTTGGATTGTTGGGTTTTGATTTCTCTAAACATGTGACTGGTTCAGTTAAGCAAAGGTACTTCATCAAATTTTGACAAAGCCTTTTGAATCTCAAAACGAAAAAAAATCGCAAGATTCATCAACAAAAACAGCTCATTAATTGCATCTAATTCAGATTTTTTTGGTTAATCATGGAATTTCAGCTATTTGCCAACCTCCTTACACCCCAAACATGACTCCTTGTGACTTCTAATTTTTTTCCGAAATTGCAAGCGTTATCGAAATGATTTTGTGTTGAGAGCACAAATGAGATATGCAAAACATGAGGGCGGGGTTGACACCATTCCAAAAGTAGCCTTCCAGAAGTATTTTTAACAGTTGGTTGAAAAATGGGCTAAGTGTGTGGAGACGCAAAGGGCCAACATAAACGGGTTAGAGTTTCGTCAGGTAATTTATATATTTCTTTTTCGATCAAAGATACTTTTTGGATAGGCTATTCATGTTGTTACAGCCATAAATAATATATGTGATTTATCACGTGCGACTGCCTAGAAGTAAAATGCGTTAAAACAGAGTTGTCATGGCTGCGGCTTTTTGCGCAGCATTATTATCTTAGAGAAAATGTACTTTTAAATCACCCAAAATGTCTCAATTATATATAAAAACATCTGTATTTAAATACTAATATCCATAAAACTGGACACTTGGCAGCTCTCCTTAAAATCAATTTATTTATTTATAATAAAATTAAAAAAAAATGAAATTTACATCGGAGAAACATAGGTGTACTGATGTTTTATAATCATAGCATATCAAAGTTTGAGGAAAAAAATCTGTAACAAATTCTGTCTTTAAATCAGTGAACCAACTCAGGTTAAATAAAAAAAGGCAAAAAGGTGACGTATTAAGTTTAGATGGAACCATTTAAAAAATATTTTGAAATTTAGATTATTGTAAAAAATAATCTAAAAATTTTCTTTAAAATTTGTAGCTATAAAAATGAGAGAAAAAGAATTATATTTACCTGTTTCAGTTCTGGCAGTCAGCCACATTAAAAGAGGCAGAGCAGAATGATGTGTTACATGCAAAAAACTGACCAGGTTTTGTTTTTTCCTAAGTACGAAGAATATCTGAAAAAAGGAGTATTATACAAAGTTATCTCTGTTTCACTTAAAAATTTGAATATCCACTAAAAAATGCAACGCGCAACTTAAAAAGAGTGAGAGAGAGAGAATTTTTGCATTAACGGTGCAATGATTTTGTAAGAAAATATAATTGCATTATTGTGTGTTATGTTTACTTTTTTGAATGCAAGGAATTTTCCGAAATTATTAAAGTTTGTTATTTTTAAAAATGCCAACTCGCTTTGCATAAAGCTGTATGAGGCACTTTGGCACTTTTTCAGAGTAAAGACTTTTGCAAAACATTAAAAGGCGTTGTGAAGAGAAGGAAATTTGGCAACAAGTTTTCAGGAATTTACAAACGAGTGTTTTAGAAATTAAAAATTTCTCAATTTAAGCTTTCATTCTAAAATCAAAATTTTATTTTAAAAAAGTTGGTGCCATTTGCAAGTTTTGAATAAAAGTCAGATATCCTGGACTGTGCCGGAAAAGGTTAAGCGGCTTCCGCAGCTCTCCAAAATTTGTCTATCTATAATTCGCGAATGAAATAAACGTATTTGAGCCTGAAATATTGATAAATAGAATTTAACTCATTTTCCCGTTTTGTACACTGTTAAAAATAAAGGTGACAAACCGGTGCCATTTGGGAACCGGAGGTGAAAAGGCGGTGCCATTTGGAACCCTAGGGTGTCATAGGAGCTTGAATATGTGGTTGGGGTGACGACAGATCTGTTCCTGGATGATGGGAGCTAAAAAAGGTGCCATGCACTTCGTATTGGTAGCAATTTACCACCTCATCGGGTGACTGGCAACTTGCGCATGCGCTATGACGTGTGTCTTTCTGCTTTCGGTGTCGGCAAGTAAAGTTTATGTGTGTGAGCAAAGTAAAACATGGCGGTGTGTAAATTGGCTATATTAATTGAGGACTAACCACTGAGCTACAATAAAACAACAATGATGACTTAATGATCCGATTTGCGCGACCAGTGACCCCGGGCAGTCTGATTAAAGGTAAGATTTAACTTTATTTTATTTTATTTTATTGTTACGTTAATTTATCGTACATCCCTATATGTAATGTCATATGAAAACAGTAAATCATATTTTTTTGTTAGTGTGATTGATTGGTAAGTTTATTATGTGAAGCTACAAGCTACACTCTCACCAAAATACCCGCTTGCTAATGTTAAACGTATGAGGCAGTTATTTTACAATTTCTCGTTTACATGTCAATATTTTTAAATGATTTATCGAGTCCTTAGCTACCGAAGAGCAATTGGAGCAAACTGCTCTAGGCACGGGAATCCTAAGGACGCACAATTAGAAAGAGGGAAATGAAAGATTGTAAAAATATTTACATATTTTTTTATTACAAATCAGTTATTTTAGACGAATCTTGTTGCAATCGGAACATTCTATGACCATTTTACCTTGTGTTTAAACTCACCTGTTTAGATTTAACCCTTAACTGCTGTTAGTGGTCTCAGACACCGTGAGTTTTTCATGTTTAACAGTTTAACTTGTAATTTTTAGTTTAAATATAGATACTGGTCAACTGTTTTTAGTTTGGAGTCTTATTACTACCTCTAAATACTTTTGAATAGCTGAATCTGATTTATAATATTCTTGTACATAAAGTTTAATGCATAAATAGTATTCTGAGAATTAATGAAACATTTTATTCATCTTCAGATTAAATGGTCTGACAGACAGGTTACAGTAGTTATATAACAATTTTTGTCAGAGCAGTTAAGGTTAAAATATGTTTTTGCGTCTATATACAGTTAAAAGCAATTAATTTTATTCGCGAAGTTTTAATTTTAACCTTTACACGGGATCTCGGACAGCATCTGGCCGGCTTTGTATATATTGTCGGATAGATGCTATCCGAACCCCTCCTGTAAAGGCTAATTCACACCATATTGCAGCCTCGCGTAACTTCTCTAATATTGTTTCAGTATACCTGATTTGTCTTTATTTGAGAGGGGGGGGGGGTAACTTTTTCATTTAAGACAATTGAATACTTGCAAATCTTAAAGTAATCAAAACTTATTTACAGGGTTTTCATTATTAATATTTTCCTTATTAACCACCATTATTTCCAAAATAATCTTCATAATAAGATTAGATCGGGGGGGGGGGGCGGTAGCACGGACAATCATTTAGTCTCATTTAAGGATAAAAATCACGGATAAAACCTCGATTTGCATATTAAAGCGTTATTAGTCAGCCAAGTCATACCTTGGTGGGAAATGCCTAAAAACCCGAATTTAGCGGTATCTTCGGTTTACCATTATGTTTTCTTACTCCCAATTCTTCATATTTTCATACTTTTGGTTTCATTTTCTTTCAAAAAGGTGAGAAAATGTTAGGGAATTGAAATGAATATACCTTATGATCTGATTATCGGCTATGCAGATTTACACCCATTTTTTTTCGAAAGTATTCTTTCGCATTAAACCTTATTTAGTAGCAGAATTTTATGGTTAAATAAAATAAAATATTTTTTTTTCAATAATAGTAATTTAAGTTTGATTAGACCGTAATCAGTCCCCCCCCTTTCTCAATCATCAACATCATCCGATATGACAAATTTTTAGTCATGAACATTCAAATTATAAAAGGAAAACAATCTGTATTTACTCCACTGAACTTTCAGAATAGTTTACAGAAATAGTGTGTGTTCAAAAAATATAACAATGAATAAAAACTTATATCGTAATTTTACACAAATGTGAAATTTTCCCGCTGGTGATGAAGATCTCGTGTTTTGAAGGTGATTTTTGCATTGTCATTTATAAATCTTAAACGTTTTTCTAATGATATAATTTTTAACAATCTTTTATTCCACCCGTTCTGAAACAAGACCAATAAACAGGGTTGGCTTTTTACCGGTAAAAACCTGGGGAGAAGGTGGTAAAAACCTAAGGATATACAATAAACTGTTAGCCCTTAAACTGTATTTTAATACTATTGATAAAAATTCTATTTTCATGTAAATGGTGTATTAATATATAATAACTATATAGGGGAGAGTGGGGTGGTGTGGGACTTTTTTTTACAAAAGTAAGTTTTTTTTTATATACAAAAAGAAAAATTTCAATTTATAGGATGCAAGGTAAAACACTTTTTAATCCCCCTGAACAATATAGAAACATAACGTGCAAATACTATTTTATTTTAAAGAGAACGTAAGTTTCAAAATGTGTCTCATACCTCCTCATCAAGAGTTATGGGACAGCAATAATAAAAAAAAGCTATAAGGCACAAAATAACCTATAGTGTCGGTAAGATAAACAATCAACCAAAGGTTGTAAGTTGATAATGTATGTGCCACAATATAAAATACCAGTATCTTCATGACTAGAATGAAAATTCAGGATTCTCTGTCATAGGTGTCATTAAGGCCCCACACTAGGCACAGAAAGAGACCCGGATGATAATGTAAAAGTCTATAGGAGCGTTGTTTTCAAATAGCTAACTAAAATTTTATATTTTTACATAGTTTTTTTTAACAAGACAGCTGAGGATGATCCATAACCGGCCTAGTTTTTATTATTTTTTCGATTTTGCTTTTATATTTTTTGTATAACGATAGTTTCAATTTCAGAATCAGTTTAAACCGATTTCGTAAGTTAACCCGTCAGTAGTCGCGTGTCGGTCTTTTCGCCGCCCGTATAACTTATTTTCTCTTAACTTATATCACATTACAAATACAACGAAGATCTACCATGTAGCTGACTTTGAAGCTTTCTCGACCACCTTAGCGAAGTAACAGGACACCTCTGTTTTTTTTTCAGGTACATTTTTAGAGACAAATTTGAAATCGGCGAAAAAGTCTACGTAAAAATTACTAATGTGAGCTCATTTTTCTCATTCATTCATCATTTCCAATTACTCCAGATCTCATGGATAAAATGCATAATTTAAGAAAACTGCAAATTTATATCTTCGTTGTAATGTTATTTTCGTATATTAGGGGAAAAATATTTTTATTTTACATATTTGGTATACGGGGGGGGGGGGGTCCAGCGGCGAAAAGACCGAGCGCGACTAATGACGTTGTGAAAAAAGTCGCGACTACGCGGTTAAAGTAATTTTTTAAAAAAATCTGAAACCAAAACTCAAAAAGTAAAAACTACGCCGGTTGCGGATCGCCCTCAGCAATCTTGTGCAAAACAACCACGTAAAAATATTAAAATTTGGGCGAAATATTTGAAAAAAACGCCCCCATAGACTTTGCATTATCATCCGGCTCTTTTTCTGTGCCTAGCGTTGCGCCTTAAATAATCACCAATTTACATTTTGAAGTATGAATATATATATTATCAATGTTATAATTAATATATTATCCTCTAAAAATATTTGCATGTTAGCAATTCGCATTATTATTAATTTGAAAAAGGAACTGGGCGCGTCCCATTCCTCGCCACTTCCTTATTTGTGTTAAACTTCTTGTTCAAACAAAAATGCTGCTTTAGGCTTAGTTTAAATTATGGATAATATACAGTATAATGTTCCATAAATAGGAAAAATATTACATTTATACATAAACAAGTCTTTAACATATTGAAAGCAAATAAATCAAATTTAAATTGGATTTTTGAAATAATTTTTTCTTTCATACATTTGCAAATCTATGCATAACAATATTTTTTGTAAACTGAAGAATGGATTACCATTGCTTCATCTTGTGTGCGATTGATGAAGTGTTTAGAATAATGCACAAAAAGAAAAACCTACTGTCCCATTCCACCCGACTTTCCCCCATATAGCAAAAGGGGAAATAAAGAATTAGCCAGTTCCCTTAAGCTCCTGATATACACTATATGACCAGAGATGACCGTCCACTTGCGATTTTAGACATTTTGTTAAATATCTAGAAAAATGTATGAGGAATTATCCTGAAAATCTTAGTGTATAAATATAATACACTACCTGGCCATTGATTATCGTCCACTTGCGATTTTAGACATTTTGCAAAATATCTAGAAAAATACATGAGGAATTATCCTGAAACTATCAGTGTATAAACAATATACTACAGGTCATATATTTCCGTGAAGATTTTTTCCAGAAACTTTATAGGGGACCGCCAACAAATTAAACAAAGTATGAATGCAACTCTGTCAAAGTAACTCTGTCAAAACCAATGCATCAAAAGCGCTCAAACTGTAGATTGTAATTAAGTGGCTTATTGTTATATACTGTGTCCATTTTTATGTCGATGGCATGTATACTCGTAGAGAAATTAAGGTTTTTATAAAAATTCTCCCCAATTTTTCCAAGATTTTTGCTTATAATTTGCAGAGTTCTTAATATAAAATAATAATATTTTCTAAAAATGTGACGAACAACATTGCACATAAAACCCTGTAATTAGAATTAAAAAATAATAAAAATTGTATGAAAAATGAGTAGGTGTACTAAATAATTTTTCACTGCGCATGCGTCAACGATATCAAAATTTCATTTGCATATTATGTTGGCCAAATATATAGAGCAACTTTTGTGAAAGTTGCAAAATCATAGCTTGAAAATTCTGAAAATAATCGTCAATAGAATCATTTAAAAATCCGTTATTTCCAAAATGAAACAAAAAAAGAGCGGTTGTATCCATATATTCATTGATTAGTATCAATATAGAATACACAATATGGAACTTACTACTACATTTAGAAAAAATCCATCTTTTTTTTTTTTTTTTGGGGGGGGGGGGGAACAACGGATTTTCAACTTTTTATATTGACCATTATTTTTAGAATTTTCAAGCTATGATTTTGCGACTTTCACAAAAGTTGCTCTATACATTTAGCCAACATAACATGCAAATGAAATTTTGATATCGTTGACACATGCGTAGTGAAAAATTATTTTGTAAACCTACTCATCTTTCATACAATTTATATTATTTTTTAATTCTGATTACAGGGTATTATGTGCAATGTTGTTTGTCAGATGTTCAGAAAATATTATTATTTTATATTAAGAACTCTGCAAATTATAAGCAAAAATCTTGGAAAAATTTGGGACTATTTATATAAAAACCTTAATTTCTCTACGAGTATACATGCTATCGACATAAAAATGAACACAGTTTATAACAATAAGCCACTTAATCACAATCTACAGTTTGAGCGTTTCTGCTGCATTTGTTTTGACAGGGTTATCCGAAAGATATTCATTTTTTTTAATTTGTTGACGGTCTCCTGTAAGGTTTCTGGGAAAAATCTTCACGGATATATATGACCTGTCCTATTATGTTTATACACTGTGAGTTTCAGGATAATTCCTCATGTATTTTTCTAGATATTTAACAAAATGTCTAAAATCGCAAGTGGGCGATAATCAATGGTCAGGTACTGTAGTACAAGTCATATATTTCCCTGAAGGTTTTATTCCGAAACTCTAATAGGGGACCGTCAACAAATTAAAAAAGAATGAATGCATTTTGAATATCTTTTGGATAACCCTGTCAAAACTAATGTAGCAAAAGCGCTCAAACTGTAGATTATGATTAAGTGGTTTATTGTAATAAACTGTGTTCATTTTTATGTCGATAGCATGTATAGTCGTAGAAAAATTAAGGTTTTCTACTAATCCGAAAAACAGTCTCAAATTTACCCAAGATCTTTGTTTATAATTTGAAGAGTTCTTAATATAAAGTAACATTCTTTTCAGAAAATGCGACAAACAACATTGCACATAATACCCTGTAATCAGATTTAAAAAATAATAAAGATTGTTCGAATATTGCGTAGGTTTACTAAATAATTTTTCACTGCGCATGCGTCAAAGATATCAAAATTTCATTTGCATATTATGTTAGCCAAATGCATAGAGCAATTTTTGTGAAAGTCGCAAAATCACATCTTGAAAATTTTGAAAATAATTGTCAATAGAATACGTTGAAAATTCGTTATTCCCAAAATGAAGGGAAAACACGAGGGGTTGTGCCCATATATTCATTGATTAGTGCCAATATAGGATACATAATAGGGGCGTACTAATAAATTTGAATAAAATTCCTTATTTTTTTATTATTATTACTGCTATGGGATACCTGGACATGTTAGGGAAATTTGTTGCTAATCTGGAATAGACACTTTGTTGCAAAGTATGTTTTGTAAATATGGTTAATAATGTAAATAGTTTGTAACTCTTAATGATTACACAGGAAAAGAATAACTGAATGACAAGTATGAGTTACTCAAGTAATTTTCCCGTGCTGTCCGAAAATAGGCAATAAAGAGGAAAGTGCCCAGTTAAACTGATGGCATTGAGCTCGCAGGCTATACATACAACTGTATATTATACTCTTATTTCACAGAATAATACCCTTCCAAAAATAAAAGAAATCAACTGTAAGTTATTGGACAGTGGATTAACTACCAACCCTCTTTATACTTAACGAATGAGCCCCTAAAACTAATCAGGGAAGTGCCTTATCAGAGTGAACCTATTAACAAAATTTGAAATAAATTTGATAATTCTGCATGATTTCTGCATATTTATATAAATTAAGGGGGGTAGCACTCTCTTCTCCCCCCTTCATATTTAACCAATGAACCTCCAATGCTAATCAGTGAAGAACCTTATCAAAGTGAACCTACATATAAAATTTGAACCAAATCTGATATTTATATAAAGAGTTATCACGTTACATACAGAACCTGCGGGCACATTAGCTGCCAGGCTTTGATAGCCTTGTGAGCTATAATTTAAATTTTATTTAAATTGTATTTATTCTTTTTTTATTCATCTACCATTTTTGCTGTACTTTGATGATACATTTTAATTAGACTGTCTTGTTATGTGTTTTCCTTAATGTGTTATTATTATTATTACAGATAGTGAACTTACATTTACAGTACTTACATCACCATGTTTGATACAAGAAAAGTTTCCGACTCTTTATCATGAAGAAGATGCAGAAATTTCTGTGTTTTAACCTTTTATTGTGCTCCACAACTCAAGCAACTTGTTAAATTACTCATGCTATGTATTAATTTTATATAAACAGTTAATTACAAAAACTGATAATTTTATAAGCTTAGTTACTTTGTGGCATGCATTATTTTGGTTGTTTAACGTTAAATATAGCAAAAGCCAATTTAAATTTTTATAATTTTTATTAGATACTTATGTCTTCAAAACTTTCTTAGTGGCATCAGTTCCACATAGTGTCACATCTTTGTTTAATAATAATTAATACATTCTTGGTGTTTACAATAAAAAGATTATTTGAACTAAAAGGTTGTTTTTTTAATTCAGTGTTTTATTCCTTTCATTATAATTACTCTTTGGATTAAAATTTCAGATGCAATAAGTCAAAACATAAAACAATTTCGCAGAAAGTGTTTTGATGTGGATACAGGACTAGAAATCAGCAGTCGTTAGTCGTCAAATGAAACTAAATTATAGAAAAATTATTCCTAGTCGTCAAATCTTGATAGCTAGCTTTCTTTAATTTTTGTTTAGCAAATGCTTTCATTTGTATTTTAGCATACACCCCCCCCCCTCTGAACCATGACATCAGCACGTGTCTTAAGAATTTTGAACCTGTCAATAACCTCTAAGTTAACTTCACTTTAACCAATGACTGATAAAACTGGTCCTTGGATATTACACCCCTGTAAACAAGATTTTCTTTTATTATGAGATATTTCTGCATCCTTATATGTTCCTAAAATAAGAAACTGTATTAAAATTGTTTTAAAATTTTTGTACTCCTTTCCTCAAACAAACAAAAAAAATATGTGTGATTTGGAAATGTTTTAAATGCCACACCATAATTGACAATCAAAGATTCATTTATTTGCTAACTTTTTATTTTCTGATGTACTGTTAGTCTCAGATTTTTTAAAAATTAGCTTATCCCTAGTTATATCTAAAGCTCATATTTTCTTTCTGTGGACATATTTACTTGATTATCTGTTTTGTATGCATATTAGCTTTATAAAAATAATAAGTTTTTCCAGAATCCAAATATTGTAGTTTAATCAGGTTTCATACTTATGCAAAGTCAGTTTTTATTTTGTTTAGTAAGAAAAAGTGTTTAATATATAAAGTTTCCTCTCCACTTCCCTTCAATACATTAAAATTAAATATGCAATGCAATATTATTACTATTAACATGGTTGTGAAAAGAAATAAGAAAATATGAAATGCAGTTGGCACATCGAAAAAAATTTGTAGGCATTATTTTGACACCTTACCTACAGTTCTTAATTTCCAATCCTGTATGGATATATGCTATAAAATATGGATTTGCATAAGTTCACTATAAAGGTAAGTATACATATAATGTAAAAATGATTTTTTTTTTTACTCAATTTCATCTATTATTTTACCACAACTATAAAATGAACTTATTTTCTATAATTCATTTCATAGCTTGATGGCTAACTTTCTGTAAGAATTTTAAAGAATATGAAATATTCTTACTAATTTAAGAGTTACACAGCATTTATTACATATTCTTTTCTAATTTGTGTTTTACATTTTTTTAATTAGATACAGCAGGATAGCTGAAAAAATATTGGTGCGTTGTTTGACATTGATATTTCACAACTAAAATCTGAAAAATGCTTATTTTAAAATTTGTAGCATTTCTTCTATTATATGAAAATCTTAATCCTCCGAAAAGTTCACAACCGTCAAAATGATCAGCAACTAATATGTTCAACGAAGTGTTGGCCTCATGGAAGCAAAATAATTTTAATGGAACTTCCAGCAGTATTGGGGCCTTCACATGGAGCAAAAACAACATTGAACTTCAACACCCATCTGTGTGGATATTTAATAACAGGTGTATTGCCTTCGAACAATCAGATCTTAACTCACTTGACTTCTGTAGAAAAGTTAGAAATAGAAAATCCCCAGTTTGCATTGTATGTGATGCGAAATTATCAAGGCATAGAATGATTTAAATCAGAATTATCTGCAGCGGACTGTCAATTCTGTGATCTTTCGTTTTCAAACTTGTGTAAAAAACAAATATCAAGCCAGTGAACAATTTGTTGAAATATTGTTATTTCTTTTATTTTTTTTTTTATTAAAATATGGCATATATTTTACAGGATATAGCATTTTTCTGTGTCCCCATAATTTTCAGTTGCCCTGTATATAAAATAATGAAAATACATGTCCAGCAATATACTATGCGTCAAAAAAGATGGTTACGGATTACTTCTGAAACTATAAGAAAATTATAAAGATATTCATATGAAGATAGATATTGAACGAACTGATATAACTTGTACTTTCTCTTATTTTGGAGTCAAAAAACATAAAATTTTTATAATGTTCCTGCATCTAAAAATCCCCAATCACAAAAATTGTTACTGGCCTTTTCTTAAACATACCCAAAAAGTTTGATCCAAACATCTGAGTTAGAGTCAGTCAAAAATCATGATTTATTTCACTTTACAAGAAATTCAAAACATAAAATTGAAAATCGGACTTGAAATTGCATGACAAAGTCACAATATTTGACTCTAACTCAGTGATTTTAGAGGCAGAAAATAAGTGTAGGGGTTGTGTAAATTTTGCGATTTATGCTAACAAAACCTTTTGGGTATGACTAACAATGCAATAGTGATGACTTATGATTGGTGATTTTGAAATGCAAAGACTGTATAAAAGTTAAAATTTTGAATTTTTCTTAAAATAATCTCCATGTAAATGAAAGTACAATTTGAATTCTCTGCCTTTCTATGATTATTTTTGTAGTTCATATTATCCCTCTCTGAGTTACAAAAACATGCTACAATTTTTCTTTGGACACCTGATAATGAGTTTAAAAATATAATATCCCATCAATCTAAAAGAAAAAAAAAAGACTCAAAATATTGACTGATCATGATAATTTTCTCTGCAGACTTCAATTTAAAAATGGGTAAACACTTTGTATTTCATGATTCAAACCAATACAATTTCTTGACAAGGGGGGTGGGGGAGGGGGATTGCAACTGTGGGCCATAGATTGTGAGTGATATTTCTTGTAGGATGCCACAGGGCACACTGGATTATGTGTGTCATCCGTTCACCCTCTGGGGCACGCTGGATAAGTGGTATCATTATTCTCCCCTGAGATGCCATTCTTGCACCCCTTAAGGTAACCTGGATGAGGGATACCATTACTCTCCCCTCAGATGACATCCTTTCACCCTCTGGGACACCCTGGATAAGGGGTGTCATTACTCTTCCCTGAGGCGCCATCCTTTCACCCCCTGGGACACCCTGGTTAAGGGGTGCCATTACTCTCCCCTTAGATGCCATCCTTTCACCTCCTGGGGCACCCTGGATAAGGGGTGCCATTATTCTCCCATGTGGTGCCATCTTTTCACCCTATTGAACACTGTGGATAAGGGGTGCCATTATTCTTCCCTGAGGTGCCGTCCTTTCACCCCCTGAAACACCCTGGTTTAGGGGTGCCATCCTTTCACCCTAGTTAAGGGTGCCATTTTAGCTCCTCTAGGGGTGTCACCAGTGAGACAAGCTTTTCACCCCTAAAAGGTGCAATGTGTCACCATTAGTTTTAACAGTGTATACCCATTAATCATGGTTACCTCACATCGACGTCGTTATGAAGTCACACTGTGAATTTGTGACCATCGATTGTCGATGTGACGTCACGTGACATTGATGTGAAGTCACAGTGACTAAAATGTGAAGTCGTTATGGCCGTTTTAGAGCTCATTTGTGATGTTTCACAAAGTGGTCATATGTGACAAATTTGTGGAAAATGTGTCATTTGTGACTAATTTGACATTAATATTGTGACGAAACTGTGACAAAAACAACGATATTTAAATTGCCAGAAACATGTTTTTTAAAGAAAATAACATGTTTTGAAGACCTTTTTTTAATTTTCTAAAGATTTAAAAAAAGTCACATCTCAGTCACAATGTGACGTCACTGAGTGGTGGCATTTTGGTCACAGATGTGATGTGACCAAAGTGACTAACAGTGACGTCACTGTGACCATGCATGCTATGAGGGTAATAATTGGCTCCAGTCACCAAAATACATAAATAAAAAAAGTAAATAAATAATTAAAACAAGATGTGTTGAGATGAAAGTACACAAGATAAAACTGTAATGTTCTTATATGGTCGCATTTTATCTTTGACGTCGAATGAATCGGGTGCATTATTGAAATCATCACATTGGAACATGAATGCGTGAAGTTTGCAGGCCTCATATTTGTTACCACAATTTTAGCACAAGAACCGCCGACTATTTTAATCAAATTTTATAAAAAGTGTTTCACACCAGAATGTTTATTTAAAACTATTTAACTTTTTGAATTAGCCTATATATGAGTTGCAATTGAAATTTCTGTTTCGAATCGGCAATTTTGAATTTGGCAGGGGTCAAAATGACCCCTAATGGCGGTTCTAGTGTTAATATAGTAAATATCGCGCACATTCTTTAACCCCTTAATGGTCGTGTTAAATGACGATTCAAAAAATCAAATTCATTATTGCGACCACTTTTTTGAAAAAAAAATCATCTTTTTTAATACCAAATAAATGATACTAGAATAAAACCAATTACACTATATTATACAACTGGCGGGAATCAAACAATTCTGAGCTGAATAAAAGCCGTGAAGCTTGCAGCCCGTGAATATCTCAGGCACGACTAGTAATTGGTTAAAAATCAGCAATAGTAATGTACTATAAAGAATTTTGTTTTGATATAACGGTATCAAAGATTTAAGAATAAACTAAGAACGCTGGAAGCCCAAAGTATATCATTATTTATTGTGAAAAAAAGATTTAATCAGGGCTTGTAGTGTTAAAAAAGTTTCTACCTATGTTACAGTAATTTCAAAACAATAATATTTCTTGTACATTCCTATTTATGTGGCATGTTAAATAAATGTAACAGTAAGATGATTATATCATACAAATAACAATTCATATTCTATAACGAAAAGTTAATATGTTATATTATAAATAATTATTTTTTCTTTAAGGCGTCACTTTAATAATAACGCATCTAAAATATACTAAAAATTGACATATTGCAACTCTTTTACATTGAGTCATCATCGGAATGTAAACAGAAAATTACTAGAGAAAATATTGGGTTGGGGAAAAAGTAAGTTCGCTTTTTTTCGTGTTTTTCAAAGTAAATTTATTTATATAAATAAAAAAAAACTACTCAAAATTTATGTGCTATTTTGTTAGATGACCTTTTGCCATTTTTCTGGTAAAACAATAATTCTGTCACTGTAGAATTTCTGAGAGTTCTGGGCAAAAAAACTGAACAAGGTGATTTTCACAAGCCTTTTTTGAAGTCAGTTTAACACCTTCAAGAGAGTACTGCAAAGGGCGGAACAAATGGTAATCCGTCGGATCCAGGTCCGGACTATACTGTGGGTTCATCAAAACTTCCCAACAAAGCTCTTTCAGTTTTTGCCGAGTGACTAAAGATGCGTGTGGTTTAGCGTTGTCGTGATGGAAGACAGCGGATTTCCTGTTGAATTGATGGTTTGGCCAAGTTTGAGCAGCTCATGATGGAAAATTCCTTTCCAATCCCACCAAACACTCAGAATCACTTTCGTAGGCATCAATCCGGGCTTTGCCACCGTTTGTGAAGCTTCGATCACGATCTTTTTAGCACATTGTTGTTATACGTGATTCCCTTTTCATCACCCGTAATGATTTGTTTCAAAAATTGCTCGATTTCATACAGTTTCATTAGCAATTCACAAATGAAAACTCTCTCCATTAAAATTTTCACTGTAAGTTTATGGGGAACCCAAGTATCGAGTTTCTTTTGGTATCCAATTTTTATGTAAATGGTTCAAAAGTGGTTTATGGTTGATGTTTAGTTCCGTAGCAATGTTGTGGGAAGAAATATGTCAGTCTACCTGGATTGTTTTTAAAATTTCATCGAATTGTTCAAGGATTGGCCGGCAAGGGAAAGGTTCATCTTTAACATCGAAATTTTCGGAAGGAAAACGAGCAAACCGATTCTGACTTTGGCGTTTACTTAAGCAATGCCATAAATACAAGTTTCGAAGAGTGTGCGCCATTTTTTCCCTTTTTGGAAGTAAAAAACTAAAATGTGACGAAAATGATCTTCTGAAATCTCTATTTTAAAAACGCAATAACTTTTGACTGGTTAAACAAATGATGCTATCTTTATATCTAGAAATTGCTAGAGACTGTTACCTTTCAAACGCTGTATAGTATGACTTAATTGAGTAAGTATTACTCGAGATATGCGACTTTAAAGCTATCTATTGGGAAAAAACGAATTTACTTTTTCCCCAACCCAATATATATATAAAAAAAAAAACTGATTCAATTTTATGCATGTCTTCAAACACTTTTCCATTGTAGAATGGCGACACACAGACAGATGACCAAACAGATATTTTGTAAAAACATGTTTTTTGGAATCTCTGTATCCTAAAACGTGTAAATCCGTAAAAAACGGTAGTCGAAAGAAATTTCGACCATTGAAGATAGAAGAAAGTAAAAAAATAAATTGGCAAAAATATGCTTGTTTCATATATCTAACAATTTGAAAATTGCGTATTTTTTATTGGTATTATAAATTTTCTAATTCAAAATTGTAGAAAATAAAAACCTAACTTTTCAAACAAAATTTCAAAAAATCCAACTATCTTAATTTTAATATATTTTTTAAGTTTAATTTAGAAATCCCCACGTGAATAAATTCATGTGGTAAGTTAAATTTTGATATAAAAAGTTACTGAGGATTGTCGTTTGCTGGAGATTCTACGAGCAATTTTATTGCTTGTAGTCAGTCCCCGGTTAGCAAGTTTCTGTTCCTGGAGCACTTTAAATTTTTCGTGCCCCCTTAAATTGATTAATTTACTGATAGTAGTTATTTTTTATTCATGTAGTTACACTTAGTCAAAAAGTGTCGATTAAAAAAATAAATTTCCAGGAAATTTGAAAAATGTTTTCAGAAGTAAAATTATATATTTCTTTCTATTATTTATTGGAATGTGCTTATACATATTCAGATACACACTGATGTGACAAAAGTCATGGTATACCCTGCTAATAGCGTGCCGGTCCTCTATTTGCGCGGCGAAGTGCAACAGTACAACGTAGCAGGGACTCCACGAGTCGGAGAAAATTCCCTGAAGAAATATTGAGCCATTCAGCCTCCATAGACGTCCGTAATTTCGAAAGCGTTGCCGGTGGAGGATTTTTTGCACGAACCGATCTCTTGATTATGCCCCATAAATGTTCCATGGGATTCATGTTGGGCAATCGCGATGACCACATCATTCGCTGAAATTGTCCAGAATGTTCTTCAAACCCATTGAGAACAGTTATGGACTGGTGACATGGCGCATGATGAGCGTGGAAAATTTCATCTTTGTTTGGGTACATGAAATCCGAGAATGGTTGCAAGTGGTCTTCCAGTAGCTAAACGTAATCATTTCTATCTAACGAACGGTTCGATTTGATCAGCGGATCCAGTCCATTCCATGTAAGCACAGCCCACACCATTATAGAGCCACTAACAGCTTGCACAGTGCGTTGTTGACAAGTTGGGTCCATAGCTTTATGGGGTCGGCACAACTCTTGTACTATTCCATCAGTTCTTACCGATTGAATTCATCACTCATCTGACCAAACCACTTTTTTTTTCAAGTCGTCTACGATCCAACTTATAAGGTCACGAGCCGATGAGCGCTCCTGTACGCGAAGTCGGGCTGTTAACCACTTAACTGTTAATTCCTTTCTGCACAACAAATTGAAAATACTGGACTCACACCGCTATTATTAAAATAAAATATTCGTAAAATTTAGTCTAAACATTTCCTCTCCTTTCAATAGTTGGAAAATTTTCTTTAAAACAATAGTGGTTTCAAATAGCTTTAAATGATGAAGTAAGCAAATTCGTCTTGCCCGAACGGCGTTCGGGTAAACCAGTTAAGGGGTTAATAATAGCACTCGTGGCAGTCTTCTGCTGCTATAGCCCAAAAAAACTATATATTGCCGGACTGTCCTAACGGACACGCCCATCGGACATCCCACATTCATTCTTGCGGTTATTTAACGCAGTGTTGCTTTGTCTGTTCACATTGACATGTCTACGCAGACGTCGCTGATCACGGTCATTAAGTGCACGGTCATTAAGGTCGACCACTGCGTGACGACCATGACGTGCATGATGGGAGGTTATACCTGAATTTAAGTATTCTCGACACACTCTTGACACTGTGGATCCCGGAATGTTGAATTCCATAACGATTTTCGATATGGAATGTCCCATCAGTCTAGCTAAATTAGCTTATCGCGTTCGAAATCCGTTAATCCTCGTCGTGTGGCCATAATGACATAAGCAACCTTCTCACAAGAAGCATTTGAACATGAATAAAAGTCCTGTCCAGGCACTAATAATTTATACAATTTTTAAGTGACACTACTGCCATCTATATATTTACGCATTGCTATCTCATGGCTTTTGTCACCTAAGTGTATTTTTGTCACATCATCGTATTAATATCTCAAACATCACATTTGTTTCCGCATTTGTGATTTTTATAATAGAAATTTAAATGAAATTAGGAAAACTTTTGTGCCCCTTAAGAAAGTTTGGGCTCAAGGCAGAGGCCACAGGTGACTGTGCAATAGTCAGAGCTTGTTTGCAATTTTGGAAGATAGCAGCAATCTTTAAAATCATGTTTTGAAGCTCATTGGAAATAATTTTGTTTTTTTGAAATGTTGTAGATACACAACATGAGAATGCAAAGGATTCAGCAAAGTATAAATATCAGTTATTTATTTTCACTTTACATTCATAAAATACTTACTGTGTCCAGGAACTCCACATATTTCATAATGTATAACACCCAAGTAGCTATTCCTATCTAAAAATTAAAAATATATACAGATAAAGTTAGAGTTCTGGCTAAAACCGGATAAACAAATAATAATTGAATAATATAATACTAGATAATTGAAATAACACTATCTTTATTTTTTGCGACTCATACAAAAATGCCAATAGAAGGTAAAAAACAAGAACGAAAAAAATCATGCGAACAGCATAGATTATGTTACACTTTGCAACACATTCAGAATACTATAAATAAACTTTGAAGTTTACTGAAGTGGAGAATGATGTCTAATTGACAATTTGAAAAACTCATAACGCACTTAAAATTCCGATTCTTCTATTATATAGTCAATATAATTTACTTTTTTTTTTTTTTGCAACCCTGTATAAAAACTACAGATTTGTATGCATATCTAACATGCTATAAGTTAATTCAGTTACATGTATGACACAGTTGAAAATTCTCCCTCATTATTTTCCAAAATTACTTTTAAATGCAATTTGTTCGAGAGCTGTATCTTTATTTCTTTTTGAGATATTATTTTTTTAATAGTTTTTAGTACCAATTTTGTAATTGGTAATTTGTAATTGTGGCAACAGAATCACTCCATTGTCTCTTAAAATTGAAAAAAAAAAAAAAAAAAGAAATAGAATTTAAAATGTGTATACTTTTCAAAAAACATTGTCTGTTATAAAATTCTGTGATTTTGGTTTTATTTCGATTTTCTTCATCAGTTAAATAACTTCAATTTTTTATTTTAAGTGATTTTAAAATGATCAAATTAAAATATTTTTTAAACATGGTTAATACGGAGAAGTACGCGCAATTTTGAGAAGATGAAAATTTTGACGTGTTTTTATTTCGCGTGAAATTCTATGATCGTGTCAATTTGGAATAAATTCTGTTTTTTTTTCATTCACATTTATATTAAACATAAGAGTATCAATTTATAAACTCAACATAATAGCTGATCTTTATTATAGTTTACTGATTTTATATGCTAATTTAATTATTTAATTAAATTTAATTTTAAAAATTTGGACAACTGAGTTTTATAATATTTTGTTAATCTTATCTTAAATTAATATTTGATTAAGAGGTAGACTGATCAACATAAGATGTATTTTTTACTATAAGCAATTTTGTAGATTTATTATAAATCAATGCAGCAGTTCCTTCTTAAACATTTTCTTTCGTCGAATTTCGACGGGTTCCACCTGGTATTTCTAAAATAGTTGAATTTATATTAATTTAATTTTAATAGTTGTTTAATTTTAATTTGAAAGTTTTTTCTATTTATAATAGTCACGTGTCAATAAATTTTTAATTTGAACGAATTTTTGTTCTTTGCGCTATCTTAAAAAATTGGTAACAGTTTAAAATAATTTTCTTTTCTAAAATATGTAAAAATTATGTCTCAAAATGCAGAAATTTTGAATTTAAAATGGAAATAAATCGTCAAAAGATAAGTCAAATAAAAACAAAAAATGCAGACAGCACACCGGAAACTTTTAAATGATATAAAAATGATAAAATTTCTATTTAATGTTTTCACTTTTATAAAACTTTTTTAATAGAACGATTTTGACTAAATTTAACATTAAATATCGCTTAAAATAATAACTAGATTTAAAAACTGTCTACACCAGCGTGTTTATCAAACATTTCTCTATATTACCACCATTTTTTATATTTTTGCATGTAACAGCTCTCTTAATATTAAAGAAGAAAGATATCCGATCACAAAAAAATCATTGTGGATGGCGGTGACTACATTAGTTACTTGTTTTTAGAATAGAAAAATTCATAATTTGAAATATAAAGAGTTAAATCTGTAGTTCTGATCATATGCTTGTTCATTTTTAAAAGTTGAGTGATGGATAATCTTTTTTGTTCGAAAAAATAAATAAATAAATAAAGAATTGTAATTTAACAATTTACAACGACTATTTGGAAAATGATATTTTTAAAAACTCAAATTTTAAAGACTTATAAATAAATTCTATATTTAAATTAATAATAATAATAAATTTTTTTTTGGGATAATTATAACGAGTCACATATTACGTACACCGTGGATTAAACATTAACATTCTCAGACCAATGATAAAAAACAACAGATTAAAGATAGACAACTGTTTAAAATTTAAACATTTATTTGAGAGTTAAACAGACTAACTTCTAAACGCCTCATATTGCGTACGACATGGATTTCACATTTATATTCCTTGACCCATCAAAAAAAAAAAAAAAAAGTTAAATGAAATTTCAGTTTTACAATTAGAACTGCCAATTTTCAACTTCAAAATATCGCACAATTTAAATTTTTATAGAGAAATGAATGCACTTTTTAATGAAATTTGTTTGAGACCTCTATCTCAATTTGTTGTTAAATTATTATTTTTTTTTAAAGTTTTAATTACTATTTATGTCATCGTGGCAACATAAGTATTCTATTTTTAGACATTAAACTTGGATATATCAGAAAACGAATACATTAAAAACAGAGTTTTCCATTCTTGGACATTAAACTTGGACCAATCAGGAAACGAATAAAATAAACAAATTTTATTGCGGAATTGAACCAATAAAAAACTTCAGATATACTTTAGATTTTCCAATTCTCAAACGAGAACAAGAACTATTTTTTCCAAAATTTTTTTTAAAAAATCATGCTTGAATTATATACTTTTCACTCTTTTGAGTTCCGCCTTTTCCCTGGTATGCAGTTATCATTACCAATATATATATATATATATATATATATATATATATATATATATATATATATATATATATATATATATATATATATATATATATTTGAAGGGGATTAAATGGTATTTCTAGACGAGATTTTAAATGTTTTAAAAGTTTCCTAGCAAGACTAGTACAAACCGCACAAAAATTAGTCAATATCATAAACAAAATATGAAATTCTTCTGCATTTATAAAAGAGTATTTTCAAAGTTATAGTGAAAATTATCATGCATATAACTCTCCCTCTAATAAATGGTACTAGAATATAGATGTTTCAAAAAATCCCTAAAAAAACTGGTATGAACCGCGCAGAAATTAGATCTCATAAACAAAAGATTAAAATCTTCAGCATTTATAGAAAAACATAGCAGCCGACGTTTACTGGAATTTCCTACCACAAAAATTTTATAATAAATAGTGTCTTATTTAATCGTTGAAATCTTATGACTAAACAAATAGAAAATTTCAATTTCAACTAAAATCACGATTTTAGTGGTGGCAAAAATGCGTAAAGTTTGGCAGCTATGAGAAAAATAATATTTCCAAGCTAATTGTTAAAACTGGCAAAACCATTTTTATTAACATTTCTCACACATTTTCATACATATAACGATTCCTCACATTAAAAGGTGCTAATATTAATTCATATGTAACCATTTGCATTCTAAGGCTATTTTCACTCACTACTACACTGTAAAGAAAAAAATCTATAAAATTACTAAATTTTTTCTAGGAAACTAGAAATACTAGAACTTTTTATGTAATGGCAACAACAAGTAATGATGTAACAGATTCTCGTTTGCATTGTAAATCGAAAAATCTGCAAGGTTGATAAGAATTTTAGGAAACTGGGATGCCTGGAATTTTTTATGTAACATCAACCTGTGTTACAGATAAAACTTCAGTAATATTACAATTTTAATAGATCCAATAGTAAAGTACAAGTTTGTATTGTTCTTTCTTTCTTTCTTTCTTTATTATTATTATTATTATTATTATTAATGTTAGTGATGTTTCTAACGTAAATCGGGTTTCTAAATGCTTTGTACACTGATATTTGAAATTATTTTTTTAGCCCTTCTTAGAAGAAAAAAATCCTGTCATCAAATGGCAGGATTTTCTTCAATTAAAGATATGAACTATAAGAAATTAGTGTTGTCCACAGCTTTTGTAACCCTGTTTTTCATGGAAAACCTGTAAAACTTGTTGTGTATAAGAATCATCACCTTATAAATGCAAAGCGTTTATTAATATTATAAAAAATTCCATGTTCCTTACCGTATATAACGGTTCTCCTTTCTTTATAACGATCCCTTCACAGAAAAACGAATAGTCTATGCGGATGTATTGCATGTTCCAGAGGACCTTGAAAAAAAAAAAAGAAGTACTACATATAAAATATTAATATGTATAACATGGTGCATTATGTTGTCTATCGCTGACTTTTATTTTCTCAACCATTGGTCGTGGATATATAGTTCCAATTGCAAAAACGTTTCAAATAAAGTCAAAATTCATGTTGTAGCATTATTTAATGTAAAAAAATCAATTTTTAAAAAATTACGAAATCTAATTTTTTATATTGTTCCCCACTCCCTATAGTTATATTTAGTAAAAGTTTACACATATCATAACATATACAACACAAAAAGTTTGACTTATTTACTAAATAAATTGACATTAGTTATTAAATTTCAACGTTTGAGATTTCTGCACATGGTTTTGTCGTTTATTAATGAATAAGTTAAGATACTAGTAAAAATACTTGGATATCGAAATCAGGGTGCAATGTCTTTTTTACGGCGATACCATCTTTAGCCATTATTACCAAATCATGGTTCACCAAAGAGGGATAGAGGTCAGCAAAAAATTATCGATGAATAACTGTCTTTGATGATACCTTGATTTGTGATACCGGCTGTAGGTGGTTTCGCGATAAAAAAGAACATTGCACTGTGCCTTCGATTTATAAATACTTTAATTCATTTTTTGACAGATCCCCCAATGCACAGAGTACGAAACAGAGAATCAACTTTCATACACTGTAATGGCAACTTGTTTAACATGGGATTACGCATAAACAGTAGCGACACGTGCGGACCACTCTGAAATTACGATCATAACATAAGAGAGGTTGCTAATTCGGCGAAACATCGCTTCCTTGGCGACAAATGATAAGGAAAAAAAATACAGCGACGGCTTGCTGCTTCTTGTTTTGAAATTTATGAAAGAAATATGAAATAACTTTGATGTATTCGTCTTGCAAACAATGCATGTGTCACTTCGTAACATAACGATCTAATAACTTAAACTTGAAAATTCAAGAATAATAACAGTAATAATTACGAATCAATATAAGCGCGGAAATCTAAGATCAAATAGAATAAGCACATGTGCAAAGATAATCAAATCAGCATTCAGCAAGAAGCGCCAAGCAGAATAAGGTGTTAAACAGAAATCACGAGGATAAAAATCGCCACCGAGATGGTTTAGTTTTTAAGTAATCCACTGAGGGCGCTCTTTTCAAGCCGAGTTGAGGCTCTGTTGCTACTCTGTGCCCCAATGGAGGACAAAATCGCGTTTGAACACCTCAAATTCTGAAATTGAATATATCTGTCAATTTTTGTGGTACAGAGTTAAAAATTTTTATGTTGCTTGCATTATGATATGTGCAAACTGTGTTACTAAATATAACTATAGGGACTAGGAAGCAGTATAAAAAGTCAGATTTCGCAATTTTTATAAAATTCATTTTTCTATATTAAACTATGCCTCAACATGAATATTTATGTCATTTGAAATGTTTTTGTAATTGGAACTACGATTACGACCAATGGTTGAGAAATTAAAGGTAGGCAATAGATAATATATTACACCTAGTATATTGAACTCATATATTGTTTATTTACATACTATACGATCAAATGTACCTGGCCAATTTGTATTTTAGCCATTTTATATTACCTATAAAATGGGAATTGTCCATGATTCTTGAATCAAAAGGACGTATTTGGTATATTTTCAATAGAAATTTAGACATCGGGGGCAATCAGAAAAGTAAGAACAAATTTAAAAACGATATATTATATATATTTTTAAAGGCGATAGGAATGGTAGCTGTAACAAATTATCTTATAAGTCATTTTGTTTCCTGCATAATATGCATATTTGAATTCCTCACAATGTCCTTTGAATCTAATAGTGAAAATTTTCAGATTTGTTTCTCGTACGAATTTCACATTGAAATAAAAACAAAGATGAGTTTATTAGTTTAGCGAAAAAAAGTTGGAAAATGCCAACCAAACTGTATTTCAGAGAAAGTCGAGTACTCACTCAATCTCTTGAGGGTCAATGATATCTATGAAACCGCTTAATTCTAATTCCCTCCCACAAAAAAACAACATTGGTATCAGAATTTTAGGTAAAAAATATTCGGTTTATTATATGTGTGAAACATAGCTTGTTCTAAAGATGTTTTCAAGTTCCGCTGTCACTCATTAATTTTAAAACTGAAGCAATGAATTTGCTCTGCTCCACAAAGGATTAAAGTCAAGGTTTGATCTAACCTTGCCTTTGTTTGTTTCGCACTGAGGTACCCAGTTTACATTTTTATGCAATATTACTCCCAGATATTTGATATGTTCTTTTACTTTTAGCGATTGGCCGTTTAACTTCATGCCCTCTATTTCATTGGTGTTTTTTGTTGGTAGGTTCCTCGAATGTCCCCTGTTTAGATATAGTCATTCTGTTTTTTCTTTAGTAAGCGTAAGGCAATTAGCCTCTATCCATTCGTTAAAATCTTTGAGTATTCTACTAGCGATTCTTGTAAATTTATTTCTATTCTTCCCTTGAATATTAGGATAAAGACATGAGCGAATGCCTGTATCCTGACATTTTCCCCCAGTATTTTTTGATGCTGTCTCTACGATGAATAGATATAGAAGCGGACTCAGGCAACTTCTCTAAGGGCAGCCGCCGAATGTCTTCTTTGTGGTTTTGATCCCATTTTCTTCTAGTGAAACGTATCTTTGTTGTAAGAAACTTACTACCCAGTTTATTAAAGATCTCGGGCAGGGAAAATGTTTTATGTTGTTTATTAGTATTGGCCAGCGTATGTTGTCGAAAGCGCCTTTGATGGCCATGGCTATTAAGAGTGTTTGATAGTTGTTAGCTCTGTCTTCTTTTATTGTTTTAATTAGATTGTCCTGTGCGTGTTCCGTGGAGATTCTCTGCTTGAAGCCATATTCTGTATCGCTCCAGTATTTATTTTAATTAAAATGATAGTTTATTCTCCCATGTATTATGCGATTTAAAAATTTACTTATTGCCGGTAGTAAGCATATCGGTCTGTAGTTTTTAGGGTTGGCGGGGTCTGTACCCGGCTTGTGGAAGAGGGCCACTATTCCGATTTTTAAGGACTTGGGGACGTTTTCAAATTTTAAGCATGTATTGAAAAGTGTGAGCAGTAGTTGCGGTGCGACATTGTTTATGCGTTTTATTAAGTTGTAGTCAATGAGGTCATAGCCTTGTGCTTTGTTTTGTTTATTGTTTCTGATTTTTCTGTTTAACTCCGCCTTCGTAACTACTGGTGGTTTTGCATTATCTTTATTTTTATTTACTATTGTTATGTTGTGGGGATATTCTGATATGTCATGTATAGCTTGTCTAAAAAGTGCATTAGTGTATATTTAATGTTTACTGATTAATGAAACAGTAGACAAAATACAAAACTTAATTAAATAGTCCAATAATAAATTTAAAAAGTTTGGTCAAAGGGCACATGGGCATCCAAGGAAACGAGAATGCAGACGAATTAGACAAGAACTCAGCACATAACATAATTAATAAAAACAAATACTATATAAAACAGTCAATTTCAAAACTGAAACGGACACTTAAAGAGCTGACAATGAATCAATGGCAGTTCGAGTGGGATTATGGGGATACAGGCGGGGAAACATATCGCTATTTACCAACTGTAGATAAAGATAGACTCGTAAGTGACTTCTTACTCTCACAACTCTACACAACACATGCAGCATTTCCAGCGTATCCTCATAGATTCAACAAAGCGGACACTTCGGACTTCGACTGCGACTTGAAGGGTACGTTTAAAAACTATCTACTTCATTGTCCACATACCCAACATTACAACCTGGTAAACATAACAGCAAATAAAGATAAACTCTGGCACGAACAACTAGGTAAAAACAAACACGTACAAAATAAAGCAAATCTTTAATCAGGTGGCTCCAAGAAAACTGTGGCAGTACGACAACACTAAAGCAAACACACACATAAAACAGGAAGCCATTTTACCAGGGTAAATTTTTAACAGGCCACACTCCTACCAGAAAAAACGATATAATTTTTTTCCCTTGTACATGACAGTAATTTCGAATGAAAAGGGCGTTTAAACAAGGCGAAAATTTCTATAAAATTTTACTGGTAGGAGAGTGCCCCGTTATTAATCCGGCCCTGCCTTTTACTTCGGTAACTCAGCAGGAACATAATATTAAATGTTAATTGCACAACGGTTCAGCAAGTTCTGCATTATGATATAGTAGGAATCTTCAACCGACACCGACACTGCTTGTCCATCCACTGTGATGTGTAATAAAAATGCAATAAAAAATTTAAAAAATATAAAAGGCGTAGGAATTCCCTAGCACAAATAAATAAATAAATATAAATAAAAAAAATTTCTGTTCTAAGTCTGTATGTGGTGTTCGGTAGTCGCACAGTATCAGCTGTAATGTTAGCCCACAACAGGAGCCCCGCAATAAATGAATTGCAGCACGATGCATGTCAACAACGGTTAAGCAATTTGTGAAATATGACACAGTAAAAAGCTTCAGCCACCTCCGGCACCATATGTCTGTTCCTGCAGATTGCAGAACCATGTACTTAATACTGTTCCCTTTCAGGCTTCCCACCCCCACATTTTTGCAGTCGACTGAGGCCGTGAAAAGTATGTGGCAGGGATTTATTTTCCGACTTTTTATATATTTATTTATTTTATTTTAATTATTTATTCATTTTTCATTTGTTTATTTTATTTATTTATTTATTTATTTATTTTTAACTGTATTTATTTTTATTTATTTTTTATTTAATTATATGTATATATGTATACATATATACATATATATATTATTTTTAATTAATTTATTTATTTTTGTATTTATGACACATTGCCTATTTATTAGGCGTAATAGGAACCTGTTTCCGCGCGAACTACCGGATAAACTCTAATGGGGACAGCCCACAGAGCCAGAAATTTTTTTCCTTGGTGGGGTACTGCAGAAAGGCGTGATTTTGTGTCCCTATGCAATGCTCTCGTTTGCCTTGCTTTTCAGTGCAAAAATTTCCCTTCTGCGGTACGACTTAGCTTTTCGACGCAAAAATTTCCCTTCTGCGGTATGACTTAGCTTTCCGGCCATTCTTCGCTTTTATTAATTCCCTCAAAATTGGCCCCACTCCGAGCTAAGTTCCGTACCTTCGTTTAAGCTCAAAATCATTCAGCCCCATTTCGTCTAGTAAGATGAGTACTAGGGATGCGGCAACAAATCACACAGTTAACCTAATGTGCACTGAAACCACAAATATTACCAACAAAGCACTTAATCTAAATATCCGACCTGGGTGCTTATTTTGTTGGATCGACAAAATTTCCCAATATGTTCGCTAATGGCGCCTGATAGGTCTGATAGGCGCCTGAATCCGTCGCAGGTTCAAAATCCTCCAAGTTACCTGCGAATTATACCTCTGGTGGTGCCTTGCAAGGTGACGTTCTCATGTAGCTTCTAAATTACGAGACCAACTTGAATAGTCATTTGCAGTACACACAACAGGATGTAACGTTATACAACCGAGAAAACAAAGTATTCAATGTTAAAACTGTTGTTAGCTTTCGTTTTTTCAAAAACTAAAACAAATTAAGGTGAAGTGATTTTGTTTTAGTTTTTGAATTGTTTTTAAAGAGGGGGGTTAAAATTTGTTTTAAAGATAGTAGATTAGTGTTCATTTCCAGTTTATTCCGAAAATTAATCATCCGTGAATCCATAGAGATATATTCTAGGAGGGATAGTGTTTGTAATGATTCTTATTCTTATGACATTCCGAGTTTGTGGTTAGAATTACTTAATAAATATTTAAAGGATGAGTCTAATAGGAGGAACCGCGATGGCATTGGCTATTCACGATCATAGAGGGCGCAATATTTTATGTTTTGGGGGTTTTAAATTACCTTTATATCCAGAGTCATTTAGTTTTTCTACTTTGTAATTTTAATTTTATACATTTTAAATTTAATATATGGTCAAAATTTATTATATTTATATGCCGCGTTGGCAATGGCTATATTCACGATCATAGCGGGCGCAATGTTTTGTTTTGATTTTTAAATTATATTTATATCCAGTGTCATTTAATTTTCTACTGATTTTATATGTTATGAATACGGTTCTTATTAATGAACTGAAACATGTCAACTTTTTAATTTATTTTTTATTTGTGACACCTTCTAAGTAAATAAATATGAAATGTTTTTATACGCAAAGTATTCAAGTTTATTACCGCTACTTTCAATGAAACGGCCATCTGCCCCGATACCTGGTATCCAACCGGTTAAACTGAGGTAATTCGGTAGGTAGGGGCCTGGTCATTGGTTATAAAGAAAGAAAGAAAAGTCAGGGTTTGGTATACCATCAGTGGAAGTGGTATAGATGGTCTTTACAATGTGGATATCATGATAAGTCAAGTTCGGGTAAAAAAGTATTAGAAAGCAGGTTGCCATCACAACTATAAGAATGGTTTCCCGATATCTTGAAATGTATTTTCATGCATGACTCTGCCCCATTTCATGAAGTGAATACAATAACAGAACTCTTAACACCTAGAGAGGTGGTGGTATATCTATGAAACCGATTAATTTTAATTCACAAAAGCCACGCTGATCCTAGAATTTTGGTTAATTTTTATTTTGGTTTATTAGATATTTAAAGATAGCTTTTTTGTTCTTATTACAAATAAATTTGTTTTCAATTCCGGTTCCAGTCAATAAATTCACTTATAATTCACTTTATTTTCACTTATATTTCACGATAATTTAACACTTAAGCAATGAAAGTGTTTTGCGCCTCAAAGGGTTATAGAAGGATTGTAAGTAGAACGTAAATATTTGTCCGGGAAATTCTCCAGATTTATACCTGATCGAAAAATCCTGGAGACGTCTAAATCGAAAAGTATAAAAAAAAGACCAGAAAAAGCAAAGAAAATTGAGAGAAGTCTTGTTTAAGATCTAGCACCGTGATAAAGAGCGACAGAAAATCCAAAACAATGTATACGCTACATGCCAAAAATAGTAGGGAGAACTGGGGCACATTGATACACCCCTTCTACTGCTACAGGGTCACTACAGGAAATTTTATGACAGCTTCAAAAGGTGAAGCTAGTGCATTCAACTACATACAGAAAGTCTTGAGATGATTCAGTAGTTTGATGAAATGGGACGGGTGATTTATTGTTTCTGTAGTTCAAATGTAAATTTGAGTTGTGCAGTTGAAATGGCATGCAAATGTTTCAGTATTTTCAACCTAAAATAATACTGTCCCTGGCAAGTAAAGGTACTCTTTATCAGTTCCTCATTCTTTATCATTAGGTAAATTATGATGTGTTGGATTTGAGACTCATTTTATTCAAAATGGCTGTATGAAGCATTTTTGATACAGTTTATGACGGGGCATATTGATACAACCTAAATCCGTTTCTAGTTCATTTTTTCATTACTTTTCATTACTTTTTTTTTCCAAACACTCCTTAATCCAATCATTTTTTGCCAAAAATTTCTAATATTAGTTTATATTGAAGTGAAATAGCTCTAATTTTTATATTAGAACATTTTATAGTATTTTTGTAAACAGAAAACATGCGAATTTACCCAACATCTAGCGCTTGTCAAACCAACACAAAAAAAAGATGGCAGCCTGGAAAATATCGAATTATATCAATTTTCAAAAAAAAAGTATTTTCAAGAAGAGAAATGTTAATGTAAGAGAAAAAAGCTGCAGGGCAGCAAAGGATAATTATATTATAAAGAGAATTTTTATTATAATTATCCTTTATTATCTATTTATAAACCGACTTATAAACAAAAAAAATTGTAATTTGTTCATCTTTCCTAAGAATGAAGATAATGCTGGGGCTGAAGTGCTAGATAAAACAACGTACCACAGTCAACAATCAGACTAGGGATAGCCAGAACATCAAGTCATTATTCATTTAATTTTGATTGCTTTAATATTATTTACAAATTAATTGTGGGTGATTTGTATAACTATAAATAAATATAGAATGGTTTGCTAATTAATTTTCTATGAAACATATACATTGATGTTATTTTGTCTTCATTTTTTCCAAACGTATCAGTTTCCAAACGTGTCCTATGAGGCGTAACAATCGGCCCCAGATATGGGTCACATTGATACAAATGACTTTTTTAATTGCATGCAAAAACAATATATAAAACAACGATTGTACATTTTTATAACTCCCTACACAAGTTTTCCTGACATTACGTGAAAAAATAACTTGCTTTCTGGTCACCAAAAAAATTTTTAGAAAAAAACTGTATCAATGTGCCCCAGTTCCCCCTAGAGGCCGTTATGGACATTAAGGCATATTCGTCGAGATATTGAGATTATTAAACTGAAGTACTTGCGTAAAACATTTTTGATAATGAATTTATATTTGACACACGAAAGTTCTTTTTTTTATTTTTAAATCATATACACACTATTTAAATTTATCTAAAAAAACTTAACAATCTAACAATACACAAAAATATATAGCTTTAACTTCATCACAATGTAAATATTAAGTTTTAAACTAATAATTTGGCATCCCACTGTATGTGCATTAAACTCTCTCATTGTTTAAGCTTGAATTCATTACGTACCATTTATATGCATTCTAAAATACAATTGACAAGGAATTTTCAGATGTATTAAAATTGCTTGCTTCTAGTGAAAAAAGTGCTGCTCGTCAAATGGCGTGACGCTTTCGTCTATTCGCGCCAAATATTCAAAAATATCTTCTTTTTTTAAACACTTTTACTGTAATTCCGCTGACAAATTTACTGATCCTCAATTACGGACGTACGTTATTTTTTCAAAGTACTCTGAGTATGCCCTGTAAGGAAACCTTCCTTTCTCTTATTGTTGGCATGTTTTGAGAAAATAAAAAGAAATTTTCTGAGAACATCAGTTAGGTGGCAGATCTATTATGCGTTTGTTCCATAGCGTGGGCTCACTAGCTTTTCTTTCAGGAAATGCTAATTTAGACTCATATCTTAAAAGTATTTCTTACTATATTTCAATTGTTGCAAGACTCGCGGCAAAAGAAATATGCTTTATCCGAAGGATATTGTGGCTATCCACACAAGCCGTAAGACAAAATTCTGTTTTCATAATATATATATATATATATATATATATATATATTGAAATGGCCGCTCAGAAGTCCAAATCTAAACCTTGTCGAGAACTTACGACAAGATCTAGAAACCGAGTTTATATAAAGAAAAACATCTTTTCTCAGTGTTAGATCTCAGATGTACTATCGAAAATGAACTGAACAAAGCAATCCCAAACTATGCCAAAAATTAATAATGCCCCTAAAAGATAGAGAATTTGCAGTCATTAAACGCAATGGTGGCTACATAATATATTAATTATTTGTTTCTAACGTAGTTCTATTCTTTTTATTTTGCTGTCTTGAAAATTTTTACACAGGCAGAAGTAGATTTTTTAGAATACTTACAGATGATTTTTGTTGGCTATTTCATTAGCTTTTTAAACTAAAGATATAAATTATGGTAGTTTTTTCTTATTTGTTTGAAGCGTATCGAAAATATTAATATTTTTTGTGTATTTGAAATTTTTACAAGCATTATATACTTATTGTAATAATAATAATAATAATAATAATAATAATAATAATAATTTTATAATTTTAACTAAAATAATATATATTTGAAAGAATTTTCTATTTTATTTTACTTACTGTTAAAAAACACACTGTATAAACAATAACAAGGAATAAGTTGAAGACTACCATGGAGTTTCTAAGGTCAAAAGGTTCTCTTTTCCTCATAAAAGCTGGTCCTACTATGGTTGTGAAGACAATATATAGTCCAGATAAAACAATGGGTAAGTAATTCTTTTCAAGTAGGAACCATCTGGAAATTTCTGGATCTATTGAAAAAGAAAATATTAATGTGCAATACTGAATTCAATGATACTGATTACAATGATGAATTTTTCATCAGTACCTCCGTTCTCTGTTTTAACCCATTAGTGCTTAGCGTCCCTTTTTAGGGACGTTTCAAAAGGTGCATTCAGCACTGTTTTTGACACCGGTAAAAAAGAAAAGCAATAATTATTTTATTTAACCTTTCCTACCCTGTTGAAGTTTTACTCAAACTTGATTAAAATATTCCACACCAGAATTTTTATTTAAATCCATTTATGATACTTATTTAGGTTAAATATTTGTGTTATTTATTTAATTTATTTTATGAAAAATTTTCTGGTTCGAATCGAATGAAACGCATCATAGGACTGGGTCGATTAGACCCATTCAGGTTAGGAAGGTTAAATGACGCATTTTGGTGATTAAAGAACTAAACTTAAATCTTCTAAAAATAGTGGTGCCAACCAAATAAAATTTACGTAAAAGATGCTGGGCATGAATGGGTTAATATTTGCGTTATTATCTGAAATTTAATTGAATACAACTCTAGTGTCCTCACTTATTTTACTTTAGTATTTCCATATGCCATTTGTTTCAAGATCTTAACCGAGTGATGCATCAAAGGGATTCGTTATTTCAAGATAAAATACAGCATTCATCAAATTTCAATTTTTTTTCTGCTTTATATCAAGTAATGCATCATTTTGCATCTAATAGGCTACATTGATATCAACAGTTCTTTTTTTTTTCTTTTTTTAAACTAGATAGAATGAGGAAATTGTGGTTTAATTATTAATAAATTTTTTATTTACTTTTTTTTTAGCTCACAGGCTATCATAGCCTGAGAGCTTATGTGCCTGCCCGTTCTGTATGTATGTTCGTACGTAAAGCGATAACTCATGATAAAAGTATCCGATCCACTTGAAATTTTGTACATAGGTATATCCTGATAAGGCACTTCCCTTATTAGTTTTTGGAGTTCATTCGATATGCATAAGAAGGGGAACTGGGGGCTCATGCCCCTCCCCTCAATTGATATAAATGGGTTCTTCATGCAGAATTAAGTTTTAGTTCAAAATTTAGATGTAGGATCATTCTCATGGGGCGTTTCCGTGACTGTTATTAGGTGTTCATTGAATAAATATAAACAGGGGAAACGGGGTTCTAATGCACTTCCCCTTAATTTATATAAATGGGTTTTTCAAGCAAAATTGTCAGATTTGGTTCAAATCTCTGAATAGTTTTGGAAGTTTAATGGTTAAGTGTAAAAGAAGGGGATAACTCTTCTTATATTATATAAATGCTAAATGGGTTTTTATTAAGAATTATCCGATTTGCTCTGAAATTTGGATATAGATTTTTTATATGATAAAGCATGTCCTTGATAGTTTAAGAGGTTCAATGATCAAGTATAAAAAAAAGGGGAGAGCTGTTTCTTCTTACTAATTTTTTTTTCGAACGGAATGAACCCTTGAAAATATAAGGCTGTAATGTACAATCAGTATGCTTAGCCTGTGAACTCAATGCCACTAGTTTAACTGAGCAATATTCTTTTTATATTTATTAAAATTTTATAAATTGTTTTGTTCTACAGTTATTAATTGAACTTTTTTTATTTATTGTTATAAATTCCTTTTAAAAATATGTACGTAACTGGTATTAGAAAACAAGTTTTTTGCCGAATTGGCGTCCAAAAGGATTGCGCCAACGTTGTGCATATATGACATCTGTGCCCTTCAACATAGCACTTTTATTAAAATAATTCAAAAATTAAGAAGAAGAAAATTTATAATCGAAATACATGTCTAACGAATTGAGTTATGCAAAATTGCTTTAGCACAAAATTAACTACAGTTGTTGTAACTATAATCGCAAATCATAGCATTCGTGCATTGAAACCTCTTTAGAATTACATTATTCTGACTGAATTACGACCTTTGTTGAACAGAGATTTTTAAAAGTAGCATCCTGTCTCATAAATTTTTAATGATCAATATTATTTTGACGTTACATCTGTCTACTTTTACTTTAAACATAAAATGCAAATTGGTACTTCGTTCCGGTTGTTGATAACCAGAGTAACCAGAGTCCTGCTCAAAGTATTTTCATGGAATAATTTTTTGGAAGCATCTAACATGTTTCATACTTTTTATGTTACATATTTATCGAATTAGCGGGAGAAAGTTCAATAATAAGTAAAACGTATTTCAAGAATATTATTCATTTTTAAAAAATCTACTACATGTACTTTGAAGAAATTTGCATTATAAATTGCTGTAATCACGTAAACCCGATTATGAAAGATTAGACTTTATAAAAATTATTAATAGACGGATTTTGAAGAGACTTACATTGTTAGTTAGACACATTTTAAATGACAATTTTGTAAATTGCATAGGGCTCTGCCATTCTATAACAAAACCTACTATTAAAAATCAAAGATTCATCTGGATAGGCAGACCAGCGTAGCGGGCGACGCCTGTTAGTATATCTATATCTATATATATATGTATATATATATATATGTGTGTGTGTGTGTGTTAACATTTGAATGAGGGTGGTTTTTGGGTCTGGGGATCATGATTGGTGAAAGTGTACCAAAATTTTCTGGAAGCGCTTTCCTCCGGACGACGGCTGCAATAGGTAGCTTTTTAATTTTTTTAATAAAAGCTACCAAAAAGTACTATAACGCAGCCATTTTTAAGATACAGACAAAACAAAAAATGCTCTGGAATCTTTGTATGAAGGTCAAATGCATAAAAGAAAATCTTTTTCAATTTCTCACTTTCTTGAGCCTAATTTTAAATTTTAAATAAAAAAAATTAAATAGCCAACATTTTGAAACAAGATGGCGGATGGAACTGGCTAACAAACTCGTCCCAGGCTTTATCATGTACTATGTACACACCAAGTTACATCCAGATCGATTTATGAATACGCGTGTTACCACGTGACAAAAATCAGATCGTTTTAAATGTCAGCCATAAGAAAAATTCAAAATTTTATGACTCAATCATTTTTTAAAATATAGACAAAATAAACTGTTCAGGAATCATTGTTTTAAAATCAAACACATAAAAGAAAAATATTTTTTAACTTTTAATTTTTTCGCATTTAATTTTAAATTTTAAATTTTTATAAAACTTTTAAATGGCCGCCATTTTGAAACAAAACGCAGATGATGCTGGCTAACGAACTCGGTTGAGAAATTTGTACGTACTATGTACATACCAGGTATCATTCAAATCGGTTCATAAATACGTTAGTTACAGCATGACAAAAGATCAAATATGTATATATATATATATATATATATTTATTTATTTATTTATATTTATATATACAGCGTGTTTCACAACCGAGACCGACAAATTTTGAGGGGTGATAGTAGACAGGAAGACAAACATAATTAAATGGGAAACCATGGGGCGCAAACGTCTTCTGTAGGTGCAAGGGGTCTTTAAATTTTAAGGTTCAAAAATTCAAACGATGATAAAAAACGAAAAAGAATGGTCTATTCGTTTGCGGTTTTCACTAAAACCATTCTTTATATCACGATTTAAATATTAAACAAATTATAAAGGTTACGTTCAAAAATTGTCGATAGAGGGCGCTTTAGACTTTAAATGAACAACTACTTTTTACCGTTACTTTGTGCATGGGGTTAAAATTATTTTAAAGTTTAGACTTAAATTTTAATCCCAAAATCGGAAACGTTGGGATCGGGTAACTAGCGAAAATTGAAGTGTGAACAGAGGGGGTGGGGGGACTTCAAGCACTCATAAACATTATACAAACTTATCGATTTTGTAGCGGATTGCGTGTAGATCATTCCCTTGGTAATTATTTTATTCAAAATGACTTACAGCTTTTTTGTGTCCATTTTTTGATAGAGAGCGCTTCCGAAACACGTCCGACATTTCAATGGCATTACTCCTGGGTGCTTTACTATTAGACCAACATACTAGGGATGCAAAGCGACAAAGTGTTAGGTGTGCAAAGCGACTCGGAATAACATAGGAATGTAACGTTGAAAATGCCTTTTTTGCGAGTTTTGGTTAAAATAAGCAGTGAAAAAAGCAACAGAAACAGGTAGTGAAACAGCAACAAGTTAATGTGGCAGAAAACAATTTTGTTAAAGGTTTTACTACAAAAGGTGTCCGATATAACGACCAGAAGTAGTCGAGCATGTTTAACAGCAGCGTCGCATGAAATTCCTCACGCTTTGAAAGATTCCTGGTATCTCGGATAGCTTTCTGTCAGCTATAGAAATTCGAACAGAGAAGTCTTCCACTGACTGTACGGGAGTCTCATACATTCAACTTTTCATTTGACCCCAGAAGAAGAAGTCCATACAGATTCAGATTCAGATTGAGCCAAGTGTGGGGGGGCTACGATTTGGTTTGAGCTCAACTAGTCCCACCCAGCAATGCTTATTTAAAAAATACAGAAAAAATATACAGTAATAAAATTAAAATAGGTAACAAAAAGTAATTGATATAATGAAGTAGTTGCGACGATCTGTCAGGCCAACGAACGCGAACATCATTGGTAAAATGTGGAGGAGCCTCATCGTACTATAGGGTGGTGCAACGACAGAGGAACATGTGCTTTTACCAGAAGTTCCGACAAAACAAGTTGCAGAATTATCAAGTTGCTTTTTTCTCTACTTCTTTTAACCCTAACTCGTAAAAAAGGCATTTTTGACGTTACATTACAATATGATTCCGAGTCGCCTTTGCATACGTAACTCTTCCTGGAAGTATGTTGGTCAGGTAGTAAAACACCCAGGAGTAATGCCATTGAAATTTCTGAGATGTGTCGAAAGCGACCTCTATGAAAAATGGGGACACCAATGCTGTACGTCATTTTGAATAAAATAATTACAAAGGGAATGACCTACACGCAAACCAAAACAAAATCGATTATTTTGTCAGATGTTTATGAGCGTTCAAAATCCCCTCCTCTGTTCACAGTTCAATTTTCGCTAGTTACCCGATAACAATGTTTCCGATTTTGGGCTTAAAGTTTAAGTTAAAATCTAAACTTTAGAATAATTTCAACTCCGTGCACAAAATAAGGGTAAAAAGTAGTTGTTTGTTACTCTAAAATCTAAAGCGCCCTCTATCGACAATTTTTATTGTAACCTTTAAAAATTTTTTAGAAACAAATCCTAATAGAAAGAATAACTTTAGCGAAAACCGCAAACGAATCTACCCTTTTTTTTCCGTTTTTTATAATCGTTTGAAGTTTTTGACCTTAAACTTTTATGGCCCCTAGCTCCTACGAAAGACGTTTGCGCCCCATGGTTTCCTATTTAATAATGTTTGTCTTCATGTGTACTATCGCCCCTCAAAGTTTGTCGGCCTGGTATTGAAACACCCTGTATACATATATATATGTCAACATTTGAATGGAGGGTGGTCTTGATGTCTGGGGGACATGACTGGTGAAAATGTACCAAAATTTTTTGAAAGTGAATTTCTCCAAACGGCTGCAATAAGTTCCTTTTTACTTACCCATCATACGTAGTATAGGGTAAGTCTTGCAATCGTTTTGAAAATCGAATGAAAATTTTTTTTTGACGGATTTACACGTTTTAGATAGTGGAGATTCCGAAAAACATATTTTTAGAAAAAAAAATTTGCCGTCTGTCTGTCTGTCTGTCTGTAAACGCTCTATCTCCCGAACAAATTGAGATAGAGACTTGAAATTTTCTATGTAGTTAGTATGTAAGAATGGGACGAACCCTATTTAATATCAGCAACCTCGATTATCCGGAATTATTTTTTTCGGACTCTCGAAAAATTCGTTCTGATGAAAGGTATATAAAAATTTTCGAATTTTTTTGTTCTAAGGAATGGACGTAAAAGGCAATAAAATAACATACATTTTGCATATAGAACGAAGTGGATCGGATTATTAGTTGCCGAGATATTTGTAATCTTGTTTTCCATATTCTTCGATTTTTCATGACCCTGTATTTCATTCAAATTTCAGTTCAGAAGTATATATTAATTGGAAATGAGACGCTTAATCCGACGCAGTTAATTGTTAGTTAAAAGAATTATTATTTTTGGAGTTATAAGGATGTTTCTTTTACGCAGTTCGGTACTACTTGAGTAGTTTGGCGTTTTATATAATTTGTCGAAATTGGTACATCAGTAGTTCTTTAATATAGCATTACTATGTATATTAACAATATTTAAATTTTGTTTATGAATTGCAATGCATTGTATAAATAGTTTCACATGTTTTATTTTCATATACATATCCATGATGGGTAAGTATTACGGTGGCCCCCAACGACTAGTTATTTTTTGTAATGAAAGCTACCTAAGAATTTAAAAATCAATCGTTTTGTTTTAAATGAAGTACATTCGGAAATTGAACTGCACGGTTTCTCTGGTGCGTCCGAGCTTGCATATGGAGCAGCCATTTATCTAAGCTGTTTCACAAAATTTAATACGTCTTTAAATTTACTGTGCAGCAAGTCTAGGGTCGCACCATTGAAACCTTAGACGATCCCACCATTAGAATTGTTCGCAGCTGCCTTATTGTTTCAACTCGTATCTAAGATAGTGAATGTACTAAAGTTGAACATCAATAAAATAATATTATGGTGTGATTCAACCATCGTCTTAGCATGGATTCAGACTCCTCCTCATCTACTTAAAATTTTTTGTGGGCAACAGAGTTTACAAAATTCAAGAGTTGACCCAGACTTTTCAAAATACATTAGTTGCCCTCTAGTTCTCAATGAACGCAACGTGCGATTTATTTTCTGTGTGTTTAGCATATACCTAATTTCCTTACCTCCAATGCAGCAAAGATACCACCTAGGTGAGTATTTTAACTGCATTTTTTTATAATAGACATTGTTCGAACATTTTGCTTTACTAATTATAATGTAATAACTTTGTTATAAATGTGCGAAAATCACCCTACTAAAAAAAAAAAAAAAAAAAAAAAAAAAAAAAAAAAAAAAAAAAAAAGATAAGCATAAAGACATGTATAGAATACAACTGAGAATGTATACAACAAGTTTTAAGCCTTTTACTCTGCAATAAAATATTTTTGAGTACCTGTAAATTAAAAAAAAAATTGCGTGCATGCCCTATAACTTTCTTTAACCAATAAGTTTAGTGAACTGACTTTGTGTTAATTGATTTCGCACACTGTGGATGTATACAAACATCAAGGGGAATTAAGACAAATCGCAATAAACTATAAACCATAATAAGTGGTATCTTTATAAGAGTATTTGATTGTATTTATGTTTAACAATAAGATTTTATCTATCGAAATGTTTCTCCTTTTTCGAAAATTATTAATTCCTTAATTTTATATAATTTATGAAGTATTTCAAGCAATATAAATTCTTAAAAGTCCATAATTTTATGTTACTAATTTTAGTTAAGGAAGAAATATATTCAAGTAAACATATATATTTTTAATTTTTTTTTTTCAAATTTTGATTGGTTTTACTATAATTTATGAGTCTGTGTACTTAGTATTTCTAAATTCTTGTGGATATTCTTGTGGATAACACTAGGCACAGAAAAAGACCCGTATGATAATGTAAATTCTATAGAGGCGTTTTTTTCAAATATTTCGCCGAAATTTTAATATTTTTGCATGAAAAGGCAAACAAGCATAATTGATTTTTGAACAAGATAGCTGAGGACAATCCACAACCGGCCTAGTTTTTACTTTTTCAGTTTTGGTTTCAGATGTTTTAAAAAAAAATTACTTTAACTTTCTAAATCTGTTTAAACCGATTCTGAAATTTAAACTATCGTAATATAAAAATATATAAACAAAATCGAAAAAGTAAAAACTAGGCCGGTTGTAGATCGTCCTCAGCTATCATATGCAAAAAAAAATCATGTAAAAATATTCAAATTTGAGCGTGATATTTGAAAAGAACGCTCCCATAGACTTTACACTATCATCCGGGTCTTTCTCTGTGCCTAGTGTGGGGCCTTAAGATTAACTTCATTTCATTAAACGTTATTAATGCATTATTAGCATTGCATTCATGCGAAAGATAATAGTTTGTTTTCTTGATTGAAGTTTTTATTAGAAAAAAAAAGCAAAATAGACTACTTTTGTTTCATAATTCTTAAAAAAAAATAAAAAAGAAAGAAAGAAAGAAAGAAAGAAAAAATAAGATAAAAGAAAATAAAAAAAAAGAAATGTACGTTGGATTTTAAGGTATTTTAAAAATGGTTCAAGACACAAAAATCTTCATATTTTCTTTAAAAATTATTTCATTAACTATTTTTCTTTTGTCCAGCTTAAAATGATTTTTACATCTCGTTTCTATTTAAATTATAACATTAAGTATATTTTTTTCGTCTTCATTCGTTTTTAAAATCTAGCTTTCAATAAATGGTTTTCATGGAAACGATTTGTTGTGAAAATGCGTTTTTCCTCGTTATGGATTTTTTCAGTATTTTTCGTATTTTACTTGTTATAAATCAAGAACTGTTAAAGATTTACGGTTCAATCTAGGAACGTGTCTTTTTCAATTATTTTTTTCTTTTAATTTCGATTCAGCAATTTTTTTTAGAAATATATTCTTTTGGAAATATGATCTTTTTCAAGTTATATTTATTATTATGATTATTTAAAATTGTTTTTTAATTAATATTAAAAAAGTGTTGAGTCATAATTCAACTTTATACATTGCTACTTATTTAAATTGAAGAAAAATATGAATAATATTTCGAGTTACAACGATTTTAAATAAGCTTACTTTTTTAATGCGTTTAAAATTTAAATTTTCTTGAAACACGACCAAGTTTTATCACGTGATTTTGTTTACAATTGACATGGTTTTAAAAAAAATCAAAATTTTAGTTCAACAAATGAAAATTATTCTAAAATTTGTTCTAGAACCCCTCAATATTATAAGTTATTATAACATTAGAGAAGGTTTCACTCTGTTAAATTACATTTATTTTCCTTTTAAATAAAATAACATCTTCCGTGAAATTAAATTGGTGTGCAAAAAAGTAGAGAAATTCCATATTTTAATGTAACATATGGACATGGCGTATCCTAAGATTGGAAGATATAATTTTGCAAGCTCTTTGAGTATTTAGTAATATTACTAACCATCAGTCCATATTTTTTTTATGCAAGTTTTATTTTCTAGTAAGTCATCGTTTATTGATAAACACACTCTGCTATAATTGCGTAAAAATAAGATAATTTTCAAAATATTACTTTCGTAATTTTTCATTTAAACTATTTTTAAACTATTAACTATTTTAACTTATTCTTTAAACTATTTTTTAAACTATTTTTCATTTAAACTAACTATTTCTTATGCGGCTAGTAAGTACATAAAAGCGTGTGTGTAAATAATGTAAGTTATTTTTACGGAAAGCATGATACAAAAACAAATTAACGTCTCCTTCTCTCCAATAACAGAAAATAAATAAAAATAACAGTACCTCCTTTATTAATTAACTCTTCAAATTTTGCTAAGTACTGATCCATCCTAAAAGTAAAGGAAATACAGACGCCTTGATATGTGCCCTTTGTAATTTTTTGTAAGAATTGATATTAACGATTTCTAACCCATTGTTCTTGATTCCACACACGTATATATATATATTTCTAAAAATCTTTCGTTTTACGAATAACTGAATAAATTTTAGACTAAAGACAATGGGCGCAAATCTATGACTTGCTTAACTAAAGAAAGCGATTAGAGTAGTTAAAGTTCAATAAATATGCAGATTGCTTCCTGTTTGAACAATTGATATTCAATCCTTGTTGAGGTATTAACAATGCATAAATGAAGTCTGCATGCAGGAGGGTTATGTATAATGTCAGGAGTTTTTTTACCATAATTTTTATTTTAGTTCGCATATGAAACAATAGGTGGCGCTGACGGCGATTGAAGGCCAGATGATCAATGCTGTGTGAAGCGTCCACCTGGCTTTCAATCGCCGTCAGCGCCACCTATTGTTTGATATACGAACTAAAATAAAAAATTACGGTAAAAAACTCCTGACATTGTACATAACCCTGCTGCAAAATTTTTTAAATAGCTGTCACTGTTTGCAAGTTTTTGAATTTTAAAATCCATCACTCATTTTTGGGATACCCTGTATTAACAATGCATAAATGAAGTCTGCATGCAGGAGGGTTATGTATAATGTCAGGAGTTTTTTTACCATAATTTTTATTTTAGTTCGCATATGAAACAATAGGTGGCGCTGACGGCGATTGAAGGCCAGATGATCAATGCTGTGTGAAGCGTCCACCTGGCTTTCAATCGCCGTCAGCGCCACCTATTGTTTGATATACGAACTAAAATAAAAAATTACGGTAAAAAACTCCTGACATTGTACATAACCCTGCTGCAAAATTTTTTAAATAGCTGTCACTGTTTGCAAGTTTTTGAATTTTAAAATCCATCACTCATTTTTGGGATACCCTGTATTTTTCCCTCTTATAAAGCTTTTTCAAATGAACACGTCTGTAATGTTTGGTATTTTCTCATTTGATATCAGGTTTTGGAATGCAGAGTGTCCCATCAAGTTTGTCGAAATGCTGTATAGCTTGATTTCTCGTAGGAAGTGCATAAAAAATTTCCCAGAGAATTATATCTCTTTGAGCTATAGTTTTCGAGAAAATTGCGAAAGAAAAGTGTGAGGCAATATGCGGTCCAATATTAAAAAATATTTGAAAAATAAACATCGATATTTGCACGTTTCTATACATACTTTTGCAAAATATTTACAGAGTATATCGAAGACTATTGTGTTATCAGAAGGATTGATATTGTTTTATATTTCGAGACCTAGTTTTTGCGCAAAGTAACTTAGGGCAGAGCTGCCAAGTCTCCGCTATTTGATACCAATAATTTAATACGAAAAAAAATACTTTATTTAATTGCAACATTTCGGCGATTTAAAATAACCAGATTTTCTCTAAGATAATAGTGGTGTAAAAAAGCAGGAGACTTGGCAACACTGCTTAGGGGGTGGAAATTAGGGTCATCCTTTATAAGTATCCATGCTTATTAGTAGGCAGAACTTATGACATTCCATTATCAATGAAAAATTAGGTTTAGTACGCCTTTTCCCGCATTTTGAGTCTAAAATATTGGATTTACACATGAAACAAGCCTTTTCATTTAAAAGTATCAGATTTCTTCATGAATATTTTAGCTAAACTATTTTTGTGATTTCCATTGTTAACAATATTACTTTAACGTACTCCTAGCAGGTCGTAGGAGGCGTATTCCAGATTGGGAAATGCTTCGATAATGAACCTGAATAATAAGTATCCTTTCTATTTCAATCCAAGAACATTTACAGAAGTTATATTGCAGACAAATGAACTAAAGTCTTAATGCTCTTTTAACTATGCTGAAAACTGTTGTTGGACAAAAAATAAATAAATAAATTACAAAAAGACCATAATTGTTTTGAGTGTCTTTATAAATGAACTATGAATGTATTGAATTATATTCTAAATAAAAAACATTGTGTACTTAGCTCCAATAATATACATCAACTTAGTGTCAATCAAAGAATAGTTACAGAAATTATAGCATAGAGAGACATACGAATCTACATTTTAAAAAAATCAGTTATTTTGAAAAGTGTTAAAATTGATTAAAAAATTACCTTTTGTAAAAAAAAAATGTTTTACAATATTGTACAAATGCTACAAATATATTTTAATATTTTTTAACCTGTCCAAAATGCAATGTTTTCCTTTTATATCCTTCAAAATATAAATGTTTCTTTTTTTGTTTTGTGTAAACATACGCGTTTCTTTAAAGAGGTTCTTCATACACATACAATTTGATTAATAAAGATCAAAATAACAGCTTTTTTCTTAAATTTTGCATTTCAAAAGATAACTTCCTATTGCTTAGCTTAATAAAATTTGGTGAAATAAGTTAAAACTCCTTGAGGTGTGAATTTAATAAAAGGCGTAAACTAAGTTTTTGTACGGTAGGGTATAATTTCAAATTATAAATTTTTTTTCTTGTTCCTTTGAGAATTAAAAACAAAAAGTCAGTCTTCATGTCAACAAAACTCACAGAGACATCAAACTCCAAAATGTGTGGGGTACACCACTTAATAATACCTCCGGGTGACGTCACATTGATGTATTTGAAATGAAAGACAGAGTTAATCCACAAAATTTACGTTGTTAAAAGTTGATGTAAGACAGAGACTATTTTTGACATAAAAATAGTATCGCTTAGTATTTATGCTAAACATGTTTTCGTAATATGTTAACATGTGCACTCTGTATTGCAAGGGCCGACATTTCCAGGCCAGAGGCCCACCCTGGCCAATACAAAAGAGTTTTAACGGCGTCCCAAAACAAGCATATTATCAGCCCGACTAAGTACAAAAGTTACATTTTCTGCCTGCTACGGAAAAGTGTTAAAATATCAACCTGGCCTTGGTTCACTTTCTATAAAACGTGATCGTTTACGTCGTATGATTAAACATTGTTTCGCAAGAGGAGTTATTCGCATGAGGAAAAAAGATTTATTTTATCTTTTTGCGCATGTCATCTTCAAGTTTAAATAAGCGCATTAGGAAGGGATATTTCTTTTTCTTTTATATGAATCTCTATTTTTATTTAAAAGTTCAGTTATAATTAATATCGTTGATCCATACTCCGTATTTACGATACTGAAAAAGTCATCACACTGAAATCTTTTAAAGTGTAATGATATAGAAAAAATGTGCCTTGTATAGGCAGATTTCCTTATTAGGAGATATAAATGTATTCAGTTTTCAAATTATTGAATTTATTTTATATGGACAAATACATTTTTTTTCCATTTAAGATAAGAATCCGTCATAGACAAGTTCTCTTTTGCAGGTTTAACCGTATTTTAATCAGGGATAAAGTGGAGGGTATAATGGTATATGAGGTATACATTCTGGATTTTTTTCAGGAATACCGTATATACTCTGTTTCTCAAGAAAGTTATAGTATACACACTCTAGGAGGTATACCCTTGATCGTTTATACTTCTGCTTAGAGGTTATACCTTTTTTCTTTTCTTTCTTTTTTACGATTAAACCACTGATTTTATTATTATTGAAACAAATGTACTACGATTGAAATATCTTAGTTTTTTTCAGATCAGTTGTAGTAAAATGGCAACTTAAAAATGCACGCATTTATATTTTTAAAAAAAAATCAAAGCCGGGACTTTTTTTGCACGGATTAGCGTATGCAGGGACAAAACTTTTCACATTGGTTTGGTCGAGACTTATTCAGTCGGGAATGAAAATTTCGCCCAGTGCAAAACTAAATTAGTAAAACTATAAAAATATTAATTATTATATACACTGGACCCGCTCTAATGGACAGCCCACAGAGCCAGTTTTTTCCCGGATGGGGTGCAGTAGAAAGGCGTGATATTGTCTCCTTCTGCAATGCCTTGGTTTGCCTTGCTTTTCAACGCAAAATTTTTCCTTTTACTGTACAACTTACCTTTTCGGCCATTCTTTGTTCTTATTAATTTTCTCAAATTGCCCCCACTCCCAGTTAAGTTCAGTACCACCTTGTAGGCTTAAAATCCTTCAGCCCCATTTCGTCTGGTAAGATAAGCACTAGGTGTGTGGCAACAAATCACACAGTAAACTGAATGTGCATTAAAACCACAAAGATTACTAACAAAGTATTTAATCTAAATAGCCGACATGGTTGCTTGTGTTAGTGGATCGTCACAAAATTCCCAACTTGCACGCTAATGGCGCCAGGTGCATGTAAAATCCGTCGTGGGTGCCAAGTCCTCCAAGTTACCTGTGAATTACTGCCCCTTACCTGCCTTGCCAGGTGAAGGTCTCATCATCTGATTAAGGTTCTAAATTATGAGACAGCTTGAGGTAGCCATTTGCGGTAGAAACAACAGGATGTAATATTAATCTACCGACAAAAAAAATATGCTCAAACGAGAAGTAAGTACTGCAGGTATGGTGCCGTGCAAAGCGAAGGAATGCGGTTTATTGCCGCTACGAGACAATTAGGTTGTCATTGGCCCCGATGCCAGGTATCTAACCCATTAAGTTGAGGTAACTCGGCAGGTAGCGATCATGTCATCGGGTAGAAATAAATAAAGAAGAATGACACCAATTCCGGCGGTCGGAATAATCCTCAGCCGGCCCGGAAAGAGTGGCGTCTAGGCATGTCTCGGTCTGAGGGTCGTGATTGAAAATAGGCCCAGAACCCGTAACGAGCCTGATGTCTGAATCGCGGGCTAATCAGCAAAATAAATACAAATTTACAGAAGAACGGACTTGCAGATTAAAGACTTCATTTAACAAGCAGTGCTGCTACAAAATATGAAGTTATGATTGTTAAAATTATGAAAATAATCGACATTGGCATGTTAGAAAAAGCATTTTTAATTAATTGAGAGTTTTAAACAGCACAGAAAGAAAGTGGAAATGGAAAATATTAAAGTGAAATAAAAATTGAAAAGGAAAAGTGTTACTTACCTGTGAATTTTTAAAAGGTATTTAAACAATCTCTTAGGAGAGAATCACTCTTTAAAATTGTAATTGCATTTTTCTACATGATTGGTTATTTCACTATTGCTCATCTTGAAATTTTTAGAAGCAATAAATCGTAAAAGATAAATGGCTCAAAATCTAAACATGTCTTTTTAGATTATTTTACATTAATTTTGTTTCGGCAAATTTGAAAAAAATACTTATTTCTGAAAATATGATTTTTTAGAAAAAAGTTATCATATAAAAAAAGTCATGCTTTTAATATTTTTAAATTAGTATTTTTAAAAACGCTGAAGCAAAATTAAAGCATATCTTTTGCTAAAATCAAACGAAAAAATTTACAAATTTTACAGATAATATTTTGAGTTAAGACGATTTGAAACTCCCCATTTTAACCCTTCGGATTCCAGTGCCTCTTACACAAATTTTAATGGATTAGCACTACTTTTTTAAAAGAACTTTCCTTAAAGTAGTCAATTTCCAAAACTCTCTGATTAAATAAGGAAAATTTTATTTTGATTTATTACTGGTGCCAAAACAAATTTCGAGGTGCCCTGTATTACTGGTGCCAAAACAAACGAGGATCATATAAAAATTTCGTTTTTGTAACGCATACAGTAAAACTTTCCTAAAGCGACCACGGTCCATTCCAATAAAAAATGGTCTCTCCGAGATATGGTCTCTTAACCCTTTACGGCACGGGAAAAATTTGTACTAAAATGAGAAATTATCGACTGACACCGGAATTCACAAACGAATTTTTTAAATAATTTGAATTCCTTAATTTAAGCTTTAATTGTAAAAGCAAAATTTTATTAAAATATTACTGGTGCCGTTTACAAGTTTGGAATTAAAATTAGGTATCCCAAACCGGGCACAGTGTGCCGGAAAGGGTTAAAGGAGACCATGTTTGCAACACAATCTACATTTTAATTATTGAAACAAAAAATTTAAATTAATGTTACTAAAATTAATTTTTCACATTAATCGTTTCGAGTCTGGTGTACTATTATTAGTACATGCATTTTAATGAAGCACATTTTTGTTTTAAGAAATGCTTTTGCTACTGTTTATATGTAGTAATATTAGTAGTTAGTATATGTCTATGTATTTACTGTATGACTTCATTTATGTTTAGGCATTTAGTAATAATAATACTTATTATTATTAGATTATACGGTACTACTCTGTTACCCCGTCTATCAATTTCGCCAAATTATACAAATCGCCAAATTAATAGCCAAGTAATACATATTGACGCAATTTTTATTTTAAATAACGAAAAAACAAATAATTAGTAGAATATTAATAAAAATCAAATAAAAAAAACGAAATAAAAATCACTTAATGACATTTTAAACATGTGAATCGTATTTAATGTCGCTGAATGTGACATTCACGATAATTCATTATTGGCATTTAATCTTATAGTTGGGCGATAATTTTTTGGTCGAAGGGATAACATAGTAGTACCGATTATACTTTCTTAACAATTACTTAAAAAATGATTTTTTTTTTAATTTCAGTGTCAGTCATCGTTTGACTCAACATGTTAATTAGGGTTGCCAGTTTGGCCTCGATTTTTACTTTTTTCTACATTTAATAGAAGAAAATATTGTAATCGAGTTATTTTCGACTTCCGGTTTTCGACGGACTTGTGCGTTTTAAGGTTCAGACATTCATTGAATCATGTTTTTGCAAAATGTTTGCCTACCCGTGTGTGTGTCCGTATGTCGCCATTCTACCATCAAAAATGTATGAAGATATACACAGAGTTGAACCAAATATTTTGTGAATATTTTTGGCTGTGGTAAGTCTTCCTTTAATTTTGAAATATTCCGCCGGAAGGGGGCACTGCAATAGCGATTTTTTGCCATTTTCTATATTTTACCCCATAAAGTGTATGAATTTATGCATAAAATTAAACCAAATTTTTTGTGAAAGGGTTTGTCTATGGCTCGTTGGTCCTCCCTGATTTTGAAGAAAATCCGCCTGAAGGAAGTACTATAATAGCGATTTTTCTATCATTTTTAACCCGCGAGTAGTCGCGTCTTTTTTCACAACTTCATTAGTCGCGCTCGGTCTTTTCGCCGCTGGCCCCCCACATACCAAATATGTAAAATAAGAAATATTTTTCACCTAATATACGAAAATAACCTTACAAAGAAGTTTTAAATTTGCAGTTTCCTTAACTTATGCATTTTATTCATGAGATCTGGAGAAAGCTTCAAAGTCAGCTACATGGTAGATATCCATTGTATTTGTAATGTGATATAAGTTAGGAGGAGATAAGTTATACGGGCGGCGAAAAGACCGACACGCGACTACTGACGGGTTAATATTTTCTAACGAATAATGTCTGAAGTTATGCACAAAACGAACCAAATTTTTCGTGTAAGTGTTTGGCTATGACTAGAATGCTCTCCCCGAATTTGAAAAATATGTGCCTATTGTTTCTTGTACATCGGCTCGTGCAGTGACGGAAACTCGCGTTTTGCTAAGCCGGCTACTTGTAAACAGCTGATGATAACCGAATTAGGGGAAACTATTAATTTTAATAAGTATCATGATTCATATTAGCTCGTTTTTACTCCGATTAATTGGCTGAAGCAGAAATTTAAGATAAAAATCAAAGTTTCTATAGTATTCAATTAATAATGCTATAGCATGTGTAACTAATATTTGAAATATTTAAGTATACTTATGGGGTAGAAGAAAGTTTTGGGATTGGCACATCCAACTAGATATTAAAAAATTTCAAGTTCACATCAGAAATAAAGTATAGCATTTTGTGTTTTACTTAATGAGAGATAGTGATCTCATAAGGTAATAATTCTTTTTTCGAAATTTCCGAAGCGAATTTGAAATTTCGGATTTAAATTGGAGTTCAAGCTATCAAATCTGCTCTCGATATTGAATGATTTTATAATAATAAATTTTACATTCATTCTAGAATCTCTTACATCTGTTGCTTAGCATTAAGCTTGACACGTATTTGAACACTCTTTAAACATTCATTGAGCAAGATATTCATACACCTGTATTTTTTTTTTTTTTTTTTTTTTTTTGTAAGCCGTTAGTCATGATTTTCAGATCGTGACTATTGCTTAATAAGCAAAAACCTTTTCAGCTGTCGTCATTTCGCCATTTCAGCTTTATTTGCTAAATATTTTATTTTAATCCTCTGTGACTCAAAAACTCCGATTTTATAAATGTTTACTGAGAAGTTACAATGCATCATTTTTAATAAGTAAAAAAAAAAATAATACTTAAAAAATTAGAACGGAAAAAAAATTAGTCCCATGTGGCAATCCCCGAACTTTATTCTATCTCATACATTTTAATACTTATCAAAAAGTGAAACATAGCAGGGTCACCGGTTAGGTAATTTACATTTGCGTATTAGTATTTGCGATGGGAACATCTCAGAAAATGTAAAAAACTGGATAGAAGCGCCATCTGTACAGCTATTTACTCCAAAAACTGAAGAAGACTAATATATATATAAGGGACTAACAGAATCTGAAGTTTCATGAAAATCCATGCATCTAGTTCCTGAGACAGAGACATCATTGAGATAATCATGAATAATGCCGCATAGCAACGCCACCTGTTGAGCGATTAACTCCAAAGACTGATGAATACTAATTTCTATCAGAGACAAACTGAGTCTGAAGTTTGGTGAAAATTTTTGCGTTAACCCTTTATCAGACAATGGAATGTGCTTACCACTTTATTTTTATTAAACTTTGATTGATTTGCACCGGAATTTTTAATGACATAATTTTTCTTTTGTTTAACCTGGCAGAGATGGTACTTATTATTTTGAATTAAACTTGTTTATAGATTCTGGTGTCAGTGAAGCTTTTCAATATTTTAGCCAAAGAATCTTTTTGCCCGATAAAAAATTAATTCCTGAGATAGAGCTTTTGCGATAATGACAAATGATGCATCACAGCAGCGCCACCTGTTGAACGATTTGCATCAAAACGTAATCAGCACTATGTGATATCAAATACTAACTAAATATAAAGTTTTATGACGATCCATGCTCTAGCTCTTGAGATATGGCTATTGTAAAAATTGTAAATAATGCAGCATAGCAGTGCCACCTATTAAGCGATATACATCAAAAACTAACCACAGTTAGATCAAGATCTCACAGAATTTAACCTTTTGCGGAATTCTGTAGATTAGCTCTTGAGATAGAGCGCCCAAAAATTTTTGTCACATACACACAGATAGACAGACAGACAATTTGTAAAAACATGTTTTTTTCTGATTCTCTGATTCTTAAAGCTTGTAAATCCGTCAAAAATCAGATTTGCAAAATTTTCACCTAATCCAGGTTCTTTTTTCACAGCTACATTAAAGAAAAAATTACATGCGTTTCGTAAATATATTCGATTTTCTTTACAAAATTGTGAAGCAAGCGAACTTACATTCTAGATCAGGAAACGGCCTCGATTTCACATTATAAAGGAATCGGTTTTCCCAAGTCATGTCTTGGTGGAAAACCCGATTTAAGTGCTTAACTCGTAGGCTTACCATTGTGCTTTCCTGCATCCAAAGATGTGAAAACACGGAGGATTGAGTGCAAGAAAACACAATGGTAAATCTACGAGTCAAGCACTAAAATCTGGTTTTAAGCTGTTTTCCAACAAGGTATGACTTGGTTGACCTAATTACATTATAATTTTCTCACAACGGTGAACTGATATATTCTTTCACTGCAGTAAAAGCATTTTTTCAAATTAATATGATTCTACAAATATAAATCAGCTTTCAAATGTTTTCTCAAGGTTTATACTTAAATATATATTTATACTTTTATTTTCTTCTATTATCAATAGAAGAAAGTATTGTAATCGAAATCTTTTCGACTTCCAGTTTTCGACTGATTTACACGCTTTAGGGGTCAGATATTCCAAAAAAAAACATGTTTTTACAATATATCTGTCTGTCTGTGTTCTGTGTGTGTATGTCTGTGTATGTGTCCGTATGTCGTCATTGTACCATCAAAAAGTCTATAAAGTTATGCATAGAGTATATCCACCAAAAGTGAATAGTAATTAAAATAAAAGAGAATTTAATAAGTTTAAAAAAAAAAAAAAACATTTCACTTCGCGTATCAAAATAGATGTTAAATATAATGTAATATAATAATTAAAAAAATAAGTCCTTTTTTCACTTGATTTATTGAATCCATTAATTAATGTTATATACATAATAATTTTTATATCTCTGTAAAATTGCTTGCAACATTTTGAAGAAAATAAACAACTACAACATGAACTGATGTATCTTAAAATTTGAAATGAAATTTCAGTTTTAAAATTTACTCTACTACAAATTTTTAAATTTCTAAATATTGCAAATTTTGAAATTTTACAAAAGAGAAGAAATTTCTTTTAATTGCAATTTGTCTAAAAGCTGTATTTTATTAAAATATTGAGATATTACTTTTTTGTAGTTTTTAACACAAATTTTGCAATTGTGACAACACAAATATTCCATTTCTTTTAAAAGGAAAGGGAAGAATGAACTGATGATATTAAAAATATATATTCTAATCAAAATAATAGTCTTTTGCACTTGACTTTTATGACATGTTGTGTGAAAAGAGGTATTCAGCTGTAAGTACATAAAATTTGAGTTTTGTGACTTATATAGTTTTTGTGTATGTACTCTGTGACAGACAGACAGAGGACAGAGGCGAATAGGGTTCCGTCAGGTGAACGAAACCCTAAAAAGAGCAGTTTCTTTTCACGTTATATAGTAAGTTTTTTAAATATCCAATACTTTTAAAATAATTTATGTTTTATCAAGATATGTTGCAAAGTTCTATTTAAATATGAGATGTACACGTTTATCAAGTATTATTAAAATCGGCTAGTATGCGGCCACTGCTTTTTTTTTGGGGGGGGGAGCTAATTTTATCTGCAATGACCCTATAGTTAACAATAAAAATAATCATAAAAATTGCCTTTTGATATCATCTAATTATTTTTATGAATTTTTTTTATTTATCTTTTTAAAATTATCCAAAGTCGTTTATTATATGTCCCCTAGTTTATTTTTCATGGACAAAAGCACTAATATTTAAATAAATAAAAAACTTGATCATAAACGTACACCATTTTTATAGTACAATATATTTAATGCATACCATTTCAATGCAAAAATTATTTTCCTACTTATAATGAGTAAAAACTGAAAACATGAGAAATGTATTTTTCTAAAGCTCACGCCTTTGGAATACTATAAAATATGATCCCATTGACACTCATGACATTTTAAATTAATTTTCCGAGTTAATGTTACTTAGATGAATGTTTAATGAATTCTGTATTATTATAAATAATTAAATTCTTTTAAAAGATTTTATTTTGCCTTTGAAAATGAGTATTTTATTTTAATTAAATATTCAAATAAATATATATATTTAATTTAGGATAACTTATTTACCAGATATTTTTTACATCCTATTAATAAATTATATGTATGTATATAAATTTTAATAATTAACAAATTTTAAAGCTATATGCAAAATATTCATTTAAGGCCTAGATGGATACGTTTTAGCAAAATAATACTAAATAATTCAAGACGTTCACATTTATATTTTATGTCGGACAACATGTATCACTTTTCTAAAATTCATAAAATATTACTGACTAGTATGTTCAAAGCATCGTTCTATAGTAGTTTAGCTATTTGAAAACCAATGCGAGATGCATCATTAATAAATACAAATATAAATGAAGTTAAATTCCTAGTTCGTTTTACTTTGGTAAAAATTTAGTTTCGAGAAAAAAAAAGAGGAACTGATTTTAAATTGAAATTTAAATTATTATCTTAGGTTGGTATTTGTTTACATACGATAAAATCCAAACCATTGCTGAATGATTCTGTAAATTGATAACACTAATACGCCAAACGATGTCATTTTGATACTAAATAATGTAAATTCTTTAATAAAATACGTAACATTTAATAGAATCGTTTTATTTCTTTTAACATTAAAAGAGTTGAGTGAATGAACATCTTAATGGACAAGATTAAGATGTTTTATTCACATGCACCAATTTAATTGTTAAACATCAACCGCTAAAAAAAAACGCTAGGCTTCAAGAATATTTCCTAAAATGGTAACCTGGCTATTATGCTTGATTTAAGATATCGCTATTAAAATTTCACTCGCTTATCGTCAGTAATTTGTGAATTTTTTGCTCTAAACTTGTTCCACGTTTTTTTCAGAAGAGTACTTTTTTGCTATTTTTGGAGCATTTTTCTTTGGTCAAAATAGAGATATTGTAAATGTGGTGGAATGAATATGCACCTTGAACTGCATTATTTTATGTGTATAAACTCTGGCACAGTATGATGTTTACAATTGAAATTTGAAAATTTATCACAAATGTTCCTGCAATCAACTCTTTGCATCTAAGCTTTGTTGAACATTTTAAGAATTTAAAATTTTCGTCATTTTTGCATAGTAAAATTCAACAGCATTTATTCTAAACGCTATTATGACCTTTTTTATTTTTTTTAATATTTTATTTTTTTAGAAAACTTTTTTTTAGCAAAATAACCAAAGCTTCTTTGCGTACATAATAATGTTTACTCCAGTGAAACAGGGTACTTTAAATCGTAAAAATGATATGATGACTTTAGTTTAAAGCTTGCGATAAATTAGACTTTGAAATATCTCTAGTGTTAAAGGACTTTTTAAAAGCACAAAATTATGCAAATAACACATTTTTAGATCAATTTATATTGTAAATATATATTTTTTTCGTTTTACTTTGAATGTTTTGTAATCATACATGTTTTGTAATACGCTGTTATTTATATGAAGTATATTTTCAATAATTCGAAGTCGTTGACATATTAGAAATCAATTTGGCATGTACTAAAAATTTTGCCTATCGAAAACCACTAAAAAACTACATATCGCTGAAACAAATGCAATTCATTTTATGGAAACATTTATTAACTTAGCTATCAATTTAATAAATATTTAGGAAGAAATCACTTAAAAAGTTTTAGAGGATTAGTTGTATTTAAACTTAAATTACAAATGGGTTTAGATTTACCGCTGATCTGGTGTCAATTGAACACATCAATAATTTCTGTTCATCAGTTTAAAATTACTTTTTTATGTGCGATTATGTTGAGTAGGGGTGACTTCAAATTCTGTCTTTTCACATTTGATTACACCATTTTCTTTTTTTATCTGAATCAACACTTACCATTAAAATTTTGTGTCTTACATGGATAGTGCACGAAAAGTTACTTGTGAACTTATTAAATGTTAATTAGTTTGTTATTGCATTATAAATCTTATTGAAATATTAAACATTAATATGTCAGATTTTATATATTATTATATATTCAGCATTTGAGTTTTATGAACTTATCTATTCTTTTTATTGCTTAAGACTACAATATCTCTTATAAGAGGATTCATTGCGCTAAAAAGTTTGAGAAGTAGAAAATAATTTTTTAAGGGTCACTAATGTTTTTGGTATGAATATTGTATAATTATTTTCAAGAATACACAAGCCAATTTGGTCAGAGAAAAAAATTAAGTCATTTAATTTTTTTTTTATCTTCTTCCTCTTATAGCAATGTCTAGTTGTCCATTCATTTTTTCATTTTTTCATACTGATTTCTTTTTATGGTCGTTTTTTTTGGCGTATTTGATCCCGTTCGCCAATGCTGACCTGTCTCTTTGCTCAGCTTTGTCTTTTCTAGCAAGCAGAGTCTTGAACTGTTGAAGGCTCGCGATGGTAGATTCGTAACGGTTGTTTTCTAGCTTTTCATGATTTCTGCATTTCTAATCGATCGCTTTCTTTCCTAATACCCTGAATATTACTTCATATTAAAAAAATATGACTTATATTAGTCTACATAATTTTTAAATAACATTTCCTGTTTACTGCTCTAAAACATTTTTAAGGTGTTAGAAATTGGGAATTTTCAAAATTTCGTATTAGGCAAATACAACTTTGTATTAAAAATATAAAAATGTAAAACAAAACTCATTTTTGCTCAGGGTAATTATTATAGTTTGGTGTAAAAATAGGCACCAAAATGTTTATTGCAGTTGGAGTATTTGCGAGCGGGAGTCTGGAAACAAGTTTTCCTTGACGCCTCTGGACAGAGGTAAATATGAAAATCAAACAATATAATGAGACATGAAAGATATGACTCTACTTTATTTGTCCATATAAATACAAAGTATTTTGAGACATTTTACTTACCTCCTGATTATTTGCAAAAAGCCCTATATTAAGGCTTTGCATCCAACAATTCATTAAACCCTTCTTCCATATGCAAAGTTCTGAGTTTTCCTGGAGAGATTTTTAAAGATCATCAAGTGGTGTAACAAATGTTTTAATGCATTTGGTAATTAAGTGGAAAAATAAAGATAAGTCTTATCTATAATGCTTCATTTCATTTTTGACTTTCATGCACAACTCTCTCTTGAGTCTTGAAATTCAGCGCACAAATTTTCTGCTCGTCAAAACACTGTAAGACATTTGAGTAATGTTACTCCATAAAATCGTTATCAGCTTTGCTGCCTCCAATTTTATAGAATAATTTTAACCTATATAACCGTTGCAAAACTGTAGCATTAGTAATTTATATTTAAATACAACCTTAAATAAGTAATAAAAAATTACTCCGTAAAATAAGGACGGAGAAGCTGCAATCAAATTTATGGAGTAAAGTTACATATTTTTATTACAGGGACATCTAACAGTTTATTATTAAATATAAGTGCTAGTTCTTCCTCTGACAATATTTAAAATACCTGTAATGATGGATCATACACATATCCTTCATCTCAATAAAAGTAGGTTTCGAAAATCATACCTATTTTTTTTTCATATTAAATGCTGAAATTGGGCTTTTATTTTTTTTTTCCTTATTTTAAAGTTTTGAGACACTTACATTGTCACGTTTCGCTACAGCATACCGAATGTCTCTGAAAGTTCTACATAAACTTTCCCAAATACATGTTTTTTGCTTTTTTGTTTATTATCATAACAGAAATAATAAAAACAAAATTCGTCTCTTTTCATTTGTGCTCACTCAAGAGTAATACAAATAAATTTAAATATTTTTTTATTTAAAATTATTATAATTACTATAAAATTACCTAAACAATAGCTGCCAGCTTTTACGCATTTTTGCTACCACTAAAATTGTACAGAACTTTTCCAAGTATTTAATCATAAGATTTCGACAATTAAATAAGGCAATATTTACTATAAAATTTATATGATAGGAAAAGTGCATAAAAGTTGGCACCTATACCTAAACCTTTCCATCTATTCAAAATAATTCTTACAGCATAATGTCACAGAAAACTATCTAAATTTTATAATAGCAATTATGATAAATTGTCATATATTTGCGAACTATTTCGGTCCCCTTTCTTTTCCTTATATAAAATTAAATGTCAGATTATTTTACATTTTAACAGCTCTTCTGAATAACCTGAATGTTTTTTGTGTTCAAAGTAAACGAATTAATGGCCGCATCGAAGATGATTCTTTAAAATAAAAATGTTATTTTTATCTCAGTTTGAAAAATGCTTTTTAAACAGAGTGACCAAGAAAGCACGAAATTTATTTAAGCATGTAATTTAAATCTTTTTCAATAAAAAAAATGAGTATCTTTAGAGTTTTTGCTCGTTTAAAGCTATTAAATTCGTGATTCAGTTGATTTACGTTAATGATTGTTAAAGTGATGTTTTAAGGTGGTTTGTGGATTTAGATCTATATTTCTTAATTTAAATTAAAGTATGTCTGCCGAATAAATTTCAAAAAAAGATATTTTTCTGACATTTGCGATTATATTATTGTGAAAAGCTGATTGTGAAAAGCTGATGAATAAGTAGATGTGTTATTATTATAGCTTCGGAATTAAAGAGGATATTGTTAAAAGTGTACTCTTATGGTTATTATTTGATTATGTCACCTTATAAATTTCGCGTTATTACCCAAAATGCATTTCATATTTCTTACACTTGATATCAATACTGATGCAAATCTTATTAAAAATTTAAATTAATTTTGTGTACAGGATTTTATAGCCTTTGCAAAAATTATTCTTTTTATATTCATAACATAATTTTTTTTTGATATGTCACGTTCACATCGTTAAAACATTTTAAGAGCTATAAAATTTGTATTGAAAGCACTTTAATAAATATTATGTATCATTAATTTTTCTTAATTAATAGTTTTGCTATCAATATATGGTAAAAAGGAAACTAAGAATTTTGAATTAAAATTCTGAATACTTGCTATATTTAAATGTAATGCTTAAAATGATGATTGAAGATTCAAAATTGAAATTCTCATTAAAACTGATTTGTATGAGCTAATGTTTGAAATGAACTTGAATTTTTCAAAAATTTAGATATATTAATAATTTTAAAATTTTATTTTGAAAAATAATAGGATTGTTTTATGTAATGTTATAATAATATAATCTTACGTTATCAAAACTAAAATTTGGAAAACTGAGTCTAATATAAATAGTATTTCGTTAATTTTAACTTAAAACAGCATTTGTTTGAGAGTTAAAGTGACCACTACAATATGCACTTTTTTTCCAATAGCTAATTTTGTAGATTTATTATTAACCAATGGAACAGTTCCTTCTTAAACTTTTTTCTTTTGCCGATTTTTGACGGGTTCCACCTCGTTTCTATTTAAATTCTGAAAAAAAGACATTTTTCCGTCTTGATATAAACAAAAAATACTCACAAATTAGAATATTAATTATAGAACATTAATAATAGATTAATCTCAATCTGGATTATATGTAGAAATGTCTTAATTTAAAAATCAACTTGTTGCAATAAACCTTACAGTATAGTGAACGAGTATTTAAGTTTATCACTGTGAAAAGGTTTTAGAAATAGGTCATTTCTTCAAATATTGATATGAACCGTTACAATTATCCATGCCTTAAATGTGATTCGATTCTGAAAACCTTTGTTTTGGGACGAAGTAGACGTATTTGCAACGGTAAAATAATAATATAAACACTTGTTAAATAATGTATCACTTTAGCTATCTTAGGAATAAAACACTTCAAAACATATGTTAAAATTTATGGAAAAATAAATAAATAATTTCTAATCAAATTTTGTTAGATATTTTCACAGCTATTCTGTCCATTATGTGTTATTATGGATTAAAATAAATACCTATTTAGGCAATAACACCTAAAGCGCAATTCAATTTACAATAACAACAACAACAACAGGTAATAAAAAAAGAAAACTGAAATGCATATATTTTTTAATTACAAGCATGTTTCATCCTTATCTTAATATAATAAAACACTTCAAACATATATTAAAATAGATAGAAAATAAATAAATAATTTCTATTCATATTTTGATATATATTTTCACAGCTATCATGTTCATGATGTGTAATTATGCATTAAAATAAATACCTATTTAGGCAATAACATTTAAAACACAAATCAATTTACAATAACAACAACAAAACGTAATGAAAAAAGAAAAATGAAATATATATATTTTTAATTATAAGCATGTTTCGTCTTCTTCTTAATACAATAAAACACTTCAAACATATGTTAATATGCACAGAAAATAAAAAAATAGTTTCTATTCAAATTTGGATGTATATTTTCACATAATATCCATGGTGTGTTGTTATGCATTAATATAAATACCTATCTAGGTGATACTACCTAAAGAACAATTCATTATAAAATAACAACAACAAAAGTTAATAAAAAAGAAAACTGAAATATATATATTTTTTTAATTACAAGCATGTTTGATCTTCATCTTAACTTAATATATTTGAGATATTCCTGAAATTAAAACACTGTAATGCATTTTTTCACTTTTTTATAAAGTAAAAATATTTGTTTTTTTTTATGTCAGTTTTTTATAAACTAAAAATCTTCAATGCAACAACATACAAATTCAATGAGGTCATAAAAATTATTTATTGCAGCCATTTATGACGGGGAGAAAATGTGTAATACAATTTGCAAAGGAATCTTAATTATATTGTATTTGTTATCTACTATTTATATAGGTTATGCAGATAAAAAATAGGTAATGCATTAAAAATGATTATGATAAGTGATGTTCAAATTATATTCTCTTAAGGGTTTTATTGCTTTACGCAATATATTTATAAATAAGCTAAATAACTAAATAAAATAAATAGCTTATTTAAAGTTTTTTTTTCAACAAAGAACGGTGAAAAAATATGTGTAAAAATGTACTTAAAAAATAAGAAATAAATGTTCTTAGTTTCACTTGCATAATATTTAAACATTTATCAATGCTGAAATGTCATACAAAATTTCCAAGTCTTTATCTGCTAAAAAACTGCATAAAATATTTAGAATATGTGATGGCTCATAAATATTATCGTAAATACATTTTTTCTCAACGGTGTTGTTATTATTATTTTTATATTATTTTTATATTATTTTATTATTATGTTTTTAAAATATTTCATTAAGCAATATGTTATATGTTTAAAAAAATCAATTAATCGCTAAAATTCAAGTATAATTAATTTCTATTTTTTCTTTCATTAAAGCACATTTTGTTTTCTAAAGCGTATGTGATTGATAAAGAAGGAATTTAATCCCCTTAAAAGTACACATACGCATGCACACAGTTGAACACCTTATCAGAAAATTAAAAATGGCAAATATGCACTTCGCATGATCATCATATATTATTAATATTTATGATATTAGATTCAAACTGAAAAATAAGTGTTGTGATAATTTAGAAATTTTTACCATTAAAAGTTATAAAAACCACTTTGTAATCTTCTTTTTTGGAAATTTGGTAATTTTAGTACTAACTTCAACATTATGTATTGAATAATTTTTCAATATATAAAATGAAGGAAATTATATATACATGCATATAAATATGTGTATATATAATAAAGGATTTATTATTTTACTAACTTAAATACTCATTTAATTTTTCACGGGCAAGGAACCTTTAGTCATAAAATAAGTGAATGATGCCAGAATTTACAACACGTTTGTTTCAACTTACGAAGAAGATTTTATTCACGAACATAATAAAAAGGAAATTTTCTTTCCAGTATTCTAATGTCAATTTAATTTAAACTTTAAAAGTGATCCAACGAAGAGGTTCTGTTGAGGAGCGTTTTCACTGGTCGCTCTAACTACCTAAAAAACTCTAGCTAACCCAAGACCTAACCTAATATCGTGTTCACCTGTTACAGATAAATCCTTACGCCAACTAATCAAAGGTAAGTCTTTACTACTCAAGCGTATATTTTATGGCTTTAACAGTCTACAAACCGATCCGCTGACAATAATTATAAACAAATAACTGTTGGTTGTGCTTGTTATGATTATAGTAAATATTGCGTATAGAAATAATAAAAAGTTTTGACTGTTTTTCCTCTCTAAAACGGCCTTAAATAATGCATCAAAAATCTTTTTTTTCAAGTTTTAAAAAACAAATAAATAAAATCACTGAGATATTATCATTAATGTATATAAAAACACAGAAGTTGATTTTTACTTATGAAACAATAGTAAGTGAAACACTTTGACGAGGTTCCACAACATGTCACACATGTTCTCAGTCATGTTATATAGTCAGTCCACACTTGTTATCTCATGTGTGTGACTGACATAAAGATACCAAAATGTTGTGAATTCGTGCAATTTAATCATGACATAATAATAATTACCCTAATTAATATGTCTCTATCCATAACATTTCAATCAAACACATTGTGTTTGGGCTTCCTTTCAGTTAGTTTAAAAATTAAAGGTAGTTACTAAATAAGTATAAAAGTAAAAATATGTTTTTTAACCTTTCCTTTAAACTTCATTATTTATATAATTAGCATATTATTATCATGCCTAATTTCATGACGATAATTCATTTTGCATCAAAATTCTTCTCTTCATTAATTTGACATGACTCTAATTATGGGAAATTCAGCACTTTGACATGATAGAAATCATGAGCTACTGAATTTATTAAAGGAATTATTATTTTCTTTTTTTCTGATATGACAACAGAAAATTTGAAAATAAACATTTTTAAAACTAAAAATTGAGAATTTTTAAATTATTTTTTTTCAAAGTTTAATTATATTTTATTTGATATTAAATTATTAAATCATAAAAACAGTTGAAATATTCTTTATTTATTTTTGGAAATAAAATTTGTCTTATTATTTTTTATTCATATTTCATTTCTTGCCTTTAAATTGTTTAAAATATTTTGTTGTTACCGTTTCAATGCCAGTTGTCATATTTTAATGGCATTGTTTAATGCATAATTAGCTCTGTTTGTTGTTATGGTAGCCATAAAAATTATTCTGTACTATATAAGCTGTAGTTATCAGAAAAATGACTAAAATTCATTTATAACTTTATAATAAATTCTCAAAAAATTTAAATTTATTGCAAAGAGAAACAGACAAGTGTACATATTTTTTTTGTATCCTGTCCCTGAAAATAAAGTAATCATGTTAGAAACTTAATTTTCAATAAGGTTTATGCTAGAGTAAACGTCAATAACGTCCAAAAGTTTTATGGTAATCCAATTATATATATGAGTGATAGAGCGCGGCCAGACAGCCACACAAACTGAAAGCATAAACAATTTTCGATTTTACTGGAAAGTTTTAAAAAGAAATCATAAAAATAAACAATTTGTTATTTCAATACATCTTCAATTCTTCAATCGCGATCGCTTCGTGAAACTTTATACGAAATGCCAAATTTGACAGATTTTTTAAAATTATATTCAGACTTTATCGAAATACTGATCAGTACGGCACATTATATTGTTCCTAAATAAGAGAATCTATCGAGTTGATGCGTGTTAGAGCAAAATTGAATTTAAAAATAAGTCATAAAAAAGCGTGTTGTTATTTGAATGCATCCTCAATTCTTTATTCATGATCACTTCGGAATAATTTATAAAAAATGCCCTTTTGGACAGTTTTTTAAAACATACTCAGCCTTTATCAAAAAACTTAACAATGCGGCACATTATCAATTCTTAAATAAGATAACCTGAAAATTGGATTTAAAAATGAGTAAAAAAATAGTTATTTGAATACTTCCTTAAATTTTCAATGCGGAAAATTCTGTTCAAAACACCCATTTTGGCTGCATTTTTAAAAATATATTCTGTCTTTATCTAAAAACTGACTGATACGCCACATTATATAGCACTCATAATATGAGGGCCTTCCATTTGGATGCGTTTAAAATCAAAAATGAGTTCAAAAATGAGTCAGAATATATGCAGTTTGGCAAGTATTTTTCAGTAATACCTATTTATGTATAATTTATTTTTGCTATAAGAATTGGTCCTGTAAAAAACTTGTAGATATAATTAAGAAGATGTAAAAAAAAAATTGGATTTAAATTTGAGAATTGACGAAGTTATGGATTTTTTTTCCACCTCCCTTTTTACTTTCTTCTATATTTACAAGAAGAACGTATTGGATTCATGAAAATTTTCGACTTCCGGTTTTCGACGGATTTATACGTTTTAGAAGGTCTTGAACACGTTTTGACTATTTTTAGAAAATGTCTGTCTGTGAGTCTGTCCGTCTGTCTGTCTGTCTGTCTGTCTGTCTGTCTGTCTGTATGTGACAAGAAATTTGTGGGCGCTCTATCTCAAGAACTAATGCTCGAAATTTCATAAAATTTTATATTCAGTTAGACCTCGATATGAATTAGTGCCTATTGGTTTTTGGTGTAAATTGGCCTGCAGGTGGCGCTGCTGTACTACGTTTTTCATGATTTTCAAGATTGCTATATCTCAAGAACTAATGCACAGAATTTCCCCAAACTTCAGATTCTGTAACCCCTTGAAATACATAGACGCTGATTAAGTTTTGGTATAAATTGGCCAGCAGGTGGCGCTGCTGTGTCACGTTTTTCATGATTTTCACAATAGCTATATCTCAAGAACTGATGCACAGAATTTCACCAAACTTCAGATTCTGCGATACCTTGAGATACATAGCCACTGATAAGGTTTTGGTGTGAACTGCCCTATAGGTGGCGCTGCTATGCTACATTTTGCACGATTTTTGCGATAGTTATATCTCAAGAACTAATGCAGAGAACTTCATCAAATTTTAGATTCTGTTACACTAGAATATATAACATAATTAGACGCTGATTACATTTTGGTATTAACCTTGCAACAGGAGGTGCAGCTATGCTGCATTTTGCACGATTTTTCCGATAGCTATATCTCAACAACCAACGCACAGAATTTCATCAAACTTCAGATTTTGTTACAAAATTACATATATAATTACACGATGATCAGTTTTTTGTTATAAATCCTTCAACTGATGGTGCTTCTGTGCTATATTTTACACGTTTTTTTTTTTAAACTAGCTATATCTCAAGAACTAATGCACAGAATTTCATCAAACTTCAGATTATTTTACACCATAACATAATTGGACGCTTTTTTACGTTTTGGCATAAATTGTCCAAGATATGGTGTTGCTGTGCTACGTTTTGCAAATTTTTTGTTATAACTATATCTCAAGAACTAATGGACGAAATTCCATCAAATTTCAGATTCTGTTAGGTCTTGACATAAACAAATGCTTATTAGGTTTTATTATAAATTACCCAACATGAGGCACAACTAAGCTCATTTTCTCAGAATATTAATTAAATTTTGCGTTTTAGGCTTTTCGGATATCAGAATCTCATTAGGCTTGGTCAAATGTTTGAGGAAATTCGATAGTGGGTAACTTTGGGGACACCACGTTTTTTTTTTAATATTAAAATGTACTTATGAGATAGAAGAAAGTTTTAGGATTGACACATCCAACTAGTTTATTGTTATTGTTATTATTATTATTATTATTATTATAGGTAAGCGTTTGCTTATCAAAAACTTTATGTACAAAAGTTTTAGGTAATTTTGAGAACATTTATATAAAATTTAGTTTGATTTGATATCTTTAGAACTGACGCAGAATAAATTATTTTCCTCACAAAATCCCTATTTTTTTAGAACCTTGAGCACATTTTTAAATTGATCAAAAATCTGTAATGCATAAACTTTTGGCCCATTCTATAGAAGTAATAATAGATTTAAACTTATTCAATATCTATTTTAAGTAAGAAGTTCTTGCGTTTTTGTTGGGGGGGGGGGTAAAATCCCCCTTCTTTTTTCCACCCCCTTGGTCCGATTTTGCCCATTTTCGAACTTTACCGAGATATTACCACTTGATTTTGTGTATCAGTTCGGAAGAAACTTGAGCAGAATTATAGAAATTATGGTGTCCATAAAAAGAGTTATATATATACACAGAGAGATATATATATATATAAATACATTTGTATATATTTTTACTGATGGCAATTTTGGGTCTACGGGTCTTTATCGGCGTAGATCTAGATACATCTTTCAGAAATTCCAATAACTAACGAAAAAAGTAGCATTTCATACGAAATCTACCTCATAACAGAAGGGATTTTTTAAAATAAAAGTTTAATGATTATGTGTTGAAAGCTGAATATAGGAAAAATATGTTTATTTAAACATATTTTTCCTATATTCAGCATGTACATATTTATGTACATGTAATATTGAAAAAAATATAAAATCTTAAAAATAATAAAATTTGTGCATACAAAATGAATTTAAAGGGTATAGATGTGTCTTGTGTAAAAATGTCTAAATACTGAATAATATCATGTTTAAAATGCCTAAACAATTTATTACACTAGAAAATTTTAATAATAAAGATTAGTTTTTTTTAAAATCTAAAATAATATTCCAAAAAAAATAAAATAAGTAATACATGTAACCTGAATCTTCAGAGAGAAAAATAATAACTACTACATCATAAATGCATTTAATTGTTAAATTAACGTGATATATTAAAAAATTACATTTAAAATCAGTTGTGTTCCCGAGAGTTTCAATGTTCCGTGATAATGGTATAAAAGTAGGGTAAGTAACAAATTTGTTTACATATTATATCACTTTATATATCATAAGTGCAATAAATCTAAGCACACAATATATTCGATTTATTTTGTTTAAGTTATATTCGATACGTGAATATTAGAAAATTGCGATATTTTTATTAATTAAGAAAAAATGCATATTAAAAAACTGAAATATGCATGATGGTGTATGAAAATAGAGAAAATAATTCATGAAGATCTTTACTTGGCACTGAAAATATATAAATCTCGATCACAGCATAAAATGTAAGCCTAATATTGTTCTGAAATCTATTCGCAAGCAAACACTGTTTTTGTTAGCCTCGAACCTGATGGGAAAAAATGTCCATAGCGTCGTTAAAAGGCGAAAGGATGGCGACATTTTTAACCACATCTTATACAAGCTGGATTTTCAAATGCGGAAGTAATCTTATTTATTAGTCTCGAAAACTGTGGTCAATTGCTAAAACAGTAATGGGTGAGGACAAGGTAACTGAAAAATGCCACTTCCAAGCAGAAAAAGGAAGGTAACCCAAGTACAAAAGGTAGCTGCAATTATAATGATATCATTATTTAATCTTCCATAATTGCAGATTACTATGATTTTAGAGGTTGAGAAAACTGAATGGGAGTTAGTGGGCGTAGCTCACAGGATACCGAGGCTTTATAATTATAGGTTGGGCTAGACATAAATGTCTTTGAACGGGCTTTGTAATTTTGTTTTGCAAATCTGATGGATCTAGTTTTAGGTTTAGTTAGATCTCAGCTGCATTGAGCAAATGATAATCGTTCAGATTCCTCTTTAATTTCCCTCTGTGATGTATCATCTTATTTTTTCCCATTACCTTAGACATTTTTCAGTTACAGCAGAGAACAACAAAATATTGTACATCAAAATTTAGGTAAATGTGATGTCAGATTAAGAGACTACCTTTCGTCTTTACAAAAAGTAACTAAAATTTTCTCTTATTTAATTTTTTTTATTGAAAAGCAGGTGATGGAGCGCCTGAACCAATATGTAGGAAAAATGTACGGTGATCAAATAAATAAACAAACGATTCCTGAGTAGTTTACTATCAGAATTTATCACACTTTTCGCACTATACAGTACTAGTGTAATTAATGCAAAAGCAAGGTATAACATTCTGCACAAAAATTTTAGCGCGTTTTAAGATGTTCGCTGATTAAGGAAGTGAAATAGCGAGAAATCTACAGCTTCACATGGATTCAGTATCATTTTCAATTATGTTGATGATAAATATGGATGATTTTTAAATGATTGGTGTCATTGGATCTCTATTCTTACACAAAGTTCTAGTTAAGGTAAACGAGATAGCTTTCAGACTATATATGTATTTTAAATCCTCTGAGATGTTAAACAACTGCACTTAGTAAAACAATAACTCTGTATATAAGAGAAAATCCACAAAAAATATAAAATTCTTCTTGAATTTTTCAGTACCAACAATGCTTAGTGATTTTAAAAAAATGCTTCTCCTTAACAAATCCAATTAGACAAAGCGACAATTAGAAAAGTCAGTATCGATTGAGTCTTACTTCGCTTGCCATAAGTCACGTTTTAGGCAAATACTTATCCTTTATGAAACGATGTAAATGTATGATGCTTCCGACTGAGCTTAAACGATTTGGAATTGTATTTTGAATTTACCCCCAAAAGATCAAACTAAAAGACATAATCGATAAACAATTCATAAAACTAAATAGATTGTGACAAGAATATTAGCAGATCATAATAAATAGATAACAAGATGGATAGAGAATGATAACACGCCTCGATTTCACCTTATAATTTTCTTATATTTAAGCCGTATACGTAAGATGTAGAAAAGTAGAAATCAATACAACAAAGTAATAAATAACGTTGAATAATATTTTTTTTTTATGTCTTAACATCTAAGCTTCCCATTGACTATAAAGTATATTTTGATGATTATCATGCGCCATTTCTACGTAAAATGTTTTTTTATCTAACACATTTGTAAATTATGTTAAGCAGATACTTACCAAAATATAGTAACATATACGCAGTAGTGTAATTAAAGTATTTATTATTATTATTATATGATAAGTATATTTGAAATATTATAAATTCTGAATACATAATCATCATAAAAATACTGCAACACAAAATATTGTGTTGCACAAAACATGAAAACCTTGACATACTCCTTTATTTATTGTTCTGAAAATATGTTAAAAGTTACTTTCAACATTACTGCTAAAAATCAGCGTAATAATAATTTGCTCGTTTTACTAAACGAAGATAAAAATTCTTTAAGCAACGCGTTTCAGGAAATTTTATTTTAAGAGGAATTTCTTTAAAAAGCATAAAATATTCAATGCATTTCATAAATTAATTACTAAGGCGCTTTAAGAAAAAAGTAATAAAGTGAATGTGTAAAGATGTTAGAGGTGGAATAACTATAACATGTTTTTGGGAAAGCATTTTTCCTTAGTAAAATTGCACTCATCTGTATCCATATGCATAATCTTTTCTGCGATCTGTTTTTTCTGTTTTTTTTATCTGGTTTTTATTTAAGTTAAAAGCTTATTTTTTACACACATAGCTATATTTCTGCTATATTATAAACTTGCTTTTATACTATTAAACAGAAAACATCTTTGTTTTTGTCCTTTTAAAATTTTATCCCTTAATGCTTTAACGAACGAAGCTTTTTCATTGCTAAAACGTTGAAATAAATAAATGACATAGATAATTGCGAATAAACATATTGTTACGAATTTTGTAAATAGTTAGTGTTTGTACTGTAAAATAATGTAAATAATTTTATTAAGCTCCATTCCTTTACTAATATTAGTTTTTGTTACATTGTCTCTGTTATCAAGCAAACTTGTCCATTATTTTCAGTGTATGTCTACGGCAGATTGGCGAAATAATAAAGATATCGCCAAGTTGGCGTCACTTTTGGCGACTAATTTTGGTCGCCAAATTTGGCGATATATCGCCAAGTTGGCGACAAACTTGGCGATTGTTGGCGATGGTAACCCTTCCCTCTATGGTAACCCCCCTTTAGATATACTGATACATTGTTTGTTGTTCCGTGGTTTTTTTCTAGATGGTTCTAGAAATTTCCAGCACCTGCTGCGAGCCTATATAAGAAGAGAAGCGATGCGAGCTGTTGTTATTATTTACCAGTCAGTCATTGAGTGAACAACGCGTTTGTTAAGCAAGTTTGCTTGAGTCTTATTTACGTTATTTTGAATGTGATTTAGTGTAGAGACGTTGTATAAAGAGTCTCTGGAACCTATATCAGCACTTATACGATAGATTTGAACAATTATTTTTGAATATCTAGAAATATTTGTGAGTTTCGAAGACTCTGTTGTTCTGAAGTTCTGTAAATAAATTATTTTCTACTTTTCTAAGAGCAAAGAGTTTGAAGTTGTCTAACCATAAGATCGAAAGAACCCCATATACGCTGTAACAATATTTCTAGATAAGAAAAATTCATTTTTCACATACATAATAAAATAAATTATTCGAGATTAAAATTTTGGTATTGTGATGTTGAAAGTAACATAACATCCCATATTAACTTCTTTTTTAAATTTAAATTCTCAAGTTTAAAATTCAAATTATCTTTCCCAATTTCAAATTAATTAAACCTCCCTTTTACTTTCCAAAAAGAATATATTTATCCCTTTTCTCTTTCCTTTAAATTGCAGTTACGTAGGTTTTCACGCTTAACCGAGGCCGTTAATAAAATAAATCAAAATCTAATCTTTTCTCATCCTAAACTTATTATCTGAGCTTGCATACTTTCGTTTCTTCAAAGAGTACATAGAATGATAGTTTAAAACCATATGCTCATTTGCGGCAATAACTTAATTCTTTTTTAAATTAACAGACATTACAACTCTTTTTCGGATTAAAATCTAAAGCTCTGTTTATATTAAAGCGGCGTCTGACATCTGTGTTATGCATATAGATATATTTTCCCCAGCAACCAGTATTGGCATGCATGTTTGTACGCTGATGTATTAATCGCCAAATTAACGGTCCGTTTGGCATGTTTTTAATTTAAACTTTCCTTATGAACTATACATATAGGGTTATTATGATCTAAGGGTAACCACATTTTAGCTCGACGCATTTTGGCTACCTTATTTGATGTCAGGAAAGATTCTATCTCTAACTGTCCTGCTGTAAGGATGTAGAGCTCCTGCTTCTGTATTTTCACCGGGGGGGTCACCCCGTAAGAGTGTAATACTCTTTTAAGTTTCATCAATAAATGCCACATACATAGTCAGATCTTGGTCTTGAGTCTCTCCTACTTGAGTTATTGTTTTACGCAATGTAATTTTTAATCATCACGGCTGATCTTCATACGTCTTAAGCAGTTAATAAATTTTAACTTGCAATCTTTAAAATATGAACGAAAATATTCGCTATATAAATCATTGTTACATATCGGAATTAAAATTTTGTAGTGTCGTAGAGAAATCAAAGAACATTAAAGGGTTATGTTTTTAAGACTCTAAGCTCCGACATTTTGACCTGTCGAGTGGTAGTAATCATATATATTATTCATTTTGGGATATTAATGTTTGATTTAGTGTATTGTATCGAAAAGGGAATTTTTGAATTTATTATGTGGTGAATTACGGACCCGTATCCTGTTTATCGGTTTAAAACTTTTTGAATTTAGATAATAATGACAACGACAGCAAGATTACAACAGTAACAAAAATAAATAATGATGAATCAATTATTTTTTATAATAAAAAAATAGTTTTAACAAGTCAATGATCATTCTATATTATACATTTTTTAAAACTTGTCTATAATAATGCTACCCGTGATAACATTTAAATAAGAATAAATTCATCAATCAAGCAAGAGATTTCTACGATTAAAAGCAAAATTACACTTTAATTGTGATTTATAGTAGAAAAACTTTTGATGATCTCATTTTGCTTATTTTATATATACAGTCACAGCAAAAAAAAAAAAAAAAAAAAAAAAAAAAAAATCTTGACATTAGCAATTTTAGACGTTTTGTTAAATATCTAAAAAAATACTTGAGGAATAACTCCGAAACTCCAGACATATAAACAAAATAGTACAAGTCATATATTTTCTTGATTTCTTTCCAAAATCCAATAGGAGACCGTCAAACAAATTGAAAAACCCGAATATCTTTTGATTAACCCTGTCAAAACCAATGAATGAAAAACGTTCAAACTGCACATCTTTATTAAGTGATTTATGGTAATAAACTGTGTTAATTTTTATGTGGATAGCATGTATACTGGTAGAGATAATAAGATTTTTATAAAAACGGTCCCAAAATTTGCAACGTTTTTCCTTATAATTTGAATTGTTCTTATAATAAAAAAAATCCTTTTCAGAAAATATGTGAAACAACATTGTACATAATACGCCGTAATCAAAATTACAAAGCATTAATAACTGTATGAAAAAAGAGCAGGTTTACTAAATAAATTTTCACTGCGCATGCGACAACTTTATAACAAGTTCGTTTGCATATTGGGTTAGCCAAGTGTATAGAGCAACTACTGTTGAAATTTTAATGTCATAGCTTGAAAATTTTGAAAATTATCGTCGAAAGAATAAGATCAAAATCCGATATTCCCAAAATGAAACAAAAAGATGAGGGGCTGTATCTATATTCCATTGATTCATGTCTACACAATATTGCACGTAGTATTATATTTGGATGCAGCTCCTCATCTTTTTGCTTCATTCTGATAATAATGGATTTTAATCTAATTCTGTCTACGATAATTTTCAGAATTTTCAAGCTATGATTTTGAAATTTTAACAAAAGTTGCTCTATACACTAAGCTAACACTATATGCAAATGAAAGTTTTATTGAGTTGCCCCATTCGTATTGAAAATTTATTTAGTAAACCTGCTCATTTTTAATAAAATTATAATGTTTTTTTTTATTTATTACTGGGTATTATGTAAAATGTTGTCTCTCATATTTTCCGAAAAAAAAGATTGTTTTATATTAAGAAGTCTGCAAATTATAAGCAAAACACTTTGCAATATTTGGGACCTTTTTTATAAAAACCTTAATTTCTCTTCGAGTATACATGATATATTCATAAAAATAAATACAGTTAATTACTATGAACCACTTAATCATAATCTGCATTTTGAACGCTTTTGCTGCATTAGTTTAGACAGGGTTATCCAAAAGATCTTCGTTATTTTTCAATCTGTTGATGGTCCCCTGTTGGATTTCGGGGAAAACACTTCGTGAAAATATTTGACGTGTAATACTTTGTTTACACACCTGGAGTTTCAGAATAATTACTTATGTATATTTCTAGATATTTAACAAAACGTCTAAAATCGTAAGTGTCACGATTTTTTTTTGATGTTACCTTATATATATCTACATTGGGGATCATTTAAATTTATTTCGTGAGCTCGAAATTTCATACCCGTATTCTAATATTAAATGAGGAATAAAATTCTAGTCTGTAGTTCCAATTTTATCGTTTAGATTTATTTTATTTTCAATTTAATCCATTCATGGATATTGATTTATGTTTTTGTGTCAAATGATATTATTTAAAGAGATATATTCGTGAATATTTTTCCGGGCTAAAATTTCCCATTCATAATATTATAATGTTATACAATTTTCTGAAAAACAAAAGTCATTGTACACCTCTTTTGTCTATGAAATATATACAGGGTCTGACTAAGGCAGGGGCATGCAGAGCAATTGCTCCGGGCCCCCCGGCTTAAGAGGGCCCCCCCAAGGACAGATATAAGTTTTTCGTTAAAGGATTGTCAAATGATAAAAAATGGTTAAACGTGACTAAAGTTCTTTATTTTTTCAATTTTAAGGATCTCTCTTCTCCTACCCTCTCTGTTTTCATGCCCAATGCCTCCTTAAGGCCTCACATTTATCCTCATATTCCTGCAATCGAAAACAAAACCTGTATTCTTTAATTTCTTAAAGTTGTCTTTCTTTTACTATTATGTATATAGATGTGAATAGTACTTGGTACGAAATTTATGTACACATACAATAGTTATGAATTTCAGTTTTAGTCACGTGAGTATAATTTACGAACAATTTTAAGATAGAAGCCCCCCCCCCCCAATGATGTTTGTCTCACGGCCCCGCACTGTCTAAGTCGGACCCTGAATATATAACATATAATACATTTTGCCCATGTTTGTTAGAACACAGCTTCATTATACTTTCCTTACAGTAGTGGAAGCAGATAGAAATGTATTGATTAAAAAGCGCATTTTAAAGTTGAACTTTACTAAAAAAGGCAATTCAAAAGAAATAATATCGGATACTCGTTCACATATAATTTTTGAACAATTTGTTAACTAAACATTTAGAAGCGTAAAGGAAAATAATGTAAATTTGAATTATAATATGAACACAAATGTTTAAATGTTTAAAAAACATTTTTAAAACATTCTGCTTAAAGAAATAGCTATCCATACAAAGAAAATAAATTACTGATGGCAAAAACAATAAAATCTTCGATTGAGACATAAATAGAAATCTGAATAAAAAGAAAATATGTGTAATAGATTTATCCTATAAAAATGCTTGATATTATAAATTATACGGTATTATTGTTATATACAATAGAATCCTAAAGCTATAAAATATGCAATTCTATGATGATGTTCATTTAACGCAATTTAAATTAAAGTTAAATGGCATGAAACTATTCCGCTAAATGTGTTATAAATCTCTGAAATATATAACATTGTGAAACTTTATCACATCATAAAATTTTATGTTATTCTATAAATCTCTAAAGAATGAACAAAAAAAATATGTTGTTACATAAATTGTGCACATTTTATTAAGATTTTAAAAAATATTCGCTAATTAAGTAATTTCTTGATGAACGCAAGTTAAAGAATGTTTTTGCATTCTTTTAATTATACGAATCTCACAATAATATATCATGTTCCTGGAATTTGCTTATTAAGTAATTTAGTTTATTAAATAATAAATAAGACTTTTTGTCAAACAGCAGGTCATTTGAAACATGCCATCAAAGCAATTTGCTGAAATATTAATATTTATTTATTTTCCAGTCGTTAAAAAAATAATAAAATAATAACTGTGCATAATTTTACAATGTGACTCCATATGTTATAAAAATACTGTTTCTAAAAGATAATGTTAAATTTTAATGTGAATTTTTAATGTTCCTGTGAACTTTTTAAAATGTGTTCAGTTATATTCATTCTATGAGATGTGATTTTCAAAATCACATTTTAATGTCTAGTAATAAAAAAATAATAATTAAAGAAACATATATATTTTATCTTATTTTCTTCTTTGACCAGGCACGGCTGTCTTCTACGAGCTTTTTTTAAACTCGGGTTATAGTAAAATCTTAATTGAAAAAGTATAAACAAGCTAAAGGTTTTAAACCAGGGATATCATGTTATACATGAATTAAAGAGCACTGCAAATAAATCGTTGCTGTAAAAGTGTCTTAAAAAACATGGAATGTCAAATTATTAGATTTTATTACACGAAAAAATACGAATTGGGTAAGATCATTTTGTAATTTAGTTTAGGTACTAAATATAAATGTTGCATATTTAGGGTAAAAAAAGGAATCCCAAAAACTATGAAGAAACAGTTATGTACATACCAAAGAATCACATTCTCTTTTTTTGTAGTTACCCCAATAAAAAGTTTGAAAACAAAAACAATAAATTTACGGAGAATGCATTCAAATTTTATATAAAGAAAGGACCTATTTTATATTTGTTTTGAAAACTTTTTAATAATGCCATTCTCATTTGTTTTCGCCTATTCATCTGCATCATAAAAATTTGAAGTTTACAAACCTTACTTAAGAAATCTGATTTTGATTCTCGCCAATTTGCCTCTTTAAAATTTTACTATGCATTTTTTGTAAGGTATTATAAAAATATTTTTATTGCAAAGAACCATGAGAAAGAAATCAAATTCTCGTAGTAGAAGAAACTTTAAATTTTTAATTATTACTATTGGAGTGACTGGTTTCCAAAAGATCCTGTTACCACATGTCTCAGTTCCCCGATTCTTGAAAAAAAAATTATGAAATAACAAAAACAGCGACCTTACATTTGCAGAAAGACTAAATATGTGTATAGATACCTAATAATGCCTAATCTTGTTTAATGAATGTTTTTACCGTAATTTAATAAAAAGCCAAGGAAATTTAACAAATCGACATTGTTTGTAAAATACATATCTTTAACACTCCAAAACTCTCCAAAAAATCAGTTATGATTGAGAACACACACATTGTTTTAATAGATATTAAAAGATTCTAAATATTGGCAAATGCTAAAAATTAAATTACATTAATGGTTTTCTATCAAATATCCTATAGCTCAGTTCTAGTGGATCCAATTGCGCAGACATACATTAAACACATCATTTGAAAAGTATTTAAAATTTTATTTGGAATTTGATACGAAAGGTTCAAACAATAATTACTCTGCAAATACAGATACGCACAAAGATATATTTACATATGTGCAAGAGTGTATTTAAATTACTTTTTGTGGTTTCCAATGTGATACGTATTATAAAAGTCAAGAAACATAATCAGTGCAAAACATATTGATTTAAGTTTATCTTTCCCAAAAATTGCATCAATGTATTTTGAAGAAAACAAATTAAGAAAAATAAAATAAATTTTACATTCTACAGTACAAAATAGTGTGATGCATAACAAAATTAAAACCATTATATAACGCTTTGTACAATGTTCATAAAATGACTTAAAAATGAATGTTAACATTGCAGCTATAAATCAGGGTAATTATAATTTGCCCCATTAACTAAAAAAAGGTAAAACTTCTTCATATAATGCGTTCCAGGATATGTGATTTTAAATGGAATTTCTTTAAAAAACATAAAATAGTCAATGCATTTTATAAAATAATTATTATGCGAGTAAATGACCTTTAAGAAAAACAGCTACATTAGGAAACTGTGTAAAGATATTAGAAAAAAAATAATGTTAAAAAATTTCGTAGTAAAGTTTATTATTATTATTATTATTAAAAAATCTGTATGTAAAAATCTGTACGAAATATCTGTATGTATAGCCTTTTTCTTTTTCATTTATCGTGCACTTTTATCTTATGTTACAGAGTAAAAACTAAAAAATTTGAAATTTCTTTTTTTTTAATACAAGCATTATTCGGCGTTTTATTTTATTAAAAATATGTTTTGCAAATTGTAACAACGTTATCTGTAGCTATGTTTTAAACTGGATATACATATATTATGCTTGAGCGAATCTAAAGAGATAGGTTACAATACTTTGAATATTTGCAACAATTTTACATAATTCTGATGCCAAAATTGAACAAAGAACAAGAATTTCCCCCATTATCAACATATGTAAACAATATTTAAATAATGGTAGTGTAAGCTATAATTAAAAAAGATCATTTCGTTAAAAAGGGTGACTCAGTACACAGTTTTTCATATTCATATGAAGTAAATTAAAAAGATAACGTATATGAAAAAAAGATAATTTTATATGTACAAGATGTAGCATTATAGCCATTCAAATATTGGGGATGATCGACTGATTATGGACATAGTTCACTGACAGACATGAGAATAGGAATTGAGTGTCAAATGAACATTTATTCATTTAATGAAAATGTATGTGATGCTTAATGTGGACATTATATAACACTATTTGTTCTAGCATCAACAGAATAAGTAATCTGCGTATAACATGAATGTAATACAGATAATAAATATCTTTTAAAACAAATATGCAAAAATTAATGTTATAAGTTACGCCAAACGTTTAAAATGTATTTATTTTGATTTAGTTTTCTGTTCACATTTATTAATAATGTTCTTGTTTTGTTCATTACTAATATTATTTATAGTATTATTATGTTTCTATTATTGGACAAATATTAGTACTATCTGTTACTGATATCACACAACCGATACATGTAGTTCAAAAGAGATTATTGTTTTTACTGGTTTATAAGTGTTGAAGATGACATTAATAAAGAACGTTAATTACATAAGTTCTCAAAAATACTCAGAAATTATGATTATGTGCGAATCAGTAAATGTATCGTTAGGTGCATACATACCTCTTAAAATATACAACGTTTTTGTAAATCTTATGTAAGATAGTTGTATAAGCTAATTTCTATTTTAGATAGAGGATACTCACAATTGAAAGTTTTTCTTATTTTCAGATTTTAAAGTATGTAGATTTTAAGTTTGACATAAAAAACGACGCTTTAGTTGCAACGAATGTAATTTTTTCTTTCGCATTACAGAAATACGTAATATAAAAGAATGAAAGATGTTTAGGAAGCTCGACGAGGGCATCATCTCAATAAAGTCATTTAATGAAATCCGAAGCTTGAATAGTTGTTGCTCAATTTCTAAAGAGTTTTTTTCGGCAGAAAAAAACAAGTCAAAGTCCAGAGGGCATAGTACTACCACAGAGTGTGATTTACAGTATGTGGAATCATTTTTGGAAGTTAAAAATGTAAGCTGAAGACCACGGCATGTTCGTAGATGCGCAACAACGTCCAATAAAAATCCATATTTAACGCTAAAGCTCGGGGAATCGAAATAAATATGCCACATTTGAAGAACGACTTCGCTTGGATACTGAGACCGCAGTTTCAAGTCAAACTTTTCGAAACAGTCTTCACTTTCAAAGGCAGTATGCTCTCCGAGAAAAATATATGTAGCAAAACACAGTGTTGCTGGAAGGATATGTGTAACAGAGCATGAGATCTTGAATAGAAATGCAAGGCTATATATTATGTTCTATGAAATTGCGTTTTTCTGCGTTTTTCTGTTTATACTGGAATAGGAGTAGTTTTATTCGAAAGGAAGGTCGCATTAGAAACAATATTGCCTATATGGAAGGAAGTATCATATTTGGTGGTGGAGAAGTAACGGTTTAAAACGGAATCGATATTGATAGACGTACTGATCATCACATAATTTCGAAATGAAGCTCCAATTGGTCACCGATATGTTAATAAGATTATTAGACCAACTGTAGTCTCTTGAAGATTATTGCAATAACCAAGTGATTTTTTTAATGTCTTATTTACTATTTTAAATATTTGTTTAATTGTAACAAAAATTTTCATACCTTAGATTATTGCTCATTTCTTCGGCTCCAAAATTGATTTTTTTTCATAAATCAGAGATATGATCACATTTTTCTCATAGTGCTTCCCAGATTTATTTTTGCGAATGTTAATTGAGTGAAGATGAATTCATGTTAAAAGACGAAAATTGCAACTCCGTTGGGTTTACGTTTCTGTTCAAGGAAGAAATCTGACGAATTTAAAGGCGAGAGTATTATACTGACATGATATTAATAGGGCATGGTAGGCTAATTCTTTGCAGACAAATTTCAAGGCACTTACTATCCCTCAAATTCAACAAAAACTGATATCAGCTCTTCTGGACGAGTAAGACAGAATAAATAAGCTCCTCTTTAATTGCCTCATTGATTCCTTGCTTTAAAGAAGGTCAATGTTGCTCGCCGACATAAGAAACCATACTCTTTGCCAATAAAAAAAAATCTTTTTGAAGGAAACATTTTTGTTTATGAGATTTTCTCACATTCATTATTTGTACCCAGTCAAAAACAAATCTTTTTGAAGGAAACATTTTTGTTTATGAGTTTCTCTCACATTCATTATTCGTATAAAAAACATACGCTCAGTCAAAAAAAAACCTTTTTCAAGGAAACATTTTTGTTTATGAGTTTTTCTCACAATTATCATTAGTATATTCTTTTAATTCTAAATGCGCAATGCACTGCACTGGTCTCAGCGAAACACGTATAATTGTAATCTCGTATAGCCTGTCACGTCTGTCAGATATGTATCGAGCATCTAAAAATCTCTAATCATCTCACCAGAAACAAAATTCCCTTAGTTGTTTTGTGACGCGCAGTTAATATCCGTGTCAATTGTATTTGGTTATAAGCATTTGTATAATTTTAATCGCAAAATTTTGAACGGGTTTTATATTTTCTGAATTTTACATAATTGTTACTTTTTAAAAGATGTCTCTTGACACAATGGTCGTCGTTTGATAATTTTATAAGGTTTTGTGATTTTGGAAAGTAATAAATTGTTTTTATGATGCCATTAATTCCATTAAAAAGAAAAATAATTTGATTAATTAATTTTATTATCCGAAAAATGTTTGAATAAAAAAATGTTTTAAGATTATTCCAGATTTATGTATGTATATATAAATATATATATAAATATATTTATTGAAATAATTTTTGGGGGTAAGAAATCACTTTTTCTGTCTACTGTTGCAATATGTTTAATGAGGAGGACAAGTTGGAAAATGAACACGAAACCTGACAAATAAGTTGCCATCGGTCTATAATTACTTCTATGTATATTCAGTTTTTTATGCGATAGTTGTGAAACATGCAAAAATGCTTGGATACAAAATATGATATGATTATATGCCTCAATTTCAGTAATACGAGTATAACAAGATTCAATCTTAAATAATATCTAATCAAAACCGCAAGCCTGGAATCATTTCATGTTACAGAATATCATTGAAATGTTTACTTATACTGTTAAAAATGTTTTTCCAGTTTGAACCGAATTTTTGTGCTCAGTATCTGCCACCATAATATGAAAAATCTTGTATCAATATTTTGAGCTTCAAACCTATTACAGCTATAGGAACTGGGCTTCAATACTTGTTTTTAATAATGATTCGAAATTTCACCATCTTAAAAAGTCAGCTATTTAGAAGCAATTTTTTTTCAAACTAGGACAAATCATTCATAAGATGGCGCCAGCACTGTGACTTCCTGGGCACTTCCCCAAAAATGAATAACCGGGTACTTCCCCAGGTGTGATTTCCCAGGTACTTCCTCAGGAGTAGCATCCCTGGGAAGTTGCTCCTTGGGACGTTACTGGGAGCTCATTCCTGAGGACACCGTAAAAGTCTCTTCCCCAGGACGTCCTGATCTTGTCATTTTAGTTTTAGGAGGAATATGGGATGACTTGGTGCTCCTGGGGAGGTATTGAGGAGCTTTTGTGCTATATGGGATCTTGAACCAATATTTGGAGCTCCTGTTGGCACATAGCACGAAATTGAAATAGGAAGCTCCATAAGTTGGTAAAAGATTTTACCATCATATGGTGACAAATACTGAGCACCAAAATTTGATTCAAACTGGAGCAATATTTTTAAAAATGTAGTTCTAAAAATATTGCGTATTAAAGAAAGCATTTAATAGAGTACCATAGTGTATCTATTATTTTCAGCATTAATAACAGTTTTAGATAATTTGTTGTAGCCGAAGTCTCTTACAATTTAGAAGAACATGTTATTTTAAAAGAACAATACGTGTTACGCACATCATGTTCCATAAAAACGGTCTTGCAGTAAACTTTGGTAGTTCATATAAACTCCATTATAGTTTAGAAAGCGTATATTATATTTCGGCGCAAAATTTTTTAAGTATACTACTATCTATAACTGAATTGTTTTGTGCGGCCCTGTAAAAAAAAAAAAAAAAAAGATAAATGATTTAAACTCTATATTTTATCTGATGCACGTGTTAATACACCTCAGTAATTCTTATCAATTTCATTAGGTTTTGAATGCCATAACATCACCCCGGAAATGATTTTTTAAGACATTTGATTGTCACTGCAAAATAAGTGACAAATCTTCACGCGCCATGTTCTGAAGCAAGAACTTTGTACTGCACTTCAGTGATGTACATAAATAGGATAGAAACATTGTGGTAACATAAAGTTCCTGCAAATAAAATCCATGGACTATGTTGCAATGGAATACTATGGACTGATTCTGTAAGCAAAGCATACATTAAAAGAATCCCATTTATAATAAAAAATATTCTTGCAAACATAAATAATGTATATAAATTATATGGACACTTGATTATATTGACCTGAAATGTAGCTCGCTGAAACAGACAGGTGGACAGATTATCTTAATGCATAAACACATTTGAATCACATTGAAACGTGGTAAAACATGTTCCTATTTGTTGCTTTATATTTGATGAACAACTATAAGAAAATATTAACTAAAAATAAACTATTTTGAAAGGATTTCTATATTTTCAATTTTTAAAATAATTCTTAGCCTAAGCATAAAAACTTGTATTTACATGTTTTTCTCTGACTAAGAAACGCAGCATTAAACTGTTAAAATGACATGTATAATTAGAATTCCATATTTGATATTTTTTAAAACTCTAATTATTTTTAAAGAGTAAAAGGAAAATATTTATTATTCTTTCGAAGTACATTTTCAAACTTTCTTTTCAAAGTTATAAGGTTGTAGATTTTCTCGGAATTATCTTTGAAAAAGTGTATTTTGAACTGATGGAAAAGCTTTTTAAATGTTAAACAGGAAAATATTGAGAAGGTTTATTTTCCTTTAAAAATGCAAAGAATGTAGTGTAAACGAAAACACGAAAAGAATATCTACACATGAATGTTATTTTCAAACTAAAATGAATTTTTAATAAGTTATTGATAAATTTCTACATTACTTTCATGCAGATGGTAGAATAAGTACAGTTACATTTAAGATGAGGCAAAATTTATTTAATTGCTCATATTTCAAATAAAATATTTCTTATATTTTTACATTCAATGCTTTTGTGCATTTGAAAGACGTTTTCTACTTGACGAACTTTTCTGTTCACCTTCGAATATCCGCTTTATTAACAAGTTAATTAATCTTCATATTCCGAAAAATATATTCTATAAAATAAAATGTATTCCTCTTTCTTATGTGTAGATCGATTAAAGGGATCTGTTGCTATTGCGATGCATATATGTATTTATTTCAGAAGATTGCATAAAAGTGAAATTATTTATTTAATATTTTCCATTTAAAATAAGAAATTTTAAAAGATTTCGATACAATAAGAAGAAGATTTAAATTGATGGTAATATAAATTCTTATATATAAATATATTTCTTATTACAACTAAATAGATTTCTTTTTTAAATCTTGGTAGTTAAGCATGAAATGTTAGCATATAAATAACATGTGAAAATTTGAGTCGATGAAAATGACGTTTGACATTGAATGTATTTTTACACATATAAATGAAAAAATATTTAATTGTGAACAAATAACGTAAATTTTCCGATTATATATATATTACAAATTTTAAAATAATTTTTTCGCTAAAACTAACTTTCATACTATCTTAATTTTCTTGTAATAATATTCCGTATTTACTTCAATTTATTAAATTAAAATCTTGTTTCTAGATCTAATCTGTTAATCTTTATGGAGACGATACAAATTCTTAATTCGCCTTAAAAAACATTTATTCCAATATGCGTAAATTTAAAAGATGGCTCGAAATTAAAAATATTCTTAATTAAACTTTACTTATTAATATTACAAATAAAACTCATTTCTTCTATTTTTTTATCAACCCATTTTAAGAAAGTCTTATTATATTTATTCCAAAACCACACCTTTCAAAAAATATAATTATTTTATTTTATCTATTTATTTATTTTCCCTCCGTCAACCTTCGATTGTGCGCATATCAATAAATTCATTTATTTTCTTTTTCTCTTAAAATTAATCATCTATAACAATCGTCTGCCTAAGAAATTCTGAGTTGATTATAAATTGGTTAAATACTATTTTTTTTAAATAAAATTGTCGTCTTTGGGAAATAGTTTCGTATCTGGGCATGAGTTGTGTTTACATAAAAGAATGAGGGTTTGAGAATAGAGAATGTTCTAGAATTTTCTTTTTGGATTTAAAAGAAGAAGCCTCCTCAAGAAGGTGGTAAGAAGAGAAGAGGATTCTTGGGTGCGCTCTTGCATGAGTACGGCTTGATGTAGTAAAGGATGGAATATTTTTTGGATGTTTTGGTAAAATATCGTCTGCAACAGGAACTTTTCTCTCTAACATAGCTACAGTTTAATAAAATGAACTTGCAGTAGCCAAGGAGTGATTATTTGGACCTTCTACATTTATTTATTTATTTATTTATTTATTTTTCTCGCTGGCCATGACTTCTGTGAGGAGAAAGGGAAACCTGGCGATGATGTTTCTCCACCCCTAATTATAAATTGTCACAATTTATTCAAAAGTCAAAAGGATAACTTATGCCTGTGCTGCCTTTTTCGGATTTTAAAGAAATTTGCTATGGAACGAAGAAGAACATGCTATCGCCGAAGTTTGATTAAATTCTATGTTCTGAAGGGCATTCTATATGGTAGTTTCGGCTTGCTAATGGAATTTGCTGTGGAACGAAATGATGATAGGTTTGCGAATCGCCGAAAATCGACGTCTCGTGAATGTTCTTGTACCAAAAGCGCCGTAATTTCTTACTTAATTAAAGTAAAAAAATGTTCTTTCTAAAGTGCTTCAAATCTGTACTTGGAAAGACACTACTCTGAGAGATTTTGTTAGCTTTATTAAAGATGTTCCACGATGACTGACATTCATCATTTTGCCGCCCAAATATTGGATCACTGACTTTAGGTATTACTGGTAGTGATGACAAAAAAAAAAAAAAAAAAAAAACTTACAGGGACAACTGAACGTCGGATGCTGATTACTTGGATAATTTCAGGGTTCTTATCCCCCCTAGAATTATATTGAGAAATTCTTCTTATCAGTGAGTTATTTTCAGAATTAATTAAGTGTTATTTGTTCCTTTTTATGTATTTGTGTAGATCAGGACTGTCCAACGCGGCGCCCTTCAAGGATTTTTTTGGCGCCCTTTTGAAGATTTCTTGTTATTATACTTTTTAGAAGTAAAATTCCATTATAAAGAATTTTTTTAATCATTCTTATTTCCATTAGAGGTGTTTTCAAAGCCTGCGAAGACATATTATAAGCCAGAAACATATTTTCATGATTTCTAGTTATTGTTTATAAAGTGTAATAAAGATGTTAAAATTTGGTAATAATTGGAAATAACAATTTCTAAGATTAAGAAGTAACAGAAAAAATAACCCTTTTTCACTTCTCCCCGTCCGCTCCTTTTAAGACACATGTGTTTGGGCATGAAATTTCAGCTCTTTAAAATTATTATTATTATTATTATTATTAGTTTGTTGTTGTCTCACTGGCCTGGCTTTTTTATACGAGGTATAAAAGAGCTTAACTTTTCCTTCTTGACTTTTGAAGTTTTATACTTTTTCTTTTCAATTTCCTTAGAAAAATTAATAAAACAATGCAAAATGATTTCCATCTACGAAAGCATTTTCAGACTTTCTCGCTGGAATTAGCCATATGAATTGATCATTATCAAGCTTGTCTTTCTTTTTGAACTTTTTATAAAGCTAAATTTACACCTTCAAGATAAGTCAAAATATATTTTAGTATCCTAAAAGAAACCTAGCAATGTCTTAGATCTTCATGTTTATTTATTTTTACTTATTATTATTGTTTTTATTATAGACATGTTTAAAGTTTTTGGTACCTTACCCTACAAACATTTTTAAGACAGAACTTACGTAGAAAAATGTATAGTTTGAAAATTTAATACATGTAACTTCATAAACTTAAGTGTCTTTTATCTACTAACTTAAGATTCAATCCCACATCGTTAAGATGTGCATATATACTAATACTACGCAATAGTACTGCCGCATGTTTTGAGTCACATGAAAAATGGCGCCCTTTATTGAGTACCAAGAGCTGAGGTGCGCCCCTGTTTACGAAAAGATTGGACAGCCATGGTGTAGATTATTTATTCTCTGTTAGTGAGGTTTATTTATTTATTTATCAATTTGTTTTTATTTGAGACTTATTGATTAATCTATTTATGAGTATTATTATTATCATTACTATTTGTTGGAGATTGAAACATTTTTGTTCTTAACGATTTAATTGAGGAGTATGATGTTCTTAAGATAATTGCTGTTGCATATAAAAGACTATTATGATAATTTTATGCATTTTTAAAGATAAGTTTGTAACAATAATGAAATATAAAAGTACATTTTCTAATTTATTGATATTTGTTTGTTATCAAGAACTATTCTCAGCATGCAGTATTTTTATGATGATGTTCCTATTACTAGACATTTGAGCTAGTAAACTAAGTTAGCATTTACGTTTTCTCCTTTATTTGTTAGAATTTCTGGTGACAGTGAGCTTTGGTTCCCGGATTCTTATAATTTATTTAAATTCAGTAAGAAAGTTGGAACTGTACATAGCTGTTGCTAGAGTTTTGACTAAATATGATTCATTTTTTCAATAAATTTTGAGATTTTAAGTACGAAATTATCTATAGTTAAATTTTTTGAATCTGTTTGTGATTTATAAAATAATAGAATTAAAAAGTTGATCCCAATTTAAGGTATAACTATAATATTTACAATTTCTATTTTTATTAGATAAAATTTTTGGTTAAAGTTAGCAGCTAAATATAGTTATAATTTTCACAATAATTTTGATTGAGATTTTTAAAAGGGAGGGTAATGGTTCTGTGTGAGGCAGTTAAAATGTATACAACTTCAGTAGACAAAGCCCTCAAGATTGCGAAAGCGCAAACTCGTGAATATCACATTAAAAGTAAAATACTCTATGATCGAAATTTTGTCGAATCCTAGTTAAAAATACAAGACTCTATAATTTATGAAGGATTTAAATATCCTAACACTCGAAAATAAGAACCTACTTTCTCTGGACCACACAAAATTATAAATAAACTTTCTGATGTAACTTATGAAGTAGATAAATTTAATTATGAGACAGGACAGAATTCCGTTATTGTGCATGTTTCTAAATTAAGACCCTATTTTTCACCCGAAGATTTTAAACTGTTTCATGAGCAACCCAAAAAACAAACAAAACCTCAGATAAAATCACAATCACTAGATCAAACTAAAGTCAAGACAGTAGATTAAATTTTAATTCTTATTCTTTAAATATTTTATCACCATAATTTTCAACATTATCAGGTATGTTCTTGGTGGCCAAAAAGAATATTTACATTTTTTGGGGAGTTTTGGGGGTTAAATTGGGTTCTTTATGAGGGCGTAAGGTATACACTTTGATTGTAAAAGCTTTCAAACTGATGTTGGTCAATTAATTTTAAGTGTATTTAAGTTCTAACTATATTTACTCATTTATTTGACATTATTATTATTCTATTTATTCAGCAGATATTTATGTGATAACAGTTATAAAATCTGATGATTCTACTCAAACCTATAACATAATATGTGATTTTCAGTGATTGTGAAAACTACAGATATTAAAGGTTTTTCAAAAAAGCAAACTATTTTTATTTCCATTTCTCAATTAAGAATGACAATTTTATTCATATTTGTTTTTTATTATTAAAGTTTATAAACCATGTGTAGATAAAACATTATTCTACATTTGGCATTTGAAAACTTACAACCAAATTTGACAATTTTGTAAAAGAGTATCAGAGAGGAATTATTGTAAGGAAATACTGGTTGAGAGTCCATTTTCTAAATAGTTAGATTTAATTATATTTGGATTTTGGAATTATTATTTTTTTTATGTATACTTTCGGCTAGCTAAAAATACTTTCTTATGCTATTAGAAGATAAGAAAATTATTTAGTTGCTATGTACTTATTTTTATCCTCAACCAATATTTTCCCTATCAATAATAAACAAATTTCGATATTTTTTTTTTTATTATACTCTTGTTTTTCTATTATTATTATTATTATGATTTCTATAATAAAGTTTATTATTAATTATACTCTTATTGAAAAATATTAGGATATGGAGTCTTATTATGCTACTTATTATTATTGTATTATTATTATTTAAATTTTTCTATATTATTTATTATTAATGTTTTGAAGTGATACTTTTTTTATTGAAAGTGTGATATATTATGAAAAGATGTTGGAATCCAACAAAGCCTTATTTAATAAACTATATCACTGAAAAAATTTAGTTGACTATTGAAGAGATACTGTTTAATAGACTGGATCCAGAGGACTTTTATTTAGAGAACTTTCTTTAGAGGAATATTGATTAAGTTATTGAAATTCTATAAACTCCCATGAAGGAGATTTCTTATTGTTTTTATTATATTTTTAATACTTCTTGCTTATTAATATTTATAACTTATTTACTTTAATTGTATGTATTATCTACTATGCACTTACAAATAGTAAGTGATATTGTAACATTATTGTATTTCTTTCAGGGAAATGCTCCTACCTAAATTTAATTCAATTTAATTTTCTCTTAACTATTTTTTTTAATCGCTAATATTTTTTATATTGCGTTAATTTTTTTTCTTCCATCTCTTGGCTTCCTGAGTTAGACAGTTTTATTCTAAAATTTAACTTTTCTAAATTATTATATTTCTGTTGTCTGAACTTGTAGTTTTATGTAACTATCAATTTCATATAAAGGTTTGGGGAGGGAGGATAATATCAAAAATTTTAAAAAATCGCCAAAACTAACTTTAATACTATTTTAATTTTCCTATAATAGTATTCCGTACTTACTTCAAATTATTAAATTAAAATCTTGTTTCTAGATCTAATCTGTTAATCTTTATGGAGACGATATAAATTCTTAATTCGCCTTAAAAAACATTTATTCCAATATTCGTAAATTTAAAAGATGGTTCTAAATTAAAAATATTCTTAATTAAACTTTATTTCTTAATATTCCAAATAAAACTCATTTCTTCTATATTTTTATCAACCCTTTTTAAGAAAGTCTTATTAAATTTATTCGAAAACCCTACCTTTCAAAAATATCATTATTTTATTTTACCTATTAATTTATTTTCCCTCCGTCAACCTTTGATAGTGTGCATATCAATAAATTCATTTTATTTTTTTCTCTTAAAATTAATCATCTATAAAAATCGTCTGCCTAAGAAATTCTGAGTCGATTATAAATTAGTTATATAATATTCTTTAAAATAAAATTATCGTCTGTGGGAAATAGTCTCGTATCTGGGCATGAGTTGTGTTTACATTAAAGAATGAGGGTTTGAGAATAGAGAATGTTCTAGAATTTTCCTTTTGGATTTAAAAGAAGAAGCCTCCAGAGGTGGTAAGAAGAGAAGAGGATTCTTGGGTGAGCTCTTGCATGAGTACGCTTGATGTAGTAAAGGATGGAATATTTTTTGGATATTTCGGTAAAATATCGTCTGCAACAGGAGCTTTTCTCTTTAATATAGCTACAATTTAATAAATTGAACATGCAGCAGCCAAGGAGTGATTATTTGGACCTTCCACATTTATTTATTTATTTATTTATTTATTTATTTGTTTTATTTTTTTCTCGCTGGCCATGACTTCTGTGCGGAGAAAGGAAAACTTGGCGATGATGTTTCTGCCCCCCTAACTTTAAATTGTCACATAAATAAATAAATAAATATATATATATATATATATATATATATACTGAGAAACATTTGTGGAAACGTTACTCCGTAAAATTGGTGGCAGCACTGCTGCCTCCAATTTTATGGAGTATTTTAACCGTTAAAACCGGTGTAACATTGTTATGTTACACCAGTAATATATGTTTAAATTACAAAATTGCATATGTGAAAACAATTACTCCATGAAATTGGAGGGAGCATTTGCCACCATTTTTACACCAATTGTTTGGAGTAACGTTTCCACAAATGTTTTACAGTGCATGCGTGTGTGTTTGTGTGTTTGTATATATACGGCCACTTACCACAATCTGCAATTTTATTTGTAATTGTTTCAATATTCTTACTTACATTTGATTGCCTTGTCATATTTAAGTTTACTGTATTGGGTTATTCGATATTCATTGTAGATTTTGAATTGTAGTATTATATATTGGTTATACATATATACATATATATATAACTAAAAGTGTTGAAATTGAAAACTTTATTGATTACTTATATTGATTACATTATTTAATTAAATGATAGCAATTGCTATTTTTAAAAAACTAAATTATACTTAAAGAGAATCCACATATTAATTGATAATTCAGAAAAATGGAACATTTCGTGAAACATATATTTTATTAAGAATAATAGTATGGTATAATAAATATGTTTATAAAACCATTAATTGTAAAACAATATATATTAATTTAAAATGAAAAATGAGTTAGAAGGAACAGTTGGAATTTTCAGAAATATAATAGAATAATCAGACCACGAATACTATAAAACTACAAACAAAGTGTATGTTTCCATCTTCGTATTAGCCATAAAAAACAAATTAATAGGATTTTCTGGTTACCAACACATAAAACCAAAAAAAAAAACCATAAAATAAAACATTATAATATTATTAAAGGAAAAAATGATAAGGAAAAAACACACCAAAAACTAATGTTAATTATGTAAAAAGAAGATAAAAATGTAAACAGAAAGAAATAAAATAATAATTGAAATTAATTTTATTTTATTTGACAATACTAACCTAAATTAAATAACTTAATGTAAGATAAAACGAAGAATAAAATAGATAAGTAGAGTATGCATTACATGCACTTAGAAATAATATCTTATATATTGTTCAAATTGCTGAAAGGTTGATTCAAGTTCATTCTTAACATTATTTATTAAATTCCATTAATAGATTTAATTAATATAACTATGCAAATTTTCATACATATGTGTTGATTCGACATCCAGTACAATATATATATATATATATATATATATATATATATATATATTTGTAATTTAGCAGTAGGGTTTCACCCTATCAGTTTTATTCAAATTTAAAGATAATAATAACAAACCATAGCATATTATCCAAAAAACACCTCCCTCTTCCGTACTGTAACATCTAACCACACATCAGTCCTATTAAAAAATAAATAAATAAATAAATATGTATATATTGCATTTTGAACTTTTTATTAATATTTTTGTGTTTTAATATTTTTTTAAACTTTTTGTTCGCAATGTGTTAAATATTTTTAAGATCATGTAATTACTATATACCTGGTGATCCAAAAGTCAGGACGAAATTTAAAAATGAATCATTCGAAAACGAATCAAGGTACAAAGCTACGGTTTGCACCAAAAGGAAGTATAAGAAACCGATTTTTGTGTGGCAACGAAAAACAAATAGTTCTGTTGGCGACCAACAAATGGCGCTATTGTGATTTATTGCACCAATAGATGATTTACAAATAAAAAACATGTTGCCAACTAACAAGTCAGCTTAATTACAGTTAATTAGTACTAAAGAAAATGTTCAATGTGCTGTCCATCATTCAGAAATGCAGCTGTGAGACGAGGCACCTCACCGTCCACAGCATAAAAAACTATTTCTTGCGTTATGACAGACACATTTTTGCAGATGGCATCTTCCAGTGCTGCTAGTGATGCTGGTTGATCGTGGTACACTTTTGACTTCAATAATGTCTATAGCCAAAAGTTTCAGGGTGTGAGATCGGGAGATCTTGGAGGCCATACATTATTATAGTAGCGACTGATAATGCGATCCTCCCTTTAAATATTGAGCGTAGCAGACAGAGTAATATGAGGTGGTGTTCTATCTCGCATAAAGGTGACTGTTTGGAGTGCCTGTCGCCCTAACATTTCAGAAATCCAACGGCGCCATGTGTTATTCGCCAATATAATTTTTTTAGTTATACAAAGTCCGGTTTCTTTTTCATCCATTTGGTGCAAACCGTATCTTTCTATCTTGATTCGTTTTTAAAATTCTTCCTGACATTTAGAACACCTAGTATATCGATTACGGAAAATTACAGTGGCTTCCTGTCTCCAACTTTATGGAATACTTTAACCGATACAACCGGTGTAACAATGTAATGTTACACAAGTAATATATGTTTAAATTACACCATTCGATAACTTAAAAAAATTACTCCATAAAGCATCAGCTACCACCAATTTCATGAAGTAACGTTTCATAAAATTTCTACAGTGTACATATTTTATTAAACTATTTGTACATTGTTATTGCATTCAATATACTCGTATGTGTAATGTGAAGTTCTGATTTGTGTGTATTTTATTTTTTTATCCTATTCGTACAATTATTTTCAAGAAGTAAGTTTCGTAGTGCATTTCTTTTGCAAATGTTCTCAAAGCGCATATAAAAGGATTTGAAACAAACGTTTTTTACGAGACATAATAATAACAATTGCCTGTAATTGATTGTGATATCTCTGTAAGTGCGCCTCGTTTAATAAATCTTTGTATTTATATTTGGTCATTTTAATACAGCTTAAATCTATATAGCTATATGGAGTCCATCCCAAATAAAATTAAAAATAATTTGATAAAAATTCCTACAACTGAAAAGCTATTGTCTTATAATAAGTTTGGAAAACTGTGTTAGAAATTTAGATTGCTAATATTTACATGTTACAAAGGTATCGACAATAATTTTAACACATTACGGAATCAATACTAATAGCATTAAACTGAAGGATGTAACAAAGTATTCATGGATGGAAGCTATTTTTTGGACTAATTGAAATAAATTTGATTACTTCTATAGCAGTTTTGTTTTTTAGTTTAAAAAAGTTAATTTTTCAGATTCCATATGATAGATGTTCTGTTTTAAATTTATAAAAATGAAATTTTATGTTATGTTGTATGATATGTAGTAAAGCTAATTGCGTTATTATAAATAAAATTAATTAGAATTTAAAATAGAGTGCTTGTTAATTAAAATAATGTGACTGGGACGCCATGCCTACACGCATTATTTTTACCTTAAAACTACATACTCATTTTTTATATATAAAAAAAATTATCTAAATGTTTATATTTATTTAACCCTTCATGATAATTCTTTTTCCATTTTTATGAATAAAAAATGGAGATATGTACATTGGTCTTGTAAGTTGTAAAACAAATTACATTTCAAATGTTCGGCGAAAACTCGATATTTTATGAGGGATCTATTATACACAATTAGGGTTTCGAAATATTGTGCTGCTGTATTTTGCAATTAAATGCAAGATAATTTTTATAAAAGTATTCTTTAAAACGTATAACATTATAACCTTCTTAAACCGCTACTTGCTTAAGAAATCATTCCAAAAATGTGAATTACTCTATGGCATGGATCTGTAAGCGAAATATACGAATTATTATAAAAATCTTGATGATTATTAATGACAACCAAACAAAACGGCAATTTCGACTTTTTTCTATAACTTACAGTAATAAAATGATAAAAGAAAGAAAATTTTTGACGAGCAAGAACGACCTTATTAAAGATAAACTAGATAATACTTTAATTTTGAAAGATTTTACACATAGAGTAAAACCCCGATTATCCTCGGTACATTCTTTTTTCTGATATCTGGTTTGAAATTTGACAATATTTTTTTGCATTTTATATCTGAGATCCATCTCTACATTGCACATTTTTTACTTTTTCGATTTTGGTTGCAAGTATTTTTTAGAATGCCACTTTCTATTTCGGAACTGGTTTTGAAAGTGAAAGTAAATGTATAAAAAATATCTGCGTCCAAAATAAAAAAAGAAAATAAGAAAACATGTGCAATGTAGAGACGGAACTCAGTTATCCAATGCAATATATGTATATATATATATGAAAAATCCTTGCCCATAGAATAAGCATTGCCTCGTAAGTGTCCTCGCTGGAAGGATATTTTTAATTTCGCTATATTACATGAAAATATTTTTTATTTTAATTTCAATTTTGTTCGCAAGCATATCAAATATGCAACTGCTATTTTTAGGAAAAAATATCATGTAATTGTTTATCCCGTTTTTCAGTGAATGAAAATGATTTTTCAGAAAATGATGTTAAAGTTGGAATTTTTCATTAAAATTTCAAGCGCACAAATGCAGCGCAGGAAAACAAAAAACTGCAACCCAGTGATTTCAATCGCTTATATCTCAAAAGGTAATCCATTTATCGTAATAAAAATCACTTCAATAATCATGCATGCTAGTATTATGCTTTTATATTTTAAAATGTGCTAAAAAATTATGCGGCGTAAAAAATAGTAAAATGTTTATTTGCGAACTGCTAAAAACGATTTATTTAAAAAGTCAGATATAAAAGAAAAATCTTATGCATATTAAAGCATTTCTTTTATGCTTTATAAAACTCTCATAGGCAGTGACACTTTGACTTAATCAAATTATTCAAGCTATTTACGCAAGCTTATTTTTCATATGCACGTGATTTTACTTAATCATTGCGAAAGTAGGCGTGAGTAGTTGCGACAGCAATAAATACGGTCTTGACAATAGACCCCCTCCCCACAATAAAAAAAGAAAATGAATACCAATCAGGCTATGGAAACCACCATTTTCGGTAATAATATGTTTCATTCTTTTGTAATTGGATAATCTTTCTAAAACATAGCAAATAAGATACTTTAGTAGCCAGTTGTTTCTGGAGGGGAGAATGAGCTTAATTCCTAGGAGACACAACCTCCTTGTATTAAATATGACAACAACTTGTTTTGTAACAATATAAATTTTTCCAAATTTGTTTATTCTCCTTCCTTTTCTTTTAAGCTATTAATCATTATATTTATTATCAACTATAAGAAGTTATTCATATCCTTATTTTCTATTTTGAAATTCATGTGCAAATTTTATTAATTATTGGCATTTTTAATTATTTGCCACATTATGGCTGAAAATGCTTATTTTAAACTTAGTTTTTTATCAGCTATATCTGGGGGTCAATCCATTTCACGTGGTCCAGCACTGGTCGCTCGACCATTTTTAAAAAATCTGAAATTTTTTGTACAACAACCTTAACATGATGGAAGTTCAAAATGACCGTTATTTTACTTTTACCATTTTTTGTTTGTGCATGGCGGACTTCTTTGTTTCATCGTGTGAAGCGATTTTCTCAGATACTAGGACACACAAAATTGTAAATATCTCGTCTTTTATTTTATCAAATTGAAATCAGGTTTGCAGCATTTTATTCAGAATAAAATAGGCTAAAAGTAAGGTGGTAGAATAATTTTGAAAAATAAATTTTTACAAGTAAAATGTTAGCAAAAATTTAAGATTTTTTCCAAAATCTATCCGTTTGCAAGAGGACATTTTTCATGCAAGGAAAACTGTCAACCTTACACAATTTTTTCTACAAATAGGTCAAAAGTGCGTGTACTCATACACCAAGTTCCAGATCTGGGAGTTGATTTCTCTTTGCGAAAAAAATTCCGAAATTCGTCGAAAATTTCAAAAATCGCACTTTTTAGGCTTTGATATCTCTGGTGGAGCACGAGATAAAAATCCGAAATTCGGGCCTTTGACAGTAATGTGTAGCAGTGTTATGTACAAAAAATTTCAAGAAGGAGATTTGACTACAAGCTGAGATATGATATTGACAACATGTGAAAACAATACTGCCAAACTATTGTAACCTACTATGTAATTGTTCGTACCTCCAAAATTTTAAATTAATGATTTATGGTACAAAGTTAAATGTTAATTACAAATATCTTCTTCAAATGCTTCTGTGTGATTTAAACAATTCAGGATGTATGCTAAGCCAATACACTATTTGTCCAGATGAACAAATCTACTAGAAATGCTATTGCAACAATTTTACTCGGAACACATTTCAGAAAAAGTAAATTACAGACAATGGGTTGCAACTGATTGAGTTGTCATGGTCTAACTCATAACATCTCTCGTAAATTGTGTTAAGCTCTTTGTTGAGCATATATAGTATCTTCATAAATTAAACATTTATTAGTAAACTGTTTTCAATAAACGATATTTTCAGTGTAAATATCGTAGTAAAAGAGACTAATCTCATTTCTCCTAATGTACTCGTAATAGCATTTCTTAACATTTTTAATCACCGTATCTCAGCTTATAGTCAAGTCTCCTTCTTAAAATTTGTTGTGCATAACACTACTATAAAATACTATCAAAAGCCATAATTTTAGATATTTATCTCGTGCTACACAAGAGATATCGAACTTCAATGTAAGGAAATAGCTGCACACGATGAAAAAAAAGATGGCCACCATGCTCAAACGAAAAATAATAAAATTAAAATAATAGTCACTTTGAACTTCCCTCATATTATGGCGGTTGTACAAACAAATTTCCGATTTTTTTAAAACAGTCAATCAACCAAAATATTTTCGGAGCCATTGAAATGGACGAATTGCATTTTTAGTAGGTTTTGTTCATTTGGACAAATAGTGCATTGACTTAACATACAATCTGAATTCTTTAAATCATGATTTAAACAAAATTTGATGATGATCTTTGTAACTTATCATCATCAACCATTAGTTTAACATTTTGTAGGTATGAACAAACACATAGTACGTTACAGTAGTTAAAAAGTATTGTTTTTACATATTGACCATGCCATATCTCAGCATGTAGTCAAATCTCCTTCCTGAAATTTTTTGTGTATAACACTACTATAAAATATTATCAAAGGAAAGAGTTTCAGATTTTTATCTCGTGCCCTATCAGAGATATCAAAGCCTAAAAAGTGCGATTTTTGAAATTTTTAACGAATTTCGGAATTTTTTCGCAAAGAGAAATCAACTTCCAGACCTGGGACTTGGTGTATGCGTACGCGCACTTTTGACCTATTTGTAGAAAAAATATGTGAAAGGTTGACAGATTTCCTTGCATGAAAAAGTTCCTCTCTCTTACGGACAGATTTTGGAAAAAAATCTTAAATTTTGTGCTAAAATTTCACCTCTAAAAATTTATTTTTCAAAATTATTCTACCGCCTTACATTTAGCTTTATTTTATTCTGAACAAATTGCTGCAAACCCCATTTCAATTGGGAAAACAAAAGACGAGATATTTACAATTTTGTGTATCCAAGTATCTGAGAAAATCGCTGCACATGATGAAACAAAGATGGCCGCCATGAACAAACAAAATTTAGTAAAATTAAAATAATGGTCATTTTGTTCTTCCATCATGTTAGGGTTGTTGTACAAAAATTTTCAGATTTTTTAAAAATGGTCGAGCGACGAAAACAAGATTTTCTGGACTACTTGATAAATAAAAAAAACAGTTTTTATTGCGCAAACCTTTTTGAAAATTTTGTGTATTAAATGTAATATTATCACAGCCTGCTGAATAATTTTCCTGTTAAATTTATTTATATTGATTTATTTAATTTATTTACTTTCGTGTATTGATATTTAATTGTATTAGCCATATTATCCTTCTAACATGTGTTTTTTCACACTTATTAAATGTTATTATATCAAAACCAAAATTTTGCTGTAAATATCGCTTTAAGTTAAGTTTTCAGGATAATTAGTTGCGTTAGCCTTGTTTTCCTTCTAATAATTATTTTTACACATTTTGCCCTTAAATGTTACATAGAAAACAAAATTTTACTGTACCAATAGCAAAAACATTTATTTTCAAGCTATTAAAAATTTAGAGCAATAGCACAAGATGCATTCTGTTATAAGCGTAAATAAAAAATTCAATATTAACTTGTAGGAAAATTCTTTATTTGGAAACAGATTATTTTCCCCATACATCTCAAATTTTCTCTACAAATTTATAATACATGATTATCGGTATTTTTAGTATAGTGTGTATAAAACAGAACATGTTTTTTTTCTTTTAACAAAAGAACGAAATGTGCATTTAAAAATAAATTTAAATTTCTGTTGCTGAAAAAAATCGGCAAAAGTGACTTTTTAAAATGAATACTTTGTATTCAAGTATCTTTTAATCAAAAAACTTTTCTTAAAAGCTGAATGAATGTTCATTAGGTTCTATTTTTTGTGTTTAGCTAAAAAAATCCAGGAAAAAAAACGTTAAATATTCCAAAAATATGGGATTCGTGAAGGTACCTACTACGTAAAGGTAAAATCTCTCGTCCTAAAATTCGTTTTTCTCGCCAGTATTTTCTCAGAAAAAAGAAATGTTCTTCAAATCAATAGAAAAAAAAGAAAAAAAACGAAAAGTTATGATTTAATGAAATACCAGTTTATCTAACAAAATTCTCATGTGTTACGTATAAATACCCTTTCTGCTTCCAAGTAACTTATTTACTTTTTCTTTAAAAGTAAATGTTCCTATCTTTTAAATCGGATATTGAGTTGAAAGAAAACTAATTTATATAAAATTTTGGTTACATTGTTCAAATTTTGATTTTCGAACACTATGCAGGTTTTTAAGTTTTGTAGAAATTTCAAAACAATATTTTTCAAAATAGTTAAAATTCACATATATTTTAAAATAAATCGTAGATCACAATAAACGTAGATATCACCTGGTATTTCTGTTTTCCGTAGCTAGCTAAGAAAATAAATCATCTGTTGTTAAATATTGCAGAAAAGTTGAAAGAAAACTATGACCACTTTTTCACAACTCCCTCTAAAAATGTATTATTCTAAAAGTTATGGTTCTGAAACTGAGGAAATTTTTAGTATATCTATGACACAAGAATTTGATATTCTACATCGATAATCGTAGAGGAAATATGATATATATACTAGACGCAATAATTGTTGAACAACCTAACTACATAATTCGATTACATGTTTTTTTTTTTTTTTTTTTTTTTTTTTTTTTTTTTTTTTTTTTTGCAAAATTAGTTAATAACACCGAAGGGCTTTATTTTTAAATGTATATATTTCTGAAGGATATTTTGAATCTTCTTAGTTATCTCTTTTCGAAAGGTATACGTAAGTATATAGTGGTGTAAACTCAAATGTCTAATGGTGTAAACTCAAATGTCATGAATGACGTTTGTGATATTACAGAATACAATATATAATAAAAAATTGTCAAATCGTCCAGTATCACTTAAAAGCAAAATTTAAACATAAAATTTCGAAAATATGGCGTGTTTTTTATCATAAGAAATTCAAAAATATGTAAACTCAATGCCACAATGTTGTGATGGATTTATTAAACACAAAAGAAGCTCAATTGGCGGATAATGGTTCTATAATTTAGAAAAATCTTCTTCATTTTTGTCTTTTGCCAGCGGCAATATTGAGTAAAAATACAATATATTATATTATATTTATAGCAATTGTTTTAGAGGGTTTTCTTTATGTTTATGTTGAGTCTATGTTGAGTGTTGTTTATGTTCAGTATGATATGATAAATTGGTGTGATATTTATGAGGGTTAATGTAATTATTTTTTTTTTATTTAGGTACGTACATTATCGTTCTTATTATTATGTTAACGGGTATATGTAACTAAAAGTAAACGAAATTTTAAAAGGAAGTTTTCAGGTTTAATAAGGAATGGTATAACACATTATAAATGCTCTTCGAATCTTTTGCGAAGATCTGTTTCAGCAAATGAATTTAGTTATCATATATGATCTTATCTATCTTAACCTCTTCGTTACTGGCGATTATTAAAGTATTTTTAATTATTACTGAATATGTTCTTCTCTCGTTTGACTTCTGAGTGAGATTTTTGTTTTATTTTCATTAACTCGTATCTTAGAATTCGAAACATATTATTCTTATATCGAAATTTCATTTATATTTGAGTATCACTAATAAAATGGGACAAAACTGATGTACCCGTTTGGGAACTCAGGAACTGAAGAGGTTAAAAATATTTTCAGATTGGGAAGCACATAATTATAAAGAACGATTCTCGGTATCATTGGTGACTGAAAAGATCTCAATAAACAGATTTGTTCTGAGTTATAAAGATAATTTCTTCGAATTTATATGAATATATATAATAAAACACAGTGTAAACAATGGATGACCTGCCCATCTTACCAATATCTGATCTTTATCCAGTTGCCACGTTAGGCCTAGTTACAATTTGCAAACCTATCTATCTGACCCGTCTAAGATACTTTATATAGCAGCCACTTTAGGCTTAATTACGGTTTGAGATGAATATAAGAAAACACACCTTTTAAATCCAAATGTTTCCTATCTGAAGTGCTTTTGTTCAACATAATTTTCTGTAAAATATTCAAAACTAACAAATTTTTAATAATTTGCACAATCGGAAAGCCATATCAGAAACAGAATCGCAGACAAACGTAGCATAGCATTTATGCTTTCCTAAAAATCTTCAATTGTGCCACTCTCTATGTTAAGGATTATTAAACGCAATTAAGTGAAATTATTAACTAAGTAAATATTGCTATTGAAAGTACATTTATTCATTAAAAAATGACGTAAATTAAACATATGAATAAAATGAATATTTATGTTATGAATAAATGTTTAGCATATAAATGTTTATTTATGTCATCTTTTTACGAATAAGTAAAACGAGAAATATACTCACATACTCAATTTTCTTTTGTTTTCTTGATAAATCTAAGGAGACATTAAACGGTATTCATTTCGTGTTTACGTGATTTGCTTTCTGATCCTTAAGGCAGTCTAATTTGGAATTATGTTCGCGTCAGAATGAATTGATTTAATGATAATTCAGACAATGGGTGTTTGAAATAGAAAACTCTTTACCGGAATTTAATTTATGACATTGAAACAAAGTATAATTAATTATACAAATATTACGTGATGTATACTTTGAAATTATTTGGTTTTAAAATACATTCGTTTTTAAAGTAATCTGAGGGTGCAATCGAATGTCAGTTCAATTGCGCTGTTTATCATTAATTTACTTACAATTTGAGGTAAAATTATTGAAAAGAAAACAGTGGAAGTAGATTATGTTATTTTTATAAATAACGTATTTAAATAATCATTGACAAAAAAAAATTGACACTGTAAAGAAACGCTTATTTCGGATTCATTAAAAAATAATTTGATAAATTATACCGACACTCTTCTAAGTTTAATAATTGACACAGCTTGTGCATCAAAAAATCCGATTTATCTTCTTTAAGAATGCATTACCATGAAATTTACTATTTTGAAAAAAAAAATGAATTTTTCAGAATTTATTTATGCTTTTTATTAAAGTTTAATGGCTGTTCCAGCAAAAAATCAATTAAAAGACATTATGCTTGAGAAAAAAAAAAAAAAAATTGAACTTCTTTTCTTTAAAACTTCAAATTTATTTTGTTTTATTTTATAAAAATAAGTACTTAAAAAACATTCTGCCGAAAAATTATTTAATTTCCGGTTGCTTGTGTTTGAGACGGCCAGTTATCAATACGTGGGATATGGGACTTAGGGGGGAATGGTGCCATCCGTGGGTGGTCTTTATAAGGGAAACTTACCCATATTTATCCTCGGAAATCCAAGATTCAAACCAAAACTCGAAAATCTTCGAACGATCAGACCGACGAGTGCGATTTTGATCAAACCCAGCGCCTCCCTTCTACAAACTTCGGAGGCAGAACCCCTCGGCTATTGATGGGGTCAAATGAAATCATATAAACAGATAGCTCAATATGTAAAATCATATTAAAATAATGTTTTAAATTATCTTTTCAATTAAAATATTTTCATATTTATTTAATAACTAAATACAATGTTGTGTATGAATAAATAAATTTGCTTAAAAATAACAAAATGAAAGGCAATAAAATAACATAATGATGTATATGAAAAGTAAATCAATACTTAGAAATGTTACTATATATTTGAAAAATGAAGAAAAATTGTAAATGTTAATGAAACATTTATCAATATTTGTGTATTATTTTACCACAGTCAAATTTTTATGCTTCTAGAAATTGAAATATTTATTTCAAAGCGTATTTATATAATAAAAAGCATTTAAATTAGTAATGAGTAAGTATGGTATGATATAAAAGAGCAATTACTGAAGAAGTTCTGGGATACACTGTCAAAAATAAACTAATTAATAAATAATCCTCTAATTCTACAGAAGCAAACTTATGGTAATCTGTATGCTTGCTAAAAATTTTAACAACATACTATGCAAACTAGTCGTTGGGGGCTACCGTAATACTTACCCATCATGGATATGTATATGAAAATAAAACATGTGAAAACTATTTATACAATGCATTGCAATTCATAAACAAAATTTAAATATTTTTAATATACATAGTAATGCTCTATTAAAGAACTGCTGATGTACCAATTTCGACAAATTATATAAAACGCCGAACTACTCAAGTAGTACCGAACTGCGTAAAAGAAACATCCTTATAACTCCAAAAATAATAATTCTATTAACTAACAATTAACTGCGTCGGATTAAGCGTCTCATTTTCAATAAAAATATACTTCTGAATTGAAATTTGAATGAAATACAGGGTCATGAAAAATCGAAGAATGTGGAAAACAAAATTACAAATATCTCGGCAACTAATAATCCGATTGACTTCGTTCTATATGCAAAATGTGTGTTATTTTATTGCCTTTTACGACCATTCCTTAGAACAAAAAAATTTGAAAATTTTTATATACCTTTCATCAGAACGAATTTTTTGAGAGCCCGAAAAAAATAGTTCCGGATAATCGAGGTTGCTGATATTAAATAGGGTTCGTCCCATTCTTACATACTAACTACATACAAAATTTCAAGTCTCTATCTCAATTTGTTTGGGAGATAGAGTGTTTACATTCAGACAGTCTGACAGACAGACAGACAGACAGACATACAGACAGACAGACAGACAGACAGACAGACAGACAGACGGACGGCAAAATTTTTCTTCTAAAAATATGTTTTTCGGAATCTCCACTATCTAAAACGTGTAAATCCGTCAAAAAATTTTTTTCGATTTTCAAAACGATTGCAAGATTTACCCTATACTACGTATGATGGGTAAGTAATAAAGGTGTAAATCTACAAAACTAGTTTGTCCAAAGCTACAGATTTATGTAACTTTTTAAAAAATCTACTAAAATTACAAAAATCGGTACTTACGTACTAACGCCACCGCAGCAGAAGAGCCAATAAAAAGCAGACTTGTTGTTCGTGCTTTTAGTACTTCTTTTCGCTCATTTCAACGCCATTTTTTAGTGCTTTAGAGCTTTTTAGTGCTTTTCTGTTTATTTTTTGATGTCATTTCTTTGTGCGCGTGCGAACAACAAGATTGCTCTTTATTGGCGCATTAGCACAACTTCTTCAGTGGTAGCGTTAATACGTAAGTATCCAGTAATCATATTAAAATTTCACTTATAATCCAGTTACATTTATATAAAACTTCTACACATCTTAGTTTCTTACATATGCTTAGAAAAGTTTCATAAATTTGGATTTACAGTGCAAATATGTGTCTGCTACATGATTTTTTTGTTAGTTCTGCTACATATTATGTTTTGGATGAAAGTATATTTTACCGTTTTTAAATGGAAAATTTCAGAAAAAGAATTTAAAAAAAAAGAAAATGTCTGGAATTTACCAAATTTTTACCGTTAAAAAACAGCATATTGTACGTGCGTCCTTTGTAAAGCTACAGTTTTCTGTAGCTTTGAAAATTCTTTATATCTAGATTTACATTTTGTACTCAACTGCATAAAAATAGTTTCAGAAAACAAATAGATTGCTTCAACTTTAAATCAGCAGAATCACCATTTTACATAGTATACATTGTATAAAAACGGAAATTTTTATTGTACGGTCAATTTTTTATATAAAATCGCTATTCTGACCAATGAACATGCTATATAATATCGTCAAGTAATTGCTATCAATAAAAGTTGTGGAGTGACAAAATAGTTGCACATTTTTAACAGTGTGCTTTGAAATGAAAGATCTCCTTTAGCTCACAGGTTATCAAAGCCTGAGAGATGATGTGCCCTCTCATTCTGTATCTATGTACGTGCGTACGAACGTAACGAGATAACTCATGATAAAAATATCCGATTTACATGAAATTTTGGATACTTATTATGATTAGGCGCTTCTCAGGTTAGTTTTGATAATTCATTCGATAAATATAAGAAGGGGAACGGCGGTTAAGTCCCCTTCCCCATAGTTTATATAAATGGGGTTTTAATGCAGAATTATTAGATTTCGTTCAAATATTTGATGTATGTTTGTTCTGAGTCTGTACCTTTGTGATAAATATTGGGTGTTCATTGGATAAGTATTAATTAGAGAAACGGCCGCTATTGCTCCTCCCCTTAATTTATATAAATTGGTTTTTCACGCAAAATATCAGATTTCGTTCAAATCTTAGATGTGGAATCATTATGATGATGTGCTTCTGTGGTTGGTATTGGGTGTTCATTGGATAAGGTTAAAGTGGGGGGAAGGGATGAGAGGTAATCCATCCTCTTAATTTATGTTAATGGGTTTTTCACGCAAAATTTCACAATTTTCTTAAAATTGTGGATGTAGTTTCCTTCTGAAAAAGGCGCTTCCCTGATTTGTTTTCGGAATTCATTGGGTAAGTAAAAAGGAGGGATAGCGGGAACTACCTTTCATAATTTAAGTGAATGGTTTTCATGCAGGATTACCGATTTGTTTCATTTTTTGGGTGCAGGTTCGTAGTGGTAAGCATCTTCTTTCATTAGCTGTCGTGTTTTTTTTTTGTTAGGGGGTATGGGCGAATACCTCAAATTTAATTTAGCAAAATAGAATGTTATGCAGTTATACGATTTACTTTAAATTGTTTATGTAGGTTTTTTTTCTGATAAGTTGAATTTCTGAACAGTTTTAGAGATTTAATGGCTAAGTTTTATGGAGGGGACGGGGGACAATGCATTTTAAATTAAATAAATGGGTTTTTATGCGAATAATTCGACTTGCTTCGAAATTTGGATACAGGTTTATTATATGATGAGGCGTATGCATAAATAGTTTTGGAGTTTCAATGATTAAGTTTCAAGAAAGGAAAAGTGGGGGGGGGGCTATTTTCTCCCTTAATTTGTTTTCTAAGAGTATTATTAGTATGGCTATATACTCTTAGAAAACAAATTAAGGGATTATTATGCACAATTAGTGTGCATAACCTGTGAGCTCTATGTCATCAGTTTAATTGGACAATATTATTTTTATTATATTGTGCACTCTTACCTTCAGTGGATGTATATCATTGCGTATTACAGAGACTAATCTGTCTGTAAATTATATTGAAAGAGTTTATTATACGTTAAAGAATGCAATATAATCGTTAGATAAGTAATCTGCGACTATAAATAAAAAAGAATATTGCCCAGTTAAACTTATGGCATTGATGCTACGGATATTAATTTTATATTACAGCCTTCTATCTTGAAGGGTTATTGCCGTTCGGAAAACAAATTAAAGGATGAAACAGATCCCCCATTTCCACTTTCTATAAATGATCATTGAATCCCTTAAAAAAATCAGAGGTATCCTTTATCATATAAAAAACTATATCCAAAATTCATAGAATGTCGGATAATTCTTCATAAAACTCATTTATATAATTTAAGAGGATCAATCCAACTCTTTTATGCTTAACAATTAAACTTACAAAACTATTCAGCCATTCGCCTTATCAGAAAAAAACTTACATCCGTAATTTAAATTGGATAATGCTGCATAAAAACAAATTTATCAATTTTAAGGGGGCGTAATTGCACGTACTCCCTTTATATTTAAAATAAAGAATACCACAGCTAACAGGGGAAACATCTTACCAGCATGAACATGTATTCAAACACTGAAGGAAATCAGATTAAGAATGGTTTTCCTTGCAGAAACAAGGAAAACGATTTGCTAAATTAGGAGAGGTAGTCTTCACGATGCCCCTATTTATACTTATTCAATGAATTCCGTAAACAAATGAGGGTAACGCTTCATAAGAATGAACCTATATCCAAAATTTGAAGAAAATCGATAAATTCTAAATGAGAAACTTATTAACCTAAAATAAGAGGGGAATAACCTCCCATTTCTCCCCTCTTAGACTTATCCAATGGACTTGTAAATGTATTCATGGAGATGCCCTCATCAGAATGATCCTATGTCTAAAATTTAAAGGAAATTTGAAAATTCTTCTTGAAAAACACATTTATCGAAATTAAGAGTTGGAGGTAACACCAGTCCTCCTCTTTATACTTATCCATCAAACTCCCATAACTAACCATGGTGCCGCTTTCATCAGAAAGATCCCATGTCTAAAATTTGAATCAAATCTGATAAATCTGCATGGAAAATACATTTATCGAAATTAATTTTTGGGAATTAGGCCCCGTTGCCCCTCTTTATTAGTATCCAATAAATACTTAATACTAATCACGGACATGCTTCAACAGAATGCTCATATATCTAAATTTTGAACGAAAACTGATAATTCTGCATGAAAAACCCATTTATTGAAATTAAGGAGAGGGAAATTATCTCCCCGTTCCATCTCTTTAAGATTATCCAATGAGCATCTAATACTAACCACGTAGGCTTCTGATGAGAATGATTATATATCTAAATTTTGAACGAAAACTGATAATTCTGCATGAAACACCCAATATTAAAAATTAAGGGGAGCGGCATTAGCACGCCGTTCAACCTCTTTATGCTCACACAATGAACACCTATTACTAATCACATATATTTCTCAACAGAATGATCCTATACCTATATTTTGAACGAAAACTGATATTTTTTCATGAAAAACACATTTATTGAAATTAAGGGGAGGGAGATTAGCCCCCTGTTCCCCTTATTTATGTCTAACCAATGAATATCTAATACTAATCACGGAGGTGCCTGACCAGAATGAACTTGTATCTAAATTTTGAACGAAAACTGATATTTCTGCATATAAAGCCCTTTATATAAATTAATGGAAGGGCATTAGCCTCCATTTCCTTTCTGATACTTATCGAATGAACTCAAAAAACTAATCACGGAAGCGCCTTATTTAGTTTAGCGCCTTTAGGTTTTAAAACTAAGCTAAATTTTCCATTTTAAGGCATATAAGTAACAGTTTTAATTGACTTTTTAAATTCGATTAAATTAACTATGTACCAATTCTTATCTTTAATTTTTATCATTCTTTTCTGAATTAAAAATAATCTAAATAGAAAAATAAATGAAATATTAATCTTTTACATTAGTTTATTTTACTGCGGTAAAAAGAAATGATATGATAAATCCATTATAGTTTAACAAGATTTACTTTACTACAATAAATATAGATTAAAAAATAACTCAGAATTCTAAAATAGTTCATGAAATAATTTTTTTCAAGTTTACAATGATGTAATTTTACATTGTATTATATGTACATTGTACATTGTCCATATATATATATATATATATATATATATATATATATATATACCTATCACATTGATGTGTATTTTGCTATATTTACACTCTAATGAATATTATTTTCTCAATGTACAAATTATTTACCTTACTAATAGTTTCCAAGTTCGTGTTATATATAAGAAGTTAGCTAAGCATATCATTACTAAGAAAACTTAGAGGTAGTAAATGAATTGCAGCATTATATCAAACTAATCTATGTGTTCGAAACTTGCATTCAACTCAGAAAATTAATGCTCCATATATATATAATGCTCCATACATGTACCGATATTTGATCTTAGATATATGTAATTGCTCGTTGTATTAAACTATAATAATGTTAGCGTTTAACAGGTGGTTCATTTGATGCGTTATCGATTTATTTCTGGAGGCATACATTTCTGTGACATACCAGAGTACATAGCATGGTAATTTAATATTAATTTAGAAAGGTATACTGAACAAAAATGAATGAAAAAAAATCCTTATCAAATGTCTAAATATATAGATTGATATTACACTAGAAACCTGCGAAAAAGTAATGATGTAAACATTTGCTTGATCCAATACGACATCAAAAATGTTAAAGTCTAAAAACCTAAGTAAACAAATTAAAAATATTTAGTGTGTATACTGGTTAGTATAAAGTAAATATAAAAATTTTATATGTTATTTCTAAAATTATTATTTTAATTTACAAAATAAAAATTTATACGAAAACTTTTTTCTTTTATCTGTGACATAAAATAAAATCGTATAGATATTTGCTTTAAACTTCCTCGAAATGTGCTAGATGTCTGCAATATCTCAACCTTAGTGCCAACCTCGTAACTGGCACGACCCATTGGCCGGACCGTCTTATTAAACACTTATTAAAAATGTTATTAAATTAAGTGATATTAATTATACTCTCATTAAAAGTGTCTTATAAACTTATTGCCGCAGGCATTAAGTTTAGTAAAAATAGTAATAGCGATAATGACACTTCTATTAACGGAATCATTAGAAATATATTTTAATAAATTACATAGAAATATTTTCAAAAATCTAATTTTTTACTGTTTAGCTTCAAAATTTATGATGGTTTTAAACCTATTTTTACTTTTTTCTATTTTTACATGAAGAAAATATTGGATTCATGAAAATTTTGAACTCCGACGAAATTTTTCGACGAATTCACACGTTTTAGGGCTGAGAGATACCGAAAAATATGTTTTTACAAAATGTCTGTCTGTGAGTCACTGCACAAGGAAAAAATTTGAAATCGACGTGATAAAAAATGAAGTTTAAGTCAACTGACGCATTTAAACAGTAATTAAAGAGAGTGAGAATGGCGAAACTTAAACAAAATCTGAAATCGAAACTATACAGGACGAAGTTAATCACCTAGAAACTTTTAAAAAGTATTTAAACATTAGGAGCCCATCTTTGTTTAAAACTAAATGCACTTTTCTGCATCAAATGTTTTTATTTCAGTATTTCTCATTTTTAATCTGACATAAGTTAATAACCGTTAGTTACGGTATAGTCCCGCGAGTTCAATAGCTTTTTAGCATCTCAAAAGAAAGAAAAATGCCCAACGTGCCGAAAGAAGTTTTCAGCCCAGAAAATTTACTTTTAAAAAATGATTTGTTTACAAAAATTGCATCTTGTTTTATATTGCTATTTTTAATAGTTTTTTTAATATATATATATATATATATATATATATATATATATATATATATATATATATATATATATATATATTATTTAAAATGCTGAATCAAAATTGAAAATTAGACATTTTCATTTAATCAAAAGAAAAAAATTCCAACGCGACAAATAATATTTTGAGTTACAACAATTTTAATTCACTGTAATTTTTTTAAAGTCTTATGGTGTGATAATGCTTACAAATTACATGGTTAACCATCACAAAACATTCAAAATTCTAACTGTATAAATAAATAAATAAAATAAATGTTTCCTGGATCCTTTACAGCAATATTGTTTCTTCAATTACACGCATTTCAATGTGTGTCTGATCCCTTGAAATCTCACGATTTATTAAAATTGTCATAACTCTCTGAGTTTTGAAGATATCAATACGATGATTTGAAATGATGATTTGATATAGATGATTTTTTTATGTTTAGTTCAGGAATAGATGAGGTAAATTTTTCTAATTGGAAGTTTTATCCTCTAGGGGCCGTATAAAAATCTAATTTTCGTAATTTTTAAAATATACCCCCCCCCCCCATGGAGTTGCGACTTTTCTTATCAAAAATTTCACCTTTTTTATGAATTTTTGCAATTGGAAGTATGGGTCTAGGTACAATATTTAAGGAGATAGCCTATTGTTTCGATAGTTATGACTTACCCTGTATATATATATAATACGTTTTATTCAAGTTTTATAACCGTAGGTCAAATAAATAAAAAAAAATTATGATATATTTATTGCAGATGGTTTTATTAATAAAATTAAAAACTTAATATTTTTTGGCTACAATATTTCAAACTTCCTTGATTTTGAATTAGACGCGTATAGAAGATGGAAAAATGCCATTTTTTTCAGAAGAATAAAGAATCAAAAATGATACGAATGAAAAGGAAGAGTACAAAATTAGTTTTAAATAAACATAGATATTTAAATATACATAAATTGACGGATATGAGAAATATAAATAACTCATGAAAATTGAGATATCTTGAAATACATTAATTAAAAATCGTTAATTAGTTATTATGATTTCCTATTTCTTTGAGCTATTAACTTCATTAACTAGGTATTATTAATATCCCTTTAACAATGCAAGTACATAGAAGAGCGTAGTACTCCGTAGGGGAGACTGGGGTACAATGAACCACGGGGTACAGTGGTCCACCCCCTATTTTTGATATTATTTCAGTTTTTGAATGCTTCATATTTTGGTACATCCATGGCAGCCCTGCAGTAGTGAACATAACCATGTGCATAGCTGCAATTTTAGACACTTTATTCTTGATAGTTGATTTGAGACAGGTAGAAGTAAATATTTTCAGTGAAACATAGGCTACTTTTTACATTAAAGATTTGTATTTTGGAAGACATTGCTGAGCACAATAAAAAGGTAAGACAATATATTATTCTATTTATTGTAAGTAAAATAATTGAATGTAAAACTACATTTTTTTATCAATTTTTTGTCAAAGTCACATATCTGGTGCAATGGACCACCAGAAACCGGGGTACAATGTATCATAGTCCATTGTACCCCAGTCTTGTATTCTGTGATTTTAAAATAAAATATTATATATGAAATTAAGAATTAATAAATTATTTTATTTTTAGTATGTAAATAAACTAATGATTCATGTTGTTTAGTGCATTTTTGAAATATTATCTATACAATATGCTTTCAAATTTGAATACTTCTATACAATAGTGATACAGAATGTAGTGATGATAAAATTTACAGAATGACGTTAATTTTAGTAATGAAATAAAAGTTTGTTGTTAAGTACATTTTGAATAAACTTTGACAAGAAAAAGCAGACTTATTTTGTGTATTTAGTAATAGGAAAAAATGAGGATGATTCTTTTTTTTGTGAGATTCATGTGCTGAAAATCAAATCAAAATGTATTTATGTTTTCCAATATTGTTAAAGAATCTCTTGTAAATGTTTACGATATTGTAATGATTATTCCGGATTCTAATATTTCACTAGAACGCAGCAGGCTTTCAGTGACACAAATATCTTTTGGTGTATTATTTGCTATCCCTAATAATCTTTAAACTTCCATTATATCTATGAAGTTAAGACATGAAAAAACAAAGTACGATATATTCTATGCTTCTTCTTATTAAAAAATGTACTACACTTATATATGTTTTCAGAATTACATGTGATCCATAAAGCCCCATGCTGTGAACCATTGTACCCCGGCCATGAGGTACAATGGTACATTTTATCACTTGCTATTTAAAATATATATTAAAAAGTATACATAATTGTTATTTTTGAGTATATGTAATCTAAACTATAACATATATATAAAATGCTTGCATGTGAGGTTTTTTTTAATAAATATTTTAAGAGTAAACAGTCAAAGTTTACAAAATTGGTCTATTGTACCCCTACTTTGTCTCCCCTGCATTGTTTCGTGTAAGCGTGTGGGTTATTACTTGTAATGTTTTAATGTATCAATTATTGAGAATTATGTATCCTGCTGAGATTATACTAATTTATAAATAACTTAATTATATGTTTCATGGTAGTAAATTTTCATTTGTTATTGTTCAAATTTATTCAAAAAAATATTAGGAAATTTTAAAATGCCACATACATTTATTTTTCTCGGCTAAATCCTCATGTAAGTGATTTTTTAAATCTAAATAACGTAAATATTTTTTCGAAAGATTTCCGTCACCATAGTAAGTTGATTTTCAGTTATTTCTTTATTGTTACATCAGTAGAAAAATGTATAAAAATGTATTTTTCCCACAAGAAATTGCAATATATATATATATATATATATATATATATATTACAACATAGATTTAGAAAAAAATACATAAATTAAAATATTACTTAAATGAACTCGAAGAAAAATCCGTAAGAAAACTTAAATAACTAAAGAAAACTTAAACGGTTTTGTTTCTAGCTTATAATTTTTTTTTGAAATAAAATAAATATGTCCGGTAAATAATAAATAAACGAAATTTGTTTTGACCATCATGTACATATTTTGAAAATTTTAAAACATATAATATAAAAAATATACATTTTCAAATGACATTTATTCATTATAATTACCTTTTTTAAGTAAGAAAAAAAACTCCGTAGATATGTTTAGAATGTGTTAGTTCATTACTACAGTTACATTAGAAATTGTTTATGAATTTACCATCGTTTGCTTAGAACACAGATTTCAAAGCACAATTTTTATTTAACGACCAAATTTTAAAGTAGTGATTCATTTAATGCCTTATAATTGTCTGAAAAAGAATTGAGATATTTTTCTTTAAAAGTATTTCATTATACTGGTACCATTCTAAAATTAATTAATCAGAAAGCTCTGCGTGTAATGAAATATTGTGAAACTTTTAGCGATATGTTGTTCGTGGTGTAGTCTCACCAACTTAACTACATTTGGTACTTCTTTTTAATAAAAAATGTTCTCGCATATTAACCTCCTCATCAAATATTTTTTTTTCCTTTTAGGTTTTACTTTCCCTTTTTTAGACAGTTCATTTATAGCTAAACTAAACATGTTTTGGAGAAAGATGGCAGCCGCAGCTGAGAAAATGCAGCGGCTTTGCCGATAATAATAATGACACCTCTCTTTTTTTAGGTAGATTTCGTATGAAATACTACGCATTGAATTCGCTCCAATGTTGGAATTGCCGAAAATATATTGCATATCTACGCTAATAACGACACCTACACCTCAAAACTACCATCAGTAAAAAAGTTTATCTATTTATCTATCTAGATCTATCTATAAATGTATATATCTCTATGTCATCTATCTATCTATCTATCTATCTATATATATATATATATATATAATATATTTATGTACATATATATATATATACATACATATATATATATATATATATATATATATATCACCTTTTTATAGACACGATAACTACTATAATTTTGCATCAATCTTCACCAAACTGGTACATAAGATCAAAGGGAATAAATATCCAGCTAAGTTCGTAAATGGGCAAAATCGGACCAAGGGGGTTGAAATAGGGGGCGTTTTGTGAAAACAGAAAAACCCACATACCTTCTTAATGAATATAGATACCGAATCAATTTAAAGTTTATATTACTTTTGAATAATGGGCCGAAAGTTTATGCATAAAAGATTTTTGATAAAGTTACAAATGGGCTCAAGGGGCAAAAAAATAGGGTTTTGGGGAGAAAAAGAAATCATTACTTTGTCTATTCTCAAGATATCAAATCCAACTAAATTTCTTATAAATGTTCTCAAAACTATCTAAAACTTTTTTATTTACAAGTTTCTGAAATTTTTTACCGGTAAAAAAAAATAAAAAAAGTAAAAAAAAAAAAAAATGAAAAAAAATGAAAAATGAAAACAAAAAAGGGAGTGGAAAAAGAAAAAATTCCGTAACTTCGTGAATTCTTAAACTAGCAAATCCAATTAAATTCATTTTACATCTTCTCAATAATATCTATAACTTTTATGCTGACAAGTTTTTCATAAAACCAATTCTCAGAGCAAAAATAAATTAAACAATAATAGGAGTTAAAGAAAAAAAATCTCAAATCCAAACTGCTTAGATTCTAACTCATTTTTAAATTAGTTTTTTATTTCAAACGCATCCAAATGACAGGTTCTCCTATTTAGAAACTATATAATGCGATGTATTGGCCCGTTTCTTGATAAAGGCAGAATTTATTTAAAAAATGGCTGCCAAAATGACGGGTTTGAAAACATTTCCAGAAGTGATTGTGATTGAAAAAATGAAGAAATAATTAGGCGGAGCGTAAAAAAAGATTTTTTTTGAAATTCTTTTCACCCTGGCTCGGAAAAGCTTTGGAGTGGTATCAGTAATAGACTCACAAAATTCCAAAACAATCAATGAATATCTGCCGATTCTACTTTTGGGTCGAAATACGCAATTTTAGTCGAAAATGTTACAAAATTTCACATTTCAGCAATATTTTTAATTTTAAATTTTTTCTTCGTCCAAGCGCGTAAAAACTGAAAGAGTACATACGGAACATAAGTCCAAAATAATAGAGCAATTAAAACATATCTTCCGGTTGCAATTTAAATTATAAATATTGGAAATTTGTCGAAAATTATACAATTTTCACATTTTAGTTATTTTTTAAATTTCCGATTTTCCATTCCTGCTAGCACGGAATGTTAGAATATACAATAAACATAAATAAAAAAAATAGAATAATCACTACATATCATATTGCAAAAATTATGTAAATTTTCACATCGCAGGGATTTTTTTTCTTATCAATTTTCTCTTATCGTTGGAGTGGAAAATAAGGAAAATCATATGAGGAACATAGCAGAAGAGGTTATTATTGACCCATGTAATCGCAACCAGGTTCTTCTATTAGCATCACGTATTCTTCGAGCAGTCTTTGTTGATGGACCGTTCCCTCAATATTCCTTTGAAAAAAAAGTTTAATCTTTTGAACGGTCAAGATAACGGTTTGGTCTTTTCAAGGTATTGAAGGGCATAAAACTCTAATCTTAGACTTGGTATTTCACGCTATATTTATTTATTTGTCTTCTTATGTTATCCCTGTTTATTACATTGTACATCTCATCATGTGTCACAACTCCTAAGTCTTCAAGAATTGTGCTTGTTACTGATGCTCCAGCTCGGTCGGACACTCTCATTGTGTTTCAAGTTCCGGCTAAGGCAGGAAGACGGGTTATTCGTTATATAGCATTTATGTTCGATTGCAATGTCGTTGAAGGTTAATCACTAAGATCGTGATACTTTTCATCAACACGACTAGACGAAGTAAATGTATCTAGGTCTTCGAATGAAGCAGTTGTGATTGTTTTTTCCCCATTTATACTATTTTCTGAAACTTTCTTATTCTTTTCCAAATCCGCATGTTCGTTTACAAAGTTTCCCTGTTTTGGGCCGTGTTTCCCCGTGTATCAACTACATCTATCGACATTTTCCTTTAAATTCTCTGATCCTCAAGAAATTGTCTTCCAATTCTTGAATTTTCCTATCACGTGGGCATTTACATACTTTTAGAGATGTACGCCTGTAAGAAAAATATTCAAACATACGTTTTTGTGCTTCCAATCGGAAAATTTTTAATTTTTACTTCGTCTATTCTTTAGCGACAAACTTCTTCATACTCTTGTATTTATCATTATATTATCTAATCATTCGAACTGATCTTTTCCTAGAAACCGATGGAACTGAAGCAGCCTGCCAAATTGCTACAAACTTTTCAGCACATAAACCGCTATCACCCAAATGAGATTCCGATTTTTAATTATATTTCGATTCATTTCTCATCAACAAAAACGTACTTCATTATATCTTCGTAAGATGACAGAATGCCAGTTCTTACTTTTGTAGGATCCCTAAAAATGGGAGAAGACAAATAACGTGCACTGCGAATTAAATATGATATTACTGTTTAACATATTCCAATCACACTACTAGTTCAACAAATCATTAAAAATAAAAATTTTATAAACACTTTCAGATATACTATTTTTCAATAAAATACAGGATCTAAAGTTGAATATCCTTATTACGAACCTATCACAAGCAGAGCATTAAACCAACGGTATCGCTTCAGAAAAAGAACAGAAAACTGAACTTATTAGGGGATTTCCTATCAAATCCCTTTTTAATTCGATTGCTCCATGATTTTATGTAAATTAATGCCATGAATTTGCCAGCTTAGAAAATAAATTTTACACCAGAAAATACTTATTAACTAATTTAAATGTTTCACTTATGCTTCTCATATGATTTTCCGAATTTTCCGCGCTAGCGAGAAGAGAAAATTGATAAGAAAAAACCCCAGGTACGTGGTACCCCTCGTACCTGTACCGTGAAATGTACACATTTTTTGCCTACTTTGATATTTTTAGATCAAGAAAGAGAAACCTGAAGATATTTATTGATTATTCTAAAGTTTTTCACTTATGTTTCTTGTATATTCTTCCAACTTTTCCGTGCAGCGACAATAAAAAATTGAAAATTTAACCCTCTAAGCGTTTGTCTCTTAATATTCCGTACACTAAGCTCCAGGTTTCACTGCAATATAAGCAATGTTTAAGATATTATAATTCTATTAATTTAATGAATTTTCAAAGCATTGAAGAACGATTAAGACTCTCAAGGATTACATTTATATTCCCAAATAAGAGTTTTTATGTAATATTGAAAGAATCATATTTTATTAGCATTTAAAACAAAATGCAGAGAAAACAACATTAGAATTTTACCCATTTGCAAGACGCTTGGAGGGTAAAAAAAGTCACTAAAATGTGAAAAATTTCATAATTTTTGATAAATTTTCCATATTTAAACTCCAAAGTGGAACCGGAAGATATTTTTTAATTACTTAAATATTTTGGACTTATATTCCTTATGCACTCATTCAACTTTTACGCTTTAGGGCAAAGAAGAAATCGGAAATTAAAAATATTGCTGAAATGTGAAAATTTCAGCTAAAATTGCATACAACATTTTCAGCTAAAATTGCATATTTCGACCCTAAAGTGGAACTGGAAGATATTTATTGTTTGTTTTTAAACTTTCTCAGTATGTTACTGATACCACTCCACAACCTTTTAACGCTAGGGAGAAAAGAATTTCGAAAAAACTTTTTTACGCTCCGCCCTAATATTCATATAACAAATTGCGTTCTTTCTGACTCATTTTTAAATCTATTTTTACTCTCAAATGCACCCAATTGACAGGTTCATTTACTTGATAACTGTATAATGTGCAGTATTTGTCAGAGTTTGGTTAAAGGCAAAATATACTTTTAAAAATGCTGTAAAAATGGGCACTTCGCACAAACTTTCCCTAAGAGATCATGATTATAGAATTGAGGATGTATTCAAATAACAAATTGGTTATTTTATGACTCATTTTTAAGTTTAATTTTGCTCTGAAACGCATTCAATTGCCAGTTTTTTTTGTTATTTAGGACTATATAATATGCGTATGGGCCGAATTTTTAATAAAGTCAGAATGTATTTAAAAATATATTGTCAAAGTGGGCATTTGAGCCGAATTTCGCTTAAGATGATTCTGATAAAACAAGTCCTTACAGAAAAAAGAAATTAAAAAATTTTCAAAAGCGGCCAAATAAATTTGTTAAAGTGGGTTTATCTCTAATCATATTTTATTTTTTGTTGTTGAAATGAGCAATCTTCGAAATCTACTCCCGCCTATAGGCCAAGCCAACAGATATATTTTCAATTCCATTTCCTGATCTTCTGACTATTATAACTTATGTTACAAAGATATCTTTGCCTCATATTAACTTCTTAAAAGTTTTACGACAAATCTGAAATACCCGTTTTAAATATGACCAGAAATTAATTCATGAATTCTGTAACTGCGAGAAAATCGTTCATGTATGCTAAATTATAAGCAAAATTTGCTGTCTTCATGGTATTTTTAAATAGTCTCCCACTTCCACTTGATATAAAACCATAAACAGTCAACTTTATTTCAGTCACATTTTAAATATAGACTGCAGATTTTACGAGTGTCTCTTAAACATCCTTACTGACAATCTCAATGCTTAAAGTTTGGGATTTTAAAGGAATAACCCAGTTTTTAAATAATCTAAGACTAAATCAAACAAACACTATACATATTTATAGTTGATTGTTGAACTATAGTTGAACTTCTTTATATAGTTAAACTTCTTTAGGCACTTTTAAACGATCGAAATGATAAAAGCCTCAAATTATTTTCAATAATAGATTTGTTTCAAGTTTTTAAATTGAATTTTAGTTTTTTTAGTTTTCAGTTCTATATCTAACTGGCTGACTATTATTTCAGTTTTATTTGTTTTTACTCTTTCTAAGCACACTTTTGACATCAGTATTACTTCCGATTTTAAATATATCGTTTGAAATATCAGTTTTGTCCGAACTTGGAGAACAACATATTATGTTGATAGACATCTCAAATTTGTTATGCACAGTATTATATATAAACATAAAGTTTTCTCTACATTTATTTACACACATATATATTAGGGTGGTCCCTAAAAATGAACTATTAAAATTTGTATGGGGCACCACTTTATTTTGTTCTATGTATATAAATAAACCTCCACAAAAATTTAAAAATTAAAAAAAAAATTAAGGGTCGTTACCAAGCTTCGAATATTTGAAAAATTATAAAATTTGATATCTTTTTAGTCTAATTTTTAAGTAATTAATGCATATCAATTGTCATCGCTAAATTGAGTCATAGAATGACATTAGACTCTATAGACTGTTGAATGCTTCAATTTTTTTCCAAAATTTATGCTAAGTTTTTAGAAATTTCTGCGATTTTTAAATATATTCGAGTTTTTGTGCGTTTCTCTTATAGTCCAGAGCAATTTCGACGGATCAAATCAATTTAAAAATCAATAAAAATAAGAAAAGAATAATTAATTTTAATAAATGATTATGTAATAAAACATGTTTTATAGGCACTAAATAAGTATCTATTATTAAAATTATTGACTTTTGTGTGTGCAATTTTTTTTCGCCAAAGTGGTGCTTTTTAGTGTATTAATATATCATAATCCTCTACTCTTAGTGTAACCCTCGGTTGCTATGGCAACAGCTGCAATTCGACTAATGAGTAGACAAAAGGTAATGTTTTTGTATAATTCTATGCGAAATGTAGACAATATTCTTCCGTATCATTTTCCGCCTCTTTCTCAGTATGTTTCTAGTTAATGAATTGAGTAGACGCAGATTGTTACTGTACAACTTAAACGATTTTTTATCTGAAAAAAAAATGAATTTTTAAAAAGATTCAATTAAAGCCATTTAGGCTTCTTTTTTGTTTCTAAGTAAATGTAGTGTAATTAACGTGATTTTCAATCTAAAATATCTAAATGTATTCTATGAATACATTTTACTTTTGTATGTTTGAAAAATATTGATTTTATATACAAATGCTTTTATTAGGTATTGAAACAGTGTGGCAGCTAACAATAATGTATCTATCGTAATAAGAAAATCTACAGATATCTTGTTACATTTATGTTGTTCAAATTTCGTTATATTTAATCCAAACAAACTGTAAAGTAAAAGAAACTGGCTAAGTCTTTTTGTATTACAAAAAAGAACTTTAGTTAAATATTAGAAATTCAGCGTACTGTGCTGCAAGTGACGTGGTTATAATTTGGAGAAAAGCTAGCATTCCGATTAGATCAACAAAACATGTACTATATAAAATTGAAAGATTATTTAAAGAATGGCAAAAACTTAAAAATAACAAAGAAAGCAAATCAAAACGCTCAGACGGTTTGAGAAAAAAAAAGGAGAGGATTGGAAGATGGCTTTGGATGATTTTTTTTTTTTTTTTGACATTACACAGGCAAATATTACATGCGGCCCCTTAATATAATAAACATTGAATAGGATAAGGAATTTTTACTTGCTCAGAGACAAAAAGGAAGACCTAGTAAAATAGGAAGTCTGTATAAACGTTTTGTAAAAAAAAGCCGGAATCAATCAAGAAAAAAGAATGTCTAATTAAAAAATGTGACTTGTCAAATAAAAAAGCGTAAAGAAATAAACAAATCATTGCTTTTTGAAAAAGTATCAAATTTTTCTGACATATTTAAAGAAGAAACAAGCTCTAGTGGTAATGAAAGATGTTACTACCAGGAAGAAGTAGCTTCATGCTCTCACAGTGCTCCACCTCCTAAAAAAGAGGTAGAGTGAACATTTTTGACAATGGCGTAGCTGCAATTCTTGATGCAGCAAAGTTAAGTCATAAAGAGACAGCTATTGTTTTGACTACAACACTAAAACATGTGTGTTGTGATTCTGCGAATTATGATGTTGACAAACCTTTTGTTCACCCCTTAAAATCAAAAACCGAATAAGCAGAGCCGAAAATTTAAAAAAAAAAAAAAATTTTTGGCAAGTGTTCCGTTGACTGTTCACTGCGATGGCAAAAAATTAGAAACCATTTCAGGATCTGAAACTGTTTATTGAATGGCAATTATTGTTTCTGGCAAAAATATTGATCAATTACTTGCACTTCAAAACTTCAGTCAGGAACAGGTGAAGCAATATATTTTGCTGTTAACAAAATATTGGATTCGTAGGGAATTACAGAGTAGTAAAATCTATGTATTTTGATACAACCTATTCAAACTCCGGGTTGTGGTATCCAAAATTTGTGTTCTTTTGAAACAGAAAATGAAGAAAAAAATGCTTTGGTTTTCTTGTCGCCATCGCATCCTGGAGATTATGCTTGAGACAGTTGTTGTTATGTCACTCGGTGTTCCAAATGAATCAGATATATGCTCCTATTTAAACGATTTAAAAGTTCGTCGAACTCTATTGATTATGATGTATTTTAGACTTTCGTAACTGATAATTTTATCATTTAAAAAACAACAGCAGATGCATCAGAAATCATAGAATTTGCAAAAAATCAACTTGATGATTTCCAACTAATGTACGACTACAAAGAACTAATATAGCTTGCCATTATTTTCCTAGGAAGAGTACCAGAAAGAGAGTTCAATTTACAAACCCTGATGGCTAGCATCAAGCACGATGGATGGTAAAAGCCATATACTCGCTCAAGGTTTATTTATCTAGAGATCAGTTTCAACTCTCTAACCACGAAGAATGTGGAGTTCATCAAATTTGCTGTTTGTGGTAAAAATCTACATTCACAGTTGGTATCAGGTACCATCTGCTTGTTTTGCGACTAGAAATGATTTATTCTTCCTTAAAAACTTGAAAGAGTACGAAAATGTAAATAAAGACATTTCTTTGTGTGCTATGAAGAAATTCCCAGGACATTTGTGGTACTTGTCAGAAGAACTAGTTGCTTTTGCATTTTTCGATGACAATGTCTCATTTAAAATTAAAAGGAAAATGGTGCGTGCTTTGAAAAATGTGAAAAATGAGAAACCATTGAAACGTGAAAGGGTTGATTTTGATGACATCCTCAAAAATAACTTGCAATATTATGTAACAAGTAACACTTTGAGGTTTTTTTTAAGTTATGGAATTACCTTCAGACTTTTCAAAGAGATGTGGCAAATTGGAATTAAAAATGAATCTTAGAAAACTTGTATGGCTTTTGCGGCTTCAGTCAAAAAGTTATTAATGTGTAGCCGAACGTGGGATAGCACTTACTGAGGAATACAATAAACTTCATACAATAGATGAAGAACAAAAACAATATTTGTTGTTATATGCCAAACAATTTCGAAAAAACGTAAATGTAAGGATTTTGCAATAATGATAGATTTTCTCTTTTTCTTTAAATGTATGTAACAATGTAGTTGCTGTAGAATTTACTGAAATATTTGATAAAAATATATTTACTTGTTATTAAAGATAATTAAGCATTTTCCTTCAATATTTTTTAATAAATCTAAATTTTAAATAGTGGCAGTGACCCCTAAAATCATGGCTAAAAATTTTGAAAAAAGTTCTGTAATTCTTTTTTGTAGAGTAGAATAAAATGGCAGGTTGCCCCGGTATAAATCGTGAAAAAATATTTTTATCAACTTTTAAGAACCACCCTAATATGTATATATATATATAAATATTTATAATACACAGTGGGTGGCAGAATTATTAATTACACACTTAGACGTTTCATTGCAAAAAAACATAAAGTTTTAATTTGTCGTTTATCACTGGTAGATTGTTAAGCTTCTTTTCGTATATATGGACTGAATGTTTATGGTTTTATGATTTAAAAAAAAATTTCGTCCATAAGCAGAAGTTTATTGTGAAAAAATTCAAGAGTGCTCCAAGACATTTTCCTTACTATTTATTCGAATCAAAACCTTCCTTTAACGATTGTACTACACTTTTATTCGCAGTGTATACATGAATTGCACTATCATTTTAATTACTCATTATGGTGCCAGTTAATATGCAAGGCTTCAATTTTTTTTTTTTTGTAATTTCTTTAGACATATTTCGCAGAGAGTGGAAATAAACTAATATGTTGAAATCACCAATTGTTCTCAAAACATTCCTAACGCACATATTCCTGACGCCTGTTATGCACTTACCGATCTCTTAGTGGATGACGACAACTGTGAATTCTTTCTTGGCAGTGTTGTCAGTTTAAAAAAGGGAACCAAGATTAACAATAAGATAAATTGTAGTAAAACTAATAATTTGGCCAGTCACTGTGTTTATATATATATATATATATATATATATATATAGATAGATAGATAGATAGATAGATAGATATAACATATATGTATCAACATATCCTTATATATTATTCTTATTCTTATATATTATTCATATTGTTACATATTATTCATATTTTTTTATATTAACATACATAAATATTTATAGATACACAGTGGGTGGCATAATTATTAATTACACACTTAGACGTTTCATTGCAAAAAACATAAAGTTTTAATTTGTCGTTTATCACTCGTATCTATATGTATATATCACCCTTATGGATGGTATTTTATCCATAAGGGAATAACAATAATAAGCTATACCTGCTAAACTTATAAAATAATATACACTGTTAAAAATCTTGCAGCATTTTGTACCGTCATTTCACCGTTTTCTGAAAAACCAGTAGCATAACCGTAATTTAACTCTATTCTGACCATAAAATTGGTAATTACATGTTCAGAATAGCGTAGAAAGACGGTTGTTTTACTTTTTTTGTAGAAAACGATCAAATGACAGGACAAAATGCTGCAGATTTTTAACAGTGTAGTTGTAAAATCCATCATTAACGCATAGATTTGCTTAATGTTGTTTGAAAATTTATTTGTTTTAAAAACTGGTAGTTATAGACTAAAAATTAAGAAAATGACTCTGGTTTCTAATAGGCTAAAAATAGCCATGAAATGCCTGAACGAAATTTTAAAACATGGAATTAAAACAAAATCAGAAATAATAATAATATTAGAGAACATTATTTTATGTTTATGAAAAATTGTATTATGAAACAAATTACAAAATTACAAACAAACAAATGTAACAAAAAAAAAAAAGAAAAAAACCCACTAAAAATTTAAATATATTTGTACGTATGTGATTTTGTATATATATTTTTTACCATGATAAATTTTATTTCGAAGTCTAGATACATGCCAAAAAATAATTATAACTAAATAAAATAAATAACTTTAATATACTTAATGCATCAAACACTGGTAATCCACCTATGGTTTACAGTATCTAAATATCATATATTTCTATTAAAAAATAACATTAAAAACATCTCATATCGTTTTTTGAAGGGTTTTTTGTTTCATATGATCTCTGTAAGTAACATAAAAATGAATAAACTTTCACATTAAAAATAATTTTATTTGTTTGACGGTGTAAATGCTGGTTCATGTATGATATTATTAATTATTAATAGATATCTTTAAAACATTTTATTTATTTGCTTTATGTTTTCAGAGATTCATATGATTTATCGTGAATAATTAAATTTATAAACATAAAAAGTGTGTTTTTAGTTTTTGTGGTAAACTAGCTCTTTAATGTGTGCGCCAATGCATTTAACCGAAAATATTACAAACTTTCATGCTATGTTTCTGTCATACAATAACAAGAACTTGTATAAATTTCCTTCATAAAATTTATTTAAATTGAGTGATTTAATTATCCATAACATTAGATGAACAGTTTGTCGTAACATGATAACACTAAAGGCGTAGATCATACGTCAGCGTGCATTGATTTATTCTTTCGATGTTGCCAGTTTGGAGATTTTTTCTGTCGAAAATTCAAAATTCATACTATAGAAATGTAGGGATGGGCATTATTTATCGTATTAGGATAAATAACAGTGTTACTACGCCGGAACCTAATATTGCATTAATATGTTACTGAAAAGTCCCTGTTAAATAAATAACACATGGTTCTTAATGACAGCATCTTTCTTCACTTATTTTAATCAAGATTTCATTTTTTGTACTTCTAAAATAAGAATAATACTAGTAAATCTGCAGATCAAGAGCCTCAACGTCAGCTTTTCACATCTTTTTTTTAAAACACACTTAGCGTAATATTCAACTTCCTGGAAACTGTAATTTAAAATTTTCGAATTACGTAATTATTTATAAGAATAAAATAAAAATAAGAAATTTGAAGCCATCAAAAGCCGTTAAATTAAAGATTTAGTTATGTTAGGATATTCTGAAAAATTCATGATCTATTATTTTTGTTTTTTTATTAAACCACAGTAGATTCAGGGGGGCTCCGTTCCCCTGAACCCCCCGTACTCTCATTAAATTTAAATTTCTAACTTTCTATCAATCTGCTAATGGTTATCGTATATCTTGTATTTCTTTTTACATTTTGATTTAAAAGGATAAGCGACAGTTTTAATAAGCATTTTTCATTATCCTCATACTTCTAGATACCTGCCCACCAAAAACACCTAAATCTGATGTATCAGGAACTTTTAAAAGTGTGTGTTTGAAACTCAGTAATCTAAGGTTTTACAATTTTGTTTACGAAAAAGAGAAGTTTTGATTGCATTCTGTGGCAGTTATCGAGGACGAACAGATAAACAGAAGAACAGCCTGAGAGAAGGAAAACAATAAATTTTGCGTCGCCAAAATAAGCCTTCACTGAAGTTTCGGCAATGCCATCATTATTTATGAGTTATTGCTGTCCACGTTTCTTGTATTTTTAACGACAACTATAAAATACCTGTTTTATTTCAATTATGACGGCAAATTTTACCAATTGAAATATTTGTTAAAAATATAATTATCTTTTATTTCTTTTACTTTTAATTATGCCCCCATTTTTGTCAGAAAAATTCTTATTAACGAAACAAATTTACGTGTTTAATGTTTAACAAAGTACTATTTTTATTTTTATTTTAATTCTGACGTCATATTTATTTTTTCTTAGTTTAATTTTTCGAATGGAAATTGCGCAATTAAAACTTATTGCCGTTGAAAAATTATTCCAGATTTTTTTTTTTTTTTTTTTGGCAACGATAAAGGAAATTGGTTAAATTTTATCTAAAAAATCGCTCTTGATTCTGTATGAAAAAGAAGGAAAATTTGAGTTATTAAGGAAAATATTTGAATTTTAAAATTAATAAAACATAGCCTATATTCTTTTCTGGGCTATGTTATATTTATCAGCAAAGATACAAAGACATTAAATAATTCATCAGTTTTGATTTTGACTTCATTTAAATTTTCGTATACGCTTTCAAATTTATAGCATTAAAATATAATAAGGATTAGGATGAATGGTTGCTTAGCAACCATTAAGAGAGAATAAAGAAAATGAAATAAATACATTTTAAATATTGTAAATCTCTAAAACAAATTAGTTTATATTATTGGAACACATTTATAAAATATCTCCAAAATTTACAGTAATAACTTTAAAAATCTGACAAATGCATCCACAAAATTTCAAAACAATACGAATAATTTAACTGGTAAATTTCAGTGTCCATTTATCATTGAATTCCATTAATGAAATGCGTCATTTTCTCTCAAGGGAAAAAAAATGAAAATCATTGGATTTGCCATAGAAAAGCATTATTGCGCAAAATAAAATATTCTATATTTTGCAAACGAATGAATCAAATCTAACCAAAAACTATACAGCTTAATCCCAGTGCCTCACTAACATACCCACTTAATTTCAAGCCAATCGGATGTTTTTTGCGTTAGTTATCGCGGAACAGACAGACTGACTGACTGACAGACTGATTGACAGAAACCAAAAAATTTCGTGTCTCGAAAGTAAGCCTTCACTGACGTTTCGGCAATTAATTAAAAATGTCCTTAATCGTTTCTTTTGAGACGTTTGCCGAACAATGTTGAATTCAGACTCTTTTCTTAAGAGGGATTTCTGTGCTCTGAAAGAGGAATATTATAGGGTTCCGGAAGGTAGGGGAGAAGCAATGCTTTTTCTGACCATTGAAAACCCAAAATCTCGAATCTTCCGAGGAACATCTCATTGCTCACCGGCAACCCCCTCCCTCGGACCATCCCCTGAATTCAACACTAGCACTCAGCATGACCCTATCTTCACCCCTCGTTATGACCTGCTCTCTTTGATATGTGATGCTAATTTTTTTGCAGTTCATCAATCTCTATGACTAGTAGTGAATACATGCATGAATAGTAATAACTTACACCGTTAATTAAACACTTTTTCTGCTTGGTGCCTGATGATAGGTCACCATCATAACACACATTCTCCTATTTTAATAGCACAAAATACCACAGCACAATATCTAGAGCACAAAACACCAAAATTTTTAGGAAAATATTTGAAAATTTAATAGAAAAACCTCATGCTTGAGATGCTTTCCTCGATAAACAATATATTATAATCAATATATAAATATATTATATATAACACATAGATTAATGATTCAAAAATAATTAAATTCTGTTTAAAACATCCCAAAACATGTAAATCGATTAAAAGTCTGAAGTCTAAAATCATAAATCATTGCTTTTCATGAATCATTTCTCTTTAGTAAAAATATGAAGGAAAAATTGGTACAGAAATGTATATTCGACATATCCTAAAAATTGCTTTAAATGCAATCTTATGTTGCAAATGCATTTTAAATTAATAAAGTTTTATATTTTAAAAAGAAAAACTTTTTAGATGCTGCATAACCTAGCGTATATGATTGTCAGATTTTGTTAGTATATTTACCGTTACGTAAATAAAAAAACAAATATTTCTACCTTTTCATCCCGAAAATATAGCAAAATTTGAGTTCAGAGATTAATTTTATAAAAAGTACCTTTTTTCTACATATAACTAAAATGCACTTATTTATAATTTAGTGCCTTAAGAATTCAATTCTCGATTTCAGTTCGAAATTCTATTTTAATAATAACAAAACAGTATTTTGTCACATTCAAATAAAATGCTTGAATCAATGCATTTTTAATTAATTTGCTCAGTTAAAACGTCTACGTTCAACGTATAAAAACATTTCATATTTATTTACTTAGAAGGTGTCACAAATAAAAATTAAATTAAAAAGTTGACATGTTTCGGTTCATTCATAAGAACCGTATTCATAACATATAAAATCAGTAGAAAATTAAATGACTCTGGATATAAATATAATTTAAAAATCAAAACAAAACATTGCGCCCGCTATGATCGTGAATATAGCCATTGCCAACCGGCATATAAATATAATAAATTTTGACCATATATTAAATTTAAAATGTATAAAATTAAAATTAAAAAAGTAGAAAAAGTAAATGACTCTGGATATAAAGGTAATTTAAAACCCCCAAAACATAAAATATTGCGCCCTCTATGATCGTGAATAGCCAATGCCACCGCGGTTCCTCCTATTAGACTCATCCTTTAAATATTTATTAAGTAATTCTAACCACAAACTCGGAATGTCATAAGAATAAGAATCATTACAAACTCTATCCCTCCTAGAATATGTCTCTATGGATTCACGGATGATTAATTTTCGGAATAAACTGGAAATGAACACTAATCTACTATCTTTAAAACAAATTTTAACCCCCCTCTTTAAAAACAATCTTGATAACGCAGTCTTATCCCTACCAAATTTTATGTCACATTCATGCTCTTTCTTTCTAACCCCAAACTTTCTACCTGTCATACCGATATACCGTCTACGTTCAAGCTTCAGATTGATTTGAATTTAAAGCATCAACTGGAAACAAACCCATGCGCGTAACCATGGGAAGGGGGGGATGGGTGCCCAGACAGCCCTCCTCCCCGCTTGCGCAGACCCAGTCACAATTATTTAAAAAAACTGCGTCCCTCCTTATTAAAATACCCTTAAAAACCCTTATTAAAAAATCTCACAATTATGCACTCTAAGATAAAAACCTGTCTAAAACGGAATTTAAAACTGTTTTATAGGCTTCCGTTTTAGAAGGTTTTACTATATAAAATAAGATATTGTTTGTATCCAGCAAGTTCAGGTTAAAAAATTCTGGGCACCCACCCGTTCAAAAGGTTGGTTACGCCTATGGAGCCACAGTAGAAATAATTCCTTAATATTCGCTAATTCAGTATCTGTTAGATTTTTCACCAGTTTTTCAATAAATGTAGTTCTTTTCTGCTAGATTTTCCATCAGTTTTTCGATAAATGTAGTTCTTTACATTACAAAAGAACATTTTATAGCTTCGTAATTTAATGCTTATTTTCAAATGTTTACAAATTATTTGACAAGCTTGAAAAGTGCTGAGTAATACACTATCTGAGGATAATTTTGTTATCGTTAACGACTTTTGATTTAAAGTTTCGTTTCTTGTTTAGTTTTTATTCGCGGTTGTTGAAGAGAGAGGATAAATAAAAAATTATTTCGTCTCTCTTTTTTTTTTAATTTCAGAAAGATTGAATTTAAGATTTGTGGATTTGATTTTTAAAGGATTCTTTTGGGGGGGAGGATTTACCCCCCCAAACATACACCTTAAAATTTCGCTCATTTAGTTCTCTACAATTTTTAACATGACACCCCCCCCCCTTTCGGTGACTCATCTAATTTTGCTTTTTTCTTCACTTCATTTCAATCTTTAAAGGGCTATAACTTTGCTTCTATGGGAGCTAGAGCGGAGAGAAAATTTCTAGCATAGATAACTTTTACTCACCATTCTTTTTGCTATTTCAGTTTTCCGGTTTTTCCCTATAGGACCATTTGAAGGGGCAGGGGGGCCGTTTCTCATTTTTTGATGTAATATGTCTATCGAAAGGTTATGCTTCATACATTACAAATCTAGCATAAAAAATTTTCTCCCGTTATTCTGGGTCAAGTTACGGATCCATATTGGGTTGAAATTTAAATTTCTCAAACTTTTTCGAGGTTTTTTGCCAAATCGGTATCTGATAAAAAATGTGCCAATGTGATGTGTGTATGACATCTGTGCCATATAAATATTATTCAGTTTTTTTATTGCATTTTTTTATGTAAAAAAATATGCATTATTTTTCATGCACAATTGCGCATTAAATGAGAATTGTAATGTAATTTTTGTAGTAGTACTTTATAATAATGAATAAAAAAACACATTATTTAAAAGTACTTCCTGCACAATAAAATGTTTCCTGACGATTAGAAAAAAATATGTCCTGACAATTCAAAAAATACAAACGTAATTGTCCAAGTATTCACTTTTGTCGGCACTCCCAAAATGTCACCTTTTTCGTGGGGGGGGGGGGGGGGAGGGGTGAAAATTTTGTGGAAATAAGTCTTATTTTTTATTTATGTATGGGTCCATATAAATAAGCATGAGCTAATGAACTTTGGAACCATTTTAATACAACTCATATTCAAAATAATAAAATAATTGAGAAAAAATTATTAAAAAAAATATTTTTAATTTAATCATTTTTGATACTAAGTAAATACAATTAAATTTCTTATAAATTGAATCTGGAATGTTTAGATAAGATTTTATTATTTACAAAATATAAAATACAATACAATATATTAGGTTTACAGCTTTCTGAAAGACATAAAAATAGTAGGATAAAATTTAGATGAGTTCAAAGTATTAGACTATTTTATTTTACGTAACAATATTACCTTATTAATATGAAGTAAATGGTAGTTAATATTTTTTTCACCCTCTCTATACATATCTGCTATGAAGAAACTAATCTGTCTTATCTCATAAGTTTCTTTGTCCTATCAGTTAATATTTGTTTTATGTTTTGCAGCCGCTCTGGTAGTGGCAGCACGCGTTGACTTGCTGTAAAAAAAATCATCTCAGATTTTAAAACATCAACAGCGCTGATTGAGAAAATGCAGTATACGGAAAATGGATTTTTGAAAAATTCGTTTTCCTGTGTATGTTAAAGAAACTTTTCTTAATATGTTTTCTTGTACTTTTTAATTTTCCTGTTTTTCATATTTCCTATAGGATACATTATTTTATATTCAAAAATATATGTGCCTATTGATATTTTCTTAAATGTTGTTGCCCCACCAGTGGCTGAGAGATTCTGCCCTCAAAACTGGTAGACGGCAGGTGCTGGATTAGAACAAAACCCAATCGCGGCCGTCAGTTTAATCATTCGGAATTTTCCGTGGTTTTCTTCGAACTTTGGATTTCCTTGCGTAAATACGGGTTGGATTCCCTTAGAAAGACCCCACTCTCCCCACGGAGGGCACCCCCTTAGGGCTTATATCCTATGTTTTGTTCGTTTGGGAGCATATTTAGCAACTGTTTATAAATTGTTTATTGTATCCTGTTACAAAAATAACAGGATGTTGGAACCTGTTACCAGTGCTATTGTGGAATGATGTAACCTGCTAACCAAAAATAACCATATTTCCCATCTCTATAGAAATGTAAAGAGTTTTATTTATTTATTTACATATTGAATACGGTACATGCTATGATAACTGAAGTTTTTTTTTTTTTTTTTTTTTTTTTTTTTATACTATAAATTCGAAATTTTCGAATAAAAAAAGTTTTAAATGCTAATCCTGCATAACTAAGAAAAACTCTAATAGTGCTCTAACATGTAAAATCTTGTTATAACATTAGAGCAAAAAAACATGCAGTTTAAATATGTAGATTTTAGTGTAAAGCCAATGGTATAAATTATACAAACATGCTGATGGCGTATTCCGTACGGAAGTGATGGTTTTCGAATAAAAATGATGAAAGAGTACATATAAAATTGCTAAAATCAACTTTAACACTAGAATTACCGTACTTCTTTTATACCTAGAACAATCAAGGTGGGTCATAGCTGACCCATAGCTTTCAATGGTTATATTCTAATTTGAATGAAGAAAACGTTCAAGTATTAGAGTTATTACTAATACCATGAATTTTAATAAAAAATATTGAGACATTTTAGCTAAATAATTATATAATATGTAACTATGCCCACTATTTGTAAGCAATGACCAGTAATCATTGCGCAAATTGAAAAAAAAAATCTTACATTAAAAAAAAGATTTTAAAGGATTTTTTTCAGCAAATTACTATAATTAAATAATTAAAAATTCTGTAAGAGAAAGCATACAACAATTTCAAACGAAAGTTGTTGACAAATGCTATTGACTGATAAAATTTTAAAAGACATTCTGTAAATTTAACATATGGAAATAAAAACATTCGAATGCAGAATAACTTATTTGTTTGTTAGGTTTTGAAACTAATAGTGAAAAACAACTTACAAAATATATAATATTATTCAAATGTTTAAAAAACTGTAAATATACTACAGAGATACATATTTTTAAATATAAAGTGTAGAAATTATATTTTAAAAACAATGCTTACACAAAAAAATGCCTAAAAATTTTGTGACTTTTACTTAAATGCTTAAAATTTAAATAATTAAAATAACATGCGGTACAACCGTTAAATTATGACTTGGTTAAAAATAAAATTACCTTTAAAGCTATCTCATTAAAAGACATTATTTTATATTTAAAGAAAAATCGCTAAATACTTTTCAACATATCAGCGACTCTTGACTCCTAATGATTTTTTAGAAAAATTCTGTTCAAAGATTCATACATCTTCCTTTATAGGATTGATTTTTCTTGGAATAAATTATTTTCTATGATATTCAAACTAAAATATTCTAAAGTATCTCAAAACTTTAATAATCAATGCAAACTTTTTTCTTTTCTTACATCAATTTAAAATGTTTGCCTGATTTATTACAGAAGCAATAAATAATTTGAGAAATATTCATATGAAAATATTTTTTTGAAATAAGAGAAAACTAAATTTGCCTATATAATTACATTTTACAATCCTTAATAAAAGATAAAATCTAGAAAAATGTATAATTAGTGACACAATATAATTAATGATAATTAATAAAAAAGAATAGAGTTTTATATGTTTACAACATTTATTACTATGTTTTAAAAATTTATAAGTTACGAAACAAGTTAAAAATTCTTTCATTTTTATGTCCAGTGAGATATTTATTAGAATAATAAAAATTAAAAATAAAATGTTATTAATGTACGATTTAATAACAAAATATTTTGTCAAGTTCATTCAAATTTTGCAATTCGGATAGTAGCTTGTCTTATTATAATCATTATTTTATATTACTAAGTATGTCGAAAAAAAAATTTATAACGTAAAACGTATCTTTAAGCATGTCTATAATTTTTTAAATAACATAATTAAATGGAAACAAATTGCGACCAGTTTATTTGAAATCTAAAATACATATGTAAATGAAATCTGCCACCATTTATTATAGGACGGAATGTCAGTGAGTAAAACACAAACCGATATGAAAGGACAGAAAGTAATAGTAAACTGTTTCCAAATAAGCTTATAGACGGCAGTATTATCAAACTATAAAGTGTTAAATTCGAAATTATGGCAAAACTTTGTACAAGAAAACATCGGCGTTCAAATGTTCACGAAGAAAGAAGTGGTTGTTTTGTTGAGATAGCAACAGATGAATCAGTGAGGAATGTGGAGGAAATGGTTAGAGTTGTTGGACGGATATCAATATATCAGCTGTTTCTTCAGCCGTCAACGTCTATATTGTTACCTCTAGGCTTATATCCTGCAATCCAATGCACATATTATTTTTGCTCGAGACCACTTTGTTCGTCAAAATTTTTTGGATAATTTTTTTCAATTAGTGTTTTATAAAATGAATTTCATAATTCAAAATTAACACCTTTCTGCCAACTAAGACAATATTTGGAAATAGTTTCCTCTTAATCTTTGACCGTTCACATCTGGTTCTATTAACATTCTGAATTTCCTTCGCACTTTGATTGTTTCCCTTCATATTGATATGTTTATGTAAGCAAATAGTAAAAAAAAATTGCCATCTTCTCACCAAAGTAAAGGCGGTTTCACTAATTGGTCTCGGCACGGTGATTAAAAATTAAGAAATGTGAGGGATTTGGTGTCGATGATAGAGTGTCTTGTCAGCATCGACATTTCATGGTACAATATGAGCAGCAGCGGGCAACAAAGCGTCATTTTGACGACACTATCACTTCATCGAGATACGAGATAAAATTGATGCCATATTAAAAATAAAGTATTTGAAGAATATTTTTCTATGCCTTCACATATCTTGGTGAAATGCAATCCTTGATGGTAATTGGTTCGCTACATATTATACAAAATTATTGCAAACATTTCAAAACAAAGCAATTTACTATTCAATTTATTTGAATGCAACAGAAACTAGTCGTTGGGGGCCACCGTAATACTTACCCATCATGGATATGTATATGAAAATAAAACATGTGAAAACTATTTATACAATGCATTGCAATTCATAAACAAAATTTAAATATTGTTAATATACATAGTAATGCTATATTAAAGAACTGCTGATGTACCAATTTCGAGAAATTATATAAAATGCCAAACTACTCAAGTAGTACCGATTTGCGTAAAAGAAACATCCTTATAACTCCAAAAATATTAATTCTATTAACTAACATTTAACTGCGTCGGATAAAGCGTCTCATTTCCAATTAAAATATATCTCTGAATTGAAATTTGATTGAAATACAGGGTCATGAAAAATCGAAGAATGTGGAAAACAGGATTACAAATATCTCGGCAACTAATAATCCGATCGACTTCGTTCTATATGCAAAATGTGTGTTATTTTATTGCCTTTTACGTCCATTCTTTAGAACAAAAAAATTCGAAAATTTTTATATACCTTTCATCAGAACGAATTTTTCGAGAGTCCGAAAAAAATAGTTCCGGTTAATCAAGGTTGCTGATATTAAATAGGGTTCGTCCCATTCTTACATACTAACTACATACAAAAAATCAAGTCTCTATCTCAATTTGTTCGGGAGATAGAGCGTTTACAGACAGACAGACAGACGGACGGACGGCAATTTGTTTTTTTCCTAAAAATATGTTTTTCGGAATCTCCACTATCTAAAACGTGTAAATCCGTCAAAAAAATTTTTCGATTTTCAAAACGATTGCAAGACTTACCCTATACTACGTATGATGGGTAAGTAAACTAGTCGTTGGGGGCCACCGTAATACTTACCCATCATGGATATGTATATGAAAATAAAACATGTGAAAACTATTCATACAATGCATTACAATTCATAAACAAAATTTAAATATTGTTAATATACATAGTAATGCTATGTTAAAGAACTGCTGATGTACCAATTTCGACAAATTATATAAAACGCCAAACTACTCAAGTAGTACCGAACTGCTTAAAAGAAATATCCTTATAACTCCAAAAATAATAATTCTATTAACTAACAATTAACTGCATCGGATTAAGCGTCTCATTTCCAATTAAAATATACTTCTGAATTGAAATTTGAATGAAATACAGGGTCATGAAAAATCGAAGAATATGGAAAACATGATTACAAATATCTCAGCAACTAATAATCCGATCAACTTCGTTCTATATGCAAAATGTGTGTTATTTTATTGCCTTTTACGTCCATTCCTTAGAATAAAAAAAATCGAAAATTTTTATATACCTTTCATCAGAACGAATTTTTCGAGAGTCTGAAAAAAATAGTTCCGGATAATCGAAGTTGCTGATATTAAATAGGGTTCGTCCCATTCTTACATACTAACTACATACAAAATTTCAAGTCTCTATCTCAATTTTTTCGGGAGATAGAGCGTTTACAGACAGACAGACAGACAGACAGACAGACGGACGGCAAATTTTTTTTTCTAAAAATATGTTTTTCGGAATCTCTACTATCTAAAACGTGTAAATCCGTCAAAAAAAATTTTTTCGATTTTCAAAACGATTGCAAGACTTACCCTATACTACGTATGATGGGTAAGTAATAAATGTATTCAAATTCTGAGAAGAAACGAATATACGGAATAAAAGTTTAAATTTTCAATATTTTTGCGGGCAAATTAACTGTTTTTGCGTTAAGTATCGCATTTGATTGTAATATAAAGAATTATATTAAGCATTATGGCTCAAAATTTCATTCAAATTTTTTAAGATTCTCAAATATAATATGACATAAGGCATGAATTTCACAGATTTTTTTTTTTATTCACTTGATTTTATAGCATTTTTTTAATTAAAAAAGTTTCAAAATACACAATTAATTAAAAATTAATCATTATTTTGCCAAATTATTATTAATCAATAAATATAAAGATATATTTTTAATGATTACAATATAATAAAAAAAATCACTTTTGTTTAATAGTTTTCAAAATACAGATTTTCAAACTTACTAATTTCAAAAATGGTACGGATGTCATTCTGTATAAAAAGCCTCTTAAATGCCCAAAACAGCTAACATATTTTATTTTTCATCAAGACATTTTGCAAAGCTACTTTGGAATATGAATTGAACATGTGTATTGAATTTCATTGAAAATTGGCTCCTATGCTGCCACGTTTTTTTAATTTCTTACTCAATTTGCGTGGAATCACTCAGATTTGATAAATCTTTAGAAGAAAATGTACGCCGAAAAAATTCTAATAATTAGAAGTATGACAAATTACAATATATGTGCTTTATGTCACTACGGATAAAATTTGTGTTATATTGGTAATAGTGTTTTCATGTGAACACCATGATTATTAAAATTATTTTCAAGATTCTATATTAGGCATCAAACTTTTACCTGTATTATAACTGATTGAAGTTGTCAGAGTTCTAAATAAATAATTATTTTAAAGTTTAATGAATATTTGTATTAATAAATTTTAACGAGTTTAGTATTAGAAAAAAATAAAAATACTCTTTGATAAGCATTCGATATTTAACTTTAAAATGACGACTTTATGGCTACATTTCGTGTTGCTTCGAAATTATTCGTATTAGACCGGTAGGTGATTATGAAATAATCTCATCATCGACCTGACGGATGAAATTAGACGATTAGTTAAAACACGAATCCCATATGAATATGCAATTGTTCAGAAATGTCATACTTTGGTAGAAATCACCTGAAAACTATTGATTTTAATGGTTAACTTGTACGATTAACTATGTGTTTTCCTGCTTTTAGTGCTGCGAGACTTTAAAAGATAGTCCGTTTTAGCATTATTGGCTCTAGCTGCACTCTCATTGTTTGTTATTGTTGGAGTGAAATAGACCAGCAGTTGCTTTTCCACAAACCACTCATATTCTAACTCTAAATATATATATTTTTCTTAGCTGAGTGACTTTACGTGATCGTATATATAATCCCTAGCTAGAATGATAGGTCCTATGCTGGATTTTAAGGAGCGATATTTTACTTAATCATCGCCAAAGCGTTGTGAATTTTTAGTAGACATTCTAGCTTATAGGATTCCCTTAAAATCTTTAGAGTTTAATCATCAAAATATAAAGAATAACTACACTCATTTTACTAGGAAGAATGATAAAAGGGAATTTTAAATTAATTAATTTATTTGCAATTCTATTAAATTACATACAATTTCCAATACCTTTAAATGTTACATAATTTATTTTAAGCATCATTTAAACTAATCTAGAAACAGATGCTACATATATTAAAGTTATACATTACTCACTTTCCCATTTCCTCATCTGGGTACAAAAATCCCTAATCACAAAACATGTAATATAAATATGGGAACAACAATGTACATTGAGCATTACCTGTTCTCTTTTTTTACATCAGCAAAGATGGAACATCCACTAACTTTTTTTTATCACTGACTATTTTTTTACGTGCAGAACTCACCAACACTCTCATTCTTCTTCCAACAAGAAAACTGACTAACTTCTCTGGGAAAAAAAAAACTGGAGGCGGACTTCTAATTATCATATTCAGATTTTTTTTTTGGGGGGGGGCATCATTCTGGCCTTCGGAAAGCCCCTTAGCCAATCTGTGATTAGCCCCACATCTGATTAGTATCATGAACAAAGCTATTTGCACAAGGGTCCTACATGCTCCTCCCCTGGTCAGGCTGAGCTGACATTTGCCCCGACGTCCCTTGCCTCCAACATTTTCCCAGAAGTGGCCCCTTCAAGGGGGTAAGAAAAGGGGCGCAGTCCTGCGGACTGTCATAAATATTTTTTGTGACTGGCTATAAACTATAGCCGACGTATACTGTCAGCCCCATTGTATGGGCTCCCCAGCTTGGCGCCTCATGACTGCTCAACAATTAATTATACAGAAAATCATACATCTCTGTAAACAAAATTAGTTACATTTTTTTTTTTTACACAAAATAAAATTTCACAAAATTTTACTTTCACTACAACATCTTCCCCCCCTTGGATAAAAAAAAAAAAACAAGTTCTGTTGTGTGAAATGTTAAAAAAAATGAGTTCTGTGCTGCTTTTTATTGCAACGCACCGCTGAAGAATCCAGTTCATTGATCATAGTGGCCCAGTCATCAGTGTCTCTGAAAAGTTTTACCGTCCATTACAGTGTGGTGCAAGAGTCTGTGACACCTTTTTGAGTGTCCTTCAGCTGTATTCCAGTCTATCTTACTGTATTGCAACAGTCTGTAGCACAAGTATAAGTGTCCTTTTGCTGTGTCGCAATCCGATTTTCAGCCGTGGAATTCGTGAAGCCAACCTCTTTGATACAGCTCTTCAGACAGCAGAGAAAGAAATGCTTAGCTGCTATGCCGTAATTGAGACTTTTTACTTTGTCCCGACCTCACCCGGTCCTTCACAGGCTTACTAGAGACTGGGTATTTAGCAAATTTTTGTTCTAGTTCAAGCAATGGCCTATTCAAAGAACTTTTCGTGTAATATAACTTCGAAGTCACTCTTGCTTCAACTACTATGGTAATGATTATTATCATTGTTCCCAAAATTCTGAATATTTTGGTAGATGAGCCCTGTAAACATAGGCTCAGATTTCTAGACCAAATGTTAAACCAAACTCTGATAGCATCTAATATAGAAAGTAAAACTCTGGCTAAATTTACATCATTGTACTGAAGAATGGCATTTTAATATATATAATTAATATTTTCAAATATGATGTACACACAACTTATAAAATTGATGTATGACAATAGTATATAAAGAAACAAAACAAGAATAACACACTTCAATATGCAAGAGTCCAATTCAAAATCAATTCTATATTTGTTCATACCCACATTATGACAATATCTTCAATTATATATATATATATAACATCCTGAAGAGGAATCAATGTATGCAAAAAATATATATATTATACTAACACATACGCCAGAAAAAAATATTTACAGCGGACAGAACAAAGTTCACGCGTATGCAGCAAAATCATTCTAGACTATATATAAAAATCTATACCGATTATATTGATCCCTAAATTCTTTCAATTCCCTTTCAAAACCTAGTCATCGTGAGAGAATTTTTTTTTTTTTCACCACCCGTTCAAGACAACTGAATTTATGTGAAGACGAAATCGTGAAAAGAGAAACAAAATATATTCCTCTTTTCACCCCAACACTGACAGCCAGGGACGGGAATCCAGTTTCCCACGATTAAAGTGTCATTAGTACTTCACACCCCTTTAAAAGAACCACAAATGAGCTGACCCTAGACTTCTGCCGACGCGGGAGAAATACAACGCGTCTGACCGCTCAAAGCATCATCGGAAGGATTACTCATACAAAGTAAGTACATATATATCTCTGTATATGTTGTATAACTTAAGTGAAACAGTGTGCTTTATTCTTTTAATCTTAGCCTATAAGAGAGAGACAGTAATCATTCCCGTATATTAATTGCCTTATGTGTCTCGTAAAAGTTGAATTATTTACTATATACATTAGACAACATGGTTGATAGCCTTAATCATTGGCCTCTCACTTTTATCCAGAGAGCCAGACATGACACACAGTTTTGCTGTAGAGTGTTTGATGCTATCTTATGTTTATAAACTTTATACACCCAATTATTTTGATCTATTAAATCCTCAGTGAAACATAAATCAACTAGCCTGCTTTGTAAGCACCCTATTAATTTTTTTTTCTCTTTTTTTTTTTTTTTTTTTTTTTTTTTTTTTTTTTTTATGCTACATCGCGTACAGAGTAGCTCTGCCTAAGATGAACCTATTATCTGCCTAAACGGCCGGTTCACAACGCAAACAGGTTAGTTAGCGACTCACCGTGCTAGTATAGAACAGTTTTTTTAATTATTTATTTAATCATGCTACTGCCATGTAATTTTTATGCAGCTTAGGGTTATAAGGCTAACAACCCAGACAACACAAATACATCCTAAAAACATCAAGAAGATATCACGTTTTGGATATGCGTGATATCCTGTGGACCGATGAATTGGTCCTGTCGACAGTTACAGAACATCCCCTGGGTTTCGAAATGTCACACCTGTCAACATCCTATGGATGTCACTTCATGACACCTTTGGGATGGTTATAGGAAGCTTATATTATACCCTCTGGACGGTCCTAAAATCATCCTAATAATGTCATATTCCAGATAAGCCAATATCCTATGGATGGGGGTATTCGTCTTGTGGACAGTTGTAGGACATCCCATGAAGTTCGAAATGTGAAACCTGCCAATGTCCTGTGGACAACATTTTACAACACATTTTGTACAGTAATGGACAGTTGCAGATACCCCCTAGATCACCCAAATTCAACCTGCAACCTATAATTTTCTTTTTTGACATACTAGGGATTATTCCAGATTTTTATTCTTGGGACCCATTTTGTGAAGAGTAAAATCATTTTTGTGGGGGAAAAAAATAGTAATGAAACTTGAAACCCAGTTACACAAATTCGAACCAAGCATTTATTAACAAAAACATCTTTAAATCCTTTTGCTAAAGGTTTTCTTTTTCATAAACTGGTTATATCTACAAATTACACATTTTTAAACAGTTTTCATCAAAAAAAAAAAAAAAAAAAAAAAAAAAAAAAAAAAGAGTTTTATAAAAGAGTAAAAGGAATTTTGTGAAGGGGCCCATTTTATTAAATTTATTTTTTTGTAGGGACAATAAATAAGCCTCAAATTTCACCTGGATCGACCTCTGCATGTGTATAAAAAAGTGTGATCTTCAGCATTATTTTATACACATACTTTTTTTTTTTTTTTTTTTTTTCATATGCATAAAAAAGAATCCAAGAACTTCAGCATTTATATTCTTTCATGGTAAGATAAACTTTTCTGGCTATTTATAATTAACTTTGTAGTGAGTGATGCATCTACTTCTCAAGGGGACTCTCCATTCGAAGACATCCATGACAGTCTTCAAGCAAACACATTTCCTAATTGGACAGGTTTTTGAATTTTTTATCAACACGTCAAATGACATGTCAGCCACCAAGTTCAAAAATATTTTGTTTTAAGCAATCACTGAAGATTTATTTAAAATTTAATCAACTTAATCAAACTTAAATTTATAGGATTTTACATTCTTAATTATTTAAACACTAATTTACTTTTATTTTACATTATATTCTACATTGTTAGTCACCAGTGGCCAAAGCAAAGTTCAATGTCGTCACCATGGATTGCAATGTATTAAATTTAAATATTTTTAAACAATTTAGGATAGCTGAAGCTATTATGCTATAACATTTTTTGAAATGAAGGTATTACTTTCAGAATTAGTTAAACAAAATATACCTGTATTTAAAAAACTGCAACCAAAATTGGAAAAGTACAAAATACTCTTATTAAAAATAGACCTTAGCAGTGGAATGAAAAATAGAAGCTTAAAATTTTTGAAATTAAAACAAGAATTACCTAAATGTTTAGCATTAGCGAGCAGGTGATTTTAAGTGAAATCAACTTAATCTTCAATAATAATCAAACCAACCAAATTGTCAGATCATTTACAGAGAGACATGTTTTCCATTACATTATGATGCACACTTTATTATATAACATTAGTAGTTTCAATAATATTTTTTGAAGTATTCACAGAATGCACTTTTAATCCTTCTAGCCAAGATTTTAATTCTGGATGAGCATTCTTGTTTTTCTATTATCTGAATGAGTAATTTTATTTAATGATGCTCTTACAAGGTATCAAGTTGATTCCATGATGTTTAATTTATAATTTTCTTTTCAGTTTTAAACAAAATCTAAAAAAAAAATAATAAATAAATAAATAAATAAAATAATGGAGTCATTGAAAATCCAAAATGGAACTAACAGAGTTAAGACCTTTCTTGTAAGATGTCCAGGACGACTACAAAAATGGTAATAATAAAATAAAATCCTTTTTTAAGAGAATTTAAAAAAACATATATTTCTTTTGAAAAGATAAAATTTTATGACACATTTTAAAAAATAAAAGCATGAAATTCGCTGACGTAACGTTTGAAGAGATGGATAAGCAGTTGTGCGTCTTTATTTTTCACACTTGTAAAGTTATTTCATTAGTACGACCATTATTTTCATTTTTATTATCTTGCTTCGAGAAATTTTGTTTAAAATGTCCATTTCGATAATGTTTTTTGCAATATATTCTGCCTGTATCACAAAATATTAAGCACGGCACATTATAGTTTATGAATAAGATAATCTTGACAATATGCTTAATCTGCAAGGGAAAGTGCTAATATTTCTACAAGCAGACAAATTTGCATGGTTTTAGAGTATTTTACAAACCTCCATTTCTAGCCACCTTGATATAGTTTATGAAAGTTGACATTTACATGGATACAGACACCTTTGAGATGAATAGTAAATGTGTGTTGGGAGCTAGTGCAAAAACATGCATTACTTTTCATTTAGTAATCCTTGAAATTGCTCCTGAATTTTAAAATCATACTTAAAGGTTTACATAAGTGATTCAAATTTATATATCTTTGAGATTCGGAAAAGGAAACTTTATCAAATTTGATTTCTATTTGAGAAATAAGAATGAGCCACCAGTACACCCCAACCATCACATAGATTAATAAGCTTGAATTCCATTTCAATACTTCATCACCCCAGGTTGACCCCTTCCTGCTTTTCTTTATTTTGTCTTTTAAATTTGTCCAATATAATTTTCACCTCATTCCGCCAGAGTATTGGAAATTGTTTAAATGTAGGATCATGGACTGCATTTCATAAAAGGAATATTTGCATTGTATATTTCTATGCAAGAATAGACTTTAAAGAGCAATTATAAAATGTAAGAATATTTTACTGTATACTTTTGGTATAATTTTTCTCCCCACCTCACAGCTGAAACTTTCAAGATTTAGATTATCTTAGTATAAAAGCTAAAAGGCCCATTTAGAGTTCATAGGCAATATAGCATTATTAAAAAATAAATCCCATTAGTCCACTAAACTAATTTTGAAAAAAAAAATAAATAAAAATAAAAAAAGACACGTGGCAAATTAAAATTACCTTGCAATCAAAATAAAATCAAAGATAAAAAAGCAAATTATTTTTCATCTTTTGTATGTAGACCAGAATAAATCAAGGTTATTAGTTAAATAAAAGTAATGATTTTTTTTAGAACAGCAATTACCGAAAATAAGCGATTAAAGAAAATCATTTTTAAAAAATTTTATAAAAAAGTAATATAAATTTTTTAATATTCCATAATTAAATTTGTTCAATTAATTTTTTTTTTTTTTTTTTTTTTTTTTGAATGACCCTGGACAATTTCCAATAGGGCATAAGCTTTGTAAGCTGAGTTGTAATTTTTTTTTTTTTTTTTTTTTGGGGGGGGGGTTGGGGAGGGGGTCTAAAGATACGATCTGAAAGAAAAATATGAAAAGGAGAATTCTAGATCTGTACACCAATTTTTATTTTATCCATCTCTTATTAATATACACTGTTATATTTTTTCTCTAAACACAATTTTTTCTCTCTTCAGCATGCTTAGCCATGTTTTGATTATGTCTTCAACAGCAGACTTGGTAATAGATTGCTCCTCACAAACTGCATCTAAAACAGAAACAAATGAACATCAGAAAATTTACCTATTTACAAAAAAAGTTTAATTATTTTCACTTTTTAATATTTTAAAAAGTGCTTATTACTTCTCTCAAGTAATGCATAATTTATTAGAAAAAAAAAATTTAAGAAAATGAAAAACTTTTTAATATTAGGTTTGTTTGAAATATGTCAAAAAGAAGAAAATGTTCAGTAAGTAGAAAAATGTTCAGTATACTGACTTTGAAGTTTACTAAATAAGCAATTAATCAGTGACATATCATAAATATTTAAAACAGAATATTAATTTGGAAATTTTTCGTATACAGACCATAACTTCGTAGCCAGTATTTGCCTTCAAAAGAAAATAGGACATAAATAAAAAATTTTATCTATTCTGATTTATTATGTAAGTTTAACTGATGATTTCTTATATAAAGCATAATTACATGTGTATGTATCATAGATTACGTGCCATCATGTGGGATCAGCAGATGATTTTAAAATTTCAAATTGAAAATTTTTGCTTTATTTTTTTGTTGGAGTCAAAAAAAAAAGTAACATAAATTGTCCATTGTTATTCATCTAAAGTTAAATACATTTGGGCATTTGGCATCAAAATTATTTATAATTTATAGGAAATAATAAATTTTCACTTAATTCTATAAAGTACACATATACATTTAAAACATATAATGGTAACAAATCAAAAAAATTCTAGGCATAAAAGAACTTCGATTTGCAATACTAGAAATGTTATTTTACAGATGAGGTAAAATATAAATTTTCATGGGGAAAAAAAAAAAAAAGCTTAATTGTATGAACGCAACAAACAAAATATTGCATAGCTACCAACATCCTCTGTACCATCCGCTACCAAAATCCTTTTTAAACCCGGAAAAAATTTACAGTAAATTTTATCATTTCAAATCGACGTAATCCATTGAACAAGGCAAAAATTTGTATTAAATTTGTAAAAAAAAAAAAAAAAAAAAAAATAGATTCAATTAATAAATACACATACAAATGAAGAATAGCAGATTGTAACTTTACAAAAACATTTCTATCATGTTAACATCTGAATATATTATCTTTAATAATTTATAATTTTCTGACTATTTATCAAGAATATTACTGTCTCAAAGTAAAATATAACTATAAAAAATTGCCTTTATATCTATGGTTTAATATTTTAAAAACACAAAATAAAATTCAAGCAATTAAATAATTCAAGCAATGTTATATTTTATTTCATTTTTTTCTAATTCTCCGGATAATTGATAATCCGGATTGGGTCTGTTCCCAATTAATCTGAATTATTGGGGTTTTACTGTAACTACTAACAAACATTAATTTGTAACACTATATATAAAAAAAAAAAAGAGTTTCTTGAGAGGAAAAAAAAAATCTAAGAATTATGACTAATCTTTAAACATTAAGATAGCCGGAAAAAATGGTGAAAAGCATACCATATATACTTGATTTTCCAGTACTGAAAGTTTTTCTTTTAAGAACTGCAGACTGCACTCATCCATTAACAGGAATTCTTCTAATTCAGGTGCATTTCAACTGCCAGTGGCGGTGGAAGTAGAAGCTGAAAGAGAATAGATAAAATTAAGTATGGACTAATACAAAATATTTTCTGAGATCAATCATTTTCAACAATTAACGACATTTTTAAAATCAGTATTTTTATCTACCCCCCCCCCCCCATACCACTAAATTTAAAAACAGGATAAGCTAAAAAACCTACATTAAAAATAGACAGAATTTTAAACATTTAAAAGAACGTTAAATGTGTAACAGAGATGAATTATCAATGCCTTGCAATTTAAGGCTGTCCACTTAAACATTACGATTTTATTACATTTTTGAAAAACATTACGAATGATATGAAGTTTGAAAATGACAATATAAAATTCCAAACAAATTTCGTGAAAAACCAGCAAATATTATTAGACGATCACAAAAAATGGCAAATTTTGTCAAATGATAGCGAAAAATTGCCAATTTTGTCACGTTTAAACACACACACAAAAAAAAAAAACATAAATTCCGAAAATAAAATTCACTTCTGGCATTAAATTTTTTTGTGCCCCTTTGACGAAATTTGCATTTTTTCACAATCTTTGGCAAAATTTGCCGTTTTTCGTGAATCTTATCAGAGAATTTTCAGTTTTATTGTGGTTTTTGAACAAAATCTGCCGTTTTATCGTGATTTTTTGACAAAAGTTGTCGTTTTTCGCAATTTTTTTAAAAAGAAATCTGCCTTTTTTTTCGTTTGACAAAATTTTTAGTTTTATCGCGATTTTTGAAAAAAATTTGTCGTTTTTCACAATTTTTTTAAAAAGAAATCTGCCTTTTTTCCGGGATTTTGAGACAAAATTAGCCATTTTTTTTGCCAATTTTGCTGGAAATTAGTCGTTATTTTGCGATTTTTTTAACGAAATTCTCGTTTTTTTGCAATTTTTTGCTTAATTTATGCATTATAGCGTGTCCGTATCATCGCTGAAGACCTGCCTTTTTTCTATGTGGGGCAAGAAGGGTGCTATTTTTTTGAATGAGCGACAAGAGGGGCACTATTTTACTAACTAAAGGGCAGAAGGGGTATCGTGCCCCCCTGAAACTCTCTGGGGGAAACTCTGCTAAATGAAGTATTCAGTTAAAGAAGGTTCAACAACGAATTAAAAAAACACTTGTTAGCAAAGCATCATTCATCATATACAATGAGCAAAGGTGGGGAAATACATCATTTTGCTTGCCAGTGGCGAGTGGATTTTCTCACAAGGTGAGTGGATTTTTAGTTTTTGAAAAACCAGAGTTTCCCCCAAGTTTCAAAGGGGGCAGGGCGCTACTGTTCTGAAAAGGGCACTTTAGTAATTTTTAAAGGCACTTTTATAGAGTTGAATCTAGAATCTAGCGGTTCAAATAATCGTGGAAATACAGAAATTTCGTCAAAAAATCCAGAAAAAAAATCCAAAAATTTTGTCAAAAAAAAAAAAAAAAAAAAAAAAAAAAAAGCAACAAGCATTGTTAAAAGATCGTGAAAAAGGTTTTTTAAACATTGCAAAAAGATGGCCTATTTTGTTAAAAGATCACAAAAAAGCAGGTTTTGTTAAAATATCACAAAAACAGATTTTGTTAAAAGAGCACAAAAACGTCAGATTGTTAAAAAATCGCGAAAAAAGGACAAATTTCGTAAAAAGATTGCGAAAAAACAGCGAATTTTTATTTAATGATGACAAAAAATGGCAAATTTCTTCAAAAGATCTGAAAAACCCACCAATTTTGTCACTTTTAAACACGAAAAAACTCACATTTTGAAAAAGAGGTGAAAAAAAAAGCACAGAGTTTGTAATGGGAATGAAATCTACCCATCTTTTCGCTAATTATGCCCCGAATGCAATTTTCTCTTCGCACAAAAATGATTGTGAATCAGGAAAATCTGCTTTAGAAGCAAGAAAAACACAGTTTTGAAGCAGGAAAATTAGTTTTTAGAGCAGAAAAATTCACTTCTGGCATTAACTTTTCTTGTTTTTGGTGCCTCTAACAAAATTTGCAATTTTTTTTTTTTTTTGATGAAATTGCTGGGTTTTTTTTGGAGATATTTTGACGAAGTTTGCGTTTTTTTTCTGCGAACTTTTGGTGAAATTTCCCGTTTTGTGAAATTTTGAATTTTCCATTTTATTGTGATTTTTGCATGAAATTTGCCATTTCTAAAGAATTTTAGACGAAATTATCTGTTTTTCGCGAATCGTTTGACAAATCTTTCCGTTTTATTGTGATTTTTGGACAAAATTGGTTGTTTTTTCACGATCTTCTGAGAAAATCTGCCACTTTTTCGGGATTTTGTGACGAAATTAGCCATTTTTTCGCGAATCTTGCCAGAAATCAATTGTATTATCGTCGAAGGGCATGAGTTTTTAACGAAATTTGCCGTTTTTCTGCAATCCTCTGATGAAGTTACGCGTCTCACTGGATGCTATTTTTTGCATTCCATCGCTGATTTTTTTTCGTAATTTAAGCGCTACAGCACGTCAGCATCATTGATGAAGGGCTGTGTTTTTTCAAATGTGGGGCAAGAAGGGCACTATATTTTTGTATGAGCGACAAAAGGGGCTTTGGATTAGGTGAAAAAGGAGCGCAATTCTTTAAACTAAAGGGCAGGAGGGCCGGAGTTCCCTCCTGAAACCTTCTGGGGGAAATTCTGGAAAAACTGTAGGCAATAGAGACTTATCGGACACACTTTTTCAATATAGATATTTTAACTTTCCAAATTATTACATAAGCTTACCTCTGTTGCATATATTTCTTAATTTTATCGGAAAAAAAGAATTAAAAAAATGTATTGCAGTAGGCAATAGTAATTCCGTGTGCAATTTTGTGATAACTTTTTTCAACTGCATGCGTGTTGCATCTTGCAGGCTGGTGAAATAAATCCTTGGCTGGCAAGATTTCAAAAATTTCCCACCCCTGATAATGACAGGTCTAGTTTTCAATTTATAGAGAGGGGAGGGGGGGGGGTCACATCCAGTGTTGAATTAACAGACACTTTTCTCCAGAGGGACTTTAGTGGCTTTGGTGGGAAGGGGGGGGGGCATTATAGAGTTCCGGGGAGGAGAAATTGCAATTTTAGACCATTAAAAAACAAAATTTCCAGGATAGACATTTCATTGCTCTGGGAGGGGAATGCCCCCCTCCCCAGGCACTACCTGAATTCAACACTGGTCACATCACTTCATAATCAACTATTATATTGGGTACTACTTGGTTATCCCGGCGATCAGTTTTGTCAAATTATACAAATCGCAAAAGCCAATTTACACAAATTAATGAAACTTTTTATTTAAATAATGCTTATGAAAAAAAAAATCAATAGTAGAGCATTAATAAAAGTAGAAATAAAAGGTCGAATTGAAAATCATTTGATGATGTAATTCTTAATGTCAAGTGAATGGATATCTACGATCATTCATTATTGACATTTAATCTTGAGTTTGGAAGTAAATTCATAGCCGACAAAATAACCAAGTAGTATCACATATTGAAGGTTATTCTTAAATTAAAAGTGACAATTTTTCTTATACTTTCGTTAATTCATTATCATTCATAAATACAAAAACTTGCATTAGTATATTTCTAAAAATTTATAATTTACACAGATTTCATTCAGATATGAAGAAATTGAAATGTTGTTAAGTTAGCATTTTACGATAGTTTTTAGGACTTGACAGCCACAGAAATGTCGTCATGAGGAAGCAGTTAGCAGTCTCATCCGGAAATTTAATTTAAAATGCCGAATCATGGAATTTATTGAAAGTTTTTTTTTTTTAATCTGCTTTTACTTAAAAATGGAAAACACTTTTTAATCACATAGTTTCTGAATAAGTACACTAGCAACTCACAAGTAAATTTTGAATTGAAATTCAAAATTTTATGTGACACAGGTGCCATTAAAAAAAAAAAAACTCACCTTACAGATTTCTTTTTTCTTTATAGAATCAATTTAAAAATCATCTGAAATTTCATAATTATATTGAAGAAAAATGTTTCTGAAATGTATATTTTAACAATATTTAATTGAAATATAACAAAACATAGCGTTCCACTGGGATGCTTAATTTTTTTTAATGACCTATACATGAAACACAGGAAAGAATGTCTTAATGCTTCAAACAAAATAAAGTAAAAAATAAACAGTGTACAACATATAATTAATAGAAAATGGATAATCCAAGTCAACTAAAATTTTTAAAAGGACTTGTTACATCAATGTAAATATTCAATTTAAATTTTGATTTCTCCAAAACTGTTAAATAAAATCAATTTGTTTTCTGAATCTATTAAACAGCTTTGTTATGTCACATCATTGTGTCGGTGTTTTTTCTTTAGAGATTTTGGCGAGAAAACACTGTTTGAAATACTTGTTAGGCATAATCATGCAAAAACAGCATATAGTTTTATATTTATTATATTTATAATCAGTTTATTTTATAATACAAAACACATTTACTTCAATACAAAACACAAAATTTTCAATTTTATAAGACAAATTTCTTTCTTACTGTAAACATATATATTGTAATATTGTCTTATAAAATTATTTCTTATTCGGGCGATGACTAGGCCTATTTTTTTAATTGCATTTTAATAAAATTTTGCCAACATTATACAAATATAGAGGCAGAATAATTATAAGGAAATGCATTGCAAATATACATGAAGGAAAATTCTTACCTTATAATTACATTCACTTTCCTTTTATCCGAAATCAACATGAGCTGAAATTGATAAACATTGGAAATCACGCACGCTTTTTCTGAATTCTGGTGAGTTGGTTGGTAGGCTGCACATTCGAGTACAGGGTTCCAAATCCAAGGAGTCGCAATGCGTCCTCCGGCCGTTCTTAAGACAGTACTGTGAGGACGATCCTATCTTCAGTATTCTGGGGACATTCACAGGATAGTTTCATAAGATATGACAACTATGGGATTTCAAGGATCATTGTAGAGCGTCCGAAGGACGATTGTGGTTGTCTGGGAATGAATAATAGTTTAAACTTTGTCCTGATAATTATGTTTTATCCATTTATTTATTTATTTATTTTCTAACTGCAGCTCCAAATAGTATTAAAATTTTAAAACATCTAAAATGAGATTTTCAAAATAAGCCGAAATTTAACTACGATCTTCTATGCATACATTTTATGTATATGTTTATTTATTTATTTTCTTAAATCTATATATATTGTAAATTCACTATACTAACAATAGCTCGGTTCTTCCCTTTTTTTTATTTTAACAGGTGAATAACAGAAAAGCTGAGACTCCATGATCTGATGCCGGCCGGAAGCAGAGATCTTCGCCTGCGAAGCTGTCTGCACATCAGACGCATCGAGACAACCCCTCTTTTATGTTAAAAGTATGTACCATCTTATTATAATGATTCATTACTCATCCTTGCTTTTATCTTAATTTATTTATTTATGTTTTTTTTTTTTTTTTTTTTTTTTTTTTAAACAAAACTGAAAAAATTACGTATTTAATGCCTAATAATTATTTTTTTAAATTTAAGCAGAAAAACCAATTCTAGATGGAACCTGGAGCTTGGTATTTGCATTTTTTTTTTGTATTTTAAAATTTTGACATAGAATTGAAGCTTATTGTTGTTATTATGTTTTAAGAGAGTTAATAAGATAACATTATTATTATTATTATTATTTCATTATTATAATTTTATTATTATTATTATTTTAGCCCTACCATGTAACACTTAATCTTGTCTCCATAGGAAATTAAACGACGTTACTTCCCTTGCACTTTTAAGAAACTGAACATTCCCACTCTCAACGAATTTATGTTTTATTTAATTTTAAACTTATAATACCCCTTTTTTTATTTAAAAACATTTTCAATGATAGATCCACAGAATTACTCGCAAAGTGCTGTTTTGGCCAATTTTGCCATCGTACCTTTAGTGATTCTTTTTTTTTTTTTTTTTTTTTTTTTTTTTTTTTTTTTACAACTTATATGGGAACTTTAAGTACTAGCAATACATATATCTTATTTTTATTACACTATTCCTGAGATCTAATCTGTTTGGTTTATTTCAGCGCCCACTGAAGATATTACTGCCCAGCCATGGCCTTTCTCCAACTGTGGACTTCCTGGAAGGCGAAGCATGACCCTTCAGCTAGATCGGAAAGCGAAGCGGGCTCCTCAGCTAAAACGAGGTAAGTCTCTCTTGTAAGCATGACCTCCAATCTTCCTTGCCTGACGCCCCCCCGTCCCCTCATTCTAGCGACTCAACTGACCCAACCAATCCCACTGAAACATATCTCCGTTTGTTTACCAACACCTAGTCAGTGAGGGGACCAGAAGTGTCGTAATATCACGAGTAATCGTTTCACTCTGAGTCCTTTTTTTATGCATTACATGACGAATCCCTAAGCGAGATCCCCGCATCAAGTCTTTCTAAGTCAAAGTTATTATTATAACTCAGTGAAAAGAAAATAAACTAGATACCAACAACAATATTTTTTTTTTTTTTTAGATCCCAACCATATATTTCTTTATTATGTTTAATATCTATGTTTCAATTATCCTGTAATTTGATCATGATACACACACATCTCTTCATAAGAAGAACCGAAAACCATCAATCCCAACATTGACACTCCCCTCTTTTTAATTGCATGAAGAAGCATGAAGAATTGTCATTCAAGCTTGCGTTTGCACGCTGTCTTTCTTTTTTTTTATTATTCACTTATTTTATTTATTTATTTATTTATTTATTTATTTTTTTATGAGAATCTTATTGTAAGCTATAAAGCGAGATTGCATGATATTATTATTTCTTTTTTTATGAATTTTATCTGTCATCATAACATGTTTTCAGGACAGAAGAAGAAGCTGTATGTCACAAAGAAATTTATTTAATTATTATGTTTTACTATATTGTATGCATATATATATTTACTCGTGGAAATTTGCCCTGTATAAACTGTGTTTCATTGTTATAATATGCATTATTTTAATTTATTTATTTATATTTCAAGTATATATTGTGATTATTGTATCACTGCTCCTACTTATATAGTGTGCCAGCTGATTGTTTAATTATTTATATTGTTAGAACAAAGTTTAAATATATTGTGTTCGTACTGTAATGAACTGAAACGTGTTTCAAAATTTGTAAATAACTAATATTTAATTTGTTAAATTTATAAACCGGGACTGCAGATAACCTCCATGCCTAGTGAGCTTATAAAACTTCGTCTGGGGACAGGGAAAACCTAAAAATTTATTATGTCTATATTTTTTTTTTCTTTTGTTGCTTATTTTAATCTGACCATTTTTTTTATTAAGATTGTCCATATGTGTGTGTGAATCACGTTAAAGTGAAAAAACCGGTATTATTCATATTATTATCATTACTGACCCCAATAAGCGCTTACTTAATTTAGCTATATGCTTGCACGCCTGCAAAACACGATTCCCTGTGAATTGTCCCGTATTAATAAATTCTCTCTATGTGTTATCGCTCAAAGTACTTAAATGAAACTCTAGCAACCAGTTTCTTCATGTAGCTAGCGTAGAAAGAAATTCTCTCTCGACAACAGCATACACGAACTGGCTTTTACGCCTGTATACACTGACCCCGGAGAGAGACATAGTATGACGTCACCATACTCTCCTACTACATCGTAGCATAGAAACTTAGACAGCGCATTTCTCCTCTCTCCACGAAAAGCGAAAAGGGAGGGGAAACGGCGCTCCGACACTCGTAGCTCATTTGCATAAAAAAACATTCCTATTTCTCATCGGGGAGAGAAAGCAGTGTGTTACGGTAGAAAAAAAAAGCCCTCGCCTCCGAATGGGTTACGGGGGAAAAAACCGCTTTCTCCGCCGAAGAAAAAAAAAAGCTGTCCCAACAAATCGCTTTTATTGTCAATGCTGACCTCTGCTACTTCAAATAACAGAGTAATTTATACCTAATTAACATTTTTTTTTTTTTTTTTTTTTTTTTTTTTTTTTTTTTTTTTAGTACCTCTAGTAAGATCTTCGAAACAGTAATCATTTATTTACAAAGTAAAAAAAAATATATATATACATATTTATTCAAAGTTCGGCGTATAAGTTGATAACCCATCGTGTACTTAAGTGTTTTTACTGCATAGAACCCGTTTTATCCGAATCTTCTAAAAGTTTTTCGACATTCCTTGTCATTTTAGGCGCATACAGATGCTGTATGTGTCTTCTAATCGTAGGCGCATTTTTATTGAATTCATCCTGTAATACATAATTATTGTTACGAACTACTTTTACTACTATAAATGGCCCTTCGAATCGCGGGTGAAGTGCTCTGGGTTTGCCAATAACTTTCATAAATACTCTTTGACCCAGACTTAAACTTGTAGTCTTCTGGAAATCATCTTCTTTAATGTATTCGCACAGCATTTTTTGTTGATTTGCTAATGCTTGTTTGTACACTTCCTGCATATGTTCTAGCCTATTCTTAACATATGTTAGTGTGCACATTTCGTCGGGAGAATTATAAATCGTAAACTGATTTCTTATCTCTCGACCGAAAAATAGTTTAGCTGGTGAAAATCCGGTAGCCCTGTGTAGTGATGTATTGTAATGTAATTTAAAATAGTCGAGACGCGTGTCCCATTCTAATGTCGAATTGCTCATAGCTACCAAAGATGATTTTAATATTTTGTTCGTGATCTCTACTAAACCGTTTGCGCAAGCCTTATACAGGCTCGTAAAATTTAAATTTATTTTAAGAGCACGCATATATTCCGTAAACACCGCCCACCTAAAATATTTCCCATTATCCGCGACAATTTCCGACACCAATCCATAAGAAGCAAAGTATTTATTTAAAATATTTAACAATGTTTGCGATTCCACATTCCGTACCGCAACTGCCTCTAAAAATCGTGAACCCGCATCTACAATTGTAAATATGAAACAATTTTTACGTAGTGTCAGAGGTAATCGCCCAATCACATCGATATGTATAGTTGCCGCAATTTGTAGATTTCTATCCATTTCCTGAATCGGCACTTTAATTGTCGGATGTTGTTTACTTTTATTGCACCTTACACAATTACTGCAATAGTTTTTGATATGTTGGTACATGCCATACCAAAACAACCGCGATTTTATTGTTGCATAAGTTTTTGCAAATCCAAAGTGCGGTCCATGTGCTTCTTGTATAATTGTTAACTTTAAATCATCTGGAACTATAATTAGTTCAGGGTGTTTTGCACTTTGTTTTAATATTCAGAGTTTCTTATCATTTAACGCAAATTTTTTATTAAGTTTCTTGTTTTTGCCTGATTCAATCTTTTTAATGATAATTGATAATTTTTCATCTTGGTACTGATGTATTTTTATATTTTCGTCAGAAAGTTGGGGAATAACTTTAAATAAATTGTTTTGTAATTCAGTTTGAGTAGTAATATTGCATATGTTCCTACTTACGTAATCTGCAGGATTAATTTTCCCTTCTAAAAATTCAATAGTGTAATCAAAGTCACTAAGGTTTAATATCCATCTAGCAACAATGTCCGATTGATTTTCTAGTTTTAGAGGATAAGTTAAGGCTTTGCTATCCGTTAGGATAGTGAATTTTCTACCAATGAGAATTGATTTGAAGTGCATGACAGCCTCATGAATAGCTAACAGCTCAAATTTTAAACTCGGATACACAGATTCAGTTTGTTTAAGTTTGCGTCCAAAAAATTCTATTGGGAATAAAAACCCATTATCCTCTTGCGCCAAAATGGCTGAGATTGCAACTTTTGATCCATCTGTGATTAAGAAAAATTCCTTGTTAAAATTTGGTGGTTTTAACGTAGGATTATTTATAATGGCTGCTTGTATGTTCAAAAATGCCTGATCTGCTTCCTTAGTCCATTTAAATCTCGCACTGTCTTTTGTCATTTCTACCAAAGGGTTAACTATCTCCGCATAATTATGAATGAGGGTTCTGAAATAATTGGCTAATCCAAGCAAAGATTTAACCCCTCTCTTGTTTTTGGGACGCACTAAACGCTGAATTTTCCCCACATTTCTGTCAGAAGGTGCATATCCATTTTTATTAACCTTAAATCCTAGAAACTATCTCCTCTTTACAAATCTGAGCTTTAGAAGGCTCCACAGTTATATTATTATTTATAAATGTTTGCAGGACCTCCTGTAAAAGTTTAAGCATTTCCTGCGGATTTTCGGCAGCTATTATAACGTCATCTAGATAGTAATTTACTTTGTCTTTGGGGAAATGTCCTAACACTTTATCCATTAATTCTGCGAACTTGGTGCTACTGATCTTCAATCCGAAATTTAAACGACATGGTGAAAAAACGCCATATTCTGTAACAAATGCTAATTTATGTCTGTCCTGTGGCCTCAAATTTATTTGAAAAAAAGCTGAGTGAAGATCTAAAACCGAATACAGTTTTTTTCCACTCATTGCCTGTAAAATTGTCTTTGCGTCGGGTACCGGGTAAGGAAACCCTTCCAATATCTCATTTAAAGTTCTATAATCTACAGCCATGCGGTATCGAATTTTCTCCTTGTCAGTACTCTTTTTTTTAACAAAAAGTACGGGGAATGCATAATCGGAATCCGATTTTTCTATTATTTTATCCTCCAAAAGTTTGCGAATCTCTTGTTGTGCATAATCTTTCGCCGCTTGTTGAGTCTTGTAAGGCTTATGCTGAATGGGGAAATTATGGCTAAGTGTCACTTTTGGAATGACTAAATCTGTTTGACCCAAAGTTTGGTAAGATTTAGAAAATGCGTGGGCATGTTTTAGTAATAAATTCGCTACTTCCTCTTTAAGATCCCCCGATAAATGATCAATTTTAAAATCCTTGATATCAAATTCTGCTTCTCTCAATGCTCTAGTTTCCTCTAAACTCAGATTATTGATTTGATAAATTTTCCCGTCCTCGATATCATTTTCGTTTAAATTATTTTTGCTATCAAAATTTGTGATAATGTGTCCTACCTTCGCATTTTGTTTAATTATTTTCTTTTCTCCGCTGTTATTTGTTATAATAATATTAATTCTGTTTGTACTCTTAACCTCATGAACTGACTGTTCAGAAATCAAATCCCTAAAATCTTCCAAAGGTTCAAGTAAAATCAATTGATTTGGTTGATTGGAACATGGACAGTTCAATGGCATAATTTTTACTTCCCCTGGCTGAATGTGAATATCTTTCACACTTGTTGCGAAAATTTCCGTATTAACTCGTTTAACTTTCTTCGTGTTTCCTTTATTTGATTTATTTGTGACTACCGTATTATCATTATTTTTATGCAATACATTAATTTGACTGTTGTAGTCCTTGTCCTTCTGTGGTTCCAAAGACAACCTAGTATTTTTAAACCGCAATGCTTTTTCATTAAAGTCTAAAATCATTCTATTTATTTTCAGATAATCATATCCTAATAACATATCATAATCGCCCTGAAAACTTTTTGATGTTACATAAAATGTACCGGTTGTGAAAATGTTGTTTATTTTAAACGTTAATTTTATGCAGTGTCTGAAGGATATTTTGGAGTTATCAAAAGATTGTATAGTTATACGATTACCTAAATATTTTATTTTTGCTTCAGTTTCTTTTAGAGATTCAAAAATGTCCGGTGATAAGAGGCTGACAGCTGCCCCTGAATCGAAGAGTATTTTCACTGAAATCCCATAAATATCTAATTGTATGATAGGTAAACTATCTTCCTTAGTAGAATTTACACTTGAAATCAGAGCTGTTTTATTCCTTTGTTCATCCCATTTCGGTTGTTTTTTCTCTTGTAAATTGTACCCCTTCCTAAGGGATCTACCCGGGTACATCCTTTCTTTATTTTGAATTGTAGACCCCCTTATTTGTTTTCCGATCGATTATTTCTATTATTATCTGTTTTCGAATTATTTCCTTTACTTCTATTGTCTTGCATGGTGTTTCGTCTGTTATGGTTGTTTTGACCACGCCACCCTCTCGTATTACCTCTCCGAAAAGGTTGTTGCCGATTTGTATTATTGTGTTCGGCGTAATACTCATTATTAGGGAATATAAAATTTTGATTAGGAGCGTTTTGGCTGCTAAAATTATCCCTCGGATACCCATGATAATTGTTATAACCATGATTATTGAACGGAGTGTAATTTTGCGTCGAGTAGGAACCTGGAAATCTCGTGTTTCCATGACCATAATTTTGGGTCAAACCATTTTCATTTTGAGTGTAATTTTGCTGCATACCTGTGTTAAAAAAATCCTGTCTAAAACCTCTATTACTCTTTAAATTGTACCAACAATAGCTAATGTCATGCCTACCATCATTGCAAATTTGACAAAATTTCTGTGATTTATTTCCTTCAGTTGTGTTTTCTTTATTAGTCAATTTCAAATTATTTATTTCCATTTTAAGCTCCGATATGGCAGTCGATTGATCCGCATTTATTTTTAATAAATTTTCGCAAAATTCATTTTTTTCTGTACTCGCTATAGCTGAAACTGCATTTATTTGTTCTAATGTTGTTGAATTGAAAGCATTTTCAATAGTTTTAGCCTTTTCGCATAGACGCGAAAAATCTTTATTTTCCGATTTTCGCAATTCTAAAGAAATATTTGGGGAAATTGCTTCCAGAAACTTATTAATTTTAATTAAATCAAAAAGTTTTTTAGCTCCATCCTCTGTTGCATGCCCAGAAGCATTCAGATAGTCCGATGCTGCTCTTTCAAATTCACTTATAAAATCAGTAATAGACTGATTTCGTTTCTGTTTAATAGAATTAAATTTTGTTTGCGAATCTGCAAATGAATCCTTTTTTTGAAAAATTTTAGTCATTTTTGTTTTAAATTGTTTGTAATCAGTTTCATTATTTAGACTATCATCTGAAGCAAGTTTATCGCGAGCGTCCCCTATAAATTTTGCTTTTAAAATTTGCAATTTGAAGTCTTCTGAGACTTTTACTTGGTCTGTTAGAGTATCAAACTCTTTCAAATAAAAGACGACATTTTTTACTTTTTTTCCATCAAAGGGTAGTATTAATGTCAAAATATTCGCTAGATCTGGTTTAACTTCTGCCATATTGTTATCAGTTAATTTGTTTAATGCTTCCTGCAATTGCTTCCTTGTTTGTACCCGTGAGTTATCTCTATTAACGGATTTTCGTTTTCTCCCACGCGACATATGCTATGCACCAATCAATACACATAAATGTACAATTATCACAATAACAAGAAAAGAAATATGTATGTATGAATATTATTATACAATACATAATACCATTATTTAAATTTTCTTTGCTTTACCACATAGTGTGATAATTTTAAAATTATTATATTTCTTTAATTACACTTATTATCATTATTTTTATTTTATTTTATTCGTTTATTTATTCATTTATTATTATTATTTTTTTATAATTTGCATTTTGCTATTGTTATGTATATTTTTTTTTAATTTAATTTTATACATATAGAAACCAATTCAAAATAGATAACATACACCATTTCTAAGAATAACAGTTTAAAATTAACAGCATGATTGCCAGAATATTTTTATAATATTAATATCGAAACAAGTTACAAATGCATAAAATATCATAGTATGTGCTATCTTTACTATATAGCTATAAATATACAACCCTAGTTAATATCTGAAACACCTATATATAGATATACATATCAAACTTGAAAATGCCATTCTCAAAAATTAATTTTGCCAGAGGTTTACTTTGTGTACCCAGTGAGGTGGGAATAGTTGTTATTATGATTAGATATTAAATTATGTAAGATGATTTTATACTAAAAGTCACCACGAGTTGTGAATAGTTAATTTATTATATACCATAGCAAATGTCCATTACAATTTAGAATCCGAAAAGAGGGTAAAAAGAGAAAAATGATATGAAGTTAACGGAATATACATATGAAAGAAGAGAAATTTCATAAATACTCTAAACATAGTCATAATATATTTTAATTAACCCAAGGAAATATCCGTGAGGGAACTTGGCACCACATTAATTATTATATAAGATGTTGGAGTGAAATAGACCAGCAGTTGCTTTTCCACAAACCACTCATATTCTAACTCTAAATATATATATTTTTCTTAGCTGAGTGACTTTACGTGATCGTATATATAATCCCTAGCTAGAATGATAGGTCCTATGCTGGACTTTAAGGAGCGATATTTTACTTAATCATCGCCAAAGCGTTGTGAATTTTTAGTAGACATTCTAGCTTATAGGATTCCCTTAAAATCTTTAGAGTTTAATCATCAAAATATAAAGAATAACTACACTCATTTTACTAGGAAGAATGATAAAAGGGAATTTTAAATTAATTAATTTATTTGCAATTCTATTAAATTACATACAATTTCCAATACCTTCAAATGTTACATAATTTATTTTAAGCATCATTTAAACTAATCTAGAAACAGATGCTACATATATTAAAGTTATACATTACTCACTTTCCCATTTCCTCATCTGGGTACAAAAATCCCTAATCATAAAACATGTAATATAAATATGGGAACAACAATATACATTGAGCATTACCTGTTCTCTTTTTTTACATCAGCAAAGATGGAACATCCACTAACTTTTTTTTATCACTGACTATTTTTTTACGTGCAGAACTCACCAACACTCTCATTCTTCTTCCAACAAGAAAACTGACTAACTTCTCTGGGAAAAAAAACTGGAGGCGGACTTCTAATTATCATATTCAGATTTTTTTTTTTTGGGGGGGGCATCATTCTGGCCTTCGGAAAGCCCCTTAGCCAATCTGTGATTAGCCCCACATCTGATTAGTATCATGAACAAAGCTATTTGCACAAGGGTCCTACATGCTCCTCCCCTGGTCAGGCTGAGCTGACATTTGCCCCGACGTCCCTTGCCTCCAACATTTTCCCAGAAGTGGCCCCTTCAAGGGGGTAAGAAAAGGGGCGCAGTCCTGCGGACTGTCATAAATATTTTTTGTGACTGGCTATAAACTATAGCCGACGTATACTGTCAGCCCCATTGTATGGGCTCCCCAGCTTGGCGCCTCATGACTGCTCAACAATTAATTATACAGAAAATCATACATCTCTGTAAACAAAATTAGTTACTTTTTTTTTTTACACAAAATAAAATTTCACAAAATTTTACTTTCACTACAACAGTTATCAGTCACACATTGTACAAGCTATTGACATCTTGGTTTGGCGCATTTCTAGCGATCTTGGAAATTTTCGAAAAAACTGAACAATTTACAATACAAATAAGGTTTTTGTTTCATTTTACTTACCCATCATACGTGGTATAGGGTAAGTCTTGCAATCGTTTTGAAAATCGAAAATTTTTTTTTGACGGATTTACACTTTTTAGATAGTGGAGATTCCGAAAAACATATTTTTAGAAAAAAATTTTTGCCGTCCGTCTGTCTGTCTGTCTGTAAACGCTCTATCTCCCAAACAAATTGAGATAGAGACTTGAAATTTTGTATGTAGTTAGTATGTAAAAATGGGACGAACCCTATTTAATATCAGCAACCTCGATAATCCGGAACTATTTTTTTCGGACTCTCGAAAAATTCGTTCTGATGAAAGGTACATAAAAATTTTCGAATTTTTTTGTTCTAAGGAATGGACGTAAAAGGCAATAAAATAACACACATTTTGCATATAGAACGAAGTCGATCGGATTATTAGTTGCAGAGATATTTGTAATCTTATTTTTCACATTCTTCGATTTTTCATGACCCGGTATTTCATTCAAATTTCAATTCAGAAGTATATTTTAATTGGAAATGAGACGCTTAATCCGACGCAGTTAATTGTTAGTTAATAGAATTATTATTTTTGGAGTTATAAGGATGTTTCTTTTACGCAGTTGGGTACTACTTGAGTAGTTTGGCGTTTTATATGATTTGTCGAAATTGGTACATCAGCAGTTCTTTAATATAGCATTACTATGTATATTAACAATATTTAAATTTTGTTTATGAATTGCAATGCATTGTATAAATAGTTTTCACATGTTTTATTTTCATATACATATCCATGATGGGTAAGTATTACGGTGGCCTCCAACGACTAGTTTATAATTGCAAACAAACATTGACTAAAAATAAATATAAATGTAAATAATGTTAATTAACTATTTTAATAAATTTAATATTAAATCATGCTTTTGTATTTCATAGAAATTAACCTTTTTTCATTAAAAATTTTATATAAAATATTACGATCCTTTCCATAACTTCAATGCATAAATCATTGTTAAAAAAATAATTAATGCATGCTTTACCTTTTTCATGTCATATTGTGAAATCTGTGCTCCATAATGCACCATAATAATCTTAATATGAAATTAAAAATAAGTAATACTTTAATTCTAGAACATTAATATGTTATTCATTTTTATACAACAGTATTTATAAGGTAGAAGTACTCAATGGATACCTTTAAGAAATTTCGTATAAAAATATTTTTTAATTATTAGTTAAAATGCTTATATTCCAGTGTTTTCAATATTGCATTAATCTATTAACAATAATTAAACCAGTTACACAAAACAGACTTTCGAACACTGAGACTGAGTGAGAAGTGCACCAAATCTAAACACGCCAAGCCAAGACGACAAAAATATCTATGATGTGTGACTGATAACAGCCAATGAGAACGCAGGTTTAGCCAATAATGCTAAAACATGACTATCTTTTAGAAAATCGTCCTAATGCTTTATATTTTCTTACCTTTGAGTGCAGGAAAACGCTAGGGCAGAACAATATCATTTTAATACGGAAATTGGGTTTTAAATAATCCGAGAAAATTATCCTGGAACTCAATAAAGTGATGATCTGTGAAGAAGCCCCTATTTCTGTAACAAAAGTTTTCATTGCATAGGAACTCGATTATGAAAGTTTTGCCTGTTTAGTGTATGATATAAAGCGTAACCTAGTAAATATATCAAAACTGTATATTATATATATATATATATATATATATATATATATATATCTGTGTGTAATATTTTTTTGACGTTGGAAAGAAACTGGATTCTGAATGTTTTGTTTGTTTGGTATAGAATAGAAAGCCCGAACTCGTAAATCTATAAAAAAAAAAAAAATTGTATTTTTTTTTTCTGTTTTTCATGGTATGTCTGTTGGAAAAATATATTGTTTGGTACTACATTGTTATCCCGTCGACCAAAATACTGTCAATAAATTATACGATTAAATGCCAATATTGGATGATCGTGAATGTCAATTCAATGACATTAAATACGATACACGTGTTTAAGACGTAATTTAGTGATTTTTTTTCGGCTTTTATTTGTATTTTTATTAATATTCTACTAATTATTATTATTTATTTTTGTTATTTAAAATAAAAATTATGTCAATATGCATCATTTGGCTATTAGTTTGGCGACTTGTATAAATTTTCGAAATCGTTCTACGGGATAACATAGCATTGTTTAAATCATTTAAGCTATTCAAACTATTATTCAATCTTTTGTTTAGTTCTAAATTGTTTCCAAAATTTTTTATCTTAATATACGCAACGTTAAAATATTTTTAAATAAAAAACGTATTATAAAGAAATATATTAACATTTCATTTTTTACATTTCATTTCACACTTGATCCTTTTTTTAGATATTTTTTTTTCAGCATTGTAGATACATAGCGATTTGGGGTAATTAAATGAATTATTTTAGACTAATTTTATCTTCATTGTAATTCTAATTCCCGTAACACTCGAAGAATTTAAAAAAATCAAAATTGATCATGCGACTAGCTGACAGAAATGATGTTTAACAATTAAATTTTAATCTTTAATGAAATATTACATATATTTAAAATATTGTGCCTATTGTTTTCTGAAACATTGTACGTGATTTCTATACTCGTATAAAAGAAATTTGTTTGAGAAATACACCATAAACAATAATATAGCTCAATTATGTTGCTTTAAAGAAAATAGTGTAATTACAATCGATTTCTATTCTTTTATAAATATATTTTAGAAAAAGCTAAAAGTTATGAAACAGATTAATCTTAATGAAACATAGCTTCATATTGTTTTTAATTTTTCATTTCAAATTTAATAATTTTCCAGATTTAAGTGCGAAGCTTCTTTTAATATCATGAAAATTTTCCAATCTAAGTTTTTATATTAATATTTTTAATAAAGTTTCGTTTCAAATTAAGTTAAATATGCAATTAAAATTGAAAAATCTTGACTCAAATTAAATACTGTGAGGAACATTTTGTTGAAAGATATCTAATTTATTCACGTTTCTTTGACTAAAATTTATATTGTCTCCTGCATTTTTAAAAGAAAACGAAGTTTAAGACAGATGTTTATGATGATTGTATATTTTAATATTGATAAGATTACATTTAGGAAAAGCTTTTTGAAATATACATGCAAATATATGCTAATAGAAATTTGCTCAATTCTTACACTGTTTGAAAAAAAAAAAGAATTTGGAAACAATTTATTAAATCTCATCTAAAATAAAAAAAGTTTTACAAAAAGGTTTCAAATGAAAAATGAAATTACATGTGTATATATCCGAAATAATTATTTTTTAAAGTCTTATATAATACAAAAGAAACCTTTTGTAAAGCTTACTTACAAATTAATTAATTATTAATTAATATTATTTATTAATTTTTTTATTAATTTTTTTATTTAAAATCGAAAAGAATTATTTTAATACATTTAAACTTACTTTAGCATTATTAGCATTATTATTTTTTATGTATACATTATATAATCTTATACTATCTATATATTATATACTCTAATCTATATATTATATACTCTTAATTGTTTAATTCTTATTTTTTCTTTAATCTTTTTTTAAAGAAATGTTTCACTACGTTTTTATTCAAGCTTACTAAAGACTTCATTTCACTGTGTGCCATATTTGGTACATACCTAAAGTACAATAATTTAGCTTATATTTCATAAATTTAGCAATATCACGTATCTCTCTAATTAAGAGTTGTAAAAAGAACAGAATCACGCCCATGTCAGGTGGCTGAATTAAAAAAAAAGGATTTTTCTTGAGAAATAACAAATAAATAAATAAATAATGATAAATAAATAATAAGAAATAAATAATAAATAATAATAATGATTAAATAAATAATAATAAAAAATAAAAAATAATAAAAAAAGAATGAAATTTTTAAGGTAAAGTTTACTTTCATTATTTTAACTGAGTACTTTAAAATATTAATAAAAAATAAAATAAATCAGAAATATATCCGCAGGCAAAGGACCGAAACTGTAATGTTGCTTTCTCTATAATAATAAAAATAATAATAATAACAATAAAAATTATATATATATATATATATATATATATATACACTATATTACCATTGATTATTGGACACTTGCGATTTTAGACATTTTACTAAATATCTAGAAAAATACAAGAGGAATCATCTCGAAACTCTTAGTGTATAAATATAATAGTATACGTCATACATCTCCGTGAAGATTTTTTACCGAAACTCCATAGGGACCGTCAACAAATTTAATAAGAATGAATATCTTTTGAATAACCCTGTCAAAACTAATGTAGCAAAAGCGCTCAAACTCTAGATTATGATTGAATGCCTTATTGTAATACACTGTGTTCATTTTTATGCAAATAGCATGCATACTCGCAGAGTAATTAAGGTTTTTATAAAAATGGTCCCAAATTTTTCCAAGTTTTATCCTTATCATTTTCAGAGTTCTTAATATAAAATAATATTTTTTTCAGAAAATATGACAAACAACATTGCACACAGTACTCTGTAATCAGAATTAAAAAATAATGAAAATTGTGTACAAAATGAGCTGGTTTACTAAATAATTTTTTACTGCGCATGCGTCAACGATATCAAAATTTCATTTGCATATTATGTTAGCTAAATGTATGGAGCAACTTTTGTGAAAGTCACAAAATCATAACTTGAAAATTTTGAAAATAATCGTCAATTGAATAAGTTGAAAATCCGTTATTCTCAAAATGAAGCAAAAACAAGAGGGGTTGTATCCATATATTCCTTGATTAGTGTCAATATAGAATACACAATACGGGATGTTACGACTACTTTTGGATAAACTCCCTCATTTTTTTTGCTTCATTTTGGAAACAACGGATTTTGTCCTTTTTCTATAGACAATTACTTTCCGAATTTTCAAGCTATGATTTTGAGACTTTTACAAAAGTTGCTTTATACATTTAGCTAACATAATATGCAAATGAAATTTTGATATCTTTGACGCATGCGCAGTAAAAAATTATTTAGTTAACCTACTCATTTTTCATACAATTTTTATTATTTTTTAATTCTGATTACAGGGTGCTGTGTGCAATGTTGTTTGTCATATTTTCTGAAAAAAATATTATTTTATATTAAGAACTCTGAAAATTATAAGGAAAAAACTTGGAAAAATTTGGGGCCATTTTTATAAAAACCTTAATTACTCTGCGAGTATGCATGCTATTTGCATAAAAATGAACACAGTGTATTACAATAAGGCATTCAATTATAATCTAGAGTTTGAGCGCTTTTGCTACATTAGTTTTGACAGGGTTATTCAAAAGATATTCATTATTTTTTAATTTGTTGACGGTCCCCTATGGAGTTTCGGTAAAAAATCTTCACGGAGGTGTATGACGTATACTATTATATTTATACACTAAGAGTTTCGAGATGATTCCTTATGTATTTTTCTAGATATTTAGTAAAATGTCTAAAATCGCAAGTGTCCCATAATCAATGGCAATGTAGTGTATATATATATATTGTATATATATATATAAGAGGATGACTTTTCCAACATGACTCAAAAAGTTTAATTATATATAGGAATACAAGCATTGAGATCTTTAATTATAACAAACTGTTTTAAAGTTGCATTACATTTCTATTAATTTAAATCTGTGGCTTCCGGTAAAAGCTAGCTAAGGCATATTTTTGATATTTTGAGTAATTAACGTTTAAAGTTTTCAAAAATGTCTTTTTATCATTACTTTTATAAAATAGATTAGAACTTAATAATTTTCACTACATTCAATTAGGATATAAGAACCTCTTTTTTGCCAAAATAGTTATATAAAAATGATTTTTATTAATTAAGAACCAATTAAATAAGTAACTTTTATCTGGTTATTACCGTTTAACATTTATTTTTAATAAATGTAAATAAAATTAAATATTTATTTATATTTTAAACATTAATTTCACAATTAAATACATTGCTATTTTTTTTTTACTTTTTTGTTATTATATTTTTATGTTATTTTTATAACTATAAACGATTTAAAGAAATAAATAGAAATCTTATCTGGTTATTACCCGTTACATTATGCACTTACCCAATTATTACTGTTCTTTAATTTTTAAATGAACATTTGTAGTCTTCAATTTTCATTTTTCAGTACTATGGCAGATGAAAGTACTCTTTTAAAGCTATATTTTCTCAAATAATCTCATCTTTTTTTTTTTTTTTTTTTTTTCAAAAATGTGTCTTACGTGGTTATTACCGGAAGCCACAGAAATTATGTTTCTGTAGCAGTAAAACCCGCCACTTAATGAACGCACATATCGTTCTCAGAGGTGAGAAGCTTATATATAAAATCAATTCATTGCAAAACAATATTATAAATTACAAATTGTTTAAATAGTGTACAGGCCATAAAATATGAAATTATAGCTAAAAATTTAATTTAATTTTTTTTTTTTTTTTTGGCTGTATTTGCAATTTTTAGAGCGATATATGGATTTAAAATAATTTTATCTTCTTAAAAATTGGGTAAAAAATGTGCAGTAATACGATAAGGCTTTGATACATATACATACTCTCTTAAAACGAAAAAGCTGAATTAACTCAAGTTGAGCTGAAATCCACTCTTTTCCCATGTTGAAAGGAACCTTCTCAAGAAGAGCTGAAACAACTCAAGTGAATGAGCTGTTTTTAATCAACTCATGATTGAGTGATCTCTATTTTACTCATACTTGAGTGAAATCAAATCAATAAAGGTTAAATCCAGTAGTACTTGAGTGATTTGTAATCAAGTCATACTTGAGTGAAATGAAGTCATTTAAGACTGGATCTCGTAGCACTTGAGCGATTTGTAACCAAATCATACTTGAGTGAAATGAAGTCTTTAGGATTAAATCGAGTAGCACTTGAGTTAGCTGCAGCCAACTCGTATTTGAGTGAAGTGAAATCAACTCATTTAAGAGTTAATCCAAAACTCCTTGAATTTGTAGAATTGAATAAATTCACTCTTAAAAAAAGCAAAATTGCTTAAAATTACAAAAATCTTCAAGCGATTTCTAAATCGTCTAAATAAAATCACATCATTTAAAACTAAATTCAGTAATCCTCGATTAATTTTTATCAATGAAATTCAATATAACATGGAATTATTGCCACATTTTAAAGTGTTGCAATTAAATTCTCATTTCGGATTTAAATTTCTGTTTATTGGCATTACAAGGGTATATATATATATATATAAAGAGAGAGAGAGAGAGAGAGAGATTGGAAAACTGTAACATGGATTCTCCAATATTTCTTCCAAGTCTTTAATTAACAAGACTTAAAACATTCTAATTTATATGACTGAAAGTTCTCTAATGAATCATAAAAACATTTTTTTTTATTTCTAATTCAATGAAACTGTTTCCTATGTCAATTTAGGGGAAAAGGCAATTGAATCGTTATACAAAATTAAATAGAGCTTACATGAATTTTTTATTATTCTGTCAAATCAGAAATTTTTAACATCAGTATTTTCTTTTGTTAAATTTAAAAGTACATATATTCATTAAATTGAAAATACTGGTGATCTCAAAATTGCAAATTTGAAAACACTTATTCATGCAAACTGCCTAAATTTGCATAACTGTACAACAGCACCCGAACAACATTAAACAGAATATCAGCTTCTGATGCTGTGGTGCTAATGGGATTTTTCCTTTCTTTTCTTGGGCAATTTCAAGTTTACATATTTTCTAATGATACTTATAGCTTCAGATATGCTTATATACAATTTTAATTTTTTCATTAGCTTCTGATTTAATTGCAAATAACAATTATTTTTTTATTAAAAATTTACGATTTCAATCAAATAAACCAATCTTAGGCATCTTACTAAAAAAATATTGAAAAAATAAACTTGATATCAGCCCAACGACTCAACTTCAGCACCACAATGTTAGAAGCTGATTGTTCCCCTTAAGAGTTTAGATAATCCTATGCAGAAGTTATTTTCAAATATCTTGTTTGGATTTTAAAATTTTTACCTTTTTTTTGGGGGGGGGGCATAGAATATTTGAGGATGATCTGCAAGTGGGTTAGTTTTTACTTTTGCAATTTTGGTTAGTTTTTTTTTTTAATTATTAATAGGAGTTTTAGAACCAGTTTTGAAAAAGAAAGTATTAAAAAACATAAAACCTAAATTTAAAAAAGTATTCCCCCCCCCCCCCCCACACACACACACGGCCAGTGCAGGGTTTAAATAAATGAAATTGAAAATATTTTTAAATGGATAAACATCAACCCATGATACCTTGTTGTAATTATTCCTCGATTTAAATCTCAATCAAAATCTTATATTTCTTAAACTGACTAAATTTAAAAAAAATATTTTAATTCTTTAGTTTGAAATCTGAAATGGCTTTGAAATCTTAGATAAAATAATTGTTACCCATAGCATTTATATAAGCACATTGCAATTGGGAAATGTGGAGGAATGCCATTAAAAAACTTGTATAGCTAAAATTTGGATTATGGACAATTATTTTATTGTATGAAGAACCTTTAACTAAATATTGTAGTACAAAAGTTAAATGCAGAAATAACTGAGAAATGGATTTATTGACCATGTGCAATTGTTCTTTATATCATTTAAAACATTTGTTAAAACTTGAATTTATATTCAAGAATAACTTATTTCTTCTTAATTAATCTTTTAATTTTTTATTTTATTCAATATTTCTTAAATCAACTAACTTTTAAATAAATATAAAAGCATAAGACTGCAGCATTTTATGTCAAAAGTTAGAGCCAAATGTGCAATTTAGAATGTTGCAAGAAAGGAAAAAAAACTAATTTTATTTAACAACAAAAACATTTTATTTAGCAAGAACAAAATAAACCTAACATTAATTGATAACAATTCTTTCCAACATCAGATAAACAAGTTTCAATAATATCTTTAACAGGACCTTTATAAATATAACAGTCCATTTGCATTAAACATTAAATACATAAAGAGCATATTGTAATCTGTCCACTGGTTTGTCCAACTTTTAAAATCTTAGGCAAAATAGACGCTTTCTTGAAGATCCTTGAGATTAAATAAGATTGTTGAATTTGACTCCTCACAGTAGAATTTTACTGCTCCATGAAATCATCTTCCTGTGTTAAAAGAAAATATTGAAATTAAGTTAAATAGCAATAAATATAATGTTAAGGAATGATTATGAACATATTAAAATATTTTGCAGTTTTCAGATTAAATGCTTTATAAAATTTCCCATCCATAGTCTAAACAAAAAATGAACCATACACTAAAAATTTTAGCTTTATAAATATTGCACTACTGAAAATTCAGCCAATCATGAATAAAATGGAAATTGAATAAATAAAACCTGTGCGATTACACTTATCTGCTTGTTTAAATCATGGCGTAACTTCTGATACAATCTTAAAATAAAACACCATTTTAAAAACAAATTTAAAATGAAAGTTCTTAAAGCAACATTATAAAATGTTGTTGAAAATTCACCTTTGTTGCTACTTTCAAAATGTATCAGCGTTGGCAAATACCCAACCAATACAGGTTTTTGTGGATTTTTAGTTGTTTTTCTATATATTTGCATATTTATATAATACAAGATAGAACCTACGACAATTAGACCAGGGTTGGCACGGTTTAAACCAATTGTTTTTAACTATGGTTTAAACAACTGTTTACTCCTTTTGGTTTAAACAACGGTTTAGTTTAAACCAACTGGTTTTTTTCTAAAAAAAAGAAAATTGTTTTTTTTTTCAGAAGAAATCTAATGACATTTTCTCTTTTTCTTAATAATTTATGTATGTCGATTATTGAATATAAATAACTTCTATTTTTAACACTTTATATCAGCAATAAGCATTGGATGTAGCAGGTTTAGATCATTTTTTGGGTATAGGATTAAAATCAGTTTGCATTGATGAATATATTTATTTCTCTTTAGAAAAAGCTTCGAACATGTGAATTGATCTAATATAAAATAGATTAAAAATATTCAATATTCAATAGAAAAATCTTAATTTTTTGAAAACTGCAGATTATTTAACGCAATAACATAACACAATCCATAAGATTTCAAACTGTAAAGGAAATACCCAATCTTAATTGGGGAGGTTATCTTAAGCATTAAAATCAAAATATGAAGTCGAATAAGAGAGTTTTCAAAGATTGGATGCTACTTATAGCATTTTAATAATAGTGATTTTTTCCCCCTTGTTAGTTATCTACTAAATCTATGACCAAAAATGTTGACTTCAAATTGTCATTCAAGAAACAAAATCTCAAGAAGTATTTGAAATTTATTATTTGGATAGCTATGGAGAAGAATATTTTATTTATCAGACTACTTTCAATTTACATTAAATACATAAAGAGCATATTGTAATCTGTAATTAAAAGATTAGTTATAAAGATTTTCAGAGTATCAATTCTTCACTGTATACAGCACTTTATTCTTAGAACATAAGACAGTTTGCTAATACTGTTTAAATTAAATTTAAATTTCTTTTATTTTTTACATAAATTTATTGTAAATATTTAATTTAAATCATTTTAAAATGAAGTTAAAGTTTATAATCCAATGTCTATTTTTATCAATAAATATGCATGTACAGTTGGCAAAAAAAGTATTTGTACACCCTAAATTTTTTTTATTTTTAACTAAATAAAACAGATATTTTGTCAAAAATAGTTTTAATACAGTCTGTTTACCATGTGTTTTAAATTACACAAAAGAAAATTTCGATAAAGATGTAAAATAATTTTTTAATAGGAAAAGTTTAAAAATTTTTTGCAAAAAAAGTATTTGTACATTTCTCCATCCTGATATGTACTGTGTTTTATAGTGTTTATGGTTCAAAGGACTACTTTTACAGAAACTGTTAATAATTTTTAACTTCATATTATATTTTTCTGACATTTAATCTAATTTGCTCTTGAAGTAATTGAGTATAAAACATAAAACTAGAGAGGCACCTCTAGATATATGAAATCCTATGATTGACCATAATAAAAATTTAAATTCGCAACAAGAATTTGTAAAAGCTATTAAATTACCATTTACAAGTATTGGATGTATAGTGAGAAACTATGAATAAATTAAAAGCATCGAAATTCAATGAAAACCAGGACTTCTCAGCAAACTAACAATGAGGGAAAAGGGGGTTGTTGTTAAAAAAGCTTTAAAAAATCCTATACGTTTGGTTCAAAAATGTGCTAGAGACCTTGCGACATCTTCTCGCATGAGAGTAATATCTCAAACAATAAAAAATATTCTTCTCAATGCAGATTTAAAAGGAAGAACCTCAAGGAAAAATCCATTCATCAGCGAAACAAATAGGCGAAAACGCATAGTATTCGCTTTCGTATACAGAAGTAAATCATTGAATTTTTGGAAAACAGTAATTTTTTCTGATGAGGAAAAATTCGGAATTTTCTTACCACCAAGCATTCGAAAAAATTGGCGTAAAAATAAAATTGTTCTACATCCAAAACGTATACTTCAAACTATTAAGCATGTTGGGGGGAATATTATAGTTTTGGGGTGTATAGCTTCTAATGGAGCAGGGCATTTAAAATTTATTGACAATGGAAGGACAGGTTTAACATACATTTATGTGTCGCGGCATAATTTATTAAACTGTGCTAAGAAATTAGGTGTAGAGGAAGCTTTTCACTTTCTGCAGGATAACGACCAAAGCATACTGCTGTTATTACCGGCACATGGTTACTACAATACTCGAAGATGACTGGCAACTCCTCTAAAATCTCAAGACTAGAATCCAATAGAAAATTTGTGGATGCTATTGGATGCAAAAATCCGAAAAAAAAATATGTATCAGTAAAAAACAGTTTTAAAGAAGCTCTTATTGTGTCATGGAATAACATTAACCAGAACGCTACAAAAAAGTTGGTGAAATCTATGTCAGACCATCTAGAAGTAGTCATAATCGCTAAATGAATTCACAAAAAATATTAATTTGCATCATTTTACTAAAATTTAATTAATTATATTACATTAATACAGTGTACAAATACTTTTTTTGCATTATATTTTTGTATATTTGTTTATTATAATGTAAAAAATCGATCCGTTTAATTTTGTTTTTGCTTTTATAATATTATAATGCATTAAATTAATGTATTACAGTATTTTTTGCTTAAATCTTTTATTTAATTTCATTATAATTTAAAAAAATGAAGTGTACAAATACTTTTTTTGCCAACTGTATATGTAATGGTGATTTTGAATATAGAGACACATAACTCATTGATCTTTAAGATTTTAGTCAAGCTGTAAAAGAAATTCTTCTTGATTATGAAAATTACCCGGGTGCAGGGGCCTCGCTAAGGGGGGGGGGGGCAGGGGGAGCCTCCCACCCAAACATTCGTAAATGCTGTTACACTTGGCAAATTTAATTAAAATTTTAATAAAAATTGTAGTACATTTTCTATTTTTGATAGAATTTGCAAAAGTTACAACTCTAATTGGAAATATTATTAAACTTTTTACAAATAAGAACTGTATTACATTTTCTAAGTGTGGTAACTTGGCAAAATTATAAAACGAGTTGGCAAATACGAAAATTTGACTTGGCAATTTAAGGTCTTCTCCCCCACCAATTAAAAGTCTTAGCGATTGCCCTGCCCGGGTGTCATCCTCTAAAGGGTAACACCAAATCTTTATTTGCAAATAAAAAATACAATTTTATAAGATTTTGGAGTCTAATTATGAAATAAAATGAGATTTTTAGCTCACGATGCAATACAGCTAGTTTTTTTTTTTTTTTTTTTTCTTTGCTAAAGTGAAGTTTTATACAGAATGGTGTGTCTAAATAAGATATGCACCAGGGAACAAAAACCAACCGATTCAACGAGTGGGTAACAAAAGTAAACTTTAAAAGAAAGAATTTTCTTCTACGTATAGACACGGCATTGACTTATGCAGACTATGGGTCGAGTGATGATTCACTGCTGCGGTTTTTTTATGCAGAAGGACAAAAGGTAAATGAGGAATGGTAATGTTATTTTTTATAAGAATGTAGAATTGAGATTGAAAAAATATGACATATTGGAAAGGAGGAGGAAGAGGCGGGGGGGCTTGACACCTTTTACATCTGTCCCGGGATGTCACCCATCCTAGCTACACCACTGCACACCCACTTCATCTCTGACAAGTAAATAAATTTTCCTGCCTGAGAAAACCGTACCAAACACAAACCATAAAATATTACTTGAAAAAATAATTATAAGAAAATATTGCATTAATCCTTACTATCTGTTAAATAAATTATCGGAAATAAAATACGCAATTTTATAGTTTTAGTTTACATACTACATACTTTTTTATAAAATAGTAATTTTCCATTTTATTATGCCAAATATTTTGTATAACTGCAAAGGAAGTTTGGTTAATTTACATTCTAATAGGAGTGTGTGTGTGAAGAGGGGGGGGGGATGGTTAAAAGTATTTTATAGAATTTTATGTAGCAGGCTACTGATGACTATTTCTGACCAGTAAACTTTCATGCGTACTGGTCTTTGGGACCAGTAACTTTTTTTAAAATCAATTCTACCACTGGGCTATGCATAAAAAATGTTAAGGGAAAGGGAAAGCAATGATATTACTAGGCATTTTCTAAAGAGAAAGAGGATTTGCTTTTTGGTTATCGTTGCATAATATTTAGGAAATAATACTTGCATTTACCAGTATAGAAAGACAAACTTTTGTCCACTGTTTTCGTTTTATTTATAAATTTTCATTTAGATTTAAAGCTACCTGGGAAGCAGGCTCAAGAAAACTATTATTTCTGCATGCATTATGTAACAACTTATAAATATTAAGCAGATTATTATAATACAGACCATGCATGCAATAATTTTGTCCAATAATAGTATGAAACTTTGCCAAACAAAACAGTAACACAAGTTCAACATTAAGAATGAAAAAAAAAAATCTTGGAAAATGTGTTCAAAAACTACATATTATGCCATATATGTAGCCTCTCTATATAAATATATATGTAATCCGGAGCACGTTTTTACTAAGACACTGCAAACAAGACGTAAATACAATATTTTGATAAATTTCTATGAATAAAGATATAATAATTACAAAACTTTAATACAAGGCAATCAAATAACGAGATATTTACATTGCATTAACAATTTTTACTCTGATTAAATATACTAATTTATTTTATTAAAGCACGAAAGTTTTGTAGCAGCACTGTAACACCAATTATTAATATAGAAATGCATTAAACACATCCTCAATATTACCGCGTGACACGACATTTTAATTTCAAGGTATGATACTGTTATGAATTTTAGTCTGTTAAAAAGAGAAGGGAAATTTATTAAAAGAAAGCATAATTAAAATAAAATACTTATATAAAACTTACTTACTTCGTAAAAAAGGCATTTTCAGCAAATTGTTTAGCGAACGCCGGAAGTCTCCATCTTATCTTGCAAGGTCACGTGACGAGTCAGCGGCGAAAATCAGCGCGGAAAAAGAGCTGTTTCATTATTGAGTTGAGTTGTTTAGTTTTAAAGCTGTATGAGTGGATTAGAAAGAGAAAAAATCAAACCAAGATGACTGAATCGGTTAAAAATCAACTCATTCACGATCCAATAAATTAGAACTCTTTCTTGAGCAGCCAAATCCACTCTTTCGTTTTAAGAGAGTACAATTTTAATAAAGTTGTCTCTTTACTTCATTTTTAATAAATAATTTTCTTCATTCTTAATTTATATATTTATTTTGGAAAAAAAAAATGTGATGTATGTTTTATCTTTAAATATAACATTATTCCACCAGGCTGATTTATTGTCCTTCAGGTTGATTTATTATATCATAATATATCATAATTTTCACGATCACATCACTATTTGCTTTTTTTTAATTAATGTGCTGCATTATTTTTAGATTACTGCTTAGTTGGGAATTATTATAAAAATATTTATTCATCTGTATATGTAATATTTCTTCTGTATTTAGTTTCTAAAAATGTTAACTTCTATTGTCATTTCAATTTCTTACTCGTTTAAATTTCGTTCTTGGCCCTCTTGAAACAATATATATATTTTTAAAGATAGCTATTGGAAGGACTTTAATTATCTTTGACTTTGATAAGATTTCTCCTTCTTATTTCATTATTTTTATATTCGAATTTTAGATTTACTTGAGATATTTATAATAATTTTTAGAGCGAAATTAAGAAATGTCAAAATTGTTTTATACATTTGTCAAAAGTATTTTTTGAAAGTGAGAATTAAAATTTTAAAATTGAACACAAATGTTCAAGCGAGCTTATCTTTGTTAAAGAAAAAGTTACATACTTCTTTTTGATAGAATGTATTTTAAAGAGAATAAATGAATAACAATTTTGAAATTTAAAATTGAATAACACTGAGATGCGGTGAAACACATTTTAGGAATGACCTACAAAAGCCAGCAGAGCTGAAAGGAAATGTTTGGATAAATAGTGAAATTTGAGTTTACTACGGGATATAGACTTTTAATGATTTTTTTTTCAAATTGTTTTAAAACTCATATGGATAATGACAATTCACTTTTACTGTTTTTTATTTATTTTTTGTTTTAATGTTTCACATGTATATATGAATCAACATGGATACCTTAGAACCTCTTTTTTATACATTATAGCCTCCTAAATATGCTTTCATATTAACGAGCTTCCTGATTTTTCAACACCAGTCAGTTTTTAGAAAAATATCTACTTTATTTTTCTGCAGAAATCTTGCGATTGTATAAAATGTATTTATGCAATTAAAAAGCTGATTCTAAAAAATATGGGGCTATGGGGACTATGTATCTTATTTCTTTATTTTTATTAAATAACAAAATTATAACAACATAATTTGTATTTTTTAGAGGAAATAAATATTATAAATATGTTTCAAGGTACAAAATCTCATCGGAAAAGGGACGTGCATTTATATTTTCTTGCTAATTTCAGCATGTTCTGCAACATTGCAACGATTTTTTTTTGTTTGGTAAACTATCATGCTTTGTTTTCTAGATAGGGATGAATCAAAGGTTATCTGTGTTTCGCATGTATGTGGTTTAAAATGTCATTCTACAATACCTGCAACATGACAAAATTTTAATGACAATATCGTTTGCTCATCAAAAATTAAGGATTGTAAACAAGACTTTTGTGGACACCTTCTGTATGTTAATTTCTGTAAATGTTAAAAAAATATATATTTATTTTTATTTTTTAATGTTTAAAAATAACAGATCTAAGATTATTTATTATCTGTTTGAAATTTATATTACTTACATATTTTAATTTAAAAACAGTTTTAAAGTTCAAGGTTAAAGGATTCGCAATACCGAATTATCATAGTTCAGTTAACAAAATCAAGTAGTTTAAATTACTTACACGGAAAAAAATGCATATTGTTAAATTTAATTTTGAGTATTAATTTCAGCGAATTATTAAATATTTTGATATTAATGTTTTATTTAATCCTTAGTTTTTGCGTAAAATGTTCTTTATCGAACTAAAATAATTTCCCCCCTTTTTTTAAGATGACTACTTTACCTTCTTGATGTACGCAGTTTTATATAAAGTAACGTCTAAATAATTTTGTCATCCGCTAAATGATAGAACTAGCAAGGTCTTTAAAAATGCTCCATCTTTTAAACATATTCTCATATGTGGATTTATAATGCTATGGTAAAAGGACAAATAAAAATACTTTTATTTGTTTTACGTTTATTTTAACAAAAATATTTAAATCTATTTACTCTTTTTCCGATGCACTGAAATTCTACATAGTTAAAAATATACTATTGAACGAAAATATTTCTGCATCGGTTTGCATATGTATACGGAAAAGAGGATAAGTATAAAAATACACAGTTTATTATATTGTTTTTTTTTTTTTTTTTCAGAAAAAGCCTTTTTTGTATCTCCTTTCCAATTGAAATACTTAAAAAATTACTTTGGAAAAATAAATTTACATTTAAGTTTTACATTTATATTCAGCTTTATTTATCGTTTTGGAACTTTTCGCTACATGTACAAAGTGGCCATAATTAAACTGACGGTTCTCGGATTGTTCTATAACTAGAAATGTGTTTACTCTATATTTTACGCTGCAATGCAGTTTTCTCAGTTAAAAAAACTATTGACAAAAAGTATTTCTGCATCTATATGCATATGCCTACGTTAAAGAGGATAAAGGTAAGAATTCACAGTCAATTTTGTTGCTTTTTGCAGACATAGCATTTTTGCATCTCGTTTCCTGTTGAAATAATTTTTCTTTGGAAAAAATAATTTGCATTTAAATTTGAAAATTTACATTGAAATTTAGCTTTATTTATTTTTTCGAAACTTTTCGCTACTTGTACAAGGTGGCCATAATTAAATGGACGGTACTCAGGGTGTTAATTGGGGCGTTCTAATTTCGAGAATGGTGCCGAAATTTGTAAGAAGATTAAACAAGACGGGGGATGAAGAATTCCGTGACAAAACTATTTTGTTTTAAAGATCATCACCAGGGGAATATTTGGCGCTGTGTATTCGAAAAAGAGTGTTTCAAAAAAGAATAATCAATACTGGAATAAAGTTACCGTTTATTTAGCACATCCATTTCAGGTTCGATGTGGCCGCCTTTTTTGTGGACCACATATTGAATTCTGTGTATAGCAATAACAACAGCAGATAATAATATGTATGTAGGAATATCCCGTACAGTTCACGTTATATGTTATTCTCCAATGTAGCCATGTCCTGGATATCAAAGTGATAGACCTTGGATATACCCTTGGTAACCCCATAGTCAAAATTCGCAGGGTAAAAGATTAGGGACCGAAGTGGCCATGCAGTTCGAAAACAGCGGCTAATGACTTTTTCGTTGATGTTGTGAATTTCTGTGGTAGCAGTGACTGTATCCACAAAGCAATATTTGGAGGGAGTCCATTTTGAATGAAATTAATTTCCTCAGGCACAGTTTTTGTTGAAGAGCCGGAATAACAAAGTTTTTTAGCATTTGGCGATATTTATCTCCGGTAACAGAACAAGTTACAGATCCTGAGAGATTAAGTTCTCGTAGAAGAATGGACCTATGATCATATCTGCTGTGAAACCACACCAAACAGTTACCTTTGATAAATGTAAAGAAATTTCCTTGAATGCTCTTCTTGACTTGTTATCCCGAATTCCACAGTTCTGAGTATTTAAAGTTCCATTCAGGGAAAAGTGGGCCTCGTCTCCCCTTAAGATTTTCCACAGCGAAGCTTCATCGAACTCCATTCTGACTTGAAAACTGAGAGCAAAATTCGATCACATATTATGGTCTATGTGACGTAACTCTTGTATACGGCTGACTTCGTACGATTAGAAATGGATAGTCTTTCATAGGATTTTCCGTACCATATAATAAGGCATATTCCGCATCAGATTCCAAGTTATCAAATAAGCACTGGAAGTTGTGGCAATTTTGCTTCGTGCTTTGTCGATAATCGCCATTCCCACTTCATCGATTGTTTCCTGACATACGGGTTTTCGTCCTCTGCCTGACTTAACCTTTAAAGAACTTGTTTTTTAAAACTTCCCTATCATAACTATAAAATCATTAACTGACATAGGACCATTCCTTTACGCTTTTTTGAATCGTTTCTAAATCCACGAAGAGCGGCTGGCATATTCCATTGATTGATGTAAAAGTATTTGACTAGTAGATGTCGCTCGACTAAAGAAGGAGACTTTAAGAAAGATAACTTTTAGTGAAATTGCTTCTAACAGAATCACATTAATTTTTAAAGCGAAAGAAGCTGGCACTGGGCCAAAAAATGTAACATGAAATTTGAATAAAGAACTTCTTCTGGTGTTCCTTTCTCGGGGCCTGCGTAAGTAAAATTGAAAAAAAAAACTTTAGCAGTGTTAATGTAATTTTTTTATCTTTTATAATCTGTTACAAATTTGAGCTCCGATTAAATTGCAAAATTCGTTGCGTAAACAGTACTTTTACTATAGGTACTGATTCTTTATTTCTTAAAACGCTCCTTTTCAAAGGTTAGATTGGAACTATTCACTTTCAGATGACATTAAAGATGAATGTCGACGCTTTATCCGAACGCTTCAAAATATAAACAATTTAAAAATCAATCGTTTTGTTTTAAATGAAGCTCCTTCGGAAATTGAACTGCACGGCTTTTCTGATGTGTCCGAGCTTGCATATCAAGCAGCGATTTATCTAAGCTGTTTCACAAAATTTAATACGTCTTTAAATTTACTTTGCAGCAAGTCTAGGATTGCACTATTGAAACCTTTGACGATCCCACGATTGGAAATGTTTACAGCTGCCTTATTGTCTCAACTAGTATCTAAAATAATGAATGTACTAAAGTTAAACATCAGTAAAATAATATTATGATGTGATTCTACCATCGTCTTAGCATGGATTCAGACTCCTCCTCGTCTACTTAAACTTTTGTGGCCAACAGAGTTTACAAAATTCAAGAGTTGACTCAGATTTTTCAATGGAAAAATATACGGACAACACAGGAGACCTTGTATCTCGAGGACTAACCTTCGAAAAATTAATTGATTGGGACCTTTGGTGGCACGGTCCTCTCTTCTTTAGAGAAAGATACAATGAATCTAATCAGAACATTGATTTAGAACAATTTTTTATCAGAATTAAAATTAAAAAATAATACTACACTAATGTGTTTAAATTCTACTGAATTTTTAAATGCAATTTGAAGTATTAGATATAATTATATTAAAATATTAAGTGTTTTAAGTTATATTTTCAGGTTCTTAGATAATACAAGAAAATAGGCTGAAAAAAGAAATGGACACGTCAGTACAGAAAAATTGTCAAGAGTTGAAATATTTTGTATTCGCGAGATTCAAAAGATTGAATTTAGGGCAGAATATACTGCATTGTTAGAAGGTAAGCAAATTTCTAAGAACAGTAAATTGCGAATCGTTAAACCCATTTTTGGATGCAGATAATGTGCTAAGATTAGGAGGGCGTTTAGATAATGCAGACATAAAGTTTGCTCAAAAACATCAATATATTCTGCCAGCTAAGGGTAAATTGTGTAGCCTAATTGCAATTTACTATCATAAAAAATATCTTCATATAGGTGCACAAGCATTGTTATGCTACTTGAGGCAAAAATTCTGGCCGCTACGTGGAAGAAATTTAGTTAGAATAATAACGCATGAGTGTGTAACTTGTAGTAAAAGCAACCCCTTAACTATGCAACAAATCATGGGTTCCCTACCCACAGAGAGAGTACGTTCTAGCGCACCATTTAATTACGTGGAAACAGATTTTGATAGCTACTTTTTCATAAAGTATAAGGGACAGAGAAAGGGAATTCTTAATAAGGTGTATTTGGCAATTAACTAAAGCAGTGCATCTCGAACTAGTGTCAGAATTGACTGCAGATGCATTCATTGCCACCTTAAAAAGGTTCATTGCTAGGCGAGAAAGGTGCGCAGTAATCTTTCAGATAATGGAAATATTTTTGTTGGTGTTAACGCCGAGTTACAGAGACTCCATAATTTAATAAGTCATCCTGAAGAGAAATTAGCGAATTATTTGTGAGAAGAGAATATTATTTCGAAATTTATTCCACCCAGAGCACGTAATTTTGGCGGGTTTTGAGAGGCAGGAATAAAATCGGTAAAATATCATCTAGAGCGAGAGGTATGTAATGCACGGCGAACGTTCGAAGAGTTATTAACTGTTATTGCTCAAATAGAGTCTATATTAAATTAACTAGCAATCACCTGGTTACTTCTTAATCGGAAGGCCTATGACAGCCATCGTTGAACCAGAATTAATTAATGTAAACGAAAATAGGCTCTGTAGATGGCATAGAATTTCACAATGATATGGAACCGTTGGAATAAGGAGTATTTAAATACGCTCCAACAAAATGGTAATTTGAAATGGCAATTTGAAAAAAAAATAATGTAAACATAGGAACCTTAGTGTTGATAAAGGAAGATGATCTTCCTACAAATAAATACTTACTAGGACGCATTATAAATATTTTCCCAGGTGCAAATGGTAAGATTAGGGTTGTAGAGGTTAAAACCGCAAAGGAAATACTTAAAAGAAGTATTACAAAAATTGCGTTATTGCCACAACAAGTCTCAGAGAAGTAATTACGAAACTTTAAAAAAAGTTTCGTTATGTATTTTTCTTTTTAGTTTTTTCTATTGTTGTATTTTCATAATTGCATTATTCATTGTTAAAAGAAAATTGTTGTATTCTATCATATTACTTAAGCATTTGTAATATTAAAATTTTGTATTGTATAATTTATTGAAGTTGACCCTTCAATGTCGAGGTGTATGTTAGAGTTACTTGTAATTTATATTTGGAATCTGGCATCATACTTTGTTCGCTAATGTATGTAACTATAGAAACGCAAATCGTCTGTGCTTCCTAGTTGTTTTGTTTTTTCATAAGGACACGAAATGCTTCGCAATGTGTTCAAATAAAGTAGGTACAGTACATTAAAGCATGTGAGTTTATTAATTACGTTAATGCGCAACGCCGCTACACTGCATATAAATTACAAGAAAAGTAATAGTTAAGAGATTATAATACTCGATGAAAAAAGAAGTTCAATTATTTGCACAATAGACACAAAAATGTTAATATTCGTTTCAAAATTATTTGAATTATGTCAATAAGAACACATATGGCACCATCAATAAATGAAATTTTATTATTAGAGGCTTTTTTTATCAAATAAAAATTACTCAAAAACTGCTGTTTAAACAACTAAAACATACAACATTTTTATATGTAAAAAGTAGGACAAATTGGGCGAAGAGACTGCTACAGTTTTGGGTTTTATTAATAAAATGTCATCTGTTGGTTTTATTTGTTTTTTATTGATTTCTTGCTAAAGTTTGAACTCTTGTGTATGATACACAGAAAATAATTTATTTTTAAGAAATGATAGAAAACATTATTTTGTTTTTCTGAAAAACTTGCAGTTCGGCAGCTTGCCGAAGATATGGTTGAGATGACCGACGGAAAGATTGCGGTTCCTCCACAGACTTGAAGAAGTGGAGAGGGGCGGCCATTTATGCTTTTCAGAAAGGGCAAATAACTGTTCTCCGAAAAACATAAGATTTATTTCTTTGGTAAGATTTAGACATATATTAAAACTTACATTGGCAAATAGCGAACTCGAGTACAAGATTTTAGTCATTTACCAGAAATGTTAAGACAAATAACAATAAAAAAGCATAAATAAATATTTGTATAAGAGCGGAAATTGAATTTAAATTATCAGTAGAAAACCCTCTTGCTTACAACTGAGCGACGCAGCATATTCCTTCAGTGCATGCGCAAATGAAATCTTGTATAATACGGCATCTTACTTTAAATTACGCTGTATTTATGTATGTATTTGTCACATCTGAAAAATTGAACTTCCATATATATCATGGTCGGTGAAATCTGACAGAAGGACATTTAATATAAGGTGGTGTCGTTCAAAAAATCATGAGATGACGACATAGATATTTTATTGTTGCATAGTTTGACTAAGCCACTCCACATAACATTCCAATTTCGAGCAATACATCACAAACGAATGGTGGAATACTGGCAACTCGCATCTTGATGGCGAAACAACCAAACATTCTTTTTTTATTACTACTGGCAACGGTTCATTTTTTACAAGTGGAAAATCAGACGAATTCTATCTTCTAAGTCTGCATCAATGCATTTTAAGCGGCGAAAATCGCCTTATAGCCCAGTCCCGCTCGAGCTGAGGCGACCCATAAGTGCCGAACAATCAATAAGCTGCATGCGGGCGGAGAAGGAGGCATATCCAGCTACGCCATTGGGTAGTAACTGAAGCTTCACGTCAGAACACTTTCAAAACCTGCGGAAGCCCACAAAATTAAACAGAGGCAAAAGGCCCACAGATTAATATTTACAAATAAGAGATTGACATTTTAATAATACAATATATTATATACAATTGTATATTATATATAATATATAATATACAATTGAGTTCCGTTTTAGAAAAATAATAGTATATTAAGCCGAATTAAGGAAAAGGGGGAACTTTGCTGATAATTTAATTTTAGCATATTACTGAAATATAAATAAAAGTACATTGTTTTAAAAATTTGGAGCGAAATCGAAAAGGAAAAACGAAAAAAATATTATCTCAAATATCTTCTACTATCCAAAAAGACGGGTGAAAATGTAAGTCTGAGACCTGCAAATTCACGAAAAAGGTTGTGACACGGACTTAGATTACAAGGTTGTCGACAGAAGTAGTTGGGATAAATAAAAAATTTGAATTTTGAAGAACAAGGAATTTAAATTTAGTAGTTTATAAAGTTACAGATACAACATAGAATCTTGTTCAAACATACAAATTATAAAGAAAATAAAAATGTAGAAAATTACACACAACATATTAGTTAAATTATCTTGTTTCCGTAATCTTTAACAGTAAAATGAAAATTACAAAGTTGAATAATACTTGACATCAAAAACCCTTTTTCAACATTACTAGAAACAAGTTCATAAGCTGATAGGCTCATTAAATCATTTAAAATAATTCAAAATTGTACTCTAAAAAAGTCAAAATTTTGGAATTGTAAAATTTATTTCCTACTTTCAATGAGATCTAACTATATCATTAAATAAATCAATGAATAATGTCTTTTCTGTCTTATGACTGACTAGTCAGTTTGCTTTTGAATAGGATTCCACCAATGTAAGCGCTATAGCTTCATTTTTGGATTTTGTAAAAATCTTCTTATAAGTCATATTTATATATAATAATACATTTTATAATGGATTAATACAGAAATAAAAAAATAACAATGTAAATAGTACATAGTTGTAATAAAGAACATAATAAGTAAAAATATCTGTATAAGTAAATATCATAATATGTATACGTATATTTTACATAAGGTATTCTTTAAACTCCAAAATTTTATTTCATCTTGATTATCTCATCTCATGTATTGGTAGCAAAAATTTATCATAAATATTAATATTATGTTGTTATATTTGCATACGAAAGTTTTGGTTTGTTTATAGGAATACTATTATTATACAAATATAAATAAATAAATAAATAAATAAAAAATAAATAAATAAATCGCGAAAATAAGTTATTAACATATAAAAATTGTTTTTATTCGTTTCCAAAAATGGGTTGAAAAAATTATTTATTTTGCTACTATTTTTGAAAAAGAATAAATTAAGACACTTATGAAGATAAAAATATATTTGTAGAACTAATGGTAACATGAAATAGTTAATCTAATATTTTCCGTTATGTTAGTAAAGAGAAAAATTATACAATACAATACATGTTATTTTTATCCAGTTATTTAAAGAAAATAGATTTAGGATACAACACATGTATACATATTTTTATATTTAAAAATGTATATTCATTTTCTAAATTCATCATAGTTCAAACAATTTGCTTGAAAAAATGCTCTAGATAATTTTTAAAGCAGCATTAAATTATGAAATAAATGCTTCGTGAGACATTTTTAATTATTCAAATTTTAGAGCATGCAAATAAAATAGATGCATTTGAGATTAAAAAATTAATACAAATTTACTAGAAAAAAATACAAATTTCTTGAATTCTCAGTAAATACATAAATATTTATAAGGACATATTAGATTTATTTCAAAATTTATTTTAGTTTTAATGATGGGATTTTAATTGGAGAGTTCAAAAATGATTTATAAATAATTGAACAATTATAAAGTATTCATAAATAGTGGAAATATACTTAAGTATCAAAACATTATAAACTAACATGTTACAAAATTATGATGAAAATCGAATAAAATTGAAATGATATAGTTAAACTTTTTTTCCAATTACTTGTATGCTTTTCGTAAAAGTAAATTTTTATTTATGCGTTACTTTATTAATCTCTTATTATTTCTTAGCGAGAAAACTCATTTTAATAAACGATTCGAAATTGCACTGGATTTAATTGCAAAATTTTGAATCACTGGTGAAACCTATACAAAAATTTCCCTAACATTTTCTTTCGAATAATAATAATAATAATAATAATAATAATAATAATAATAATAATAATAATAATAATAATAATAATAATAATAGTTAATAGTAGTAGTAGTAGTAGTATATATTGATTAAAAACTGTTAGTTACCAGTATGAAAAAAAATCATCTTAAAATGCATATATGTGTAAAAGTGCTATGACTATTTTCAATTTCTTTAAAATTTTAATTATGTATTTATATATTCATTTTTAAGTAACTAACATTATCACTACCGTTTCATAATTAAGACGTAAATAAAGTTCTTGCGTCAAGGCTAATTTTAGGAAAGATTTTCCCCACAGAAATATGAAACTTTGTAACTTTTCAAAGAAATGATTTTTAAGCACGTTAAACCTGGCGGTTTGCAGCTCGCAATAAGCAAATATAATTAATTTTTTTTTAAGTGAACTTTTTTATTTCTCATTCAAATTTTCATTAATCCAAACATATTTTTTTCCTATTTGGGAAATATGTATGCATATACATGTATATGTGTGTTTAAACTGCCAATTATAATATTTTATTTCAATAAAAAACACTTACATGAGACTATTGAAAACGCATTCAGTGATGTATATTAAAGTGCTAAAGCAGGAAATTTAGAAAATTTTACCATCATAAATAGGATTATACGTAAATATTAAAAAAAAATAAATAAAAAATCATAAAAAAATAAAATACAGTGAAATCTGTGTAAGCCGGATATCTGCCTAAGGCGGAAACATTTCAGAGTCCCTCATTTTTTAACATAGAGATTTCCGAACAATCTCTCTAAGGCTGAAAGAATCTGTGTAACGCGAAACCGGACATTCATTTTGGGTACCAGGTAACAAATTTACTGCTTAAGACGGAAGAAAATTTTCCGGGAAAATATAAATGGAAAGAAATCTTTTCTTTTTATAATGAAATGTATTGTCCAGTCGTATTCCCAGATGTTAAGAAAAGGCGTCACTGATTGCTGACAGTAGTTTGGGGATTATATCATTATTGTATATGACTGGGAACTGTTGAACAAATGAGTCACGTGATTTTTGACAAGTATAATCTTAGGTTACAATAAGACAAAATAATCTGTTTAAAAAGAAAGGATTGCAACATTAACAATTTATGGAAAATTTCAGCACCCTTTCATGGTCTTCCGAAATAGCTTTGTTCCTGGTCAGCTGCTATTTTTTTTTGTCCTATAATACAACGAAAGTTGATTTCTTCCTAGAATTTCAGACAAAAAGAATATTGCCACAACTTCCAGAAATATCTACAAGATCTTTCAATACGTGAATAGAATGTATTTTACGAAGTGTAAGTTATTTTAGTTTGTGTTTAAGTCAGTAAGTTTTATCGTTGTCGTATAAACTCGCAGATTTGTTGTATAGTTTAAATCATTACTCCTAAATGGATAATAAATCAAAAACGTCGAATACTTTATCCTTAAAAGACAAAATTGATATTATTAAACTCAAACAACAAAATAACAACAAAATATCCCAGTAAAAAGCTTATTTGAAAAATTCAAATGTGAAAAGACTCAAATCTATGATGCTATCAAAAAGAAAGATGAACTTCGTAAAGAATTCGTAAAAGGGGGAGATTGCACTCGCAAACCTAAAAGGCAAGTTGAAAACGAAGACATTGTAAACTAGCATGGGAATGGTTTTGCAAAGCCAGAGCAAAACATTTTCCCATATCAGGAATTTTACTTCGGGAAAAGGCAAAAGAAATCGCTGAAGAAATTGGGAAAATGATTTTAAAGCATCAAATAGCTGGGTGATAAGCTTCAGAGCTCGACATAATCTGTCACTGAAACAGATATGTGGCGAATCAAAAGATATTTCGGATTCTGATGTTGAAAAATGCATGAACAGAATTTCTACGTAATTAGATGGTTATGCTCAACGGGATATTTTTAATTATGATGAAACTGAACTATTTCTTAAAATTAAGTAAGAACTTTCATAAGGAACCCATATTTACTGTACATATTTTTTATTATGTTTGGTTCATACGTTAAGAAACTACAGTACATTTTATTTTGCACCATAACGCTTTCCTACTGTAATTTTCAATTTTTCATTTCTTAAAAGATAATGGTTATTTTTTATTAATGGATTTAAATGATAAATTTTAGATCCTGAAATTTCCCTATACGGGTCTTATATTATTTCAATTATTTTGAAATTTTGTCAATTAATTTGTCATATTTTATTTTTTAATTATTTCTATAAGTTTGGGGCATTTTTCAAGCATGTGTTTCAATAATATATAATACTTTGTTTTCGATTTTTTTTACTTAAAATTTACACATTTTACTCTTTCTTTTTCTTTTATTTGTCCTTAGCAACAATAACTAAATCTAATCTTTATAATAATTTAAATCCGTGTGTCCGAAAGTTTGAATTAGCTCATCTTCAAAATGATTAAAGGAATGTCATTCTTCAGCAACGATCAAGTCTATAATTTATGCTAATGTTTTTTCTTTAAAAATATATATAACACTATTTTATTTTTTTTCCTTTTTTAAATCTAAATATTCATATGAGATTTCGTTTTTTCACTATAAAATGTGTCAAAGTTTGTACTTTACAAATTTTTAATCTGCTTAATTTTTTTATGTTACTTAAATCAAAAGATAAATGATATTCCATAATATACAACATTTCTCTTTACAGGGTGTTCCGGAATTCAACTGACAACTTCTATGTGAAGTCATTAGGCATCAAGTGTATGACATATCGCCGTATAAAATACGGTAGCAATCACTTATTAAGTCACAAATACTAGTTTTTTTTAATCCTAACTGAACTTGGGTTAACAACAAAAATTTCAGGAAAAATAAAAGCATTGTTGTGGAAATCCAGCGTTATGTACCTTGTTGTGTGTCAAATATAATGATATCACGAAAAGATTTATAAAAACTTCTATCTCAAACAATTGCTCATACCTTACGAACTGATAATCACAGTAAAAAATGATAGGCGTCTCATGCATATTGGTGGTAATTATAATTCGATCTTCGGTCCTTTTGCACTATCGAGTTTACAGCAAGGGTAAGAATATCGATGGAATGTTGTGTTATATCATAGCTAGATATTCTGAAAGCTATTACGGAAAACCAAACTGAATTAGAACGAAAGGTACCACATTATTGAAAAAAAAAAAAAAAAAAAAAAAAAAAAAACATAATTTGCAATTTTTGTTCAAATGCAACATCACAAAATTTTTCGTCCTACACTGTTAAAAATCTGCTGCATTTTGCTGCAACGCACTCCCCTGCTTGTATATCAAACGGTTACTTGGCCGTGAAATGGAGCTTTCTCATTGGTTGGAATAGAGATATTATATACAAGCGGTGGAGTGCGTTGCAGCAAAATGCAGCAGATTTTTAACAGTGTACCATCACCTCACTGAACTTGTTGGTCAAATTTTGTAATATATTGACAAGATCAAAATGACAAAACATGAAGAGATGTAACAGCTTAACTTATCAACCTATTCAGTTGATATTTTTAGACGACTCATAAAATAAATTTTAAATTATCTAATTATAGTTTTTAAAGCATAGTAAATAGTTTATTTATAAACAAAAATTAAACTAATAGTCCATTCTACTGATTTTCATACATACAATGACATTTAGTAATTGTTATCTAAAGTATACTTTTGTACACGACTGGCCATTAAAATTGCTACACCTTGAAGGCTATATGCTAGAGATGTGAAATTTAACCGACAGAAAGAAGATGCTGTGACATGTAAATGATTAGCTTTTCAGCGTATTTTGACTAAGCAGGTGCCGGTAGCGACACCTACAATGTGTTTAAACGAGGAAATTGTTCAGCCGGTTTCTCACACAGAAATAGCATTTGAGCATTGTTGCTTGGTGAAAAATTGTTGTGATGCTTCGTGTAAGAAGGACAAATGCGTACCAGCATGATTCTGACCTTGATAAATTGTAGCGTACCGAGATTGCGGTTTATCGTATCGCAGTATTACTGCTCGCGTTGGTCGAGATCCAATGACTGTTCGCAGAATATGGAAACGATGAATTCAGAACGGCAATACGGAACACCGTACGGGATCTCAACGGCCCCCTATCACTAGAAAGCCAGGAAGACAGACATGTTATCTGTATGTCTCTAGTGGATCGTGCAACTACGTCACGAGCCCTGAGTCAAGAAACGGGGTCATTTGCAAGACAAAAAGTATCTGCCTGAAAAGTTCGGCGACGTTTGAAGTAGCACGGACTCTCAGCTCGGAGACCATGGCTGGGACTTTCCTTGTCGCTACCTCATAGAGAGAAGCGCCTTCAGTGGTGTGATCAAGGACGAACCTGGGTGCACGAATGGTGAAGAGTCATTTTTTTAGATGAATCTAGGCTCTATTTACAACATCATAATGGTCACATTCCTCTTTGGCGGCATCGTGATGAACGAACATTGGCAGCGTGCATTCGTAATCATTATACTGGCCCATCACCTGGCGTGATGGGATGGAATGTCATTGAATACACGTCTCGGTCACCTCTTGCTCCATTGACTGCACTTTGAACAGTGCACATTACATTTCTGATATTTTACGACACGTGCCTCCACCCTTTATTCAAGACCTGCGAAACCCTACGTTTCAACAGGCCGATCGCATGTTTCTGGAATTGTACGGACCTTTCTTGATACGAAAAATGTTCGGCTGTTGCCCTGGCCAGCACGTTTCCCAGATCTCTCACCAATAGAAAAAAATGTGGTCAATGGTCGCCGAGCAACTGGCTCATAACTATACGCCAGTCACTACTGTTGATGAACTGTGGCATCATGTTGAAGCTGCATGGGCATCTGTACCTGTACATGCTATCCAATCTCTGTTTGATTCAATACCTAAGCATATAAGTGCTTTTATTAATGCCCGAGGTGGTTTTCTGTGTACTGATTTCTATGGATCTATGGACCCAAATCTCTTGAAAATATAATCACTTGTTATTTCTATCACGATATATTTGTACAATAAATAACCTTTTGTTATTTGCATTTCTTCCTGGTGTAGCAATTTCAATGGCCAGTAGTGTAAATTATATTTGCATTCTACAGCAGTCTTACATGAACATTTTCTGATGATGAATAATATTAAATGTACCATTTTTTTAAATAAATATTTGTTGAAAACTTTTATAGAAAAAAAAAAATTTTTTACATATTATATACATATACATATATATAGATATCTATGTATATACTAAGACTTTCTCAGATTATTTAAGTGATTCTAATACACTTATTTTAAAGTTGCATATACTTTAATGTATTTTGCACTATAATAACTCATAAAACCAATGAATCTGTGTTCCAATTGGACCAATAAAAAACCTATTTATTGCATTTTAACCAAATAAATTTTAAAACTAAAGCCGGTACTGCAATTCATAGAAATTTAAGAGGGACTCGCGCTACAGTTGTATTTGAACTTTTTGTTAAATATTGAGTATAGTACAGATTTTTCAAATCGTAAGAGTAGCGGTCATATGACAATCCGTTATCTGAAATTTATAAAGTGTCTTCTTCAGCTTAACTTGATTTAAATAAAAAAGTCCTTCCAGCAATGCCGGGAGGAAGAGGTAGCTTTCATGTACTTATATATTTATTTATTTATTTTAAATTAAGTTATATTATTCAAACATACGAAGCTCAAATTTGTGCAGCCCGATATTATAAGATTGAATACTAGTTTTTGTCAATACTGAATATTAATAGAAATTTTTAGAAATTAGTCATAATTTATTCAACCTCGTTTTATTTTCAGCGATTTAGACAGTGCCAAATTGCACGATATCATGAAGTGTATGCCATTTTAAAGCAACATGATGGATAAAACAAACCAATGAGCTTGGTCGAAATCTTAATTCACGTGTACATGCACACTCATATCGAAATCAAATGATATATACGAGTGCTGTCGTGGGCAAATTGATTTTTTTTTAAATGTCATCCACATTAGAAATTCAAACTGCTATATCTCAGGCGTTTTTTAAGATAAAAAGAAAGAAAAAATACTCCTTAATTCATTATTAAGATAAATAATTAATAAAGAATTTTTTTGAATTTCTAATTTTCTACATCAAGACTCAGACTATGTACACACGGAGTTATATCCAAATCAGTTTATAAATATGCGTATTATTGCGTGACAAATTTCAGACGGTTTGAAAATGTCAACTACACTGGAAATTGAAAGTGTTATAACTCAGCCATTTTTCAAGATATAAATGAAACAAAAAATGTTCTGGAATTTTTGTACTTTTTTTAACCTAATTTTAAAATTTATTTTTTTTTAAATTAATATTCCGCCATTTGAAACAAGATGACAGATGAGACTGGCCAACGAGCTTGGCCCAGACATCGGTATGTATTATGTAAGCGTCAAGTTTTATCAAAATCTGTTTATAAATACACATTTTATCACGTGACGAAAATCTGATCATTTCAAAATGTGAGCAACACTAGAAATTAAAAGTGCTATAACTCATAAATTTTTTAAGATACAGACGAAACAAAAAAGGCTCTGGAATCTTTGTATCAAGGTAAAACACACAAAAGAAAAATCTTTTACAATTTCTCATTTTTTGTACCAAATTTTAAATTTTAAATTAAAAAAATTAAATGGCCGTCATTTCGAAACAAGATGGCGGATGGAATTGGCTAACGAACTCGGTCCAGGCCTCATTACATACTATGTACATAGCAAGTTACATCCAAATCGATTCATAAATAAGCGTGTTATCACGTGTCAAAAATTGAATCGTTTCAAAATGTCAGCCATGAGAAAAATCTAAATTGCTATAACTCAATCATTTTTTTAAGATGTACACAAAATAAAAACTGTTCTGGAATCGTAGTTTTAAGTTCTAACACATAAAAGAAAAAAAATATTTTTCAACTTTTAATTTTTCGCATTTAATTTTAGATTTTAAATTAAAAAAATTAAATAGCCGCCATTTTGAAACAAGATGGCAGATGATTCTGGCTAACGAACGCGGTCGCAACATTTATATGTACTATATACATACCAAGTTTCATTCAAATCGGTTCATAAATACGTTAGTTACAGCGTGACAAAAATCAAATATATATCTATATCTATATATATATATATATATATATATATATACCGGGTGTCCCAAAAATGACTGATGGATTTTAAAATTCAATAACTTGCAAACGGTGACAGCTATTTAAAAAAAAATTTGCCGGAGGGTTTTGTATAATGTCAGGAGTTTTTTTTTTTTTTCTTTTTTACCGTAATTTTTATTTTTGTTCGCATTTCAAACAATAAGTGGCGCTGAAGGTGGTTGAAAGCCAGGTGATCAGTGCTGAGTGAAGCGTCGACCTGGATTTCAATCGCCGTCAGCGCCACCTGTTGTTTGAGATGAAAACTAAAATAAAAAATTACGGTAAAAAAAGTCCTGACATTATACATAACCCTCCTGCAAAAAAATTTTAAATAGCTGTCACCGTTTGCAAGTTATTGAATTTTAAAATCCATCATATATATATATATATATATATAATACGTATACATAACAATATATATACATATACAATTACATATACATAACAAAAAGTAAAAAAAGCTACCTATTGCAGCCGTCTGGAGGAAAGAACTTCCAAAAAAAATTGGAATATACCAATTTTTTTGGAAGTTCTTTCCTCCAGACGGCTGCAATAGGTAGATTTTTTTTACTTTTTGTTATGAAAGCTACCTAAAACAAGATTACTGATATTTGAGTAGAACCAGATGTGCCTGAAATAGAACTAGAAATATTTTATTTCTTGTACAACATCCTCTTTAGTCCTCAAATAGTCCTGTTTTATGTTTCTTCGGAATTCATTTGAGTTAACTCTTTAAAAAATAGAGTGATTTGTTTATTTATTGAACACATTCATCTGACTTGTGTGTTCGACATAAATGCCTGCCTATCGTTACTATACACGGACGAGATAGCTCAAGGAAATTTTTACAACACGAAGAAACTACAGCATGGAGCTTTACACAATGTGTGTGTGCAATAGAGCCATCTGGATTCGAACCCACAACCTCATACGCTTGCAAGAGATTAACAGAATGATATATTTAATGTATAAACATTATGTAGGATGATGAGTGTCTTTGTTTTGCATTATAATTTAATAGCAGTTATTTTTTTTTACTTCTCAATTTATTTCTTGAAACGACATCTGTGTGGCGATCATTAGTCATATCAAATTATTGTAATATTTAGATGTATTTACGTCTTAGTTGGTCTCTTATAAGTTTAGAGAGATCATTCTACAGCGTAGTACTTTTTAATTGAAATTATTATAATTAGGTTCCAGAAGAATAACAATATTTTAAAATATTACATTGTCTGATCACAAATAATTTATACATTTGCATTAAAAAAATACGTGTCTTTTTTAATTCGTCGTAAATGGAGATAATATGTGTATTTAAAACTTCGAGTGATGAAACATTCTACATTTTTTACGAGAAGCATAATAAAAACTGATGTATAAAAGTTGATGCAAAACAAATAAATGATGCATTTTTTATTAAAAATTAAATTGCATTTGAAGCAAATAAACTGCGGCTGCTTTTTTAAAGGCATGAGATTGTGCATATTTGATTATTTTGCATGTGTTTGTGAGGGATTTTTTTTTTTTTTATTAGGTAATAAATTTTCAATTTACGAAGCTCTTTTTCCAATTTTAAAATGAACTCTAGTTTATTTGAAAACATATTATTTTAAATAGTACAGCTGATTTCTTATACACAGTAACACAAAAATGTAACTGAAGAATTTTACCTACAGTGGAAGTATAGATATGTAAAAATCGTAACATTTTGAAGATTTACGAGACGACTATTTGTCTGGTATAATATTTTCCCCCTCCATATTTTTGAATTATTTACATTTTAATTTATACCAGCATATATACATACACACAGACACACACATATATATATATATATATATATATATATATATATATATATATATATATATACTGATATATATACATATGCTATCAGATACAATACAAGAATTTCAATACTCTTGAAACAATTATAAAAACAATAAATCCAGATATTTGTGTCTGCTATCACGAAAACATTTATTAATTGTTTGAAGAAAGACAACGTAATACGAACGCTAAACGAAAGAGAAAACGTAAAGTTTTCTCTTCTAAATTAAATTTACAATCTCTATTTTAAAAATATAGTTAATATATTTTCATAAGAACAATTATATGCAAGTTAATTAACTTAATTATACATCGAAACTTATTATAACATTATGCAGACATAAGTGTAAAATTTAAATCCCTATCTCTACTATCTTAGAAAACAATACAGGATTGCTGCTTATAGTCAACATGCCTTAAAAGTTAATATTAAATAAAATTTTTATGCTGGTGTATTTATAAATTTTGTTAATACTGATTTAAATTAAACTAGCGGAATAAGTCTTTTCATTCGAAATTTCACTTGTTTCTAGTTTTAATGAGACATATGCGTAATAAGGTTAGAATACATGATTATGATAAAAATACAATAATAGACAATTAATATCTGAAATGTAAATAAATATAGGAATATCAGGTTACTCAAATGAGTTTTCTCAAAGATTTCAATAAAAACCTTTGTTTGATTTCCGAAAGATTTTTTAAAACTTTTGTATGATATTTAAACATTGCCTATCTATGAAAAGTTATACAATATTTTATTTCGTTGAATTGTTATAGTTGGGATAAAAGCCCCCAAGCATCTATATGTTTACAGTTTATTCAAATCAAATGAAACTCACGTTATTAATGTTTTAATTTATAAGAGTTACATTACACTAAGCATATTTTATCAAATATAATAAAAGTGTTCCATACATTTACTTTTTATAGTATTTTTAAGGTTCCGTACTTAAAAACTAAAAACGGAATCATTATTTTTCTGAGTTCAGAGAAAAAATATAACATGTCATTACAAAAACATAAATGCACAAATTTATTATAATGTGTTTGGTGTAATTTTAAGAATTCTAGAAGTACTTCAATTAATTTAAAAGGTGTCTTATATTGTTGTCTCCCGGCGAAATCGGAGCTGATAGGGTGAAGAACTACTCCTGTGTATGTCTGCCATGCCATTTCCACGTAAATTATGGAAATCCAAGTAAGTAAACTATGGAATGTAGAAAGTTAAGATCGGAGTAAGTAAAAAAGACTATATCTCTAAATATTTACTATTTATTAAACATGCACGCATATATTTTTTTAAATGCTGAGGGACTTATTAAGTTACTTGAAAAAAATATATATATCATGTAAATGTTTTCGCACCATCTGATAAGAGATTTACACCAAAAACTAATTAGCATCACGTTAATTAAACTCACGTTATTAATGTTTTAATTTATAAGAGTTACATTACACTAAGCATATTTTATCAAATATAATAAAAGTGTTCCATACATTTACTTTTAATTGTATTATACTTATTAAGTTACTTGAAAAAACTTGAGGGACTTATTAAGTTACTTGAAAAAAAATATGTATATATATATCATGTAAATGTTTTCGCACCATCTGATAAGAGATTTACACCAAAAACTAATTAGCATCACACTAATTAAACTCACGTTATTAATGTTTTAATTTATAAGAGTTACATTACACTAAGCATATTTTATCAAATATAATAAAAGTGTTCCATACATTTACTTTTTATACCTTTTTTTTACTTTTAGGGACTTATTAAGTTACTTGAAAAAAAAAATATATATATATATATCATGTAAATGTTTTCGCACCATCTGATAAGAGATTTACACCAAAAACTAATTAGCATCACACTAAGTAAACTCACGTTATTAATGTTTTAATTTATAAGAGTTACATTACACTAAGCATATTTTATCAAATATAATAAGAGTGTTCCATACATTTACTTTTTATAGTATTTTTAAGGTTCCGTACTTAAAAAGTAAAAACGGAATCATTATTTTTCTGAGTTCAGAGAAAAAATATAACATGTCATTACAAAAACATAAATGCACAAATTTATTATAATGTGTTTGTTGTAATTTTAAGAATTCCAGAAGTACTTCAATTAATTTCAATGTGTCTTATATTGTTGTCTCCCGGCGAAATCGGAGCTGATAGGGTGAAGAACTACTCCTGTGTATGTCTGCCATGCCATTTCCACGTAAATTATGGAAATCCGAGTAAGTAAACTATGGAATGTACAAAGTTAAGATCGGAGTAAGTAATAAAGGCTATATCTCTAAATATTTACTATTTATTAAACATGCATGCATATATTTTTTTAAATGCTGAGGGACTTATTAAGTTACTTGAAAAAAAAAGATATATATTTATCATGTAAATGTTTTCGCACCATCTGATAAGGGATTTACACCAAAAACTAATTAGCATCAATTATATAAATGACTACCTACATATAACTATTTATTAAATTCCTTGCATTATTTCTTGGATACTTTTATGTTATACGGACACTTATACACACTATATGTCCATTGAAATATTTGAAATGTAAATGAATAAACATTGTCGAAAGTAATAGTCACATTTTAAATATATTATATTTGAAAATTAAAGAATTTTACGAACTACTTTATTTAATTAAAAACAGATAGTTTAAATAAGCGAACTAACAACTGTTTACAATAAAGTCGTAAACTAAAACTCATATTAAACTGATGGCAAAAAAAATCAAAATACCTTTTAGCATTGCCAAAACAAACAAAGAAAAAAAAATCCTTTTTTGAATAAAGGCGTCGACTGAATGTCGACTCCATGAGATACGACTGTAAATGATGACGAACAGTTCTCCAATATCTTTTGTTGCATAATTTTGCGATGCCACTTAATCTCTGAAAATTTTGAGTTTGGCATCTGTAATAAAATTCATTACTATACGATATTTGAAGGTTACTGTTGAAAAGGTTCCTTTTGAGTGTGCCTTTGGTTCATGCAAAACTGTAGGTTGTGTTCAGTTATAAGAATAAAATCTTTAAAAATCTATTTATATGGAGTAGAAATAAAAACGCATCGGGACACTTCAATTAATCATTCTGTTATTCTTATCTTGGCACCACACAATTGGCTACAAAAAGCACATGAAAAATAAATGATTTCATATACGCGAATCTTTCTATTATGTCTTAAACAATTAAAAGGATTTTGAATTTAATTACAGGGCAACGAGAAATAGTAATCTAAAAAATAAGCCAAAAATTTATTCGACTGTCAAATTGTATGTTAAGAGTAATGCTTTGAGAATACACTGTGAAAGACAAAACATACAGCATGTACTTGAAAATATTATTATGTAACAAGACAGTAAAGATCAAAAACTAAGCAGAAAAAAGAAATATTTTAACTGACCACAAGCAAAGTCGGTCTTTATACTTATTTATTGTTTCTAGGGAGTGCCAATAATCATCTCAAAGAATTTTATTTATCTGAGAGCCATTTTAGTGATACTAATAATTTAGTTAAAGACAAATATTAAATACATTTTTTTTCTTCTGAAGGAAAATTATTGTGGGAACGAAAATAAACGTTAAGATAAATGACTAAGTAATTAAAGTTTAGTTTTAACTGAAATTTAGAAAAATGCATAATTTAAGAAAACTAAATGTCATTCTATATCACACCGTAAATGAATTTCTGATTATCTTAACCAGGATCTCATATTTCATCTGTTTTATTTTCTTTCCAGAAATTTGTATATATTCCTGGGACCATAAGTATGTAAACCTTAAAGCATAGACAAAAGGCAAACGCGAATCCTTCAAACATGTTTACTGTTATATGATTTGGTAGACCATGTGGACATGATTGAATACTACATATCCGTTTCAGATTTCCAGAACTCATCCTTAATTTCATTTCATCCTTTGTTCAACACAACAATTATTATATTGAATTTCAAATCCCTGGAGCAATTTTATCAAAACTTTCTCATCATTCGCTAATTGCCAAATGGTAAGGTCCATCTGATCGTCATCAGTAAAAGTAAATTATAAGCTTATTGAAAAAATGATTTTTGAATCATGAAAATATCAAAATAAAAAGCTTTAGGACGTTAAGGCTAAACATCAATTCATTAACGTGTTTCTTGTTTCATAAATAGCAAATTACAACGTTGCGCATGATTTAAAATAAAATTATTTTTCACAAATTGTGGTAAAATAATTAACGCAGTAGCTCAGTGTCATTATAACGAAAAGGTACTTACAAACACGTACACTTACAAACATTAAATTACATGTAGACAGACAGAATCACTGTTTCACAGCCTCATCGACATACATTTAGTCAAAACAAGTTATTTTGGAATTTTTAACCCATAAAACATGTATATCCTTAAAAATGGGAAATCGAAAATTTTCACGAATAAAATAATTTCGTCTTGTAAAGATAAAAGGAAGTTAACGTGAACGAAAATATTTTACCTACAAAATTAGATAACACGTAAGTGTCAGATATACGATTCTTGAAAATAATTCTGTGGAAAAAGGTTTATTATTTTTATTTTTTTTTTTTTTTATATGTGGTAAATTTTAAAAGCAACACATAGAGAAAAGCTTGTGCAATGCATGCAATATATGTTTTGGTGCCTGAGTCTTGTGCAAACGGAGACATTGGATTGTACATTTATATTAAACATGAGTTATATTTGTGTTAAATTTAACTCCGATAATGTTACTCAATCTTAATGCATCATTCTTAATTTATAAATATGTATTATTGGGTTCTGACAGCTACGGTCTACGTTCTCCAAACCCCGTCCAAGTATCATTCTAAATATACCTCAATAGGATCGATTTTAAATCTATTTCATAAGTTTGAATTAATTAAATAGATTTAGTTTTAAAAAAACAGTAGTGTTCTTCCTTTAAGTAAATTTCCATTCTGCTCAAGGCCCCACCAGTGGCCGAGAGGGTCTGACCTCTCAACTGGTAGACGGCAGGTGCTGGGTTCGAACCCAATCGCGGCCGTCTGCCTAACCGTTCGGAGTTTTCGTGGTTTTCTTCGAGCCTTGCGTAAATACGGGTTAGGCTCCCGTAGAAAGACCCCCACGAAGGGCATCCCTCCCCCTGGGCCTATATCCCTAGCGTAGATAATCGGCCGTCACAAAATACATCACACACACCATTCTGCTCAAGACTTTCTACCATATAGACACTATAAATATGCATATTACATTCTAGTATTTTGAAAAAAGAAATACTTAACTTTCATTGGGAATTTTAATGCCGAATCATATGCAGTTGGGTCATTAAATGACTATTTGCGTGCTGATTACAAAATTCAATTAAGTGTTTGAAAAAAGGCTAATATAAAATAATTTACGCAATCGGAGTCTTTACTATGCATTTAAAACATTTTAAATGCGTCAGTTTGCCAAATTTTTCTTTCTCTTTTTTATGCCTATTTAGTTACGTTTATTTATTAGAAGTGAGATATTATTATAAACGCTGTCTAAGACATGGTATTAGTAATATAAAAGCTCTCCTCAGAATACAAAATAAATATCACACATTGATATTTTATTTTTTTATATGTCTGACAATATAACAATATGTTTAACGATTTGCCCATTATTAATAAGACGTAATTTTTCACAATTACCGATTTGAAAGCATACTAACGAAGCTATTTTTTTAGTATTCTTTATGATTTAATACACAGTGTAAATACAAAAATTTTTCTAGTGAAATAGAAATAGCAATGCATTATTTACAAAAATATATGCAATGAAAAAAAATATGTGTATTTAATAATAAATTATCTTATTTGTAATTCACTAAATGTGATAATTTACTTCTTTAAATAAAAAAAAAATACTAATAAAAACCAGAAAAATAATACAAAAAAGGTAACAAAAGTACAAATAAAGAACGCTACACTATTCAGAGATTTTTAACATAAATATAAAATTCTACTTTTTTAATTTTAAGTGATCGCAGCATTTTACAGCATTAAAGTGGTTATTATTTTACATAAGAGCTTCACACATTACGTTATTTAATTACTTATTTCGTCAATTTAACAAAACAGGAAAAAATAATACTTTTCTCAAGTATTTTTAAGTCCTCAACGAACTTAACTAAGATGCGCTTGCCAAAGATTTTAATTTCACTTTACTTAGAATTACAATACGTGACCCAATTAATTATACTAGTTAATTAAGTTGGAATTTTGCCAAGAAAAAATAAACTAATCTTAAGTTTCATAGTACGTAACCATTAATGCTATAATGATTGGAATATATGTATATATATATTTCTTTTTTCAGTTGCGAGATTTTGTGTTTTGTGGTAATAAACTACAAATGAGCATTTTTAAACTATATAGTGATCAAGAATGTTTCCTTTAAATGAATAAAACAGTTTATATATTAGAATGAAAGTGAAATAGGATTTTAGAAATTGTTGAATTAATTAAGTACGATTACATACACATTTTCTTCTGTATGTAGAATGACACGGATTATTTTTAATACAAAATATGCCTGCTGTGACGAAATTAAGGAAAAGATTGTGTAAATAATACATTTTTATCTTACATCAAATTGCTAAATAATGCGTAGTTATACCTCTCGAAATCATTTGAATAATAAATTTAAAAAACTAAGTTGCAAATGCTCATAAATGCCAACAACATATGTTTTTAAGCGTATAAAAATTTCTAACCATGACAGTTGTAGACAATTTTGTGTTCATCCAGCTTGTACGGACAAATAATAAGCTACGCTAACGGCTTTCCATATGTAAATAAATAAATATCCTCACATTTTGTCGTATTCTTGCATAGAATTCTCCCATCGGAAATTTCGTTGAAAAATTTGTGTTTCTAAATGTTGGCTTAACGATGTATAAGTTGAAAAAAAAATCTACTTTGCTTTTGCAGAGTAGTGCGAACCAAAGAGTTTCAGCTAAGATTGTATTAACAGATAACATGCTACACTCTCAAAACGAAAGAGCTGATTCTGCTTCTCATGAAAGAGCTGTAATTTTTTCGATCATAAAAGAGTTGTTTTTCAAACGATTAAATCTTCTTGATCTAAATTGGTTATTTAAATATTTCAACTTCATTTAAATTAGTTAAAACTCGAGTTATTTCAACTCTTTTTTGAGAAGCTGCCTTTCAACATTAAGATGAGTGGATTTCAACTCAACTTGAGCTATTTTGTGGCTGACTTTTTAAGAGAGTACATCAACAGTTTAAGAGATTCTTAAAATCTGTATATATACAACGTAAGTGTCAAGAGAATCACGATTATTTGTTAATTATTTAATGGCAACGCTAAAATGAAACACATCTATTTCATGGAGCTTCATTTCGATCATGCGAGACACACAGTTCAGCTGCTGTAAGTCTCAATAAAATACTCCTTTCCAAACTTGAAGACTTTAAAAAAATTATGGATCTTCAAAATATCCTTATTGTTGTTTTGTATTTCTTATTCTATTGCTATAAATAAAAATCACGAATGTTAAACGTTCCAGTTCCAAATTAAAGTTATGTTATTATAAATGAAACGAGTGAAAGGGGTATATTATTAAATATATTTTAAATAAAATTAATGCAGTAAATAAAAAAAAAATGCCACGGGTACAATATTCGGCAATGCACCAAATTAGCATAAAATACCAAGTGCTTGATTTATCGGCAAAGATGTCATACACACACCACTTTTGTGTGATTATTTTTCTGATGCCAATTAGGGGAAAACTTCATTCTTAGTACCAATTACGTATATACTTTGTAACTCTTTGCTATCATTTAAAAAAAGAATGAATAATAAATAAAAAAAAGTTTAATTAATAGTTATAAAACAAAACAACTTATCACTTCTAAAAAGTAAATAAAAGTAAATAAAAACTGTATATTAACGAATATATAACAACTGATCACGTGAGGCATGTATTTACCTTTTTGTACAATTGCGCCAATGCGTATATGATATATGCGACTAATTCTTTAGCAGATTCTAAAAATTTGGAAAAAAAATGAACAATTAAAGTAAAATTTGAATAGAAGCAATATGATTCAATACTTTGTATGCATTTAAAGAGAGACCAATCTGGTCGCCAAGGGCGTATAGTATATATAAAAAATACTGCCTTTTGGCTGTATTTTGCCAACAGAAAAATATTTCATAAGAGTTTGCGATGAAAAATTTGGTTTTACATGTTAACATAAGGAAATGTATGTAAAAAATAAATAAATAAAATAAAAAACTTTTACCCGACTTACGCAAACTAATGCTATTTTTCTGTACGATTCTCCTGCTCTAGATACTGCAATGGATTTTTTCTCTGCATTCATGGACTCGGAAAAAAATATGTAATGTTTTTCTAGAAAATTGTTGACAACAAGCTGACCCCTAATTTTATGGTTTTATTTAATTTATTTAAGGATATATTTTAAATTGATAAAATAGATGTAACATTCCATGCAGTTTGAAATAACCTCAGTTATATTGGTAATGCATATATATATGTACATTGTTGTTGCATACTGTGATCAACAACGGAATCAACGACAGTGACATATATATGTATCTCAATATGCTTAGCGTAAAATGACTTTGATACAGACCATAATTTAAGGAAAATTATTCACTCTTCCTGTACTCGAATATAAATACTATAAATTTTATTTTCAATGATGAATTTTCAAAAGTAAACCCCGATGTCATATAAAAATTACATATAGATTTTTGTATATTTTTTAGAAGCGCATTATTGGAAGACTTTTTTTTAAATATTTAATAAAAATTTGCTCCATTTTGCCCTCTCTGAGCTATTAATTTTAAATTTGTAGAACATATTTTTAATCTTAGTTTCGTAATGTATTAATATTTTAAGAGCTAAAGTTCATTTTCTTATTTTATTTAACTTATTAATAATCTATTGCTTGTTCTCAAGAAGTGCGAGAAACGATTTCGTAATATTTTTGCTTTTTAGAATATTATCGAGATTTTATTTTTATTTTTTATTAAGATCGTCTGCTCTGTGTTAATGCACGGATGTTAGCAGGTTAGTCTATTTGCGAGACAATATGGAGTTCTTACGGGAAGGCCACGCCTCGTATACCAATCAGAGGTGATGACTTCTGACGCGTAGCCTCGAAATTAATCCTAATTGAATTTTTAATTTACTGACGCAGACTGAGGAGGGGCTAGATTTTTAGTGTGAGTGTTGGAGTTTCATTCTAGGTTTTCGGAGCATTCAGAATGTATCTGTTTCTTAAACTGCTAGGAGTCTCGTTAAATTTTTCCCGATAAATTGTAAGATGGAATGAGGTAGCTTAGTTCACGAAGTTGGAGTATTCGATGTGTACCAAGGTAGCAGCTGGTATAACTTCATGTATTTTATGTGTTCCAATAAATACGAATTCAAGTAAAAAAAATAAAATAAAATAAAATAAATCACTCAATTACTTGAATTCATATTTATTGGAACACTTAAAATACGTGAAGTTATACCAGCAGTTACCTTGGCACACATCGAATACTCCAACTTCGTGAACTAAGCTACATTATTCCATCTTACAATTTATGCGAGGCGTGGCTGTCCTGTAAGAACTCCATACTGTCTCGTAAATAGACTAACCTGCTAACATCCACACATTAACACAGAGCAGACGATCTTAATAAAAAATAAAATTTAAATCTCGATAATATTCTAAAAAGGAAAAATATTACGAAATCGTTTCCCGCACTTTTTGAGAAACAAGCAATAGATTATTAATAAGTTAAATAAAATAAGAAAAAGAACTTTAGCTCTTAAAATATTAATACATTACAAAACTAAGATTAAAAATATGTTCCACAAATTTAAAATTAATAGCTCAGAGAGGGCAAAACGGCGCATTTTTTTAAATTTTATTACAAATATATATATATATATATATTTATTACAAATTTAAAAAATTTCGCCAAAACTAACCTTTATACTATCTTAATTTTCTTATAATAATGTTCCATACTTACTTCAAATTATTAAATTAAAATCTTGTTTCTAAATCTAATCTGTTAATCTTTATGCAGACGATATAGATTCTTAATTTGCCTTAGAAAACATTATTCCAGTATGCGTAAATTTAAAAAGATGGCTCTAAATTAAAAATATTCTTAATTAAACTTTATTTCTTAATATTCCAAATAAAACTAATTTCTTCTATGTTTTTATTAACCCTTTTTAAGAAAGTCTTATTAAATTTATTCCAATACCATACCTTTCAAAAAATATCATTATTTTATTTTATCTATTTATTTATTTTTCCCCAATCAACCTTTGATAGTGTGCATAGCAATAAATTCATTTCTTTTCTTTTTCTCTTAAAATTAATCATTTATAAAAATCGTCTGCCTAAGAAATCCTGAGTCGATTATACATTGGTTAAATAATATTTTTAAAAAATAAATTTATCGTCTGTGGAAAATAATCTCGTAGCTGGACAAGAATTCTGTTTACAAAAAAGAATGATGGTTTGAGGTTACAGAATGTTCTAGAATTTTCTTTTTAGTTTTGAAAGAGGAAGCCTCGAAATGAGAAGGAGGATTCTTGGGTTTTTTCTTCTTCGAGGAGTACGGCTCGCTGAAATAATGATGGAATGTTTGCAAAAGGAGCTTTTCCCTTTCTCATGATTACGGATTAAATAAATGAACTCACAGCAGCCAATGAGTAATTATTTGAATTCGCTACATCTATTTATTTATTTTCCTCGGTGGCCATGACATCTCTGCGGTGAATGGGAAACCCGGCGTTGATGTCTCTGGCTCCTAACTTTTAAATCGTCACAATAAACTCTAAAGTCGACAGGATATTTTATCTGTGCTGCCTTTTTAGGATATTTAAAGAAAATTTTCGGCTTGCTAATGAAATCGGCTGTGGAACGAATTGACGATAGGTGTGAATCGCCTATAATCGACTTCTCGTGAATGTTCTTGTGCCAAAATCGCCGTAATTTCTTACTTAATTGAAGTAAAAAAAATGTTCTTTCTAAAGAACTTCACAACTATGCTTGGAAAGATGCTAATCTAAAAGAATTAGTACTTGCTTCGAGTCTGATGTGGATTTCCTGACGCTTGATGTTGATCTGCGCGCATAAATTTTGATTCAGTATTCATGGTCATAGTGAAAATTTTTGAAAATTAATGACTTCAAAGTGGTGAGTATGCAAGAAGTATTTGATGAGGAATTTAAAGACGATTGAATTTTATTGAAAATTTTTCAAAAAACTGTAAGTTATTTTATTAAATGTTTTGATTATTATTTTTATTCTTTTTATGATTGAGAAAAAATATTTATTATGTATTTATTTATTTATTTATTTATTTATTATTTTATTGATGAGAGTAATTTGAAGTTAATTTATTAATTTACTAATTTATTTATTTATTATTTATTGTATGTTATGGATCTGATATAGTAATTTTGAAAAAATATGTAATTGATAAAAATTATCAACTTTGAAATTTATTGCGAGTGATTTTACGATCAGGATTTAATAAAGAAAATAGAAGTGCTTCATTTATTCTAATGAGTAAGAATAAAAAAATTATGGAAGATCCTAAATTCGTACCGTTTGATCCGAGTTCTGGAATGAAAATTTTGTCGTGGTTAACTTATTTTGATACAACATGTGAAAAGGAGAAGAAAAATCTAGAATGGAAATTTAATTTTATTGCGCAATATTTGAAAGGGGAAGCGCAAAAAATTTATATCAATGACTGTTTAAATTGTACGGATTATGAACAAATTAAGAAAATTTTGATAGAAAGACTCATTGAATTAGACTTACCGAGTTTTTCTAAATTTTTCAAATCTGAAATTAGATAATTTGGACAATTTAGAAACTTATTTTCGTAAAAAAGTGGAAATTGGTAGGAAATTACATCTTAGTGAAAATATACTATTACAAGGTTTAACTGATGGTTTAAAACCAGAATTCAAAAACAGTATTGTTATAAATCCTCCTAGTAGTACCACCGAATATTACAGGGTTGTCAAACCATTCGTGGAAGTTTCCACCCCACTAGTTTCAAACCAAGTAATAAATCAACCATCAGCTAGACAAAACTTTCAACCTTTTCAACCAACTAGGCCCTGGATTCAGCCAGTTAGGCCCAATAATACACCTAGGAATTGGATTCCCCAAAGGCAATCTCAGTTTCAAAGACCTAAAGTTTGTCAAAATAATTATATTAAAAATTCATACCCTTCAAGACCTTGTAGGATATGTACCAATAGGAGTGTGAGTAATGCTTTTCATTGGGAAAGAGAATGTATTTTTAGGAATGAGCTGCCATCCTCTGATACTCTTCCAAGTAGCTCACAAAATAATTCTCATAATATCTGACAATTGTGTATGGATATATAAATAATTATAATTTACCATGTGTTGTAGATAGTTCTCTGTTTGTCAGGTTTATTTATTTGATTATTTATCTGTGAATCTTTCTTACTTACCTATTTATGAGTATTATTATTATCATTATTATGTGTTGGAGATTGAAATATTTTTATTCTTAAGGATTTAATTGAGGAGTATGATGTTCTTAAGATATTTACTGTTACTTATTAAGACTATTATGATATTTTTATGCACGATTAAAGGCAAGTTTGTAATAATTATGAAGTATAAAAGAATTTAGAAGCTCAATTTTTTTCAAAAAAGTACATTTTCTAATTTATTGATATTTGTTTGTTATCAAGAACTATTCTCAGAATGCAATATTTTTATACTGATGTTGCTATTACTAGACATTTGAGCTAGAAAACTAAGTTAAGATTTATATTTTCTCCTTTATTTGTTAGAATTTCTGGTAGCAGTGAGCTTTAGTTCCCGGATTCTTATAATTTATTTAAATTCAGTTAGAAAGATGGAACTGTCCAAAACTGCTGCTAGGGTTTTGACTGATAAATATAATTAATTTTTTTCAGTAAATTTTGCGATTTTAAGTAGGAAATTATGTCTCATTAAAATTGTTGTATCTGTTTATTATTTATAAAATAATAGAATTAAAAGTTTGTCCCAATTTAAGGTATAACTATGATATTTACAATTTCTATTTTTATTAGATAAAATTTCTGGTTAATGTTAACAGCTAAATATAGTCACAATTTCTCGATAATTCTGATTCAGATTTTAAAAAAAATATTGTGGGTTATGGTTCTGTGTGAGGCAGTTAAAGTGTATACAACACCAGTAGACAAAGCCCTCAAAATTGCGAAAGCGCGAACTCATGAATTTCACCTTAAAAGTAAAAGACTCTACGATCGAAATTTTTTTCGAATGCCCATTAAAAATACAAGACTCTATAATTTATGAAGAATTTAAATACCCTAACACTCGAAAATTAGAGCCTACTTTCTCTGGACTATACAAAATTATAAATAAACTTTCTGATGTAACTTATGAAATAGATAAATTTAATTATGAGACAGGACAGAATTCCGTTATTTGCATGTTTCTAAATTAAGACCCTATTTTTCACCCGAAGATTTTAAACTGTTTCATGAGCAACCCAAAAAACAAACAAATCCTCAGATACAATCACAATCACTAGATCAAAATAAAGTCAAGACAGTAGATTAAATTTTAATTCTTATTCTTTAAATATTTTATCACCATAATTTTCAACATTACCAGGTATGTTCTTGGTGCGCAGCAAGAATATTACTTGTTTTTGGGAGTTTTTGGTATTAAATTCGGCTCCTTATGCAGGCATAAGGTATACACTTTGATTGTAAAAGCTTTCAAATTGATGTTGATAAATTAATTTTAAGTGTATTTAAGTCTAACTATATTTACTCATTTATTGACATTAGTATTATTCTACTTATTCAACAGATATTAGGTGATAATAGTTATAAAATTTGATGACTTTACTCAAACCTATAACTTAATATGTGATTTTCAGTGATTGTGAAAACTACAGATATTAAAAGTTTTTCAAAAAAAGCAAAGTATTTTTATTTCCATTTCTCAATTAAGAGTGACAACTTTTATTCCTATTTGTTTTTATTATTAAAGTTTATAAACCATGTGTAGATGAAACATTATTCTGCATTTGACATATGAAAACTTATAACCAAGTTTGACAATTTTGTAAAAGAGTATCAGAGAGGAATTATTGTAAGGAAATACTGGTTGAGAGTCCATTTTCTAAATAGTTAGATTTAATTTTATTTGGATTTTGGAATTATTATGATTTTTTTTATTTATACTTTCGGCTAGCAAAAAAAATACTTTCTTATGCTATTAGAAGATAAGAAAATTATTTAGTTGCTATGTAATTATTTTTATCCTCAACCAATATTTTCCCTATCAATAATAAACAAATAGTGATATTTTCTTTTGATTATACTCTTGTTTTACTATTATTATTATTATTATTATTATTATTATTATTATTATTATTATTATTATTATTATTATTATTATTATTATTATTATTATTATTATTATTATGATTTCTATAATGAAGTTTAGTATTAATTATACTCTTATCGAGAAATATTAAGATATGGAATCTTATTATGCTACTTATTATTATTGTTATTATTATTATTTAAATTTTTCTATATTATTTATTATTTATATTGAGAGTGATGCTGATTATTATTAAAAAAATGATATATTATTGAAAGAAAAATTTGATATATTATTAAGAGATGTTGGATCCAACAAAGATTCCAACATAACATTAAACCCGAAGATTAAACTAAATTTGAAGATCTTTAATTAAAGAGACTGTATTCAGTGAACATTGGAAAAGACTCTTTTATACACTATTGAAAGACTTTTTTCATTTGAAGGACTTTATTTAAACACGAGGGCAACTAAAAGATTCAATAAAGGCAAAGTGTGTGGTGGCTGATATCTAAATATTTTATGGAATATTGTGCCGTTAACTAATTTTTTATTAATAAAAATTACTGATCTTCTACAAATGGGCATTAAAAAAATTTATCTAATCTTTTTTTTTTTTTTTTTTTTTTTTTTTTGTAAATTTTATAAATTGTATGCAATTTTATAAATTTCAATTTTAAATCCTCTGGCTGTCGATTTTTATATCTTTCCTCAGAAGTTCGAATTATAAAATCTCTTTAAATTCACAAGAATTTTCTGTCAGTTAAGGAGATGAAGGGGGGGGGGAGCTTACTTTCTGCACTTCACGGATTCTAAATGAAACACATTCATCAGAAAAATAGCAACCTATACAAAAATTTTTTTAAAAAAACTGATATATCACTAGGATCCTTTTGCAGTAATCTAGTTCTTACAATATTTGATTCATTTTGATTACTGTTTGATTCTAAACTTTTTTATTCAATATTAATGCAATTATTATTACATTACAAGTACGGATACAGAAGATTTTTAATATATAAAAAATGCATTAAAACTCTTTCATATAAAAAATACACACAAAATTCAATATAGAACACAATTTTTTAGATTTACACGCTAAACAGAAAAAAGACTATGTACCAATTTACTTGTCTATGACATTTTATTTTTTAGACATTCAGGTATTGTCAGTTTTTCTCTTTGGAAATTATTTTGATTTACAAGCAAATTAAATGTCTTTGGATTTCCTTTTATTTAAATAAAATTTTCTCCTTTTTAGACCTTGTTTCCGTAAGTTTCTGTAAAAATGTCTATTTTTACGTGTCATTTCTTTTATTCAAATATAAAAGAAATCGTGCATAACAAGCATGTGGAAAAATATTTCTTAACCTTTTTTCTTAATAATATTAAAAATTTCTTAAAAAACAAAATGACTATTTTTTTTATATTATATATATATATATATGTGTGTGTGTGTGTGTGTGTTCTCAAAACTGTCATTAATAACAAACCATACAAAAAAACGCAAAATAATAACAAAAAACAAACATACAATTGTAACATGTTAAAATATTGATATAATTCTGTATCATATCTTTAAAAAAATAACTTAAAATTATAAGGCAACAGTTTACAACGTAGAGAGTAATCAATGAAATTTACATTAAAAATAAATATTAAATACCCGTGTTTTGCTATTATAGAGAAATTTGCCTTTGTTAATACATTTATTTTATTATTGAATTTTTTTTTAATAAAAAAAAAAAACACCAGTATTTTTTGTCTGCGTTTTTCCCTGATCACTAACCACCCTGTTTTACATGATATTTATTTAGTTTCATACGCAATATAAAAAGCTGAACACCTTTTCAATACATCGATTTATAACGAATAACAATACAATCTACTTTAGCTATATGTTTTTTTTTTTCATATCTAATGTTACTTTATGCATAGAACAGATGAATTTCGAAATAGAAACAGAAAAATAATTGGAAAATTTGAATATACGAGATTAGCAATCTATAGTTATGCAACTTTCAAAAATTTATCAACATGTCTGGATATATGCCAAATAAAGATTGAACGAAAATAAATAACTTGAATGTATGGAAGTTCCGAATCTATCGGATTATTGCTATAAATACCAATCTCTTGAATTCCTATTTATATAAAATATATTTAATAGAATATAAACGTACTCATCGAAATTGCATTATTGTTTATGAAATGCACTGAATTCTCAGTGATGCCTAAAGTATAGTAGTAGAGATATTTCTACGTATTTTAGGTACATTAATTTAAAATATTTTACTATCGGTTATGTTTATGTAGCTATAAGTTTTTCTTAAATAATCACATTCTGGAAGTTTTTTTCTTTGTTTATATATTTATATGCACGCACACACACATATATATATATACACTATCTACCAATAGGTATTTGGACACTTTCAATTTTTGACATTTTGTCAAATAATTAAAAGTATACTTGACGGTTTCTTCCGGTACTTCAGAATTATAAAGACTATGTTTGACCTCATATTTGTCAACATCCATTTTATAAGCAGGGCAGTTAGAGGGCCGACAAAAAATCAAAGAATAATAGAAATATTTTGGATCACCCTGTACATGAAAATGCACGAAACCATTTATCGCTGCAGAATACAAATGTATGGATACTGCACAACATGTATACCAATTTTTGTAAGAATAGCATGCATATTCACATAGAAAAAGCGATTTTTTTTAATTAAAAAAATTCTGGTATGATTTTTGTTTTTATCATGCAGGGTTTTTGACCAAATTTAATGCGAATTTCAAAATAATTGGCAAAATACAGTAGAAAAAATGTAGAACAATTAGAATATAGATATATTAAATATTTATTGAAATATGAGTAGTTGTATGAAATATTTTTCATCTGCGCATGCGCGAAAGATAAAAACGATTTTTTTACTTCATTTAATAGTCAAGTCTATGGAGTAACTCATAAAAAAATCCAATCAAATATCGTGAAAATTCAAAAAGCTATTATTTTAGTAAGTTGTTCTTAGTTTGTGGTCTAAAAGCAGCTGAATGATAAGGGATTCCCCACAAATGGACAGTCTTTATTAACTGATTTTTAGGAAAAAAATAGTATTTAATTAATACAATATCGAATACAATATTGCTTCTAATATGTATCTTGACACCTGTGATAGAAAAGAAATAGAACTTTTATTCACATTCAGGGCCAAAACTAAAAAAAAAGGAAGAAAGGCATTTGCACCGGGCGAAGAGGGAAAAAGGGTGCCAGATATAAATTTTGTTAGGCGATTTTTTCATGTCTATGTTTAGCATGATATTGTTAAAATCATCCTATCTGAGATATGCCAAAGCATAGAAGAATCTAATGATGATGACATAAAGATTGTGTTTAAAGCAGATTTTTAGATTCGGTTACTATTTTTTTCCTAAAAGTCAGTTAATAAAGACTGTCAATTTGTGGGGAATCTCTTATCATTCAGCTGCTTTTAGAGCACAAACAAAGAATAACTTACTATAATAATGATATCTTTTTGAATTTTTACGATTATTTGACTGGATTTTTTATGAGTTACTCCATAGAATTGACTATTAAATTATGCAAAAAAAATCCTTTTTATCGTTTGCGCAGGAAAAAGTATTTCATACTACTCATATTTCATAAAATATTTAATATATATATATTCCAATTGCACTATATTTTTTCTACTATATTTTGACAATTTTTCTGAAATTCGCGTTAAATTTGGTCAAAAAGCCTGCATGATATAAAAAAAACATACCAGAAATTTTTGAATTTTTCAAACAAATCGCTCTTACTCCATGAATATACATGCTATTCTTACAAAAATTGGTATACATGTTGTGCAGTATCCATACATTTTTATTCTGCAGCGATAAATGGTTTCGTGCATTTTCATGTACAGGGTGATCCCAAGTATTTCTATTATTGTTTGATTTTTTGTCGGCCCCTTAATTGCTCTGCTTATAAAATGGGTGTTGACAAATATGAGGTCAAATGTAATGTTTATAATCCTAAAATGCCAGAAGAATCCGATAAGTATATTTTTAAATATTTAACAAAATGTCAAAAATTGAAAGTGTCCAAATACTTATTGGTAGATAGTGTACTAGGGTGGATCGAAAAATCGAAATTCGGATAATCGAATCGGCGCGGGATGCAAAAGTTGCCTTAATTAAAAAAAAATATGTAAGCTAAGATAGATAAAAGATAGCTTTTGCACCCCGCGCCAAAAGTAATTAAGAAAAAAATAAATAAACAAAAAAATATAAAAAAAAAATCATAAAAAACTCAACTTTTGATTTTTTTGGGGCACTTGGGGCACCGGAAGATATGAATGGATATTAATTAAAAAAACCTGTAAACTAGTATGCATAAAAGGCAACTTTTGCACCGCGCGCCGATAGTGATTTCTAAAAAAAATTCTTTTCCTATACTTTTAGATCCATCCTAGCTGTACACACATATATATACATATATATACAGTGTGTCCCTCAGAAATACAGCACCATGTTTTCTTGATAATCTGAGACGAAACAAAATCACAAGAAAAAAAAAATATATATTTGGAAAGACTACACAAAAATACATACTTACAAGGAATAACTCATTCTCTGCTTCAGTTGATCAGGAAAAAAATGAATGTATAACAAAAGAGGAAAAAAGAAATGTATCTAGAAAACAAAACCACGACTGTTAATAGCAATTATATCCGCCACGCTTACATATGACTTGGAATAAATGATGGGTCATACCTTTTACCAATCCCCGGAAGATATAAACAGCAATATTATACCTGGCCTCAATGATAGTGTCCGTCAGTTCTGCCATAGATTTGAACTGTCAACCGTTGGCAAGTCCTACTGAGAATACTCCATGCAATTTCTTGGGAATTGAAATGAAGTTACAGGGTGGGCCATTCCATTGTCCCGAATTATAAAAAAACACTCCTAAGAGAATTGGGAGAAAAGGTTATGGAGGGAGGGGATTTTCCTATTGAAAAATCCAACATAGCGCGCCATTTTCTTTTCAGTTGGCAATAAGTGGGTTTTTAGCAATTCTTGGTAATTACCAGCTCGCATGTCGTCTCAGGAAAGAGTCAGGTTAAGTTTATCTTTATATTCGAGGTCTACATACACCTTTAATAAGCTTCCATTTTCCTATGTTGAAAGATTTCCACAAAAGAGCAGAGTCGATGTGGCCAAATATCATCAAACCTTGAAGGAACAGTGCCCTTGTTATATTCCCAGGTAAGGAAAAAAATATTTTGGATGATTCAGACTGTCTTGCTTTCTATTGGTATAATATGAAGAGAAGAGAGGATTTTTTTTCAAAAGACAGCAAGATGGACGCTTATTATTAGTATTGGGAGGCGTCATCTCTATTGGTAAACTTAAACTGGCTCTTCCCTCAAATCGTATGTAGGCTACCAATAACCAAGAATTGCTAGAAATCCAATTATTGATGATTGGAGAGAGAATTGATATGCCAAGTTGGACTTCCCAGCAGGAAAATGCCTCCATAACCTTTGCAATCTTCCTAGTAATTTTTTTTTTTTTTTGATAATTGGAGACATATTAAGGAATGGCTATGATTGAGGCCTGAAAAATATACTGATGCTAATGTATCCAAGTGATTGATGAATTGTATGCTACATGATTTATTCGAATTCAGGTGTAAGCATGGTGGATACAATTGTTATTAACAGTAGTAGCTTTATTTAGTGGCGGGACACTTTTTCTTCCACCCTTTTTTTATACATTCTTTTTTTCTTTATCAAGTTTCGCAAGAAGTAAGTTATTCCTTGTAAATATGCGTTCCTGTATGGTCTTTCTTAACATATCTGTTTCGTTCTCGTGGTTATGTTTCGTCTCCGATTACGGCACAAAATCATAATGGCTTTATTTGTGAAGGACACGCTGTTTATATTAACAGCTTATATCATGATACACAGTTTAATATATTATCGTATTAATTTAAAGATACATTATGTTATAAAATGATCAAATTCAAAACTTTGAAAAATTGAATAATTAATTTTTATTAATTATATTCGAAAAAATTAAGAACTGCAAACTGAATTTTTTTATCGATTTCGATTTATTAAATTTTCTTTTATGGAAATCCAAAATTAAAATTTTTTTCGTCAAAGTAGTTTTCAATTTATGTTTAAAAAGCGGGAAAATGATAGTCTAAAGGGCCATCTATGATAGAAGTGAATAGATATTTTTGAAAATTCTGATGCTTTCCAGCAATATATTAATCTTCAATGATTGCTTCAGTGGCGCCTAAACAGTCTCAATCAAGAAGAGTGCTCCCTCGGTAACTTCAATTTGAATTTCCTAAAATATACTCGTTTTAAAATATAATGTACCTCAGAAACATATTGCATAAATCCATAAAAATCTGTTTTTAGGCTAGTTGTAACGTGTAGATCATATATGCGGTAAAAAATGGATGTTATTATTGAAAAAATAAAAGTTAGGTTTCGGCTTAATATGTAGCTGTCCCCCCAAGGAAATTTTACATGTATCATTTAAAAATAGACTTTATTTCCAACCGTTTGGTTAACAGTATTTCTTATACGATATTTTTTTTGCCTCTACTAGGCTGCATAAATTACATTTTGTTGAACACTTCACAATAAAAGAAATTATTCAGTATTTTGACTTGAAAAGTAACATAGAAAAAAATTACGATGTATTTATTTCCTTAATATTATATTTTTACAAAATAATTTTATAATTAATATTATAATAATAACCTTATTATTTTAATTCATTGATTTTACATGTTTTCCTAATATGAACGTATTTTACAAATAAAAATTGAAACATGTTTATTTTCAGAAGAAAAAAAATAAATCGCGGAGTTGGAAATTATAGGTACAATCAGGATTAAATAAATAAAATATATTTTAATTATTCTACCAAAGTATTTCAAATCTTTTGAAACTAAAGTTGAAATATTTCCACATGAAAAAATGAATATAAAATAGTTTGACGAATTTAAGAAAACTTGAATATTTAGTCATAATTTTTCTATACGAGATTTAATATAAAAAAGGAGAATTAAATAAGACGTTTAGCGGATTTTTTTAAAGTTTTGTTATGTCATATGGGAAATATAATGAACGAAAAGCAGGTGAAAATGACAACTTTTTATGTTTTAGACTCTTGTAAAAACTGCAGAATTTATTCTTCAAACTGCAAAGAAAAATTAAAGTTTCTTGCATTAAAGATGTCTGTTATTTGTGTTATCGGTAACATAATAATTTAGCATAATCATTTAACATAATCATTTAATATAATAAATCAGTCAAAAGTAATGCAAAATAATTTTCTAAATCATCAAAAGAGATTTATTGCTATAATAATCATTTTCTTTATCATTAGGTAAGATTTATTTATGTAGTAATGATTTTCTGAAACATTAAGTGTGATGCATTACTTTTTATGTTTATAATTTAATTCTACGCCACTACGACGGATTCACTTTGTTTCACATTTCCACCGTATTCACTTTGTTTTAATTCTTTGACGTTATGATATCTCTAAGTAAAATGTTATTGAATGATAAAGTGAATTCTCGATTAAAATGTTGAAAGTGTAACAAGTGTTTTTCTTTTACGTTTCCTTGCATTTATTTTAGTGTGTTTAACCCTTTAAGATCCGATGAAATTATAAACAAAGCTAGTCATGCTGATTGCAAGCAAAACATGTATTACATCCACTATCTGTTGATAAAAAATGATACTTCACTCTTTCTGGAAGCCTGAATGACCGTTCGATTTGAGTTTTTATTACATACAGCTGAGAAGCAACAATTTAAAAAAAAAATGTCTAACCGCATGATCGTGCGGGTTGGGTCTTAAAGGATTAAAAAGCGATCTTATGCTGTGACACTACAAATGGTAGTTTTTTTAGACTGTTATGGATTGACAGATAGTTTGACAATTAGACAGAAATAATAATTTGAGATAAATATATACATTTAAATAGAAAACTTTGTAAAGATCGATTGAAAGTTCGCATTTTTTTGGTGATTATTCCTTTCAAACATATAATAGTTTCACGATTTCTTTTGTGAAATTTTTTAAATGCCAAATATAAAAACTATAACGTATTTTAACTGAATTTAAATGAAAATTTTTTAAAGTTCAATTATTTACATTTAATTATAAAAGTTTTTCTTCACAAACTATAGCTTTGCAATCCAGACAATCCTGAGATGCAACTTCTGACTAACTCAAGAAATAATTGGTCTTACAGACAGCATAGTTACAGCCCATAAAGCTTGTACTCTGTTGCGGTTACCGGCTCACGTACACTTCTTCGGCAACGAGCAGGCGGATATTCTGGCCCAAAAAGCCCGTAATTCCTCCCAACTTTCCAAAAGCCTAACCCACTTGTCTCCCAACTGGCTAATAGAAATTCTATTCCGCAGCTAAACTACAATCGTCATAGCCAGACTACAAGACACTTTAAAGGAATGAAAATATCTCCAGACGGTACAAGAAATTTCAATACTACCCCTCACTGACCTGATACACAATTGTCTTCGACTCATGTTTTTAACTGTCCCTCCATACTGGCTAAACTTTACTCTTTAGACATTAACCCTACTAACTGTCATCTGCTGTATTCGCCAAAGGTCTTTCACATTGTCAAGACTGTTTTGGACACCTTCGATTCTATTTGATTCTTGCACTACATGGATAAGACAACAAAAACAACAATTATAAAAGTATTTTTAAGTATTAAGAATCCAAATACACAATTTATTCTTTTTATGGGAAATCATTTGCGCAAACTATATTTAAACATCTAAAAAATATATACAACGTTTTTTTTGTTGTTGTTAAGTGGCAATAAAAGATTTGTAGACAAATAAAATTAATTGTTAAATTCGTTATATAAAGTGTTAGGGAGAAACGCGGAACATTGATGCAGCTTTTTTGTAAGAATTTTTTTGGTGTACAGAAAGCAGAAATTTCAAGTTATTTTTCTATGTGGTGTCAGCAAAACTTGTGTAGAGTGTTGTAAAATGTACAATCGTTGTTTTATATATTATTTTTGCATGTGAATAAAAAAAAATAAAAAAACCATTTGTGCCCCATCCCCGGAGCAGATTGATACACCTCATGGGACACTTTGATACATCTGGGAAAAGAGACACAAAATAACACCAATGCATGTTTTTCATAGAAAAATACTTAGCAAACCATTCTATATTTATTTATAGAAATTCCGATCGCCCACAATTTATTTTTAAGCAATATTAAAGCAATCAAAAGAAATGTATAATGACCTGATATTCTGGCTGTTCCTTGTCTGATTGTTGGCTGTGGTAACTTTGTCATTTCTGGCTTTTTAACCCCAGCATTATCTTCTTTCTTAGGAAGGATGAAACAATTACCAGGTTTTCTGTTTATAACTCGGTATATAAACATAAAATAAAAGATAATTATATTAGAAATTCTGTTTATAATATAATGTCAAAAATACTTTTTTATCTGGAGAATCGATATAAATTTGAAATTTTCCAGGCTGCTGTTTTTTTCTTTTGTTGATTCTACTAGCATTAGATGTTGGATAAGTTCGTACATCTTCTGTTTGCAAAACTACTAAAAAACGTTCTAATATAAAGAAATTAGAGCTATTTCACTTCAATAAAAACTAATATTAGAAATTTTTGGCGAAAAATGGATAGATTAAGGAGTGTATGGTAAAAAATAATAAAAGGTAATACAAAAATGAACTAGAAAAATATTTAGTTTGTATCAATGTGCCCCAGACAACCATTTTAAAGAAAATGAGTCTCAAATCCGACACTTCACAATTTTTCTAACAATAAAGAATGAGGAACTGATAAAGAGTAGCTTTACTTGCCAAGGAGAGTATTCTTTTCTGTTGAAAATACTGGAACAGTTGTATAATACCATTTCATTTGTACAACTCAAATTTACTTTTGACATACGAAAACAATTAACCACCCGTCCCATTTCACCAAACTACTAAATCATTCACAAACTTTCTGTATGTAGTTGAATGCCCTAGTATCACCTTTTGGAGCTGTTGTGAAACTTCCTGTAATGACCCTGTATGCTGTACAGGGGGTGTATCAATGTGCCCCGTGTATCAATGTGTCCCAGTTCCCCCTACTCAAATTGGAAGGCTGAACGTTAAATCAACTAAAATATGTTTATTATTAAGAAATTATTAGTAATAGTATTGCGTTTAGTATGTTTTGAATTTAAAAACAATTTATGGAATTTGGTGGAATTTACATTTCTGAATTTAAAATGCGTCAAAATATAAAATAATGTTTTGGCTTAGCAAAGATGCATATAAATATAAAAAAGCGTTGTTAATTAAAAGTAATTATTTTGTGAATCAAACAAAGCATGTTTTTTGCTGGTATACAGTCAAACAACAGCTTTCTAAACGCATTCATAATCTATAATTGTATTGCACCTACAGTCGTTACCAGCTCTGTCCGTTTGTGTCGCATGCAACAATACATAGACAACAAAAAATTCTAAACGAATAGTATTAAATTTCTTGTGTATAACCGATGATCTCCAAATCAAAATCATTAATGATTCAAACTCGATGATCTCCGAATAAATTACCTCTTTTAGGTAGATTTCGTATGAAATATTAGGTAGATTTCGTATGAAATACTACCTATTGCATTGTCTCCCATGTTGGAATTTCTGAAAAATTTTTGCGGATCTACACGAATCATGACTCCTAGACCCCAAAACTACCATCAGTAAAAAAGTTTATATATATATCTATCTATCTATCTATCTATCTATCTATCTATCTATCTATCGGTGTATATCACTTTCTTCTAGACACGATAACTTCCATAATTATGCTCAGATCTTTTTCAAACTTTTACATAAAATCAAGGAGCTTAAAATCTCGGTCGAGTTCGTTAATGGGCAAAATCGGACCAAGGGGGTGGAAATAAGGAGGGTTTTTGTGAAAACCGAAAAAACGCGATAACTTCTTAATTAAAATAGATATCAAATCAGTTTAATGTTTATATTACTTCTAAGAAATGGGCAAAAAGTTTATGCATGACAAATTTTTGATAAAGTTAAAAATGGGCTCAAAGGGCGAAAAAAACATGGTTTTTGGGAGAAAAAAATTTATAACTTCGTCAATTCTCAAGATATCAAATCCAACTAAATTTTATATAAATGTACTCAATATTATCTAAAACTTTTGTATTTACAAGTTTTTGATAGGACCAATTTTTACCGATGAAAAAAATTAAAAACGAAAAGAAAAAGGGGGGAGGAAAAAGAAAAAAATCCATAACTTACTCAATTCTTAAGCAATCAAATCTAATTAAATTTATTTTACATCTTCACAATAATATCTACAACTTTTATATTAACAAGTTTTTCATAGAACCAATTCTTATAGCAAAAATAAATTAAACAAAAATAGGAGTTGGAGAAAAAAACCTCAAATCCAAACTGCTTATATTCTGACTCATTTTAAAATTCATTTTTGATTTTAAACGCATCCAAATGACAGATCCTCTTATTTAGGAACTATATAATGCGACGTATTGGCCAGTTTTTTGATAAAGGCACAATATATTTTTAAAAAGGCTGCCAAAAAGAGTATTTTGAACAGAATTTCCCGAAGTTGTCAATGAAAAATTGAGGAAGTATAACAAATTGCGTTTTTTCTGAGTCATTTTTAAATTCATTTTTGTTCTCAAACCCTTCCAATTTACAGGTCCTCTTTTTTAGGGACTATGTAATGTGACGGATTGGCCAGTTTTTTGATAAAAGCAGAATATATTTTTAAAAAGGCTGCTAAAAAGGGTATTTTGAACAGAATTTCACTAAGTTATCGCGATTGAAATTTGAGGAAATTTAAGAAATTGCGTTTTTACCGAGTCATTTTTAAATCTTTTTTTTGTTCTCAAACTCATCCAATTTACAGGTTCTCTTATTTAGGAACTGTATCATGTGACGGAGTGGCCAGTTTTTTGATAAAGGCAGAATATATTTTTAAAAAGGCTGCCAAAATGGGCACTTTGCACAAAATTTCCCAAAGCGATCATGATTAATGAACTGTGGGTATTCAAATAACAAATTGGTTATTTTATGACTCATTTTTAAATCCAATTTTACTCTGAAACGCATTCAAATGACAGTTTTTTGTTACTTAGGAACTATATAATGTGCGTATTCGTCAATTTTTTGATAAAGGGTGAATATATATTTTTTAAAAGCTGTCAAAGTAAGTACTTCGCAAAAAAATTTCCCAAAGCGATCATGATAAAAGGATTGAGGCTGTATTCAAATAACAAATTGTTTATTTTATTACTCATTTTTGAATTCAATTTTCCTCTCAAACGCATTCAATTGACAGTTATTTGTTATTTAGGAACTGTGTAATTACTGTGTATTGGTCAGATTTTTGATAAAGGCTAAATATATATTTAAAAAAATCTGTCAAAGTGGGCACTTCGCACAAAATTTCTCAAAGCGATCTTGATTAAAGAATTGTGGATGTATTAAAATAATAAATTGGTTATTTTATGACTCATTTTTAAATTCAATTTTGCTGTCAAATGAATTTAATTAACAGTTTTTTGTTATTTAGGAACTATATAATGAGCATATTGGTCAATTTTTTTAAATAAAGTAAGAATATAATTCAAAATATGTTGCCAAAATGGGCATTTGAGTAGAATTTCGTTTAAGATGATTTTGATAAAACCAGTTCTTACAGAAAAATGAAATTAAAAAATTTTTAAAAGCGGCTGAATAAAGTAGTTAAACTGGGTTTATCTCTAATCTTTTTTTTTTTTTTTTTTTTTTTTTTGAGATGAAAACTTTTCGAAATCTACCTCCACCTATAGGCCATGCCGAAAGGGATTTTTTTGCATTACATCTTACTATAAGCAGTTATTTCAATCATATCCTATGATAGGTAATGTGTCAAAAGTTACCTTGGAGATTAGTTCATATTTAAAAAAGGGCGCATATTATTTTCCTCTTACTTAATTTACATTATATAATCTTTTTAATGTTGAATTCATGCATTTTACTTAAGATGCAACAGCTGTAACTCTGTTTATAGTAGCAAAGCGTACTTCTTTAGCCAAATTTGATTTACAATATCCTACTTGTTCATGACAATCATTTATGAGGTTTTCCGTGCAAAGCATTATCTGCAATATTTTGTTTCGATACAAAATACCCATAAACTCAACGTATTTAAATGCTCCTCTTTTTTTAATTTATTTCAATTGAATTTTGAAAATGGAACAATTAAGTTGGAAAGCCCAATTCATCGAAATCCATTAGAATCGAAGCCTTATTACGTTTACCTGATCTTGTTCCCAAATCTTTGGGGCCATTTAGTTAATCATTATATAGTTGTCGCATGATATTCATTAAAATCTGCATGAATCAATACGGGGTTTGTAATACAAAACATTTGTTTTGGAGTTATAGTGTGATAACTTCAATATACCAGTACATTTAATTATAAATGATGTTTAATAGAAAATATCCATGTTATTTACTAATAAGATAAATAAAATGTGAAAGAAACGTAACGTGATAAATAAACAATTTATAAAATACGTTGAATGTTTGGACATTGTTTTGAAATCAATAAATTAATTATGTGAAAAAAAATCATGTTGCAAACGTTTCTTTACTTCATTAGATAATTAATCCGAATGTTATTCCTATAGAAATTAGAAAATTACATCTTAACTCTAGATGAACGTGATGCACGACAAATAATTTTAATACATAGCACGGCAGTTAATTAAGATCGAGTTTTCAAACAAGTTGTCTATGAAAGTAGATTATACATATATATATATATACATGCGATAGTGTAAAAGTTGAACGTACAAAGGAATGAACAAAAACGAAATTTGACTGGTAAGTGTTGTCATTCGCAAAATGTTGTCACGTTTGCGCCCAGTTATGTTTATTCTTTATAACGAGGTCAAAACATGCTTTTGATTTATTTTCAGGGATAACTATTGATTTAGATATGAAAATTCAGTCAAAAATAAATACTGATTAATTATTTTTTTATATGTGCGAATTTTTTATTATTAGACAGCCCTGAAAAACTGAAGTTTTTGAAAATCTACTAGATTTGATCAATACCAATTTTCATGTTAGTTTGTGTGCTTATTTTCCTAATAATAAACATTTTTAGGTGTGTTCGTAATTATGGAAATGCGTAGCACCTATAGTTGTCATTCAGTCCGTCCATCTGTCCGTCTGTCTGTCTGTCCGTCTATCTGTCTGTTCGCATATAACAACTCAAAAACTATCCAACCGAATCTTTTGAAATTTAAAATATATAATTATTACATAATTTTGTCGAGTCATTTCAAATTTTATGAGCATCGGATGGATAAATCAATTACAGGGACGATCAAAATTATTCTGTTACATTATGGTCAATGGGGAAAAAAATGTTGCAAATGCATTTTAATCGCTTGAAATTTAAATTACATACTTATTACATAATTTTTTCAAATCATTTCCATTTTTTTTTAAATAGGATACATAGATCAAATACAGGGACAATCAAAAGTACTCCGTTACATTACAGTCAATGGAAAAAAGTTTCAAATGCATTTTAATAATATTACACTCATTCGAACATAATAATATTGATATGCATCATAAAGTACATATTATAATATAGATTTTGCATAATCTGTTGTGAAAAGAACTTTTGTTATTGATTTACAAGGCCACACAAAAGTATTCCATTACAACTCATTCGAACATAATAATATTGATATGCATCATAAGGTACATATTATAATATAGATTTTGCATAATCTGTTGTGAAAAGAACTTTTGTTATTGATTTACAAGGCCACACAAAAGTATTCCATTACGTAATGAGCATAGAGAGAACATTTTTTCGTGCGCATTTTAATTGTAATTAACTATTTACAATTTTGCGAGATTGATATATGAGAGGGATATTTTTGAAACTCCATTATCGTACGAACGCACCACATTTGCTACGCTTCACGTGCAATTTCCAACTTGTTTCCTATCACGTCAAGCTTTTCTGTGAATCGATGTAAGTATTTTTGTTAAAATGTTATTTGATTAGGTATTGTTTCGAACAATTTTACATATACTATGTGTAAGACTGGTTTTAATTCTTTTAAATCTATGCACAAAAAATCGTTTTTAAAATCATTTTTCTGTAATCTATTAAGTTTAAAAGGATGAAAATCACTGTTGCCAGGTCGTATTCATTTTTGACCCAATATTGAGTATGACCCACTTATCAACTACCACTCCACTCCAATTATTCTGTTACATTATGGTCAATGGGGAAAAAAAGTTGCAAATGCATTTTAATCGCTTGAAATTTAAATTACATACTTATTACATAATTTTTTCAAATCATTTCCATTTTTTTGAAAATAGGATACATAGATCAAATACACGGACAATCAAAAGTACTCCGTTACATTACAGTCAATGGAAAAAAGTTTCAAATGCATTTTAATAATATTACACTCATTAGAACATAATAATATTGATATGCATCATAAAGTACATATTATAATATAGATTTTGTTAAAATGTTATTTGATTTTGTTAAAATGTTATTTGATTAGCTATTGTTTCGAACAATTTTACATATACTATGTGTAAGACTGGTTTTAATTCTTTTAAATCTATGCACAAAAAATCGTTTTTAAAATCATTTTTCTGTAATCTATTAAGTTTAAAAGGATGAAAATCACTGTTGCCAGGTCGTATTCATTTTTGACCCAATATTGAGTATGACCCACTTATCAACTACCACTCCACTCCAATTATTCTGTTACATTATGGTCAATGGGGAAAAAAATGTTGCAAATGCATTTTAATCGCTTGAAATTTAAATTACATACTTATTACATAATTTTTTCAAATCATTTCCATTTTTTTGAAAATAGGATACATAGATCAAATACACGGACAATCAAAAGTACTCCGTTACATTACAGTCAATGGAAAAAAGTTTCAAATGCATTTTAATAATATTACACTCATTAGAACATAATAATATTGATATGCATCATAAAGTACATATTATAATATAGATTTTGTTAAAATGTTATTTGATTTTGTTAAAATGTTATTTGATTAGCTATTGTTTCGAACAATTTTACATATACTATGTGTAAGACTGGTTTTAATTCTTTTAAATCTATGCACAAAAAATCGTTTTTAAAATCATTTTTCTGTAATCTATTAAGTTTAAAAGGATGAAAATCACTGTTGCCAGGTCGTATTCATTTTTGACCCAATGTTGAGTATGACCCACTTATCAATAAAATATGGATATTTTTTGAATACGCTCTTGGTGATAAAGAAGTGTGGTGATAACAGTGTTGAATACAGGGGATGGCCCGGGAGGGACATTCCCCATAAATACATACTTGTTCCATATAAGTATATTAAAACACACAATTTTTGTTATATTAGGAAATTTATCAAAAATATAGGACAATCTTCTTCTATTGTCTTTAACTTTTGGCTCAATGTCCAAAAATTCTCCAACTTACACTGGTCATCATAATTAATGGATTGTGAGTAAAATTATGCTCACTCAAATGCTGTTGCAAAAAAATGTCCAATGCATTAATTTATTAACTATGTATATCAATCAAGTATGCATAATTAAGTATGCATTGTATTGATGCATGTAAAATATTTATCGCGTAGTTGTTGTCGTTTAAATAAAATAGTAGTTGTTGTTGTATTTTGTGTCGGCCGATTATCTACGCTAGGGATATAGGCCCAGGGGGAGGGATGCCCTTCGTGGGGGTCTTTTTAAGGGAACCTAACCCGTATTTAAGCAAGGTTTGAAGAAAATCACGAAAACTCCGAACGGTTAGGCCGACGACCGCTCGACTGGGTTCGAACCCAGCACCTGCCGTCTACCAGTTGAGAGGTCAGACCCTCTCGCCCACTGGTGGGGCCATAAATAAAATAGTAAGTTATAAATTTCGATATTTATGTATCAACAAATTTTTCCAGTTTCTTAAAATTTTTACAGAATGCTTAAATGTGATTTAACTTGCATCTAACTATTTTTAAGATAGAATATTTTATATTTTTAAATAAAACATACAGTTTATAACGCAGAAGAAAATAAATATATATGACGTAGTTTTTCAAAGTTTGGGAGTTAAGAAAAAGTGCGTATTGTTATTTTTTTAAATTGTTCTTTTTAATAAGAATAATTATAATCTGAAATTTTGAAATAAAATTTTCTTTTAGGGATTTTTTTTTCTCTTCAGCTATGATTAAAATTTAGAAAGAGTTAATAATAATAATATTAATAATAATATTAATAATAATAATAGTAATAAGAATAATAATAACAATAATAATAATCTGCTAAGAAGAAAAAAGCATAAAATTTTTAATGGATTCCCTGAATATTTTATTACAATTTTATCTATTGCAACTGAGATTTTAACGTTATTTTTTATTAACCATCAGCGCATTTAATTCCTAATAATATGTAGATTTGTTTAAAGTTATAGAAATTAGAAGTACGAAAATCGCACTGCATTTCATTTGACATTTTAACTCCATTACATTTAATCACTTAGCAATATATAAATGTTCAGTGATAAAGTCCATCATATTTCAGTGATAAAGTCCATCATATCACTGAGCATTAAAAAATTGTAAATCGTGTATTGGTATAAGAATATATCACATTATAATTTCTAAGCACGAATTCACAAAATGTTCTTTTAAGTGCAAAAGAAATCCTTTTAGAAAAACTAATCTCTTCTTTGAAGCTTTATTTTGTAAGCAAAAGTTATTTTTGATAAAAGCAGGATTCCGACGACAATCTGTAGATATAATTTACAGTTGAGAGGATGAAAAAAATTGTACCTATAAATTTATGTTTTTTACTCGTACATCCCATTAATTTTGCTACAGAATGAATTACAAAAATTTCTTTATTTTTCCTTTTTTTATTTCAAAAACATTTTATTAAAGTTTAGTTTTATTCATTGAAGTTTAGTTGAAGCTGTTTTATTTTCACGTTTATTTGTAAAAAAACATTTCTTTTTTTCCCTTTCCAAGGAAAAAGTTATAGCAATATTAAACTTGTCGGATGTACCAAATCCAAAAGTTCCTTTTTATTTTTAATTACTTTTAAGAGCATTTCATTTTAGTTTTGTTATTATTATTATTACTATTATTTTCCAAGGAAAATGTTGTACTTACATTAAATTTGTCGGATGTGCAAATTCCAAAACTTCCTTTTTCATCATACATATTAATAGTTTTTAAAAAGTTAATATGTTAATACTTCAGTGCTATTTCTGTATTTATACACCAACTTTGTCTTTCATCTTAGGAATCTGCTTAATTTCATTGATTGGATTATAACACGATAACTGAAAGCATAATATTTATTAAAAGAAATTATTTATTTAATCTGTTGTACACCCTTTGCTTTAAAATTGCCCAGTTACGTGGATTCAAATTGCTCGACTCGGCAAAAATTGCCGATGTACAACAGAAGTATAAAGCGAGAATAAATGCGATTACAACAGCTAATAGATATAATCCAGCGGATAGTTCCCAAATTCAAATATGACATACTTGTTAAAGATAAAAAATCCCTGTCGGCTTGGCCTATTGGCGGAGGTAGATTTCGAAGAGTGCTCATTTCAACAACAAAAAATAAATTTGATTACAAATAAACCCAGTTGAACAATTTTATTTGTCCTCTTTTGAAAAATTTTTAATTTCATTTTTTTGTAAGAACTGGTTTTATCAGAATCCACTTAAGCTAAATTCGAATCAAATGCCCATTTTGACAACATATTTTGAAATAATTCCGACTTTATTAAAAAAATCGACTAATACGGCACATTATATAGTTAATAATTAACAAAAGACTTTCAATTGAATGCGTTTGACAGCAAAATTGAATTTAAAAATGGGTTATAAAATAGCCAATTTTGAATACAACCTCAATTCTTAATCATGATGGCTTCGGGAAATTTTGCTCGAAGTGCCCATTTTGACAGCATTTTTATAAATATATTAAGCCTTTATAAAAGAAACTGACCTATATGGGACATTATACAGCTCCTATAAAAGAGAACCTGTCAATTGGATGCGTTTGAGAGCAAAACTGAATTTAAAAATTAGTCAGAAAAAACGCAATTTGTTATTTCAGTGCTTCCTCAAATTTTCAATCATGAAATTTTTTTCTCGAAATCCTGTTCAAAATACCTTTTTTGGCAGCCTTTTTTGAAATATATTCTGTCTTTATCAAAAAAAAATGAACAATGCGTCACATTATACAGTTCCAAAATAAGAGGACTTGTAAATTGGATGCGTTTGTGAGTAAAAATAGATTTAAAAATGAGTCAGAAAAAACGCAATTTCTTATTTGAATACTTTCTCAAATTTCCTATCACGCTCAATTCGGGAAATTATGTTCAAAATACCTTTTTGGCAGCCTTTTTAAAAATATATTTTGTCTTTATCAAAAAATTGGCCAATGTTTCCCATTATATAGTTCCTAAGTAAAAGGATCTGTCATTTGGATGCGTTTAAAATAAAAAAAAATAATTTTAAAAACGTTTCAGAATGTAAAAAGTTTGGATTAGAAATTTTTTCTCCAACTCCAATTTTTGTTAAATTTATATTTGCTATACGAATTAGTCCTATACGAAAAACTTGTCAAAATAATAGTTGTAGATATTATTGCGAAGATGTAAAATAAATTTAATTGGATTTGATAGTTTAAGAATTTACAAAGTTATGGATTTTTATCTTTTTCCAAATTCCTTTTTGTTTTCGTTTTTAGTTTTTTTTTACCGGTAAAAGTTAGTCCTATCAAAAACTTGCAAAAACAAAAGTTTTAGATAATTTTGAGTATATTTATAAAAAAATTTAGATGGATTTGATATCTCAAGAATTGACAAAGTTATGATTTTTTTTCTCTCCAAAACCATATTTTTTCGCCCCTTGGGCCCATTTTTAACTTTATCAAACATCTGTCGTACATAAACTTTTGGCCCTTTATTTAGAAGTAATATAAACTTTAAACCGATTCGATATCTATTTTTATTAAGAAGTTATAGGGTTTTTTCTGTTTTCACAAAAACGCCCCTTATTTCGACCCCTTTGGTCTGATTTTGCCCATTAACGATCTTAGCCGAGATTTTATCCCCTTTGATTTTATGTACCAGTTTGGTGGAGATTGGTGAAGAATTATAGAAGTTATGGTGTCTATAAATATGTGATATATATACATATATATATATATATATATATATATATATATATATAGAGAGAGAGAGAGAGAGAGAGAGAGAGAGAGAGAGAGAGAGAGAGAGAGAAACTGGTGTGAATGCAATAGGTAGTATTTCATACGAAACCTAACTAAAATCATGGAAATGGTGTTTGGTTCATGCTCATTTGAATGGTACAAACATGCAAATCGAAAAAAAAAATCTCTATTAGAGTTTTCACTATTTATAGTTTGAAAGAGTACATTTAATGCAGTAAAAAAAAGTAATTTGTATCTGCTCTATGCATAACTCCACATGCTTTTTAATAATAAAATTTGAACACTGGTATCTGCGTACACATGAAAGCGCGAACATACAAACAGTCAGATCAGCATTCTGTATAAACATGTTTTGGGGATCACTCATCTCTAAAAGTTTTAAATACGTGAAAAGATTTATATCGAAAGCTATCTCGATTACAATGCTTTATTTTAGAAAAAAGAAGAAAAAATAAATACGCTTGTGAATGCTGTGGCAGTAAAAAGAGTAAACGTATATCTTGCACACTGCAAATTCGTAAAAATCTTTTGCAACAGTACCTTAATTTAATATTTAACACTACTAAAATCGTTTTTGATTGCCTTGTTAATGTGTTGTGCTAGGGAAATAGATTGTGCAAAAAAAAAAAAAAAGTTAAAAATTACATAGTTTGTCATTGATGCATTTATTGATTTTTATTCGAAATATTACTAAACTCATTCAGTTTCTCCAGCAATTGTCTTTTCTATAAAACAAAATGTTTTCTTTCGAATATTTTCATATTTTCTTTTGAAAATTGTGAAATTTCAAAAGCACCTTGTAGAAAGTGTTTTTTATTTCTAAAGGGAAAACTTCTAAAGAAGCACGTTGGGAATTTTTAGCCAAAGTGCTAGCTACCGGCGGTAGCTATCACTTTGTTCCGTATCAATATTTGCGCCTTTACGGCATTTTTTATCGTACTTTTCGCTAATTTTGTGGATTTAGAAAAAAGACAGACACATTATTTACATCTTCGTTGCAGTACGTTGATGCGTTTATTGTAGTGAAAACTGCACGATAGACATTTTTGAGATGGGGGAAAAACCCCATTGAACTCGCGATACTATTTCGTAATGACACCTCTATACGGTGCGGTATAAGATTGAGTGGGGCGGACAAACCACGGAAATGTTACAATGTTCTGTTGTTAAATGATACTAAACGCTTAAAAAAAAGAAAAATAATAACTCTTGAGATGCCAGCACCCTGTAGTTATTCTACACTTTTAAACCAAATTTTTAATTTCTTGATGAAATTGAACAAGTAACTTACATGGATACGATTTTTAATAAAACGTTAAGAAACAAAAACATGGCATTGCGTATCGGTTATGCTTAACTTTCCAACCTTTTTTTTTTTTAGTTTTGAATTCTATTTAAAGTTTAATAAATTATATGGTACCAAATGAAATTAATAGTTAAGAAAGAAAAAAATAACTTGATATTGTGCATGTATTATGCTGAATTTTCCAACCATTTTTTTTTTCATTTCCGATTGCATTTAGAGTTTAACGACTAATTTGGTACCAAATGATTTAAAAAGTTAAGCAAGAAAATACATGATATTGCAACTCAATTATGCTGCACTTTCCAACCATTTCTTTTTTAAATTTTCAATTGTATTTAAAGTTTAACAATTTGTATTGTTATCAAATGTACTAAAACGTTAAAAAAAGAAAACTTTAAAAGAAAAGTATGACATTGTGCATCGATTATGTTTCTTTTTCCGATCACTTTTTTAATTTTCTTTTTCGTTTTTGATTGTATTTAAATAGTAAAAACATAAAATGATATCAAATGGAGAAAAATAAGACATAAAAACGCATGATATTGTATATCGATTGCCCTGCGCTTTCCAACTTTTTTTTTTTTAAATTTTCATTTATACTTAAAATTTAAAAACTTGTACCATTTAACTTTGTTGAAAGTTTTGGAAGACGGAATAGCTATTTTTAAAAAGTGGCATAATGTAAGGGGCATATTTTGCACAAATCATATAGATGTGGATGCAATGTACCCAGTATGTTTTGTACTTAAGTTTCTGATAATAGTGATATATGCGTTTATCTTTGCCACTCTAAATATGTACTGCTAATTTGAACGTTTGCCGTTTATATTTCACCGGATATTTGAAAATTTTCCAATGAAAATTCATTTATTTATTCTAAAGACGCTTTTGCATTACTTAAAGGTTCAATTGGGAAAAGATTTGATGATTTGACATTATTCAACATCAACTTTGTGGATGATAAAAATCTACAATTAATTGATTTTTTACATAGAGAATTTGATTTAATGATGACAATGATCGCAATTATAGTACAAAGAGGTATAAACTACAATTGATGCAATCTTTATAAGATATTTAAATAGATTCGTATCAAAATTATTTGTTTCCTATTTTAGTTATCCTATACCAATAGTATCAGTTTTAAAATATAATAATGATAATGATGCTGATAATGATGATCGAAAAGTTGTTGAAATTGTGGATGAAAATTATAAGTTTCAATGGTATTCCTTTCAAAGAATACCGATTAATAAAATTTCTTTTTTCATGTACTTATAAATTTACCTTTTAAGAAATTGTAATTTTTGTATATATACTACCTACCAATAAGTATTTGGAAACTTTCAATTTTTGACATTTTCTCAAATATTTAAAAATGTACTTGTCGGATTCTTCTGAAACTTCAGGTTTATGAAGATTATGTCTGACAACATCCATTTGATCAGCAGGGTAATTAGGGGTTCGACAAAAAAATAAAGAATAATGGAAATATTTGGGATCACCCTGTACATGAAAATGCACGAAATGATTTATCGCTGCAGAATACAAATATGTGGATACTGCACACCATGTACACGGATTTTTGTAAGAATGGCATGTATATTCATGGAGAAAAAATGATTTAAAAAAAATAAAAAATTCGGGTATGTTTTTTGTTTATATCATGCAGAGTTTTTGATCAAATTTAACGCAAATTTCAGAAATATTTGCAAAATCTATTAGAAAAAATATAGCGCAATTCGAATATAAATATATTAAATATTTTATGAAATATGAGTAGCTTTATGAAATAATTTTTATCTGCACATACGCGAACGATAAAAACGATTCTTTTACGTCATTTAATAGTCAATTCTATGGAGTAACTTACTAAGGTACTACTTAAGTATTACTTAAGATAATAGTACTACTTAATACTAATAGTACTACTTAAGATAGTACTATTTAATGACTACAATATCTAATACAATATTGCCGCTAATAAGTATATTGACACCTGTGATAGAAAAGGAAAAGAGCTTTTATTTTTTTCTATCACAGATGTCAAGATACTTATTAACAGAAATATTGTATTAGATGTTGTATACATTAAATACTATTTTTTTCCTAAAAGTCAGTTAATAAAAAATGTCAATTTGTGGAGAATTCCTTATCATTCAGCCATTTTTAGAGAGCAATGTAAAAACATCTTATTTATAATAATTAGTCCAGTCATTTTAGCACCTTTTTTTACAATAGCGGAAAAAATTACAACAAAGCTGTATTTTCGGATAGGTGCTAGTTAGGGTATGTAGTTTAACATACTAAAAGTCCCTATCGATACGATGTGAGCTTTCACCGCCTGAAGGCGCTAAAGAGCTTGAAAATTTGTTTTTTTCTGAATATCTCACTAACAATGGCATTTAGAAAAAAAATCAATTACAAAGATCTAGATAATTCAATTTCCTACAAAAAGTGTCATTAACATTTTTTTGTCACATCAACCCTTCCCTGCCAAAAATTAAAATAAAGTACACGTTATTGAAAAAAATGCGGAAGCACAATCATTACGTGGCGAAGAATCAGAACTAATACGTAACAACTTTGGATCCTCCCCCCCTCTCCCCCATTGTCTTTATGCCGTTTTCGCACACTTGTGCAATAGTAATTGCCCTAATACCCTATCTATCTTTGCATCTGTGAAAATGGACCACGTGCACCACCTTTCCGGCACGGATATTTAGGGGATGCCAAATTTATACTACCAACTAATTTTTGGCCTGTCACATAAAAAAGTTGGGGGCGCCAAATTGAAAATTTTCCCGGGCGCAGTTTTCGCTTTGCACTCTTCTGTGTGAGATTTTAGAAAGGGAATAATTTTATTTTCAACGCATGTTATAGAACTTGTTAAATAGTTATGTTTAAAATGACTGTTTCTTGATTGCGAGCGAAAAATGGAGATTGACAGAATAGTATGTCTTGTATGCGAAGAGGATTGCGTTCCGAAAGATTATGTAAAAATAGGAAAAAAGAGACTGAAGTTACTTCTGACAGCAAGTTCGAAAAGAGGTGACCATAAGTAGAACATATTTGAAGAAATGGCTAAAAACAATAGTGAATTTACACTTCACCCAAAGTGTAGAAAAAATATACAGGAAAGAATTCTATTAAATCATACAATAAATCTATTGCAGAAAAACCATCAATGTCCGCACAAATTACTCCAATGAAGGAAAATTTGAGAAATGACAGTCCATTCTTTGAATTTAAAGAAAAATGTTATGTTCTGATACATTAGACAAAGTTTTTATACAGAAGGAAAAAAAAAGCTCTAAAGTAACGCAAAAAAGAATTTTTTTTAAAAAAATCTAATCATTAAAATAAGACACGTCTCATATCTATGCTTATGCGGAAATTTATAGAGAATGTTTGTAAAGAGAAATAAGCAGAAGATGATGCATACACACTAATTGTTAAAACAGCAAAGTTTGGTGCGCCTACTGCTGTTGTTGGCGTTGATGTTGACTTGCTCGTATTTTCGAGTGCTTTAGCACAACCAGCAATAGAGATATTTTTCATTAAGCCAGGAAGAGGACGAATTGCAACCACCCTGTATTCATCGCACAGTATTAACAATGATACTGTTTTGAAAGATCATATATTATTCCTTCACACTTCTTCAGGTTGTGACTCGATATCAGCAATGTTTGGGAAAGATAAAATGGCGTCAGCAAATTTTTTGAAAAACGAAGATCATAACATTCAAGCTTCCAGCATTTAAAAAAGTGATCAAGTATCCCAATTTGAAGTTTTCGAGGCAGGAAAAACAATTTTTCTTCCTTTATACAGTGGTAAAGCAGAAATTTATCTGAACAATCACCGTTATGTATGTTTCAAGAAAGAAGTTGCTGTTGCTAAAAAAAGCCTTTCATCGTTACCGCCTACCGAACATACAGCTACATTGCACAGTTTACGTGTTTATCCTAATAGTACATGATAAACAAGAGTATCACGTTCGTACAATACCAGTTAGGCAATAATCTACATCTTGAAAACTAGTGCTGGCAAAATGCACCTAATTTGTCTCCAATTTCAGCTATCTTACAGCCCGCACCAAAAAATATCATTCAATCATTTTTTTGTACTTGCTCCAAAGGAGGTGGGAAAGCATGTGGATGCTGATAATTTGGATTGAAATGTTCTGATATTTGCATAAATTGCTGTGGAGTTTCATGTCATAATGCAAGTAAAATTGAATTTGAAGACCAGGAAGATATTGACATGTATCCTGCCCATTGCAAGGGAGGAGTGAAGCGCTACTTCTGAATTCAGTGATTATATCGAAAGGCAAACAAAAAATACTGAAAGCAGCAGAAAAACGATAGAAAGAAATACAGATAGTAACGAATCTGAATCATGTGTAGAAATTGAAGTTGTGCAAAGAACAACTAAAGCAGTTAAACGACTGAAATTGGATTAAGCCAGTCACTATAAGTACCGTAAAATGGGGTGAATAGGAACAAAACTTCTAGGTCATACAAATAAATTTTTTATAAATATATGCGATGATATTTTTAGTTGCCAATTTTTTTATGAGAAGGTAATACCATTAAGATTTGGGAAATTCAGTTTTGACACGTTAGCACCACTACTGGGGCATATAAAAAAACTTCAAGAGGATCCTCAAAAACCTCATTTTTTCAACGTCTTCAAAACTTTGTATGTAACTTCAGTTTCGTATTCTAAACTTAAGAGAGGGGATTTTTAATTAATGATAGACCTGTAAATGATATGCTGTATTAAATTCTACTTATTTTTAAACTACATAATGAAAAAATGAAAAATGACTTGTAAAATCAGAGGTTTAAGATTTACGGGATGAATCGGAACACGTTTTCTCTAATGGTTTATTTTGCTACACAGTAATAGTTTCGTGTAATATATAAAAATATATGCATGAATATGTATTGTAACGATATTTTGTTTGTTCTAATTACTTGAAGAGTTAAAAGTTGCCATGAATTTACTTGATTAAACAAAAAAGTCAACGCCTAATCCAACAGACATGGAACACACAATAAAAGAATTTAAAAATAGCACATTAGTTTAAAAAAAACTGCACAGAATTATTCTCTGACATCCATAACATTACACAAATATCTCAAAATGAAAAGACAATTAAAAAGAGAGGGATACAAGAGTACTAAAGGCTGGGGATGAAGGTATATTAATAGAACGTATTAATACATGCAGCGATTGGGATTACTCAATAGATTCACTTACCCAATGACTACTAGTAAAGGATAACACAGAACAGGGTTGAATTTGTATTAAATTCTACTTCTGCAATTCGAATATAATTTCTTAAAATAAATTTTAATTTTTCTTGATTTTAAAGTTGTTTTCTAATTTTTACAAAGGCATATCTTTACTTGTATATAAAATAAAGGCTTGGTTTCACAGTAACTACGTGTTCCTAATCCTAATTTATCAATATTATCTGTTTTTATTAACCCTATAAAAGTTTGAATCGGAATAAATAAACATTATAACATTTGCTCCGATTCACCCCTATCTGCGGGGTGAATCGGAACACCATTAAAAAAATAAATAATATATATATAAACAGTAAGAATGTTTTGTTTTTGCTTAAAAAGTAAAGAACAAAACAAGACCGAAGTTTCTAGTAGGAAAAAAAAAATAGTTGTTGCTTTTTTTAACGTTAAAGTTGAAAAGTGTACCAATTCACCCTATTTTACGGTAGAATATGCCTACGAGGAAACCACAATAAAGAAAACGCGCTAAATGCTTTTCCTCGAGAGTAATGTGGAAATAAGCATAAATGTATTTTATGTATTCACTGTTTTTATTCAAATGTGAGAATTTTAGATCTGTTTACATATATATTTTTTTTTTAAGTAGCAGCAGATTTTTCGAATTTATATAATTTTACTTTCAAATATGTTCATTTTTTCACATTTTTGACAGGGAAGTGTTGGTGTGACAAACAAATGTTAAAGGCACTTTTTATAGGAAATTAAATTATCTACAACTTTGTAACTGAACTTTTTTCTCTAAATGCCATTGTTCGTGAGACATTCACAAAAAACCGATTTTCAAGCTCTTTAGCGTCCCCTGGCGGCGAAAGCTCACATCGGATCAATGGGGACTTTTAGTATGTTTAACTACATAACCTAACTAGTACATACGCAAAAATCCAGCTTTGTTCTAATTTTTTCCCCTATATTTGCTAAAATGACTCGGCTAATTGATATCTTTTTAAATTTTCACGATATGTGATTGGAGATATTCCATAGCATTGAATATTAAATTGCGTAAAAGAATCGTTTTTATCGTTCGCGCATGCGCAGATAAAAATTATTTCATAAAACTACTCATATTTCATAAAATATTTAATATATTTATATTCCAATTGCGCTATATTTTTTCTAATAGATTTTCTCAAAATTTCTGAAATTTGCGTTAAATTTGGTCAAAACCCCTGCATGATATAAACAAAAAACATACCAGAATTTTTGGAATTTTTTAAAAAAAAATCTCATTTTCTCCATGAATATACATGCTATTCTTGCAAAAATCAGTGTACATGTTGTGCAGTATTCCAATAATTGTATCCTGCAGCGATAAATCATTTCGTGCATTTTCATGTACAGGGTGATCCCAAACATGTCTGTTATTCTTTAATTTTTTGTCGGCCCAATAATTACCCTGCTTATCAAATGAATATTGATAAATATGAGGACAGACATAATCTTCATAATCCTGAAGTTTCAGAAGAATCCGACAAGTATATTTTTATATATTTGACAAAATGTCAAAAATTGAAAGTTGCCAAATACTTATTGGTAGATAGTGTAGAACAATATCCGTTATTTTTAATGCACAATATCGCATTAAATGAAAATTGTAACATAATTTCTGCAGTGATAGTTCATGATAATGAATAAAAAAATCACTTTATTTAAAAGTGTTTTTTACATAATAAAAGATTTCTTGACGATTCAAAAAGTATGTCATGATGATTTAAAAAATACACTCGTAATTGTTCAAGTTTTCATTTTTGTTGGCACTGCCGGATTGCTTTTTATTATTATTATTTATTTATTATTTATTTACTTATTTATTTATTTATTTATTTATTTTTACTCAGGTTGTTTTATTGAGGGCTGTAAATTGTGTGATGTTTTCGATGTGCTGTTGATTTGGTAAGAAAACAATTTGCAGCACAAAACTAAACAAAATAATTTGAATAACACTCTTTACAACGTTATTCAAGACAATAAAGAAAACTGAATGTGTTCTAAATAGAGCATTTCTAGATACTAGCATTTTTGTGGAAGATCATTTTAAGATATCAACACCTATTGCAGCATATTAGTACCACAATTACAATGCAAAAAAACCATTTTGTGTACAAAGTATTCTAATTCACAGCACTTTAATGTGTTGTAAATATTGTGACAAAAAGTGTTCTAAAATGTGTTCATATTTGTATGTTGAAAATTTGCAGTGTACATTAAATGTAACAGAAATAAAGAACAATTGATTATATGCTGAGTTGATTTTTATTTTTAATGATTTTTGAAGTTTTAAATATGCTTCATTCATTTTGTTGTCAAATTATGTTTATAAATTATTCCACTTTCGATAGAAATAATCAGCAATGGCTACGTGATTTTTTCCAAAATAATTTCTAAAGGACTTCCATTTTGTCAAACATGCAAACTTATGTAATTAAAATATTCCCGCAAAAAACTCATTTAAATTACTCGTATTTACGAACATAATTAAAACTAGATAATTCTTAGCTTAAATACTGTGAACAGAAATGTCTATAGATAAAGTTAGCTTAGTATTGAATCATTAATTTCAAAATTTTTCAATATCACCTTAAAATTAAATGACGAATTCGACAATGTTCTAAAAATCAAATTGAAACAAGCAGTAATTTAAATACAAGTGTAATATTTAATCTTTCAGTTCATTAAAATTTTCTTGAATAATTATGATTATTCAAGAAACTTTTAATGAATTTAATTATTAAGCAAATTCATTAAAATATAAATGGAATTATAAATAATTAATTCTTTAATTACTTATACAGGGTGACAAGAAATAACTTGGACACACATGATACATTATAACTTTAATGCTAATGAAAATATTACGACCAAACTTCAAAATAAATATGAATACATTATTTCGTCTAACATTCGTTTACAAATTTTCAAAGTGGCTACCTTTGGCTTTAATACAGAGCTTTAAACGTGTCACAAAATTTTCGGCTATGGGCCGCAACTCACTTTCTGATATTTTATCCCATTCCTTGCATAAGGATTTCTTCAGGGATGCCAAAGTTTTATGAGGTTTAGCACACACCCTTGTCTCAAAGATGGGCCAAACAGAATAATCCATTGGGATCAAATCTGGGGAATACGGTGGCCATTCTTGAGCTCCAATGAAGTCAGGAAAATGTGTCTTGCACCAATCTTGAGTGCCTTTAGCTCTGTGTGCAGGTGCGGAATCCTGTTGGAAGGTCCATCTTTTGTCTACAAAGAACTTTTGTGACCAAGGTAAGACAACATCTTCCAAAATGAGTTTGCGATATGTTTGTTGATTAATCTTTATCCCTTGATCAACAAAAACAAGTGGTGATTTCCCACTAGCACATATCCCACCCAAAACCATTACAGATTTGAGTCGTTGACGCCGTTCAACAATGCAAGAAGGTCCAGGTGCTTCTGCTGACCAAACTCTATCATTATGGCTATTGTGTGCTTGTTCAATCGAAAACAGTTTCTCATTTGTGAAGACAAATGTTTGCCATCGATCACCTGCGGCCCGCTTTAACAGTTCTTTACACCTTTGAAGTCTTATGCATTTGTTCTCTGCTGTTAGCTTTTGAGCCTCTTTCATTTTGTAAGAGTGAAGACCAAGCTCTACTCTTGCCATCAAACGTGCGGTTTCTCTGTTGATCTTCATCTCTCCAGCAACCTTTCTCATTGAAATCCTAGGATTTCGGTGAACTCGCTTTTTGATAACTGCACGGTTTCTTGATGTGTTAACCGTGCGCTTTCTTCCTCTTCCTGGCCTGTCACCATCATGTCCGAGTTCTTTAAACCTTTTGATTGTGTATGAAACCGTCTGCGTAGGCACTTTCAATCGTTGAAAATTTCACATTGTTTCATCCCTTGCTTATGTAATTCAAGTATGGCAGATCGTTTGTTAACCATAATGGTTATCACAACTAACTTCCTTACACCTGTTTATTAGCTTTCTAGAATCAATTCCCTATGACAATAACTTTATAATTTTAGTGGTAGTTACAGATTTTTTGGTTTCCAACTTCGTCCAAGTTATTTCTTGTCACCCTGTAATTCTCTTTGTAAACATTAAGTTATTCATAATTATATTTTAAAGAGTGTTCAAGAAGAATAAGTGAATACACTTTTTTACATTAATAAATAAATATACTGTATATAATAAAATAATTTATTTAATACCAATCAATGGAATGATATGTATATGTATGTTTATACAATACATATATATATGTTTATACAATACATATATATATGTTTATACAATACATATATATACATATGTTATACATATATATATGAAGATATATACAGGGTGTTACGCTACCAGACCGACGAATTTTGAGGGGTGATAGCTGACATAAAGACAAATATTATTAACTAGGAATCCATGGCCCTCAAACGTCTTCTGTAGGAGCTAGGGGCCATTAAATTTTAAGGTCCAGAAATTCAAACGTTGATAAAAATTAGAAAAAAGGGTCGATTTGTTTGCGGTTTTCACTAAAATCATTCTTTATATCACGATTTTTTATTTTTTTAAATTTAAAGGTTAAGTTCAAAATTGTCGATAGAGGGCGCTTTAGACTTTAAAGTAACGAACAAATACTTTTTGCCGTTCTTTAGTGCATGGGGTTGAAATTATTCTAAAGTTTAGAATTTAACTTAAGTTTTAAGCCCAAAATCGGAAGTATGGGGATCAGTCAACTAGCGAAAATTTAACCGTGAACCGAGGGGGAGATTTTAAACGCTCATAAACATTGGACAAACTAATCGATTTTGCTGCGGTTTCCATGTAGGTCATTCCCATGGTAATTATTTTATTCAAAATGACGTACAGTCCTCATTTTATGATAAAGGACGCTTCCGACACATCTCCGACATTTCAATGGCTTTACTCCTGGATGTTTTACTACCAAACCATCATACTTCCCGGAAGTAAAAGGATGCAAAGACGACTCGGAATCACACAGGTATGTAACGTTGAAAATTGTTTTCTTGCAGTTTACGTTTAAAAAAGGCAGAAAAAAACAACAGAAACAAGCAGAGAAATAGCAACATACTAAAGTGACAGAACAAAGTTTATTTAAAGGTTTTACTGCAAAAAGCGTTCGAAATTATGACCAGAAAAAGTCCGACAAACTTGACAACGACAATAGATGGCGCTGCGATTTTCTTGCGGTAGATGGGATTTCTGGCGGTAGAATGGTAATGCGCGTGAAAGTTTCTCTCTCGTTGCGCAGCTCTATGTGGTTCCAGCACGATCGGGCTCTTCCACATTTTACCAATGATGTTCACCGACACCTCAACATAGCATATGGACAGCGGTGGATAGGTCGTGGTGGCCCGGTTTATTGGCCTGCCAGATGACCGCACCTATTAAGTATGAGCTTCTTCTGCTGGGATCACATGAAAAGTTGGGTGTATGAGAATCCCGTACCATCAATTAAAGACTTAGCAGTTCATGTTTCTGTAGCTTCCGGAAATCTATCAAAGATTCCAGGAATCTTTCAAAGCGCGAGGCATTACATGCGACGCCGCTGTCAAGCATGTCGAATTACTTCTGGTCGTAATTTCGAACATCTTTTCTAGTAAAACCTTTAAAAAAACTGTTTTATGTCATATTAACGTGTTGCTGTTTCTCTAATTGTTTCAGTTGTTTGTTTCTCTGCTTCCTTTAACCATAACTCGCAAAAAAACCCATTTTCAACGTTACATTCCTATGTGATTCCGAGTCGCTTTTGCATCCCTAACACTACCTGGAAGTATGGTAGTCTGGTAATAAAACACCCAGGAGTAGTGCCATTGAAATGTCGGAGATGTGTCGGAAGCGCCCTCTGTCAATAAATGGAGAAACAAGAGTTGTAAGTCATTTTGAAAAAAAATAATTATCAAGGGAATGACCTACACGCAAACCGCAACAAAATCGATCAGTTTGTATAGCGTTTATGAGTGTTTAAAATTTCCCCCTCTGTTCACAGTTAAATTTTTGCTAGTTACCCGATCCCAATGTTCCCGATTTTGGGCTTAAAATTTAACTTAAAGTCTAAACATTAAAATAATTTAAACTCCATTCACAAAATAGCCGTAAAAAGTAATTGTTCGTTACTCTAAAGTCTAAAGCACCCTCTATCGACAATTTTCAAACTTAGCCCTTAAAATTAAAAAAAAAATAAAAATCGTGATATAAAGAATGATTTTAGAGAAAACCGCAAACAAATCGACCCTTTTTTGTAATTTTTATCAGCGTTTGAATTTTTGGACCTTAAACTTCAATGGCCCTTAGCTCCTACAGAAGACGTTTGCGCCCCATGGTTTCCTATTTAATAATGTTTGTCTTTATGTCTACTATCACTCCTCAAAGTTTGTCGGTCTTTTAGCGAAACAAGCTGTATATGTTTCTATATTATTGTCCCCACCAGTAGTCGAGAGACTCTGCTCGAAAAACTTGTTGATAGTAGGTAACGGCTCGAATACCATCGCGCCCGTCTGCCTAATTGTTCGGAATTTTGAGTGGATTACGTCGAAGAAACTGTGTTTCATACGAGGCTTACACTACTAAAAAAGTTTTTTTTTTGCATCGTCACACAACCGCTTGTATAGAATAACTCTATTTTCACCAATGATACTTCTCCATAATATAGTAAAGTAATCGTTTCCTATATAAGCGGTGGAGTGATAATGTCGCCTGATTTTAAAGTTTTTAACAGTGTAAACATTGACATAAAAAAATATTGAATCAGTTGTGTATTTAAGTGTAAGATAATTATTCTTCCCTTTAAAAAATAAATTTCGGTAACATTTTTAACGTATATATATATATAGTCCATTTTCACCATTCTATTACATTTCATGGTAACGGACTTCACATTTAAAAAAACTATTAGAAATGAACTATATGTACAATTTCGAACTTAGATAATAATTTATATACCTACTAAAACTATTTAGTAAACTTACTTAGCAGTTTACATTTCATTGCGTGCACACATGATAACAGACATGACAAAAAACGGACTTGACATTTCAAATAAAAATATTAGAAATGAACTAGCTTGTATAATTTCTAACTTAGATAATAATGCACGTACTTTCTGAAACTATTTAGTAAACAATATTGAATTATAGAAGCGTAAAATCATTATTTTAATATTAAAATTTACGATAACAGATTTCAAGTTGACCATATTTTCTAGAATATTGTTTATTCTGAACAAATAAGAGGGTATTTGATAATTATATACTTTTAATTGTAGACGGCACACTGTACGGACATTACATAAAAAACACAAATAATAAAGAATTTCTGCTAGCGATTACTTATTACCCCGTCACAGCACGCATTTTCGAACAAAAAACACTCTTTTCTCCTCCAGTGCCATCCGGCATTTAAAAAAATGGTTTTTGGGCCATGGAGTATAGGCGACCTTCACACCTTACCTTCAATTTCCACATATTGGACGGTATTCCACACTGTGGAACTACTTTTAAAGATCCTACCTAATGCCTTACTTTAAAGTCCTACTTAAAAAGTCCTACTTAAAAAGTCCTACTTAGAAAGTCCTATATCTTTTTCCCGTCCCTCGTCCCATCGAGACCATTTACTTTAACTTCTGACATATATAAATTATCATACACTATATACTAAAATATACGCATTACAAATACACATTAATATGATTTACATACATATTACAAATACAAATAATGAAATAATACGAAGTAATGAGAAATATTTTTCTTCCTACTCATAAATGCGAGATAAAGCATCTGCCACCGTATTAGGATTCCCTGATTTATGAGCAATAGTTACCTGATAACAAGACAGTGCCAACGACCATCTCTGTAACCGGGCGTTCTTGGGAGTTCCCTCTGTTAAGTATTTTAGTGGATTATGACCCTTATGCTGAATAATGGTCATCCCAAAAGTCCACATTTCAAATTTCTTAAGTGCCCAGATTACAGCATACGCTTCTCTTTCAATTGTACTCCACTTTGATTTAGTTGGAGTAAGCTTTTGACTGGCAAAGATTATGGGTTTTAACATGCCATATTCCTCCCTCTGCATTAAACATGCACCAATACCCGATATGGAAGCATCTGTGTTTATTTCGAACTGTTTGGACATATCTGGGATATGAAGATTTGCAACTTTACATAAGCTTTCTTTTAGCTTATTGAACGACTTTTGAGCTTCTACAGACCATGGAATATCATTTGGGGCTGTTTTTATTCTTAAGTCTGTCAAAGGTTTTGCAAGATTAGAACATACACTCTATAGTAGTTAAATAGGCCTAATATAGATCTGAATCCTTATTTCGTCTTGGGAGGTTTAAAATGTTTGATTATTTCCAGCTTTTCTACAATAGGTCCATCTTTTCCTTAACCTACAATATGTCCCAAATACAACGGATGCTACAAAAGAACATTTTGTCAAGATAGCAGAGAAGTTTAACTATTTCAAAGTTTCAAAAAGTCTCTTAGATGTTTCAAGTGTTCTTACCAGGTAAGAGAAAAAAATATAAGATCGTCATGAAAGCTTTCCGCATAGTCATTATGCGATCTCAAGGCCTGATTCATCGCTCTTTGAAAAGTAGCCGGAGTTCCGGACAATCCAAAAGGCATTACTTTCCATAGAAATTGTGCTTTTGGCGATACAAAATGGTGAATTCTCGACTAATCTTTACGAGCGGTATTTCCCAATACCTCTTTAAAATATCCAGCGAAGTTAAATGTTTTGCTGAGCCAAATTTAAATTTTATGTTGTCAGAACTCTGCATAGGAAAAGCGGGATCTTGGTGGCGGCGTTTAATTCTCTATAATCTACAGACAATCTCATTGTTCCATCCTTTTTAACTACGCACACCAATGGACAGACTATTTCCGCAGAAAAAGGCTCTATGAGATCTTTCTCTAATAATTCTTGTATTTGCTTTTCTACATTAGCTTTCAAAATGTCTGGCACTTTATAAAGATGCTATTATTTCTTCTTGCTGTTCTGGCTATAAAATGTTTGAATTAATATTTTTCTGTAATTCTTCATCAACGAACCTGTGTTGTTCTACTGGAGCATGTTGTACATCTCCAAACTCCTCATCGACTTCATAAATAACACAAATAGCTCTAATTCGTTGAATGTATTTTCTTAATTTGTTCTGATGTAGATGTCGAATACTTCCATCAGGTAGCTTGACAGCATAAGAATGCATCGATTTTTGTGCAACTATCTCTCCTTGTCCCTTCCATTTTAAACACAGTTTGCTGGTAGAATTAGGGATTAGTAGTATCATTTCATCACCTACAGAGGATGTTGTATTTTTCGACCTTAAATTATGATGATGAACTTATCGCTGTTCTTGTGATTCAGAAACGGTCTTTGAGTATTCTTCCGCAAAATATTTTTATATGTTCCCGTAATTTCTGCATATAATCTGCTACAGACTCCCCAATTCCTTTAAGAAGTACCACTTCATCTTTCCAGCTTGATTTTAAGATATCTAGTTGTCCTACAGGTTAACGTCCGTGCATCAACCAGAATGGTGCAACACCAATTGTGGCATTGGGAACTTCTGGATATGACCATACAGAAATGGTATTTGCCTGTCCCAACCTCTATTATGAGAATTTATGGCATTGTGTAGCATCGATTTCATCGTTCCTACCGATCTTTCTACCAATCCATTTGATTGTGGGTATCCTGGAGTAGAAAAAATAGGCATACTCTCTAATTGTTTCATAAGTTCTTTTGTCAGTTTTGAAACAAAGTTTCCTCAATTGTCCATAGCAATCATTCTAGGAATTTCAGTTGTAACAAAGATTTCAATAAACGCGCCGCAAGCTGCTTTTGCTGTCAACGATTTAATAGTGATTGTTTTCGGCCAACGACTGTGTTGATCCGTAACAGCAAGAACATACCGATGGCCTCGAGAGGACTCTGACTAAATTAGTCCCAAAATATCTTCATTTACAACTTGAAATGGGAGTTCAGTTCTTCCGACAGCTTCAATAGGTGCTCTGTCTGTTACTTTTGTTTTTCTGCGCATTTGACAATCATGACAAGCAGCGCATAGTTTTTATACCTCTTTTGGCATTCCTTCTCACAAAAACGACATCGCAATTCTATCTCTTGCTTTCTCAGCAGTTAAATGTCCACCGTTTGGTGTTTCATGTGCTAATGTTAAAATATCATGTCTTCTACAGGCAGGTAAGACAAGTTGAACATATGTCTGTGCTCCAACCTCGCCTCTATGATACAATAAACCGGATTCAATCCAATAATTATTTTTCTGCCGCTTTGAATCTCTAATGCATTTTCTTAGAGTAGAATAAGCCATTTGCTCCTTTTTTAACAATTGCGCTTGTGAAACCGAACTGGTCCTCATTACAAACTTTTTCTGGCGAAACAGCGGCCTCGACAAGAATAAGAATCAGTTCCAAATCTGAAGTTTCTGAATCTTCATCTTCGTTATGTAAATTTGTTTTCACATTTCCTTCTAGACACCTTGACTTTCCCGCCACATTGACTACAAATCTGTCTTTGTTTCTTTCAACCGAGGTGATATCTACCTCATTTCTTAAGTGCAACTTTTGCTGTGCTTTTAAGAGAGCAAAAACCTTGTTAATGAAAAAAAAGCTTCGTTTAATCCTTAAACTACTGCAACCTGTACTCGTACATACAGAATGACCTCATCTTCTGTCCAATGAGTGAGCGGAACGGAAGCAAGCTTTGTTTCTACAGGACTCCCTACTGCGGGTCTCAAAAATACTTTCCCACATGACTATAAATATTCTTCCGGCACCATCTATGCACTGGAATCACCGCACCACTGGAATCACCGCACCACTGGAATCACCGCACCACTATCCACGATTTCCTGAAACTTCTAAATACCGATTCCTTGATTTATCTTAAGGAGTTTCCCATCAGTTTCTTCTACCGGAAAATTCATATTCAAACAAATTGCATTTATACCCTTTTCCTTAAGATCAGTTTTAAATCAGTTTTGTGCACAACTTCCTTTCATCTCGTTGTACTCCGACAGATGCTTCAGTCTTGAGTTCAAATTTTGGTTTACTATCCCTCATATTCTTTTTTGAATCTAAACTATAATTATTCCAGCTTCTATTCCGAGAGTTGGATAAATTCTTCTTTGGAAATTCATTTTTTTTCTAAAACTGTTTGAAATGCTCTCGTAATCATCAAGCTTTTACGCTAGTTCTAATGGCGTGGTAAATGTAAGTCAATTTTCTAAAAACATGTTCTCTCATTTCTACAGGTACACGAAATTTCAATTGTTTGATTAATATGAAGTTTTTTAATTGCTCGAAAGTGTTAATATTTATTTTGTTATCCATTCAGTGAAATAACTTAAAAGCTCTTTTGTATACTTCCTCCGTGATTTTTCAGGTATTTTGTGGTGTCTCTAGAAACACTGCTTTAATTTCTCATTGTTTAGTTTGTATCCCTTTAAAATAAGAGTTTTTACGAAATCGTAATTAACCGCATTTTCTGGGGTTTCTCAAGCTAGCATATATGCAATTTCCACCGGTAAAACTGCCAACAGGTAAGCTACCCAATCCTTCTTTGGTACTTGTGCCATTTCTGATTTTCTTTCAAAGTTTATCAAAAATAATCCCATCTCGTCATGGTTTTCATCGAATTTCAGGACAATATGTGATAATTGAATTTTTGAAGCTATATCACCCTTTAATTCATCTTTTAATTCTGAAAATTTCTGTAATTTTTCCAGTTTTTTAACTTCCAACTCATGTTTTTCACTTCCCAAGCTTTTCTCTCCTCCCTTTCTTCTTGACGTATGTTTTCGTCCTTCTTCTTGACGAACTTGTTCTTCCTTTGCTTATTTTTTTCCTATCCTCAATTATCGAATTCAGAATACCTTTGACAAAATCCTCTTTGTATCCGTCCACGTCTAGTATAACTTTTTTCAGTTGTGCCGTTTTCGAAATCGTCAACACCAAGCTCAATCGCCAATTGTACTAAATCTTGTTTTTGGCTACCTTTAGTTAAATAAGTCATTTTCGATAAACCGAATTATACAAAATCGCAACAAATTAACAATAATAAAGAGTGTTTCTACTCTAAAGGAAACCTTCCCTAAGAATGCTTTAAACCAAATTTTGCGTAAACCTGAGCATCATTTTGTTTATAACCTATTAAATTGAATAAACTTTATGTGATTTAAATACCAATGTTGACAATACTAAATAAAGTATAACACAATTGCAAAACAATAAAAAAAATTTTTGAACAAAACATTTCTTGCAATAATTAAATTATAATTTTTCAAAATGTCAAGTTAAAAATTATTAAAACATTTGTGCTCAAACAAAACAAAAGTTTGTCGATGTTTTTCGCATTCATTTTTTAAAGACATCCTTCAAAAATACACATTACATTATATTGTTTAATTTTAAAACACTTTCATTTTTCTTAATCTTTTTCTAACGGAACCAAATATTTATAAATTACAATCTTACAATAACACCCTTTTAATTAAATGAAATAATATTCAAGATATGAGCATATTTTCTTTATCGCAATTTGAAAAGGAGGAAACGGTTGAGGAAGGGACGTGTGGAACCGGCAGGAACTCAGCCTGCGGCCCGAAGCGGACCTGGAAGCGGGGGCGCCGTTGGCGCCAAGGGGCCGGCTCAGCTGCGCCTCCGCGCTACCAGGAACGACACGTTCTTCGAATCCTTCCAAACGACGATACTGTCTCCTCCTATGACACTCGTAAGTTAGTAGCCAGCACGATAGATCCAATGAAAGCAGGGCTGGCTTTGAGAGGAATGCGGAACACCTCCAAGGGAGGGGTGCTGGTCTTCGCGGACAGCGCTGCGGACCTCGAGAAGCTGGTGGCGGAAGTGGAGAAATCGGACCTGGTGAATAGTCACTCGGCTTCCAAACCGACCAGGCGCAATCCGGAGATTGTAATCTTCGGCGTCGGCGAGGATTCTACGGGAGACGGGATCATTGCAGCCCTGAAAAATCAGAACACAGCGTTGCGTGACGCTGACATTTCCTTCAAAAAGTTTTTTGAGGGGAAGAGGGGACGTAATGGCGTGGTCTCTCTGGATCCAGAGTCGTACAGGCGACTTGGACGAGTGAGGAAGCTGAACGTTGGCTGGGACACTCTGTTCTTCTCACGAAGACGGCGTCCTCTCCAATGTTATAAGTGCTGGAAATTCGGCCACATGGCAAGAGATTGCCACGGCAAGAGCTGCTGTGGAAAGTGTGGTAGTCAGGACCACATACTCAGCGATTGCACCAGTGAACCTGCGTGCGTTAATTGTATGAAGTTCAACTCTTTGAACTTGGCGTGTGAGGCTCTCCCTACCAATCACGCAGTGAATTCGCAGGAGTGTAGCATCTTCCGCAAAGAACTGGCTTTGACTGAGAAACGAAACAATGGCCGATAGTCCAAAGTTTCTTCACCTCAATGTCAACCGCAGTACGGCGGCTTTGTACCAGTTGCAGAAGACAGTGCTCTCGCAGGGCATTGACGTGATCTCCTTGAATGAGCAGCGTGTGAAGGAGGGAAAGACCGTCGGATTACCCGAGGGTTTTTCCGAAGTCATCTCTTCGGAGCGCAGCCGAGCCGCCTTCTGGATAAGTTCGCGACTGAAATACTGCGTGGTTCTGAATAGTGACGACATAGTGGCGATTCGATGCACTATTTCGGGGGAGAATGTGTTGATAGTGTCGTGCTATTGCTGTCCGTCTGAGGACATTGTCCCGATCCATACTCGGATGGGCGACTTGCTATTGGAGTTCCCTCAGGACAATGTTCAGATTGTCGGGGACTTCAACGCGAAGTCGTACATTTGGGGGGATAGGCCAACGGACGACAGGGGTGAGGAGGTTATCTCTTTCGCCCTTGGTTACGACCTGGAAATCGTCAACAGTCCAGACAGTGCGGCGACCTTTGATAGCAATCAAGGTCAAAGCTGTATCGATTTACTTCTGGTCCGTAAGTGCGCAGATCACATAATTGACTGGACTGTTCAAGACGGGGTGACAACCAGCGATCACAACGCCATGACCTGGACCTACCATGGCAGGCCAAGGGCTCGAAATCCTAGGGGAGTCCGCCGTCGGTGGAAACCCAAGGACCTTGCCTGGGACGATTTCCTCCAGGATCTGCAGAAGGCAGATTTGGACGTTTATGATTCGAACGCACCAGACTCGGGAGTTGAACATCTTGATTCAGTCCTGGTAGATCTGTGCTTGAAACACCGAAAGCGTCGTCCTGCCGCAGGCAAGGAGACGTGTTGGTGGACTCCAGAGTTGGAGGCTCTGAGGTCTAGAGTGCGTGCACTGAGGAGGTTGTACAAGCGGACGCTTGACCCGACTCAGAGAGAGAGACGTGAGGCTCTCTTTAAGCGTACGCGGGCGGAGTACAAGCGAGCAATTCTGCAAGCTAAGCGTCGTTCGTTCCGAAAGTTCTTTTTGGACAAGTTTCTACCGACAAAATCGGTCAGGTCTGTGCAGTGGTGCGAGGCAGGTGGCGTCCTGAAGCTCCAGCTATTCTGGAGCTTCCCGACGGGGTGGTGGCATCCACGTGGGATGGCATCCAGGCAGCCCTTGTGAGGCACCACTTCAGACAGGTCGATGAGGTAGTGCAGACAGCGATCGAAAGCCCTGATGACCCGGACTTGTTTGACATCGGGGAGCTAGAGCTGGCTATCGACTCGATGGCGCTCGATAAGGCGCCAGGCCACGATGGATTCAGTCTGGGAATCATCCGAGAGGTCTTTCGCTGGCACCCTCAGTGGTTGCTCGGCTTGTTTAATCACTGCCTTAGAGAGTCCGTGTTTCCGAGAAGTTGTAAGCGGGCTGTCGCCATCTACTTTCCTAAGGAAGGTAGAAGTAAGAGCGATCCGGCTTCCTACCGTCCTATCTGTTTACTTCCCGTCGTCGGGAAGATCTTGGACAAGCTGTGCGCAACTCGACTGATGGCCTTCCTCGAGTCTAACGGTGAACTCGATGGTAGACAATATGGTTTCAGACGAAATCGGTCGACCATTGACGCGCTCCATGAGGTGGTCAAGTACATTTCTCAGAGTAAGAGAACAGGCTATTACACCTGTCTCGTCAGCCTCGACATCAGGAATGCCTTCAACAGCGCTCGGCGGGATGACTTGCTTCGCCTTCTGGTGGAGTACGGAGTCCCTCCGGAGCTCCTGGGCTTGATCGACTCTTTTCTTTGGAATAGATCGGTCATTTCGAACGCAGAAGAGCATTACTTCAATGTTGGGGTCCCGCAGGGTTCGTGTCTCGGGCTGGTCCTGTGGCTGCTGTTAATCAATAGCTTGTTGAAACGGCTTGGGATTGAGGAGGCTTGGACCGTACTTGTCTTCGCCGACGATATACTCATCCTTGCACGTTCCGTGGGTTGTCTACAGGTTCGCTGACATAGTCCGACGAGTTCTCGCAGAGATCCTCGCGTGGGCTGTAGGATGCAGCCTGGAGTTCAGTTACGACAAGTGCTTGTACACTATCATACCACCTAAGGGAAAGATGGATTACGAACCCTCATTGCGCATCCGGATGGGTGAGCATAGGGTGAAGTTTTCTAATCAAATCAAGTACCTAGGCGTGGTCATAGATAGGGACTACAGCTGGATGCCTCACTTGGACCTCGTCCGAGAGAAGGCGACCAGAGTCCAGTACAAGCTCACCAGATTGGCGACAGCTACATGGGGGCTCAAGCCCGATGTTCGAAAGGCAGTGTACTCGGTGGTGGCCGAGCGCATAGTCTTGTATGCGGCCCCTATCTGGTACTCCGGCAAAGTGGCTCTTCGTCAGAGACTGCTGAGTATTCAGCGTGGTCTCTTGCTGTGTGTCACCGAGTGCTACAGTACGGTGTCAACCGCTGCGTTGAACGTCTTGTCCGGGGTGATTCCCCTAGACCTCCGTGCTCGTATCGAACGCGACTTCGAGGCCCTCACGAGATGGGGCGAAAGCGTTGATAGACCAAACCTCTCACCAGAAATGGTAGAGGTCTGGAAGTACCGACCCCAACGGCGCTATCCGGCACGAATACCTTGGACACCGGAGCTCAGCCGGAAGTCTCCGTATACTTACTATACGGACGGTTCCAAGCTGGTGGATGAGACGGTGGGATGTGCCTACCACCTCTCCACTAGGGATGGCGTTGTTGCGGAGGGAAGGTTCCGTCTCTCTGATGGGTCGACTGTTTTTGCGGCCGAGGTCCATGCGATCAAGGAAGCGATTGCGGACGCACTTCGGAGGGGTCTCAGTGAACTCGATATCTACTCTGATTCGAGATCGGCGCTTCAAGCTCTTTACGCTTTAGTGCCTCGGCACAAAGCCGTAGCTGAGATCAGGAACTTGGTTGAAAATACAGGAGTCAGGGTCCATATGCACTGGATTAAGGCTCATGTCGGGTACGCCTTCAACGAGCTGGCCGATTCCCTTGCGAAGGAAGCTGCGTGTCGACCGTCGGTCGACATACTTGTTCCTCTCTCAGGACGTCAAGTCAAGAGGAAGCTCCTTGGTGAGGTTCTTTTAGATTGGCAGCAATGGTGGGACCGATCTGAGGACGGCCGGTCGACGTATGCGATCTTCCCGAAGGTCTCCACTCGGAGAATTCAGGGTGATTTCTTCCTCAACCAAGTCCTAACGGGACATGGTGCCTTTGGCGACCATCAAGCCCGCTTCTTTAAAGGCAACCCTGCGTGCTTTTGCGGGAATGGGGTGAGTACGATTAGACATTGTGTCTATGGGTGCCCCCTGTGGAAGTCCATCAGGGAAAAGTGTTTCCCGTCTAACTTCCACACTCGAACGCTGACCGATCTCGTCCTTGACAATTACAGCAGGAAAGGTATTGTCGACATCGTTGGCGACCTTTTGACAAGGACATTGGATCGGGTTGGTCGTCGGGGTAATTGAGCTTCCGACCGTCTCGACCGAAGTTTTTGAACGCTTGATGATTTTCCAGATCATTCGAACGCAACACTCGATTTAGAGAAGTCCGAGGCCTCTAGCAGGCGCGTTTCGGACGAAGCGACTATACAAGGTTTTCCGGGTTTCCCTTGTACGTAACGAGAATTCGAGTCGCTTTCCTGTAAGTCCTCCCGGAAGGCTGGGTCTCTGGATCGGCGGTTGTTCAGGCAGCTTGTGCTACGATGCCTGCTTGGTTGCTCCAGTCGGCGTGTGGGGCGCGGGCTGCGTCGTGTGGGTGGCTGCCGATAGTGAGCGGCCGAGGCCGCGACGCTAAGTCCATGTCCGTGGGCCGGGTGTCCTCGCTTGTCTTCCTGGCCGGCAGCGAGCGCTGTCGTGAGGCCGGACGTCACTTGGTTCCTCCTCATTGGGGGTCTCATGACCTCCCTGCCTGGACCGCATGGAGCCACTCGGCTCTGGATCGGGAAACTCACTGTTTTATCGCAATTTGAAACCCAAATCAAATCGCAGTGCTTTTCTTCTTTCACTTAATAAATCTAAAATAAAACAACAAACAAAATAGCTTAATTTTCAGTTGCACTTAAAAAAATAAATAAAAAAAGAATATATGTAATATAATTAAATAAAGAACAATTATTTCTCATATTTTCATTTTAAGATGACGATTATTTGACAATATTTAATTATTTAATCTGAATTCGTAGTAACATTTTAAAATCACAGAGATCTGGAAATAATCCGTATCCTAATAAATAAATACATAAATAAATAAATAAAATAAAAAATAAATAAATAATTACATTCGGTACATACTTTGAAAGTAGCTCTTTTTAATTATGAAGCTACATAAATAAATAAATAAAGCATTTTTTCTCAAGAAATAAGTAGACAAATATTTTTTTTCAACTACTTTAGTTCTAAACAAATGAATGTATACAAAGTTATTATAAGATTATAATACGATAACTAAAATTCATTTTTCTGTTTTATTTTTCTTTTAAACCAAGCTCACAATAATACCATACCTAAGCAAATTATTTATTAAATAATAGAATTTTATTTTCCGCAATCAATATAATAACTTACAATAAAGACAGCTCTATCTGAACATTCTATTAATATTAACAAATGTACATTGTAACAACAATATTATTTACGTTGTAAACGTAAATACGGAATATATTTCTTCTATTATTGTTTCGATTAATTTTTAAATATTACAACTATTCATATGTATTATTACTGAAATAATATAAAACACATATATGGACTTCAAATATTTAAAACCCTGGTCTCGATGCAACAAACAAATAAATATATATATTACCTGATAATAACTAGATTAGTTGTCAAATTCTTCTCGTCTTCAATAGAATATGAAGAAGCAAATTTCTTGGCATTAATATTAATGATACGAGTTTTTAATAATTTTATTAGAAGAATATGAAGGACATTAGACAATCCTGGTGAACATCCTTGGCGAGCTGCGCCATTTTATGAAGTTGTCCATGTATTCTAGAATGTTGTTTATTCTGAACAGCTAAGAGAGCGTTTGATAATTAAATACATTTAATTGTAGATGGCACACTGTACATTACATTTAAAAACACACACACATAAATAATAAAGAATTTCCGCTAGCGTATCACAGCATGCATTTTCGAAAAAAAAAACATCCCTCTTTTTCTCCTCCGATTGCTTTACGGCTTTTTAAAAAATGTCCTTGGGTCATGGAATATAGGCGACCTTCATAACAACGAAAAACGAAAAAAAAAATTCCAAGTTTGATGAAAGCTGATTTTTGGCACTATTACATTGCTTCATAAATGAAGAGTAAAAATGGCAAGTAGTAGTTATGTGAATAGTTTAACTTTACCGCCGAATATTTGGTGCTAAATTTAGGCAGAACTAGAAACTTTGACTAACATAATCACAAGGTGTATACTTGACGCAAAGTGCGGGACAAAATATTTCTGTTATTTTTTTAAAGAAAGTATTTCTTTTATTTTTATAGAACACTAACACTTCATATTTAAAATAATTAAATATCTTTATTTAAAAAGTTAAATTAGATTGCATTAGCTGAAATCAAACTTTCAATATTAATTTGGGTTTGAATTTTCTTCTTTTTACTCTTGGACAGCTTATGTGATCGAAATTTGAAAATATCCCATCTATATATTGCAGTTTCAACAACTTAACGTGTTGATTTTTTTAAATTAGTATTTTAATCAATGATTAAAATATACAGAGTTATATATATAATTAATTAAATATATAAAATTATAATATTCAGAAAATTGGTTATGTACTTCTCGTAATTTTTATCGAAATCACTTTAAGTGTTTTCTGTTTTTCATTATAATCTAAAATCTTGTGAAACCCCTTAAAATATAACTGTACAAAACAAAAGATACAATTTTTCAGTCATAACATAGTGGATTTGAAATTTCGAGCTCGAACGTAAAAAAAAAATATCCGAAACACACAAAGAAAACTTTTGGTAATATTACACGTCCATTGCTTTTCCATCATAATTATTTACGTGCTAAGACTTCTATGACTACCAATTTCTCATTTTCCTCATAATACTTTAATTTTTTTCGAAAATTCATTATATCGTTTTAATGTCACTTTCTCGAATGAGAATATTCTCACTGTTAAAGAAAACTAATTATGTCGTATTTTCTGTAAATGATTCAGCACTCTTTTTTTCTATGGCATCAGTGTAGATCTTGATTATTTTTTTTATATTTCCGAAGTAATATTTTTTCAATCATAAGCTTCACCGTATTTATTTTCGTCTGCTTCGAAATCATTTTCTATGGAGTTAGAAACTGATATCGTCTACTTAAAGCTTCTTTAAGATATTTAGATCTGTAAAAATAATTTTGTGGCGAATTTCCATTTATGGTGTGCATGAGATTGGTTTATTCTTAATTATTTTCAGAATTATACATCATACATAAGTATGGATGTAGGAAATATAGAAGAATATGTTATTAAACTGCACTGGCTTTTATACGAGTTGTTGATAGATTTAAGTTTAAAAAACGTGCAAATATTATGGTATTTATTAATTAAATTACATTGATTTCGTTTGATTTTGTATAAGTTATGATTTATTTCTGCATTCCAGCAATTTAAAAATAAAATTTTCTTATATTTTTCCTACTTCATTTTTCAATTTAATGAATGACAGTGAATTAGTTTATAAAAAAAAATATATTTTGAGAGAAAGAATTAATTTTTTTTTTGAGATTTTGCATAAACATGAAAAGTACATCGATTATTTAATTTATTGGATTTTAAGTATCAAGTGTTTAACATAAATAATTCTAGAGATAATTAAAAAATTTCTTAACCAGCAATAAAAATATTATATATATTTAAAAATAATGTCATGACTATGTAAATATGAGCATATGTATCAGAAGCATAGGAATTTCTTTTTATTTTTTCTAATTTCTTTTTTTCTGTAATTAATAATCGCGAATAAGCGTACACACACACACACATATATATGTGTGTTTTGTGTGTGTGTGTATTAGGGAAAGAAATATATTTTATTAAACTTTTTGTTCAGATTTTGGGTCAAAATGAAAAATACATTCACTATTTCAATTATTGTGCTCTGGTTACCAAGATTATGACATACATAACTCTCGCGATATCAGAATCATTAACATAAGGAGACATAAACAACGCAATAACATATAACATAAACAATGCAATATAGCATTGTTTTCATATGCTTTTACTTTTACTAAAAATGTTGGTTATAGCAAAATATACCTAAAATGAAAAAAAAATGTATTTTCAGCCCTACAAAATTCTGAAAATATGCAAAATTGAAAATAATAAAAACGAATGGTGTTCAATATTGGAGTTCATAAAATTCTTTCTGCTTCCAAAAGAATCACATTCTTAAAAATTTACTTAAAAAATCAGGAAAACATATTTCTTAAAAAGAAATTATAGAATCCATGATCGGAATAAAAAATTAAACCTCGTAAATTAAAAAGAAATGAATGCCTTATAATTAAATTTAAAATGGAATTTTTTAGAAAACGTAAAACATTAAAAAATAATAAAACATAAAAATAATATATTTATGCGCACTTGACAAAATTCAGATAAGATTCTTGTCTAACATCTACATCAACGAAAAACAGGAAAGGACATTTAAACGAAAAAAAATTACAGTTACATTTAAATGAATTAGATAATCTATTGCTTTAACAGACAATATATATATATATATATATATATATATATATATATATATATATATATATATATATATATATATATATATATATATATGTGACCATGATCCGTGGACTGTTGACTATCATTATTAAAATTAGCAGCCTTGTAACTATTCCGGTTAAATTTAAATGATAAAAACAAAAAAAAATGTTTACAAATGTCCATATAAGGAACCACCAGTCCCTATTATGGACAGGTGTCTCCTTATTGACCTACTACACAGAGTGTATGGAAGAGACACTCTTCTATAGAATTTTAGAGGAGGGGATATAAAAAAATATATCTTAAAGTATTGCAGGGTGGGTATGGCACAATAAATATCTTCAGAACATTCACTTTAGAGCGGGGGGTCATTTTCGGTTGTAGCTCTTAAAAGACCGATGCAAAGCACCTCATTTACTACAAAATATTTTGAAATAGTGTTGTTGATTTTGCTTAGCTTTCTATTTTTGTGAAGCTGAAAATTCACCAGCTGTACTTCCGATGTGGACATGAGGTGTCCATATTGGGAATCGGGAGTATTTTTTATTAAATCTTTTAATAAATAAATAAATAAAAGTTTTTTAAGCAATATATGCAATAGCAATCAAAAAAATGTTTTAAAAGCTTTCTAAAACACTCCACTTTTCAATATTTAAAGTAATTTTACAATATCTAATAAGAATTTAAACTTACCTGTAATTACGATCAGCACAGCACGAAACAACTAGTTGAACATTTAAATGGAGAACAGTGTGCTTTTTTGCTCTTTCGTGGTTTAATTATCTTTTCAATTGCTTTTCTTCACGGATATGCAGTGCCATCTCGTTATCAAAATTGTTACTTTTAAAATTTTTAAGGGTGTCCATATCGAGAGCATAGTCCATATAGGGTACAAGTACCTTATATATGTATATACATTTATTATGCTGGAATAACTACATTCTGCATAAAACTATGTCTCACTGTCTCCTGAAACACCTTAATACGTTAAGAAATTCTTTCAGTGAATTTCTTTTGTGTTTAAATGTAAACATATGATAAATTACATGTGCATCAGATTATACTGAAAGTGACTTGTAGCATACTTCAGTAACATTTATTGATTTCAGTATTTTTTTAAAAAAGTAGCGAAATATCATTAAAATATATTACAGTCCTTTTTTTCCATAAACCTGAATGTAATGTCTGTCCTACAGATGAATCGTAAATCTTACACATTTTATTTTTTATACCAAACTTTTTATACTGAGCAGTATCAACGTACAGTGGAGCATCGCTTATATGATGCCGAAGGGACTACCGAAACACGTCGTATAACAGATTTTCACTTCTAAAACTCAAATTAATTTTCTTTTCCCTCAATTTTAATGGTTAACGTGTTGATTTACATACATTTATAAACTAAACAAACAAATAACCAAAAAATGGGGAAAGGGAAGGGAATATAGTAAGCAATTTCAATTTAACATCAAAAAGTACTGAAATTAAGCTCATTCCGGATATATGCTCCCTTTTCTGACATATTTTACAAAGAATATAAACCATGGAAAATTTATAAATTCCCAATATAGCCCATCACCGTCTTATTCTTGCCTCTCTATTCCACAAAAGTTCCAATTTTAAGCCTCCCTTAAAATTATTAGAATTTCCTGTCTGCTAAAGGGGGGCTTACTTTCGATACTTTTACGGTACACAAAGGTATTTTTCTCTTTTGATAATTTTACGTTGAGAAAAAAATGTCTGTGGTTGTTTGACGTAACGAATTGATGTTAAGTTGCAATTAATGATTTGTGCAATGGGTGAAGGGTTCGAAAAGTATTTCCGCTGGTATTGTTGCAAACAAAATAAGTTCTTAATGTTTCGATGCAATTCGCGAAATTTTTTATTATTACAACTTTTAAATTCGACCTCTTTCAAAATGGTATTTTTTTCTTTTTCCAAGATAAACATGTCCGAAAAAGCTGTGACCGAAACATTAGGAAAAGTGAAGAATTAAAAGAAACATTGATCTTTTCTGTTAGCGCACTGATAAGAAAAAATATGCCGTGCCGTGTAAAAATAAAACAGGTCGGAGAAGGTACCATCACCGATCCTGGGAAAAAGAATGATCCCTCCTATATTTTGTGAGAATTCTCACACAAGAACACGTTGTTATCATATGGATGAGGTATATTTAAATACATTCTTTGGTGTCATTCATAACTGGTGAATTCCATCTGTTCTTAAAATACACAAGAAAAATAAACAAAAAGGAAAAATGTGTAAAAATCGAAAAACCGACGTATAAACGATTTTATGCGTCGTATAAACGATCCAGTTTTACATTAAAGCAAATAGGAATGAATTGAGACCACACTAAAACGTCGTATAAATGATCGTCGTATAAGCGATGCTTTACTGTATATTAAATCATTATGGAAAATTTAAAAATACAGTAAAATCAATGTTTTCTCAACATTTGAATTTTCAAAAAAAAAATTATAAGAAATTGGAATCAAAATTGTAGTAAATGCAACTTAGGATCGCAAAAAAATAAAATAAAATCAGTAAATTTATAATCAAGAGTGACCTACTATTTTATACTACTATTTTATACATGTAAAATATCAGAAATATAAAAAATACATTTAAATAGTTTTTGTTGGTAAATGAGGTAATTTAAATAAAAGGAAAAGATTACAACAGAAAGGGTGTCTACGCAAATCTTTAAAGATTCTTCAAAAAAAAAAAAAAAAAAAAAAAAAAAAAAAAAAAAAAAAAAAAAACGTCGGTATGCTGATAAAAAATTTTATTAATATTTTAAATATTATATACTTAATGAAAAGGGCAAATTACTTTACATAAAAAATAAAATAACAGCAGAAAATAGAGAATTAAGTAAAAAAAAAATATCATAAAGCAATATTTTTAATCATCTGGTGATCTTTTATGCATGATATATGATATTTCATACATCACTCAGTTTCATCAATCTATGTAGTCAGGAACATCTTCTTGTTTGAAATAGAACTAAACACTGCGTGTTTAACAATATTCGTTGTACGTTGTAATAAAATAAGCTAATATAATATCCTTGCTACGAATGGGTCTTAAATTAATTAGAAATTATCCAGTGATACCCGTAATTCCGCTTTTTCAAAACTAGCATTGACCAGAAGTATTGACTAAAATATTTATACAAACAACAAGATATTTTAAAATGAAAGAGGATATTTCACGTTCTGTTTATGAGATTTTACATGCAAGAGTTGCATTGTTAGTCTTTCTATAATTAAAAAAGGTGTTACTATATATAATACAATAATGTATATCAATACATTATTTTATATCAAGGCCAAATAGAATCTAAAGTTTTGTGCATTAACTCCAGGGAAAGACCGCTTACAATATGTTTGTCACATACAGTGTTTTTCAGGATCTCTGACCCTCAAAGGTATCAGTCCGTTGAAAACCAGATTAAAAAAATCATGTAACCAATACATTCTTTTTGAAAAGACAGAAAAAAGTAAAAATATATGCAATGCATGTAATTCAACTTTTTGGCATATGAGTCTTGGATAAAAGGTAACACTGAAATTTGTGATTGTAATATCTTTAACTCAGATGATGGTTTATAGTAGTATTAAAATTACTGAAACTAACTGCTTTAATCCGTATTTATATATGAATTAAAGGCTCTGTGATCTAGAGCTAAGCTCGTTGAACACCTTCCAGGCATCATATATTCTAAAAACGCGACGATTCAGTGGTTTTTAAAACACTACCTAGGGTTAGATTAATTGAAAGGGGTTAATTTTATTTTAAAAATAATCTCTCTGAAAACGGATTTTTAGTCTGTTCAAAACTGTTTAATCTTACTACTATATAGACAACATATATGTAATGCATCCTAAACTTTCAAGAAAAGGAAATACCGAACTTTAATTGTGAATCAACTGCTTTTAAGCTATGATGAGGCTTTTTGCGTGCTGATTTAGAAACTCAATAAAATGTTTAAAAATCAGTTAATATAAAATGAATTGTGTAAACAGGATCTTTGCTTCCAGAATACTTTTCATAACGCTGTTAAAAGATTATTTTAAATAAGACAATTTAAATGCATCTTTTTAAATACGACCCAAATTTTAACAATTTTTTTCTTTTTACATTTAAATTAAATACTTTTAGTTACAGAAAATATATATTATTATAAACGCTGTTTAAGAATTGACATTATTAATTGAAAAGTTCACCTCGAAATATGTCTGCCATAGATATATTTTTTAATTGTTTGTCAGTATCATTAATTGCGTATTTTTAATAGGACATAATTTTTTACAATTATCGCTTTAAAAGCATATTAAAGGATTTATAATTTTTAAAGTGTTCTTTCTGTTTCAGGATTTCTTCACTATTCATTGTTAATACATTTTTGCGTCTGTGTGTGTGGAAAACAAACACATGTGCATCATATACAAAAATGCATGCAATACCAAATAAATACGTATTTAATAATAAACAGCATTGTTTGTATTTAACTAAATTTGAGACTTTCTCATCTTAAATTAATAATAAAAACAATAAAATAGAAAAATCAAAAAAGTAAACAACGTACTAATCCAGAACATTTCATTCTCCACAGCTTTTAAACATAAATATAAATATATTTCTTATTAATTTTAAGCAGCCGCAGCATCTTAGTAATCGTAATTAAAGCAATTATTATTTTACATAAGAGCGCCACACATTATGCTGCATAATTACTTATTTTGTCCATTTAACAAAACAGGAAAAAAATAATACTTTTCTCAAGTATTTTTAAGCCCTCAATGAACTTAATTAGGATGTGCTTGCCACAGGATTGAATTTCACTTTACTTAGAATTATCATACGTGACCCGATTAATTATGCTGGTTAATTAAGTTGGAATTCAGCCAAAAAAACTAATTTAGGGTATCATCGTAAGTAACCATTAAGTCTTTAGTGATTGTAATACACATTTATTTTATTTTTCAGTTAGCAGGTATTGTGTTATGTAGTAGTAAAAATTACAAATGAGCATTTTTGTATTAATTGCATTGAGGATAATACTTCAAATGAATAAAAAAAGATTATAAATTAGTATGAAGTGATATTGTGTTTTAGAATATGTTTTACTTAAAAAGTATTATTACAGACACATTTTCTTCTATTAGATAAATTTCATGGATTTATTGAACAAAATATGTCTGTTGTGATGAAAATGAGAAAGAAGTTGTGCAAATATAAAATAATTGACTGATACCAATATGTTAAGTAATACGTTTTAATATATCTTGAGATCACTTTGATTATGAGGATGACACTCGGTTGCAAAATGATTGTAAAATACCAGAAACTCTTTTCTTAATGTATAAAAAAATTTTGAATGTGTTGTACATAATGTTTTATTCGTTCAGATTGTTCTAATAAATAGCACATAACGCTTTTCCAGTTTTTCAGAAATTACAACATCTTGTTTTACTTTGCCTACTAAAGATTCTAAATGGGGAAATTTGTTGAAATTTTTGATTTCTACATTTTGGCTTAACGAAACATACCTTTTGTAAATATTTTGTAAATATAAAAGAAAAATTTAATCGATTTTTAATGAGTTCTAATGCTCTTTTGTGTAAAATTCACCTGGACTAGATAATACAATAGAATTTTTTGTGGGTTCATGAACTGTGAAAAAAAGTAATGTTATTACATAAAAATGGTGACAACATCTTGTTCTTTATATTACGGATTTATTTAAGTTATGTAATAATGTAATTTAAGCTTCAGTTACTGGTGTAAAATTCCACATAAATTTGATGAAACTTCAATGATATTGGTTATGTTACTCAATATATATGTGGCAGCAACGTTACTACCAATTTTATATTGTCATGTTACATATTTTTAAGCAGTTTATATCACTTAATAGCACTTAATATACAGGGTGTCCACTCTCATTGGTGGCCAATGGCTAATTTCTAAACCATTAGTCATAGACATATATTTGCAATTGCAAAAATGTTTTTAAAAATATAAGGAATCATTTTTTAAGCGATTTAGTTAAAAAAATATCGAAAAATTACGAAAATTAAATTTTATACAATCCTCCGGTTATATAAATGATGTTTAGTAAATTTTCAGCACTACACTAACAAGTAAGACAAATATAGTCCCATTCCTCTGGGATTAAAACTGAACGAGTAAAAGCTATTTAAAATTGAAGCTTTTTTTTGCTGCAAAATAGGGATCAGTCACAAATTTACTAAAAAAAAATTAAACATCAGATATAAACTTTAACATTAAACGTTTGGAATAAAATAATTTTTCCAGTATTATTTTTAAATTTATGTTGATGTTTATTTATGAAAGCAAAATATAAAATTTGTATTTAAAATATAAGTAAAAAATAACACAAATTTTGTTAAACTAATTTATGTAAAGCAACAGTCTCAATTCGTCACAAAATAGTACATATTTAAAATTCTGTTCGATTACTTAACTGTGTAGTCCTATAACTGTGCAGTCCTTAAATTTGTGTAGTCCTGTAAAATAAAGAAATGTTTAGCACCTAAAATCCTATTAATGTTATAATGTCATTAAATATAAATAAGTATGTGAAATGAACCTTGATCGGATATTTGGATGTGAATTAAAATCCGAATACAAATTTTGAACTAGGAAAACTTACATACGATCGTTATAAGTAATGTAAAAGATTTATCACAAGTGTTTAAAATAAAATTTTGAATAGAAACAGCTTATTTTTTTAACAAAATAAAAATGTATTTCTAAAAATACAATTGTAAAAATACAATTAAGGATGTGAATTTAAAAAGCCGCCTTATCGCCTTTGTTTTCTCTATCAGTATGTCCCAATCTGCTCTAATGTGACACTGCAATCTCCAAATTTATAATGAATACCAATGGACATATTTAAATGTTTTTCGTGGTTTCCCAAAATTTGATTTTCTCGATGAAGGGAATTTTGAAACTCGCGTCTTCAATTATTTTGACCTATATATAAGTTGATTACTAAAAATTATCACTACCATAAACTTTATATGGGGGCAGCACTTTCAGATAAATCGCTTTTTAAATGTTTCTTTACCTCTTTTAAACATTTTTGTAATTGGGAAAATATGTCTTTGGAAAACGGTTTAGGAATAAGCCATTGGACAGCGTTGTATATGAACGCCCTTCTTAATAATTTAAGTGTACTTTCCCTAAAAGCGTAGTCCAATTCATTTGATATCGGTTACAGAAGAACGGTTTAATTCATAAAATTTAAAGATTCATAACTCGTTCATATTAATGTTAGATTAATGAGACTCTTTTTGTATTGCTTGTTATAGTGATGGAAAATTTTTATTAAATTTCACTTATAGGGCCGGAAGATCGTATAAAAATTTTATTTCGTATTTTTTAAAAATTTGTTTTTGACCCAAATCGTTTAACAACAGTTCTTTACCTTTTTAAAAGTATCTTTGCAACTGGGACTATATGTCTATGACTAACGGTTTTTCAAATTAGCAATTGGCCATTATTGTGTGTGGACACACTGTATAATATAAAGAATGCATATTGTAAACGACAACGTATTCATCGACAGTGATACATATAAATCTCATTAAATTTAAAATGACTTAAATACAGACCATAATTTAAAGGCATAATTTTCAGCGTTCCAGTACTCAAATATAGACTCTACACTGCTTGCCACACGAAATACAACATCCTGAAGGAAGCATACCAATCAAGTGGAATATTCATCATGCATTTGCTGTGACGAAATATACACATCATGAGTCTACTGACAAAAGCACATCACGGGTGACAGTAGCTCCAATTTTCAGCCTATATACGGGGGACCAGACAAGCGATTTGATTTACAGCAATTGTTTTTAGTATGGGTTTTTTCTTCTTTTTTGCTTAAGATGTTTACTTATCCCTCGTTAAAGACACCGAGCGTCTTTTGACCTAGTTTTAGGTAGATTTCGTAAGAAAAACTACCAATTGCAATCGCACCAGTTTATTAGGTAGATTTCGTATGAAATACTACCTACTGCAATCGCACCAGTTTATATATTTATCTATCTATCTATCTATATATATATATATCTCACTTTTTTATGGACACGATAACTTCTATAATTCTTCACCAATCTCCACCAAACTGGTACATAAAATCAAAGGGGATAAAATCTTGGCTAAGTTCGTTAATGGGCAAAATCGGACCAAGGGGGTCGGAATAGGGGGCGTTTTTGTGAAAACATAAAAAACGCCATAACTTCTTAATTAAAGTAGATATCGAATCGGTTTAAAGTTTATATTACTTCTTAAAAATGGGCCAAAAGTATATGCAAGACAGATTTTTGATAAATTTAGAAGTGGGCTCAAGGGGCGAAAAAATAAGGGATTTTGAGAGAAAAAAAATCATAACTTCGTCAATTTTCAAGATATCAAGTCCAACTAAATTTTTTGTAAATGTTCTTAAAATTATCTAAAACTTTTGTACTTACAAGTTTTTGATAAGACCAACTTTTAAAGATGAAAAAAATTAAAAACGAAAAGAAAAATCCCTCTCGGCTCGGCCTATAGGCGGAGGTAGATTTCGAAGAGTGCTCATTTCAACAAAAAAATGTATGATTAGAGATAAACTTAGTTTAATAACTTCATTTGGCCGTTTATAATAAAATTTTAATTTCATTTTTCTGCAAAAACTGGCTTTATCAGAATCATCTTAAGCAAAACTAAGCTCAAATGCCCATTTTGACAAAATATTCTGAAATAGATTCTGAATTTATAAAAAAAATCGACAAAAACAGTACATTATACAGTTCCTAAATAACAAAAAACTGTCAGTTGAATGCATTTGAGAAAAAAAAATTGAATTTAAAAATGAGTCATAAAATAACCGATTTGTTGTTTGAATACATCCTTAATTCTTTAATCATAATTGCTTCGGAAAATTTTGTGCGAAATACTCACATTGATAGCATTTTTTAAAATATATTCTATCTTTATAAAAAAAAAATGGCCAATGCGTCACAGTATATAGTTCCAAAATACAAGAAACTGTAAATTGGATGCGTTTGAGAGCGAAAATGGATTTTAAAACGAGTCATAAAAAACGCAATTTTCTATATGGAAACTTCCTTAAATTTTCAAATCACGAAGACTTCGAGAAATTCTGTTCAAAATATTCTTTTTGGTAGCCTTTTTCAAAATATATTTTGTCTTTATCAAAAATCCGATCAATGCATCACATTACATAGTTCCTAGGTAAGAGGATCTGTAAATTGGATGCGTTTGAGAACGAAAATGGATTTAAAAACGAGTCAGAAAAAAACGCAATTTCATATTTGAATACCTCCTTCAATTTTCAGTCCCGATGACTTTCGGAAATTCTGTTCAAAATACCCTTTTTGGTAGCCTTTTTTGAAATATATTCTGTCTTTATCAGAAAATTGACCAATGCGTAAATTTATACAGTTTCTAAATAAGAGGATCTACCATTTGGATGCGTTTAAAATCAAAAATGAATTTAAAAATGAGTCAGAATATAAGCAGTTTGGATTTGAGGTTTTTTCTTCAACTCCTATTTTTGTTTAATTTATTTTTGCTATACGAATTGGTCCTATGAAAAACTTGTCAGTATAAAAATTGTAGATATTTTTGCGAAGATGTAAAATAAATTTAATCAGATTTAATATCTTAAAAATTGACGGAATTATGAATTTTTCTCTTTTTTCAGCGCCCTTTTTCTTTTCGTTTTTAATTTTTTTCATCGGTAAACGTTGGTCCTATCAAAAACTTTTAAATACAAAAGTTTTAGATAATTTTAAGAATATTTACAAAAAAATTAGATGGACTTGATATCTTGAAAATTGACGAAGTTATGATTTTTTTTTCTCTCAAAATCCCATTTTTTTTTCGCCCCTTGAGCCCACTTTTGGCTCATTTTTAAGAAGTAATATAAATTTTAATCGATTCGATATCTATTTTAATTAAGAATTTATGGCGTTTTTTCGGTTTTCACAAAAAAGTCCCCTAATCCGACCCCCTTGGTCCGATTTTGCCCATTAACGAACTTAGCCAAGATTTTAACTCCTTTGATTTTATATACCAGATTGGTGGAGATTGGTGAAGTATTATAGAAGTTATCCTGTCCATAAAAAAGTTATACATATATATATATATATATATATATATATATATATATATATATATATATATATATATATATATATATATCTGTATATATATATATATACTGGTGCGATTGCAATAGGTAGTATTTCTTACGAAATCTACCTAAAAGGGCGCTGAAAAGAGAGAAAAATCCTTAACTCCGTCAATTTTTAAGATATCAAATCTGATTAAATTTATTTTACATCTTCTCAAAAATATCGACAACTTTTATATTGACAAGTTTTTCATAGGACCAATTCGTATAGCAAAAAGAAATTAAACAAAATTAGGAGCTAGAGAAAAAAAACCTCAAATCCAAACTGATTATATTCTGACTCATTTTTAAATTCATTTTTGATTTTAAACGCATCCAAATGGTAGATCCTCTTATTTAGAAACGGTATAAAGTAACGCATTGGTCAATTTTCTGATAAAGACAGAATATATTTCAAAAAAAGCTACAAAAAGGGTATTTTGAACAGAATTTCCGAAAGTCATCGGGACTGAAAATTGAAGGAAGTATTCAAATAAGAAATTGCGTTTTTTTCTGACTCATTTTAAAATCCATTTTTATTCTCAAACGCATCCAATTTACAGATCCTCTTATTTAGGAACTATATAATGTGATGCATTGGTCAGTGTTTTGATAAAGACGGAATATATTTCAAAAAAGGCTACCAAAAAGGGTATTTTGAACAGAATTTTCAGAAATCATCGTGACTGAAAATTTAAGGAAGTCACAGAACGCTAACCCAGTCCCTTCTCCCATTTTGGAGCCGTCTCTGTAGATTTTTATCTCCATTTCAAGATTTTCATTTTCCTTGTGTAGGTAATTTTTGTAAGGACACACTGATGAATTTGGGGATTTGCCTTGATAGAACTCTTGTCTAAAACTATCTACTGGTATCCCCTTTCTTAATACTTTTCCCGATGTAGCAATTTGAAGAACTCTGATATGCAATGGAGGGATTCCTTTTAAGGCACAAAGTGCAAGGGTGGCCGTTTTTCTATATGCGCCCTACACAAAAAGAAGGCACTGTATGGAAAATTTTGTGCGAAATACTCACTTTGACAGCATTTTTAAAAATATATTCTATCTTTATCAAAAAATTGGCCAATGCGTCACAGTATATAGTTCCTAAATAGGAGGATCTGTAAATTGGATGCGTTTGAGAGCAAAAATGGATATTAAAACGAGTCAGAAAAAAACGCAATTTGCTATGTGAAAACTTCCTTAAATTTTCAAATCAAGAAGACTTCGGGAAATTCTGTTCAAAATATCCTTTTTGGTAGCTTTTTCAAAATATAATCTGTCTTTATCACAAAACCGATCAATGCATCACATTATATAGTTCCTAAATAAGAGGATCAGTAAATTGGATGCGTTTGAGCACAAAAATGGATATTAAAACGAGTCAGAAAAAACGCAATTTCTTATTTGAACACTTCCTTAAATTTTCAATGACAAGGATTTCGAAAATTCTGTTCAAAATACCCTTTTTGGTAGCCTTTTTTGAAATATATTCCGTCTTTATCAAAAAACTGACCAACGCATCACGTTATATAGTTCCTAAGTAAGAGGATTTGTAAATTGGATGCGTTTGAGAAAAAAAAATGGATTTAAAAATGAGTCAGAAAAAAACGCAATTTCTTATTTGAACTTAAATTTTCAGTCCCGATGACTTTGGGAAATTTGGTTAATAATACCTTTTTTGGTAGACTTTTTTGAAATATATTTTGTCTTTATCAGAAAATGGACCAGTGCGTCACTTTATACAGTTTCTAAATAAGAGGATCTACCATTTGGATGCGTTTAAAATCAAAAATGAATTTAAAAATGAGTCAGAATATAAGCAGTTTGGATTTGAGTTTTTTTCTCCAACTCCTATTTTTGTTTAATTTCTTTTTGCTATACGAATTGTTCTTATGAAAAACTTGTCAAAAAAGTTGTAGATATTTTTGAGAAGATGTAAAATAAATTTAATCAGATTTGATATCTTAAAAATTGACGGAATTATGGATTTTTCTCTTTTTTCACCGCCCTTTTTCTTTTGGTTTTTAATTTTTTTATTGGTAAAAGTTGGTCCTATCAAAAACTTGTAAATACAAAAGTTTTAGATAATTTTAAGAACATTTACAAAAAATTTAGTTGGACTTGATATCTTAAAAATTGACGAATTTATGAATTTTTTCACACAAAACCCCTGTTTTTTTCGCCCCTTGAGCCCACTTCTAAATTTATTAAAAATCTGTCATGCATAAACTTTTGGCCCATTTTTAAGAAGTAATATAAACTTTAAACCGATTTGATATCTACTTTAATAAAGAAGTTATGGCGCTTTTTCGGTTTTCACAAAAACGCCCCCTATTCCAACCCCCTTGGTCCGATTTTGCCAATTAACGAACTTAGCCGAGATTTTATCCCCTTTGTTTTTATGTAGCAGTTTGGTGGAGATTGGTGAAGAATTATAGAAGTTATCGTGTCCATAAAAAAGTGAGATATATATGTAGATAGATAGATAGATAGATATATAAACTGGTGCGATTGCAATAGGTAGTATTTCATACGAAATCTACCTAGAACCATTTTTTCACTAGGCGCAACATTTCTCCAAAACTAATCAATAAATTTGCATCAAACATGAAAATATCTTTATTTTAAGTTAAAGATAACTTATACTTCAAATTCAGATTTATAATTGCATTGATTATTTAAAATTGGTAATTGATAAAAAAAAAAAAAAAAAAAAAAAAAAAAAAAATGTTTTGCTTTTAATTTTCAAATTAAAATTATAATTTTAAGTAAATAAATTATTAAATTGTTTTCAAATGAAGCGTTAATTCAAGATACATTAGTTTTATATTATCCTCATTACTTTTTTATACTCTTGAACCAATAGTTTTGCTACAATTTTCCACGTACTGAATGAAAATAAAAAAAAAATATTTTTTTTCTTATTATTATTTTAAATTAAAATTCAATATTATAAAAGTAAAATAAAACTTCAATGTAGAATATTAAAAAATATATTTCAGATAGAAGATCTAGTACGTTTTCTATATTAGAATTTTTATGCATTTATATTTCAGAGGGACTGAGAAAAAAATAATATAACATGCAGCTAAATTGTACCTTCAGGTAAAAAGCAGAACTTCTGAGACCCCTTAAAAAATGGAATTTTAACTTGTAAATACTTCTTTCGAAAAAGGAAGATATGTAACGTAATTTTTTTTATGTAATTTCATTTTGAGTACTTAATTAAGCAACAAATTCTGGAATTAATTTGTCTCTTTTTACTGTTTTATGCAGATTACATTTTCTATGATTTCAAGATTCATTTCATTGCTTAATTTACATGAAAATATAAACAATGGAAAAAAGTCTAAATTATAAAGAAATTAAAAAAGTATTTGGGAAAAGTTATAGAAAACCTAAAAAACAATTTTTAGATACTACATGTGTATTCTTATTATCGTCATCAATAACAAGACGAAAAAAAAAAAAAAAAAAAAAAAAAACATAGCAATATACAATAAATATACAATTGTAATTAGTTGAAGAATTAGTTTTCTTGTGTATGATTAAAAATAAACAACAATATTTATAAGGTAACATTTGAAATTTTTATAATGTATACCCTTGAATATCCTATAAAAAATAACAATTCGAATATAACGATTTATAATAAATAATAATACATTACACCTTGAGCATAGCTTTTTTGTTCATGTGAAACACCACATTGTACATTGGGTTGATTCAATTAGAAACACAAACAGAAAAATAATCGGGAAAATTAAAATGTTCGGGCGTGGAAATCTATAAGCCATGCACTTACATAAACTTTATCAAAGAGACTGGATATATGCCAAATAGAGGTTCAATGATTATAAATAAATTCATTATACCTAAGTTCTCAACATACAAGGAAAATAATGTAAAAAATATTGATCTTATAAATTCCTGTTTATGTAAAATTTTCATATTATTTTTCTTATTCTTTTAAAAACAGCTTTTAATTTACATGAGAGTTTATTATTTTGAGGAGCATTTTATTTTTTACAAAGCATGTCTTTGAATGTTAATAGTTTTATCACGGTCTATTGTTGACATTTCTTTACGCCGTAATTTATTTTACTCTCTTTCGTGATAAGAAGTTAAAACGATTTTATAGAAACATAACTAAGAACTTATTTATAAGATTAAATTTCTATATATCTCGTTCAGTATGAATTGTTATGCAGTGAAAGATTTTAAGATTGTGTAGTGCAATTCTTAAAGTTGAATAGTTAACGTGCACGAAACTGTGGATGTTCATTAATTTCGGCAATGCTTTGTTATTTCTATCTCGAGAAGAAACTCGTATGATTTTTGAAATAGCACACCGATAATAAGAAAGAAACATTATAGAAATGCACTTAAATTCTTTGTTTTTTTGTGTTGTTTTGTGCTTTTTGCTCTCTTCAGGTCATTAAATCAAAGTATCAAGTATACAACTAGTCAGATAGGCAATGCCAAAATTTTCTTCTATTTTATCCATGTTAATATATCCTGAAATATGCAGAATTACAGTGCTACCGGTCAGGAGATTTAAACCATAATCAAGTCAGCGTCATCTTATTTCATGTTACATCTGAATCTAGATTTTGATGAAAATTTGTGCATTAGTGTTTGAGATACAGCTATTGCAAAATCTTAAAAAAAAAAACTGTACAACATTACCATATTTTGTTTTATGTACATCAAATGAGTAATCAGGAGTAATCAGGATGAGTTTCTTATCACGTACTAACTGAAGCTCAAGTTATTAACATATATGCATTGCAAAATCGTGAAAAATGCTGCATAGTAGCGCCATCTTTCAAGCGTTTTGAACGAAAAACTAAACAACACTAAAATATAAACTATAAAATTATATTCATTCACTATGAACTAAACTTTATACATATTCACTATAAAACTTTATAACAACCCTAATCTGTATAACTAACTGAATCCGAAGAAGTAAAAAATAACATGCATTTGTTCTTGAGATAAATCTATTGTAATATTCATGAATAATGAACCATGACAATGCCATCTGTTGAGCGATATTCAACAAAACATAATCTGGCCCATGCTTCTGTCAAGTACTAACTAAATGTAAAGTTTTATAAAAATCCATGCTTTAAATTATGAAATATGACTATTGGGACAAATGTAAATAATGCAGCATAGCATCACTAGCTGTTTAGCGATATACACTTCAAATTAATCAGACTTAGTTTATATCAAAATCTCACAGAATCTAATGTTTAATGAAATTCCGTACATTAGTTCTTGAGAAAGAATTATTCTGATGATCGCAATTAATATATTAGTAGCGCCACATGTTGGGCAATTTGCACCCAAATGTAATTAGTACAATGTTATACCAAATATTAACTAAATTTAATGTTTTATGAAAATCCAGGCTCTAGTTCTTGAGATATGTCAATTGTAGCAATTAAAGGCAATGCAGCAAAGTAGTGTCAACTGCTGAGCAACAAACACCAAAAACTAATCAGATCTAGAATATATCAAGGTATAACAGAATATAAAGTTTTATAGAATTCCGTGCGTTAGTCCTTGAAATAGAGCACTCGCAAAACTTTTGTCATATACAGACAAACTGACTGACCTAAACATATAGATTCACAGGCAGACATTTTGTAAAACCATGTTTTTTAGGTTCTCTGATCAATAAAAAATGTAAATCCATCAAAAACCGGATTTCAAAAATATTCACGAATTCAACACTTTTTTTCTTTTTAAGATAGAAAAAAGAATAAAAGAGCTTTTTTGTCGCCTTCTGCTTCTTGCACGTATTTCTGAAATGAATAACACATATACGATGCCTCATACAATGAGGTCAAAATTAGTTTAAGTTATTCAAATATTGTTTTTCGACATCGAAGACATGCGACTGGGGCCATGATCCCCTACGATATTCTTGCACTATATCAAAGAGTCAATCTTAAGCTTTGCGTCCAACAAGTTAAATAATTCAACAACGCCATCCATCAAAAACGAACTGATTGGTGACTAGGCGTTCTTCAGATATACAACAATGCCAACTCATCCCTCATCATTAGGACCAAAGAATCATTTAAACAACATTATGTAAACGCGTTGCCATAGACTCCTTACCCTCATGCTTTGGCACTTTCGGAATTACGACGATTCTGATCTCTGTCCAATGCTTGGCAGAGATTTTTTTACAATAAAATTGTGAAATTGTAGCATGAGTATGACTATTTTTTAAATCAAAACTAGGCAATTTCTACCGATATGGCATGAAAAGCCTGTTAGTCATTTGAAAGAAGCTTCAGTTTAAAATAAGAAAATCATCGCAGAAATATTTTATTGCACGTTTTTTAGTTTATTTTGTGTGGTAATTTGCCAGGACTTACGGTCCAATCCAATATATTCATTGCTATAAATATTGAATTAAATAAGTAAAATAAACATGCTAAACATTTAACTTTGATTTCACAAAATTTAGTTGATTATGTTGTTCATAAGACTTTTCTTATGTCGTTTATAAAAATAATGTGGCTTCTTTTGCGTGTAATGTTGGGATTATAAATTTGTGCAAAAATGACACATGTATTTTTTAAGATAAATAAAAATTTAAATATGGATAAGTGCTTGGGTCTTGTATGTGTAGAGAATCGTTAAGTATTAAAAATAATTTGAAATTATTACATTAAGTGTATGTTATTCAGGCAAAATATACTTTAAAAGTTAAAAATGGTGGTATCTTCAATATAATTTGAAAATACAACCACTCTTTTAAACAATATAAACTATTAAGACACTGCTTTTTAGATGCGTTCTTTTATTCTATAACAATATAGCACCTATAGTCATCCCCTTCTCCGTATCTCTGGATTGCATATAACAGATCAAAAAACTATCCAAACCAATGGTAATATTTGATATTTATAAAGTTTTAAAATTTTTCAAATTTTTACGAAAACTTAAAAAGATATTCATTAATAAATTATCTGCTTTCTTCAACAATTCTGTCATATGCAAATAAATCAATGATATACCATGATATGTAATAAGTCTGTACGTATCTCAGGGGATTAGTTCCTATTTAAAAAGCGATAAGCGTATTATGTTTGTATTATTTAATTTAGCATATATCATCGTAATAATATTGTACTCATGCATTTTTACACAAAAATGAAACACATTCTAACTATAGTACCAATGGGTAATTCATTTCAAGTCTCATGTACGATTTCCGACATTTTTATGAAATATTTGGTGTTGGCAGTTTTATACAAATATACCGGGTGTCCCAAAAATGACTTATGGATATTAAAATTCAATAACTTGCAAACGGTGACAGCTATTTAAAAAATTTTCGCAGGAGGGTTATGTATAGTGTCAGGAGTTTTTTACCGTAATTTTTTTAGTTCGCATCTCAAAAAATAGGTGGCGCTGACGGCGATTGAAGGCCAGGTGATCAGTGCTGACTGAATCGTCGACCTGGCCTTCAATCGCCGTCAGCGCCATCTATTGTTTGAGATGCGAACTAAAATAAAAAATTACGGTAAAAAATCTCCTGAAATTATACATAACCCTAATGCAAAAATTTTTTAAATAGCTGTCACTGTTTGCAAGTTATTGAATTTTAAAATCCATCAGTCATTTTTGGGACACCCAGTATGCAAACTATTATCCCTAAAATTTTGTTGCAATACAAAGTAAAATTAAACACATTGCAATTAAATTCTTCTCTTTGGTTAATTTATTTTATTTGATATTTGAAAAAATAACAGTTAAGCGAGAAAGCCGAATTCAGCAAATGATTAACCTCATGGTTACGTGATCTTCTTTCCAGATTTCCAGTGCCGTATAATTAAGCATTATCTCGGTTATAACATATTCATTAAGCACTGCATGAATCAATACTGGCTATGCGATAGAAACCTTTTGTCTTCTAATTATATGATGATAATTTCGATGCACCACTAGATTTAATTATAAATGATGTTTAATGGAAGAATTTCGAGTTGATTACTAATAAAACGGATGAAATGCGAGGAAAATGTAATGTGATAAATAAATAATTTATCAAATGTTTTAAATGTTTGGGCATTCTTTTGGTATCAAGAAATAACTCAATTTTAAAAAATCATTTTGCAGGTGTTTCTTTACGAAATTGTGTAATACATCTGAATATTATTCCAACAGAAATTAGAAAATTACATCTTAACTCTAAATACACGTGGCAGTTTCATGAAGGAAAGTTATTTTAAACACTAAATAAGTCAGTATATGCAGTTTTCAAACAAGCTACATTTAAAGGTAGATTTCTTCAACATGATTTGATACAGAGTTAAAAAATATACAATGTGTAAAAGTTTTTCAAAATGCAGCAATGGAAATTGCAAAAATGAAATTTGATTGACAAGTAGTGTCTTTTAAAATGACGACACCGATAAGTTCGATATGCATAAATAGTCAAAAATAAATTCTGCATATTTTTTTACAATTTTAGTAGCACAAATATTATTAATATTATTTAATGCGACCAGCACATCACAAGTTTAAAAAAATACTCGCTAAAGTTACTTTAAAATATAAAACTATTCAGTTTTTAAATACAAAAAAGACAAAACTGTCTTTGAAAATAGATTTTTTTATGATTTTTAATGCGACTATGAATAAATTGAAAATACACGATGGCTTATACACTAAAAAGTAGCAAAAACAAATTCTGATCGGAAAATATTGCCTTTCGAAAATGACGTCGCCGTTACGCAGATATAGTTTTGTCTATTGTACTATACATTAGAAACACAGACAAAAGCAGATGCTATCGAAACAAAAAACTTAAAATTAGTTTTTATAAAAGTATTAATATTTGAAAATTTGTATAATTTCATTTTTAAGTTGAATCATGTAGAATATTTATCATGTCTATAAATTTGAATATATATCATGAAATTTATAAAAGTTACATCGTTTATTAAAAATCGCTTAATCAGGTATTGTCTCTTAAATGGAACAGTACGTTATAGATTTAAACATATACATATGTATACGCACACACACACACTCATATAGATATGTATGTATATATATATATATATATATATATATTCGATTGTGTACGTGGTTCACAATAGACGTATGCTAGAATTTTGGTCAGTACAGTTGTTTAAAATGATTGAGGTATATGATAGTATAGACAGTATTTATAAGTTTGGCTCACGCGCATCATTTAAATGATGATCAAGTGTGACGAATAGTTGGAAGAATCGAAGGAGATCAAACACAAAAGGAGGCAACCAAGATTTTAATATTACAAAGTGACACATGAAAAACTTCGAGCCGCTTTTTAAGCATTGTGTATGTTGATAGACAACCTTGTAAAAGTCGACCAAAAGCAACAATTGCAGCCGAAGATCATAATCTTTGTTTTCGGCCCAAAGAATCCTCGAAGTGAGTACAGGTGATTTGGTTTCAGACATTAATGAGGACACATAAACTCGAATTACTTGTGCTACTGATGCACGAAACTTAACCTTTCAGCGGGCGCGCCTGTGCAAATTTTACGACACACGGAATATTCCTTACACTGCTTTCACAAACTGTATCGAAAGTGCTTCAAGGTCATTCCTATTCCTTTATGGGTCCCCTCCCTTCGCGGGAGGGGATTATTATATTATAATTGTGAAATGGATTTATAACAGCGCAAATATGGGAAATGCTCCATTTTTGCTGTATTTAATGCTCCATTTTTGTCGTAAAAAATACGACACGCGCTTGCTCATGCAAAAAAATATAGCGCGCTCGCTGGAAGGTTAACAAGAGTAGATGTATTCGACAAGACCAATCGTGTCTGTTGTAATGTCCCACTTAAACTGTTGCCGTCGCCGTATTCAATAGAGCCTACAAGTCTGAACTTCAGAACCTTTTACCGACGAGTATTCTCAATAATCTTTCGAAATGTGTTTTGACCTGGATAAAAGGTAGAAGCGTGCATTTCTTTTTTCGTGAAATATTCTGTTCGAGCATAGACTTTTATCTCCACTGAACATAACGATGTCAACAGTTTAAACTGGTGTCTTTCAAAGCTAGAAAAAGTGGAACATAAACTAATAGATTTTTTTTATACAATCAACCCTCGTTAAGTCTTCTCACAGTAAAGTAGCCAATCAAAGTTTCGGTGTCAGCATGAAGACCTGAAACCAAATCTCTTGTAGTTCTTTTGCGGTTTCTTCGAGTCAAAAATGACAGAAATGGTCTTCGGATGCAGTTTTTGCTCCTGGTTGTCTTTCAACAGGAGGTATATCAACGTATGAAGTGCTGAAAAATCGGCTTGCTGCTTATGGTACGACACTTTGTGGTATACTCAATTCTCGGATGAACTCCATTTTTGTAAGACAACCCTCGTTTCTACCAATTATTCGTCACTCACGCTCTTTAGTAAATGATGTCTTTGAACAATATAATGAATTCTGATCACAATCAGATACCTCATTCACTTTAAACAATTCTATAGATCGGAATTATAAAATAGGTTTTTTGCGCACCACATTGACAACGGTCAAAATATAATATGTGCGATTCAAAATTAGGATTGGAAATGCAAATTTGCATTCAATGCAATTTAATTAATATAAATTGATGCACTAGTTGGTTGCACTGCATTGATTCCAACACTATATGTGCGAGCATAATTTTATTCATTATCCTTTAATTGTGATAAATAGTGTATATCTAAAGCATTTTTATGACAAAATATAAATTTATAGCAAATACGATTTAAAAACAGAAGGATGGAAAAGATATGAGGTAGTTATTCCACTTCTAGAAGTCTTCCAAAAAACAGATGTATGTACTGTTTATTAATGCGTATATATATATATATATATATATGCGTGTGTGTGTATTTACCGTAGAAATTGATAAGTACAATCATCTAAGCATCAAATTAATAACTTTCTTTCGAAATTTCGTTTTCTAATTTATTTTTCAGCTGTGTATACAATGTACAAATTGTTCAAACGTAAAAATTAACCCCTTAATATTTTGATATACTATTGGACTATTTTATCTTAAGTTGAACGTTGTTTTTGTATATTATCCAAAAAGGACATGTAATTTATAATAAAGGTGAGACTGTTTAAAATTGTCCAAGATAGCAAGACAAAATTCGTACCTCGTACCGTGTGAAATTTTAATTATAATATATTTAATCACTTAAAACCCAACTGACATGTTTTAGTAACAAAACATAAAATTTCATCATAAGTAAAAAAAATAAAATTTTACATGAAACTAATATTTAAGAAATCACTCACATATTGGATGTAAGAATGTATTACATTGAAATTTCTAAGCACGAATTCACAAAACTTTTTTTAAGCGCAAAAAAGTACTTTAGGAAAAGTTAATATTTTATTTTGAAGTAACATTTTATAAGCTAAAGATATTTTTAGTAAAAACGGTATATTTATGTGATGGCGTATAAAAAAATTTTACAGTAAAGTTGAATAATAATTTTGCACTTAGAGATGTACTTATTTTTTAACAAGTAACTTTGGTTTCGTTTTCTACTTGATTCTTTATTGCATTTAGTTATTTTTATCTCATAATAAAAATATTTTCTTTTCTTTTTATTTTTTTTCTATCCAAGGAAAAGTGCTGTAGCCATATTAAACTTATCTGATGTGCACATTCAAAATCTTACTTCTTACTTGTACTTATTAATATATTTTTTTAATTCTTGCTCATATTAATCGCTTAATCCTAATTCTTCAATCCTACACGAACTTTAATCTTCATCTTAGTATTTTGTTTATTTTACTAATTGGAGAGATAATTTCAAACGTAATATTTATTAAAATCAATCGATTACGTTATTATGTTGTACATGTATTGAAATTTGTCGGTTTTGATGGATGTGAATTACCCAGTGCTGCATGAACAGAGCTTTAGAAAACTAAGAAGAAACTATGTCACAAAATGTAATATCATATCATCTGATGGATTGTTTCCATATTCAAATGGATTAAATTGCCTATAGACAAAAAACATATCGAAACCATAAACAAAATCGAAATAATAATACCTGAGAAAAAAATAAACTACATTTACACCTTCGAAGGAGGGAAAATATCTACATTCCTTCGTTTTCTTTCCTATGTACATTTGTCGAAAAATGCTTTACTGTATTGCATTTTCCAAAGAATACATAGAATATGGAATAAAGATAATAATGTTAAAGTGTAACATTTACATATAAATAGGCATTCATTGATAAAATAAATGTATAAAAGCCTTCAGCACTTGTTTACTAAAAAATGTTGTATAAGTAAAAAAGTACAAATATCAATATGAAAATGAAAAGCTATAACAAGTTTTTTTAGTGGAAACTTTCTCCATACGAAACAATTTTTAACCATCTCGAAGTAAAAAAACTTTTTAAAAATTCCAGGCTGGGCCTGAAAATTTTCCAGTGCAACCGTGTTATAATTTTAGCATTTTTCCTGGTTGGGTCGAGAATTTTCCCCTATGGGTTGGTGCAGGAACGAACCTAAGTATTTCGACTCATGCAGACGTCTAGTGCAGAATCTACATGATCATGTTTTAAGTCCAAAGTAGAAGTGCTGTCTTAAATCAATATTTATTAAAGCACAATTTGTGAATGGTCCTTATTTTGCGTTGAAATTTCTTCAATAGTTTGCAATTCAGAGGCAAGAAAAAATAGCGTTTGTTACGAGTTTTGGAAAATTTTCGATTTTAATATCTCTGTGGGATTTGAAGACATCGCGATGATTTTTGTCTTTTTATTTAATCCAGAAATGGATAAGGACAAATTTCCCAATTGACAATTTTATCCTACGGGGGGGGGGGCGTATATATATTTTTTTCTCAGATAGAGATCGTACGGAAATGCAAAATGCATCTTCAAAATTTGCACCTTATTTTATGAAACTTCACAACTGAATGTATGTGCTTAGTTGCGATATTTAAAGGGATAGTCTGTTATTTCGATAATTATGATTCACCTTGTATAGTAAAATCTTTATCACAACTTGAAACATGATTTAAGGAAATGTTTAATTTTTTCATCCTATCACAATCGACAACAGTTAGAATCTACACGCAGATGTCAATTTTTTTGTCTTCTATGATGAATGGAGCACAATGAAGCTAGTGAAGATAAATTGAGTGTAAGGTGAGTGGATCAATTTCTTAAGATGCATTATTTTTTGTTTGTTTTTCCGAAAAATGGTTTTATAAATTATTCCTCTTTCGAGGGAATTTTTATGTAGTGACTCCATGAATTTTTCCAAAATAATTTCTAAATGGCTTCAGTTTTGCCAAATATGCACACTAAAGTAATGTAACTATTTTAGCAAAAAAGCCGAATGAATTACACGTTCTTACTCACATAATTAAAATAAGATAATTTGCAATTCAAATACTGTAAACAGAAATGTATATATATCTAAGTAGACTGTAATGTCTAACTTCGTCTAATATTTTTTTTCAAAAGGCCTTTAATGTAATCTCGAAAACGACGGATTTGACAACGATAAAAAAATAAGAATGAAATAACCAGTAGTTTAAATAAAAGGGTATATTTACATAATTTCAATATAATTATAAAAAATAATGATCGTTTAATAATAAAAAGTATTCAAAAGAAACATGTATTTTTTTAAGTATAGCAACTGAACTGACTACAAATGTTATGTAATTTATTTAATAAAAAACACTGCAATGTTAACACCTATCAACTGTCAATTTTTAAAATCTAATTCTTTCAATGCATAAATTCTTTTTCTAAACTTATTTGTTTTACTAACTCATTTGAATAATTCACCATTTTAATTGGGTAATAAATATGTGACCTACTGACTTAAACAAATATAAATTTTGCTTGGCTTTATATATATTTTTTATATCTTCAATAGCAAGAATTATTGCTCGTAACTTTTTTAAAATTTATATTTTCTATTTTCATCAGGCATGTGCATTTTAAAAGTGAGAGATTGTCACTTTACACCTTGCATGAAATCTATAGCGATATTTCATACATATATATATATATATATATACACAGGGTGTTTCAGCGAAGTGCGGACAAATTGTAAGGGGTGATAGAAGGCATGATGACAAACATTAGGACATAGGAAACCATGGAGATCAAGTAGGAGCCAGGGTAGAATGCCAATTCGGTAGGAGCCAGGGCGCATCAAAGTTTAGCGTCCAAAAGATCAAGCGATGATAAATCACGGAAAAAAAGGTGGATTCATTTCCAGTTTTCGCTGTAAACTTTGTTTATATCGAAAGTTTGTCCAAAAAGTTTTTTAAAGGGAACTGTCAAAAAATGACAATAGAGGACGCTGTAGACTTTGGAGTTTGAACAACTACGTTTTACTGATTTCTTTTTTATTTTGTTAAAAGTTTTCTAAAGATTGGACCTTAACTTAAATTTTGAGTACAAAATTGGAATAATTCCAAACGGTTAAGATGTGCAAATTGAGCTGCGAACAAGGGAGGGGGTTAAAACGCTCATAATCAATGAGCAAAGTAATCGATTTTGTTGCGGTTTGAGTGCAGGTCATTCCCTTAGTAATTGATTTATTCAAAATGACGTACAATTTTGGTGCCCTCAACTTTAGATACAGGGCGCCGCCGATACATTTCCGACATTTCATCGACATTATCCCTGGGTGTGTTACTAACAGACCAGCATACTTGCAGGAATTGTTAGGGATGTAAAAAGTACTTGTAATCGCATGGGAATGTAATTTTGGAAATGCTTTGTTTGCGAGTTATGGTTAAAAGAAACGGAAAAAAATAGCAACAGAAAGAAGCAGAAAATCAGCAAAAGGTGAATGTGATACAAAACATTTTATTTTAAGGTTTTACTGCAAAAGGCGATTTCAAATCGTTCTTCAAACTTTGGATTAATGAACAATCAGTATTTTTTGACGGGATATTTGTAGTTATGTTGAATGCTTAGCAAAGTTTTGAACATTCACTTAAATTTTTATCTCAAAATCGGAATCGTCCAGAATGAATAAGTAGTGGAATTTCACGTATGTATTGAACTACTTTTTTTACACTTAGGTGGTACGGGCAGCACAAAACCCAAAGAAATGACACAAACAGGATTAGAATACATTTATTATTCTAAGTATAGCCAAAACAAGGCATAAACAACTTGAAGAGACGTTATCATCAAAGTAAGTACTCAAAATTCCGACCCCCAGCCGTGATGCAAGCCTCACATCTCCGGCGCATTGAATTTCTCATCTTATTGAAAATATCGGACTTCTCCCTCACTTCTCCAGCAGCTACCACTATGAGCGCAACAAGTTCCTCTTTACTGTCAACGGGAGTTTCGTAGATCAGAGACTTCATGTACCCCCATACGTAGAAATCGAGGCAAGTGAGGTCAGGCGATCGAGCGGGCCAATTCACTGGACCTCCCCTCCCGACCCTTTTTTGCCCATACGTTGCATCCAAGTGCAGACGTACGTCATTGCTGTAATGGGCGGGGGCACCATCATGTTGAATCACATGGTCGAACGCCTGGCAGTGGGAACGTGGGCATCGACCAACAACTGCGGCAATACTCGCTGCAAGAAGATCAGATATTCAGGACCACGCAGACGATTCGGCAACAGGTATGGCCCCACCATATGGTCTCCTACGACGCCAGCCCACACATTTACTGCAAATCGTACCTGGACTGCACGGGTTCTGGCTGAATGTGGATTCTCCCTCGACCACGTATGGCTGTTGTGCAAAATGTACACTCCCTCCGCGTGAGGCTCGCCTCATCAGTGAACAGAAAGCTGCGTGGAAAACAACGATTTACAGTGCGCATCAGTACGTACCACCGTGCAAAAGCCAATCTTGCATCAAAATCTTCTCTTTGCAGTAACTGCACTTGCTGGATATGATAAGGATGCATGTCATTGCTATTCAGAATCCGACAGACGCTCGTATGTGAAATACCGACATGAGTAGCAATTCCGCGCGTACTCATACTGGGATTGTTCTCTACCACCTCCAGCACACCCTCCTCGTTGTTTGTTGTTCTGACCGAGGGTTCCTCTGTATCCCCGATGAAAGATCCCTTGTCGGACAATTGCTGGTGCAAGCGCGCAAAGTAGGCGTGACCGGGAGTTTGCCTCCTAGGGTAACTATGGGCGTACAAGCGCTGTGCGTCTCTCTTATTGCAATTAGCAGCCCCGTATGCCAAATGCATATCAGCTAACTCGGCGTTCGTGAACCGTTCCATTCTACTACCTCTCAGTCGGAAGGCGAAATGAAGCTTCCCATCAAGCGAGGCAGCAAAAACTGAGTGTGCGCAGGCAACCATCAGGTGCGCAGGCTCCATTTACGTAGAGACATCTGGTATCGCGTACACTAAGTAAATAATTCCGAGCATGTTTTGCTGTACTTAGAATAATACTACATGTATTTTTATCCTGTTCCTGTCATTTCTTTGGATTTTGTGCTGCCCGTACCACCTAAGTGTAAAAAAAAAACGCAATTCAATACATACGTGAAATTTCGCTACTTATTCATTCTAAACGATTCCAATTTTGAGATAAACATTTAAGTGAATGTTCAAACTTTGCTAAACATTCAACATAACTACAAATATCCCGTCAAAAAATACTGGTTGTTCATTACTCCAAAGTTTGAAGAACGTTTTGCAATCGCCCTTTGCAGTAAATCTTAAAATAAAATGTTTTGTATTACATTCACCTTTTGCTGATTTTCTGCTTCTTTCTGTTGCTATTTTTCAGTTTCTTTTAACCATAACTCGCAAACAAAGCATTTCCAACATTACATTCCCATGCGATTACAAGTAGTTTTTACATCCCTAACACTTCCTGCAAGTATGCTGGTCTGTTAGTAAAACACCCAAATAATGTCGATGAAATGTCGGAAAAGTATCGGCGGCATCCTGTATCTAAAAATGAGGGCACTGAATAAATCAATTACTAAGGGAATGACCTGCACTCAAACCGCAAAAAATCGATTACTTTGCTCATTGATTATGAGCGTTTTAACCCCCCGCCTTGTTCAAAACTCAATTTGCACATCTTAACTGTTTGGGATTATTCCAATTTTGTACTCAAATTTTAAGTTAAGGTCCAATCTTTAGAAAACTGTTAACAGAATAAAAAAGAAATCAGTAAAACATAGTTGTTCGTTCTCCAAAGTCTACAGCGCCCTCTACCGTCATTTTTTGACAATTCCCTTTAAAAAAACTTTTGGACAAGCTATCGATATAAACAAAGTTTACAACGAAAACTGGATATGAATCGACCTTTTTTCCGTGTTTTATCATCGCTTGAACTTTTGGACGCTAAACTTTGATGCCCCCCGGCTCCTACAGAAGACGTTTGCGGCCCATGGTTTCCTATATCATAATGTTTGTCATCATGCCTTCTATCACCCCTTACAATTTGTCCGCACTTCGCTGAAACACCCTGTATATATTTGTTCCTTTTAGGATTTTTTAAAAGTATTATTGACCTTAATTAATGCAGAAATTTTCTTACTTTGGATTTGGCGGCTACTACGTTAGGAAATTTTTAGCATTAAACTGTCTATTTTATTTTATTTCATGCAGGCGAAGCCTTTATATATAATATGAGACACGCGACTAGTTTGCACTGGCTGAGTCTCTCGTTACGACTATTGTGTATTCAAAAGTTAATTGAAAATCTGTCTGGAAAAATATGTAACGGATTAAATAGGCTTTAGCACAATAAAAAGTTTTAAAATTCACGAAGGCTTTTTATTAGCTAAACTGAATAATAATAAAAAAATATTACTACGCTAAATTTAGTTTTATGAAATGCCAAATGAAGTTTAAATATTCAATATCTTTTGTTTTCAGTACCGAGTTAAGTTCCCAATAAACAGATAAGGAACAATATAAAAAATAGTTATACGCAATTGCAATGTTTGATAAAATTTAGGATTCATATCTCTCTGAACTTTCATGGTATACACAATCATATTTTTTTCTTTTATGCAGCTATAACCAACCAAACTTTGTATAAATTTTCACAATGTCTTTTTATTTATTTAGAAGTGATTTTCTATTAATAATACTGTTAACCTCTGTGTGATGAGAGTACTTTGCTTAACTTTTAACTTTTAACCACCGGGTTTTCGAAAACGGATGTTTTTTGTGCATAAATCACAAAAATGCTCCAATTAAATAAGATAAACTTTACAGTTAAACATAACTAGTGGTAACATTTAAGAATTCGAAAAAAGAATTAAGAGTCACATACATCAGTCGCTTGTCCCCAAGGGGAAATAATAATACAGTGTGTTTATTGTACAGAACCTTCTGAGAGCGAGTAGTATTCACTCTTGACTGTTTAATAATTATGATATAACTGTTTATTTTTTATTTATTTTTTATTTTTATTTTTTTTTTTGTTGTTATTCAGTTTGCAAGTATTTTGCAAAGACGTAATGCTGTAACAACAGTGTCTTTACCATCTTAATTAACTAACTTTCAAAAACTATTTGAAGTTAGAAGAAAAATTTAAGCAATTTTTGGTGTGTGTTTAGCTGTGAGCAGAAGATACTTCTTGAATTTCGATATTTTCCACCAGAAAGGTCCGCTGTGATCGTAATTGTATATTTTTAACGAGGTGTGCATTGTGATTTACTTGTTAACGTGAAGAACAGTGTAAAAGCTCCTATTGCGACATTCTCTTGTCTGTTCTTCGGTCATAGCACTTTAACGTTACACATAATTCTGACAGTCGATTGTGTTCTGACAAGAAAACCAGCTCCATATTTTTTTAACACTTTACACTCTTGTCCTAGTTTGAACCAAATTTTAATGCTTATCAGATGCCGCCATCTGATTATGAAGGCACGTACCAACATTTGAAGCTCTGGTTGAAGGAGTGTTCAAATAGTTAAAACAACATAGCAATAAGAAGCTGGAAATGTTTTTACGATATTTTACGGTTTAGTGGTGGCAGCTACTAACAAGGAAGGTCTCCATTCTGGGCATACTCAGAATTTTATGAAAAAAATACTAGGTAAAGTACTTATGTATAATATAGGATCAATCAATAATAAAGGATCAATCAAAATTAGCGGCGGAATCACAGAAGAAAATGTGTAAAAAAATAAAATATTTTCAAACATTTGGCGTGAAAAGATGAAAGAGTCACTCGATTTGGCGAGCAGCCCTTTTCCACGCCAAAAGCAAACGATTATAATGCAACTGAAAACTGTTAGATTTTTAGAATGCGTGTAAATGGTACTTAATGAATTTAACCATAAACAATGAGATACTTTAATATATTATATGCATAAATATACATATTGTGTTACATATATAAATATTTGTTGAAATAGTTATTTTATTAATCAATGAGAAAAAATGTTTTCATAGATAAAAAAAATCATATTGAAAAAAATTATCTTTATATATTTAAGCGTATTCAAAAAATAAAAGCCAGTGGTTTCCATAGCAACAAAATCTAATCGACATTTTTCAACTGGACTTTAAACTTGAAACAAATTTATTTATTTAATTTATGAATTTTGTTTTAAATCTCAAATTTTGATGATTAAATTTGAATATAAATATCGATATAACGAAATTATACTTAAGACAAACTAAAACTTACAAAACTAAAGTTATTTAAATTAAATTTATCAAAACAAGTTCAACATGAAACTTTTTTTTTCTTAAAGTGTATTTGACAAAGTATTTTGTTGAATTTACATTCCAACGCCAACCGGCGATAAATCGCCAAATAACGAAATTTTCATTATTTTTTTTACGATTACTGAATGGAAGTTCCGCCAAAATATATTTTATAAACGTATATATCCACACGAGAAGAACATTATGTAATTTTTTCAGGTTTCTCGGGGTATGCCCGTATGGAGACCCTGCTTGTAAGCACAAAAACTTCAAACTGAGGTTCAAACTACGGCAGTTTTTTTAAACAGTGTATAGGCTGGGATACTTCAGGCATTTTATAAATATGTTTTCAAATATAAAACACAATTTTACATACGAAATGTTTAATATATCATTGAAAAAGTTATATATATACAATGAGACATAGTCATTGACTTACACAATAACAAAAATAAAAACAAAAAATATTAAACCAACTTTGTGTTTACATATATGATAATTTAATTCATAACAATATTATAATAAAACATTAATATATAATGTCAAATATTATAACAATTGCAATTTTAACAACTTAACGCATGAGAATTTTCAGTTTATTTTAATTTAATCAATGATAATTTTTTTGATTATTTTATGTATCTCATAATTGTTATTACAGTCCCATTAAGTATAAATATTTTTTTAGTTTTTCATTATAATTTACTATCGTCTGGAAGCATTTTGAAATATAATGAAAGACCATCATACTAAAGTTTGAAACATTACAGATTTTTCATTCTCAACACATGCCTAAAAAATATCCGAAACACATAAGGAACACTTTTGGTAATATTATATGTACATTGCTTTTTCATTATTTTTATATACAAGCTAAGACTTCTGTGAATATCGTTGACTTATTTTACTTGAAGTACATGAAATTTATTTGAAATAGCTTCATCTGATTTAAATCTCACATTCTCGAATTAAATATAACTCTTACTGTTAAAAGTGAATGAAATATGCAGCACTTTCGGTAAATGATACGGAACACATTTTCTTCGATAGAATCTGTATAAATTTTGCATAAATGTTTTTATTTGTGTAGTAATAAATTATTTCAATTGTAAGCTTAACCGTAATTATTTTCACCTGCTTGAAAAATATTTTTTCCTATGTTAGAGTCGGTTGTTATCTGTATACTTATTGCAAGTTATTTGGATTTGTAGTAACAATTTTTAGGTGAATTTTTATTTACGGCGTGTATGAAATTAATTTGTTCTTAATTATTTAAACAGTAGTATATCACAGAAGTATGTATGAATATGGATATAGGAGTTGTTAATGAATCGGATTTTAAACTACACTGGCTTTTTTTTTATGTTTGAGCGATAGATTTTAATTTTTCAAAAAAAAAAATGTAAGCATTGTATTTATTAATTTATCTACGATGATTTGGTTTTAACTTGTATAAGTTATGATTTATTTTTGTATTCAACATTTTGAAATGGAATTTGCATATACTGTTCTTATTTTGTTTTCTGGGAGGGGGGGGGGGGTTCTGTGATTTATAAATACAAGTAAGTTTTGAGGAAAAAAAAAGATTATTTCTAAATCTTCTGTTTAGCTTTTATGTCTTTATGAAAATAACATCGCGTATTTGAATTACTTTCATATGTGTATCCAGGCTGTAACAAAAATAACTTTTGATGCAATTAATTCTAAAAGAAAACAAAATGTTGCATATGTTTTTTAAGTACTGAGTATGTTTAAACAAGCATATGTATCAGAAGCATGAAATGAATAGCAATGCTTTCATGTGACTTTATTTTCATTTAAATAAGATTATCAAAAAAAAATAACTGTAAAAAGAAAAAAAAAGTACTTGCAGTCTTATAAAAACTGAAAAACATCAAAATCAGAAATTTTACAATAGAATTGAATTCATAAGGACAAAATCCTTGCTGTTTTTCATATAAACGATATTCAAACAGTTTTACAAACTACAGCATTTGGATAAGTTTTCTAAAGAAAGTGTATAGGACACATTAAATCTTAACTTTTAAAGATTTAAATGCTTTATAACTAAATTCGAAATCGGATTTCAATAAAATATGGTCAACATTAAAAAATAAGAAAACATATAAAAGTAAGTTTTTTTCCGTACATTTCTCATTCCTCATCTAATTCTTAGTATCTAACATCCATATCCAAATAAAAAAAATAAACATACACAATTTAGTTATAAAACGGTAAACAATATTAAAATAACATTTCTATAAAATGCATTTTAATAACTTTTAATTTCGGTTGCACAGACATGATGGTATTTGGAAAACGTATTATGCGTCTTTCAAAACATATTATACTGTTGGAGAAAGCAACGTTCACTGTTGTATAAGGGTTGGAATAAATGTCACATATATAATTCCTGCTGACATCATTTTTTTTTAATATGTACATTGATAACTAAAATGGATGAAATATATAAGATTAGGAATGTTTTCATAACTGTTCTGTCATATTACACTCGAGTTTGTTTAATATTTGTTATTCAAATATAAGTTGAAGTTAGTTTAATGCTGTTAATAATGTAAATTAAGCCTTAAAGATTAAGATTTAAAGAATAGAAAGAAATATCTGACGTGAAAAATTGCAGTTATAAAATATTCTTAATAAACTAATGAATAAAGCTTCAAAGAAAATCTAAAGAATAACATAATAATAACATAATAATAATAATAATAATAATAATAATAATAATAATAATAATAATAATAATAATAATAATAATAATAATAATAATAATAATAATAATAATAATAATAATAATAATAATAATAATATTGTTATTCTGCAGATCTAAAGTTCTACACCACATGCGTTGTACCACTAGCTTCTTTTTCTGTACACTGTACAGGAAAATATGCACAGTACATCTGCAAAACTACTATTTATAAATCTACAGAAATATATGGCTTTACAAATGAATCTTCTGAAATTACATTAATCTTAAAAGAATATCTGTATTCCGGGCACCATTCTAGGCATATTAGTTTCCTTAAAAACACTAAGAAACCTATAAAATTTTCGATTTATAATGCAAACATTAATCTGATACATAAATCTTTGTTGCTGTTCTTTCATGAAAAGTTTTAGAAATCCCAGTTTCCTAGAAAAAATTCATGTAAATATACATTTTTTTTCTTTTTACAACGTAGATGAAAGTACATCTTATATCCTCGAGTTTCATAAAAGAGTAATCGATTAAGTTAGAGAAAAACACTCATTAAAATGGCTGTAAAAAATCCATTCTATGATTGATATTTTTAAAGGATTACAAATGATAACAAGAAAGACAAAATAATTACATATTTTCTACAATCTAAACAATCTACCTATTTTTTTATATAGTACCGCGTATGTAATTAGACACATTTAACACTATAATAAAATTCATAAATTTAAAAAACGTACCACAAATAAAAATCTTACTCCCACATTTATTGATAACTTGGACTAATATTACCAAGTATTTTCGTCTGCCTGGATAATAAATAATAAATTATTTGCACACCGAATACTAGTACAGTACATTCAGTGATATATATATAAATTTTAATATTTTAAGAATAACTAGTCTTTAGGTCCCACCGCTATACTTAACCATCATGGATTTGCATACTATGGAATATGAAAATAGAACGTGTGGAAAATATTTATAAAATGCATCGTTATTCAAAATTAAAATTTATACAAATATTCAAATATTTTAAAGGCATAGTAATGCTTCATTACGGAATTGTGGGTATTTGATTTTTGACAATAATTTTGATCCACGGGATAATCAAATAATACAAATTTGTGTAAAAGAAGCATCCGTATAACTCCAAATATGATAACCGTATTAGCTAAGAATTTACTTCGTTAAATTAAGAGTCTCACTCTCAATTAAAATATATATTTGAATTAAAAGGCATGCAAAATCTAAAATTTTGGAGAATTTGATTACAAATATCTCGGCATCTAATTATCCGATCAATTTAATTTTTTATTTAAAATTTATCTTTTTTATAATCTTTTACATTCACTCCTTAAAATAATAAAAATTAAATATATATATATATACCATTCATCAGAACGAATATTTCGAGAGTCCGAAAAAAATAGTTCTGAATAATCGAGGTTACTCATATTAAATGGGTTTCTTCTCATTATTACATATTAAGTACATACCAAATTTAATTTATATCAATTATTTTGAGAGAAAGATCGTTTAAAAACACAGACATACAGACTAACAGACAGGTAAAAAAAGAGAGACAGACTTTTTTCTTAAAATATGTTTTTCAGAATCTCCCTTGTTGAAATGTGTAAATCCGTCAAAAAATTTCTAACCGTTTGCAAGAGTTATACAATACTACGTATGATGTGTAAGTAATAGTGAAATATCATTAAAATTGAAAATAGACGGTTTTATGTCATAGACCGTAATAAATCGGCATTAATTTGAATGACCGTGTGAATGAACAGTAAGTGTTACACACTTTTTTAATACCAAACTTGTCATAATGAACAATAATATCAGATATTAATTAGACATAAAAAAATTAAAAATACAGTATAAAATAGATATTTACTTTGGATATCAGTTAAAAAATCTTTAAATATTAAAAGAAATTGGATTTTAGTTTAAAGAAAATGCAACACAAGACCGTTAATTAATAAAAATGAATCTACGAAAATATATACATTAGTGAATTTATATTTCCGATTTACATTCAAAATATCGAAGGAAGGAAAAATGAGTTTAAATAGTTTTGTGTTGCTAAAGGAAATGATTTATTTAAATGAAAATAGTTGCAGTAGAAAACGCAGAAATATCTTTGAAGTCGCTATTCAGCTAAAGGTACCTCAAATATACCTTTGAAGAATCGAATGCTGATCAAAAATTTTGGAAATTAACAGCTTCAAAGTTTTATTCGGAATGAAAAGTTCCAAGCTCTTTCTATAAAAATTAAATAACAGAATAAATTTGAGAAAAGAAAATTTCTTTAGAAAGTAACATTTTTCAAGATCTGAAGATCTTTTTTTGTCAGATATGATACATCATTCATCACTGCGTTTTATCAAAGAATGTAGACAAGAACATATTCTTTTTCTTAAATAGAGCTAATTACTGTACATATAACTTTAATCATTGTAAATTGTAATGTACAAAGTTAATGCAATCTGTATAGTATGTAACAAGTAATAAACAACTAAAATACATCTTAATATTAGGTGTAGTAAGAAGTTTAAATCCGTTTTCAGAGAAACGAATATGCAATTAAGAGCTCAGAATAATATCTTTATTCATCAAAATAATCTCCATCATTATTTAACACCTTTTTCCATCGGTCGGGCAGTCACGGATGCCATCAGTGTAGAATAATTCGTCTTTTGACGGGATGAAGTCATCAACCCCATTTCGCACTTCGTCGACTGTCCGGAAAGTGTACAGAAGAGAAGGCATTCTGCATCGACCAAAACACATGATAGTCCGAAGGGGCTATGTCGGGACTATAAGCCGGGTGTTCCAAAACTTCCCAGCCAAGAGTTACTAACATGTCCTTGACTGGTTTTGTAACATGAGGCCTGACATTGTCATGGAGCAATTTCATGGGACGCAAAACATTTCGAGTAAATGGACATTTTTGACCGATTTCCTGGTTGAATTGAAGCAATTGTTGCTTGTAGCGTTCAGCTGTCACACTTATAGCAGGTTCCAACAGTTCGTAATAGAGCACACTCTTCATATCCCACCAGATGCAGAGGAAAACTTTTTTGCAGTGAATGGATCGTTTCGGCGTTGATGTTGCTGCTTCACTAGGATTCAACCAATACTTTTTGCGTTTTGGATTATCATAACATACCAATTTTACATCTCCCGTCACAATTTTCTACGAGAAACATTTTCTTTGTTGCCTGTTTAACAGATTCATGCACTTGAAGACATGCTCATCCTTGTTTTTCTAGCTCAATTCATGTGGCAACCATCTTCCTGCCTTTTGAATCTTTCCCATTGCCTGTAAACGATTACAAATCGTTTTTTGGAATACCCCTCATTGTTTGGCAAGCTCTTTTTGCGTCTGAGATGCATCTTCATGAAGTAGAGATTGCAAATCATCATGACTAGCCTTCAGTGGAGCGCCGCTAAGTTTTCGATCGCTAACATAAAAATCACCGTCTTTAAAACGCCAAAACCGAAATTTGCATGTGCTTTTCGATAGGATTTCCTCTCCAAGAACAGAACAGATTGATTGATATGCTTTTGAAGCAATTTTTCCTTGATGAAATTCATAACGAATGCAGCGACAAACAAATGACTTATCACATGACATCTTTGACTTTCAAAATTTCAACTATATTTTCACTTTTCTTCGAGCTTTTGAGTCGATTTGAAAACACTGAAATAGTTCTTATGACATGACAAAAATGCGGTCTTCTGATTGGTGCGTTATTTCGCGTTAAACGCCAGACAAAATTCGCTTTATAACTTCTTTTTTTAATACATTTGTAAAAGTAAATATCGGTCAAAATATTTATATAAGCAATGATACATTTTATTCCGAACGCGTACATTAAAGGTTCTGCTAATTAAATTTTGTAAACGGTTCTCACATTATCAGTTTTTATATTTTTAGGAAAATATACTATTGTCCATAAAACACAGTATACTTATAGATTTATTCTTTAAGATTTGAACGAATAGGTGTTTTAAATATTGTTTTCTTTTTTAAGTTCTTCTTTAATTATTCAAATTGCACTATTAGCAAGATACATGACATGTAAAAATGATATTTAAATTAGCACTTCGAATTTTAAAAATTATATTCTTTGTAAACAAAGACTCTGGCAAATGTTACTTATGTATTGAAAAATAGATTCGATTGTCAAAATAATTACAAGAATGTAGCAACCAGTGCAATATCAAATTTAGCGATCCAATACGAAGTAAAGTTATTTTAGTTACTTACTTCAGATTACTTCAAACTTTAGTAGCTTACTTCGTAATGTTACTTAGGAAACTTTTTGTGCTTAGGATATTTATTGAAAGATATAGTGCACTGTAAAAAAAAGGGTCGATCAATTAAAAAAACTTTAGTGATCCTTGTAATTACTAAAAAAAAATTAGTAATCTTAGTCGGTTACAAGAAAATCTGTAAGAATTATTAGAAAAAAGTTAGCAACGAAAAGAATTAATAGTTTAATATTTTTAATAGCTATTATTAAAACTCACTTGTTGTGGCCTTGATAGCACAGTGGTTATAGTAACGGGCTCCCGTCTAAAAGGTCCCGGGTTCGATACTAGCCACTGCCAAATACGTTCCGAAAGTATGTAGTGTAAGTATACCTTAGTAAAGGGATTTTGAAAATTCTGTCGGAGCAGTTCGCAATGTTTGGTGCTGCCATCTATTGCAGATTTGCCGAAAACCTTCCGCTTCAGAAGTCTGGATGCAGCTCGAAGGAACCTCCGGCCCTTCGGGCGCACGTAATGGTTATTAAAAATAATTTTGGAGCTATTACTAAAATTTGCTTGGTGGCTCATACTAAAAATTTTCAAGTTAGTTATACAAAAAATTCTTTTTTTCAGTTTACAAAAGAAATGCTTGTTTCACTTGCAAAAAAAAGTTTGTAATGGTTTCTAAAAAATTCTGTGGAATACAAATTTACTAAAAAATTTTTAGTAACCCCTTGAATTTTTTTTTACAGTGTAGAAATTATAAATACTTAAAAATATATATAAATGTTTCTCGCTCGGATGCAAATTACAGTTGCTGTAGTTATATAGATACTATCTTCGAACTTATCATCATAATTATCAGCATATATAGAGTTAGAATCGATAAAAATTAATAATCTGCATATTTTAATATTTTTTGAACATCAAGAATTAAAGATTATTTATTAAACATTATCATGAATTTGATAATGACTCTAAACACATTTTACACTTTTTAAAAATATTTTTTATTTGGTCAAAAAAAATAAATAAATAAATAAATAAATAAATAAATAAATAAATAAATAAATAAATAAAATGCAGAAAATGAATTTTATCTTTAATTGTTTAGTTAAATTATGCATATAGTAATAAAAAAACAAATATCATATGTATATTAAAATAAAACTGCAATAAAAATTGATTGTTATCAGAAAAATCAATCTACATTTAGACATCTATCATTTAGAGTTTTGGAAAATAAAGGTGAGTAGCCATATTCCACGAATTGAGAGCCTCTTTCAACGAATATTTGCAAATCTAATGTTAAATATAATAACAGACGTGGTCTCTCATACGATTAACCTACTTCTCTGAATGAAGTCATTTATGATAAAAAGTAGCACTCGTCTTTCGCGCTGTTTTCAAAAATTTCAAAAAAAAAAATGCTGTTGTAATCTAAATTTATTTCTCCAAAATTAATATAATGTATTAAAAATATGGCAAGCTATTACATTACTTTCATATAGATATATAAGTGAGACGTTTATTGCGCATATTTTTCAGGAGAATTCGTTTTTATTGGTTTTTGTTTTTAGCTGCGTTCATAATTATGTAAACGCATTGCACCTATAGTGTCGTTTAATCTGTCTGTCTGTCCACATATAGCAACGAAAAAACTAACCAATCGAATACTTTGAAATTTAAAATATATATATATTATATATTTTTTTGAGTCATTTCAAATTTTATGAAAATTGGATGCATAGTTTAATTATAGAAACAATCAAAAAGTATTCTAATACATTGCGGTCAATAGAGAAAAAAGTTTCAATCGCATTTTAATTATGTTGCTCTATTTCGAGCATAATAAAATTGATATGTATATAAGCTGCATATGCTGTAATGCACATTCTGTACAATCTGTGATGTAAAGAATATTTGTTATAGATTTAATGGGTCATCCATACAAAAGTATTCTATTAGTTGCTTTTTTCTGATTTGTGTTGCTTTTTTATTAGTAAAACTTTTGACAAAAAAACACTTAAAAATTATTTTTTCTAAATGTCAATTACTAAATTACCAAATATAACATAATTTGTAAGATACGCACAAAATCAGTCCGATCCAAGCTCTCAAATACATATGTACGGCCTGTTTAAAGAGCTCTTTGAAATATTTCTCTCTATATAAGGTACCCTGGGGTAATAACGCCACGTTAAGGTTTTACCAATTTTCACGGCTTAGTTTTAGTTGGTATTTTTCAAACAAATATATGATTTGATGCAGCAACTCATTGACTATCTATATAAAAAAAATAATTTAACAGATATGTATTCATAAAATGTAATGGCGAGATTTCTTGACCAATGCTATTTGGCGTTATTACCCACCTATATGGGTAATAACGCCATGCAAACTAAACTATGCAATAGGATGGAATAATTGCATGTAGATTGCCCAATTCTAAAAATACAAACTCTACAAACTTAGAAATTGACAAATTGCATTCTAAGCTATTGAAAATGTTCAATTTTTTGTGAAAGTGTAAGAAAAATAAAGGTGTGGTGTGTGTGTGGGGGGGGGAGGGGAGGATGAGGCAAAAGAATATGAGACCGTGAGCTTCTTTTTGCTTAAAAAGGACAGCTTAAATAGAATTATTAGAAACATTGCACAGTTTTAACTGTGTTTATTTGAATCAGTATTTAGGATGTAGCTCGGCCATTGTAGAGAATCAACCGGAATATTAATACCAAGGATTGGCGTTTTTACACCATTATAGTTATTGCGCTGTACATTTTAAATTACAAATTATCTCGAGAAGATATCCAAAACCTTTAACAACATTTTAATGGTCCATGAAATGTACTACAAATTTATGTAATTAACAAAGAATTTCCGGATAAAAAAAATAGTCTTCACATCACAAAACGTATCTCGCAAATTTTAGATCAAGCGAATACTTTAGTTGCTTGTAAAAACAATAAGACCTAAAAATGAAACAAATTAACTTGAAGCTATTTTTTGCCATTTATAAGACTCAAAACCCTTCTGCGCAGAGTACATTGGTGTCATTTACAAGATTATTTCATAATTATGCAAAATATTAGCACTTGGTGTTATTACCCCGCCTGGCGTTATTACACCAGACCACATTATATTAACATTTTGAAAGGTTTTTGAAATTCATATTTTTATCATATTGCGATTTCACATGGTGGTTTTTATCACATATTTGTAACATACATTACATGTAGTGACACAACAGTCCCGTCACAATTTTTTTTTAATTGTTAAAACAGCCTTATTTTACAGTAAATAATTTTTTGTGAAGAATTTTTTTAATTTTTTAATAGTTTTTTAAGATGTTCACATGTAAGTCACAATATGACATCATTCAGTAGGGGCATTTTGTTCAAAGATGTGACGTGACCATAGTGATTTACAGTGACATCACTGTGACCATGCCTCCTATTCGTGTATTAATAATGCAAAAGCAAACGAAACAGTGGGAACAAACCAATTTTTTTATTATTTAACATTCTGTCAGTCTAAAAATGGTAATTTACTGCATAACTATGCGTTTGCAAAATACTGTCATCACAGCAAATTAATACTTTCATTGATTGCTCTAATTCCGAGTTATCACATAATATCATGTTTCAAGCTTAACTTTGACTTTAATATTGACATCAGTGGACAGTCTTTTATATTTTAAGACAGGTTTAAGTTGATTAAATAATTTTTGTGAAAGTAAAGATATACTACTACCAGAATCAGCCAACAAAGTAATATCATGGTTTGCTATAGTGGCTTTAACAAGAGGAAGGGATGGTGACATAGTGTTTACACTACAAATTATCTGAACATTATCACTTTCTGTTTGTGTACTGGTATTATTTGCTATCTTAATGGAGTCAAAAGTTTGGGAACCTACTGAATTAACTAGTCTCGAACTTGAAATTTTAGGTAAAACAGGGTCAAAAAGAAAAGTTGCTGATGTAGAAGTATTAGATTGAGACACAACACCATCAGCATAAAAATTGTATCTCTGTTTCAGTTTTCCTGAAATTGTGGAGTGGAATTTGTGTAATTGTTTTTTCTTTGAGTATTTGCTCTTTTCCATTTAAAACAAGAGAGAGCGTCGTGATTGTTTCGGCCACATAACTGACAAACAACTGGTTTTTTTTGTGAAAACTTGTGTGGGGAATAACGTCTAGTGTAGCTCCGATTTTTGTAATTTTTTTTGAAACGTGAAACACCTGCGGAATGTTTTGGTCTAGTCTGCAGATTTTTTTGCTCAGTTTCGGTTTTAGTATCAGGAGGGGCAAAAGACAATGCATTTATTTTCTCAGAGATTTCTTTTAATTGCGATTCGATGAGATTTTCTGGTCTGTGTACCGAAGGTAAGGAATGTATGATTTTCTCATTCCTTAAAATTTCGTGAAGGGTTTGCGCTCTTTCAACTGCTGTTTTATAATCATTAATACCTTCTTTCTGTAATTTTATTCTAATATTGGAAGGAAGGGCCTCAAGAAATTTCATGAGTTTGATAGTGTTGCGTGCATTTTCGTCGTTAATATCTGCATACACTGTAGCCGCAAGAACATTTAGTCTATGGGCTAAATTTTTTATCGTCTCAGAAGGCATAAGTGCTAAACTGGACAATTCAACAGAAGCAACACATTTACTAGGGGGGGCGAAGAATGACGCAAATTCTTTTTCCAGCAAATCGAGGTCTGTTATCCTTTGCAGGTCAGGGTTTTGTGCTAGAAATTTTTGTGCAGGCCCAACTAACTTTCCCTTTAAGATTGCAATTGTTGTCTGTGGGTTATATTTATTAATTTCCGCACAGACTCTAATTTGGTCAAAGAAAAATTTAAGTAAATCTGGATCTCCATCAAATTGAATGATATTTATCGGAATTTGTTTTGCCGTCATGATTACAGTTTTTTTTTTGTTTGTTTAAGTTCACAAGTTTTAGAGAAATTGTTACACAGACCGGACTTATACCCTAAAGCACATTGCGAACGAGTAAATTTCTTAGCTATGAAAAATATGTGAACTAGCAAAATAAATAGCCCTTAATATATACCTCACTTTAAAGATATCTTATTTAAACCTTTTATGACAATAAGGCAAAGGGAGCACATACAAAAGGTAAATCATTTAGAAAATAGAATAAATAAAATAACAAAATAATTACACTTTGAAACACATATCTATATATTCCTTCACTTTAAAAAAGTACTTACTTTATCTTTAGATAATAAAGCAAAGAAAACTCTATAGAAAACCGCAAAAACTGATAGCAAGCAAGGAAAAAAAAAATCCTTTAACTTCTTTACACAAGGAAAAAAAAATTCCTTTTTTTGTAACTTAAAACCTTCTGATTTATTTATATTTTTTTGGATGAAACAGAATATCTTATTTTAACTTTGTAATTAAAGTTCAAAACTGGTTAAAAACACATTTAAGCATATTAGAGAATCTAAATACAAATTAAAAAAACAAAAAAGGGGTGGGACGTAAAATATGAAACAATAGCACATAAATGCAAATAATTGATAAAAACTGCATAAAATGTCAGCAAAGATAATAACTAGAAATGACAACAGTTACCGTGCTTTCGCAAATTAAAAATCTTTGCAAAAACACAATAACAGGATTATATTAATGCTCTACAACAGAACATAAATGTTGACCGTTGTGTCCTGAATGTGAAAGTAGAACATGAATTAAACAAAGTAGGTGGGTTGACTTACTGATTTAGTTTTAAAAAATAATTAAATGATTACTAATTTAATAACACAAAAACTTAGGGAAATGGGGCAAGATCTGCTCTCACGATCAAAATGTAGATTATTTCGAAGTTGATTTTCGTTATTGTGCACTTTTTTCTCTTTTTTTTTATCACAGAAGACTAGCAGAAATTTTATATTGTAAACAGGTAATTGAATATTGACTTATCGAAGGTGGTGACATCTCTTTTAGAGAATTTTTGTAATTCTCTTATTTATTTATTTATTAATTTTCTGCACTGTTAACTGATACATACGATGAATTATTTCTGATGGATTTTCTCAGAATTGAAGACTTATATTGCATGTGCAAAATTTTTACTTTCTCTTGCAGACACCCGTGAATGAATCACTATTTTTTTTTTTTTTTTGCACGATGAACGACTTTACGATGCATAACACCATAGGAATACTGTTATTCACTAAATTTTCTATGAGACTTTATGAGATTTCAGTAGAATACGTTGAGTAAATATACAACACACACTATGAATGAGTCGATGATAGCACTGTAATCACACATAAATTGCACTAATTTTAAGTAGAAATATTTTCACACTCTCGAAGCGGTATTAAGCGAACACAATGCACTTTATCGCCCATGAAATTTTTTTATGGCATATTCTGTAATTTTGACGACACACTGTAATAGAAGTACAAAATAATAGGGGTGTCGATCGTAGAAGATTTTTACTGCAGCCCTCGATGATATCTGCCGGCGATGAAAAAAAACACATCAGTCACACAGACGATGCGAGGAGATGAAAAAAAAGGGGGGGGGGCGCCCAGCGCTCAGGTGACAATTGGCGACAGAGTTTCCTTTTATCAGATGGAATATCCAGGGGAGACATTCCAAAGCAGTTGAGATGGAGCACACAGGGGAGGAAAAGGGGGTGTCCAGCAAAGGAATTTCAGGACGGGAACAGCGCTGTACTTTTCGACGTCGACCGCAGGTGACGATGGGGACCTCAATTCCACATCGGTTGACACTTAGCAGGCAAGACTAATAGCAATTACAATTCTACCGGGGGATGCAGAGAAGAAAAAGAAGAACCGAAATGCATCACATCCACAGGAAAGTCGCAGTTGATTGTACCCCCCTCCATATTTTTTTTTTTTTTATGTGGGGAAAAACGAAAAAGTCAAACGGTACCAGTTATTTTTGTAATAGAGATTCTTGTGGCGTAGTAGCTGCTATTCTATTAGAACACTTAGAAAAGGCATGATCACGTATAGTAGTCCAGGTTCAGATGTACGAAAAAAAACCCCACAATGATTGCTAAGTTATTCTTTATTCAGACATGTATTACTAGGGGGACACACATACAGTACTCGGAGAAAATCTCCGAACAGCGATTAGCAACTTCACAAGACGAGAGCAGTGAGTCAAGTGGCTTAGTACATAGCAACAAACCGCCACTTTTGGCATGATAGAAAATCGCCAACATACACAAGTTCGCCCATGCACAATGGATAGTATACGCCAAATAACAGTTAAAATGCAGCCAGCAAGATCAGAATTCAATTTGGTTTCCCAGCTGGGATGGAAAGGAAAGGTTGCCAAACGATAAATTGTTACACGTGTTGTTATGTCTAAACACAGAGGCACACCGAAGGGACATCAGATTTTACTGCGCAGATGTTAAATTCTTTTTAGGGTTTTGTCGAGAAAGGAAAAAGAAGCGTAAGCATAAATTTCAACTGCGAAACAGAGATGATCTCCTTATAAGGTAATGCAGAATTGCTTTGATCGGAAATAGCAGACATCTGGAAATTGTTTTAAACGGTTGATTAAAATGTGAGTGTATTTCTGACAGATAAAGTTAAGCAGCTGCCGATTTTCGGTTAGAGAATTAATAAGCAAGAAAAATGGAAAATGAATGAAGGACAACTTAAAACTAATTTTGAATTGAACAGAGACGGGGGGGTGTAAAGGAATAATTTAAGAAAATAACAAATATATAACGAAATAATCGTTATAATGTTTCAAGCTTAACTTTGACTGTATGTGAAGGAAAATGGTTCAGTTAATTATTCAAGAGTGGATAAGTTGTTGGGCAATGGAGGTTAGTTGTTATTGATTTTTTGAAAATTTATTTTTACATTTTCTCATTAAGACAGATTCTATAAATTATAACATTTTGACAATTAATTTCGGATAACAATGCTAATTTTTAAATTTTATTTAAGTTCTTAAGTTAATTAAATTTTATTTAAGTTAAAATCTAAAATTATTAAAAAATCGGCGATAGTAGATATAAATTTAAACCTTGTAAAGAAAGTTTAGCGATAATTTTACACATACAGATTTGATAAAATCGCTGTTTTCCGTTACATACATATTTTGATGTGTGGCCATTCAGCAAACAGTATTAAAATGTGCTGTAGTTACCTGTCATAGCAGAAGTATAAAATAATTGTTGATAATGATTTTTGAAGAAAAATCGCCGATAACATGCCAAGAAAATCACAGTCAAAAATACGAGTGGTTTTTACAAACAAACAACTAAGGGGGACAGGGTAGGGGAGAGTGGTGTACCTTGGGCGTATGTGTGCCTCGGACCTATGTTAATTCTAGTTTTACTTGTTTAGTTCATTGAACAAGGACATTCGTATGGTAAACATTTGCCACCAGAGGTCTCATTTAAGTTTTTGGCATTTGTTTAGAAGCTCAACTAGTTGTACAATTTTTAAAAAAGAAAATTCACCTTTCAAAAGTAAATTTTTCTTAGAAAATTCTATGCTATTTTTATACAAAAACATACCTAATTTTTTTAAATAAGGATCATGCATAATAAAGCAATGCTCTAGCTATTACACCATGTGCTTTAAATAAAGTTAGACCTAACCTTAACATGATGATTAGTAGTTTGGCTTTTAAGTTTCAAGTGCTGTACCTTGAACCGAATAAAAGTGGTGTACCTTGGATTTGGTCCAAGGTACACCAATTTAGGTATTATCTATTTGTAGTCTAATGAATCTGAAAGGCATCTCACGAAGTTAACATTTGAAATTGACTTATCTAATAACAACCTTGGCTAAAAATAAATTTAATTACTAATATAAATAAGTTTTAATGTCTTTTGTGATTATAGTAAGTGTAAATGTTATGAAGTTTTATCTATTTAGAATTTCTTATTTTTAAAACTTAATAAACAGTGAAATGTATCAAAAATTTATATATGTAGCTTCTTGATTAATAAATGGTGATTTTATTCGCTAAAAACAAGGTTTTTTTTCCATTCTTAATAATGGGACCAAGGTACACCATTAGTGGTGTACCTCGATCCTATTTTCATTTTATTTTTAATTCAAAATGTTTCATAGAAATTATTTATATAAAAATGTATAACAAATATATGTAGTGTATAACACCTTAAAATCTTATAATATCTTTTCTTTTTTTAGTTTTGGCAATTTTTTTAAGTATTAAAAATTAAAAAGTCAAGATAGTCCGAGGTAAATCACTTCCCCTATTTTATAAACGATAGATTTTAAAAGCCAAGACAACAATCTTTAATGATAGATTTGATAAATTTAATTATACTTCAATGACCAGTAGAAGTAGTACAGAAGCACTAAACGTCAAATTGTTAAAACAAACTAGCTTAATTTGAATTAATCACGAAAAAACTGTGAGATTCGAGATTAGTTTCCATTGTGTAGGTCTCTCAAAACGTCTTCTCCTATGTTTTTAAATATAATTAAAAATCCTTTTGAAAAAAGCAAGAAAGACCAATTCGTAATTGAAACTTCGCGACTTCTTTTCGAATCTTGCTTTGTGCAATGCTAAGTTTAAATTTTGGACAAGGTTATCTTTTAGCTACACATTGAAAAGAAAACATTATAGCTAGTTAATTATTATTTCTGAATGAAGTTTTTATGATATCCAAAATAAAGTTTCTGTTAGCGCTATTTTTATTGTCAGTCCCGAATTAGATTCATCATAAAAATATTCGAATGAAATTTAAGAAATAATTTCATAAAATAGCAATATTTGATATTATTTATGATTCATTTGTGTTTGAACATTTGTGGTATATCTATTCATGCTTTTGTAGTTCACAGAGCTATAAAGAACTCTACGATGCATAGTTTATACATATATATATATATCGAAAAAAAAAAATAATATACAATTTTTCAGGACTGAATCAAAAGATATAAAACTATAAAATTTATTAAACTAAACAAGAAAAAATTCAACATACGTAAATAAACAATCTTGAAAACTAACCAGGGTAGAACGACAAACACAAAATAAAATGTTTCAACTTAAACCATAAGAACAAGGAAACTAAACAAGGACGAAAAATAAGATACTTTCACTTTGACTACACTCACTAAAACCCTATTACGACTTGGTTGATATATATATATATATATATATATATATATGTAAAAATAAAATACGCCATTTTCTCGTTTCGATTCCGTTCTAAAGTCTTATAGGAACATACTTTCATTCTTAGTTTCCGTAATATATTAATATTTTTAAAGGCTAAATTCCTTTTATTTTTCTTTTCTTTAATTCAGCATAATCTATTATTTATTTTCCTAAAAAGAACTAAAATGTATTACTTAAATATCAATATCTTGTTGCGAAATATTAAAATCATTCCATTAATCTATTTCTCCATTTTAGAAAAAAAAACATTTATCAAAAGCTTTAGTTTTGTTTATTTATTTAATTATCATCTACTGGCTAGTTTGAATAATCAGCATAGGACTGTTTACTCTTGCATGTTACGCTGTTAAGGAAATATAATTCAGAACTAACTTCGCTCCTGATCCAATGTAAATGCTAGATGCGTAATACAACTTTCTTCAAATAAATCTTACTGGGGTTTAGTTCGTGCGTCATACGAGGAGGCGGGGCCAATTTCTCTGAAAAGTTTCTGGGTGTCAGTTTCAACTGGGAGAGAGTTCAGAATTCACGGTCCTACCAAATACTAAGCAGGTGCGTGAGAATTCTCGTAATGTGGAACTGTTGCCGAAGTTGTCATAATTTTACGAAAAATGCCTCTGCACTGAAAACCTTTTATTCTTTGTCATTTTGTTACATGGGATTAGAAAAGTCGGAAAGTTTAGTAATTGATTTTGGAGTAACTTTGGAATGGAACTGTAATAAAAGATGCTTTTTGATTTTTCATAGAAACTTTCATTATTTGAATTACTACACGTTTAATCTATTTCGATATGAAAAGTACTTCCACTGCCAATCCATTTGATATTTGATTAAATGTGATTCCTGATGACTGATCGAATTCCGACTTCGTTCGAGTCATCCTATTCTCTTCGTCTTTTCTTGTGTTTTTGTGGAAACCCCTAAAAATATCACCATATATATATATATATATATATATATATATATATATATATATATATATATATATATATATATATATATATATATCGAGAGAGCGAGACACATAAAACCTTATTATTATTTTAATAGCGATTTTAAAAAAAATACATTTTATAATTCCTATATCTATAGTAGAACCGTCTCAGCGCAAGTGATACTCACACTACAAGATTGTAAAACACTTTTACAACTCCAACTGAACATAACCATTAATACTTCTAACTAAAATCGTTTATGATTGTCTTGCGATTGTGTTGTACCAGAAAAAAGATTGTGTAAAAAGTTTCGTTAAAAGTTTCATATTTTCCCCTGAAATGCAGCTATTGTCTTTTATTGTCAAAATTAGTAAACTCACTCAGTAATTTCCTGCAATATTTTAAATAATCTCTCAAATCCTTTGTTAAATTATATATTTCTAAATAAAATCTGTAGAAACTTTTTTGAAAGCGTTTCACACGCCCTGTTTCATAGTGTACTAATACAATGTGCTGTTAATTTGCTGCAAAGTTATGCGCAGCACAACACTAGTGCAAAAAATATTTTTGTCAACACTATTTATACAATACTATTTCAACACTATACAATACTATTTCAACACAATAAACAGCACTATTTTAGGAACACAATTCTAGATAGCAAGACTTTTGCAACAATTAAGAACACAATCATAACACAAAACAATGTTGTATATGGCTCTTTTTAATTCACAACATATTATTGTGTTGTGATTTAGTCTCAAAAAAAGTTTTAATATGTGCTTATATTTGTGTGCTGAGAAATTGCAGTGCACAATTAAACGTTTATTTTTATTATCGAATCTCTTTTATGAAAAATTTAAAACGGTATAAACAATGGGCACTTTGTCTTCTAAAATTACACAGTAAATAAAGCGTTCTATGTCTCTGTTTCTTTCTAAACAATTGATATCATATTTTTCTTTATTATTTTTTTACTGTAGTTGTTATGAAATAATTTTTCCTTGCACAAATAATAAAAACATAAATTAATTGTAAAATTAGTTTTATTGTAAAATTTCAGTTATACATTTTTAAAATCTAATGAAGATTAGAAGAAAATTATATAATATTTTGTATAAAAATAATACATGTAACTGGTACAAATATCTCTTATAATAAATTAAGATAACTAATATAAATAAATGATTTTCAGAATATTCTCAGTTGAAAACCTCAAGTTTTACTTCATTATTTTGCCATTTTAAATAAGAAATATATCGATTTTATTCAGATTTCGCAAAACAAAATCCATCCCTTCTTTACTTTTCTTTCATGACCTTCTTTTAAACTTATCGATTACCAATAAGTTTGACATAACAAGACGAACAACAAGATATAAATCACGCCATCTCTGTTTTTTATAAAACTCCAGAAAAGCGAAAAATATATGGGATTTTATTTATTTTTTTTTTCTTATTTCATAGAAATTTATTTTTTATTATCGGGAGTAAAAAAGATTTTCTTACATAGATAAACATGTTTTAATATCTAATCAACTACCGCATATGTGTCGATGGCTTAATTTTTCAATGAATTTTAGGTATTTTATTTTTCAATTACAAAATAACTTTCGGTTATTAAAAAACGAAGGAATCCAAAACTCGGAAGATTAAGATTTGAAATATTTTACAATAAAACAATGCCTTCAATTTTTAAATAAATAATATTCATCTCATAAAAACAAATATTGTATGAATGATGAAATGTTACATAGAATATAAATATCTATTGTTTATTAAATTGTTTTAATCGAAACGCAAAAATTGCATGTGAGCAATATTACTTTCGAAATCACGTATGCGTCATGTCTGTTTCATCATTTTAGGTAGAATATTAAAAGTATTAGAAATTTCTTCTTTCAAGTTATGAAAGATAAGTTAACTTTCTATGCAAAAATTAAAAAAAAATGCTATCATTAAAAAAATAAAGTGCATTTTAAATTGTAATTTAGAAAAATTTTAGAAAGTCTTTTTCGCATTTTCAATCCTTTTAAATTTCATTTTTTTACAACTGATCTTAGAGCGCAATTAGATTTGATAAGTTAGTACCATGCAAAATGTGCATATTCTAAGCCTTTCAGTTATACATAAAAAACGTATTTTTAGATTTTTGTGTTCGTAAAACAATGTTGTAATAAATAAGCATAAAAAATAGTTCATATATAATTATGTTCTATTACCTCGAAAATGCAGCCTTTAATTTTTAAATGAGTTTGAAATATTCTGCAATTAAAATAAATAAATAAATAAAAAGTTTTTAGAAATATTTTTGCTCACTTTATCCTTTTAAACTTGAAATTTCCTTTCGATTGTATATAAAAACATTTATATCTTTAAAATACTTACCAGGTCAAAATTCACAATTCTATAGACATTTTCTATAAAAAAAATTGTAATTTACACTATCTTTATTATCTTCTGCAAACTTGAGATTTTAGTGACATCAACATAAAAAATCTACCTTTAAGCAGAGGTTGTCACAATCACCATCGAACCATTAGTTTGTTTAAAGGTCCTGAGATAGCGCGGAAAGTAGAATTGAAATATATATATATATATATTAAAAAGCATTTTACGCAATTACATTCCTTTTAAATTTATAATTTTTCGAAGAAATTATAGTTATAATTAAAGCGTTTTGTATCTTATATGTAATTATTATTCCAAATGTCTTTTTTTTTTTGTCTGTTCAAGTCCACACAAAAATAGCATTTTTATAATATTTAGTCCTTGCATTTTCCTTTCAGCCAGAAAAACCGAAAGAAAAAATCAGGGTTGTGGAATCGGTGGGAAAAAATGTCGACTCGCACTCCAAAACCCTGGATATTTTAAGTATGCGCCTTACTGATATTTTTTCCAAGGAGCTGTCTAAGGGACTAATTTTGCCTGTGTATTAAAATAATCAGGTAATATAACAAAAATAAACTCTCAAAAATTTTCAATTATTTCTTTTTTTTAGGGCTAAAGAAACTCATTTTTATTTAGCGAAAAATATTTATATTTTTTTCGTTGATATTAAATTTTGCTCCGTCAATCATGAAAAATACATCTCCCCAAAACTAAAGATTTTAATATGTTAGATTTTTCATAATGAAAACAAAAAGTAAAATCGTTACTTTCGAGTTCTTGTTTTGCTAAACCTTAAAGAAAAGCTAGAAAACTTTTTATAAATTTAATAAAAAAAACCAAGAAGATTTTGGAAATAATTCGGATTCTCTGGATTTTAATGAAAAAAAAATACTTTTCTCTAAATAATTTTAAAGTTTTGGTTTTATTTTCTTTCTTTTAACGTAATTTTGGATATCGCCAATTCAGAAAAAAAAATGAAATTTGATCTTACTTGAGCACCTGAGCAAAAAGATAATTAAATAGATAAAGTATAAATTAGAAGCTAAACTTTTTATCATACGGACTGGTATCATTTGGAAAAATGCGTCCATTATAATACAACACCGATTTCTCAGCTCTTCTGCTACCAAAAATAAAACTCATTTATAATCATCGTGTTATTTCTGATCAGAGCCTAAATTTAAAGGCCCGTTTTCTAAACAATTAGGACGTTTCTTTGTTTTTATTCTCTCCCCGATCATCAATTGTAAATTGGTCTTATTTTATCTGGTAGATTTATTGTTTCAAATTTATTAGCTCGCATTTGTCAGCCTATTTTTTTAAAATCAGTCTGACTAGCTCCGAACAGTTTGAATGGAATTAATTCTAGATACATGGCCTGCTTGAAAAATTGTCTTCATTTTCCATTTCTTGAGTTCTGCCAAATTTTTCTGCCTCGACTTCTATCCGCAAACACCTAAAATACCAGGAAAATGCTTTTATACTAAGTACAAAAATCTACTTCAGATATTAAATTTAAAAAAAAATCCCGGGTCGACCTATAAGTGGAGGGAGTTTGGCATAAATTTTACCCATAAAAATTAAATTTAGAGATAAAAATAGTTTCATCACTAAGAATGAGCTCTAGGAACTTAAACCTTTAGTAAAAAGTCTAATATACAAGCATACACGCATGCATATATCTGTGGAATAGATTACAAAACGGCAAAAATAAAATCAGAGGATTTTAAAATGGTAAAATATGCCAATATATACATAGTCTGCTTTTTTATTTTCTCATGTTTCCATGGCGTTATGTATTCATCCGATTTTCGTCATTATATTTCCAACATGACGTAACATTTGCTTTTGTCGTAGAAATTCCGTCAAGCTATATAAGGTACTCTGGGGTAATAACACCACGTTAAGGTTCTATCAATTTTCACGGCTCAATTTTAGTTTGTATTTTTCAAACAAATATATGATTTGATACAGCAACTCATTGACTATCTATATAAAAAAAATAATTTAACAGACATGTATTCATAAAATGTAATGGCGTGATTTCTTCACCAATGCTATTTGGCGTTATTACCCACCTATATGGGTAATAACGCCATGCAAACAAAACTATGAAATAAGATAGAATAATTGCATGTAAATTGCCCAATTCTAAAAAAACAAACTCTACAAACTTAGAAATTGACAAATTGCATTCTAAGCTATTGAAAATGTTCAATTTTTTGTGAAAGTGTAAGAAAAATAAAGGTGTGGTGTGTGTGTGGGGGGGGGGGGGTAAGATGAGGCAAAAGAATATCAGACCGTGAGCTTCTTTTTGCTTAAAAGGACCCTTAAATAGAATTATTAGAAACATTGCACGGTTTTAACTGTGTTTATTTGAATCAGTATTTAGGATGTAGCTCGGCCACTGTAGGGAATCAACCGGGTTATTAATGCCAAGGATTGGCGATATTACCCCGTTATAGTTATTGCGCTGTACATTTTAAATTACAAATTATCTCTAGAAGATATCCAAAATCTTCAACAACATTTTGAAAGTCCATGAAATGTACTACAAATTTATGTAATTAACAAAGTATTTCCGGATAAAAAAATAGTCTTCACATCACAAAACGTATCTCGCAAATTTTAGATCAAACATTAATTTTAGTTGCTTGTAAAAACAATAAGACCTAAAAATGAAACAAATTAACTTTAAGCTGTTTTTTGCGACTTATATGACTCAAAACCCTTCTGCGCAGAGCACATCGGTGTCATTTACCTGATTATTTCATAATTATGCATAATATTAGCATTTGGCGTTATTACCCCGCCTGGCGTTATTACATCAGACCACCTTATTTCTTTACCGTTTTTCATGTAGAAATATCGCTATAAAAAACGTAATGTTAAATTTTTATTAAATTCGTATTTTTTCACGTAAAAACTTTCAATAGTAAAGTAATTGTTGTAGAAAGAATTTTTTTTAATTGTTGGCAATTGCTATGACGGAAAATGTTTATACTTCCCTGTCATTTTTCTGTAGTTTTGTCACAGTTCAGTTAAAGTGGAATTCAGATTTTTGAACCTTCCCCATTTCCACTACGTTTTGCCAATTTTACGCTCATTTGCAAACACCACAGAGATATTAACCATCTCAATGTATTTAAAGAGTTTGAAGACAATTCGTGCATAATTGTGACGACATTTCATGTATATTGTGATGATATATGATGTATAACTGTGACGATTATATATACGCAGGTTCTCACAGCTGTTCAGTATTGCGCCAAATCGAGACAAAATTCTTCATTTTGCTAGTAAATGAATAATCAGACTTGCCAAATTGCGAAATTTTCTTTATGTGTATTATTTTTATGTGTATGCCAATACAGACGAAATTTTTATTTGAGTTTTTGAAAGATTGATGTTATTTTGCATGTTTAACCAGACAGTCCCTCTCTTTATAGATATACTAACTCAATTCAAATTCAGTTTAGCAACTGGCAAAGAACCGCTAGGATTATGTGATCGGTATTTGTCTATTTTCATTTAGTTTTTAACTATGCGTTGACATCACGCTGGTGAAAGCACAAACAAAGTTACTCGCTTCAAGTGTTGAATAAAAAATATTTTGCTGGAATGTCGTGTTGAATTAGCCATTTATAATAATATTTATCAATTGCATTTAAGGTAACATTGACGGGTGATTTTTTTCTATCGGTTAGAGTCCAAATTTTATAGCAAGTTGAAAGCAAATTTGCACAAAAGAAAATAAAAGACAGTTGTTTTGTCTGAAATATTTATACATTTTGGAGACATTTAGAATGCACTTATTGTTAAATGTGTATGTAGCGGATAGTCCAGTTTCTATTTTCTACATAATTACAAAAAACTGCTTATTTTAGAACATATTTTTTAAAAAAAGGAGTAAAATATGTGGTTAAAGATATATTTTGTTGTATTTCATGCCAAATCTATTTCGCTAATATTTATTTCCATTTGGTTACTATTTTTTATTTCTTATTCGCCAATTCGCCTGTATTAGTGGAAATTGTATTGACATTCGGACGAGATCATTCAAATTCGAATTTTAAAATGAATAATACACAGTATAATATGAACTTTAAAATATTCTGGTTAAAAGGCGATTAAATTAGGTAAATACAGATGTTAATAGTTAATTTTATTTAAAAAACATCTTAGTTCTTTCAAGCGATTAATCAGGCTCTTCCTCAGAGAATATTTTTTTTATTTATACAAATACATGATTCCGTTGTGAAAATGAACGAGACTCGTGGTTTGGAGGCTAAATTAGTAGTATTTTAGGTGAACGGTAAAAAGAAATATTTAATTGTTGTACCATAAATTTTAATACGTCATTTTCTGAAATTGTCAGGATTTTTTTTCAGGATGTTAAACCATAAATTCGCTATATTATATGATAGGGAATCATTACATGATTGTTTTTGCATAGGATTTCTATGGGCTCTCTGATAATGGATAAATAATAATTGAATGCTGGGAAAATGGTTTTCGTATGATTAAAATCTATTGTGATAGTCTTATTGATATATAAGCGAGAAAGAGCAGTAGATTGGCGACAAAATTTTATATCTATTTTATGTTCTTTTATTCTTTTTTCAGTTTTGTATTTGTAAACCTATAAGTAAACCTGAATATATTAAAGTTCATATTATATAATTTGAGTTAAATCAAGACGAAAATTTCATTCCTTATATATTTTTATATTTATTAATACAAAGTACTTTACCCCTCTCCCCCTCCAGTAAAACAAGTAAGAAAAAGCATGAGCTCAGCACAAATAAAGAAACACTTCCGAACACTTTCTGAAATATTTTTCACAAAAATTCGTTTATCGATTAATAAGGTTTTTGTCTGTAGTCAAATATGAATTCATATGCATTTGAACAGCCCTATATTTGACCTGTCGGTTGATATATATAGTAAATAATGGGAAGTTCAGTTTAGAAAGTAAATGCTTAGCAGATTAAAAATTTCTTTTTCATCAATTTATACTAATAGATGAAAACATACTTAAAAAATTTTGTTTAACCTTGTATTATACCTTGAGCCTTTATTGCATGCCAGTGTTAACTAAAATTTATTTTAAACAAAAATCCTCTTTAAAAACAAAAATAAACTTGACAGAAATTATCATTCATAGGCATCCATGTATCCAATTCTTTCCGTGGTCATGTATATTATCATTTTATCTGTTTTCTAAAAAAAAACTATATTCAGCACAATCTGCATTCAGTTCAGGGTAAATATGAATAACCTACTTATAAACTACCTTTAAGCAATTTAGGCTCATATTCAGTAAAGTTTGCGAGATTTTTTATGTAACCCTCTATATGAAAGTAGCATTTACATAAACCATATAATATCGATATAGTGAAACCTATAAGCACATATTAAAATTTAAATGAATTTCATCCATTAATCCAGCAATCATCGGAAAGGTACATCCAATCATCGGTACTTCGGAATGTATTAACATTGAAATATTTTGTGTGTCCCTGTAAATGCTATGCACTTCAAATTTTACACGACTATATCGTATAACTTATATTAAACCGCAGCGACGAATATCAGTTTTATTATACATAAAATAGTTTGATATAATGAAAATTTGTCACACTTAATTCTCTCTGAACCAATATGTAAAGAAATTCTTTTGTGTGGCTCTGTAAACGAATAATAGCTATTTTTTCATCGCATGTTTTATAAAAAGCATATTTTCGTGCAATTCGTAAATTATTGTAAATTTTCATATGTTTAACAGGATGCAACAGTTTTAAAATTTATTTGAATTCAAATTTTCCCGTAGGTCGTAATGCAATAAGAAATTTTTAACTGTACTCGTTAATAAACGTATCATGCCAGAAACCTCATTTCAAATAAGATTCGTGCTAGAGTAAACATCAATAACGTCCAAAAATTATCGAGCAGTCGGATCAGAGTTACAATTTAGAGCGCCACATAATGTAAGATTTTATAAATCTAGCGGTTCAGAATTCATATTATGAAAATTAACAATCTTAAAGTAGTAAAGTTGACCTTACAAGCGATAAACATGTTATACATTATGAAAAAATGTATCTTTGCATGTTTTATTGTACTATTTAGATCATTGTCATTCCATCATCATAATCATAACGAAAATATTTTTTATCACTTCCATACGTTGGTATTTACACCGTGTTAGCATTCAATACATAATTATAAAAGTATAGTATATATTTATTTTCAATAATAAGCTTTTTATTGTATAAAAAAATATAATTAATTACTGCTATAGATACCAGGGTTATGATAAAGTCAATCACTGTCATTTCTTATCGTTTGCTATTTCTTTATTATTTGTAAGAAAGTATAAATGTTAAAACTTTAGGATGAATGTCAACCATTCTATAGTTTTACTGAGACTTATAATGCTTAAAACCAGATATATTTATCTTATAGCCACATGTAATGCAATTTTACATAAAATCCGTACCTAAAAAAACTACTTATATGGTTTACTTATAGGATTATAATTACAAATAGTTGTGGCTGAAAATGATTTTTTTCTATATCTATATGGATACATAATTACAATATATAATTATATATAGTGTTACGAATTTTGTAAATAGTTAGTGTTTGTACTGTAAAATAATGTAAATAATCTTATTAAGCTCCATTTCTTTACTAATATTAGTTTTTGTTACATTGTCTCTGTTATCAAGCAAACTTGTCTATTATTTTCAGTCTATGGCAGCTTTGCGAAATATTAGAAATATCGCCAAGTTGGCGTCACTTTTGGAGACTAATTTTGGTCGCCAAGTTTGGCGATATATCGCCAAGTTGGCGACAAACTTGGCGATTGTTGGCGATGGTAACCCTTTCCTCTTTATGGTAACCCCCCCCCCTTAGGTCTACTGATACATTGTTTATTGTTCCGTGGATTTTTCGAGAAGGTTCTAGAAATTTCCAGCACATGCTGCGAGCCTATATAAGGAGAGCGATACGAGCTCTTGTGATTATTATTTACCTGTCAGTCATTGAGTGAACAAGGCGTTTGTTAAGCAAGTTTGCTTGAGTTTAATTTATGTTGTTTTGAATGTTATTAAGTGTTGAGACGTTGTATAAAGAGTCTCTGGGATCTAAAGCTGTACCTGTACGATAGATTGGAGCAGTTATTTTTGAATATCTAGTAATATTTGTGAGTTTCGGAGACTCTGTTGTTCTGAAGATCTGTAAATAAATTATTTTCTACTTTTCTGACAAGAGTTTGAAGTTGTCTAACCATAAGATCAAAAGAACCCCATATACGCTGCAACATTTGGTGTCAGGAGTCGGGATCTTATGGCGAAAATAAGAACAATGGATGGACAACTGAAAGAACTTTTAGATGCTATAAATGGCATTAAGACAGAAATGAATAAAGGCCAAGAAGAGTTGGCGGAAAAAATAAATAAAGGCCAAGAAGAGTTGGCGGAAAAAATTGACAAAGGCCAAGAAGAGTTGGCGGATAAAATGAATAAAGACCAAGAAGAAATGAAGAAAAGTTCTCGTCGGTAGAAAGAAGAATAGGTTCGGTAGAAGAGAAAATACAGGAAGTAGAAGATAAAATTCAGAATGAAATAAGTAACGTTGAAGAGAAAATAGTAGACGTAGATGTAAAGTTAAATAAAAGAGTAGAAGATCTTGAGAAGAAGCTTTCAGCGTCCAGTAGTAATTATGAAGAATTTAGGAATCCGCCTGCTTCTCCCGTGCACATCAAGCTGTCGACATGCGACGGAAAGAGTTCCTGGCAAGTTTACAAGACCCAGTTCACCATTGTAGCCGAAGCGAACAAATGGAGTGACGAGGTGAAAGCTTGTCAACTGGCAGCGTCTTTGAGAGGAGAAGCCGCCGACGTGCTGCAAACATTGCCCGATATGACGCAACTCAATTTTGAGACTCTAAGTTGTGCACTTGAAATGAGATTCGGGGAAAAATTCTTGAAAGATTATACGAGAATACAAATGAAGAGCCGCCATCAAAAATCGAGTGAAACCCTTCAAGAGTTTGCCTCAGAAATTGAACGGCTTGCAAATTCAGCATTCATATACTGCCCAACGAATATACGGGAAATGCTCTCACTGCAGTACTTTGTTGATGGAATAAAAGATCCAGAAGTGCAGAGAGCGGTACGAATGGCAGATGTACAGGATTTAAAGGCTGCATTACTATATGCCTTAAAGTTGGAAGCAGCTACACAAGCCAGCCGAAGAGATCGTCATTCAGTCCGAAGGTCAACGGTGAACAAAAGCTTAGACACTTAGATCGACTTCTTGAAAGAAATTAGGAAAATAAATCAAGAACTTGAAGCTTTAAAATACGGAAGAACAAGTTCAAGAAGACAGAATCTCACGTGCTGGGGATGCGGTGATACAGGACATCTCAGAAGAAATTGCCCCAAAATCCACGAACGTGAGATAAATTCAAACAGTCAGCCGGGAAACTAAATTTTGGCCATCTCGCGGGGCGGAGGTTGCCAGAGAATGAAAGGCCCCCCCCTGAAGATCCTCCAGATATCAAAAACGAGTGGCGGTGATAATGAGTTATATGGTGATAGGCTTTATTAACGGAATTCAGTGCCGTATGATTGTCGATACAGGAGCCAATGTGACAATAATAAGAGAAGATTTGGCTCGGAAATTGAAATCTAAACTCATCTGGACTCCACCATACCTTACCCTGCAAACTGTGACGGGCGACAAGATAGGCATATATGGAAAGGCAAATTTAACCATCAACTTTGGAGGAACGAAATATTACCATACGGCATATGTGACTGACATAACAGATCCTTGCATAATCGGGCTAGATTTTTTGAAGAAGTTTGGCTTCAAATTTGATTTTAAAAATAATGAAATGCTATCTAAATTTGCAGAAATAAGCCTTTTTGGATTAAATAACGAAATTGAATATAAACAAACAGTAATAGCCAAAGAAGATATCAATCTAAGTCCAAGAACAGAATTTTTAGTTCCAGCTGCAATTAACAATGAAGCTAATTATCGATTTGGCCATATAGATTATCCCGAGGACCATAGCAAACAAGCAGGAGTATTGGTGGCTTCATCCGTGGTGGACCTCTCGAAGAAGACCATTCCAGTCAGAATTGCTAACATCAGTGATAAGACGAGGACTATCAAGAAAGGAGAGGTGATAGCGTCATGTGCTCCTGTGACGTGCATAAGTCAAAATTCCAGTCACTCTGAGAAATCTTCAGATAATTTAGTCAAGGATATGTTACAAAATACAGACTTAGATCCAAAACCGATGGAAGCTGCGGAAAATTTAATTAGAGAATTCCAAAGTTTATTTTCCCAAACATCTGAAGACTTTGGACGAACTAAAATTGCACAACACCGAATTGACACGGGAGATCACTCTCCTATTAAACAGCACCCTAGACGATTACCCTTTGCCAAGCGAGAAGAGGTGCAGAATTTAATTAAAGATATGGAAGAAAATGACGTCATCGAACCATCAACAAGTCCATGTTCGTCTCCCATTGTGCTGGTAAGAAAGAAGGATGGTTCTACAAGATTTTGTGTAGATTACCGCCGACTGAATGACGTCACCAAAAAGGATAGTTACCCTCTACCAAGGATTGGCGACACTCTCGACACACTTGCGGGCAACACTTGGTTCTCGACTCTGGATTTGAAGAGTGGTTACTGGCAGGTAAAGATCCATCCTGATGACCGCGAGAAGACTGCCTTCACAACGGGACAAGGATTATGGCAATTTAAGGTAATGCCTTTTGGTCTTTGCAACGCACCTGCAACTCTTGAACGCCTTATGGAAACGGTTCTCCGGGGGCTGTCATATGAGGCATGTCTTGTTTATTTAGATGACATCATAATCATAGGAAAATCTTTTCATGAACATCTTAACAACCTCAGGCGGGTGCTACAAAAATTTAAGGAAGCTAATTTGAAGTTAAGCCCTTCGAAGTGCAGCTTGTTTCGCAATGAAGTCGCATACCTTGGACACATCATTTCTGCGGAAGGAGTTAGGACTGATCCGGAGAAGATATCGGCCGTGAAAAATTGGACGCGTCCAGCAGATGTTCACCAGGTTCGGAGTTTTCTAGGATTATGCACCTATTACAGGAAATTCGTCAAAGGCTTCTCGATGATTGCAAGACCAATTCATAAATTAACAGAAGCAAGTCAAAAATTTATGTGGACACAGGAATGTGACGCTGCTTTCGAAAAGCTTAAGGAGGCCTTAACATCCACTCCAATTCTGTCATATCCTCAAATCGATAAAGAGTTTATATTTGATACGGACGCGAGTAACGAAAGCATTGGCGCTGTACTGTCCCAGGAAATCGACAGCCAGGAGCGTGTTATCGCCTATTACAGCAAGTGCTTATCAAAGGCAGAGCGAAACTACTGCGTAACAAGAAAAGAGCTTCTTGCTGTAGTGAAAGCCATAGATCATTTTTATCACTATCTTTACGGTCGAAAATTCCTGATCCGAACTGATCATGCTTCTCTAACTTGGCTATTAAATTTTAAGAACCCTGAAGGCCAGATAGCCAGGTGGATACAAAAGCTTCAAGAGTACGATATGGAGATACGCCATCGAAAAGGCTCATCACATGGAAATGCAGATGCTCTCTCAAGAAGACCCTGCTCAGAGAATTGCAGATACTGCGACCGGGTTGAGAAGAAATTTAATGTCAAAGTTCCTATAGTAAGACAAGTTACAACTGGGTCTACATCATCGCAAGATCCGTGGAGTGACGAGAGTCTGCGTAAAGATCAACTTGCTGATCCTGAAATAAAGCCAATTCTAGAGCTGAAAGAAGAGTCTAACAGGAAACCCAGCTGGCAAGACATGGTCCATTACCATCCTACGACTAAACGTTATTGGGCTCTCTGGGATTCCCTACATTTGAAGAACGGTATCTTGTATCGAAAATGGGAGTCTGACGATGGAAAGACATGTAGATGGCAACTACTACTTCCTAAGTCGAGAATTTCTATGGTCCTTCAAGAAATTCATGGTAGTCCTACAGGAGGTAATTTTGGTGTAATGAAGACCCTGCAAAAGGTTCGAGAGCGTTTCTACTGGAATAATGTTCGCAGTGATGTGGAGAAGTGGTGTAGCACGTAAAGATCCAAAGAGGCGCACCCGTGGACGATTGCAGCGCTATAATGTAGGAGCTCCTTTCGAACGAATTGCTATAGACATCCTGGGTCCTCTTCCTAGAACATCTGATGGCAATAAGTACATCCTCGTTGTCATGGACTACTTCACCAAGTGGCCTCATGCCTACGCCATACCTAATCAAGAGGCGGTAACCGTAGCAGACATACTGGTTCAACACTGGGTTTCCAGATACGGAGTTCCTCTTCAAATCCATTCTGATCAAGGAAGAAACTTTGATTCGGCTGTGTTTAAGGAAATGTGTGGACTACTCGGCATGGACAAAACTCGAACTACACCTCTACATCCTCAATCGGACGGCGTGGTGGAGCGGTTCAATCGTACCATCCTAAATAGCCTCTCTCTCCTGGTGTCTAGAAACCAACAGGACTGGGACAAGAAATTGCCTCTTTTCCTGCTTGCCTACAGAAGTGCCACTCATGAGGCCACTGGTTACTCCCCTTCTCAAATGCTCTTTGGTCGTGATCTTCGTCTGCCTGCGGATCTTTTGTTTGGCCGTCCTCCTGATGCTCCTTTATCGCCCGAGGAGTACATGGATGAACTCCAGGCACGGATTGAGGAAATTCATTGCCTAGCGAGGAACCGAATCGGATTGGCATCGGAAAAGCTGAAGACACGGTACGACATAAAGGCAACTGGACATGAGTTCAACGAAGGTGACAAAGTTTGGTTGTGGAATCCCATACGTCGTAAGGGACTGTCGCCAAAATTACAAAGAAACTGGGACGGTCCTTACACAGTCGTCAACAGGCTGAATGACGTCGTTGTACGCATACAAAAATCGCCACACGCCAAACCCAAGGTCGTACACTATAACCGGCTAGCCCCTTATTTTGGCCAAAGTGATTAGAAATTCAAACTAGAATTTTAGACGATGGTCATGAAAGTCACTTTTTGTAAATATGTAAATAGTAATTAATTCTTATTTATGTAAATCTTATTATTATTATTTATTTATTTATTTATTTAATTATTTGTTTATTTCTTTTAAGTGTTTTCCTCTAACTCAAGGATTGCACTGCCTGGGATGTGCAGTCTTTGAGGAGGGGGTAGTGTTACGAATTTTGTAAATAGTTAGTGTTTGTACTGTAAAATAATGTAAATAATCTTATTAAGTTCCATTTCTTTACTAATATTAGTTTTTGTTACATTGTCTCTGTTATCAAGCAAACTTGTCTATTATTTTCAGTGAATGTCTATGGCAGCTTTGCGAAATATTAGAGATATCGCCAAGTTGGCGTCACTTTTAGCGACTAATTTTGGTCGCCAAATTTGGCGATTTTATCGCCAAGTTGGCGACAAACTTGGCGATTGTTGGCGATGGTAACCCTTTCCTCTTTATGGTAAGCCCCCCCCTTAGGTCTATTGATACATTGTTGCTCCGTGGATTTTTCGAGAAGGTTCTAGAAATTTCCAGCACATGCTGCGAGCCTATATAAGGAGAGCGATACGAGCTGTTGTGATTATTATTTACTAGTCAGTCATTGAGTGAACAAGGCGTTTGTAAAGCAAGTTTGCTTGAGTTTCATTTTTGTTGTTTTGAATGTTATTAAGTGTTGAGACGTTGTATAAAGAGCCTCTGGGATCTAAAGCTGTACCTGTACGATAGATTGGAGCAGTTATTTTTGAATATCTAGTAATATTTGTGAGTTTCGAAGACTCTGTTGTTCTGAAGATCTGTAAATAAATTATTTTCTACTTTTCTGACAAGAGTTTGAAGTTGTCTAACCATAAGATCAAAAGAACCCCATATACGCTGCAACAATATATATATGTATGTATGTACGTGTGTGTGTGTGTGTGTGATAATAAAGTTTTTTCGCCATTTTCCCGTTTCGGTTTTGCTCCAAATTATTATAAAAATCTACTTTTACTTATATTTCAGAAATATTCTAAATTTTAATTACCATCTAAATTCACATTTTCCTTAGTAAAATAAAATAATAGCAAAGTAAAATAATATTACTTTTCTAAAGAGAACTCAGTTGTATTATTAAAATGCCACCCTTTTATTTAGAACTCTTAATCTATTTTATTATTTCATTCCTCCATTTTAGAATAAAATATTTGCTTTTGGAATTTTTATTTTTAATGTTTTATTAAATATCATCTGTTTTCCCATAATCCTCTTCGATCTGTTGGTCCGTGCACCTCTTTTCAATTTGTCAAGAACTCGCATCTTGAAAAGAGTAAAGCCAATAACGTAATTGTTTCCACCCTTTCTCCACCCACTGACGCCCGCTCACTGGTGTTCGGTGCTTAGGCTCTAATATTCCACATATTTTTTACTCATAAAACGCTCTGACACGGGCTTAGAATCCAGAATACATCTGATTTTTAAACTGCTAAAATGAACCTGCCAACAGAAGTATTAAAAAAGAACGTTTTTCTTATTTTGTTTCCAAGATGCGAAGTTTGGTCATTCAATTGTGCATGAGTGGCGAATTTATTGAGATCCGGTTGCGATGTGCATTAGCTTGCTGAACCACCATCCACACCAACCATCGCATCCACAACAATATAGATTTAATGGCTTTACCTATTGATTTATTTTTAAAAACTACCTATCATTTCATCTCTGATTGCCATATTTCTTCGGCCACGAAATTTAGGCGAAGTTCGACCGTTCAGCTGCGTTAAATAATATTTATATCATTAATCGTATCATTATCTTCGTTTATGTCATATCATCATCTGACTCTCTGAGATAACAGGATTTTTGTATCATATATATATATATATATACTATAATGGACTGGCGTGTATAAAATTTTAGCAGATTTTAAAAATTATCATGTGCTATTAAATTTTCTGATAATTTTTAGACAGAAAAAGAAAGAAAGAGAACTATAAATGAACTATTGTAACTATAAATCACAAAGTATCTACATTGCTCTAATGATTACATGCTTTCAGAAAAAATATTTGCAAATTAAGTGTGTTTTCAGCCAATAATGTAGATAGATATTACATTTACATCGATCGCCATTCTAAAACGTTTAAAAAAAATGTGATTTTTTAGCCAGTTTTTGATGGTATTTTTTTAGAATAAAGTCGCTACCACTTAACCTTTATTTCCTCTAATGTGTCAGATGTTATTTGAAATGTTTAAATGTTTAATTACTGTAAGTTGATTTTTGGACTTCTCTCTAGATTTGCAAAATCGCACATTTTGCGCCAGTTGATGGACAGACAGACCTACGGATTAATAGACAAACGCCACAAAAAATGAAATCATAAATACTTTTTAACTTTACCAGTTGATGGACAGACAGACAGACGGATAAATGGACAAACGCCCAAAAAACGAAATAATAAATATTTTTTAACGTTGTATAAAAGCGTTTAAAAATTCTTGTACTTTAATTTTGGGGGACGTTTGGGAGATTTTCACGTTTAACTTGAAAACCAAGTTATTTCTGAATTTTTTAAATGCTTATTAATCTTTAATATGAAAAGTTATTTTATTTACACCGAAATATATATATATATATATATATATATATGTAATAAAATAAAAAAAAAAAAAATTGCGCCATTTTTTTTTATTCTCTCTTAGCTTCAATTCTAAATTTGTGGAACATATTTCAATCTTAGTTTCGTAACTTGTAACAGCTAAAATTCTTTTTCTTACTTTAGTTATTAATAAATTATTTCTTGCTTCTCAAAAAGGCGGGAAGTATTTCGTAAGCTTTTTACTTTCTGGCATATTCCTGCGATTTTAATTTTATTTTTTATTTTTTAACATCGCGTGACAAGTGTTACTACGCGTTGCTAAAGGGCTTAGTGTTCCGAGGAAAAAATATAGTTCTTGCCAATAGACAGCCTATTACGGCCAATTAGAATTGATCATTTTGTCCGTTAGAGGCTCGAGTCCATCCTGATTGGATTTTTAAAATGATTGACGCGGAGTAGGAGGGCGCTAGTTTTGTCGTGAAAATGATTTTTTCATTTGGCTTTTCAGGAGAGTAGAATGCACCTTTTCTTTAAACTATCAAGACGCGCGTTTTATTGCTCCGCTGAATTAGAATGCATTTTTTCTTAAAAAACTACTCGGAAGCCATGTCATGTTTCCCGAGAATGCGATTGACTTTCAAAAATTATTAGGATGCTGTTTCTTCTTTCTCCCCAAAATTCTAATATTGTGGAATGTAGCTTAATCACGGAGTTGGTGAAGTGGAAGTTATTCGATGAGAGTGCCAAGGTGATTGCGTGAAAGAACTTAACTTATTTATGAGTTCTAATAAAATTAATTTAAAGACTGCTTGATTGAACTTTCTTATGGGGAAATAGCCCAATAAACTCATCCACTGCTGGTCAAATTGCCGGAGCGACGGCTCAGCTCGTCCCACTGTTGATTCTTGGTAGTAGTAATCTGTTCTGCCTCATAGATGGTGTGCCACTGGAACTTGTACATTGTTATGGAACATCGATCTAATTATTATCCCCCTGTTCATGAAGCACTTAAAATTGCTAAAACAAGAACTGATGAATTTCATTTAAAAAATAAAAGATATTATGATAAAGATTATATCGAACCAAAATTTAAAATAGGAGATCTAGTTATCTATGAAGAATTTCAGTACCCTAATACTAGAAAGTTGTCACAAGTATTTAGTGGCCCTTATAAAATTCTTAACAAATTATCCGAAGTAAATTTTGAAATTGATAGGCAAAACCAGTTCAAAAGTTCAGAAATAGTACATGTATCTAAATTAAGGCCTTATTATTCCCCTGATAAATTTAAATTAAGTCATGAGCAACAACCCCCTAATCAACAACAACAAACTCAGGTAAAAACTGTAGCTTAAACTATATCTCTAGTTTATCATTTTATAATTTTTTCTCTTAAACAGTAAATTTCTTTTCATATTTTAATTCAGATAATATCCTGTAATTCTCACAGAATGGCAATGATATCTCTTGACTGCAGCGAGAGTGTCACTTGTCTGGAAATTTTTATATTTGTTTATTTATGCCGGCGTAGACGAACAAAGTGGAAATTTCTTATTCTGTACTGAATTACTCTACTTAGAATATTTTTTTTTCTTTCAACTGAACCTATTTGTAATATTAAATTTAATCTATCAATTATTAAATTAATTATTTGCCAAGTAACAAAATTTTTATCACTTTATTTTAATATATTTTTTTTTTCTTTCTCTCTTTCTTTGCTTCTGCATTCCAGTTCAAGTACATGTCAATTATAATATAATTTTGTTTCTTTTTCTCTTTCCTACTTGCATCTTGCAATGTTTTATCACACCGAGAGAATATTTATTGCGTAATTATTTGACATGAATAGATCTTGTTTTTTATTTTTATCATTTATTAATATTTCTTTTTAAGAATCTTAGTAGTTTAAAGGTCACGTGCATTCTCAAACATGAACAAAATTTTTATTTATCTTTATTTTATTTTAATTTATCATATTATATTTTAATTTTTTTTTTGTACATATTCCTACTTAATCCTGTACTCGGATTACCAGATTAAGTAAATGATTTCATAGTTGATTGCATTTTTTATTTTATTCCACTTCTCTCTATATTTCATCCCAAAAATATGAGATGAGATAAACGAGATTAAGTATTTAAAGAATGTCTTTTGTGATATTTATTATTACTTATTAAGAGATTTACTTATACCCATTATGAGATTTACTTACACTTATGATATTTATTATTATTGATATTTTTCCTTATTATGTTTCTTAATTATATTGTTTATTATTTACATTGTTAAATTTTATTATTACTATATTATAAAATGTGTTATTAATTAAAAATACAATTATAAAAGTATTTTCACAAAGATTCCAAAATGGAACTGTTATGAATGTTCAAGGACTTACTCAAACAAAAACTGAACTAATATTATAATGTTAGCTGATGAATTTGGACAGTTAAATGAATTAGACATCCTTGAAATGAGGTAATGAACTATGCCATTCCAAATATGACTTTAAGAGGATTTTTGAAACAAACTTTTAAAAAATTGATTTCTAGATTTGACATTGTTAAAAAAGAATTTAACGTTATTGTTTTTCATTTTTATGTTATTACTATGGGTAATTGCTTATATTTTCAAATTACTTTTTGATGTGTACTTTAAACAAGATTATATCTTGTATTTGTATTGAAGCCTATTTTATTGTATTTAAATTTGAAGTTATTCCACGCATCACCTTGGTGTTTTTAAATTTGAATTCTATATTTATATAAAAAAGAGAAATTAATTTAAATTTTTTTTTATTCAGTATCTAATTATTATTACTTATATCAACAACTTCGTGAGCTAAGTCTGCATCATCTCCCTTTCTGTGAAATTGCAGGTCTCAGACCTACTTTTTCACCCGTCTTTCTGGGAGGGGGGATTTGTAATAAAATAAAAAAAAATTTTTGCGCCATTTTTTTTTATTCTCTCTTAGCTTCAATTCTAAATTTGTGGAACATATTTCAATCTTAGTTTCGTAACTTGTAACAGCTAAAATTCTTTTTCTTACTTTAGTTATTAATAAATTATTTCTTGCTTCTCAAAAAGGCGGGAAGTATTTCGTAAGCTTTTTACTTTCTGGCATATTCCTGCGATTTTAATTTTATTTTTTATTTTTTAACATCGCGTGACAAGTGTTACTACGCGTTGCTAAAGGGCTTAGTGTTCCGAGGAAAAAATATAGTTCTTGCCAATAGACCGCCTATTACGGCCAATTAGAATTGATCATTTTGTCCGTTAGAGGCTCGAGTCCATCCTGATTGGATTTTTAAAATGATTGACGCGGAGTAGGAGGGCGCTAGTTTTGTCGTGAAAATGATTTTTTCATTTGGCTTTTCAGGAGAGTAGAATGCACCTTTTCTTTAAACTATCAAGACGCGCGTTTTATTGCTCCGCTGAATTAGAATGCATTTTTTCTTAAAAAAACTACTCGGAAGCCATGTCATGTTTCCCGAGAATGCGATTGACTTTCAAAAATTATTAGGATGCTGTTTCTTCTTTCTCCCCAAAATTCTAATATTGTGGAATGTAGCTTAATCACGGAGTTGGTAAAGTGGAAGTTATTCGATGAGAGTGCCAAGGTGATTGCGTGAAAGAACTTAACTTATTTATGAGTTCTAATAAAATTAATTTAAAGACTGCTTGATTGAACTTTCTTATGGGGAAATAGCCCAATAAACTCATCCACTGCTGGTCAAATTGCCGGAGCGACTGCTCAGCTCGTCCCACTGTTGATTCTTGGTAGTAGTAATCTGTTCTGCCTCATAGATGGTGTGCCACTGGAACTTGTACATTGTTATGGAACATCGATCTCGTCGAATCATTACATATATATATATATTTGCTTTCATATAGCTCGACATAACAAATAAACTTATCGATTTGTAGATAAGGTTATTTGATTCCAAATAAAAACATGTGGCACTCGGGGACTGCCGCGGTAAAGCTAGTGCATAGCATTTTTTATCAACTTATGCAATTATAATTTTTTTTTTTTTTTTTTTTTTTTGTCTTTGATATTAATTCAAGTTACACTTTTTGAGCGTGATGACCGATAACAATTTTTTTTTCTTTTATTGAACAAATGAGAAGTAACATCGTTTAAAATATTTTTATTATCTTACAATACATGTAGGATAATCAGGAATTTTTATCATTGAAACTATACGTTTATGGTAGCTGAAAGTTTGCTGAAGTTTGAGATTTGATATTTGATATTCTCAAAATATCTGAAAAATACCGCGTCAATGTCTGCCGACGTCTAACGAAGGATACCGTGCCGAAGTCTTCCAAACTGAAGCGACGTTAGCCGGAGTGTTAGGTTTCTTTTTCTCGTTACGGAATTTCTAGATTCTTTCTCCGCGCTCAAAGCCCGCGATAAAAGCTATGCAATACCTTTATAAATTACCAAAAAAAATTTGGCCGCGCTACGAAAATTAGATCGCGAGTTATAAACATTTTAAATTTCCCGAACCTCACCGTGGGGGTCTCCTGTTACCAAAAATTAACACCGTCTCATAATAAATTAACAAACAAATTTTGGCCGCACTACGAAAATTAGATCGCGAGTTATAAGCATTTTAAATTTTTCGACCCTCACCATGGGGGATCTTCTGTCACCAAAAATGAAAACTGTCTCATAATAAATTACCAAAAATAATATGGCCGTGCTACGAAAGTTAGATCGCGAGTTATAAGAATTTTAAATTTTTCGACCCTCACCGTGGGGAATCTTCTGTCACCAAAAATGAAAACTGTCTCATAATAAATTACCAAAAATAATATGGCCGTGCTACGAAAGTTAGATCGCGAGTTATAAGCATTTTAAATTTTTCGACCCTCACCGTGGGGGGGGGTCTCCTGTCACCAAAAATAACACTGTCTTATAATAAATTACCAAACAAAACTTGGCCGCGCTACGAAAATTAGATCGCGAGTTATAAGCATTTTAAATTTTTCAACCCTCACCAAGGGGGGGGGGTCTCCTGTCACCAAACATTAACACTCTCTCATAATAAATTACCAAACAAAATATGGCCGCACTACGAAAATTAGATGCGAGTTATAAGCATTTTAAATTTTTCGACCCTCGCCGTGGGGGGACTCCCGTCACCAAAAATTAACACTGTTTCAAAATAAATTACCAAACGAAATTTGGCCGCGCTACGAAAATTAGATCGCGAGTTATAAGCATTTTAAATTTTTCGACCCTCACCGTGGGGGGGTCTCCTGTCACCAAAAGTAACATTGTCTCATAATAAATTACCAAACAAAATTTGGCCGCGCTACAAAAATTAGATCGCGAGTTATAAGCATTTTAAATTTTTCGACCCTCACCGTGGGGGATCTCCTGGCACCAAAAGTAACACTGCCTCATAGTTAATTACCAAACAAAATTTGGTCGCATTACGAAAATTAGATCGCGAGTTATAAGCATTTGAAATTTTTCGACCCTCCCCATGGGGGATCTCCTGTCACCAAAAATTAAGACTGTCTCATAATAAATTACGAAACAAAATTTGGCCGCGCTACGAAAATTAGGTCGCGAGTTATAAGCATTTTAAATTTTTCGACCCTCGCCGTGGGGAGTCACCTGTCACCAAAAGTAACACTGTCTTATTATAAATTACCAAACAAAATTTGGCCGCGCTACGAAAATTAGATCGCGAGTTATAAGCATTTTAAAATTTTCAACCCTCACCAAGGGGGGGGGGGGTCTCCTGTCACCAAACATTAACACTCTCTCATAATAAATTACCAAACAAAATATGGCCGCACTACGAAAATTAGATCGCGAGTTATAAGCATTTTAAATTTTTCGATCCTCCCCATGGGGGATCTCCTGTCACTAAAAATTAACACTGTCTAATAATAAATTAACAAACAAAATTTGGCCGCGCTACGAAAATTGATCGCGAGTTATAAGCATTTTAATTTTTTCGACTCTCGACATGGGGGGTCTTCTGTCACCAAAAATTAACACTCTCTCATAATAAATTACCAAACAAATCTTGGACGCGCTACGAAAATTAGATCGCGAGTTATAAGCATTTTTATTTTTTCGACCCTCAACATGGGGGGTCACCTGTCGCCAAAAGTAACACTGTCTCATAATAAATTACCAAACAAAATTTGGCCGCGCTAAGAAAATTAGATCGCGAGTTATAAGCACTTTAATTTTTTCGACCCTCACCATGGGGGATCTTCTGTCACCAAAAATGAAAACTGTCTCATAATAAATTACCAAACAAAATTTTGCCGCGCTACGAAAATTAGATCGCGAGTTATAAGCATTTTAAATATTTTTTACCCTCACCGTGGGGGTCTCCTGTCACCAAAAAATAACCCTGTCTCATAATAAATTACCAAACAAAATTTGGCCGCGCTACGAAAATTAGATCGCGAGTTATAAGCATTTTAACTTTTTCGACCGTCACCGTGTGGGGGGGGGGTCTCCTGTCACCAAAAGTTAACACTGTTTCGTAATAAATCACCAAACAAAATTTGGCCGCGCTACGAAAATTAGATCGCGAGTTATAAGCATTTTTAATTTTTCGACCCTCAGCATGGGGGGTCACCTGTCACCAAAAGTAACACTGTCTCATAATAAATTACCAAACAAAATTTGGCCGCGCTACGAAAATTGATCGCGAGTTATTAGCATTTTAAATTTTTCGACCATCACCGTGGGGGTCTCCTGTCATCAAAAGTAACACTGTCTCATAATAAATTACCAAACAAAATTTGGCCGCGCTACGAAAATTAGATCGCGAGTTATAAGCATTTTAAATTTTTCGACCCTCACCGTGGGGGGGGGTCTCCTGTCACCAAAAGTAACACTGTCTCATAGTAAATTACCAAAAAAAAAATTGGCCGCGCTACGAAAATTGATCGCGAGTTATAAGCATTTTAAAATTTTTGACCCTCCCCATAGGGGATCTCCTGTCACTAAAAATTAACACTGTCTCATAATAAATTACCAAACAAAATTTGGCCGAGCTGCGAAAATTGATCGCGAGTTATAAGCATTTAAAATTTTTCGACCCTCACCATGGGGGGTCTTTTGTCACCAAAAATTAACACTCTCTCATAATAAATTACCAAACAAAATTTGGCCGCGATACGAAAAGTAGATCGCGAGTTATAAGCATTTTAATTTTTTCGACCCTGACCGTGGGGGAAAGGTCTCCTGTCACCAAAAATTAACACTGTCTCATAATAAATTATCAAACAAATTTTGGACGCGCTACGAAAATTAGATCGCGAGTTATAAGCATTTTAACTTTTTCGACCCTCACCGTGTGGGGGGGGGGTCTCCTGTCACCAAAAGTTAACACTGTTTCGTAATAAATCACCAAACAAAATTAGGCCGCGCTACGAAAATTAGATCGCGAGTTATAAGCATTTTAAATATTTTTTACCCTCACGTGGGGGTCTCCTGTCACCAAAAATTAACCCTGTCTCACGATAAATTACCAAACAAAATTTGGCCGCGCTAGGAAAATTAGATCGCGAGTTATAAGCATTTTAAATTTTTCGATCCTCACCATTGGGCGGGTCTCCAATCACCAACAGCTACATTATCCTACCTTTTTTATCTTAAGACGATTCTTTTCTATACACATTCTATCAGGAATTTTTATTATTGAAACTTTAGATTTATAGTAATTGAAATAAGAAATATAAATTTGAGACTTGATATCCTCTAAATATCTGAAAAATACCGCGTCAATGTCTGCCGAAGTCTACCGAAGGATACCATGCCGATGTCTGCCGAGCTGAAACAACGTTACCCGAGTGTTAGGTTTTTTCGTTACCGATGTGTTAGGATTTTTCGCGTTACGGAATTTTTGGATTCGGTCGCCGCGCTCAAAGCCCGTGATAAAAGCTATGCAATAGCTTAAAAAAATATATAATGACCTATACAAAACTTCATAATTTTTATACGGGTCTCATATTTGAAGTAGAAATGTTTAACCATTCGCAAGAAAACGTGAAGATTAATGTACATACTTGTTTGGATACATTAAGTTTTATGTCTACACTGCACATTGACTTCTAGAATTAAAAAAAAAAAATCCGAATTTTGTGTTAAATGCCATCAGTTGACGGATATTACCCAATTTTTAGTCTATTTTTCCTGCAACAAAATGGAATTGAATGTCTACGCTTAATGGATTAGAAATCAGACATTTTACACATTTACGACTGGAAGACTTCGATTTTTGTTGAAGTTGTTATTCGTGAGTAATGGTGCGGCTCACATATTTAACTGCTCACTTACAAAAACTCTTTTTTAATGGTTTTACATTTTATTAATAATAGCATGTGAAAATCAGATCAATTTCCTAATAATAATATTGTTTTTTTAATATTATGATAGAGTTTCAGAATAAGCTATTAAATTATTTACAGTTTGTTAATAATGGCAGGAAAAATGCGATTCAATTTTTAATTTATAATAATGACTAAAACTTTCAGAGTTTCTGAACAGGCTATTAAATCATCTTATTTTTATTAAATTTTATTTTTTGTGCTATATAAGGTACATAATTATTATAGTTTTAAGCTATTAAGCAGACACAACTCAGATATAAAGATCTTGTCTTAATAAGCAACTGATAATAATGCAAATAACATTGATTTTTAAATAAATTTATGTATATTTGTATGTTAATTTTTAGCATCTCTTAACTTTTACTATCAATTAACAATGCATGTTTTTAGCTTTCAACATTTTTTTAAAGTTTAAACATGATCGCCATGCCATTTACTTAAATTTATATAACGTCCTTTAATCTTTATTTTGTATTTGAAATACTGCATATTGATATGATATTTTCCACATTATTAAAATTCGAGAAAGACTATTTAAAGTATCGTAGCATTCATAATGACTTTTAAAATACTTTCAGAATATGGAAATTTAATGTGATTTTTATGAATACTTAAGTGCGAATTTCAGGAGCTTTGATAGAAAATAAAAAGGTGATTTCCTATAGTAGAATAGCTGACTTCAGAATTCTATAAATCACTTTTATGCGAACCTTTTAAGTTAAATAAATGACGAAATTCAAGCTGCGTAAGCTTTGATAAAAGATAAAATTTATGTGGAAATTTTCTAAAGTTCAACGACCAATGTATACGGCATTAAAGAGAAAATATGTAGTACAATTTGAGAGTTTTATTGATTTCTCTGCTATCTCAGGAGAACATTAAAATTAGTAATTCACACAAAATTTTCAAATTTGAAATTATAATAATTCTCTCTTTTAGGTATGCAATAAGTCATAATTACTCAGGCCATTAATATTAAGTATTGCATGTTACATGAAATATTCATTTATAAATACATTTATATGTTTAGATATACATACAAATAAAGTTTTGTTATGGATATATAACCACAAATTTCGTAAAATATAAATTCTGTGTTATTAACCATAAAAATTTTTTAATTTGAAAAGTATGAAAATAGCATGACTTTTTAGCTCACAGGCTATCATAGCCTGTGAGCTTATGTGCCCGCCCGTTCTGTATGTTCGTTCGTATGTGCGTAACGCGATAACTCATGATAAAAATATCCGATCCTCTTAAAATTTTGTATGTAGGTATATCCTGACAAGGCGCTTCCCTGATTAGTTTTTGAAGTTCATTCGATATGTATAAGAGGGGGAACGGAGGGCTCATGCCCTTCGTTAGTTGATATAAATGGGATTTTCATGCAGAATTAAGTTTTCAAAATTTAGATTAGGATCATTCTGATGAGGCGATTCCGTGACTGTTATTAGGTGTTCATTGAATAAGTATAAATAGGGGGAACAGGGGTTCTAATCCCCCCCCCGTTAGTTGATATAAATGGGATTTTCATGCTGAATTAAGTTTTCGTTCAAAATTTAGATTAGGATCATTTTGATGAGGCGATTCCGTGACTGTTATTAGGTGTTCGTTGAATAAGTATAAATAGGGGGAACAGGGGTTCTAATGCCCCCCCCCCCGTTAGTTGATATAAATGGGATTTTCATGCAGAATTAAGTTTTCGTTCAAAATTTAGATTATGATCATTCTGATGAGGCGATTCCGTGACTGTTATTAGGTGTTCATTGAATAAGTATAAATAGGGGGAACAGGGGTTCTAATGCCCCCCCCCCGTTAGTTGATATAAATGGGATTTTCATGCAGAATTAAGTTTTCGTTCAAAATTTAGATTAGGATCATTCTGATGAGGCGATTCCGTGACTGCTATTAGGTGTTCATTGAATAAGTATAAATAGGGGCAACAGGGGTTCTAATGCCTCCCCCCCCTCTTAATTTATATAAATAGGTTTTTAAAGAAGAATTTTCAGATTTCGTTCAAATCTCTGAATAGTTTTGGAAGTTTAATGGTTAAGTATAAAAGAAGGGGATAACTCCTTTTAAATTATATAAATGCTAAATGGGTTTTTATTAAGAATTATCTAATTTGCTCTGAATTTTGGATATAGATTTTTTATATGATAAAGCATGTCTTTGATAGTATAGGAGGTTCAATGATTAAGTATAAAAAAAGAGGAAAGGGGAGAGCTGTTTCCCCTTCTTAATTTTTTTTTCGAACGGAATTAACCCTTGAAAATATAAGGCTTTAATGTACAATTAGTATTTGTAGCCTGTGAGCTCAATGCCATCAGTTTAACTGGGCAGTATTCTTTATTATTTTTATTTAGTGGGGGCTTCTATATTTTATTTATTTTATTTTTATTCAAAAATTACTTTTTTCAGTTATAAACACTTTAATTGGGATATAATAATTAAAAAAATATATATAGGAGAATATATATCATTGGAAATTGAAATTATTGATTTATTACATGTATTAGGCAACTAAATATATAATATAAGTAAAAAAATGTTTTGAGTAATTTAAATGTCAAGAAAATATATATAGGTTAACATCCCCAGTAATTGGCATGCACCGAAGATTGGCACATCCTACAAACATATCCTAAAATAATATTTATATCCAGTCTTTTAAAAATGAAAGACCACATACCAGTTATATGCTAATGACTTTAAAAATTATAACTTTGATTTATGCTACTAGATGACAATAGTGCCTAGGAAAGAGAAATAACTATGGTTTGTGTAAATTAGCCATTTTTATTGCAAATGTTTTTTCTCTGGCTTAAGAAAAGCATGCTTTTCAATTCATTATTATCTTATTTGTAATATATTTTAAATTTTAATTGACAACAGTTTTGTTTAGTTGAAAAGAATTACTTTAATTGTGTAAAAGTAATTTTTACACAAATATTCGGATTTCTGAATTAATGATAGACGTAAATTAATGGAGCTTCAGTTTTGCTGGTTCCAAGTAATTGGCACCTATTCCAATTACAAGGGAATCGTAAGATTTGAGATTAAACCACTTATTTTGGCAGTACTTTTAAAGTTATAGAATAATTTTGTTTAACAGTTGTTTTTATTTGGAAATATGAAATGTTATCAGTAATTGGAATCCATTAAAGCTTCTTATGACAATTACTGGAGACAGCATGACAATTACTGGGTATTAATATAAATATATTAATATTCTTTTGAAGTGTTCACATTTCAGACTAATATGCTGATTTCTTACTTTCAAAAACCTGAAATATGGCATCTTCATCGACAGTAAATTTATTTAAATCGATTAAACCCAATGTAAAACATAAAGTTTTTTTTTTAAAATATAAACATGTGCCAATTACTGGATCTCAAGGTGTTATACATTGGTGCTCTGGATGCTACCAGTGACTACAGCAACTTTTTATAAATTTATTTTTATAAAAATACTTTTTTCAAAATTTTTTGCTTTTAGTGGGCAAAATACATGAACAGATATGCATTCTTTGATATAAAAATATTTGCATGTAAAAATTTTATTTCTTGGCAATGAAAATTGAAGTAAGTTTAAAGACAAATTCTTAATGTGCGAATTACTGGGGATGTTACCCTATACATTCTTAATTAATATTTTCCATAAAAAATGTATAGTACACGGTAAAAAATAAATCTGAGAATTCACAATTCTGCTTTGTGTACGTATTAATAGGTAATAGAAGGTAAATTTATCGATACGGTTACGATTCCTCTAAGTTTTCGATTGATAAGTTTAATTTACTATTACAGTTTTTCTAACGGTAATAGTAATTAGAATACGTCTTGTTTAATGTAATTGATTTCTGTAATTTCTTTTCATATTTGAATATCGACTGACTTATTTGTTGCAGCGAAATCAACAGCTTTTAAGTTTACTTTGTATAGAATTTATAAATTTCAGGCGAGGGTTAAGAATTTAAAAGAATTATTTTTAAAGTTCATGATTATTGTGGGAAGATATCAATTATGCATATTTTCAATTTCATTGTTATGAACAAGCATCTTAAACAAAATAGTGTTCGTTGAATTTTGAAAATTAAGTAAATTTTCTTTTTGACAAATTTTGAAAAGCACTTTTTATTGGAATAATTAAACATAATTAAATACTAAGAGAATTTCCATTGAAAAAGAATTGTGATGGATAACTTTTTGAATGCTATCATTTTATTCGTCTCCTCGAGTTCTATATTTAGAAAAAAAATACCTGTCGTACGTCAACTAGTTCGCCAGAAATTACAAAAAGACGTTTGCATTTTCCATTTCTTAAACATATTATACAAAGCGCTACAGCGTTTGCTATGATAGCGGTCATATTCCACGCCCCCATGCTGTCCGTTGTTCAGAAATTTTACTATAAAGAATTTTTAGTTCATAAAAATGCATATTTTTTGCAAGAATAAACTAAGACCATTAAAAAGAATAATATATTTATTTAGTGCACAAATATGCACACATATTTTCAAAAATTGAACATTCACTTATTTTATGCACAAAATGTGAACAATCCATCCTTTGTTTTGCATAAAAATGTCCAAACTTATCTTAGCTGTGTTGGTGTAAAATTGGTATTATAAAGTTGTTTCAAATTTTTTTCAGAAAAATTTAAATTCTTAATGTCGATGACAAAAAGCGATACAGTTGCAATTCAGCAGTACAATAACAAGTATCATAAAAAAATTACATTACAGGATTCTTTGGATGACTGTTTTTTTTTCCTTGTTGCAAACTGTCAGTTTTGTGAACATTAAAAATACATGTATGTTGTAAATGACTGAGTATCTTTGTGGTTTCCTTTCATCTCCTCTCGTTTCAATGATTTCAGGAAATAGGTTAACGGTATTCAATTTTTAACGGAAAGTGTCATTTGCATTGAAAAGAGACTTTTTCTGGGAAATTCAGGGAAAATATATCCGTGAATTTCAGAATTTTTTTTTTAATAGTATATCAAAAAAGTTAGTTAAAAATATTGCAATTTAAATATACAATAAGTTATACCTATTCAGAACATCAATATTGTGCATTGCTTATTTCATTAGATATTTATTTGTAAGAGCATTTACATTATAGTTATACATAGAACCACAGTTTCGTGATATGTATGACACAAAATTTGAAAAACAAAAATTTTGAACTATTCAAAATAAAAATCCACATATTTTCAAAGATAATAAAGAATATGACTATAGCATATATATTTTTTTAATTTTATTTATTGTATTGTCAAAAAAAAAAAAAAATACACGACTCAATTGTAATTGCTTAAACTGAAATACAATACTTTAAAAATATATCTGATTTACAAAATATTCCTGAAAATGGAAATTATTATTTATTACATTTCTTAAGCAGATAAATATGTATTATTGTTATTATAATTTTTTATTCTATTGCACGTACATCATTAAAAATGTTTCAAATAATTTAAATATCAGTAAAATGCTTGTTTTACTGATATTTTCAAAGCAAAATGCACATTTAAAAAAAAACATTCGATATAAAATTACTACGGTTTAAATATATAAAATGTTATGCGTATTAAGACCACTAATATTGTATATTGCAGATTTCACTGGATATTTATTTGTACATGCATTTATATTGTAGTTATACACAGAAAAAAGTGTATTTTTTAATACACCAAACAAAATTTTAAAAGTAAAATTTCGGAGTTAATAAAAGTAAAATTCCACGTACTTTCATAGAGAAAAATGAATATGGAAATAAGATGTTTTTTATTTTTATTTTGTGCATAATAAAAGAAATACATAACTCAGCTGTAAACGCTTAAATTGGAATATATTAGCTTCAAATTTATATAACTTACAAAATATCTTATGAGTAATTGAAATTAATAAATAATTGCACTGCTCAAGAAGCTATTAAAAGTATTTTTAATAATTTAAATGCCGAGTATAATGCCTGTTTTACAAATTCTATTTTTCAACAACGAAATGCACAGTATCAAAACGTACATTATAATAATATTGCAATTTAAATATATAATAGGTTATACTTATTCTGACATTCAACATTATGTATTGCAGAATTTATTGGACATTTATTTGCATTTTTATTATAGTTATCCACAGAACTAAAGTTTCGTTATGGATACTTCACGCAAAATTAAAATAATAAAAATTTGGTGTGATTAAAAAAATTAGGTATAATTTCATTGAGTATAAGGAAAATGACAATAGTATGACTTTTTATTTTTCATATTTATTTATTACACTGTGAAAGAAATGCATGACTCTATTGTAAATTCTTAAATTGGAATATAATAGTTTAAATATAAGTAACTTACAAAATGTACTATGTGTAATTGACGTTATTAATATATTACATTTCTCAGCGGCTATTAAAAATTAAAAGTGTTTTCAATAATTTAAATGTCAGTGAAATGTTTTTTTTTTTTTTTTTTTTTTTTTTTTTTTTTTTTTTAATACAAATTCATATTTTTCACATCAAAATACACTGTATAAAAATGTTCATTATAATAATATTGCAATTTAAATATATAAGTTATACCTATTCATCGATATGATGTATTACAGATTTCACTGGATAATTACCGTGATATGTACTCGACAATTTCAGTTTTATATTTAAAAAGATCAACATTTTCAAATTATAATTATTGAAATGAACATGATGCAATATACTAAAAAATATCATCATTCATATGAGCAATAGTTTAAAAAATATTTGTGCTTTTAACAGTGATATTTTTACAAATTTATTACTTCATGTAATGTACCATAATATGTTTTAAATCAAAAGTGCCCGCATATTTTTTATCAAAATTGTAAATAATGCAATCATTTATTTGACCAAAACATAAAGTTTAGTATATGCCTTGTACACTTCTATTAACTAACTTTTACGCTATCATTTTGTATAATATTTCATTATTACTAACTTGATCATAAAGAAGGTGATTATAATAAACTTTTGAAATGGAAAACTGATTATGTGTTTTCACGTTTCACAAATATTTAGTTATATGTTAATCTACACTGTAAAAAAAAGGTCGATCCACTAAAAAAATTTTAGTGACTCTTGTAATTACAAAAAATTTTTTTTTAATCTTACTCGGTTACAAGGAATCTGTAAGAATTACCAGAAAAAAGCAAGCAACGAATTGAGTTAATAGTTTTATATTTTTAATAGCTATTACTAAAGGTCACTTGGTGTGGCCGTGATAGCCTAGCGGTCATAGCACCGAGCTCCAGGCTGAAAGTACCCGGGTTCGCCCCAAATATGCACCTAATGTAAGCAATGTAAGTACGCGTTAAATAAAGGGATTATGAAAATCCTGTCGTAGCAGTTACCATGGGTAATGATCTCTGGACTTTCCCTCCCCTTTAGAAACATGTAAAAATAGAGCCGGTAGCAATGTTTGGTGTTGCCATCTATTGCGGATTTGCCGAAAATCTTCCGCTTCAGAAGTCTAAATATAATTTTTAATTAACTAAAAATAATTTTGGATCTATTGCTAAAATTTGCTTGGTGGCTCATACTAAAAAGTTTTAAGTAAGTTATACAAAAAATTCGTTTTTTCAGTTTACAAAAGAAATATTTGTTTCACTTGCAAAGAAAAAGCTTGAAATGGTTACTAAAAAGTTCTGTGGAATACAAATTTACTAAAAAAATTTTAGTAACCTCTTGAATTTTTTTTACAGTGTACAAAAGGAAAATAATTGTATGTCACTAGGAGAAAATGTGGAGCGATAGATTCTTATCAGTTTTATTCAGTGTAATAAAATGCGTTTACTGCCAGATGATATATAATTCTTACATTAAATAAAGAATTAATATCTTTTATAAAACTTTTTATAATGTATAGTTGTGTTTTTTAAAATTTCTTTCCTTCTTCTAAAATTTTACACCACTTTAGAAAGATATGATATGAAATAAAATATATCGAAAGCTCTCGCACTTTGGAATTCAATAAAAAATCGTAGGATAACAGTACGAAGCTAAGATTAATTTAAAACTGTTTCGTATAAGATAAGGATTATTTTTATGGAAATGGTTATTTTTTAGTTATCCATGGGTTGCTCTAAAGCTAAAAATACTTAAAAAAACTTTCAAATAAACAGCCGTGGACGCTATCATTTCTAAAATTCATTGTATTACATGAACATGTGCAAATTTTCATCTTGAAGTACATTAAAATGGCATGTATTTTCATATTTTTTTCTTTAAAACTTCTCTCAACATGGGCGTTATTCCAAATAAATAAGAGAACACTGCACATATTCTTACAAACTTAATGATCACAAAAACAGTAAAAACATCTGTTGATTGTTCATTATGTCATGTTTTATGAAATAATTGGTTTTATTTACTAATATATATGTGTATTTGCAGGGTGAGTCATAATTATCGAAATTTGAGGTTACCGCTTAATTATTTTCCCAAAACACATGCTTTAAATTGTAAATGTTCATTAAAAAATGTGCAAAATTTGATAAGATAAGCTGCAATTCCATGGGAGGTCTGTTTGAAAAAATGCGAAAATTAAATTTTTATACGGTCCCCTGTAAGGTTAAATTCCAATTAGGAAAATTTTCCATATCTAATCCTGAATAAGACACAAGAAAATACATGTTCATATCTACAAAACTCACAGAGCTTACACTCCTTAAAGAGTCACCTGGTTTAAAGGGATTAAACACAAATTGAAACGCACGCAATTCAAGAAACAAAGTTAGTTTAACAGTTGTATGAAACAAGTTAAAAATATATCTGTTAAGTTCGGCTGTAATTTTAACTTTTTCAAGCCGTGCCGAACTTTTCCTGTGGGTCGATTCAGGGCCGGACCTAGATATTTCCACCCGTGCAGACCTGTGTTGCATAATTTGAAAGCATCTTTAGTGTAAAATCTCTACGGTTTTTTTATGTCCAAATGAGAGGAATTGTCTTAAACTGACTTTTAAAAATGGACAATTTGTGGATGATCTCTAACTTGGTTTCAAAACGTGTCAAAAACTCCTTTCCGATTTTTAGAGAATTTTGAATATTAATATGGCGATGATTTTTTTATTTAATTCAGGATTGGATAAGAGGCATTTTAGTAACTGAGATTTTTCCCCTATGTGGGCCGTATAAAAATTTAAAGTTCGTATTTTTCAGGTAGACAGCTCCATGGAGTTGCAATTTATATTATCACATTTTGCACCTTTTTTTTAGAAACTTTGCAATTGAAAGTATCTGACTAAGGACAATATTTAAATAGATTGTCGATTATTTCGATAATTAACACTCACCTTCTATATATATTATATTATATATATAAATATTTGAATTATTTTAAATAAGATACAAATATGGCCAAGGCAGATAAATCGCCAACCCATAATATTGCAATTAATTTTAGAGAAATCCAAAAGTTGATGCTTGAAACTAGTACCTGGATATCAGAAGATTATAATTTAGTACCGTGTTACCCACGGTCCTTGATTATGTGTTAGGGAGGTAGTCATTGTTTATTTGTTGTTAGTTTCTTCCGCATATTATAAATTTTTGTTTGGTAAGTTTAATATTTTCCTTATTTAAACAAAATATCGTATTTATTGTTTTAGATAACATTTTTGTTAGTTTCTTGGTATTTTTAAGTGTAGCAATAATTTCAGTTTCTCACTGTTTAGAAAGAATTATGGGCACTTTCTCAAACTCATTACAATTGGCAATAAGCCCACTGGGAATGTTACCTTACAATGGTATTACCTGGGAATGTTACATATGGGAATTATATCAATAGTTTTTTTTTTTTGTTTTTTTTTATACTCATTCATTTTATTTATTTAATGATTTATTTATTAAATACGCCAATTTTCAGATTTAGTGAAAAAACACCGTAAACACTGGCAATAATTAATAAATAAAGAAAAACATTTTGTAAAATCACCATAAAATGAAAAATAAAGTAGGACGTGTTTCGAGCTACAACAATAACAGCTCGTCATCATCTAAACCAACATTGCTGATGGTTTAGCTGATGAAGAGCTGTTATTGTTGTAGCTCGAAATGCGTCTTACTTTATTTTTTATTTAATTTTCTGTTTTGTTTACTTACTAATACAATTGATGAGCGGTTTCTTTTCTTCAATTTTGTTTTAGGATGTCCGTGAAATTTTGGGACTAAAATATTATTTTGTGTCTGGTCAACATTACAAAGTTCTGATTAATATATATGTTTCCTCCAGTTTGAGATTGGGACAAAGCTATGTCCCCTGCCACAGTTAAGGGGGGCTTCAATGGGAATTGTATCAATACTTTCGATGCCTGAGGTAGTTTTTGCTCCCAGTTCAGTTTCTGCAACTCTTCCTCCATTGAAAAATAGTGCCAAGAGTGGAAAAATCCAGGGAAATCTTCAGAAAAACCGGTTCGTTATACTCTCCTTCATGTACTTCTGTCTCTTCTTCAAACTGTACTGTAAATTTTCTTTTTTTAAAGATATAGGTTTACAATCTCAAAAACAGTTCATTTCTGGCGGGTAGTTCTATTGAGTTTTTTCTCCCTCATGATGGTCTCTTTTTAACGATACCACTTTCGTTAAAATAGAGACTAAAATTTTTGCAGTCCCCAAATAAGTGTGTACTAGCTACAAGACATAAATTACCGAATATCTCGAAAACGAATCATTTGCGACTGGTAGTTCCATTGAGTTTTTTACTGCACTCGATAAGATCTTTTCAACGATACCATTTTTGTCCAAATCGGTGACTTACACTTCTTGCAGTTCCCTAGTAAGACATTAAAAAAATCAGCTTTTATCAGAAATCTGACCAATACGGCACATTATACAGTTCCTAAATGGCAGAACCTGTCAATTGGATTTGAATACCTCAAATTTTTAAACCAAGATGGATTCGAGAAATTCTGTTTAAAGTACCCATTTTGGCAGCCTTTTTTTGGAAATATATTCTGTCTTTATCAAAAAACTGGCCAATCCGTCACATTATATAGTGCCTAAATAAAAGGACCTGTAAATTGGATGCATTTGAGAGCAAAAAATTGATTTAAAATTGAGTCAGAAAAAACGCAATTTGTTATTTGAATACTTCCTCAATTTATCAATTACGGACACTTAGGAAAATTCTGTTCAAAATACAATTTTTGGCAGCCATTTGAACTATCTTCAGCCTCTCCTTCAAACATTTACATAAACTCAATGAGCATAAAATCTCAGTCAAGTTCATTAATGGGCAAAATCGGACCAAGGGAGTGAAAAAGGGGAAGATTTATTGCGAAAAAAAATAACTTCTTAACAAAAATTGATATTGAATCAGTTCAAAGTTTATATTACTTCTATGAAATGGGCCAAAAGTTATGCATGACAAATATTTGATAAAATTTAAAATGGGCTCAAGGAGCGAAAAAAATGGGATTTTGGGGAGAAAAAAAAAGTCATAATTTCGTCAATTCTCAATATATTAAATCCAAACATTTTTTTTTCTATAAATGTTCTTAATATTATCTAAAACTTTTCTATTGACAAGTTTTTGATAGAACCAATTCTTAATGCAACAAAATAAAAATAAAATAAAAACGAAAACAAAATATGTGGGATGGGAATGCAAAAAAAAAAAAAAATAAAGTCTATAACTTCGTAAATTCTTAAGATATCAAATCCGATTAAATTTATTTTACATCTTCTCAATAAAATCTAAAACGTTTTCACTGACAAGTTTTTTTATATGACCACTCGTTATTAGCTAAAATAAATCAAACAAAAATAGGAGTTGTAAAAATCGTAGTAAGGGTGAAAACTGCTTATATTCTGACTCATTTTAAAAGCCATTTTGCTCTCAAATGTATCCAATTGATAGGGTCTCTTATTTAGGAACTGTATAATGTGCCGTATTGGTCGTGTTTTGATAAAGGCCAAAATATTTCAAAATTATGCTGTCAAAATTGGCAGTTTTACCTGAATTTGACAAACCCAACGTAACTGAAGAATTGCGGATTTCTTCAAATAACAAATTGCTTATTTACTGACACATTTTTAAATTCAATTTTTCTCTCGAGCATTCATTTGACAGTTTCTTTTATTTAGGAACAATATAATGTGCCATATTGGTCGATTTGTTAATAAATCAGAATACTGTCAAATGGTTATTTTGAACTGAATTTCATTTAAGATGATTCTGATAGAACTAGCTTTTACGGAAAAATGAAATTAAAAGTTCTTCAAAAGTGGTTAAATAAAATTTTTTAATTGGATTTATCTCTAATCATATTTTAGTTTTTAATGTAGAAATGAGTACTAATCATTAAAATCTACCTCTGCCTATAAGTCAAACCGACAAGGATTTTTATAGTTTTAAAATAACAACCTAATATTTATGTTTCTGAAATTCTACAGAATAAACAATAAAAATTTTCATCTTTACTATACTGGGGAAGAAAAAATTAAAATCTTCATCATACTTGTTTTTAAAAAAATAGAGATTGTTTACTATATTGTATTTTCGATAATGATTTTTTAAAGAAGACAAATTGCGTGTTTGTCACAGCGAAAGCTGAGTCACAAATCTAACACACATTTGAGTGAAATATATATATATTCGTAATTTATCAAAAGCTTCAAAAGTCTGAAGATGAAATTAAATTTTTCCGCCCTGTCCTGAGATGCGGACTTCCAAATGTGCGACTCATCGTGAAAGGGTTAATAGGTGAAGTTCTATTCTTGTAATATCATTTTTCTGTTTCACTATGGTGGGATATTACTGTACTATTAAGTTTAATCAAACATATTTAAATTATTGCTTATGTCATAAAAAGCACGAATACATTTTTTGAAAAGGTTTTGACTATGTTTGATTTTAATAAAAACAATTTCCAAGGAATTCAGTTTTTGCCTTACTACCATGTGTCACAAATAACTGCTAATTAATTATTCAACGATTGAAAGTTCTTGGTAAATTATATATCAAGCATTCGCCCGTACATATTGCATTGTTATAGAACAGAATTTTACATGTATGTGTTGACTGTATGTTAAACAGTCATTTTATAAATGTCATATGGATTTAAATAATCTACACACAATTTTGCTTTGCTTACACTTTTATTTAACTAAACAGTCCGTGAATTTAAAATTAATACATATATTTACATTGAAAAAATGTAACTCTACATTTGTAAATTTATATTGAAAAAAAAATGTAACTCTATATTTGAAAATTTACAGAAATTAGTTTACTTACTAAAATGTTATTTGCACACTGTAAAACTGGTTTCTGTAAACCTACAAGAATCTATAAATTTACAAGAGACTCTACTAAAATTACAAAGCATTTACTATTTATTTATTTATTTATTTATTTATTTATTTATTTATTTTTTGTAATTTGGGTTGCTGTTCTATAAATGTTCCGTATATAAAAGTCAAACAAACTTATAAACCTTATACATTTTTCGATTTTGTGTGCAAACGTGTGTCTGTTACACGATCTTTCGTTGTTGTCAATACATAAATGTTCTAAGAATCTCAGTTTCCTTAAAACATTTTAGTAACTTTACAGTTTTATTTCATTTATTTATTTATTTATTGTTTGTACAGTGTGATAGAGATGGATATTTTTAAATTGTCTTCGCACAAAAAGAAAGTGTAACCTGTCAGAAATATTGTCAAATGTATAACGGTCAATCACACCTACTCATTGAGTAATATAAGCATTTCAGAATAGCTTGAAAATCATTTTTATTATAAACCTCAAATATTTTATTTTGGAAGTAAGATAATAACAGGTTTTTGCAATTACTGTGTTTTAGTTCCATTGTATTAAATTACAGACATTTCAAACTAGCTTACTGATTTTCGAAAAAACATTCAGTTTCAAGAGTGACAAAAGTGTAAAAATAAACTAGCTAGCCAATAATTTCAGGTTCTAATAATAATACATATAAAGTATCAGTGTACATAATATGTACACTGTAAAATAAACGTTAAATTTACAGCGCAGAAATATTGCCGCAAAAATTGCATGAAAATTAGATGCAATAAAAAATTACATCGAATTTTACTGCAATTTTCACGGCATAGTCTGATGGCGACATTGCTGCCAGCAGGTTTTTTCATAAATATAGATTATAGGACTTCTTTTAGAGTGTATATGTGAAAAAAAAAGATTTTCATAATTTGAGAGCTATTTTAGTAAGTCACTCAGTTAACGATTTGAACTGAGTGCATTATCTGCATTTATTTCTTTACAAGTCAAATCCACTTGAAACGCTATTTAACGCTTTGGAATATTTCTGGGAAACTCGTTGTTAAATAATTTTTGTTTAAGTAAAAATATGCGGCAGATGACATTAAAACTGTAATAATATTATTTATTGATATTTTAAAACCTTGTTTATTGAGTTTAATTATTTATTCCATTTCCGCTATAAAAGAAAACGTTATTTAAAAACATATGCAGGATTACTTTTTTTTTTTTTTTTTTTTTTTTTTTTGTAATTCGGGTTGCTGTTTTAAAAATGTTCCGTATATAAAAGTCAAACAAACTTATAAACCTTATACATTTTTCGATTTTGTGTGCAAACGTGTGTCTGTTACACGATCTTTGGTTGTTGTCAATACATAAATGTTCTAAGAATCTCAGTTTCCTTAAAACATTTTAGTAACTTTACAGTTTTATTTCATTTATTTATTTATTTATTGTTTGTACAGTGTGATAGAGATGGATATTTTTAAATTGTCTTCGCACAAAAAGAAAGTGTAACCTGTCAGAAATATTGTCAAATGTATAACGGTCAATCACACCTACTCATTGAGTAATATAAGCATTTCAGAATAGCTTGAAAATCATTTTTATTATAAACCTCAAATATTTTATTTTGGAAGTAAGATAATAACAGGTTTTTGAAATTACTGCGTTTTAGTTCCATTGTATTAAATTACAGACATTTCAAACTACCTTACTGATTTTCGAAAAACCATTCAGTTTCAAGAGTGACAAAAGTGTAAAAATAAACTAACTAGCCAATAATTTCAGGTTCTAATAATAATACATATAAAGTATCAGTGTACATAATATGTACACTGTAAAATAAACGTTAAATTTACAGCGCAGAAATATTGCCGCAAAAATTGCATGAAAATTAGATGCAATAAAAAATTACATCGAATTTTACTGCAATTTTCACGGCATAGTCTGATGGCGACATTGCTGCCAGCAGGTTTTTTCGTAAATATAGATTATAGGACTTCTTTTAGAGTGTATATGTGAAAAAAAAAAAAAAAGATTTTCATAATTTGAGAGCTATTTTAGTAAGTCACTCAGTTAACGATTTGAACTGAGTGCATTATCTGCATTTATTTCTTTACAAGTCAAATCCACTTGAAACGCTATTTAACGCTTTGGAATATTTCTGGGAAACTCGTTGTTAAATAATTTTTGTTTAAGTAAAAATATGCGGCAGATGACTTTAAAACTGTAATAATATTATTTATTGATATTTTAAAACCTTGTTTATTGAGTTTAATTATTTATTCCATTTCCGCTATAAAAGAAAACGTTATTTAAAAACATATGCAGGATTACATTTCTTAATATTTAAATATGTGTCTTTCATATTTTTTATAGTTACTGAAAGCATTATACAGATATCCATAAATAATAATAATAATAATATTTTTTCCCCAAATAAAATATAGAATTTGCTTGGTTGAGAATAAAATAAAGATTTATTTTTATCCCGAATCAAAAATTAGTATAATTTGGCAGTTTTAATAAGTATTCTCAAAAAAGATTTATAAAATCTTCACTTATTAAAGAGAACACGAGTGCAAAATTTATGCGTATATCTTATTTGAAGGGCAATAAAGATATGTGTCTTCCTTGCTTAAAATATATTTTTGTTTAAAATATATTATTGTTTAAATGTATCGGAATAACTTTCTTTGTAACCAAACAGACGAAAAAAAAAAGTAAAAAAAAATATCTCACTATCCTTATAATAAGAAGAGGCAATAGCATAACATATTGCAGATTCTTGAATATTATTATGAAAATATTGTAAATATAGGATTAATTTAATGCAAGAGTATTTATAAGATGAAAGGAAACACTAAAAAGTTAATGGAAAATTAGGTACCGTTGATTGTATATGTAATCTACTTTATTTATTGTGACATATGATTTACATATTATGAGAAGTTTGATCAATTACATTCAGGAAATGTGTAGGAAAATTATCATAATGTACTTTTATATTTCGAAGACTAAACAAATAACAGTTATTTTTAAAATGTCAACGACAAAATTTTATTTGAGAATAATTCTTAAAAATTCTTCTGTCTTTCTCATGAAAGTTTTCAATCGATAAATTTGATGCATATTTTTATAATAATAGACAAAAAATTACTGTGCTATAACGTATTTATTTTTGCATGCTTTATTTTACGTGTAAAATGAGTAATTTAATTTTCATCAAATGAATAACACTTCTATATTTCAGATATAACTTCTTATTTTGATTATTTCAAATAACTTCTTCAGATATACTTCTTCTATATTTCATAACAAGACTGCAAAGAATTAAGATTTTACATGTAGCATTTGTTTTTATTTGTAAAACTAGGCAGCAAAATTAAATAAATATTATTTATAAAAATAAAAATTCAAGAATTTCTTACTCAATTAGCTCAAACACCAATAAAAGTGAATGGGCATTTTTTTAACATATAAAGGAAAATATTTATAAATTAATCTATAAAACAAAGTATAAAATATTAATAAATTATTTATTAATTTATAAGCGCGAATAAATTATTTATTGGTGCTGAAATTTTTAAAAACTGTTAAAAAACAGCTTAAATATTATCTATTTTCAGATGAATGTAAATATGCGCAGTATTGTGTATAACAATTTCTACATCAAAGAGAAGTGCTTATTTGTTATAGAAAATTTTTCTAATAAAAAAATATTGAAAATACCTCTTGGGAATTATGATATGTAAAATAAAATTCTAGCTAATATCACATCACCTCATAACATTTATAACATTTTATATTTCAGTAAATTATTTGATATATATAATTTTTTTTTCTCTGAACAAAAATAAAGTTGATGACTTTCAATAAACATAGATAGTTTTTCATCATTTGTAAACGAATAAATAAAATACTTTGAACATACAGTTATTTATAAAGAAAAAGATTTATTTTACATGTTTATTAAGATAATAAAAACTACGAAAAAAGGAGCTGATTCAAATGAAATTTATTTTGCAGTGTTATACAGCTCATATTCAAAATATTAGAATAATTACCTTTTTTTTAGAAATTGAAAATATCGTTTAGTAATTTGATGTCTTTTAATGAAAATATGCAAACGATATTTTTATTAAGAACTTATTGTTGATTAAACTTACTTGTTATCTTAAATTTAATATCATTTTTGAAAAGAGTAATTGCAAAAAAAATTATTTTGAAAAGTCAAAATATTAGAATATTTATTCAAGTGGTTCAAAATATTAGAATATTTCACATTAATTCTCCTTTAATTATTACCAATTCTTAACTGGTGGCATCATTGATAAAATTCTGACTATTTTATTTAAAATCAGTATTCTTTTTTGCAGTTTGTTTCTTTTTCGTCTTAAAATGGGCCGTGTGAGTGATATTCCTGAATCTACTAAACTTCGTATGGTTGATTTGTATCGGTACGGTAAAAATCAATGTTTTATAGCGAATTATTTACATTGTTCGCAATCGAGCGTTAGTAAAATACTAACACAATATTCAAAAATTGGAAAATTTCAAAATAATCGCCGAAATGGTGGCCGAAAACCAAAAACATCTGCTAGAGATGACAGGAAACTGAAGCGTATAGTTAAGAAAAACCGTTTTAAAAGTGTGCGATTCTTGCACTGAAAATGGAATGAAGAAGGAGTTGAAGTTTCTACATCGACAACATTAAGACGTCTCCATAAATTTAAATTTGAATCTTCCGTAAAATAAATTTAAATTTGTGTTCCGAAAACAAAACCTCTCATGACTGCAAGACAAAAGCGTATAAGATTGAATTGGTTTATGGAGCAATGAAGATTGGAAAAATATATTATTTAGTGATGAAAGTATGTTTTGTGTTTCATATGGTAATCAAGGTATTCGAGTTTGGAGAATGAAGCAAGAAGCATTTGATAAAGAATGTCTTAAACGTTCCGTAAAATTTGCTGCTAGTGTCATGGTTTGGGGTTGTATGAATGCAGAAGGACCTGGAAAGTTATGCATCGTCTACGAAAAGGTTAACTCTCTGATATATCAAGAAATTTTAGAATATTACATGATTCCATCATCAGAAGATTTATTTGAAGATGATTTCATCTTTGAACAAGATTTAGCGTCCCCGCATACCTCGGTGTCAACTAAGAATTGGTTCCGCCACCGCAACATTAAGGTACTTCCTTGGCCACCAAATTCACCAGATCTTAATCCCATCGAAAACTTATGGTGTATAATGAAGAAAAAACTTCAAGAAAATCCTCCTTCAAGTAAAACTGAGTTAGTGGCACGTATAAAGTCTATTTGGGCTAATATTGATAGAAATGTTTGTAAACACCTTGTATATAGTATGCAAGATCGATTGTACGCTGTTATGAAAGCTAAAGGGGATGCTACAAAATATTAACTACCATTTACTTCATATTCATAAGGTAATATTGTTGCGTAAAATAAAATATTCTAATATTTTGAACCAATCTAAATTTTATTCTAATATTCTGGTGTGTTTAAGGAAGCTGTATACCTAATTTATTGTGCTGTATTTTATATTTTATAAATGTTAAAATCTTATTTAAACATTCCAGATTTAATTTATAAGAAATTTAATTGCATTTACTTAGTATAAAAAATAAATAAATGACAAATAATTTTTTCTTATTACTTTTTCTCAATTACTCTAATATTTTGAATATGAGCTGTATATATATAAAATGGAATTTTTGAAAAATTATATAAGAATTTACTATTTTATTGGATTCTGATTATAATTCCAGAAATCTCATATTTTCCTTTAAAGGGGAATTTTCGTAGAAATTAAATTATTAGCTTTGAAAGTAATGTTGACTATATTAACTGCTGAATTAACTGGAAAATATCACTTTTTTAACCGAAATCTATATTATATGTTGTACGTGGGCTGGTCAATAAGTAAAAAGACTAAAATTGTAAAAAAAAAAAAAAAAAAAAAAAAAAAACAGATTGCCTCAACCGTCATCATTTACGTGGTCTTTTTCAAAATAACTACCGCGACACGTAATGCAATTATCCCAACATTCTGCCCATTTCTTAAAAATATGTAAAGAGTTTTTCAAAACCACCTCCATAGCTTTAACACATCGGCTGCCGATCGCGCGCCAGTCCGTGATATGGTGCAGACGGTAAGAGGCTACTCACGCGCCAGCGCGTGACGTGGGGTGATGTCCAATAGGCAGTCACGCGCTGGGCCGGGAAAATCTTTCACTGATTCTTTCTTATAAAAAGTAAATCGGCTTCTGGGAAAAACCCACTACTACAGTGCGGCATTGACTATCATCACATCTACACGTAAGCGGCATCGAACGTGTTAACACATGCTTTATTGCTTTCAAAAAGTTTACCTCGTAATGGTTTCTCAAGTTGACGAAACAGAAAGAGCATGCAGCTGACTTATTGTAGCTCTACACTGTTCAAAATAAAGGTGACAAACAAGTTGCATTTGGAACCTAGGGGTGAAAAGGAGTTACCACTTGACATTCACGGGCTTGAAAATGTGTATGGCGTGCCGTTTTATCCTGCAAAGGGTGATTCACGCTAATTAGACTGCCGCGCAATGCATACCGTTGGAAGATTTTCATCTCTTAATCATTTGCACATACTGTGTGACGTGTGTTCTTCCCTTTCAACTCGCCGTCACTGGTAGATCAAAACAGCAATTATTACCTACAAAGACTATCACCGTTGTGCGTTATCCTAATTTCGTTTAGAACTTCGGATGGCTAACTTTTTGTGAGCTTTTTATATAAAGCAACCTATGAATTTCAGGACATTTGAACATGTCGTTGGTTGTGTAGATTTTATTGGCACAAGGTCCCTTTAGGGACATGCTGCGCCAAGAACAAGGTAAAGAGAAAAAAAATAAATGTAAACTTTAAAGGATGTAAAATGTAAAAGTCAATTTAAAAAACTAACATAGGCATATTAAAAAGGTAAAAACGAAATGATGATATATAAAATTGTAGTACAATAACTAGTCAATAAGATAAAATAAAAAGCTTAAAAAAATAGTAAAATCATACAAACAGTAAAGTAGTGATACATAACAAGAATTAGTAAAATTGTAAAAACAATGATACTTTTGACAATATTTAAAAACTCAAATTAAAATAGTAAGTGGTAAGATCAATTAGGTATATATTCCTCAAGAACAGTGTTTCTTTCGTCTTCACTTGAGTCATATGACTCTTCTATAGCCTCTTCCACATAATTTTTTAGCCTTTTGGGATCTTTCAAGTAAGAAAGAGATACGTCATGATTTGATTTCCGTTGTTTTTTTGTGACTGTTTGCCATTGGTGAGATCCTCGAATAGTCTTATTTTCAGATGTCTTTTGATTTTGTTTCACGGCTTGAGCGGAATTGGTCTTTTGGTGGTTAGAAGCAGAAAGATTAACTGTTTTTTTATTGGGTGTAACTGCTATAGGCTTTTGACTAGTATTAGGTTTTTAGCAATCTGATGCAGAGAGATTAGGATTTATTTTAGATGTAGATGCATTAGTTCTTGTCTGGGGTTCAGTAGATTTTTTCAGTTTTTGTGGCTGAATAGGATGATAGACTATTGTAGCAGGCTCTGAAGACGGTAACCAACGCTCTAATTTAGGACTAACAGAACATTTAGTAGGGCAACCGACATCTCGTGTTTCTTTCTTTGGGATACTAGGTGGATTAGGTGATTCTGTCTGGGTGCTTATATGTCTTACAGATTTTGATTGCTGCTTGAGTAAACTAGAATAAGAAAAACCTATAGATGGAGTTCTGGTTTCAACAAGTTTTCGAGCTTCTGGATATGAAAGATTTTGACTGGTTTTTACTGCAAAAATTTCTTTTTCACGGTTCCAAATTGGAAAGGAGCGAGAGTATGACGTATGATTACCTTTGCAGTTCGCACAGCGCTCTGGTTTTTCACACGATTTACCATCATGGCCGACTTCTGCACAGCGAGGACAGGTAACATTGCCACGACAGTTAATGTTAGTATGACCAAAACGCTGGCATTTGAAACATCGTAAAGGGTTAGGGATATAAAGCCGGACTGGACAGCTTAGGTATCCAGCTTTAATTCTAGATGGTAAATTATGGCTATTGAAAGTTAGTATTATGTGCTTTGTCCGAATAACTTGTCCATTCTTTCGGATAGTAATGCGGCGTGCATCTATTATATTTTGTTCTTTTAAATTTGAGAGAAGCTCTTCTTTTGAGGAGTATAAAAGATCTGGTTCAGAAATTACACCGCTACAAGTATTTAGAGTTTGATGAGCTTTAACAGAAACAGAAAAAGAGCCTATTGTAGTGCAATTGACCAGAAGCTGTGATTGACTGGCTGAAGAAACCTCAACCAATAAATCCCCAGAGTGCAGTTTTTTAAGAGTGTGACCGTCGCCTAAAACAGACTGGAATGTTTTTGCGATAAGAAAAGGTGAGGTTCTCTTGAAAGAACTATCTGAGAGGCTATCGGTGCGTTTAATTACAAAGAAACGTGTGAATGAGAAAATTCTGCACAATTTGTTGCTCTCCACATGAGAGAGAATTATTTGAATTAGAAATTTTTCCATCCATAGTAGGAGAAAAAATAATTCGGACCCCGACCGCACCACCCACTACCGAGCCCAACAAGGGGATGCACATTCGTGCACCAGTGCTAACCAGGGTCTATACGGTCACAAGACAATCCTATGTCAGTCTCCACCCTTAACGAGATGACTAGTAATTGCTCGCTCGCTTGATCCCTAAAGCCAGTGACCAAAGTCAGCTGACCAGCCGATTGATGCATACGGGACCAATATGCACCTCCCGTCTACCTGAAGCAGAGGCCAAAGCAGTGTGTTGGTTTCCCTCAACTACCAGGATCCCCCTTTCCAGGGACACGGGTCGCCACGCACGGCCAACACGTGGGTGGTTTAAAATTCTCCATGAGTCAATATACAGGATGATATCGGCTCATACAGAATCGCTCTCACCTCCGAAAAGGAAACCACAATGAGAGTGAAACAAAGATTAAAGGAAGACAAGAGGAGTAAGAGGAAATAGAAAAGAGAAAGATCACTCGGGTGCCCCGGGGTTGTGAAGCCCGTGAATACCTGAAGAAGGTATCTCCCTGGGGGGTTGAACATGTCAAGGAGACTTTGAAGGTGAGCTTGATGGCCGAATGGTTAGTGCGTTGAGCCTGCAATCAGAGGTTATAGGCTCGAATCCTTCGCGGGCCAAAGTCGTTTTTTAATTTCGTTTCATTATTTGACACTCTGGATTAGGAATGCCATCTTTTCATCCTAATTAAAGGTGCCATCCTGGCACCCGTACGGGTGTTACCAGTGAGACAAGCCTTTCACCCCTAAAACTCACCTGTAGTTTTAGCAGTGTATGGTCCTCCTTGATGATAACCGCAGCTATGTTTATCATTTTGATGGACATTGAAGGTCGTTCCTCAAGTTATATCTTCCACATTTTGCCTTCCTACCATAAAAGCTTTATGCTAGCGAAAAATATTAGCCCTCGTTATTGCTTCATTGTTGAAAGCTTCAAGTATTATGTCAAAGTTCCCCAATGCTGATGTTTTCAACCGAACACAAAATTTAATCGCATAACGTTGTTTAATCGGCACTTTCATTTCAAAAACTGCCCGTTTTCGTAGGCTTTAATTCAATCACGTGATACTCAGAAACATGAGCCTGTACACGCTATATATTCGTATTTTTTTTTTTTGTTCAGAGAACAAACTTTTATCATGCCACAGAAATTAACATTCCGATGATTGGTTTCGAGACAGCAAAAATAGACTTACTACTAACAGAACAGCTTAATTAGATTTATCTCACATTAAAATAATTTGCTCATTTTTTTTCCATTTAATATTGAAAGATCAAAATAAACACAGAGTAATAATGGAAATATTTCGTTGGAAAAAAAATACTGTATGCAATCTTATTCAAAATATGCGGGTTTTAAGATGAGATTCCTCGGAAAAAAAACCATCCACTTTCATGAAATTTGAAATCAATACTCACTGGATCCTATTTGCGTGAAGTTTTAAGGAATTTCGAATGTATAAACGAATAAAAATATGTATATATTTACAAGGATAAGCAATTATTATTACATAAATTTTCTATACATCATTGCCATGGAACATGAATAAACATATGGTATTAAATAACTTACACATACGTAGAAAAATAAAAATGTGTAACTAAGCCTATAAAATAATAGTGTCATATGTTTTAAAGCGTATCTGTACAATATAAATAATTTTTCGCCGTTGTCCCGTTTCGATTTTATTCCAAATTCTTATAAAAATTTACTTTTACTTATATGACAGTAATATTCTTAATTTTAATTATCATCTAAATTCCACTTTTCCTTTATTCCTCGTGAATTACTATTAATTTTCCTCAAAAAGAACTCAATTGTATTATTCAATTTTTTTTTAGAACTATTAATCAATTTTATGATTTCATTTCTCTTTTTAAGAATAAAATATATTCTTTTGAAAGTTTTATTTTTAATAGTTTATTAAATATCGTCTGTAATCCCTAATTCATTTCGACCTTTTAGACGGCGTACATCTTTTCAATTTGACAAGCTTTCGCGACTTGAAAATAGTTCGAACGTGATGCCCTACTATCTATCCAATAACATAATCGATTCCGACCTTTTCTCCACCCCGATACGCCGAACATTGGCGTTCGGCGTTAAGGCTGTAATATTCCGAGTATTTGTCCCGCTTAAAACGGGCTGACACGAGCTTAAAATTCAGAAGTCAGAAATTGGAATGTTTTTGTTAGTTTGTTTTCGGGATGTGAAGTTTGATCAATCCGTCACTCTTGGGCGGCGGATTTGTTGTGATCCGGTTGCGATGTAGCGTAGCTTGCTGAACTTATCAACAATAAAGTATTAATGTCCTAATCTCTTGTTTATTTGGAGCCTATTATTTAAACTCTATTTGCCAGATTTCTCCGGCCACGAAATATGTGAGAAGTTCGTCCGTTCAGATGTGATAAATACTTTTTATATCATGAATCGGAATCATGCGTAACACCATTTTCGTTTCGACATATCATCGTCCATCCCTCTGCGATAACAGGATTTTCGTACGAATATTTTTATTATTACAACCCCCCCCCCCACCTAAAAAGACGGAAAATAATGTATTGGAAATAATGAATTACTATTACTAATGAATGGATATGTTAATAACAAGGAATTACCTTGGTTTATAGATTCTGTTCTACAATTACAATTTTGCCTTTCAAATTTGTTAAATTAGTAAAAAGCTAAAATTATAATTATTCCACCTTCCATTATTGGTCAAGCCAAAGGAACTGTTGTTATTAATAAATCCTGTAATTTATAGTTTAAATTAGGTAATGTGCAAATGTGTATAAAATTTTTGATGTGTGGTACAGTTTTAGAATATGCTATAATAGGATTACCTGATTGTGCTAAATTTAATTTATTATTGATTGTACTAACTGCCCAGTGTTACAAGGAGACCTTGTTAAAAATCAAAATGTTGACATATCCAGTGATAATTTAAGATTACTTCACAATGATTTTATTATTGTGCAACCGGATTATGGAAGCACCATAGCTTCCCAATCCTTACCGCGAATTAATAATAATGATTAAAATTTAATTGGGGATCTAAATTATATTCACAGTGAAAATTTAAAGAAAATTCTAAGGGATTATTTGGACATTTTGTCAAACATTAAATTTAATATGGGGAGAATTAATATTAAACTTCAGCGTATTTTTCTTTAAAATAACAATTCTAACCGATCAATATCTTTGAGATATTATCGCAAATCCACGGCTGGTGCAAAAGGAATTTCCCAACAAATTCAATCTTTATTAACTTTAAATAAAAAAAGTTATAGCCAATATTCGTCCACTGTTACTGTAGTAGAAAAACGCGATAGAGGTTTAAAAATAAAAAATGTGTGTTGATTACCGAAAACTAAATTCTATAATAAAAAATGATGCCGAACCTTTGTCCAGAATTGATGAAATTTTAGACAAATTGAGTGTTGCAGATTATTTTTCCATGTTGGACTTAGCCTCTAACTACTGGCACATACCTATTCACCCAGCAGATTCAGAAAAGTTAGCCTTTACAATCAATTGTGGGACAAGATGCTAATATCCTACTCCTTAATTTAAATAAATATGTTTTTCATGAGGAATTTTCATATTTCATTCAAACATTAGACATAGTATTCTTCTGACGAGGACACCTCCATGATTAGTTTTGGGAGTTTATTAGATAAGTATTAAAAAGGTTTATGGAAATGACTTCCCTCCTTATTTTAGGTTGGTTAGTTTTTCTTACGGTTTGCTTCAAATTTTGCAAATGGGTTCATTCTAAGAAGGCACCTCTCTGATTTGTTTTGTGAATTGATTGTAAGAGTATGAAGGGAGATTAGGGTGGCTACCCCTCTTAGTTTAGTTAAATGATTTTTCAAGCAAAATTAAGCAATTTCCTTAAATTTTTTAAAACATGTGTGTATATTTGTGTTTAATACAGGGTTTAATATAATTTTCTGGTAAGGTGAATCTCTGAACAGCTTTAAACGTAAAATTGTCATGTATAAAGAAAACAACGGGAAGTTATTGTTTTTTAATCATAAAAATGGATTTTTATACAAAATTATCCAACTTGCATCGAATGTTGGATATAGGTTTATTGTATGATAAAGCATATCCCGGATTAGTTTTGGATATTGAATGATTAAGTTTAAAGAGGGGGTAATGGAGGGGGAATATTTCTCCCCTTAATTTGTTTTTCGAGTGTATCCATATCTTGAAAGTAGAACGCTGTAATATGCAATTAGTGTACATAGCTTGTGAGATCAATTCCGTCAGTTTAACTGGGCATTATTCTTTTTATTATATTCAATCTGCATAAGTTTTCAGAATACAAAATGCAATCCGTGAATGCATATAATAACTATAATGTTTTTGTGCCTTGTGCCACTTATTTCATATTTCCATATATTCATGATTTAACATCCGGACTTCTAATTTACAAAGAATATCTCCATATAGAGCATACTCAGAATATTTTGAAAAAAAATCTAATTAAACTACTTATGTATGTCATGAAATATTAATCCAATTTAACGGTGTAATTACAGTAGAGAGTTTGTAAAAAAATAAAATACTTTCAAACATTTGCCGTGAACAGATGAAAACGTCACGCGATTTTACGAGCAGCATTTTCTTCGCCAGAAGTAAACGATTTTCATGTAACTAAAAAATGTATATTGATAGAATTTGTGGTCAGTTGAACTGAATTTTGCGAATGTGAAAGTTTAGTTAATTTTCATTTATTCATGAAATTTCACTGTTAACTTTCATTATAAATATATGTATGACAAAACTGTAGCTAAAACAAAGTAAAACCTATAAATCTAATGTTATTTAAATAAATGTTTTTAAAAATAGTTCAACATGAAATTTTTTTCTTAAAATTGTATTTGAAAAAAAAGGCATTTTTTTATGTTATTTCGTCGCCAACTGGTGGTAAATCGCCAAATAAACGAAATGTTCATTATTTTTTTACGAACATTCTTTCGGGGTTCCACCAAAAAAAAAAAAAATATATATATATATATATATATTGAGATATGTATCCACATGAGAAGAACATTCTGTAATTTTCTAAGAGTTGTCTGAGTATGTCCATATAGAGACCTTCCTTGCTAGAGAAACATTAATACAGCCATGAAAAAAAAAATATATGGACAAGTAAAGAAGTCATCGAATGTAGGAGCCGCTAATCTAGAAAAAAATATGGAAATATTTGTGTACAAGAAAAGCTTGAAATGGAGCAGTTCTCAATGAACTTTAAGTTAAAAGTTTTGAAAATGATTAATAAGGCATTTAAATTTTTATTAGGTTGTTACTGTGACAAATAATAATAATAATAATAATAACATAATACGCAAATGTTTTAAAATTGCAAACAAAATTTTTTATATTTGATAATAACATAGGATGGTTTAAAATAGCCTAAAACTATTGCGCAAAAAGATTTTTAAATTTCTTTTTTTTCATCATGCACATAAAATTACGAGGAATATAAATGTATCTAAAACAGCAATTTAAATCTTTTAAAGAGCCAAAATATTATAGCAAAAATAGAAAAAGGCATACAGATTGACCTGCTTCTCTCACTATTCACCAAAAACGTAATTAAATATCGCCAGAGTTCAGAATCATATCTGTGTATGCTAACCTATAAATTTTATTCGGTTAGACAATGCATTTCGAAGTGTTGACATTAAAAAGTTAAATGTCAAAAAGAAATTTCAGATGCTTTAATAAGCTCGCAATTTTTGCCAAAATCTCGTATTTTTATTTTTTTCCAATTTCACTTGCATTTCAATAGTTGTATTTTTCAGCTCAAAAAATCAAAGTAATGTAAAACCATGATCTGACGTCATTGCATTCGATAAAGTGTATAAAGGTATTCTAAATTGGTTTGACATCATTATGTGATCGATGTTCGGCCAATCGTAAAATTGTTTTTCAGAGAACTTTCGTAGCTCCGTCGTTTCAGTTAGTTGAAATTAAAAATGAAAATTTAATACATCACTTTCTTTGCTTTTTATGACGTTGGCCGAAAATCGAAGGGTGTGTTTTTCTCAGAGCTGGTTTTCTTATGCATTCATTTAGCACTGCCGGTATGTTTATCGTGCATTATAGAGATGCTATTAATGCAGTTAATAATTATTTTCAGTCATGTTTAATTCTTTGAGCATCAATGTTAGTTTAATTTTTTTGTGTTGTGTGGCGATAGTGGTATTAAAGTATTGTTAATAAAAAGATGTCTCCAAGAACTTTTGCTTATTTTTAAGACATTCACTTCAAAACTCTGCAAGTTCACAGCTAAGTTTAGATAGATAAGGGAAGGGGGGGGGTCATCACAAAGTATGTCTCATGAATGATATTCATGGATCGAGGCCTATTCTATTCATTTGGATTGGCCTTTAAATAAGCTCTTAAACCCCACGAAGAATCTGTGTGACATTTTAGCTCGAGAAGTATATGAATAAGCAAACAATATGTAATTATAGACAATTTGACATTATTAAGGGTAAACATTTTAATAAGGGAAAAAAACATTCCTTAATAATTTTTAATTGATATTTTGATTCAATGAGTGTACGATTAATAAGTATAAATGAAAAAAGATGATTTTGTAGAAATTTTATTAAATTCCAGAGACATTTCGTCTTTACAATTTTTTTTCAGTGTTTCAGAATATTTATTTCTATAACTGTGATTTATAAATTTTATTGCAATTTATTTTCGCATTAATTTATGCCTAATGTTTATTAATTACGAGAAGTAAACAATGTTTGATTTTGGTTCTAGTTAATGATTACTTCAACACATATTACTCATTTTTGAACATATTTCTATGTTTTTCCATAGCTGTACTAGGCCTACGAATTGGAATTAAGCAATTTGCTTATATCTTCATAGAAATTTCCTTGTTAGAAAAAATATTTTTTTTTCTGATGCGTATTCAATGCTTGAAATTTCAACATTTTTCCTATAATAAAATTTTAATTTATTACAAGTAAGAAAAATCATGCGTTAAGCATAGATTATGAAGCACTTTCCAACACTTAATGGAATCTTTAACAAAACTTTGTTATTTAGGGAAATAATAGTGTATAGCCAAAAATCCCAAATGTGTAATCCAGTACATTAGAACAGCCCTGTATTTCTTATGTCAGTTCATATAATGGGAAAATTTAGCTTAGCAAGAAAATACCCATTAGATTGAAATTTCTTTTTCAGCAATTCATACTATTAGATGGAAACATACTTGAATACTTTTGTTCAGACCTGTAGTTTACTTTGTACCTTTATTACACGTCAGCATTAGGCTAAAATTTATTGTAAACTAAAACACTTTTAAAACAACTGAAATCACATTTTCATAAATCATCAGTCATAGGCGTCCATGACCCGAATTCTTTGCGTGGCCCTGTATATCCCTTTATCTATATTCTGCAAACATTTCTCAGTAAATTGAATGCAGCTCAGCGTAAAAATGCATAGCTTATTTAAGAACCACGGTTAAATAATTTACGCTCTTATTCAGTAACGTTGGTGAGCTCTTTTGGGCAGCCCTGTATATCAACTATAAGATTTATACACACCATATAATGTGCAAATATTTAGCGAAATATAAACGCGAATAACGTAATTAAAATGCATTTCATCCCTCCATCAGCCATCATCGGACACATATACGGTACTTCAGAAAGAATATACTATTTGAAATATTTTGTATGGCCTTGTAAATGCTATTACTTCATATTATGCAAGACAGTACCGTATGATTTATATTAAGCTTCAGTGACATATATCAATTTTATTATACATGAAAAAGCTTAATATATTTAAAATATGTCACACACAATTCCCCCTTTCACCATTATCTAATGGAATTCTTTTGTGTGTCCCTGTAAATAAATAATAGCTAAATTTCCACCTTATATTTTAGGGAATGCATACTTTAATATGTTTGATAGGGTATAACATCTTTAAAATTCCTTTGAAACAATTTTCTCCATAGGCCGTAATGTAATAGGCAAATTTTGATTCGCCCTGTACATAAACTAATCATGGTAGAAACTTCATTTTCGATAGGACTTGTGCTAGGGTAAACGTCAATAACGTCCTAAAATTTCATGGCAATCCGAGTATATTAACGATTTTTCCCCATGGTCCGTAATGTAATGGAACACTTTTGATTCGCCCTGTAGATAAACTAATCATAATAAAAACTTCATTTTCAATAGAGTTCGTGCTAGGGTAAAAGTCAATAACGTCCTAAAATTTCATGGCAATCCGAATATGTTAACGATTTTCCCCCATGGTCCGTAATGTAATGGAACACTTTTGATTCGCCCTGTAGATAAACTAATCATAATAAAAACTTCATTTTCAATAGAGTTCGTGCTAGGGTAAAAGTCAATAACGTCCTAAAATTTCATGGCAATCCGAATATGTTAACGATTTTTCCCCATAGGCCGTAATGTAGTGGGAAACTTTTGATTCTCTCTGTAGATAAACTAATCATGGTAGATACTTCATTTTCAGTAGAGTTCGTGCTAGGGTAAACCTCTATAACATCCTAAAATTTCATGGCAATCCGAGTACATTAACGTTTTTTCCCCGTAGTCCGTAATGTAATGGGAAACTTTTGATTCTCTCTGTAGATAAACTAATCATGGTAGATACTTCATTTTCAATAGGGTTCGTGCTACGGTAAACCTCAATAACGTATAAAAATTTCATAGCAATCCGAGTATATTTACGGGAGTTAGAGCGCGGACAGACGGACAGACAAACCGAATGCATAAGCACTTTTCAACTTTGCTGAAAAGTGCTAAAAATGACTTTCTGATGGCTGTTTAATACACATCGTACATTATATCATACATTAATATCATAAAATAAAATTATACATTAATAGTGATGTATTTGAGAGAATATAGAAAGTTTTATAGTAATTACGATAATTCGTTTTACAAATAAGTTATTTATATCGAGAAAATTGTTCACTAGATTTTATCGTCCTATTGATTCTAAAAATCTGAATTCACTTCATTTCTATAAAGTAACTTTCTAATTAAAATAACACAGATTGCATCTGAATACATACTTTAATTACGTTAGCACTGCAGATTTTATCAATAAGTAATCAACTGCATATGCCTGATAAACATCGGAATGAGAGCGATTACATTTAATTTATCATTTATCAGAAAATATTATTGAACTAAAATGTACAGATTTCGATTTTTTTAGAAACTAGTTTTGATTATAATTCTGAAATGTCATTCTGAATAATTTTGTGCATTAAAACTTTAAAGGATGATACGTTTATGTAATTTATTTTTGTATATCATTAAAAAGAAAAATCGCTTTAGTGATATGTTTAGATTGTATTTATTGTTTTAAATAGGTGATATAAATTAATATGAATATTACAACAACTATGGGTTATATATATATTGATTATATATATATATATATGTTTATAGATAAAATATTTACTAAAAGTATTTTGTTTAATTGAAGTTTCTTTTTCAGAAACTGACGAGCGTAGTCGGTAAAAGTTGCTAGTATGTATATCAATTAACTGTAAAACAATACATAAACCATCGGATTTAGTACCTAATTACAACATTGAAACTTGAAAAAAATAAATAAAATGAATATAAAAGAAATTTGCAGAAACAAGGTAGAATCTTCAGACCCACAAATTCTTTGGAATTACAAGTAAAATGCGTTGTTTCATCTTCGTATTAGATATGAAAATAGAAAAAAAATACGAATTCGGGGATATCAAAACAAATAATACCAAATTGGATATTGAAAAAAAAACATTAAAAGAAATCATGGTAACATTATTAAAATAGATAGAAAAGTAAAAAATAAACCAGGCACTTCCGTTACCCCTAAAATAATGTTGCAGAAAACATACAATTATGATCATAAATTAATTAAGTGTATTATACATCTACTGGAAAATGGCTTAAGCAGATATTACTTGTAGGTATATAAGTAAAATTTAATTTTTTTATTTAAAGAAAAACATTTTAATTATAATAAATACTAAAAATATATTTATTAAATACTAAAAGTATTTAAAATGTAGTGCTGCTGAATCACTATAATAATTATTGTAAGTAAGAGTACCATATTATAAAATGTGGATGATTAAATTATTATTATAACACATTGAATGAATTTTTAACTAATATCATAATGATTAGACAAGTAAAAAGGATATAAAAATGTAAAAAGAAGGGAAAATATAATTTAAAAAAATATAAATAATATCATTTAATTTGACAATACTAATTTAAACTCGATATCTTTTTATAAGATAAAAGAAGGAATAAAATAGATAATACATGCAGTTTATACACTTAGAAATAATATTTTTGAAATTTTTCAAACTGACAAAAGTTATATTCAAGTTAATCTTTAACATCAATTAATAAAAAATATTGATAGATTAAATCAATACAACTGTACAATATATATTTCCATTATATGGGAGAAAGAAGAACTTTAATAATCTATTATTGTTACATAAATTTATTGCAGAAAAATATAGCACTTTTTTATTATATTTTATATATACATATTTCTGTGAAAGTACATGTTTCTACTATGCCTACATTTAAAGTTAAATTTTGGTTTATGAACGAAAGTGTCTTACACTATACTTAACTTATTGGTAAATACCACCACCATTTCAGATCACAAATCGATAATTTTGGAACATTAAATATTCAGAAATGGTGATGATTTACCTTCAATTTTGATGTTATGCTCTTCGGTTCACAACATTACATGCAAGTTCTCATTGCTTACATAAGAAGCGAAGTTTTGAGCAACTGTAATACTTACTCATCACGGTTATGCATAATATAATATATGAAAACAAAACATGTATAAACTATTCATAAAATTCTTTGCCATTCCAAAACAAAATTTAAAAGGACATTTAAATATTTTTAATAGACATAGTAAGGTTCTAATAATAAATTGCTCATGAACCAATTTCGACATATTGCCATATATGTAAAACGCCAAATTACACAAGTATCACCGAATTGCGTAAAAGATACATCATTATAACTACAGAAATAAGGAACGTATTAATGAATAGTTCACTGCGACTTATATTACGTGTCTAATTTCCAATAAAATTATATACTGGAATTGAAACTTTTAATTTAAAAACAGGTTCATGAAAAGTCGAAGAATGTGGAAAACAGGATTACAAATATCTCGGCAATTATTAATCTGATCGACTTCGCTCTTTATGGAATTTATTATTATTATTATTTTATTACCTTTTACGATCACTCCTTAAAATAAAAATAAAAAAAATCGAAAATTTGTATGTACCTTTCATCAGAACGAATTTTTTGAGAGTCCGAATAAAATAGTTCCGGATAATCAAGATAAAAGGTATTAAATTGACATTGTCCCCTTTTTACATACTAAATACTAAATATATGCTAAATTTCGAGTCTCTATCTCAATTTGTTCGGGAAATAGAGATTGAAAAAATGAAACACACACAGACAGAAACACAGACGGACGGCATTTTTCAAAAAATAAAAATATGGTTTTCGGAATCTGTAGTCTCTGAAACGTGTAAATCTGTGAAACGTGTAATTTTTTTTCGATTTTCAAAACGATAGCAAGACATTATACTATGTATGAGGGGAATGTACTAATCAAAATTAAGTACGAGAATGTGAGTTAACAGTGATATTTGCACAATATATTATTTAAAAATCAAACAACGTGATTCTAATATACTGTTTTTTTAGACTAAATGTATGTATAAAAATATAAATTGCAAATTTCAGTTCGGTAGTTCTTTATATATTTTTCAATTCCAAATCACTTATATCTGATCTTACAATATTTATGTATTTTTAATTTTTACATCAGAAAAAAAAAAGAGACAAATTGTAAACTAAGCAGACCCTGAAATCATACGAAAAGCATTTCCAGATGTAGCCAGAGGTTGCCTGTTGCTGGAAAACAATCTTTTTCGCCCTTCCCACTGCTAGAGAAACCCTTCTCTGCCTCGTGGCAAGGATATTTTACCTCTCTCTTATGAAGTTGCTGGCTCTAGTCAGAACTCCTAATCAGAGCAATAGCCATTTTACATTGAATGCTTTAAACTGATAATTTCAGAATACGTAAGAATGTTTAACTTAAAGAATTTATATTTAACTTAACTTATATATTTAAACTAAAGCAATTCTTATATTTTCTAACCACGAAATTTATTCTAAAATATAATTAACTACATAACCTATAATCAGATCTTTCTGAAAATAATTTATAGTTTTATCTAGAACTATCAGGGCTAAATTTTTGTGTAACAAGAAATATAATTTTTTTCTCAAAAGTTTATTCTTAACCATTGAATGCTTTAAACTGATTATTGCAGAATACGTAAGAACGTTTAACTTAAAGAATGCAATTCTTACATTTTCATAGCCACGAATTTTATTTTAAAATATAATTAACTATATGTTCGATAATCAGATCTTTCTGAAAATAATTGATAGTTTTATCTAGAACTATCCGGGCTAAATTTTTGTGTAACAAGGAATATGATTTTTTTCTCAAAAGTTTATTCTTAACCACATCTATTTTATACACTGTAAAAAATGTCAGATGTTTCTGAATATGCAAAAATGTACTGTAATCCAAAACGAAAGTATACAGTGACGTCTTCTTACTCACCTAAGCTTTCGAAAAACGCTCCTTTACCTCCAAAAACCCTCAAAAGTTATTTGTTTTCGAAATTTAAATAAGAATTTATAAAAATTAATTTTTATTAGCTGCTCGTCCATATCGGAAACGTTTCTAAGTAGCTTTTACAGTACAATAATCACTTTTCTCGAATCAAAATATCACTTTTTTGGATTCTATCAATTCTCAAGTAAACATTTTCAGCTGCATAACTGATTTTGTGCATGCAATTTTAGCAAAATAATGTCAATTTTCATATTAATATTAATACAGTTAATATTGTATGATTGTCTATTAAACGTGCTCTCTGAATATCAAAATATTTTCGTATGAATTGGTAACATCCAAAAAAGTGATATTTTGATTTGAGAAAAGCGATTATTGTACTGTAAAAGCTACTTAGAAACGTTTCCGAAACTGACGGGCAGCTATTAAAAATTACCTTTTATAAATTCTTCTTTAAATTTCGAAAACAAGTAGCTTTCTGGGATTTTTAAAAGTAAAAGTACGGCTTTAGAAACCTTAGGTGAGCTAGAAGAGGTTACTGTATATTTTCGTTTTTGATTATAGTGCATTTTTATATACTCAGAAACATCTGACATTTTTACAGTGTAAGTACGTCAATTGCATTTGTCAAATTTAAGTATTTTTTTTTCTATTCTGTATGCTCCTTAAATTTGTATGGATAAAAAAATTTCCCTTGAGACATATTAATTTTCATACTTTAATTTATTTTTTTTTCTATTCTGTATGCTCCTTAAATTTGTATGGATAAAAAAATTTCCCTTGAGACATATTAATTTTCATACTTTAATTTCTTATTTTTTTCTTTTTTTTTCTATTTTTTTACATAAAAAATTCTGATTTTATTCTTGATTATTTATTCTGATTTAATATTGTAATTCTAATTTATGTTCTGAAAATTAAAACATATAACGATAAGAATAACGCAATTTTGAACTTTAAGAGACATTATGTGCATTACTATTTATAGTAATAAAATTTTGTTAAAGTAGAGTGCATAACATTAGTTAGTTTAGTGCATGAAAAGGATTTAATTACATAAATATGAAGAATTCATATCCACGCAAAAAATCTACAAACACAAACTATCTACAAAAGAGCTCAATTTAAAAGATGAATAGACTTGTCTTTTTCTTTCTTAAACTTGAAAAGATCTTTTCACGAAGTTTTGTTAGTGTAGAAAGTTTTTCTTTAGCTTTTTTAATGAAGTCCACAGTTTATTTCTTTGATGAAAGAAAACAAACCTCTATAATATGTTTGAAAAGCGACGAAAAGAATCTAATATGCAGAAAGTTTACACATTTACAGAAGAAGTGAGAGGATTGTAATTTATAATATCCACACAGAAAAAAGAAAATTCATTAAAATAAATAAATAAATAGGCAGTTTCATATGTGTAACTTTAAAATGAACAGTTGTCCCTATAAAACAATTATGGAGAGTAATTGTAGAAACTAATTAGTTTTTCAACACAAATAGAGACGCTAACAGACCGAATAACTCTCACGTAGCGAGTTATTCTGCTAATTAATTTGTTTTTAAGCATACAGCATTTTGGATTAATATTTAATTCATTTATTAAAACGCTTTATTAAAAATTAAATACATTCCAGATTAATTTTTAATAAAGCGTGAAATATTCCACACAATCATACTGGAATGGGTTAAACAGCTTTTTTAACTTCCAGAACATAAACATAAGGGGCAGGAAACATAGAAAAATGAACAGAATTTTATAACTAATTTTTAATTACCGTAGAGTTTTCTGTTTCTTGATTTTACGAGATTAGTCTTTCTATCACTCTAAAAAATGAAAAAACAATAATATCAATATTATTGTTAGGTAAAACTTTAGAGTGCAGACTATATCTTAACCTATTTTTCTAAATCTGTGCAGGAAATCTGTCTTACTTGATATTGTTGATGTTCGTCTCTTAATTTCATCTTGTATTTCTACTAAATTCGCATCTTCAGCCTCAAAATTGGAGTGTTAGCTAAATGTGCATAGCAACTTTTGTGAAAGTCTTAAAAATACATGCTGAAAGTTTTGAAAATTATACTCGACAGAATAAGCCCAAAATTCGTTGATCCCAAACGGAAGCAAATGATAAATGGCTGTATACAAATATAGACGACCAAATATCACGAGGTATACAATTTTTATGTACGGACTCTGTGACGGACAGACAAACAAATAAATCTGACGAATAGGTTTTGTCAGATGGGCTAAACTGAAACAATAAAAATAAATAAAGATTTATTTTAAAAAATGAAAACTACGAAAGGTATTCGATAAAATGGACAAAAAAGGTCCAATCTCGACTTTGAACCTGTTTGGATCTTGGTATTGAAATGTAAAATGCTTTAAGACTGTTTTCTATATAATCGTGTATTTTTTTTTTTACAATAAAATTACTTGTTAATCAACAAGCAAGTTCTATTACCTGTGTTTTAAAATTTAAAGTATAAAAGGAAACATTTTCTCATCAAATTTTTAGTATAGTAAAAAACTTGCCCCGTATACAGGTCACATGTTCCAATGTAACATGATTAAGCTTAAACCTTTTCTATAAAAAATTATTTAGTTTTTTGGCCAATAGTTATACCATTTTGTAAAGAAAGAAAAATTTAGAGAATAAAATGATAATCAATAAATCTAAAAATACATAGAAATTAAAACAAAAAAGAAAAAAATGATAATTTTTCCCGATTTATACATTATATAAATATTAGCCAACTGGATTATTATTTAAGAAAGTAACTTCTAAAATTAGTCTCCACTGATTACAATCTAAATTTGTTCGCATTTACGTGCTTCCATGCTTCTAAATACTTGCCTTTTATCGCATTAGACTATCTCGATAAACGATTTTACAATTGAATTCGCCAGCTTCATGTAATGCGTAGCATGTTCGAGTGTAGTATACACCTGACATGCCACTATTTAAAATCTTTTATCATGTTTTGTTTAAATTATTTTATCATGCATTGTAGAAATATTTATGCATTTATAATTTTCAAAAAGTTATAATTTTTATTATTACTTAAAAGTTTTATCTCTTAGCTTCTTATTGTGTATATATCATAATCCTATGAAACAGATTTTAAGTGTCTAAAGTCACACAAAACCTACTAACAAAAATTATTAATGCACATTTGAATTATATATAATAAATACATGCGTATTTACGTACATCTGTATCAATAAAGATTATTTTTGAATGTTTGTCTATAATTCATTTAAGATGTACTGTCAATTAATATCTTAGCATGTAAGAATGGAAAGTGAGATAAGGTGATTTTATCTCAGACAGAACTACTGGAGTTTATTCAATTTGATAAAAAGCACGCTTTTTATCTTCACATACTTGGAAAAGTCAATATTTTGGAGAGAGGGGAAGAATTTTGAGTGCAGAAAGTTCTTATCCTGTTTATAATAGAAATAACAAATAAATATTTGATCTAGGAATTAATTCGTGCGGTTTTACAAGAGATGGCGTAACTAGCTTATTTTTCCATCGTTTCGTTTGTTCAAACATGCATTTAAAACTACTGGTAGTGTGCGTCCAGTTTAGTATATGTCATTTGATTTAAGCGTAAACAATAATTTTTATCCAACTGAAAATGTTAAATTTTGTACCTGATAGACGGTTTTTGCGGTCGGTTCTTCTTTATTACTTTAACATGATACTTTAAGTGCTACGAAAGTCATCGTATTTTGGTGGTCGTTTATGGTGACCATATTGTAGCTGAACTAACGTGTCACAAGTAGTTTGCACGGTTTAAAAGTGGTGATTATGAAGACCAAGGCTTCGAAGACCAAGAACGACCCGGACAATAAAAAAAATTGAAGAAGAACAATTGACAGCATTGCTCGATCAGGATTCGTGTCAAACTCAGGAAGAACTTGCAAAATCATTAGAGGTTGATCAAATAACAGTTTTAAAATGGCTCTAAAAGTAATGGGAATGATTCAAAAGATGTCACATTGGGTTCCATATGAATTGAAAAACCAATCAGATCAATAAGTGCTTCTTAGTACTTATTCTTAGAACATCTAAGTACTTATAAGATTAAGTAGTTCGATATTCTATATGCATATATGTAATACATAGAATGTAATTGGAAATAATTTTAATATAATTCTTATAAAAATGATCACGTTTATAATTTTAATAAGATGTGCAAGTATTGGCCATTTCTCTTAAAAATCAATGCATTGAAAATAACATTAAAATATTAACGGAAATTAACATAATTATTTTATCTACGTCTGTTTTAAATTTTTGTAATATCTTAATAAATAAATAATGTAATAAAAAAATCTTCTTTTATTTAAAAATTCAAATAAAGACAATAAATGTAAGAAGCATAAAATTTGGGATCAACGTATATGGAAAAATGTTTTATATATATTTGGTCTAAAAATTAATTCGCGCGTTTTTAATAAAGAAATTAAAGCTTTATTTCAAAGCAAAATACATAAATACGTTAACAAAAATACTGTCCCTCGCTACCCAATACTTTTTCCCATTACTTTTCCTGATACTTTTTCCCCATACATGTTTCACAATACTTTTTATAAATTCCGTGTCGAAAGAAGTCCTCATTTTTCGAAGCGATCTGATCAGAGATCCATTTTTCTATATTTTCGGAAGAAGTGAACCGCTGTTCAATCAAATCGTTATTCATGCAATCAAACAAGTAATAGTCTGATAGAGCAATGTCTGGTAAATACAGCGGGTGAAGTAACACTTCCCATCCGACATTCTCCAATTATGTTTTGGCCGGTTTTGAGACTCAGGGGTTATCATGTTGAAAAATAAGTTTATCATGTCTACTATCCCATTCTGGTTGTTTTCTTGCCAGAGCTTGTGAAACGCATCAACTGCAGTTGATAACGTTCTCCATTAATAGCTTCACCAGGTTTCAAAAGCTCGTAGTACATCACACCTTTCATATCCCACCATATACACAGCATAACCTCTGCACAGTGGATATTTCGTTTTGGTTGTGATGGATCTGGTTCACCTGGCATTAACCACGCTTTTTTCGTTTAGGTTCTGGTAATAAATCCATTACTCATCACCATTAATAATCCGATGCAAAAATCCTTTATTTTTCTGTCTTTGCAGCAGCATTTCCCACACGGTTTTTCTTCTTTCAACATCTCTTTTTCTCAATTCATATGGAATCCAATGTGACATCTTTTGAATCATTCCCATTTCTTTTGGGGGCATTTGAAAGTTGTTGATTGATCAACCTCTAGTGATTTTGAAGTTCTTCCTGCCTTTGACACGAATCCTGAACGAGCAATGCTGTCAATTTTTCATCTTCAAATTTTTTTGATTGTCCAGGTCGTTTTTGGTCTTCGAAGCCGTAATCACCACTTTTAAACCGTGCCAACTACTTGTGACACGTTAGTTCAGCTACAGTATGGACACCATAAACGTCCACCAAAATACGATGACTTTCGTAGCACTTTTCTTCATGTTAAAGTAATGAAAAAGTACCCACCGCAAAAACACTTTATCAGACATAAAATTTGACATATTCAGTTGGATATTTTTTGTTGTTGTTTATGCTTAATCCAAATGGTATATACTAAACTGGACGGGCTTAACAGTTGTTTTAAATGCATGTTTGAACAAACGAAAGTATGAAACGACCATACGAATTAATTCCTAGTAAAACCATACGAATTAATACCTAGTCCAAATAATTTTGTAGATTTATTATAAATCAATAGAACAGTTCTTTCTTAAAGATTTTAATTCGTCGAATTTCGACGGCTTCCATCTCGTGATAATTAAACACCTTAAATCTTAGGTCGTGTTCAAATGATATCGAAATAAATCTAAAACTTTTTCGTAACATTTGATTTTTAGATTGCTTATTCATTTTGTTTACACCTACCGTAAACATAATACAAAATCCGCAATACAAATATTTGCAAGCTGAGTTTGAGAAAAAGTCTCGGATTTTTTTCGATATCATGTGAACGGGACCTAAAACATAGGGTGTTTAAGTATCATATAGTTTGAATTTAATTTTTAATTTTTAATGTTCACTTGATTTAACTTATTTGTTACAAAAATTTAACTTTAAATGTGGAAACAATTAAATCAATTATTTAAATATCTGGACCTTCTCGGGCTACAACATTGTAAGATTTTTTTAAAAATTTGTTTTGCTGATTATGTTTTTCTTTAATTTCTCAATTTTTTTAATAACTGCAGCATTCAAATGAACTCATTTAAAAATTAACTGAATATACCATAATCGGGACTTCTTTTATGCGGTATAGTATCAAAATTACTAATATCATTTACCCAAGTCCGTAGGTAGAAGCAACGCCTCGCGAAGGGGGGGGGGGGGTGCAAAGGAGGCGGTTGTCCCGTGGCGGAAATCTAGGGGAAGTCAAATTTATACTATCAACGTCAGTTTTGAGCTGTTACAATAAAAAGTTGGGTTAAAGGGCACCAAACTGAAATTTTGTCCCGAACACGGGAATTTACGGGGCGCCAAATTTATACTATAAACGTCATTTTTGAATTGTTACAAGAAAAAGTAGGAGGAGGGGGCGTCAAATTGAAACTTTGCCTGCCCGGGGCACAGTTTCAATTTGACGCCCCCTCCTCTAGGCGCTAGTATATATAGAAGAGAAAATTAGTTTGATGTGTCTACCCTAACACTTTCTGCTATTTCATGTGTACATCTTGCTATTTCAATAAAGAATACTGCCCAGCTAAACTGATGGCATTGAGCTCACAGGCTACAAATACTAATTGTACATTAAAGCCTTATATTTTCAAGGGTTAATTCCGTTCGAAAAAAAAATTAAGAAAGGGAAACAGCTCTCCCCTTTCCTCTTTTTTTATACTTAATCATTGAACCTCCTATACTATCAAAGACATGCTTTATCATATAAAAAATCTATATCCAAAATTCAGAGCAAGTTAGATAATTCTTAATAAAAACCCATTTAGCATTTATATAATTTAAAAGGAGTTATCCCCCTCTTTTATACTTAACCATTAAACTTCCAAAACTATTCAGAGATTTGAACGAAATCTGAAAATTCTGCTTTAAAAACCCATTTATATAAATTAAGGGGGGGGGCATTAGAACCCCTGTTCCCCCTATTTATACTTATTCAATGAACACCTAATAACAGTCACGGAATCGCCTCATCAGAATGATCCTAATCTAAATTTTGAACGAAAACATAATTCTGCATGAAAATCCCATTTATATCAACTAACGGGGGGGGGGGATTAGAACCCTTTGTTCCCCCGATTTATACTTATTCAATGAACACCTAATAACAGTCACGGAATCGCCTCATCAGAATGATCCTAATCTAAATTTTGAACGAAAAATTAATTCTGCATGAAAATCCCATTTATATCAACTAACGGGGGAGGGGCATTAGAACCCCTGTTCCCCCTATTTATACTTATCCAATGAACACCTAATAACAGTCACGGAATCGCCTCATCAGAATGATCCTAATCTAAATTTTGAACGAAAACTTAATTCTGCATGAAAATCCCATTTATATCAACTAACGGGGGGGGGCATTAGAACCTCTGTTCCCCCTATTTATACTTATTCAATGAACACCTAATAACAGTCACGGAATCGCCTCATCAGAATGATCCTAATCTAAATTTTGAACGAAAACTTAATTCTGCATGAAAATCCCATTTATATCAACTAACGGGGGGGGGGCATTAGAGCCCCTGTTCCCCCTATTTATACTTATTCAATGAACACCTAATAAGTCACGGAATTGCCTCATCAGAATGATCCTAATCTAAATTTTGAACAAAAACTTAATTCTGCATGAAAATCCCATTTATATCAACTAACGGGGGCATGAGCCCCCCGTTCCCCCTCTTATACATATCGAATGAACTCCAAAAACTAATCAGGGAAGCGCCTTGTCAGGATATACCTATATACAAAATTTCAAGTGGATCGGATATTTTTATCATGAGTTATCGCGTTACGCACATACATACAGAACGGACGGGCACATAAGGTCTCAGGCTATGATAGCCTGTGAGCTAAAAAGTAGTTATCCATATTAATACTTTATAATATTATTAGTTCAATACTTTACCAACGTTATTTTTCATCTTTTATTTCTGCTTCAGTCAATTAATTGAGTAGAAAAAATAATGTAGATCACGATGATTATTAAAATCAATAGTTTTTCTTTATTCTGTTGACATCAACTCCCGTCTGTGCACGAGCTGATGACCAATAGAATTATAATAAATTGAGTAAATTATGAAGCATCGCTATCACAGTGTCCCTATCATTGGGAATATTTTAATATTCATTGATAGTCTGAAGGCCATAGAGAAAAACATACACAAAAGTTTTAGTTCAGTTTTATACATAACTACATATATTTCTCGATCGTATATTAATGGAAAGCACAGACTTGTGTCTTCTTCCGGAGGATTTTTTTTTTTCAAATTCTATTATCTCACTTATTATCCTTAGCCCGTTACTTACACAAAAAAATGCTACAATTCTATGCATTACTTCACCATTTTTTCTTTGATAAAATATTGAATTGGCACAAAAACTGCTATTAGAGTGCCTCCTTCATGCATATTGTTTTCAAACGAAAGTAGGACTTACTAACTATAGTAGACTATTCAAATCATTTGACTCAATTCTATTCATAACTTCATAGACTTGTTGATGGTATAATAATGAATATGACAGAGACATTCTAGTTACAGTTTTCGTTCCAGCGGAATATTTTAAAATTGAAGCAAGATCTGCTTGCCACAGCCGAAAACATGCACAAAACATTTTGTTCAATTCTATGCATAACATCCTACACTTTTCTATGGTAAAATATCGAAAATGGCACAAAAACAGCTCCTACAACTTCCACTTCTGGCGGATTATTTTCAAATTCTAGGAAGACCTAGTAGCCATAGCCAAACTCTAATACAAATAATTTGGTTCATTTATATGCATAACTCCATACACTTTTCATTGTACAACATTAAAAATGGCCCCAAAAATGCTATAACAGCGCCCGCTGCCTGCGGAATGTGTCAGAATTGAAGAAGAATACGCTTGCTTCAGAAAAAACATACACAAAACATTTCGCAGATTCTAGGCATGTCTTCATGTAATTTTTGATGTTGCAATAGCGAAAGAAGAATATACGGACAAACGGACAGGCAAGCATTTTGAAAAAAACATGTTTTTAGACTCTCTGTTTCTGAAAACATGTAAATCCATTAGAAACCAGAAGTTTAAAAAAATCTATTACAATAGATTCCCTTTTTAAATAAAGTAGAGTGTAAAAATATTTTAATATGAAATTAATTTTTTTAAAAATTGCATCAGCTTATAAAGAAAAATATTTTGATTTATTAAAAAAATAAAACAAAAATTAAATTATTTCATTTCATTATATGTTTTAAATATTTTGCTTTAAAAATCATCTACACTTCTAACAAAAAAAAATATTTTTTCATGAATAAAAAATACTTCATAAAAAAGTTGTTCGTGCAACTGTTTTTTATTTACTCATTTTTTTATTTATTTATTGATCATTTTTGTATAGATCATAATTGTATGATAGAACTTGTTTAAAAGGCTGATTTTTTTTTTTTTTTCAAAATTATTATTGCAAGAAAACTTTGCTCAGTGAGTCTAAAAGATTTATGCGGGTTTTTTTTTTCTTTTAATATCAAAAAAAAATAATTACTGGAATATTTCTTTTCTATATATTAGTTTATATTTTAATAATGTGCAGACTTTTTTTTTTTTTTTTTTTTTTTTTTAGGTAGCTTTTATTACAAAAAGTAAAAAGCTACCTATTGCAGTCGTCCGGAGGAAAGCACTTCCGGAAAATTTTGGTATATTTTCACCGATCATGACCCCCAGACCCCAAAACCACCCTCCGTTCAAATGTTGACATATATATATATATATATATATATATATATATATATATATATATATATATATATAACCATATATATATCTGATTTTTGTCATGCGATAACTAACGAATTTATGAACCGATTTGAATGAAACTTGGTATGTACATAGTACATACAAATGTATCGACCGAGTTCGTTGGTCAGCATCATCCGCCCTTTTGTTTCAAAATGGCGGTCATTTTAAATTTTAAAAAAAAATTTAAATTTAAAATTAAATGCGAAAAAATTAAAAGTTGAAAAACATTTTTCTTTTACGTGTTAGAACTTAAAACAAAGATTCCAGAACACTTTTTATTTTGTCTATATCTTAAAAAATGATTGAGTTATAGCACTTTGAAGTTTTCTTATGGCTGACATTTTGAAACGATCTGATTTTTGTTACGTGATAACACGCGTATTTATGAACCGATTTCACTGAAACTTGGTATGTACATAGTACATACAAATGTCTCGACCGAGTTCGTTGGTCAGCATAATCCGCCATTTTGTTTCAAAATGGCGGCCATTTTAAATTTAAAAAAAAAATTTAAAATTAAAAATTAAATGCAAAAAAATTAAAAGTTGAAAAATATTTTTCTTTTACGTGTTAGAACTTAAAACAAAGATTCCAGAACACTTTTTATTTTGTCTATATCTTAAAAAATGATTGAGTTATAGCACTTTGAATTTTTCTTATGGCTGACATTTTGAAACGATCTGATTTTTGTCATGTGATAACACGCGTATTTATGAACCGATTTCAATTAAACTTGGTATGTACATAGTACATACAAATGTCTCGACCGAGTTCGTTGGCCAGCATCATCCGCCATTTTGTTTCAAAATGGTGGCCATTTTAAATTAAAAAAAAAATTCAAATTTAAAATTAAATGCGAAAAAATCAAAATTTGAAAAAAAATTTTCTTTTACATGTTAAAACTTAAAACAACGATTCCAGAACACTTTTTATTTTGTCTATATCTTACAAAATGATTGAGTTATAGCACTTTGAACTTTTCTTATGTCTGACATTTTGAAACGGTCTGATCTGAACGATCCACAATGTTGCTTTAAAATGGCATACACTTTATGATATCGTGGAATTTAATGACTCTCCAAATCGCTTAAAATAAAACCAGATTGAATAAAAGATGACTAATTTCTAAAAATTCCTATTAATATTCAGTCTTGACAAAAATAGTATTCAATCTTATAAAATCACTAATTTTATAAGATTATTTCCACTAATTTGAGATTAGTATTTTTGAACAATGCAACTTACTTTAAAATAAATAAATAAATATATAAGTATATGAAAGCTACCTCTTCCTTCCGGCATTGCCGGAAGGACTTTTTAACAGCTGTTCGAATTTTTTTACTATGAAATCTTTCAGAAATTTCTGAAAATTAAATACGACATAATATTTTATCGGTCTAACCTAGTTTCTCGTTTGATATTTTTTCTTCGTTTTTCAATAAGCAATAGTATTAAAATCTACATATTATCTAATTCCGATTTTCATTGGAGTTAATGGTGTTAGTGGTGAAATAACCGCAAAACATGTTTATACAAAATATCATTCTGTTTGTGTGTGCATATGTAATTGTACCATAGAGAAGAGTATGGAACATAGTATTGACAAATATTTACTCATATATATTTTTGCAGTGGACAATAAGTTCTCCTTCTTCCGGAAGAGATCTCTGTAATAGTGAATTTTGTAGAATTTTCACTATTGTATCATCGAAATTTGTATGAATTTATGCATATCAATCAGACATATTTCTTGTCTTTGTTTTGGCTAGGGCTCACATTTCTTCCTTCATATTCAGAATATTAAGCCCGAAAGAGATTGCATCAGTAGTCATTTTTGTGAAATTTTTATTTACGTATTACTGGGGAATGTGTGACGTTATGCACAGAATTGAACCAAAATTGTTGTGTATGTGTTTGGTAATGGCTCAAAGGACCTTTTCCAGTTTTGAAAGATGCTTCACCTAAAGGGGGATGCAAAGGCGATTTATGTAGAACTTTCTTGAATTTTCGTAGTTCTTTGCTACATTGACGGTTCGTAGCTAAACAAGAAAAACACATTCTTCATAGCCAATTATTCGTAAACACTATAAGTATAACCGAATAATGATGCGGAATTCAAATGTATGCGATGAAACAAGTAGCAGTTATTCATTTATAGGGCCAAACAAACGAGTCACATTAAATAATGGTAAATAGGGAATGGTGTGCGACATATTGTAATTATATTAAACTATTTTATTAATAGTAAAATTGATATACGTCAATGCAACTTAATGCAAGTTATACAATATTCCCATGCATAATACGAGTAGCTTAGCATTTACAAGGACACAGAAAAGTTTTCAAATACTATATTCTTTCAAATTGTATACTTTAATAGTATATTATTAAAGTACTGTATACGTACCCGATGTCGGTTTTTGAGTGGGTGAAATGCATTTTAATTACTATACTCGCATTTAAGTTTCACTAAATCTATTCATATTATATGGTGTGGAAAATTTCTATATTTGATATACAGGTCTACACAAAAGAGTTTGCAAATGTCATTGAATATGATCATAAATTACTTAAAAGTGTTTTTTAAATAATTTATATATTTTTACACAGAAATGCTTACAGTTTATTAATAAATGTTTGCAGAATCTAGATAAAATGATATACTGGGCGATGCGAAAAATTGTTGACATAGGCGCATATGAATGGTAATTTATAAGAATTTAATTTCAGTAGTTTTAAGAGTGTTTAAGTTTAAAAATAAATTTTAGCTGGTATATAATACAGGTATTAGGTAAATTGCAGGGCTCAACAAAAGTATTCAAATATAATTTCATCTATTGTTATAAAATTTTGAAATAGAAATTTAAACCAGCTAGGCATTTTCAGGATTAATTAAATTTCCCTTTATAGTATATATATATCAACTGACAGATTAAATTTAAGGTTTTTCAAAGATATTGAAATACATATTTGTTAAACATATTTGGCTATAAACAAATAACCTTACTTCCCTAAATAACGAAGATTTGATGAAGAATTCAGGAAGTGTCAGAAAGTATTTTATAATCTATGCTTAACGGATGACTTTCTCTTTACTTTTTAAAAGAAGCTGGAGAAATTTTTAAACATTTCCTATGCGTTAAAGGTTTTTTGAACTAGGTATAGCATTAACTGAAAGATTTAAAAATGCAATAAAAGTTGAATGAAAGCAGTATTTATTGCAGATAGTTGAAATGCATAGAATAACATCGATAATACCAACAAAAAAGATCTTCGCGAAAAGTAATCAAATATATGATTTATAAAATGCTTTACAATATTTTCATTTTTCTTGTTAAACTTGACTCTTAAAGATCATGTTGATTGCTGTAGATCATAAAGTTTGTTTGTAATTGTGGTAATATTTTTAGTGATTTTTCTTACAATATCTATATTGAGTATAAGCAATAAAGAATAATTTTAATGAAAGGACATTTTAATTGTATATAGCTTAAAAAAGAAATATTTATTTAAAAAATAATAGCTTTGTAAGTAACCGCAAGATACTAAAGAATTAAAACTATTTCTAAAAGCTTTAGGATACCTTTTGTAAAATTAAAACTTAGTATTGTATTTTGATATCTTGAGATGCTAATATGATACTCACGTTCTATCCTTTAGAAATGCATAAAAGAAATTAGTTAAGCAAAGAAAATATTTACATAATGGTACATTTTCTGAAAAATATCGCTTATATCTTAGCAAGTAAGAACCTGAATTGAGATAAGGTTATTACTGCCAGAATTGCCAGAGCTCATTCAATTTCATTAAGAGCACGTTTCATATCTTAACATGTCTGGAAAAGTGTCATTAAATTTATGAGATTAGAGAATGCCACTATTTAAGGGTTTGTGGAAACAACTATGAATGCAGAATGTTTTAATCCCCTTCAATAATACAAATAAAAAAGTAAAAGTAACAATTAAACATTTTTCCACATGACTTGACTTTAAATTTTATGCTTTTTTATTTATTGTCTTTATTTTAATTTTTAAACACTTTTAAAAAACAATGTGTTAAATTTATGGCAGAAACTGCTAGCAGGAAACTTACCAGTGTTTTTTACATAAAAATCACAGTAAAACTAGTTGTAAATTTTCCCTATATTTTCCATTATTTCAAAGGTTATAATTAAAATTAATTTCACAGAAATTTTTCCGTACAAATTACTTTAAAAAGAGGTGTAATTGTAAATTCCATATTTCCGTACAAATTACCAAAATATCCTTCTGAGTCCCAATGTCGCTTGTTGGCGACACTAAATAATATTCTTGTAATTAATTTAAATGTTATTATATTTTTTAATAATGCTTTAATAGAATGGTATATCTTTCGAAATATTGCATAGCAATTTAAAAGTTGTTTTGGAGTTTCTCGTGAAATTTGTCTCAGGACTGAAGATATAAAATGCATTAAATTTAACAGCAATTTTTCCGTACAAATGACCGCAATAAGTACTGTAACTTTAAAAAGTTAATTGTGCGTAAAAGAAATAACAAATGTGATTTAGCAGTAAAAGTCCTTAAAAATTACTCAAGGATTTAAAATTTTTGCGGCAAAATTTCTGTAAAAATACTGAATTTACTACAATTACTTTTGCGGTACATTATGGGTTAAATTTATACTACCCTGTAAAAATTTGAAAATCTGCTTTATTTTTATTCTTATACAGAATTGCTAGGTGTTCATGATAGTGGTCACAATTATTTTTCAATAGAAGTTATTTATTAATCAGTATTTTTTAAGAACTAAAAAATACTGATTAATAAAAATAAATAAATAAATAAAAATTTTCAAAAGTTTTGGTGACAAAAATCCAGATGTTTAAAAAATATGCTTATATTATTCAACTATGATTATTAATTACATATTAAGTCGCCGTTTATTCATTTTTGGTCAATGCATAAAGAAGTTGTTTTTACTTTATTGCAGTAAATCGCAGTGAATGGAAAAATGGCTGTGGCTATTTATTGAAAGGAAAATATGCGTTAAATTGTAAAACTAATTATACTGTTATTGTTACGAAAAAACTGTTGGCAAAATTGCTGCCAGTAGTTTTTGCAAAAATAGGAACGTGTTTTTTTTTTTTTTTTTTTTTTTTTTTTTTTTTTTTTTCAGTGAACAAAATAAGATATATTAGAAGCGAAAACAAAAGCATATAATTGCTAACAAAATAAAAAAATAAGTAGATAAATTATTAATGTTAAATTTTCGTATAAAATGTTAATGTTTATCTTATAGGCATCATTTATAATAAGCAACAGGTAAGAGTTTGATTTATTATTAAAATTAAACAAGTTTCCGATTACAATTTATAGCAATATGCGCATTACAAATTTTCTATGCATGTAAACAATGACGCGCTTGATTATATGTCTATTTTCTTGTTGACATAACGTCATTGTTTTGCATGTATTTTAATGTAAAGTTTAGTAGGAATTTAATAAAAAGATATTAGTATTAATTGCAATTTATTTACCTGTACATATTTAAATGGAATTTATTAAATTTATAAACAGAGTCTCGCAAAATATAATCTTGTAATTAATCTTAGCAGTTTTAAATAAATTTCAATTTTTAAAAATATATAAATTAAGAAAAAATATATTTGTAACAAATTATTAAAATAATTCCATCACACATATAAAAAAACACAATAATGTATTTTATTACATGTTTTAAATGCTTTGATTCAAAAACCATATGAAATTCTAAAAAAAGTAATAATTCTTGAAAAACCTTTAGAAAAAAATTGCTTCATGCAAAATATTTTTCTTTTTTATTGATTATTTTCGTAATGATTAAAATAATATCATAGACTTTTTTTAAAAAACAGCTAAAATATTTTTTTTTCAATCGCTATTACAAGAGAACTCTTATCAGTGAATCTGAAGGATTTATGGTTTTACTTACCCATCATACGTAGTATAGGGTAAGTCTTGCAATCGTTTTGAAAATCGAAAAAAAAATTTTGGCGGATTAACACGTTTTAGATAGTGGAGATTCCGAAAAACATATTTTTAGAAAAAAATTTTTGCCGTCTGTCTGTCTGTCTGTCTGTAAACGCTCTATCTCCCGAACGAATTGAGATAGAGACTTGAAATTTTGTATGTAGTTAGTATGTAAAAATGGGACGAACCCTATTTAATATCAGCAACCTCGATTATCCGGAACTATTTTTTTCGGACTCTCGAAAAATTCGTTCTGATGAAAGGTATATAAAAATTTTCGAATCTTTTTGTTCTAAAGAATGGACGTAAAAGGCAATAAAATAACACACGTTTTGCATATAGAACAAAGTCAATCGGATTATTAGTTGCCGAGATATTTGTAATTCTGTTTTCCACATTCTTCGATTTTTCATGACCCTGTATTTCATTCAAATTTCAATTCAGAGGTATATTTTAATTGGAAATGAGACGCTTAATCCGATGCAGTTAATTGTTAGTTAAAAGAGTTATTATTTTTGGAGTTATAAGGATGTTTCTTTTACGCAGTTCGGTACTACTTGAGTAGTTTGGCGTTTTATATAATTTGTCGATATCGGTAATCAGCAGTTCTTTAATAGAGCGTTACTATGTACATTAACAATATTTAAATTTTGTTTATGAATTGCAATGCATTGTATAAATAGTTTTCACATGTTTTATTTTCATATACATATCCATGATGGGTAAGTATTACGGTGGCCCCCAACGACTAGTTTTCTTCTAATGTAGCAAAAACGTAATTACTGGAATATTTCTTTTCTATAAATTAGTTTAAGTATCGACTTTTTTTCACAAATGCTTTAATGATGTGAAGCCTCTTTATTAATCAACAGCCCGAACATTTTTGATATTAATTTTTTTGAAAAATTAAATGCAACGCAATACTTTTTAAGATCAAACACAGAATCTTCTTTGATTTTTTTTTCGATCTTCAATATAATGTACTAGTGAAATCAACATTTTATCGACTTCTGGTTTTCATTGGATTGAAAGATTTTAGTGGTCAAAGATCACAAAAACATGTTAAAACAAAATGTGTGTTTGTCTTTGTACACGTGTGTCGTCATTGCGCCATAGGAAAGATTATGAAATTACGCATAGAACAGGACCAAATTTTAATTGTATATTTTTATATTTTGCTATGGACAAAAAGTCCTCCTTCCGCCGGAAGGAAACACTGTAATAACAATTTTTGTACAATTTTCAATATATACCATCGAAAAGTGTATGAGGTTTTGTATAAATTTTGTGTATATTTTTTTGCTATAGCGGGAGGTCATCTTTCATTTTGACAATATTAAGCCGGAAAAGGAGAGATATGGTACCCATTTTTGTAAAATATCCATTTATGTACCACGGGGAAATATCTAAAGTTATGCACTGAAGAGAAACAAGTTTGTTGTGTATGTTTAAACAGTAGGCTAAGGTCCTTTAGAATTTTGAAATATCCTGCCACTAGGAAAGATTTAATAGGGATTTATGTAGAAATTTCTTAAATTGTCGTAGCTATATGGTACGTTGGTGGCTCGTGGATCAACGAGAAAGACGCGGCTTCCTTACCCGTTATTCGCAAACAGCTTAAGTGTAACCGAATAACGAAAAACTACTGATTTTAATAAATATTATGATGATATTAACACATTTTTATTCATAATGATTGACGAAAAGAGAAATTTAATATGGAAGTCAAAGTTGGTATAATACCAGACTACTAATAGTTATTAACATTTTTAATTAACTTTTTAAATATTAAAATTCGTGACATTTCAACTTTTGCAGGATGCTCTGTACACCAACATAGGAGAATGTTTCCATGCATACCTCTTCCCCTGTTTCGTGTTAGTAAACATAATGTTATTTTGGCGTACAGAGCATCCTTTCTTCGTACTAATAACTTTAACTAAGAAACGAAATGGTAACATTTGTCTATCTGGATTTTTACATAGAAAAAGGCTAAGGAGTAATAAATTGCACATATATAACGTATCAGTTTTTTTGGATCGAATTCTATGAGGGAAGTAGGGTTGTCATTTGATATCATTATCATTTTTTATCAAACCGGAATTTATATTTTTGCTAACTTTTCCTTTACATCTGTTATTTTCAATTTTCTTTTATCTGTGTTCTTAGTTCACTGACAGTGCAAAATTTTTGTTCAAATCATTCAATAATTATAAAATCATTTTATTCAAAAACATGGAATAACTCATCGTTAGGCTTTAATAATTCTCTGCAATATCCTTGTATATTTCGTTGTTAGAGAAACTAGATTCTGAATGCTACTTGTTATTTTTTTTTATAAAAGATGGGAAAAACTTTTAAATGATAATTATTCTTTACTATGTATTCTAATATAATGTTATTTCTTGAATAGCAGTGATATTTTATGAATTTCATCTGTTCATTTAAATCAATTACGCATGCAAAGAAAAAATGTACAACCATATCTGTATATCATTAAAAACGTATAAAGAGGGAAAAAAAAGGACAAAAAATGTAAAAATAGCAAATCTATTTTTTTTAATTGATTGTAATATTGTTCTATAAAAGGGAATTGGTTTGGTTGAGAAAATATAACGCTTGATATCGGAAGACTGACAGGGTGTCCTAAATTGCCAAAAAAATGCTAACCTTATACATTTGCGAATAAAAAATGTACAGCCCTATCTGTTTATTATTGCAAGCATATAAAAAGAAAAAGACAAAATATTTTAAAATTGATAGCAATAAATATTATGGAATAGGTTTGTCAAGGATAACGCATGATATTGGTAATTTGAGAGGGGATCCGAAATTATCAAAAAATAAACCTTGTACATTTACAACCTCTATTCAGCGCCACCTGCACAACCGACTAGAGACTATCGATTTGATAGTACTAATCGAGAAGAATACGCACTACGCTAAAATAACACAATGTTTAAAAAAACGAGACAAACCTTTACCGAAGTGGAATGCCTTAAAACATTTTCTTACATTTCGCACTGAGCATCCTGGCAGAGTGAAAATATTTCGAATTAACCATTCTATATCAGGATACGTCTGCAAATACAAAGAGGGAAACTTACGAAAGTTTTATTTAAATGATAGTTCCTAGTATTATTTTTATTTTGACTCTAAATGCGCACGTTCAATCTTAATGATTTTTTTAACTAAAAGTACGTACTTTGAGCATTTATCGCCCTTTTTTTAGTTAGAGTGAATATAAAATTACTCTATTAATAGATTTTTTCCTAAGTATTTTTGTTTGTTTTTTTATGAGAAAATTTGTGTAAAAATGTAAATAATATATTAGCACAATATAGTACAATAATATGTTCTTCAAAAATTGTTTTCTTTCTTTCTTTTTTGTAATTTTTATGAGAAAAACATGTTGGAAAAATCATACTGCCGGCGCATATTTCATCTATTTTCTAAAATACAGTTGAATGTCAGAGACACACTCTACTTTTTAAACACACTATTTTGTAAATAATATTATATTCTCATGGTGAGCGTTATTACCACACACGTTATTTCAAACATCGGCAGTGGGGGTCATTATGATACTTTTATCCGCTAAACCCTTTCACTAATGCAAATATTGCATGAATATTATGATAATTAACCACAGACGGCAGGATTGAATATGGTTGTATGTCATTATTAGTTACTTATGAAGAATTTCACATCCTTTGGTAGTTTTCAAAAGATGCCAAGGAAAAATATGTGAGTAAAATCTGTCTAAAAAATATTTTTGCAATTAGAGAGCCTCCTCTTAAATTTGGAGGACATATATATGATTCACAACTTCTTTCTTAGCGTACAAATAAAGAACTTGCCAAGCATGTCTGTTAAGATACACCGAAAACGAAATGATTTTTAAAATTTCTAACAAAATTTGAATGTGTTTAAGACTTTAGTTTGTCTGGCCATCAGGCTGTCTCTCCATCTAGCCTTTTGTCCGTCTCTCGTCTGACCGTCTAGCCGCAATCTACCTCTCGTAAATATACTCACATTGCCGTGAAAATTTGGGACTTTTTCTACTTTTACCTTAGCACGAAACCTATTTCAAAGGAAGTTTCTAGCAGTATTATTTATTTACAGGGACAGTCAAAAGTTTAGTGATAAATTACAGTCTATGAAAAAAAAAAACGTTTTTTTAATAATTTTTAAAGATTTAACACACTGTCTAATATATACAGATTCTTACGCATTTAGAAAGTGCACTAAAATATGCATGCTGTAAAAGATCTGGTTAAAAGAGTAGATATTATTTATTTATAGGGTTATAAAAATAATTGCATTACATAATGAAATGAAGAAAATTGTGAACATATTTTAATTATATTAAATTATTTTATAAATAGAAAAACTGAAGTACGGCGCTGCAGCACAATATATGTTATACGGTAGCCAAATTCATACGTATTTAAGAAGTGTACAAAAAATGGATTGTATAAAAGATGTGGTGAAAAATGTAGCTATTATTTATTTACAAGGACACAGAAAAGAGTTGCATTACCAAATGCAAAGGAGGAAAGTTGTGTGCGATATATTTCAATTATATTAAACTGTTTTATAAAACATAAAATTTATGTATGGTGCTGCGGCTTATTCTATATATAAGATATACGATAAGCTATACAATATAGTCATGCATAATACGAAGAGCTTAGGAACACACAAAAGTTTTCAAATAGTATACTATTTCCGAAGTACTGTATATGTGTCTGGTGATGGCAGATGAATCTATGAAATGCATTTAATTATGATACACGCTTTTAACCTGTTCGCGACGGCGCGCGCATCTGAGGACGGAGCGGAGAAATTCGATTTCATCTTCAGGGCCGAAGGATTTTGCGCAGCTAAGGCTAACTCGTGTAATGTGTTCTTTAAAAAATTGTCAAAAATTTCTTTTTCCATGTAACCTTTTGAAATTTACATGCATTGAGTAGGTTGTTACTATGTATATTCACACAAAAAATGAGTTATTTTCAACGATATTTTTATATAAAAATGACTTTTTAAATATACGTAATAAACATTTTAACAAATTATTTAGCCCTCAAAATAGTATGATCACAGATCACTTATGTAAGTTTAATATAGCAACAAACGAAGTATTTTCCTAATTAAAAAAATATTTTTGTTAAAGCAGCAATAGTTTTGCTTCTAAATAATTTTTAAGACATTTCTTAAACAAAATAAGCGTTTTAATGAAGCTGTTTTATTAACAAATAAGACTAATTAAATAAAACGTGTGAAAACTTCTGCATGTTAGTGTTAATTGCTTATTATAAAAATATACATAAAAAACAAATTTGAAATGTTTCTTTAAAAGCAGTTCTGAAAATTCAAAAATTATATATAAAAATATAATAAACCATAAAATATTTATCAAATAAAAAGTATTGCATAGTAATAAATGAAAAGTTAATAAAACTATACTTTAAAATAAAATCTATGTTTAAATCATGATTTTTCTTACATGTTTAATACAGTTTTTTTCTATTGGTTAATTATCGTGCTCAGCTAAGGATAACATTAAATGAATATTGAAACAAAACAGTATATTTTGCAGGTAGTTGAAATGCGTAGGAAGAAAATAGATAAATGCAACAAAACATATTCATAGAAAATAATCAATTGTGTCATTTATAAAATGCTACACAATATTTTTACTTTTATTCTTAATATTGACAGTCAAATGTTGTTGTAAAACATGAAGTTTCTTTTTAATTGTAGTAGTTTTTTAGAGATTTTTCTAATATTTTCTACATTGAATGCCACCAATACGAGTTAATTTTAAAGAAACGACATTTTAATTGAATGTAACTTAAAAATACTACCTCTGACAATAAAGTCCGTTGAATAGTCCTATAACATTAATGTAGATGAAATATTAAAAAAAGTTACCATACCATCCTTCGAAATAGTCACCTCTCTTAAATATGCATCACTGAGAACTGCTACACATGTCCTAGGAAATTTGCAAGAAGAATTCTTTTGGCATTGAGTTCAAAAGCTTTGTCACGTTATGTTGGATGTCAGCAATATGGTCAAATGTATTTCAAAGAGAGTTTGAGTCGTAGAAATTGGAAGAAGTCTCGAGTATTGAGATATGGCGAGTATCGTTGCTGTTCAATTTGCACTACCCTTCATGAATTTCTTTTTTTGTCTTGCAAAGCTTAAAATCGAACTTTAAACTGATCTCTTGTTCGTTCATTTTCCTGTTCTCAGTTAAGAGCCAACACACTGAACAAGCACTTTGTAAAGCTTGTCTTACAGAGAACAAAAACGACGCTCAACTGAACAACGATGGGGGAAGATGGTCAATACTTGCCTCTATGCAGGCGCAGCGTTTTGTTTCCCCAGTGTTGCCAGATCGGCCGTTATGAATTCATTCACCGAACTTTTTTGTCAGAGGTAGTAGATATCTATTTAAAAAAATAATAATAACAGCTTTGTAAGTAACCGCAAAATACTGTGAAATTCAAACTATTTTTCAAACCTTTTGGATATATTCCGTAAAATTAAAACTTAATAGTATATTTTTAAATATTAATATTTTACGAACTTTAAGTCCCTTAGAAATATAAACAAAAAATACTAACATAATGATACACTTTCTGAAAAATATCGTATAAAAAATGGGAAATTATAAATTAAATAAAAAAAAAATAATTTAAAAACATATGCATGCAAAATTGTCATTTTCCCACCAATAACATTTAAGTAATAAAAAGCAATCTCAAATGTTTAAAATCACAATAATTACATCTAATTTATCGCGAACAAAACCAAAACAGGATATGGAGCTTTTCTTGACATAACCTGTCAACAAATTTAATTAGCTGCATCGCAACGCCACAGTAAAATTCTCTGTAATGAAAACAAAAATCCTCTGTAATGAAAAATGTTCTTAGATGTATCATATTAATATAATATTTCTCAATAGATAAAATTGATGAAATTTTCAAAACTAAGAAGATTTTTATGAAAAAATTTTGTTTTCTATCGTAAATTGCAGTGGCATTTGTATTATTTAATACATGATTAAATGTTTTTCATGCCAAAAAATTAATTATTTTAAGCATTTTAAACATTATGATATTTATGTTTAGACATTTTACATATGCAGTAATTACCACCTTCAATTGCGTTTTGTAAGAAATATATATATATATATATATATATATATATATATATATATATATATATATATATATATATATATATATATATATATATATATATATATATATATATATATATATATATATACAAAGTATCCAGTAAATGACTGACCCATTTTGAAAGTAAATAACAAAAAATATAATAATAATAATAAAATAAAATAAACGGTTTGAGATTTAAAAAAAAAAAAAAAATGTGCGGTTTACTGCATTCTTATCGGAAATTCAATAAATTTTTAGACATGTATTGTCTTAAAATAGTTCAAATTTCGTCCAACAGATGACAGTGGTGGAGGCAACACTCTGTCGAAATTCAGATATTACTCCAGATTTTATACGTATGACATTTTCGGCCCATTTCGCAGAGTCTAATATCAGGCAACATATTGAATCGACTCTCCACTCACCTGCAGAAATAGATTTTGTTGTATAGTAAAAGATTTATATTAATATTAATAATTGAAAAATGTCTATTATACGTAATAAAAATCAATTAAAATTTATAAGAATTGACTTTTCACACATGTACCATAAATAAATTGTATTCAAAAACATTTTTGCAACCGGTTAGTTGATTCTTTTTTTACGAACAATAAATTAAAAGTGAAATCTGTTAAGGGAGACCCGAACCCCATTTTCGGCCAAAAATCATCAAAAGTTCAAAAATGTTTTTTATCTCAGAAAACGATAAAATACATATTTGCGAATATCCATGCAAAACTTCAGAACTCGGGGACACTTGGAACAGGTAGAAAATGAGCTTTTTAAATTGTACTCACTATAGAGTTTAAAAGACTAGCGGCCATTTGAAACGTGTTTTCCTGAAAATGACTTTTTTCATATTTTGCCTAAGTACAAAGTACTAAGGCTCAGTGGTAAAATGATTTAGAAACAAAGTGTTTATGTTTTTAGAATCTTAAAAAAAATTTGCAACAAAAGTAAGGAGAGATATATTTTTTAACTGTTTCTGAAATTTTTACATAAATTGGTAAACATGAAAATTATAACGAATTTAAAGAAATTTACCATGCGTATTTTTTTTTTTAGCCAATTAAAATAGAAAATTGAAAATATCTCTGCTTAGTTCTTTTCTATATACTATAATACTATTTAAGAAATTTAATAATGCCAAAATATTGAAAATTGAATGAGGAGTAGTAATTTTAAAAAGTGTATTTTTCGACCAAAAAAAGTCATAAAAATCGACATAAAAAAACATACTTTTTAATATAAAAATAATTTTTTTGCTAATTATTCCTTACAAAAAGATTCTTAAATAGTATACCAAAATTCATTACTTTAAAATCATATATAAAATTTTGGGTTTTTTCTTACGGGTCTTCCTTTAAGTGGCTAACACTGTGGTACGGAAATAGTGTTGGCAAGTTCCCTGTCTACAAAAAAAGCGGAACAGTGACTTATAATAATAATAAGGCACATAAAAATATAATAAACCTTAGAATGCAGGAATTGGTTTATAACAAATCTTGTTTTAAACGTAAAAAATATTGATTTCGACGGAGAAAGTAACATACAAAACTACCTGCTAAGACGGAAACGAAATATTGTTCATTTTTTCGAAAACCGAATCTCGTGGCTTTTGTAATAAAATTTTCAGATATGTTAAATATCAAAATATAAATATAACGTACGGAAACGTTATATTTATATTTTGATATTTAACTTATAATTTAAATAAACGAAATATTTTTCATTTCGGTTTGCGGAAAAATGAAAAATATTTCGTTTTAGACAGGTTTTTGTCTTAGCGTGTAGTTTCGTATGTTACTTTCTCCGCCGTGATCAATAATTTTTAACGTTTAAGACAGGATTTGTTATACACGAAATATAGACGAGCCTTTATACGGTGGTTAATATTTTTTTGTGTCGATATATATGTCACTGTTCCGCTTTTATTTTAAACAGAAAAATTGCCACCAATATTTGCGTATCACTATTTTAACTTCTAGTTTCACTACACGGCGTACAGGCAACAAGAGTTTACTTGATCTATCTCTTAAAGTTTTTTAACATCACTAGTTTTTAAATACAATTTCATAATATTTAATAAGAGATATGTTTAGATTAAATATTAAGATTTTTTTAACTTAAAAAGCGGTGTTTATAATCTATTTTCAATTTATTACACATTAAAAGAGAATCAGTTAACCGTTTACAAAAACATTTTTAACACAATTTACTTATAGTAAACGTGTGAAGAGTGAATGCTCATTAAAAAGTATGTTTTGTTGGTTTTTATTAAGGAAAGGAGACACTATTCAATCATAAAAAAATTTTTAACATCTTTTCCTCCAAAAAACTCTATTCATCTTGATGAGTGGAGAGTCGATACAAGATGTAGACTGAGATTTGAGTCTGTGAAATTAACCGAAAAACTCATGCATATAACGCTAGAGTAATGTCTGCATTTCGACAGCCTGTTGCGGCCACCAGTGCCATCTGTTGGCCGAATTTTGAACTATTCTACAAAAGTGTATGTCTAAATATTTATTGATTTTCTAATAACAATGCAGAAAACCGCGCATTTTTATCTCAAACCGTTTTACTGTTATTTACATTCAAAATGGATCAGTCTTTTATTGGACACACTATATATGTACAGGGTGATTACAATTAAAGTTCGAGTTTCAAAACGCTCTAAAAAGTGAACCACTCGTTAGAATGGTGTCAAACTTTAACGGCGTATTATTGAAGAAAGGGAAAGAACATGAACCAAAAAAAGTTCCAAATTTTAGCAACAGATGGCGCTGTAAGCATCAGAATTTCGACTACAAAGGACAAATCCTAAAACAACGGCTAAGACGTAAGTTACACGATATAAACCAACTGTATTGTTCAGTGTGCATGATTGTACGCGTGTGATACTGTTAGTTACGTAAGCCCGCCCACCACGGCAAGGTCGTACCACATCGGATGGGAAAAATAAGCGAACCACTCGTTAGAATGGTGTCAAAATTTAACGGCGTATTATTGAAGAAAGGGGAAAGAACATGAACCAAAAAAAGTTCCAAATTTTAGCGACAGATGGCGCTGTAAGCATCAGAATTTCGACTACAAAGGACAAATCGTAAAACAACGGCTAAGGCATAAGTTACACGATATAAACCAACTGTATTGTTCAGTGTGCATGACTGTACGCGTGTGATACTGTTAGTTACGTAAGCCCGTCCACCACGGCAAGGTCGTACCACATCGGATGGGAAAAACCGGTTTTTAATTGTCTTGAGGCCAAAAACCGCATAAAAAGCATCCATCTAACTGGTTTTTAATTGTCCTGAGGCAAAAAACGGCATAAAAAGCATCCATCCAATCGGTTTTTAAGTTTGGCGAGACTGACGCAAATCATGTTCAATATGCTGTCCGCCGTTGTGGGCAACAAGATTAAATCGGGAAACAACATGTTCCACAACGATCAAAGTGTATCCGGGATGAAGTTCAGAATGCGTTGCGCAATGCGTGTCTTTAATTCAGCTACGTTGGCAATCGGAGTACTGAACACAATATCTTTCAGATAACCCCACAGCCAGAAATCACACGGATTAAGATCAGGTGATCAGGCCGACCAGGCTGTAGGGAAATGACGACTGATAATTCTAGCATTTCCGAAATGCCGCCTCAATAACTGCTTCATTCGATTTGCAATGTGCGGAGGAGCGCCATCTTGCATAAAAATTATACTATCCAGACATTCACGCTGTTGCAGAGCTGGAATGACGTCATTACGCAAAAGAGACTCATAGCGCTGACCTTTGACGGTAACGGTAACAGGACCTAAAGCACCCGTCTCCTCGAAAAAATACGGCCCTATGATAAATGATGCCGTAAATCCGCACCACACAGTGACCTTTGCAGGATTAAGTGGTACTGGGTTCGTTGCGAGTGGATTTTCTATTGCCCATATTCGGCAATTCTGTGTATTGACATATCCCATCAGGTGGAAATGGGCTTCGTCTGTCCACAGAATTTTCCGCGGCCAATCATTGTCCACTTTCATGCGAGCGAGAAATTCCAAAGCAAAACGCTCTCTTCCTGGCAGGTCAGAAGGGAACAACTCCTGCACATGGGAAATTTTATACGTATAGCATTGCAAGATGTTTCGTAGAATGTTATGTACCGTGCTCACAGGCCTGTTCAATGTTCTGGCAATTCTCCGTGCACTGCATGGTCTCTCAACACCGCCAGACTTCCTGAACCGCTGTGGACACTTCTTTAACTACCTCCGAATCACATCTTTTCCTTCCTCTATCAGACTGCACATCAAACAAACCTGTATTTTCGAATTTTTGCATCATTTTCACCAGACCTCTGACAGTCATCGGTCCAGCGCCTTTTTTCATACCCTTGAGAGTCCTGAACTTCTGCAGAGCCAATGGTGCAGAATCACCGTTCTTGTAATAAAGCTTTACAAGCAGAATACGATCCTTCATTGAGACACTCATGGCCAACGTCTGAGAAGCGAAGTGAGGAAACGCCGTTTACCCTACGCTTTTATAACACCTGAAATTGTCGTGCGCATTCCAGGTATTTTAATTTACATATACTGACGCTTACAGTGCCATCTGTCACTCAAATTGGGAACTTTTTTTTGGTTCATGTTCTTTCTACCTTCTTCAATAATACGCTGTTAAATTTTGACTCCATTTTAAAGAGTGGTTCGCTTTTTAGAGCGTTTTGAAACTCGGACTTTAATTATAATCACCCTGTATATACAGGGTGATTCTAATTTTTTTTTTACAATAAAAGGGGGTTGATAGTACACATCAAGGCAAACAATATTAAATAGGAGACCAAGGGTCCAAAATGTTTTTCAAAGGAGATAGCCGCCATTAAAGTTTAGGGATCAAAATTTCAAATAAACATAAAAAACGGAAAAATCAGTTGTTTGATTTGCGGTTTTCACTAAAATTATTCTTTATGCAGGCATTTTCTTAAAATTAAATTATAAAGATAAATTTCAAAAAATACCGATAGAGGGCGCTTTAAACTTTGCAGTAACGAACAACTATTTTTACCGGTATTTTTTGCATCTCATTAAGTGTTTTCGTAAGCATAAACACAAACTTAAATTTTGAGCTCAAAATCTGAAAGCTGGAAGTAGTTAAATAGCAAAAATTGAACTGTGTACAGAGGGTTCAAATTTCAAATGATTTAAAAAAACGGAGAAATTGGTTCATTGATTTGTGGTTTTCACTAAAACTATCCTTTATGTTGATATTTTCTTAAAAATAAATTATAAAAATAAAATTAAAAAAAAGTCGATAGAGGGCGCTTTAGACTTTGGAGTAACGAACAACTATTTTTTTGCATCTCATTAAACGTTTTCAGAAGCTTAGACGTAAATTTTGAGTTCAAAATCTGAATAGTAGGGAGTGGTTAAGTAGCACAAACTGAACTGTGTTTAAGGGGGGGAGAAGGTTCAAATCTCAAATAATTATAGAAAATGGAAAAATTGGTCGATTCATTTGCGGTTTAAAATAAAAGTAGTCTTTAAGTCAGTATCTTTTTGAAAATAAATTTTAAAGATAAATTTCAAAAAATGCCGATAGAGGGCGCTTTAGACTTTGGAGTAACGAAAAACTAATTTAATCATTATTTTTTGGCTCTAATTAAATGCTTGCAAAATCTTTTTAAATGTTTTCGGAAGCTTAGATTTAAACTTAAATTTTGAGCTCAAATTCTGAATCGTTATGAGGTGTTAAGAAGCGCACACTGAAGTGTGTTCAGGAGTTGAAATTTAACCCTCCTTCCTCCTCGAACACAATTCAAATTTTTCGCTACTTAAACACTCCCAACGATTCTGAATTTGAGCCCAAAATTTAAGTCTATGCATTTGAAAGCATTTAATGTGATAAAAAAAAATAACAGTTAAAAATAGTTGTACGCTACTCCAAAGTCTAAGGCGCCCTGCATCGGCATTTTGTGAAATTTATCTTTAAAATTTATTGGTTAAAATTGGTTATTTAAAAATTATTTTTAGCGAAAACCGCAAATGAATCGACCAATTTTTCCATTTTTTTACAATCATTTGGAATTTGAACCCTCTGCACACAGCTAGGTTTGTCTACTTAACCACTCCCAGATATTCAGATTTTGAGCTCAAAATTTAAGTTCAAGTCTAAGCTTACGAAAGCATTTAATAAGATGGATAAAATAACGCCAAAAAAGAGTTGTTCGTTACTTCAAAGTCCGAAACGCCCTCTATCGGCATTTTTTGAAATCTATCTTAGTAATTTATCTTCACGAAAATACCTAAATAAATAATAGTTTTAGGGAAAACCGCAAATCAATCGACCAATTTTTCGGTTTTTTTATAATCCTTTGAAATTTGAACCCTCTGAACACAACTCAGTTTGTATTACTTAACCACTCCCAACTATTCAGATTTTGAGCTCAAAATTTAAGTTTAAGTCTAAGCTTACGAAAACATTTAATGAGATGCAAAAATTACCGGCAAAAAACAGTTGTTCGTTACTCCAAAGTCTAATGCGCCCACTATCGGCATTTTTTGAAAATTATCATTATAATATAATTTCAAGAATTGGCCGACATAAAGAATAATTTTAGTGAAAACTGCAAATCAATCGACCGATTTTTCCGTTTTTTATGTTTATTTGAAATTTTGTTCCCTAAACATAAATGGCGGTTATCTCCTTTGGAAACGGTTTTGGACCCTTGGTCTCCTATTTAATATTGTTTGTCTTGATGTGTACTATCACCCCTCTTTTATCGTAAAAAAAATTTAGAATCACCCTGTGTATGTATATATATATATATATACATATATATATGTGCGTGTGTGTGTGTATGTAAGTATAGATATACACACACATATATATAAAACCATTAATTGTATTACAACATATGATCTGTTACTATACATATACATATATACAGGGTGTATCTAAACTACTGGGCAAAACTTTAAGGGGTGATAGTACAAATCAAGACAAATAATATTATATGGAAAACTAAGGGTCCCAAACGTCTTCCGAAGGAGATAGGCGCCATCAAAGTTTAGGGTCCAAAATTTGAAATGATTATAAAAAACGGGGAAATTGGTCGATTCGTTTGCGGTTTTCACTAAAACTATTCTTTATGTCAGTATTGTCTTGAAAATAAATTATAAAGATAAATTTTAAAAAATGACGATAGAGGGCGCTTTAGACTTTGGAGTAACGAACAACTATTTTTTACCGTTATTCTTTGCATCTCATTAATTTTTTTATAAGTTTAGACATAAACTTAAATTTTGAGCTCAAAATCTGTGGATAAGAAGCGCAAACTGAACTGTGTTCAATGGGAGTCGGTAGGTTCAAATTTCAAATGATTATAAAAAACAGAAAAATTGGTCAATTGATTTGCGGTTTTCACTAAAATTATCCTTTATGTCAGTATTGTCTTCAAAATAAATTATACAGATAAATTTAAAAAAATGTCGATACAGGGCGCTTTAGACTTTGGAGTAACGCAGCACTATTTTTTACCGTTATTTTTTGCATCTCATTAAGTTTTTTTAGAAGCTTAGACATAAACTTAAATTTTGAGTTGAAAATCTGAATCGTTGAGAGTGGTTAAGTAGCGCAAACTGAACTGTGTGGGGAGGGGGTTCAAATTTCAAATGATTATAAAGAACGGAAAAATTGGTCGATTCTTTTGCGGTTTACTCTAAAACCATTCTTTATGTCAGTATTTCATTGAAAATAAATTTTAAAGATGAATTTCAAAGAATTCCGTTAGAGGGCGCCTTAAACTTTAGAGTAACCAACAAAAATTTTTAACTGTTATTTTTTTGTATCTAATTAAATGCTTGCAAAAGCTTAGACTTAAATTTTGAGCTCAAATTCTGAATCGTTGGAAGGGGTTAAGGAGTGCAAACTGAACTGTGTTCAGGAGTTGAAATGTTACCCTGCCCACCCTACGAACGCAGTTCAATTTTTCGCCACTTAATTACTCACAACGATTCAGATTATGAGCTCAAAATTTAATTCTAAGCTTTTAAAACATTTATTTAGATTTAAAAAAAAACTCTTAAAAGTAGTTGTTGGTTACTCTAAAGTTTAAGGCGCCCTCTAACGGAATTTTTTGAAATTTATCTTTAAAATTTATTTTCAAGGAAATACTGACATAAAGAATGGTTTTAGATTAAACCGCAAACAAATCGACCATTTTTTTTGTTTTTTATAATCATTCGAAATTTGAACCTCCCCACTCCCATTGAACACAGTTCAGTTTGCGCTACGTAACCACTCTCAACGATTTAGATTTTCAGCCCAAAATTTAAGTTTATGTCTAAGCTTCTAAAACAATTTAATGAGATGCAAAAAATAACGGTAAAAATAGTTGTATGTTACTCCAAAGTCAAAAGCGCCCTCTATCGACATTTTTAAAAATTTATCTGTATAATTTATTTTTAAGACAATACTGACATAAAGAATAATTTTAGTGAAAACCGCAAATCAATTGACCAATTTTTCCGTTTTTTATAATCATTTGAAATTTGAACCTACCCACTCCCATTGAACACAATTCAGTTAGCGCTTCTTAACCACAGATTTTAAGCTCAAAATTTAAGTTTATGTCTAAACTTCTAAAAAAAATTAATGAGATGCAAAAAATAGCGGTAAAAAATAGTTTTTCGTTACTCCAAAGTTTTAAGCGCCCTCTATCGTCATTTTTTGAAATTTATCTTTATAATTTATTTTCAAGACAATATTGACATAAAGAATAGCTTTAGTGAAAACCGCAAACGAATCGACCAATTTTCCCGTTTTTTATAATCATTTCAAATTTTGGACCCTAAACTTTGACGGCGCCTATTTCCTTCGGAAGACGTTTGGGACCTTTAGTTTCCCATATAATATTATTTGTCTTGATGTGTACTATCACCCCTTAAAGTTTTGCCCAGTAGTTTAGATACACCCTGTATATATATATACATATGAGTGTGTGTGTGTGTATTATCGTAAAGTTGTCCGATATTTTTATATTTACATGCAAAGATATTTTACGTAATTTTCCCTAATTTAATAAGTAATACCACGAAGATAATGATGTCTGTTAGGCCGTATATTCTCATTCTGTTAACAGAGCTAAAAAAATTACATGGTAGAAAAAAATCTAAAACTGATACTTGTAAATTTAATTATTCCCTTATGTAAGAATTTAAGCTGTTGTTTTAGATGCACAAAACAAGAAAAAAATACGTATATCCATATAGGACGGAAGACAAAGTTACTTAATGAGGTGATGAAATTGTGGAACAGTTAGTATTACAAGGAAAAAAGGATTTCTTTTCCTCGATAGTTTTTTTCTTTTTTCTTTCTTTTTCTTTTTCTTTTTCTTTTTTTTCTTTTTTTTTTTTTGTTTATTTATCACAAAAAATTCCTGATTACGATGCGTTTTTAATTATGTTGTAACAAAAAAAGATTAGATAAGGTGAATATTTTCTTTTGGAGATTTTAAAAGAAAAAAAGTTAATAATTTTGATGAAAAGGTAAATGTTGTATTTCTTATAAATTGTAAAAAAAATCAAGTTATCAATATTTTTTATCTTTTCAACTTTTTTAGTTTTTTCTTAATATTGTAGAAGCTATACAATAATTCATATCTCTATAATTAACTGCATTTAAAAGGGAAATTAAGCTGCATTATATAAATAAAGAATGTTGTATTTTTCATAGAAAACAATAGATAACACATTTAAAAAACTACTTAGTTCTCATTTTTGTGTATTGTTATCATCTCAAGCCGAATAAGCATGTGATAAATAAATATGTATTTTAAATAAAAAAAACACTTTTATTTTAGAATTTTTTTCTACTATTGATTTTCAAAAAATTTTAACCATTTTCAAAATAGTTGTTTCTGTAGGTCGAGAATAGAGATATTTGAAACATATATGAATCTTTTTGATGTCAGGATTTCATTAATTTTCTGATTGACACATGTTTAATGTTAAGAATTGGAATACGTCTGTCAGCTAAATTTCGAAAAGTGAGAACCCGCGAGAGGAAATTTGGGAGACAATTGCGAGAGTTGTATAACATGAAATAATGGTCAGACAGCCTTGAAATGCTATATCACATGTCAGGTGTAGGCAAAATTTAGAAAAAATTTCCCATACTGCTAACTGTCTAGCCCTCTATAATAGGCCCTTTGTGGTGAGGAAAATTACACCGCATTACACGGTACGCGAAAGATAGTGGTTAGTGTAAATAAAGTAATATTAAGATAATATCCCAATCCGCGTTGTGAAAGATTGTACTGGATATTACCAAAAAAAATTGTTTTCTTTTAAACTTATCAATAATTTAAATAAAGGAAAATCGCAATAGCTCAAACTCAAATTTATTTAACGTTTAAATTTGCAAATCAGGATTTTAAAGTGGTAATATGAATATAAACAATAACTGTCTTCCAAAAAAAATTAATTTTATTAATCAAGAATCTGGATCTATTAAATTACTTAAAGAGAAATAAAGAAAAGAAAATATCAAAGAAAACAAGGATATCTATGTACATACCAATATTTATTTCAAAACAACAAATTATATTCAGAATACAATAATAAAATAACATTTCAAAATATCAATTTCATAATTAGCAACACAATGAGATAACACCACTCGAAAATGTATTCATTTCATAATAATATTTTTTTCTAAAGTTTTATGTTATTATAAACCTACACAATTTTCTCACAGCACAACTAAAAAGGCATAGCCTAAGTTTTCCCTATTATTCACTTTTCTTCTTTTTTATTTTATTTTATTTTATTTTATCTTATTTTATTTTATTTTTTTAATTCCTTATTTAAATTTCAAGTAAAAAAAAATAATTTCCATATTAAAGAAATTTCTCTTTATATATATGTATAAAATCGGCTAAAACATAATTTCTAAAAAAAAAAGGTAACATCACAAGAGTAAGATTAAATTGCTCACCATTGTTGAACAGCTGGCAGCTAAATCCACAGAAGGTCTGTCGAAACAAATAACTTGTAGCACTCTCACGCAGCACAATTGAAGTCTCGTAATTCATAACTTTCCGTTAAAATTCATGGCAGTAATTAAAATGTTCACAGCAATCTCGTACATCACATCTGAAGTCGCACGAGTCATAATTGTCCATTATAATGCATGGCAGTAATTAAAAATGTTCACAGCAATTTCGTACATCGCATCTGAAGTCGCACGAGTCATAATTGTCCATTATAATGCATGGCAGTAATTAAAAATGTTCACAGCAATCTCGTACATCACATCTGAAGTCGCACGAGTCATAATTGTCCATTATAATGCATGGCAGTAATTAAAAATGTTCACAGCAATCTCGTACATCACATCTGAAGTCGCATTGTCCGCATGAGTCATAATTGTCCATTTGCAGACTCCATATTGTTTTTTTTTACTAAGTCCAAAGAAAAACGCTTAGACATCCGCATCGGAGTGGAATGATTTCTTTTTCGGAGTCCTTTCTTCATGACAACATACTGGGAGAACAAAAATACCTTCCGAATCTGCTAACTTCTAACTTCTGAGGTAGTTCTTTTTTTTCTTTGATTACTTCCAATCCCTTTTCTTTATATTATTGGTTTACTTGCAAACGTTTTCATTGGGGCAATTGTCCTTTCACTTCTTATTGGTCCCCTGTCCAAGTAGAAGGTTCACCCCTTTCGGCCACTAGAAAAAAACCTTTTTTTTCTTCCCACGGGTTGCAGAAACTCATCAGACCCCTGTCCGAGTCCTCCCTCCTGTGGGCGTTCACGGCTGTAAATTCTGTTATTGTTGGCTCCTGCGCGTAATGTCAAAGTTGGAGACAGTCTGGGTTTTTTACAACTTTGCTATTATCATTATCTGACGTTTGTATGGTGAGCAATTGACATTACACTTGAGTGTTCCTTGTTACAACCGTTCGTTCCCACCGAACGTTCTAGAGTCATAAAGTTTGTAGCTTTAATTACAAAAAAAAATAGCCTTCATCTTTTCCTGAAACCTAAAGTTATTATTACTACCTGAAAGAATGAAACGAACTTAAAATGGATATTAGTGAATAAAATAAATTTAAAACTTTACTTTAATTAATGATTCTTTTTTTATACAAATATTTATGTATTTTTGCTTTAGTTATGCTAAATCATTTTTTATATGTACATATTTATTCTAGAAATGTTGTGACGATTCGTCACTACATGCTATCTCCCCTTTGATTAAGAAAAAAAACATCCTATACAAGACAAACTAAAATATATACACAAATATATCAAAGTAATACAAAATTCTAAAATAATATACATGATATTATCTATGGTTGAGAAATATAATCTTCCAAATGTGGTGTTATTGAAAAAATAATATCCAAATATGTATATAAACGTATTCGTTATAGGAATAGCTATATTTTCTATATTTTCCTTTTTCTTTTTTTTAAATTATATATATGTATACATATATACATCTGTATTATAGCGTTCCAGAAATGGGTGTGTATTTTACATGGAATGTTCTATATTTCTACGAACTATGCCTATGAATGAAACAAACTTCCCCAACTAGCAAAATTTTGAAAGTTTACTAATCTGAAATAAGAGAAAAATTTCTCCGAAACTTCTCTTTTTTTTTTTTTTTTTTTTTTTTTTGAATCGTAAAAAGTGTTTTTGTTATTTTCATCAACAATATTTGAGAGAAAAAAAAACTTCATCCTAAATCACTTCTTATTTCCCTTTCTTTTCCTTTTCTTTTTTTTTTACATACATTCATCTATGTCGTATATTAAATTTTTGTCACTGAAACGTTCTCTCACTTGAATTCTTTTTAATTGACTGTCTATTTATTTTTTCCTCACTGGCTTTATTAATATTTTTATTAGATTATTGTGTCTGGTTGTTATGTAACCGCTTTTATACATATTGTTACTTTCTCCATCGTATGAGAGTTGTGAAAAATTAATTACATTTATTTTATTTAGATATTTTATTTATTTATTTTTATTTAAGTATTTTATTTATTTCTTTTTTTAGAACGTATGAGTATTTTAGAGATTGCAATTAATAGTTTCTTTATGTATTTCAAACTTTATTCTAATCTAATTTTATTGCTATATTAATTAATGAGATATGATTATGTATATAAAATCTTTATGACTAATATATTTTCTGTGGACAATCTCATTTACATATAATCTCAAGAAAAAATATCTTTTGTACAATGCAAACTATCGACCAGCAATAAAAATTTGCATCCCGGACAGTACGAAATATATATTTCCGATGATATTATAATATAGCCCTTTTTTTATATCTATATGTTGTAATAAATATTTTATTTTATTCTGTTTTATTTAGTTATTTAACTGTTATTATTGTTCATAGTGTTTTAAAATCCATTTTTACGCTGAATATTAATAAAAAGATTAATCAGCCATGAATTATCCAGTTTTATTTTACCCTTTTCTTTTTAATCATATATTTATTAATCATGTGAGACCATGAGGAAAAAAAAATTAACGTTTAGTTTTGTATTAGAGATATTTCTTTTTGTACATAAAAGTCGAACATTTTTAGAAGTCATTAGCATTTAATTGTAAAAGTTTATAATTTAAGCCAATATGTTCAATGAATTATGATTATTATTTATTTATTTATTTATTTATTTATTTATTTATTTTAGAAAACTTTGACAGTTTCAGTAGACAAGTGAATCAGTTTTAATGAATCATTTGAATTATACTTTTTTATTTATTTATTTATTTTATTTTTATTTATTTATTTATTTATTTACGTATTTGTGTTCTCTAACGAATGATTATTTGTTTTAGTTTTGCTTGCCATATTGAGCGCAAATAATTTAGAAATATGAATTCTAATATGCTTTAGATCTGGTCTATCTTTGTTTTTAATGAGATAGTTGTCATTCCTGAAAATTCTCTCAACATAATATGGGCCTGAAAATTTTTGGTGTAACGCTTTAGGTTTTATCAGCAGTTTTAAGTATACTTCATCGCCTAATTGTAACTCCTTGTGTTTTGCTTTTGAATTTTTATTTAATTCCCTATCTGCTATTTCCTGATTTTTGATAACCTGTTTTCTTATTTCGTGCATATGTTTTAATTTATTTTGAACGTATTTGCTATAAGAAGACATGTCATGTACTTCGAAGTTTGTGAAAGGCGTTTTTATTTCTTTTCCAAAAAATAACATGCTTGGAGAGAATTTTGTTATTCTATGTACAGTTGAGTTATGCATCAAAATAAAATATTGAAGTTTCGTATCCCATTCATAAGTTTTATTACACGTAGCTGCTATTGAAGCTTTTAAATACCTATTAATCCTTTCCGAAATGGATTGGCTTTCAGGGTGATAAATTGATGAGGGGATTAGTTCGATATTTAAATTTTTCATGTAATCTTTAAAATCCTTCGATTTGAAATAAGATCCATTATCAGTGGAAAAATATCTTGCTAATCCGAATGCACTAAAGTAACCATTGAGAGCATTGATTATGACCCTAGTGTCCGTCGATTTAAGTGGAAATGCTTGCAAGTAACGTGTGGCTGTGTCTATGACCGTCAGTAAAAATTTATTCCTATTTAAAGATGGAATTAAAGGTCCAATTATGTCACATACCAATCTTTGTGCTGGGAGGTAATTTTTATCCATTGTTTTAAAAGGAATTTTTATCGTTCTATGTTGTTTAAATGTGTTGCATGTTACGCATTTTGTACAGAATTGTTTTATCTCTTGATACATTCTGTACCAGAAAAATATCTCTTTTATAATACCATAAGTTTTTAAGAAAGCAAAATGTGGGACATGTGCACTGTTTAGAATATCTTCTTTTAAGCTCTGCGGTGCGATATATAATTCCGCATTATTTGAATTATGTGAATTTTTCAGAATTAATATCCCATCTTTATTTAAAGTATACTTTTCATATTTCTTTATTTTTTTGTTGTTGTTGTAAGGCCTCAATAATTTCTTTTAATTTCGGGTCATTTAATTGTTCTTTTTTTATATTATCTGTATTTAGCTTTTTATTTACCATGAAAAGGTGTTTGTTCAAATCATCTGCTATTGATAGAGCATGTACCGATCTACTGCAGAAATCAGCGGGATTATGGATACCTTAAATATGCGATACTTCAAAATCATAATCCTGTAATTTTAGTAACCATCTTGCTACAATCTCAGGCTGCTTTTCTAACTGTAAATGGTACGTTAATGCCTTTGAATCTGTTAGCAGAAAAAATTTTCGTCCTAATAGAATGTTTCTAAAATATGTTATGGTTTCGTAGATTGCCAAAAGTTCAATCTGCATGCTTGGATATTTCTTTTCTGAGTCTTTTAATTTTCTTCCCGTAAATTCGATTGGGATAATTTTATCTCCTTGTTTTTGTGCTAATATACCCGATGTTGCAATTTTCGATCCATCTGTAATTATATAGAATTCTTTACTAAAATCTGGGGGGTGAATAGTAGGTTGTTCCATTATAACTTTTTGTATTTTTTCAAATGATTCTTGTGCTTTGTCATTCCATTTGAATTTTGTTTTAGCTTTAGTGAGATCCGTCAGTGGCGCTATTATCTCCGCATAATTTTGTATAGTTGCTTTAAAATATGTGCATAATCCAATAAATGCTCTAACTGTTTTTTGAGATGTGGGTACTGCGAAGTTTGTTATTTTTTGGATATTTTTTTGTGAGGGCGCATATCCCTTTTCACTAATTTTGTATCCCAAAAAGTCTATTTCCGGCATGTATAATTTTAGTTTAGTCGGTTCAATTGTAAGATTAATTTTTTCTAATTGTTCTAATACTGCTTCTAGTATTATGTGCATTTGTTGTACATCATTTGAACCAATTATTATATCATCAATAAAGTATTGAATATTGTATTTTTTCTTTAAGTCTCCTAAAACTATATCAATTAAACGAGCAAATTGATTCGTAGAAATTTTTGTCCCAAAAGGCATCCTTGTTATTTGAAAATGGTTATTTTCCGTGATAAATGCTAACTTATACTTGTCCTGCTCATTTAATCTTATTTGAAAGAATGCAGAATGCAAATCTAAGACAGTGTATAATTTTTTCCCTGCCATATTTTGTAAAATCTCCTTTGTATTAGGTACTGGATATGGGTCGCTTTCTAACATATCATTGAGAGCTCTAAAATCTATAGCCGTCCTAAATTTAATTAAATTCTTATCATTTGTTTTTGACGTAGAATTTTTCTTTACGAAAATTACTGGGAAAGCATAACTTGAATTCGTGGGCTCTATGATACCTGCATCCAATAAATCCTGAATTTCTTTCTCCGCGATTTTTTTTACATCATGTGCTAACTTAAAGGGTTTCGTTTGTATTGGAAGGTCGTGCATTAGTTTAAAGTTCGGTTTTATTACATCTGTTTCTCCTAGCGTTTTATGTGATTTGCTGAAAGCAGTAGCGTGTCTCATTAAAATTGTCAGTACTTCCTTTTGTACCTTTGGTGTTAAGTGATCAACTTTAAAATCCTTCTCTGAAAGTTCTTTCTTTCTTAATTCTCTAATTTGTGTGATATTTAAGTTATTTACTTCGTAAATATTATCAGTATTTGATTTATTTATTTTTTTTTTTTATAAAAAAATTAATGGTAATTTTTCCCATTTCCTGATCTTTGTGAAGTCTCAAGTATTGTTTAGATTTATTTTGTACTAATATTGTGAATAAATTATTTTCGTTTTCCTTATTTTCATGAACTGAATTTTAGATTACTAATTTACTGTTGTTATATTTAGGTTGGAAAAAAATTGTTGTCCTTTTTTTAGTTTGCCGTCAAAAATTAAGTTCACTAACTTCGATTCTCTGGGTCTCAAAGTAATACTTTTCTCTACGAATACTCGTGTATTAATCTTCGGAATCTAAATTTACTGATAAGAGTGAATTTGTTTTGGTATTGTTTGAAACTCGTCATTTTGTTGTATCGGCTTAATTTCATTTACCTCAGTAATTTGATCTTCGTTAGAATTTAATTGTATAATTGAGTTATTGAGTTTAAAAGTATTATTTTCAAAATCCATAATTATTTTATTAATTTTTAAAAAATCGTATCCTAAAATAATTTTGTAATTACGATCAAATTCTTCTTTAGTTACATAAAATGTGCCATTTAATAAAGTGTTGTTAAATCTAAACTTAAATTTTACACAGTGTGTAAAAGGAATCGATTTATTTGATAAAGTTGTAATTTTTGAAGCGTTGGCTAAATATTTAATTTTTATATCTGTCTGTTTTATTTTTTCGAAGACCCCTGGGGATATTAAACTTATACTCGCCCCACTATCAATTAGGTTGGGTATAATTATATCTTTCTTTATTTTAAAATTCCATATTGGTAATTCATTGTTTTTACCCGAATTACAACTTGCAATTAATTTTTCTTTAATCATCTTTTCTTCGTTCTCATTTCTTCTTATCTCTGTCTTTTTTGTTTGTTTTTGTTTGATTATTTTTAGTTCCTTGTTTGCTTTATTTTTTATGTTATAACCCAGTTTTTTTCAATGATGTGGGACCTACGGGCTTGTATTTCTCTGAATTTTGTAAGTCCCCTTACCGGTTTAAATTACTTTGTCCTCTGTTCCTGTTATGATTTTGCCTACCCCTTCTGTCTCTGTTTTCATTTGGAAAGGTAATTGTGGGCTGAAGTTCCCTGTTTCTCTAATTATTTTGCGGCAAAAGATTTTGGCTATTTTGCATATCTGCAAAATTGTGATGCTGCCCTGTATATGCGATTTGTGTATTGTTTCCCAGTGTCGGGTCAAAATTTTGCATTGGAACCATATTTTGCATAATATAATTTCCATGATACATTTGATTAGGTCCTATCGGTGATTGGTGCAAATTTTTCCAATTTGGCATCTGATTTTGCATATCATTAAATCTAATTTGATTGTTATGAGATCTTGCAAAATCGAATGTTTGTGGTGCTTGAAAATGTTGCGCATAGCTTTGTGGAAATCTTGTAAAGCTTCTATAATTGTTATTTTGATTGTAATTCTTGTGAAATCTTGGCCTAACATTGTTTTGTGCTCCCCTCGGATGAAAAAAAGTCGCACTTTTTTGATTAAAATAACAATTTTGTGTCTGGTGATTGGACTTGTTGCATATATGACAAAAACTTTGTGTTATATGATTTATTTCCGCTTTGTTTTGTTCACTTTCGTTTTTGTCAATTTGTAAACTTTTTATTTGTTCTTTCAGCTGTTGTATCTCTGATTTTTGGTCTTGTGACATGCTAATAAGTGCCTCAAATAATTTATTTTCTCTTGTTTCCGTCAAATTATTTATTTCACCTGCACATTTACTGTTTAATGCACTTTCGATGTTTTTAGCTTTCTTTACCGCGTCTTCGAAATTTGTAGGTGGATATTTTTTTAATTCGAAAGAAATGTCCGGTCTTAGCGCTTCAAGATATTTTGTTAATTTTATAGTCTCTAATAGTTCTTTGGCTCCATTCTTTTGTTCATGACCTGATAAAGCAAGATATTTCTGTGCTTCTATATTGAACTTTTTTATAAATTTCAACTGAGCATCAGCAAAAGATATTTCTTTTTGGAATTGTTTTATCGCATTTTGTTTAACGGTTTTATAGTCTTGTGCTTTATGCAATTCATTTGTATTTCACATAACTTCTCTTGCTTGCCCTTTGAATTTTGATTTCGCCAATACCAATTTTATGTCGTCGGGAAATTGTGCCGCTACAGCTAACTCCTCAAATTCTTCAAAAAAATGTGTTATGTTTTGATCCGGTTTATCCTCAAAATTTTGTAATGAATTTATCAGAGTATCCACTCCAATAGTGAATGATTCCCTTTCGGGAGAAGCTCATCTTCCCTTTCTTCCTGTCATATTTATTTATCTATTTTGAAAATCTCTAACAGATTAATGTTTAATTGTTTTTCTTTAATTTTTTTTAACTTTTTTTAGCACTGTGAATTATTATGTACCGTACTCTCAAAATATAATTTTTTATCTAGGTATCGAAATTACACTCACATAAACAGAAAAGAGAAAAAAATATTTCATAGAAATTTCAAAATCCCCCTAACTATTTCTATAGATACACACAAATAATAATCACCAAATAAATTTTCAAAGTACAAATATATATATATATAAACAAATCTTTAGTAACAAAGGCTTTTTAAATAATGTGCTGTGAGCTAAACCCTTTCTCCTCAGTACGTATTCATTTCGTACGTATATTTATTAATTTTGTTCATTATTATCAATTTTTCTAGATATGCATAAAATATCAATTTTGTTTTACACAATATAGGTAAGTGACGTTTTGTTAGTAAAAGAAGAGAAACAGAAAATAGGTAATTAATGAGAAAAATTTATAATACTGAATATATATTTATATGTATAATTAAATGCAGAAAAAAAATTAAATTTTTAATCCTAAATGCAAATAAAACACCTGGTATTAACACCATTAAATTTTTAGTAATGTGGTGAGGAAAATTACACCGCATTACACGGTACGCGAAAGATAGTGGTTAGTGTAAATACAGTAATATTAAGATAATATCCCAATCCGCATTGTGAAAGATTGTACTGGATATTACCAAACAAAATTGTTTTTTTTAAACTTATCAATAATTTAAATAAAGGAAAATCGCAATAGCTCAGACTCAAACTTATTTAACGTTTAAATTTGCAAATCAGGATTTTAAAGAGGTAATATGAATGTAAACAATAACTGCTTCCAAAAAAAAATTAATTTTATTAATCAAGAATCTGGATCTATTAAATTACTTAAAGAGGAATAAAGAAAAGAAAATATCAAAGAAAACAAGGATATCTATGTACACACCAATATTTATTATAAAACAATAAATTATATTCAGAATACAATAATAAAATACAATTTCAAAATATCAATTTCATAATTTGCAACACAATGAGATAACACCACTCGAAAATGTATTTATTTCATAATAATATTTTTTCTTAAGTTTTATGTTATTATAAACCTACACAATTTTCTCACAGCACAACTAAAAAGGCATAGCCTAAGTTTTCCCTATTATTCACTTTTCTTCTTTATTTTATTTTATTTTATCTTATTTTATTTTATTTTTTCATTCCTTATTTAAATTTCAAGTAAAAAAAAAATAATTTCCATATTAAAGAAATTTCTCTTTATATATATGTATAAAATCGGCTAAAAGATAATTTCTAAAAAAAGGTAACACCACAAGAGTAAGATTAAATTGCTCACCATTGTTGAACAGCTGGCAGCTAAATCCACCGAAGGTCCGTCGAAACAAATAACTTGTAGCACTCTCACGCAGCACAATTGAAGTCTCGTAATTCATAACTGTCCGTTAAAATGCATGGCAGTAATTAAAATGTTCACAGCAATCTCGTACATCACATCTGAAGTCGCACGAGTCATAATTGTCCATTATAATGCATGGCAGTAATTAAAAATTTTCACAGCAATCTCGTACATCACATCTGAAGTCGCACGAGTCATAATTGTCCATTATAATGCATGGCAGTAATTAAAAATGTTCACAGCAATCTCGTACATCACATCTGAAGTCGCATGAGTCATAATTGTCCATTTGCAAACTCCATATTTTTTTTTTTTTTTTTTTTTTTTTACCAAGTCCAAAACAAAACGCTTAGACATCCGCATCGGAGTGGAATGATTTCTTTTTCGGAGTCCTTTCTTCATGACAACATACTGGGAGAACAAAAATACCTTCCGAATCTGCTAACTTCTAACTTCTGAGGTAGTTCTTTTATTTTCTTTGATTACTTCCAATCCCTTTTCTTTATATTATTGGTTTACTTGCAAACGTTTTCATTGGGGCAATTGTCCTTTCACTTCTCATTGGTCCCCTGTCCAAGTAGAGCTTCACCCCTTTTGGCCACTAGAAAAAAAACATTTTTTTTCTTCCCACGGGTTGCAGAAACTCATCAGACCCCTGTCCGAGTCCTCCCTCCTGTGGGCGTTCACTGCTGTAAATTCTTTTATTGTTGGCTCCTGCGCGTAATGGCAAAGTTGGAGACAGTCTGGGTTTTTTACAACTTTGCTATTATCATTATCTGACGTTTTTATGGTGAGCAATTGAAATTTCACCTGGGTGTTCCTTGTTACAACCGTTCGTTCCCACCGAACGTTCTAGAGTCATAAAGTTTATAGCTTTAATTACAAAAAAATAGCCTTCATCTTTTCCAGAAACCTAAAGTTATTATTACTACCTGAAAGAATGAAACGAACTTAAAATGGATATTAGTGAATAAAATAAATTTAAAACTGTAATTAATGATTCTTTTTTATATATACAAATATTTATGTATTTTCGCTTTAGTTGTGCTAAATCATTTTTTATATGTACATATTTATTCTAGCAATGCTATGACGATTGGTCACTACACCCTTCCACCCCCCTTGAAAATACCATGTATGATAAATTGTATGAGCATGTAGAAAGGCTCATAGTGTGAAAGAGTGACCTGATTTCTTATCGATGAAATGTCATATGAAGGTTCTAAAAATCTTAGGAATTTTTTACCTCCACTTTTGCTTACCGGTGTTTTATTTTAAAAAATCGTTGATATATGTGTTTATTTATTTTTTAATGCATTGTTTTTTTGGCGTTTCACAGTTTTACTGAAAACGACTGCTGAGGTCTTGCGAAATGTCCTAAATTCTCTACCACCATTTACCTCTTTTACTGAGGAGTATTTTCTAAAGTGAAATACGTGTTTAATTATTTTTTAGTAGATTTTTTTTCTGTAATTTCACGCTCCTATTTTAAACGGTTGCTGAGATGTAGCAAGATGTTCCAGAATTTCCGACCTCTCGTTTGATTCTCTTTACTGAAGGGATTTTTGTGCGCATTTGCATCATAAGAACTATATTCTCCCCACTTTTAATGCTTATATGTCAATAGTTTGTTCTGTGTAAAGATTATCAGTCAGTCAGGACAAACTATTATACATATATGTGACAATTAAAGTTAGGGGGGCAGAAACATCATCGCCTGGTTTCCCTTACTCCGCACAGAAGTCATGGCCAGTGAGAAAAAAACAAAATAAAAAATGTAGAAGGTCAAAATAATCACTCCTTGGCTGCTGCATGTCCATTTTATTAAACTGTAGCTATAACAGAGGGAAAGAGAGGGACAGAACCGAAACATCCAAAAAATATTCCTCTTTTAAATCTAAAAAGAAAATTCTAGAACATTCTCTAACCTCAAACCATCATTCTTTTATGTAAACAGAATACTTGTCCAGTTACGAAACTTTTTTCCACAGACGATAATTTTATTTAAAAAAAATTATTTAACCAATTTATAATCGATTCAGAATTTCTTTGGCAGACGATTTTTATAGATGATTGTTTTTAAGAGAAAAAGAAAACAAGTGAATTTATTGCTATGCACACTATCAAAGGTTGACGGAGGGAAAATAAATAAACAGAAAAAAAATAATGATATTTTTTGAAAGGTATGGTTTTGGAATAAATTTAGTAAGACTTTCTTAAAAAGGGTTGATAAAAACATAAAAGAAATGAGTTTTATTTGGAATATTAAGAAATAAAGTTTAATTAACAATATTTTAAATTTAGAGCCATCTTTTTAAATTTACGCATACTGGAATAATGTTTTTTAAGGCCAAATTAAGAATTTATATCGTCTGCATAAAGATTAACAGATTAGATCTAGAAACAAGATTTTAATTTAATAATTTGAAGTAAGTACGGAATATTATTATAAGAAAATTAAGATAGTATAAAGGTTAGGTTTGGCGAAAAAATTTTAAAATTAGTAATATATATATATAGATAATGATGTAATAGTTTATTTACTTCTGAAAAATGTAATGTAAACATCAAATGGCATCACTTTAAACTCGTGTATTGAAAAATATCAAATGGTAGAGTATGTTCTTGGTTTTTACTCATGCAGCGATTTTTGAAACAGGACTGCACACATTATCGAGGATCAATCTTAATCGAGGAAAGATGTGATTGAACAAACTATGAATTATATGAAATGTGGATAATTTTTTCTGAGTACCTTACCCATTTTCTCACATATGATGGTATGTTCAAGTGTCAAAACCGCATAATATATATATTTTTTTTTCTGTAAGGTAAACATATTATCTGCAGCATAAGTGAGTAGTTTATGTACCTTATACTACTTAGTATATTTAATTTATTCATAGATAATTAAACATCCAACATGAAATTTCATTCCTGGTCATGCAGTCTTTTAATTTTTCAATAATATTCAATAGTATTTTTTTTTAAATGCAGAATTATTTAGACAATAGTAAATTTTTTCTTTAAAGACTTTAAAAGAAAAGAAGAAACAAAACAAGTCAAATGGTAGCATTATTTCTTGCTATATATTCAAATAACGATATTTGAAACAGAATTGCATATTACCGTCAATTTTTTTCGAGGAAAAAAGTGATAGTCTATGAATTATCTGAAGGGCGAATATTGTTTTTCAGTATCCTTTCTATTTTATCAGATACAATTATACGTTCAAATGTCCAGACCGCATAATCTTTTTGTAAGGCAACCGTAGTATCTGCAATATAAATAAAGAATTTATGTACATTATATTAGTTAATGTACTTAATTTCTTTATAGATAATTTGGAATCCCACATAAAATGTTGTTCATTTTATATATGTTCAAAAAAAATTTTTTTTTAATGATATTCAATATTACTTTAAAAATGCAGAAGTATTTAGACAATAGTAAATATTTTCTTTAGTGACGATAAAGGAAAATAAATAACAAAGCAACACAAATGGTAAAATGTTTTATTTCTTTATGTTCAAACAACGATGTTTGAAACAGGTATGCACACTTCAGTCATTCATCTTTGACAAAACTGTAATCGTCTATGAAGTATTTGAAGGATTGTTGTTTTTTCAGTACCTTATCCATTTCCGAACATATATTGGTACATTATACGTCGAAACCGCATAATCCTTTTGTAACGTAAAAGTATTATCTGCAGTATAAATAAACAGGTTACGTGCATCATATTAATTAGTACATTTAAATTCTTCATAGATAATTAGACATCCGACATAATTTTTCGTTATATTTCTGGTTATACAGTCTTTTATATTTTAAATGATATTCACTGGTACTCTAAAAAACAGCAGAATTATTCAGACAATAGTAAATATTGTCTGCTCTAACGACAAAGGAAGGAAAATAACAGTATAATTAAATCTAGTCTGGGTTGATAATTTGAGCAAATGAAAACTTACAGTGAAATTATTCATATGTCATATAATTTTTTCAAAATAATATATAGCAGATACACATTTTTTTAAAAATTTATTTATAGTAGGAAGAAAAAAGTATATACGAATGATTTTGCACGACATTATAACAGAAAACTTATCCCTAATATAAGTTTATCTTTCTTTCTTTAAACAGCAAAAACAGTTAAAGAGTATTAAAAACATAAGAAAGTATGAAGAAAATTTCTGAAAAGATATAAATACTAAACAACTAAAATAAATACATGTTTTGTATAAAGTAATAATTTTACAATAATTTACGTTTTGAAGAAAGAAAGTCACTTTTAAAATGTGACTTAAAATAGCCAGTTTGTATTTCACAATCAATCATAGATAATTTGCAAAAAAAACCCTTCTGTACATTTTCTTTAAACATAGGAATAATTGAATCTGATGTAAGCATATTGGACATATAAATTAACAAGTGTATTTTTTAAGCAATAGAAAAATATAGTACTTCGAATTATACATGGGTAATTGCAAACTATTGTAAATAAGTAAAAAAATTTTGTTTATGAAGTAAAGCTAAACCAAAGAAAATAAGAATAATTGGTCTAATAAATAAGAAATAATATAAGACAGCTATACTGTTTTGGGATTTTTTTTTTATCTTGTAACTTCTTGATATCTATTTGTATTTTGCAAAACGCAAAAATTACATTTTTTGAATTTAAAAAAATTAAGTTTTAAAAATATTTTTAAAAATCGATTTTGAATAGAAAAAATAATTTTCAACTGAAACCTATAAATTTACAATTCCTTGCTTCATTTTTTTAATGTCTAAGCTATATATTTGCACTTTCAATTTATTTATAAATAATTTAAACCGAATTTAAAATTACGAAATTAAAATTTTAAACCGTCATAATTATTTAATTACCTTGTGATGGTATCCTATTAGTTATCTGATAGTAAAAATGTACCAAAGCATTCACAAATGTCATGGAATCGTCTAAAAAACAAACGTCTAAAATTTGAATAAAATTATAGGGTTATATACACATAACTCTTGGTAATTTTTGTAGGACGTAAATTTTTAGGGCGTAATTTGTAGGACGTAAGTCATAGAGCTAACGGTGCGAAAACGTGACCAAGTGCAGAATCGAACCAAGGTCACTGCATATAGAATTTGTTCTTGGCCTTTAAAGCAACCTGGACGATTGAGAATTTGCAATTCTATCTCTGAACTTCTTCATATCTGATGTATCGTATAGAATATAATTAATTTACATTTTTTAAGTACATGAATAATATTAAAAAAGAAAAAAAACAGGAGTTGTTGTACATGAAATGTGATAGATAGAAGAGTCAAACGAAATTGCATCTTATTTCTTGCAGCTCTTTTTAGCGAACTACGTGTTATATAATAATAGCTTGTAGCCTAAATATACAAAAATGAATACTTAAATATTTTTACTATGCGTTGATATACCACTTGTAGAGTCCATTATTAATAAACAAATTGTTAATTGTATATTTATTATACGTTTTTCAATATTTTTGCAATGCGAATGTGAAATAAAATTGAATTAAAATCCTAAATAATCGTAAAAGACTAAGTTGTTTTTTTTTAATCCGTTTGTATCAGTATAATCTTTTGCACCAATAAACAAATAAATAAATAAATAAATAAAATTTAAGGTTTTTTCATTATTCAACCTTTTTTGTTAGCAATGTCTTAATGTGAATTCACAACTGAATTTTTCTGAAGAAAAATGTTACTTAAAAAAATCTTGGGGGTCTGAAATAATATTATTACAAGTCTTTACCCGCAGTACAAGATAGAATAACATTTTAGTTGCATGCCTCGATTTCAGGTTTATAAATTTTTACAAAGTATTTTGGTTGTGTGTCTTCTAAGCAATAAGAAGTAAGTTGTTTTCATGACATTTATTTTGATTCAACACAGCAATGTAATGGTTTTTAATGAAAACGTTTTCATAAAATATATATTTATATATTCTGCCAATCTGACAGCCATAAAGTTTCTTTTCAAAATAATTCTATAGAGTAAAGAACTTAAAGTCATAAATGTATGAAAATACAACTCCCGAAAAATGATTTCTTTTTCCTAAGTAAAAACATTTTTTTTTTTTTTTGTTAGAAAATGAGAAAGTTTCTACTAAAGTAATAAGAGTTAATAGCAAAAGATTTGTTTATATTATTTCGCAAAATAAATATATTAAAAATACTTCATTTTAAATTGCATGAAAATTGCTATTATATTTCAAAGAAAATTTTTGCTTAAAAAGAAAAAAATATGATGGTATTTTTATGACAAGAGTACATATTTTGCCGTATTTTATTATGCATTTTTATTTAAATTTTCTTTTAAACTACGGTGTTTTAATATCTGTCTTTAAAAATTATAGTTTAAACTCAAAAATAAAAGGTACATGTGAAACAAAACCTAACATTGGAGATAACCCCCAATTATGTTAGAAAATTTTTCATTTATTCACAATAAAATAAAAAAGAAAAACAGATAAAACTTGTTTCGACGTAGAAATTTTAATATCCTGTCTTTAAATAATGTAAATATGTTTCCGCACGGGAATAAATACAAGAATGAACAGAAACGACTGACTGTGAAACTTACAAGAAATTCACTTGTAGCGCAAGCTGAAAGGTAAACAACAATCACAGAAGAGCACGTGTAAAAGAAAAAAGTTTGGTGAAAATTATTTAAAAAATAACAGACCAGAAATCAGTAAAAAAGGAAAGTTTTAAAAAAATAAAATAGCGGCAATGGTATGAATGATCAGTTAGGGCTAACAGAGAAATTTACAAATAATACCACAGGTAGTGCTAGATGGAAATTGAACTTAAATTATTATAATTTTTATTAGTTGTTGTCCCCGGTAAAAAACTGCGAAATCTGAAGTATATCGGAATATTTTTGTTGGTTGAATTTCGCAACTTTTTTTTTATTTTATTCGTTTTCCTATTGGTCATTGTTTAATGTCCAAAAATGAAACATTTTTGTTTCATTTTTTATTCGTTTTCCGATTGGTTCATGTTTATGTCCATAAATTAAATACTTCTGTCGCCACGATGACAAAAAAAGTATTAAAAAAACTACAAAAATATTAATACATAAAAAATAAATCGAGATACAACTTTCAAACAAATTGCATTTAAAAATATATGGTATTTTCTAAACGACTGTGTAAAAATTAAAAATGTATGATGATTTGAAATTTAAAAATTTGCAGTACCAAAAATTGTAAAACTAAAATTTCATTTAAAATTTGTATATGATTAATACGGGATTATTAATTTTTAATCTATGGCATATGTGATATTGGACTCTGTTGATACGTAAACCACGTTTTAATCATCATAAAAATGATGTTTGATGATATAATTTTTTTAATATAGAATCCATTTATAAATGTTTAAAATTTTATTCTTTGAAAATATAATTTCCAAATAGCCGTTGTAATCTGTTAAATTATTTTTTTTTCAATTGATTTTTATCACATGCTTTCTTTTAATTTATATTTTGCGTGAAGAATTCATGTGACTTATGTTTCTGCACATATCTCTTTTGCGCGACAGAATTGGCACGATAATTTTCTAACGCACATTTGGTGAAAACCCCGTATTCGAATGCTGAATACAGATGCATTTAACGTAGCTTTCATTACAAAAAGTAAAATCTACCTATTGCAGACCTCCGGAGGAAAGCACTTTCCGAAAAGTTTGGCATATTTTCACCGATCATGACCCCCAGACTCCAAAACCACCATCCGTTCAAATGTTGACACAACACATACACATATAAATAGATATATATATATGTGTGTGTTTGATTTTTATCATGCTGTAATTATCGTATTTCTGAACAAATGTGGATAGAACTTGGCATGTTGTTCGTTGAAAAGCACCATCCGACATCTTGTTTCAAAATAGCGGCCATTTAATTTTTTTAATTTAAAATTTGAAATTAGAGGCGAAAAAATAGAGGTTGAAAAATATCTTTATTTTATGTGTTAGAATTTGAAATAAAGATTCCAGAATACTTTTTATTTTGTCTATATTTTAAAAAATGACTACAGCACTTTAATTTCTAGTGTGGCTGACATTTGGAAACGATCTGATATTTGTCACATGATAACACGTGTATATATGAACCGATTTAGATTTAACTTGGTATTTACATAGTATATACTGAGGTCTGGACTGTGTTCGTTAGGGAGTTCCATCTGTCATCTTGTTTCAAAATGGCGGCCATTTAAATAAAAAAAAATAATGAAATTTAAACTTCGTTACAAAAAAGCGAGAAATTGAAATAGATTTTTCTTTTATGCATTTGTCCGTGATACAAAGATTCGAGAGCACTTTTAGTTTCGTCTGTAATTTGAATAATGGCTGAGTTATAGCACTTTTAATTTCTAGTGTTGCTCACATTTTGAAATGAGCTGATTTTCCTCACCTGATAACGCGAGTAATTATAAGCCGATTTGTATATAATGTACGTAGTACATATCCATACTTAGACCAAATTCGTTGGCCAATTCCATCCGCTATCTTGTTTCAAAATGACGAAATATTATTATTTTTTTAGGTAAAATTTTTTAATTACATACAAAAAAGTAATAGAAAAAGATTTTTCTTCTGCGTGTTTGACCTTGACACAAAGATTCCATAGCATTTTTTGTTTCATTTCTAGAAAAATGCCTGATTTTCAAGTTCCAGTGTGCTCGTAAGTCATGGGGACACCATTTCGGCGTCATCGTTAAATTACGCTATACTTTGTTACCATCGATTGTCGATGTGACATCACGTGACGTCAATGTGAAGTCACATTGAAAGTCAATGAGTGTCGATGTGAAGTCACAGTTTTGAAATCGTTATGGCCGTTTAGAGTTCTTTTGTGACGTCACATCGTGACCACTTTGTGAAGTCACTGTGTGACAAATTTGTAAAAAAAATGTGTCATTTGTGACTATTTTGACATTAACATCGTGGCGAAATTGTGACAAAAAGTGTTGTGACAAAAGTTTTTTTAAAAAGTAAATAACATGTTTTGAAGGTTTTTTGTAATTTTCTAAAGATTTTTAAGAAAGTCATATCTCAGTCACAATGTGACGTCACTGAGTGGTGGACATTTGGTCACAGATGTGATGTGACCACAGTGACGTCATTTTGACGTCACTGTGACCATGCATGCTATGAGGGTGGTTGACATTTTGAAATTTATCACGCGGTAATATGCATATTTATAAACTGATTTGGATATAACTCAGTGAGTACATAGTACATAACAATGTCTTGACCGAGTTCACTGGCCAGCTTCTTTTGCAATCTTATTTCAAAATGGCGGCCAATTAGTTTGTCAAAAATCTTTTAAATATATAATGATGTACAAATAAAAATATAGAAATTGAAAAAAAAGGTTTTTATGAAGAGTTTGATCTTAATACACGAATTCAGGAGTGTTTTTTGTTTTGTCTTTATATAAAAAAACTACTGAGATATAGCCGTTTGAATTTCTAATGTGGGTGACCTTTTTTAAATCAATTTGCCCGAGAAAGCATTCGTAGATATTAATAGATTTCGAGGTGAGTGTGCATGTGCACATGAATTAGAATTTCGACCAAGCTCAATGGTTTGTTTTAGCCATCATGTTGTTTTAAAATGGAATGCCTTTCATGATCTCGTGGAATTTGGGACCTTTTAACTCGATAAAAATAAAACCAGCTTAAATAAAAAAATGACTATTTTCTAAAAATTCACATTAGTATTCAAGATGGTTTTACTTTGAGCTTCGTATATTTTAATAATATAACTTAATTTAAAAGAAACAAATAATTATATAAGGTATATGGATGCTATCTCTTCCTCCCAGTACTGCCGGAAGGACTTTTAATTTTTTTAATATTATTTTACAAAGGAATTTACGATAAATAAGTCAATGTACTTAATAACTATAGCAACAAACAATTTATTTTTTTATTATTCCCTTTCCTTTATATTTTTTGTATAAATTATAAATTTTTTTGCTTTTCTGCATGTGCTTTTCTGTGATTAGTGATTAATTTTTAGCTGGAACTACTTGTGAACTGACCTTCCAAACTTAGACCTCTATATTCTAGTAAATAATCTTTATAGAAAATCACTTCTTTTTTGCAATGAAACTAAATAGATGATTGTATTTTATTTACTGTAGCGTAGGTGCAAGGGTTCATCTCGATTTGTATCCATACAGTAAATAATAAGCAATTTGTATTTTTTATTTAACTGTTTAATTTGAATAAATTTGAATAAAACAGGTTTTATAAATTAGTTTTAATAAAATATATTTCTTATATATACGCAGTTTTTAATAAAAGGGCACACCTTTTAAATTGTACATAATATTGGCTGTATTGAAATGTCATGTTCAAGAAGACTAATAATTATAATTATTTGTCAAAAATAATAAGCTTTTTTAACAATGATAATAATAATAAATAAACTTTTTGGTTATCAATATGTTTTAAATCTTAAAATTAACATTTAAAATGCAACAAACCAACAAATACATATCAATTTCCTATACTTGTCATAAAAAGTATGAAATAATATAATTTCAATTATAGTCTGTATACTTTTTTCGATATTATAATAAATACGTTATCTTGCATGAATTTACAATAAGTTTAGATCACATTCCACGAAAACTTTTAGCATTTATAGAATACATTTTTAAATAACAAATGTGTCCCACATACCTTATTTTCTAAACAAAAGTTTTCACTTTTTTATATTTTGTTACTGAAATTTTTTATAGAAATTGAAAAATAAATATAAATAAAAATACATTTTATTTGTTTCAAAAGAAGCAGTAAATAATCTCTTGAAAACACTTTGTTCCAGAAAATAGTTTGCAAAAAGTTCAATAGCATTTTTTTTTTACTTTTTCATCCATTCATTCAAAAAAAAAAAAGAATTATGGAAGAAATTTCTTACATAAATTAGTTAAGGTATCGATCGCAAAGTTTCTCATTTGTTAGTGTTTAGAACATAAAAAGGCGTTTTTTATGCAATTTTTTTAAAGATGCACAAAAGCAAAGTTAATATGCAATTTTTTCCTTTTTTTAAAAGGTTTCTTACAATTTGCTGATCGATAAAGAATACATTGGTAAAGATTATGCACTAATTTATGTATGGATAGCTTTGTAACATCACTGAAGTAATATTTTAACAAGAAAAGAAAAAGGAAACTATTGATCGTAACAAACTTGATTGTTTAAAAAAATATATCTTATAATATTTTATTGAATAGTTAAGTGAATGATTTAGAATAAAAAAATGAAATAATCTTAAATAGTAATTATAAGTGAAGTTCTAAGGCGTATATTCTTTTAATTTATGCATTTTATACAGACAAAAATGTAAGTATTACAGTATATACGGTCATTTTGTAAACTTTAGGGTAGAATGGGAAATTTAATATATAAATTTACATTGTACGAGAAAAACTTGCATCTGTACTCTTTTAATGTTTTAAATATGTCAAGTGTTTTTAAAGTTTAAACTGATGGTTAACATTGATAGTTTGTTAACGCCTTAAACACAACAAAATGGACTTAACCCGCGAGTAGTCGCGACTTTTTTCACAACGTCATTAGTCGCGCTCGGTCTTTTCGCCGCTGGCCCCCCGTATACCAAATATGTTAAATAAAAAATATTGTTCTCCTAATATACGAAAATAACATCACAACGAAGATATAAATTTGCAGTTTTCTTAAATTATGCATTTTATTCATAAGATCTAGAGTAATTGAAAAAAGTAAAAATGAGCTCACATTAGTGATTTTTACGTAGACTTTTCCGCCGATTTCAACTTTGTTTCTCAAAATGTACCTGAAAGAAAAACAGAGGTGCCATGTTACTTCACTAAGGTGGTCGAGAAAGCTTCAAAGTCAGCTACATGGTAGATCTCCGTTGTATTTGTAATGTGATATAAGTTAAGAGAAGATAAGTTATACGGGCGGCGAAAAGACCGACACGCGACTACTGACGGGTTAAAAATATTTTATATATTCCCAATATTATAAAAGTTACCGTTGTGGGTTTCCACATAACACAATTTACCCTGTTCCAAAAAACAGGAATCAAAGCAAAACTAACTCAGAGTGTTGCCACACGTGGAAAGAAAGAAATAGAAACTAACATAGATTCTGCATATATGAAACCAATGAACATGGAGCTTTACATTTTTGCAGGCGATACTTAATTGAACACCAAGTGATATTTGTGTGACTAAATTTTAATTGGGGAATTATAATTTTAGATATCAGACAAAATTTATTAAGCCCTCTTAAAAGTTCTATAAAATGATAATGTTGAAAGAATTTTGAAAATTTTTCGCACATTCCAGCATTTATTTGAAGTTTTGAATTAAAAGAAAAATTCTTAGTATGCATTTACATGTTAAAATTTATCGATAACTTGAATTTCAATACACCGTTGTCAATAACGCTGCTACCCAGTTATGTCAACCAAGAAGTCCTTAACAAGAATGCTGTTCAGAACGAGAGTTGAGTTTTGCTGATGTATTCCTGATTGTCCAAACGATGACTTTATAAGTTGATTTTAACTGTGGAAATTACAGAAGTTCAGACATTGAGAAATTGCGGCTGGTTGAGGAAGCGTTGCAATTTTCCTGTTTTAGCCATGCGTTGAGTTGATTCGAAGTACATCTTGTCGCAATTTTTTCTCATTTGAATTTATTTCCAGATTATTCGATGCACAATTAATTTCTATGTCACTAAGCATCCGCAATCATTCGGACACTTAACTGCGAGTTGAGACGAAAAGTACTTACACCTCAGCCTCATTGTCCAAATTTAGAAAATTTGATTAGCGCCCGGCATGATGCTCATCATTGATGTATTTTTTTTTTTTTTTTTTTTTTTTTTGTAATTGCAAGCTTTGTACCACCAAAATATTCTAAACTTGGACAAAGAATCCTCTTTATAAGATTCTTGCAACATGTGAAGTCTCTTATTACCTAATTTGTTTAGCTCTGTACAACACTTTAAGATATATATTTGCTGGACAGTCTTGATTATTCTGAAATATTTATGTGTCTTTCAAACACGTCTATTTCAAGAATAATCTGTGTTTTGTGAAGATTCAAAGACAACTAATTTATTTGAGAATATGTTGCTGAGAGCAATGATCATTCCCACCTCCTCCAATAAAAATGATGTGGACAGACTGGTCAGACTTGGTCGAAGATCGTTGTTGAAGGTATTCAACCTCTGGTTTGGAAAACTACTAGAGATTCTGCTCCAGATGAGGTTTTGATACACCATTAGACTCTCATGAAATAAACTATAAAGATTTTTAAGAAAAAGATAATGATATCTTGATAACTAGAGTATTGTACTAGATCGCATCATTATTATTGCTGTAATACCATGATTCTTTCTTTTAAGATTACCGCAAGCATAGCATCGTTCTACCCAACAGAAGATGAACCTCAATTCCATGCGTGACTGTTCAAAAACCGGTACATCTATGGGGTGGTGAAGAATCTAAAGAATAGAACGACAAATAAAACAACAACAAAAAAAGCATCAGACGCATATCAAAAGTAAATTCTTTTACAATAAAACATTTTTCATAAAAATCCTGAAAATAATAACACAATTGAAGTGGAAAGTGTTGGAAAAAAGATTGTTATCTGGCTCCTCTGCCTCAACTGCATTGACGATTGTCGTAATCATAGCTCCTTCATTGCCGAAGATGCCTTGGCGTAAGAAGCCGACGATCGAATATTTCATGATATATTAAATTAAATAGAGACACCACGTGGGTCAGTAAAATACCGATGAAATATCCCGCCGTCGATCATCAACCACGCTCTTCAAATATATATATATATATATATATATATGTGTGTGTGTGTGTGTATATACATACAGTGGCGGTCATAAGTTTCCAGACAGCAAAAAATATTCAGTTAATTTGTAGATATACCCACATGAAAAGGATTCTTAAAGTAATATTTATACATTTTATTGACATAATGGTATTTATTAATAAAAACTTATTTATGGAATAACATATAAACATCAATAAATTCAATTGGCAAAATTAAGTGCAAAGGATTTATTACTTGAGAGTACATTACTTGTGTTTTAAAATTTAAAGTGAAGAAGAAAAATTTACATCACCAAATTTTTAATTAACTGAAAAACTATATGCTGCAAGCGTTCCAGCGTAACATGATTATACTTAAATATTTTTGTAAAAAATTATACTTAATTTTTTGAGTAATAGTTAAACCAATTTGTAGAGAATAGTCTAGGGAATGAAATGATAATCTGTAGATATAGAAACACAGAAAATATAAAAAAATGCTCCTGTTTATAAATTATATAGGTATTGGAATACTGCATTATTGTTTCAGAAAAAACTGCTAAAATTTGTCTCCACTGATTACAATCTGAATTTGCTCAAATTAGCTTGCGTCCAGGCTGCACAATACCAGCTCTTTTACGGGATTAGACTATCTCGATAAACAGTATTACAGTTAAGTTCGCCAGTGTAATGTAACGACTACCATGTACGGGCGGAGTGTGCTAATGGTGTGCCACAGGTTAAAATCATTTTATCACTTTTTGTTTAGATTATTTTATCGTACATTGGGTAAATATTCATGTCTTTATAATTTTCAAATCGTTACAATAGTTATTATTGCTCAAAAGTCTTATCTCAAGTTATCTGAATATGACAAGTTAGTTTTCTTAAGAATATCAAAAAAGAAAGAAAGACAGGAAAAGAAAAAGAAATAAAAGAAAAAGAAAATTTTATATAAAAAAGATTCATTTATTAACTACGAAGCCAGTTTACAACTTTTAAATTACAGAGGCAGTTGGAGTAACTAGTGTGACGGTTACATTCTTACGAGGCAAATCTATAGTGTTTACTATAGTCATACACAAAAAATATACAATAAACTATGTGTGAATTAAATATAATATATGTATGCGTATCAATAAAGATTATTTAACAATATCTGACGATAATTCATTTAAGATGTACTGCAAATTTATATCTTAGCAAATCACAACGGGAAAGGAGATAAGTGATTTTATTTCAGACAGAAGTGCCTGAAGTAATTCAATTTGATAAAGATTGGTACGTTTGACATATTTTGTGACGGCCGATTATCTACTCGAGGGATATGGACCCTGAGGGAAGTGCCCTTTTGGGGATCTTTCTAACGGAACCTACCCGTATTTACGCAAGGTTCGAAGGAAACCACTAAAACTCAGAGAGGTTAGGCCGACGGCCATGATTGGGTTCGAACCCAACACATGCCATCTGAAACCTTTAGGTTGCTCTCTGCCACTGGTGAGAAATTTTATAAAGAACATAATTCATATATTAAAATATCTGGAAAAGTGTCTATATACGTAAATTAGAAAGTGTCATATTTATTTTTTTGGGGGGAGGGGGGGGTTAACAATGAGTACATAATGCTCTCATTCCCTTTATAATATAAATAAATAAAGATAATTATCAATAAAATATTTTTCCGCATGCCTTGATTACAAATTTTATGCTTCTTGCATTTGTTGTCCTTATTTAGATTTTTAAACTGTAAAAAAATCCGTTAAATTTACAGCAAAATCAACTGACAGCGATATTTTTAGCAGTTTTTCCAAATAAATCGCAGTAAAACTAATTGTAAATTTCCTCGAATATGTTCCGATAATTCAACGGTTCAAATTGAAAAAAAAATTGACAGACATTTTTCCGCATAAAGTACTACAAAAAAGTTCTGTTATTTTAACGGCCATATTTCAGTACAAATTATCACAATATCCTCCCTCAGTCCTTATGTCGTCTTTAGGTGATTCTAAATGATACCCTTTAAATTAATTTAAATGTTTTTACAATTCTTTTAATTATTTCTAGTCCTTTCTAATAAATGTGTACACGTTATAAGCATCAGAATATATAATGAAACATCTTTGGAGATGTTGTATAGTAATTTTAAATTCGTTTGGGGGTTTCTCGTAATATTTGTCTCTGGACTGAGGAGGATAAATGCATCAATTTTAGCAGCAGTATTTCCAAACAAATTACCCAAAAAGTGCTGTAATTTTAAAAGGAAGCTCTGCGTAGTAGAAATGAAAAAATAAATGATTATGGATGCAAAATCTCTGCAAACAATATTAAAGGATTTGAAATTTTACAAGCATATTTTCTGTAAAAAAGGCTTTATTTACTACATTAATTTTTGCGGTACATTCGTTAAATTTGCACTACACAGTAAAATGCCTAAAAATTTGCAATAGTATTTATATCAGATTTTATTTTTATTCTTATACAGAGTTGCTTGTTTCTCAGGATAATGGTCACCATAGTGTTTTAATTTTAGAAGTTATTAATTGATTTATTCAGTATTTTTTAGGAATAAAATATATATATATATATATATATGTATTTCAGAAAAAATGCTGACAAAAATTCAGAGAAGTTAGCAACTCTGCTTATATTATTCAACTATGATTAATAATTATATATCTAGTTATTTGTTATCTATTTTTTGGCGAAATAATAAGAAATTTGTTTTTAGATCACAATAAATCCAGTAAATTGCTGTGAACGGAAAAATAGATGTGAAATTTACCTAATTTATAACCATTCAAATAACTGAAAATATGTGATAAAATGTGCAAATAATTTAAATATGAACTTGCGTCCAGAAATTTTTTTCGTGAATTTAAAGTTTTTTTAATAGATTGAACATAATAAGGTATACTAATATCGAAAACAGAAGAAGTTAAATGCAAATAAATTAAAAAAAGTAAGTAAATAAATTTTAGTGCTTATTTTTGATTAATTTTTTTATATTATTTAAAATTCATTGTTGATATGAGAAACTGTGAAATTTTGAATAAATGTTAAAATTATGTAGGTTTCCAATTATATCCTTTTGTAATTTGTGCATTGATACAGAGTTTTTATAAATGTAAACAATGACGCGGTTGTTGTTGATTTTTTATTATCCTTTTGCATGTGATTTATTGTAATATTAAAGCTGATTTTTTAAAAAAAAGCAATTGGTATCTGATTGCTATTTATTTACTATTGAAATGGAATTTATTGAATTTACAAACAAAATCCCGAACAATATAATCTTCTAATTACTCTTAACATTCTAAAATAAATTTCGATTAAAAAATAAATTTAGAAAATATATTTATTTGCTAAAAAGTTATTAAAAATTTCATAATACCTATAAAATAATATAATAATAATTTTTTTCATTACATGTTTTAAATACTTCAATTTAATAATCATCTGAACATCTTAAAAGAAATTTTTTTCATAAATAAACAGAACAGAATTTCTTCATGATACTTATATATATTTTTTTTATGATCATTTTGGTAATGATGAAAACAGTATCATAGAATTATTTTAAACAACAAAAAAATATTTTTTAATCATCATTACAAATATACTTTTATCAGTGAATCTGGAGGATTTATACATGCGTTTTTTTCTCATTTAGTGGCAAAAAAGTAATTACTTCGATATTACTTTCCTATAAGTTAGTTTAAGTATAATTTTTTTCACAAGGGTTTAAATGATGCGCGGCCTTTTTTTGCAATAATTGCCCGGACATTTTTACTATAAATTCCTTAGATTAAATACAGTAATTGAAATACGGCAATTAAATAATAGCAAATAAATACACCATAATCTTTTTAAAGCTCAAACGTATTAGATTCCTCGTTCATTTTTTCTTCTATCATTAATAAAAAAAATAATATAAAAATCTACATTTTATTAACTTGTGGTTTTCATTGGATTTAAAGATTTTAATTGTTAACCCCCCCCCCCCCAAAAAAAAAAAAACATGCTTATACAAAATGTCCGTTCGCCCATTTGTTCTTTTGCCCATGCGGCCTTGTACCCGGGTGTTGTCATTGTGCCATAGAGAAAACAATGGAATTATGCATACAAATGAACTAAATCATTCTTGTTAATTTTTTGCTTTCGATAACTCCTTCCACCCGAACAGGACTCTGTGATAGTGAGAGTTGTGCAATTTTTATTATTCTGCCATGAAAAGTGTATGAAGTTATGCATACCATTCAGTCAAATAATGTGTGTATGTTTTTTTGATATGGGTAGAATGTATTCCTTCATATTGGCAATATTAAGATAGAAAAGTTAGTATATAGTAGTTATAGCACCCATTGTTGTAAAATTTCTATTTCTGTACCACTGTAAATATATGAAGTCATACACTGAAGTGAAGCAAATTTGTTGTGTATGCTTTAACAGTAGTCTAATGTTCTTCCGGAGTTTTGAAGTATCCTGCCACTAGAAGGGGGATTCAACGGCGACTTTTTTAGAATTTCCTTGTATTTTCGTAGTTGTGTAATAGATTGACAGATCGTGAAACAACGAGATAGACACGGCTTTTTTACCAGTTGTTTCTATACAGTTTAAGTACAACCGAATAATGGAAAACGACTGATTTGCATCAATATTATGATCGAGGTAAACATGTGTTTACTCAGATTGACTGACGGGAACAAAAATTTAATGTTGAATTGGCATAGTACTAGACTAGTGAACGAGTTGGAATAGTACTAAACTAATAAAATTTATAAACAAATATAACTATTTGTAAGATATTAAAATTCGCGACAGTTCCAATTTTTTCGGATATTCTGTGCGCCAAAATAAGAGAATAATTTCATGCATACCATTAGGTTTTTTTCGTGTTATCAATCATAATGTGATTTTGTCGCACAGCACATCATCTCTGAGTAATAATAACAAGAACTGACAAGAAAATCATAATTTTTTTTTTACCAGGATTTTGTTTAGAAAATATCTGTAACGTGTGCTTATATAACGTATCAGTTTATGAGTGGCGAGAAACAGGGGGATTTAGCTCTAGGAGGGGATAGGTTGTCATTTCCTGTCGTTTTTTTTTATGTTAACCGAAATGTACTTTTTTGTTATTTTTTTCTGTACATCTGTTATCTTATTTTTTTAATCTGTTTTCTCATTTTATGGAAAATACAAAGTTATTTTTAAAATCATTCACTGATTAAAAAATCATTTTTCTGGAAAATATGGAATAACGCATCGTTTCGCTTTGATATTCCCTTGCGATATCTTGTTATATTTCGTTGTTAGAGAAGCGAGATTCAAAATTATGCTTGTTATTTTTGCAAACAAAAGATGGGGAATTTTTTTTTTATTGATAAGTATTTTTTAGAATGTTATCTGATAAAATAGTATTTCTTGTACAGCTGTGATATTTTAGCAATTTCATCTCTTTATTTAAATCAGTTAAGTATTCAGAAAAATGTACTACCTATGTGTTAAAAAATTGCTAACCTTGTACATTTACAACCTCTATTCAGCTTCATCCACACAATCGACTACAGATTAGATATTGACTTAATGCCATTGCGCGAGAAGTGTGCACAGAATGTCAAAATAACAAACTTTTACAAACACGAAACAAACCTACACTGTTAAAAAAATTCTGAAATTCACGAATATTTTTTTCCTGAACTTCACAGAAAAAGTCCCTTTTCACAACAAAAGGGCATTGTCCGTTACAAATCAGCAAATCCCACCATATTTCCTGAAAATAACGAAACGGGTGGAAATAAAAACAAAAAACGGAGACACTCCGTCGCGTAAAGGACTTCGTGGCCGAGTGGTCAAGGCACCATACCGCTAATTGCCTGCGAGCGCACATTGTGGGCTCGTATCCCACTGGCGACAAGAAATAATGAAAACATAAAAAGTCCCTTTTAAATTACATTTTTTCTGATTATTTTTCTCTTATTTCTTATTAAAAAATCTTTTAATTAATTAGCCAATAATTAAATAAATAAATAAATAAATAGTGTACGACAATTTCAAAAAATTGACTATAACATTATTTTTCTAAAAAAAAGTTGTTAATAAAAAGTTTTTTTCATTCATTCAAAGAAAATAAATAAAAAAATAAACAGTGGTTTTAATCAGTGATTTTTTTTATTTAAACTATTTAAAAAGAAAAACTGATTTTAAAAAATAATAAGCATTATGCATCAGTCTAAAATAAAATAAAATAAACCGTTTACAAATATTATAAAGAATGTATTTGAAAGGAAATCTTTAAAAAGCACAACAGATTTTCCCACTAAAGCATAAAAGACATACTTTGCATCAGCAGCTTTGGCTCGGTCAGTAAGGATTGGTTTCGCTATCAAAAGGTCTCGAGTTCGATCCTCAGGGTGGCTTGAGGTAAATTATACAAAAAAAAATAATATAATTAATTAAGTAAAATAATACAGTAGCTTAATATCACTCGAAAATTTCGTATTCTTTGATGATTACTCGATTCATTAATTTTAAAAATTATATTAAATTATTATCATTAAAAATCAAACTTTGTAACAGAAAGTTACCGCTTCTTCAAACGGCGTTTTCCTTTCTTTTATTTTTCACAACGGAAAATCTACTAACGGAACGGTAAAAGTTCGGCTACTTTGCTGCCGGTAGTTTCACCGTGAATTCACAGATTTATTTTTAACAGTGTATAGAGAAGTTGTATGTAGGAAAACATTATCTTATTATCGTGCATTGTGACACAGTAAAAAAATCGCGCATCTACCATTCAATTGATATCAGAGTACTTCTGCAAATAGAAATACGAAAACGAAATATTTTCGTTTGTTATGTGTTAATGATTATACTCAGCTTGATATAACATAAACTTAAAGTTTAAATGTCGCAACAAAATTTCAATAAAAGATGTATTTGTTGCAATTAGTTGAAATGCATGTAAAGAACATCAATAACTGCAGCAATAAAGATCTTGGAGCGAGAAATATCAATTTTTTTTTCTAAACTGCTATAACTTTTTTTTTTCATATTTTTTGTTAAATTTCGTTGTAAAACATGAAGTTTGTTTTTAGTTGTAATTTTTTGTGATTTTTCTTATATTTTCTACTTTGAATATACCTAATAAGGTACATTTTAAAAAATGACATTTTAAATGCATGCTACTTAAAAAATAGATACATATTTAAAAAAATAATAATAACTAAGTAAGTAGCCCCAAAATACTTTGGAATTAAAACTATTTTTTAAACATTCGGGATATCTTTTGCCAAATTAAAACTTAACATTATATTTTAAGAGTTTAATGTTATACCGACGTTAAATCCTTTAGAAATACAAGAAAATAATATTTACATAATATTACATTTTCTGAAAAATCTCGTTTAACAAATGGGACATTATAAATTAAATAAAAATTTTTTTATTTTACCTACCAATAGCATTTAAGTAATAAAAAAGCAACTCGAAATGCTGAAGGTCCCAATAACGAAATCTAAGTAATAAACGCGAAGAAAACCAAAACAGGATATGAAACTCTTCCCGACATAACATGCAAAGAAATTTGCTTATCCGCACTGCTTTTATATCATGCAACTCCACTGAAATATTATGAGTAATAATATTTTTTAGATATATAGTTTTGATATATGAAGAAATTTTCGATACTAAGAGTATTTAGAACTATTTTATTTTTTTCTGTTTCAAATTGCGAAGGCGTATTACTTAATTTAAACATTGTTGGAAATATTATTGTTTAAGCTTTTTAAATATGACCTGATGCAATGTACACGATTAAATGTATTTTCCGCACAATATTTTAATTATTTTTGGCATTTTAAATATGAATATATTTATATATGAGTATGGAGTAGTTACCACCTTCGATTGTGTTTCGTGTGCAAGATTTTTTTTTTTATCTTAAAGTTTTTTTTTAATATTTTTAATATTTACATGCAAAAGTTTTTACGTAATTTTTCCTATTACAATAGGTAATATCTCGAAGATGATTATGTCTTATGGGCCGTATATTCTCAATCTGTCAAAAGTGCTAAAAATTACATGTAAGAAAAAAATCTAAAAAAGATGCTTATAAGTATAATTATTCCCTTATGTAATAATTTAAGCTGTTGTTTTAGATGGAAAAAACAAGAAAAAAATATAAATTCATATACGATGGAAGAAAAAAGTTGCTTAATGAGTTGATGAAATTGTGGTACTTTTTGTCTTACAAGAAAAAAAACCCTCTCTTTTGTTTTTATTTATTAAAAAAATCTTAATTACGTTGTATTTTAATTACTTTGTTGCATAAAAAGATTAGATAGGGAGAGTATTTTTTTTTTTTTTGGAGATTTCAGAAGAGAAAAAGTTAACAATCTGACTTTAAAAGTAAATGTTGTATTTCTTGTAAAATACAAAAAAATCATATTATTAATGTTTTTTATCTTTTTAATATTTTTATTTGATTTTTAACATTGTAACTGCTGTTCAAAAATTCACAACTATATGACTCATGGCAATTAACAAAGGAAATTGAGCAGCATTGTATAAAATCTCTATCATATATGTTATCGTTTCACGCAATATAAGCATGTGATAAATAAATATATATATTAATTACAAAACAATTATAAACCCTTATAGTCTTTTTATTTTCTAAGTCTTTCTAATCATATTTTAATTTATAACTTTTAACACTTTTTAATTATTTCGAAAATGGTTATTTGTGCTGGTCGAGTATACACTGTTAAAAATCTTGTTCCAGTTTGAACCAAAAAAGTTTGTTTTTTGGTGCTCAATAGCTGCCACCACAAGATGGTGAAATCTCGGACCAGCATTTGGAGCTTCCTAGTTCAACCTCGTTCCAAGTATTGGAACTATGCTTCAATGGGAGCTCCAAATTTTGGTTCAAGATTTCACCATCTTACGGTGGCAGATATTGAGCACCAAAAAACAAACTTTTTGGTTCAAACTGGAACAAGATTTTTAACAGTGTAGAGGTATCTGAAGCACATTTGAATATTGTGATGACTGAATTACATGCATTTCCCAATTGGTCCATGTTTAATGCCCAGAAATGGATTAATTCTATTGCCACGGTGAAAAAAAGGGCACAGATGTCATATACTCACTACATTTGCACGTGCTTTTTTCTCCTGCCAATTTGGCGAAAATGTTGTTTTTGAATATAACTTACAAATTACAATGCAATAGCAGGGCGCGATTTTTTTAAATTGAAATATAAAAATAAAACTAGTCGTTGGGGGCCACCGTAATACTTACCCATCATGGATATGTATATGAAAATAAAACATGTGAAACTATTTATACAATGCATTGCAATTGATAAACAAAATTTAAATATTGTTAATATACATAGTAATGCTATATTGAAGAACTGCTGATGTACCAATTTCGACAAATTATATAAAACGCCAATCTATTCAAGTAGTACCGAACTGCATAAAAGAAACATCTTTATAACTCCAAAAATAATAATTCTATTAACTAACAATTAACTGCGTCGGATTAAGCGTCTCATTTCCAATTAAAATATACTTCTGAATTGAAATTTGAATGAAATACGGGTCATGAAAAATCGAAGAATGTGGAAAACAATATTACAAATATCTCGGCAACTAATAATCCGATCGACTTCGTTCGATATGCAAAATGTGTGTTAATTTATTGTCTTTTACGTCCATTCCTTAGAACAAAAGAATTCGAAAATTTTTATATACCTTTCATTAGAACGAATTTTTCGAGAGTCCGAAAAAAATAGTTCCGGATAATCGAGATTGCTGATATTAAATAGGGTTCGTCCCATTCTTACATACTAACTACATACAAAATTTCAAGTCTCTATCTCAATTTGTTCGGGAGAGAGAGCGTTTACAGACAGACAGACAGACGGACGGTAAAAGTTTTTTTCTAAAAATATGTTTTTCGGAATCTCCACTATCTAAAACGTGTAAATCCGTCAAATTTTTTTTTCGATTTTCAAAACGATTGCAAGACTTACCCTATACTACGTATGATGGGTAAGTAATAACGTGAAAAAACGAAATCGATTCTAGTATTTTAAGAAAAAAATAATAAAAGTAAATAAATGGTAGTTTGATAAAAATAATTAATGATTCATTATATAATAAAAAAAAGTTGGAAATTGCACGTAAAGCGTAGCAAATGAGGTGCGTTCGTTGATCACGAAGTTTTAAAATATTCAGATTTTGCTGATATAATAGAGCGTACTTTGGATACAGTATAGTGGTCAAAATCTTTGTGTTCCTGTAAATATCCAGGGAGTAATTTTTATTATACTTCATTAACGTATATCTAATTCATAAAATGGGAAGTAGTTTAATATAATTAAAACACCCCCCCCCCAAACAATGTTTCCCCGTATAACATGTGACGGTATATTCAGACATACTCATTAATTTAGGTTAAAACAACACAGTTTATTAAAATGATAAGGGCTAAAGGAAAGTGGAGCCAGTCTATAATTTCACTCACTGAGAACACTATGAAAAGCTAAATCATACTCACAGGCGTCGGTCTAGCTCAGTCGGGGCACCGTCTAACACTTGACACTATTTCCTGGCTGATCTACTAAACAAATCTTAATTTCACAGCCCGTGGCTGTGGATATTTCTTTATTTGCTCAAATAATCAAAACGGAACGATTCTAAACTTTCTTACCAAGGCCGAACCTTTAATCCACTATCTGAACTTCTTTCCGCTTTACCGGAGGCCGTAGCTATTCTCTAATCGTCAGCACCTTAATAAACAATCATCAACTTCGTTGTCCAATGACGCTGGCTGCTGGCTAAGGCCAGAAAAACACAGACGCTGGCTGCTGGCTAAGGCCAGAAACACCCCCACCACAAACTCACACCCAAGCTTTTATACGCGACAAACTTAGATACTTCTCATTAACATAATACTAATAACCGCGAGCTAACTGCGGAATTCGAAAGAGCACACACACTCTAGAAAGTTAAAGTAAAAGAGAGGATAGATGTCACTTTTACGCCTACAAAATGTTAAATTATTGACGTCACGATCTCAGAAACACTAGAGTGCCTTTATGACTAAAGGTCACTCCCTCACAACCCCCCCTCGAACTCCGCAGAGAAAAAGGGCTGGGCTAAATGCATGCCCAGAACTTTTTCTTGTTATAAATTTAGAGCCGTAATAAAACACAGTGATGGGTGAAATTTAACGCCGAAACATAACTTTTAAAATATTAACTTTAACCCATCACAACCAAAAAAACTCAGTTTGCCTCAAATAATCACATATTCAATCCAATCATTCTTCTATCTCACAAATAGCCTCCGTAAAACTTCCAAAAACTCGTAAAACTTTCAAAACTAATTACTTCTTCTCTCAAAACAACCCACTCCACTGGGAGTGCTAAAATTTCTCAAAACACTAACCTTCCGAAATTTTCCTCAATATTGCAATGCAACTATAACTTTACCCAAAAATTTCTCCATAACTTTTAATATACTAGAATTCGCACCAAGTCCAAAAAACCCAATGCGCAAAAACTTTCCTCATCCAAATTCCGACTTCATCTAAAATTACATTTACTTCATACTAAACTAACTCTGCTACTACGTAACACCTACATCCCCATTAGCCAATGAACTAACTCCCAAACTTCTTCAGACTTAACTCCACTTGAACAATAATTGGGGCACATACGTACAGCGGCATATCGCTGTGCTTATGCAACAATCAAAAAATATTTTAAAAATATTTCAAAAATTTACAAAATGACGTCATCAATCTCTTCATCTGTATTAACTAAAAGAAAAATAGCAGAATCAATACATAACAAAAAGTATACTTCCCTGCAAGAAAATCACATTAACATTCAATTTTAATACAATACAATTTCAAATTCAAATGCAGCTTAAAACTTCGCAACTTGCGGAAACCATTCTCAACTAAAGTACAAAACGCAACTCATAAAACACGAACGATAAGAAGAAAGTTAATTCATTAAATGTTAGTATAAGAGATAGAAACGCGTGTCAAGGACTTCTTGACCGCAAAACACGTGCGCGCCTGAACCGCGGCGCGTGTACAAAATAACCCAAATTACTATCTGTACTTTCTGAAAATTTAAACATACATTAACATACATTTTATAACACATGAACAATAATAATATAGTAACATTTTAACAAATAACACAACAATTTAACAATAGATCCAGAATTTTTAAAAGCAGTTAAGACCAAAATTTCCAACATACATAAAACTAACAATTTTGCAAACAAATTTTGAACACAATTAAGCACTAAACGTGAGTCCGTCAAAAAATTCCAAAAATGGCCAAAAGTACAAAACAGTCTCTCTGCTTTCTATTCCTTCACATTGCTACCACATATATGCACTCTAATAGAAATTTAATAAAGAACAGTATCACCCAATCATAGAGATGATTCACTGCTAGCAGGCTTCATACTGCAAGATGGCTTTCTCCTCCTGTCCCAAAAGGCTTGTACGAAGGATCTCTCGTCATCAGAACTGTACGGTGACGCCACAGTTGACTGTCGTGCCTGCAGCCTGGTTCTGAATGGATGCCGTGGAATACTCGTAGGTTCCACTCGACGACTCTGCTCCGGCCGGTTCGCTGGGTTCACTTCATGGCGAGGTTCACACTGTTGTTGCCGGTAAACTGAGAGTTGTCTCCTCTTTCTAGACGCACCCGAAGTTACCGAAGATCCAAGGCCACGTTTCTTTCCGGACCTATGTAGTTTCTTGTTAGGCAAAAATTCAGAATTTAAACTTCGCTTAACAGTTTTACGAGTGTCCAAACGAAATCTTTTCTGGGGATTAATCACTGAAGATGGTGAACTATTAGTTAATTTATGCTTGTGAGGTTGTTGTCTAATAGATGGAGGAACTGGACAATTTATAATTTTTTGTCTTTTATGACACACAGAGTCCGATGTATTTGACACAGTTCTCTTATTTTTATTATACTTTGCTCTCGGATTGCTAGGCTTTCGACTTTCAATAACAGTCTTTGGAGCTGTTTGACCAAATTTTCTTCTTGAATATTGATGAAAAGAATTAGACGAAGAAGTGCTGGACTCGGGACACTCATTGGATCGGGAATTTCGCGAAACACCACTCGACATATGAGAACCTTCACTCCCATTTTCTCTAAACTTATACACTCTAACCTGATCCAGATTAACAGTCATTCTTTCACCATTGACATCAACAACCAAATTATTATTTCGAACTTCCAAAACCTCGAACGGACCTACAAACTTCGGACCAAACTTAGCTACTCTCTTTTGACGACTTGAACTTAACCAATGCTTTTCTACTAACACAAAATCTCCAACTTTCACTTCTAACTCCCTTCTACGCATATTATAATACTGAGCTTGCTTTTCTTGCGCTTTTCCCATTTGAACCTGAGCTTCCTTAACCAACCTCTCAATATCCTGACACATGTACTGACTTTCTGCATCTGACACCATAACTAACCTTTGGAATGGAGTAATAACTTTTCTACCCAAAAACAATTCAGCAGGCGTTTTCCCCGTTGACTCATGAACTGCCGTACGAAGTGCGTACGCAAAATGCTGAAGAAACTGGTCCCAATTTGCATGATGAGAACCAACATAAGAAGAAATCATTTGAATTAATGTACGATTTACACGTTCAGCCATATTAGACTGCGGACGATACGGAACAGTAAAAGAATGATCGATCTCCAGCTTTTCACACAGGGCCTTAAATATATCAGAAATGAAACAAGGGCCATGATCACTCACTACCCTAATTGGTGCACCATATTTAGAAATATAATTATCGAAAAATGCATCGGCAACTGCAGGTGCAGAAGCCTTCCTGAGGGGGACTAACTCTACCCATTTACTAAAATAATCAACTATAACTAAAACAAATCTATATCTTTTAGGATTAGACAATGGATAAGGACCGATTAAATCTACACCTACACATTCATTAGGAAAATTTACTTTAATAGGAATTAATTTGCCAGCTGGACTTACATTTTTATAATTATAACGTTGGCATGTGCTACAGCTGGAGACATAAGCGCGCACTGCTTCCCGCATTTTAGGGAAGTAGCAGGATTCACAAATTCGAGCATAAGTTTTCCTGATTCCTAAGTGACCTGCTAATGGATTATCATGAAATTCTTTCAAGATGGCCTTACGAAGACTAGCCGGAATAAAAACTCTTAATTCTCCACGTGAATTTACAATTTTAGAATAAAAAAAAAGACCATCGATAAGCTTAAAAGATTGGGACCACTTCTCAAACATAGGCACATCTGCGCTCGGGACATCATCAGGATTTTCCAAATATCGATACAAGCTACCAAATTCTTCATCTTGCTTCTGTTCCCTTATTAACTGCTCTCGTGACCTTAACACCAACGACGACAATGCACAACACTTAACTTCCTCCGTGACCTCTAAACCACCATGCGGGTTTCGTGACAAAGCATCCGCTACCGCATTCTCCTTGCCAGCCCTATGTTCTATAACAACATTATACTCTGCTAACTTCAAACACCATCTGACCATACGAGACGACAACCCCTTTCCATTAGTTAACTTTGTCAAAGCTGAATGGTCCGTAATGACTTTAACCGGTATATTAGTGAAAAAACAACGAAATTTATTCAAAGCCCAAATTACTGCAAGACACTCCCTTTCCGTAATTGAATAATTCCTTTCCGCTGCATTTAAAATTCTTGACGCAAACGCTATAGGTCGACCTTTCTGTGCTAACATCGCTCCAACCCCCACTGCACTCGCATCGCAATATACTTCAAACTGAGACGAATAATCGGGGTGAGCCAAAACAGGAGGGGAAACTACTGCCTCTTTTAATAATTCAAACGATCTCTGAGCTGCTGATGACCATACAAACTTAACCCTTTTCCTTTTTAAATTATACAACGGTTCACATAACTCCGAAAAACGTGGAATGAACTTGGCAAACCAAGCCACCATCCCTGAAAATGTCGCCACTTCCTTACTATTTTTGGGGGGATTCATTGACGTAATTGCCTCAATTTTCTCATTATCTATATTAATACCATCACGCGTAATTTTAACTCCTAAATACTTTATCTCTTTTCTCAAAAATTTACATTTTTCTAACTTAACCGTTAACCCAGCATCTCTTAACAACGTGAATACTTCCCTCAATAATCTTAAATGCTCTTCAAAAGTAGCTGCCATTATAATTACAGTTGGCAAAAAAAGTATTTGTACACTCTAAAATTTTTAATTTTTAACTAAATAAAAACAGATATTTTGTCAAAAATAGTTTTAATACTGTCTGTTTACCGTGCGTTTTAAATTACACAGCAGAAAATTTCGATAAAGATGTAAAATAATTTTCTAATAGGAAAAGTTTAAAAATTTCTTGCAAAAAAAGTATTTGTACATTTCTCCATCCTGATATGTACTGTGTTTTATAGTGTTTATGGTTCAAAGGACTACTTTTACAGAAGCTGTTAATAATTTTTGAGTTCATATTTTATTTGTCTGACATTTAATCTAATTTGCTCTTGAAATAATTGAGTATAGAACCTAATACTAGAGAGGCACCTCTAGATATATGAAATCCTATGATTGAGCATAATAAAAATTTAAATTCGCAACAAGAATTTGTAAAAGCTATTAAATTACCATTTACAACTATTGGATGTATAGTGAGAAACTATGAATAAATTAAAAGCATCGAAATTCAATGAAAACCAGGACTTCTCAGCAAACTAACAATGAGGGAAAAAAGGAGTGTTGTTAAAAAAGCTTTAAAAAATCCTATGCGTTCGGTTCAAAAATTTGCTGGAGACCTTGCGACATCTTCTCGCATCAGAGTAATACCTCAAACAATAAAAAATATTCTTCTCAATGCAGATTTAAAAGGAAGAACCTCAAGGAAAAATCCATTCATCAGCGAAACAAATAGGCGAAAACACATAGTATTCGCTTTCGCATAGAGAAGTAAATCATTGGATTTTTGGAAAACAGTAATTTTTTCTGATGAGGGAAAATTCGGAATTTTCTTACCATCAAGCATTCGAAAAAATTGGCGTAAAAATAAAACTGTTCTAGATCCAAAACGTATACTTCAAACTATCAAGCATGTTGGGGGGGAATATTATACTTTTTGGGTGCATAACTTCTAATGGAGCAGGATATTTAAAATTTATTGACAATGGAAAGACAGGTTTAACATACATTGATGTGTCGGGCCATAATTTATTAAACTGTGCCAAGAAATTATGCATAGAGGAAGCTTTTCACTTTCTGCAGGATAACGACCAAAGCATACTGCTGTGATCACCAGCACATGGTTACTACAATACTCGAAGACGATTGGTAACTCCTCTAAAATCTCTAGACTTGAATCCAATAGAAATTTTCTGGGTGCTATTGAAGGCAAAAATCCGAAAAAAAATATGTATTGGTAAAAAACAGTTTTAAAGAAGCTCTTATTGTGTCATGCAATAACATTAACCAGACCGATACAAAAAAGTTGGTGGAATCAATGTCACACCATCTAGAAGTAGTCATAAACGCTAAATGAATTCGCACAAAATATTAATTTGTATCATTTTACTAAATTTTCATTAATTATATTACATTAATATAGTGTACAAATACTTTTTTTGCATTATATTTTTGTATATTTGTTTATTATAATGTAAAAAATCGATTCGTTTAATTTTGTTTTTGCTTCTATAATATTATAATGCATTAAATTAATGTATTACAGTATTTTTTGCTTAAATCTTTTGTTTAATTTCATTATAATTTAAAAAAATGAAGTGTACAAATACTTTTTTTGCCAACTGTATGTCGTCCAGATAGACCAAGACACCCTTACCAAGCAAAGGTTTAAGGATATTATTCATTTCCTTCTGAAACGTTGCCGGCGCTCCCGATAAACCAAAACTCATTCTCTTAAAAGCAAAACAACCGTCCCGAGTAATAAACGCAGTCTTAGGTATGTCCTCCGGCTTCATTGCAATCTGAAAATAACCCGACGTAAGATCTAACGTTGACATATAATTCGTACTCGTTATATTAGCCAAAATGTCGTCAATAACTGGAATAGGATACTGAGGGTATTGCGTTATCGCATTTAACTTTCTATAATCTACTGCAAACCTATATGCCTCTGGATTATCTAAACTTTTCCCATTATTTTTACGACATAACACTACTGGAGATGCAAAAGGCGACTCAATTGGCATTATAATATCGTCCGCTAACATTTTTTGAATATGATAATCAATTATACCTTGTTTAACTTTATCATAACGATATGGTTTACTAGCAACAGGTGCTTTTAAACCAGTATCAATCTCATGCCACGCAACATGCGTTAAACCCGGTTTATCAGAAAAAACCTCTCCAAATTCATTTAAAAACTTATTAAATTCCTCCCTCTCCATTTCACTTAACCCCGACTCCTCCAAATTAACTGACACTGAAACAGGCTCTTTCTTACTCACATTCTCATCATTGTTCACTATTAACGACTTTTTAAAGAAATCCAAACTAATTCCTCTATCCTTCATATAATCCACACCAACTATACAATGCACTGTTAATCCATCTAACACACAAAACTCCCAACATGTCTTAACCGAACGAATTTCAACTTCCAATTCTACTGAACCTTTATTATCGCAAGCTACTCCCTGTGCCGACTGAACCACCAGACTTGACCTCTTCAACTTCTTATACGAAAAATATTTCCGATAACAATCAAAAGAAATGAACGACTTATCTGCCCCTGTATCGAAGACACTTTTAACGACAATACCATCTAACACAATTAACACTTCAGGTAACTCAACCGGATTAATAGTAATTTTATTTAAACTCACAGAAGGCTTTTTCGATTTGACCTGTGACTGCATACCTTCCGAAATACAGTCACTTACCAGTTTAACTGACCCGACCTCCTCACACCTCTCCTTTGCACTGATCTACCTTCAAAATTCTCATCCGAAGTTAATCTCCTTACTTGCGAAGAAACATTCCTGTCCCGTACTCCCCCACTACGATCATAACCACTATTCTGTCTATTTCCATGCATATTTCTCTCACCACTTCTAAAATTATTAGCACCATCACCATTCCTATTACCATTACTCGTATTCGACATATTACGACCAAATCCATCACTTCTATTACGCACATTACTATCCGGAAATCGCTGTCCCCCTCTCACAAAATTACGTTCCCCCTCATTTCTCAAATTACCATCCGTGACAGGTCTCTGCCGAGGGTTACGCAAATCCCGTTGATCCGAGCTATGCCGAGACTCATACTTCGATAATATCTGGTGCATTTCTGCAAAATTCTTCGGTGCTCTAACTTCAATAAAGTCCTGTATATTTGGATTAAAAAGAGGAAAAACAATGTCCAACAATTCCTCAAATGTAATATCTAAATCTAATTTATTTTTTAGTTCCAGCTTACGAAGATAAAATTTTGACGCCGACTCATAAATATTCTGCTTATTACAATAGAACTCTTTTCTCAAAATACTTTTATCTTTAACGGGAGGAAATGCCTTCTTTAACTCAATTACAGTTTGTTCAAATCTTTTCGCTTCATCAGTAATTAAAAACTTTCCTATATTTTCTAACCACAAAAGTGCTTCGCCCTTTAACGAGCATTTAAGCACTACGTATCTACTTTTTTCAGGTATATTATTGAACAAAATATAATCATCTAACTTCACTAAAAATTCACTAATATCACCCTCACCGGTGAAATACACCCGTGGCACAATCTCCAAATGTCCGACATTTCGTTGGGCGCCATTTGTGACGGTATATTCAGACATACTCATTAATTTAGGTTAAAACAACACAGTTTATTAAAATGATAAGGGCTAAAGGAAAGTGGAGCCAGTCTATAATTTCACTCACTGAGAACACTATGAAAAGCTAAATCATACTCACAGGCGTCGGTCTAGCTCAGTCGGGGCACCGTCTAACACTTGACACTATTTCCTGGCTGATCTACTAAACAAATCTTAATTTCACAGCCCGTGGCTGTGGATATTTCTTTATTTGCTCAAATAATCAAAACGGAACGATTCTAAACTTTCTTACCAAGGCCGAACCTTTAATCCACTATCTGAACTTCTTTCCGCTTTACCGGAGGCCGTAGCTATTCTCTAATCGTCAGCACCTTAATAAACAATCATCAACTTCGTTGTCCAATGACGCTGGCTGCTGGCTAAGGCCAGAAAAACACAGACGCTGGCTGCTGGCTAAGGCCAGAAACACCCCCACCACAAACTCACACCCAAGCTTTTATACGCGACAAACTGAGATACTTCTCATTAACATAATACTAATAACCGCGAGCTAACTGCGGAATTCGAAAGAGCACACACACTCTAGAAAGTTAAAGTAAAAGAGAGGATAGATGTCACTTTTACGCCTACAAAATGTTAAATTATTGACGTCACGATCTCAGAAACACTAGAGTGCCTTTATGACTAAAGGTCACTCCCTCACAAACATTATTTAGTGGAATACATTTGTGTGGCCCTGTAATTTAATAATAAATATTCGTTGCATCACAGATTGTACAAAATGTATTTTTAGTACATATTTCATAGATTCATGTCAATTCTGTTATATTCAAATGAGTGTAACACCATTAAAATGCATTTGAAACTTTTTTCCCCATTAACCGTAATGTACCGGAATACTTTTGATTGTCCCTTTAATTGATCAATGCATCCGATTTTCATAACATTTGAAATGACTCGACAAAATTATGTAATAAATATGCGTTTTAAATTTCAAACGATTAAAATGCATTTGAAACTTTTTACCCCATTGACCGTAATGTAACGGAATCCTTTTGATTGTCCCTGTAATTGATCTATCCATCCGATTTTCATGAAATTTGAAATGACTCGACAAAATTATGTAATAATTATGTATTTTAAATTTCAAACGATTCGGTTGGGCAGTTTTTGCGTTGTTATATGCGGACGGACGGACAGACAGACGGACAGACGGACGGACTGAACGACAACAATAGGTGCTACGTATTTACATAATTACGAACGCACCTAATAATTAAAAAAATAACAGTAAAAAATAACAGTAAATAAACATGAGTTTAATAAAAAAGAAAACAATAAATGAACAATTATAAATAAGTAACAAAACAGTTAATATAATTCTCACAATAAATCGTATATAGTAATACTTATAGCCGTGTTCAATGCATGCAGTTGTATCATTTAATCATCACATTTTACTGAAATAATTAACGTTTCCCATTTTATTTTTCTAACAATTGTTATAAACTTGTATTTTTAACAAATACATTCTTAGTTGTTATGAACTTACTAAACGGATTTTTTCCTTGGCACAGATATGCAATGACAAATGCATTTTTGCCGGTCCCACCGAAGCTAGCATAAGGAAGAAAATACAAGCTTCTGATTAACTGAATAATTTAAAGAGTATTTTTTTTTGGTTCATTTTTTAGTTTACGCTTATGTAATCATCAGTTTCAGTTTGAAAACCTTTCAAAGAATGGAGTTTGATTAATTTCCTTCTTATTTTACATATTTATTGATAGACAAAAAGAAAGATTTTCTCTAATTTAGAATTAAAGAAGTTAATAATGATGTTTCTTAATTTTTCTGCATTACATAAAACAAAAATAATAAGAAACAAATTGGAATTTCTTCTAAATTATTTTAACATGATATTCACATATATGCTTCTAATGTAAATCCATATTGAGAAGAATTTATTTGTAAACAATAATCACGTTTCCTTTTTACGGCATTAATTGGGCGGATTACGGCATTAATTGAGCGGAGCATTAATTTACGGATTAATTAATATTTACAAACCCAATTGTTCCACCTTTTTTTAACTGTCATTTATTTATTATTTTAACAGGTTATACCCATATACATCCCGAATACACGTACATCCTCATTCAGAATGATTTATTTATACAAACAACAATTGCTCTTTAAATTATTCAACCAATCAGAAGCTCGTATTTACTTCCCTATGCTAGCGTCGGTGGGATCGGCAAAAATGCATGCCAAATTGGCGGGAGAAGAAAACACGTGCATATGTGGTGCGTATATGACATCTGTGCCAAAAAAGTATTAAAACAAAACGAAAGCCAAAACAAAATCAAAATTACAATATTGTAATTTAACAAATTACAACGACTATTTGGAAAATGATATTTTCAAAGAATAAAATTTTATAGATTTATAAATAAATTCTATGTTTATATTAATATTAATAAACATCTTTTTTTATTATGATCATAACAAGTCATATATTATTTACGTCATGCATTAAACATTCAAATTCCTAGACCGGTGTTTAAAAAAAAAAAAACTTTTTTTGATGAAGTTAATGGAGACTGATTTTTGAAAGCATCATATTACATATGACATGGATCTTCCTGAACTCATCATAAACAATTTCCCTCAGTTTTACAATTTTTGGGGCTGCAAATTTTTCAACTTCTAAGCAACGTACTTTTTAAATTTTTACACAAGAAATAAACTGTGATGTGCAACTTCTGTGAAACCTGTATCTAAATTTGCTTTTGAGCTAATATATTTTTTAAAGTTTTTATTACTACTTTTTTATAGCGGCAACGGAAAGGGGCGCTGCAATAGCGATTTTTGTGCCATTTCCAATATTGTACCGACCGTATGTACATGAAGTTATGCATCGAACTGAACCAAATTTTTTGTGTAAGTTTATGCAATGGCTAGTTGGTCCTCCCTGAATTTGAAAAAAATTCCACCGGAAGTGTACGCCGCAGTAGCGAATTTTATGTCATTTTCAATATTGCGCCACCTAAAAGTGTATGAACTTAGTTATAGAACTGAACTAATTTTCTTGGGTATGATTATTTTTTGGTAAGGCAAGTAAGTCCTCCCTGAATAAAATAAAAATGCCTATCATTCTATTGTCCATCGGCTCGTGCAGAGACGGAAATTCCTTTTTAGTCCGATTAATTGACCAAAGCAGAAATTTAAGATGAAAATCAAAGTTCGTATGGTACTGAATTAAAATTATTAAAGCATTAAAATGAATAACTATCTTTTTAAAATATTAAAACGTCCATATGAGTTTGGGGATTGGCACATCCAACTAGTTTAATAATTTCTAAGTGATTTGTGCTGCACGTGTACAGACATTATTTGCTACATGAGATAAAATGCTTAGAGAACAATTAAACATAGGACATTATTTTGGCCTGAAATTCTTATTTGCAATAGTCCTTTAATATTTCTGGACCAAACACAAATAAATTTTTAATGAAATTTCAATTTTACAATTTTTGGTATAGCAATTTTTTTTTATTTCTAAGCATTGCATTTTTTTAATCATTAAAAGTTTGCTTAGGGAAAAATATGTATTTTTAAATGCAACATGTTTGAAAGATATATTTAATTTATTTTTGAGTCAATATTAACTCTTTTGAAAATAGTTGTTGTTTTCGATAGAGAAATGGGAAGTCTGATATATATCTGAATCTTTTTATTTGCTGAATTCTGCAACTTGTTTTATTTTATTCGTTTTCTGATTATTCCATGTATATAGTCAAAAAAATTGTATACATCTGTTTTTTTACTTTATTCCTTTCCTTATTTATCCATGTTTAATGTCTGAAATTAATATTGAAAATGGCATAAAATTCGCTATTGCAGCGTACCCTTCCGGTGCATTTTTTTTCAAATTCAGGGAGGATCAACTAGCCATTGCCATACACTTACACAAAAAATTTGTTTCAATATACATTTTCTCGGTACAACATTGAAAATGGCACAAAAATCCCTCTCGCAGTGCCCCCTTATGTTGCCACGATTACAAAATAGTAATAAAAACTTTAAAAAAAAAATAGCTCAAAAACAAATTTAGATACAAGTTCAATTCGATGCATAACTTCATATATATTTGGTCGGTAGAATATTGAAAATAGCACAAACATTGCGATTGCAGCGCCCCCTTTTGGCGGATTTTTTTTAATTCAGGGAGGACCAACTATCTATAGTCATACATTTACACAAAAAATTGGTGCAATTCGATGCATAACTTCATATACTTTTGGTCGGTAAAATATTAAAAATGGCACACACATCGCGATTGCAGTGCCCCCTTCCGGCGGAATATTTCAAATCTGAAGGACGACCTGTTTTCCACAGACAAAAACATTCACAAAAAAATTGGTTTAATTCTATATATATCTTCATACACTTTTTAATGGTAGAATGGCGACATACGGACACACAAACAGACACCCACACAGACACACGGATAGACAGACATTTTGTAAAAACATGTTTTTTTTTAATCTCTGACCCCTAAAACATATAAATCCGTCGAAAACCGGAAGTCCCAAAAAATTTTGATTTTAATACTCTCTTCTATGGAAGATAGAAGAAAGTAAAAAATAAAAATCGAATGTTTAATAGGTGTATTTTGTAATACTTAAAACATAAAATAGTATTTGTAACTATTATCAATACAGTTGAAAAAATAAATATTGAACGTATAGCAATTTATTTTTTTTATTGTCATGTTATTGAAGAAGTATCAAATCATAAAATAGATAAAAATATAACTTTCGTTTACTAAACTACATTTAGCGTTTATGAAACTAAATATTGCATATTGTAACATGTTACATATAATGTATGCGAAAAACATCAATTATCAATTATTTACAGGACAGATACACACACAAAAAAACTTTACATTTCTGTGTTTCATCGGTATAGTTCGGTTTTCTTAAAACAGCAAAAACTGCCTATTTTAAATACCATTGTGATTTAAAAAAGAAATTAAATGCACAAAAAACATATTTAATACTTGTGTCTTAATCTTATTGTAAAAGAATAAAATAATGAATAATTTGCTTGAATTTCTAAGCAGGTGATATCGCTTATGAAAGCAAACATTGTATTAATTCACGCTAGTGTAAAAAAAAGCAAATTAATAATAGCAATCTAATAATAAGATACCGTATTTACTCGTGTATAGGGCGCACGCGTGTATAAGGCACACCCCTACTTACAAGTAAAAATGGCGATTTCTTAAAATCTCGTATATAACGCGCACAATAAATTTGATACGCTAATGAAGAATGATCAAATGAATTTCAGTAAAAGAAAAGTTGAAAAAAACATTACACCAGACCAGAAAACAAGACAAAAATGCATTTTTAGACTTCGGGTTGTAACAGAATGACGGAAAATAGGAATGAGTGTCGGTAAAGAGAATTGCTAATTAGCGTTTAGATAATGTCATTAGCTCTGTTGCATAAAAAACCGCAAGGAAGGAATTAAATATGCAGTAATACTTGAATTAAGTAACATTTTCCGAGTTTTAATATCTTCTTTGAATAATTTCTTGTTTCATATGTATATAGTTCGACTGCATCCAGCAGCAAAAAAATATTCCGTGAATAAGGCACACCTAGGAGTTTTGCCCTAATTTTTTGGAAAAAAGTGCGCCTTATACGCGAGTAAATACAATATTTTTACACTAAAATAGAAAACAGCGTATTTTCGTTAAATAAATGTAACATTGAGTAATAATATTTTTTGAAATATAGTAAATTGTTAAAAATGTAAAATAAGAGCACAAAAAGCAGCTGTTATGCCAAGCAATTAAGATATTCCAACTAGGAACAGCATTTTTGTACAACAATAAAATACTCTTTTCTAAAATTACATACTTTTTAATTGTTCAACAGACTTGTTTAAGACAAACTATGTAAAAAATTATGAAAATCAAAAATCCACTTGCCATGTCAGAAAAATAAGCAGTGTAATGTGACAAGTTATAGCAGGTTAGTTCAAAGTAATATAAAATATACCAAGAAAAATATACTAACCCGCTTCAAAAAAAGAATCAATCTTGGCGACAACTTGGTGCTAATGCATATGAATGCATAGTTTTAATATGCTTATGACTTGAAAATGATTGCAACAATGAAAGTTTATTTGCGTCAAATCATTATTTTCATTTAATGAAATTTATATTTTTTTTAATCTAAAAAAATTCTAATCATCAGATTTTAAGAAAATTAAAATGGGACCACATGGGTATCTTATATTTTCAAACCAAAAAAAGAGTTATCAAAATTGGTTCATATTAAAAGAATTTATGGGTGAACTAGGAATACATACAGGTCAAAATCATAACTTTTTCCTTGAAGTCGGTTAAAAATAAAAACCTTTTTGTATATTTCTCCCTTTTTTCCGTGCAAGGGGGGAAGACGCATTTTTTGAAAACTATGTGACATATATTGTTGTAAAATTTTTGAATATGTGAATTCACAATCGATTTCTAAATAAGGTACCCTGGGGTAATAACGCCAGGCGGGGTAATAACGCCAAGTGCTCATATTATGCATAATTATGAAATAATCTGGTAAATGACACTCATGTGCTCTGCGCAGAAGGATTTTGAGTCATATAAATCACAAAAAACAGCTTCAAGTTAATTTGTTTCATTTTTAGGTCTTATTGTTTTTACAAGCAACTAAAATTAACGCTTGATCTAAAATTTGCGAGATACGTTTTGAGATGTGAAGACTATTTTTTGTATCCGGAAATACTTTGTTAATTACATAAATTTGCAGTACATTTCATGGACTTTCAAAATGTTGTTGAAGATTTTGGATATCTTGTCGAGATAATTTGTAATTTAAAATGTACAGAGCAATAACTATAACGGGGTAATAACGCCAATCCTTCGCATTAATACCCCGGTTGATTCCCTACAATGGCCGAGCTACATCCTAAATACTGATTCAAAAAAATACAGTAAAAACTTGCAATGTTTCTAATAATTCTATTTAAGCGGTCCTTTTTAAGCAAAAAGAAGCTCACGGTCTGATATTCCTTTGCCTAATCCTCCCCCCCCCCCACACACACACCTTTATTTTGCTTACACTTTCACAAAAATTGAACATTTTCAATAGCTTAGAATGCAATTTGTCAATTTCTAAGTTTTAGAGTTTGTATTTTTAGAATTGGGCAATCTACATGCAATTATTCCATCTTATTTCATAGTTATGTTTGCATGGCGTTATTACCCATATAGGTGGGTAATAACGCCAAATAGCATTGGTCAAGAAATCACGCGATTACATTTTATGAATACATATCTGTTAAATTATTTTTTTATATAGTTAGTCAATGAGTTGCTGTATCAAATCATATATTTGCTTGAAAAATACAAACTAAAACTGAGCTGTGAAAATTGGTAGAACCTTAACGTGGCGTTATTACCCCAGGGTACCTTAATTAAAAAATATATGTATTAAAATGGAAAGATTTAACGTAAAAATCATTTGCTACTTGATCGTAAGCAATGATTTGTGACTTAAAATAGCTCGTTATATTGTAGTTTTATAGATAGGCAAATTTGTTCAATTAAGTTAGAAAACTTAACATAAAAATATTGATTTATTTGCAGATGCATCCATGTTCATATTCAAATAAAATGCTTAATGAAAGTTTAAGGTAATAAATTATTTCACATTGTTTTATAAAAATATCCTTAATTCCGTTTTTTTATGAAAATATATAATGAAACTTTAAGACAATATTTTTTTTTCGCATACATTAAAAATATTATCCTGAATTAACATTTTTTTTAAAAAATACCTTTTATTTAAAATTTGAACATATTTATTTGAAAAACATCTTTTATTTAAATGAATATATATTTACATATATTTACTTAAAAGTAAATTTATTCTAATGTTCTTTATAAATAATTCAAAGAAAAAAAAAATCAACCGTCCGCTTGGCCTATAGGTGGAGATAGATTTCGAAGAATGCTCATTTCAACAGCATCAAAAAAAATATCATTAGTGATAAAAGTTTAAGGCCCATGTCCTCGCTCAAGGAAACACTTGCGAGCTAATGCTATTCCTATGGGGAAGCATTTTTTTAATAACTCTTACCCATTTTGACATTTTTTATTTTTTTTTATTTATTTATTTATTTATTTTTTATTTTTTTATTTTTTTTTTTTTTGCATTGGACAGCTGAGGTGCATGCCGAAAGCGCACCTTTTTTACTTCTTCAATTTTGGTTGCAGATATTTTTTATAAAGCTAGTTTCACTTTCAAAACCGGTTTCGAAACTGAAAGTGCTTTAAAAAAAATATCTGCAACAAAAATCGAAAAAGTAAAAAAGGTGCGCTGTCGGCATGCACCTTTTTTTGGTACTTTGCAATGCAAAAAAAATATTCAAAAATGTCAAAATGCGAAAGAATTATTAGAAAAATGCTTCCCCATAGGAATAGCATTAGCTCGCGAGCGTTTTCTCGAGCGAGGACAGGGTCCTTAACAGCTTTGTTTGACCACTTTTGAAATAATTTCAATTTCATCTTTTTGTAAGAACTGGTTTTATCAGAACCATCGTAATCGAAATTCTGCCCAAATGCCCATTTTAACAACACATTTTGAAATATATTTGGACTTTTATTAAAAATCACCCAATACGGAACATTATATAGTTCCTAAATAACAAGAACCTGTCAACTGAATGCATTTGGGAGCAAAATTGAATTTAAAATAAGTCATAAAATAACCAATTTTTTATTTGAATACATTCTCAATTCTTTATGAATAATCGCTTCCGGAAATTTTGTGCGAAGTGCCCACTTTAACAGCTTTAAAAAAAATAATAATTTAGCTGACGCGATTTGTTTTTTGAATACTTCTTCAATTTTTAAATCATGATCGCTCTGGGAAATTATGTTCAAAATACCTTTTTGGCAGCCTTTTTTAAAAGTATTCTTATCTTATCAAAAAACAGGCCAATACTTCACATTATATAGTTTCTATATAAGAGGATTTCCCATTTGGATGCGTTTAAAATCAAATATAAATTTAAAAATAAATTATGATATAAGCAGTTTGGATATGAGGTTTTTTTTTCCCCAAATCCTATTTTTTAATTTATTTTTTCTATCAGAATTGGTCTCATGAAAAACATGTCAATATAAATATTCTTATATTATTAAGAAGATGTAAAATAATTTCCATTAGATTTGACAGTTTAAGAATTGACTAAGTTATTAAATTTTGTCTTTTTCATCCACTTTTTGTTTTCTTTTTTAATTTTTTTATCGGTAAGAAATAGTCCTATCAAAAACTTGAAATACAAAAGTTTTAGATAATTTTAAGAACATTTATGTAAAAAAAAAAAAAAGTTGTATTTGGTATCTTGAAAATTGACTAAGTTATGATTTCCAACCCCCCCCCCCCCCAAAAAAAAAAAACACCTGTTTTTTGGCCATTGAGCCTATTTTTAACTTTATCAAAAATCTTTCATGAATTAACTTTTAACCTATTTTTTAGACGTAATATAAACTTGAAACCAATTTGATATCTAAATTAATTAAGAAGTTATGGAGCTTTTTTCGGTTTTCACAAAACCCCTCCTTTTTTCCACTCTTTGGTCGAATTTTCCCCATTAATCTACTTGACCAAGATTTTATACGCCTTGATTTTATGCATGAGTTTGGAGAAGATTGAAGCAGAATTGTGGAAGTTATCGTATCTAAAAGAAACTGATATATATAGATATGTAGATATGTAGTTGTAGATTTATTTTTATATATAAAAATCTTCTGTGCGTGTGTATGTAATTGAACTCCTCCTAAACGACTGGACCGATTTTGATGAAATTTTGTGTGTGCGTTCCAGTAGATTCGAGAATGGTTTAGATTCACATTTCGTCAAAATTGCTTCAGTACTTTTTTAGTAATTATGCAAAAACTAATAGTTAGTGATTTTTCGCTAATTAAAAGTGCTATATATATTAAAGAAAGTCAGGATTTCGTATTAATCATAGCACAAAAAAATCTACCGAACCAAAAATCTTGAAAATGGGGTAAAAACACTTCTTATAACATCGAGTGCCGCTAAAAATGGATTTTCGAAAATTTCACCCCTAAGATGAGTAGAAAAAAGAACGAACTTTTAAAAAATTCCATAAAAATCGGCTTTTGTAGTTATTTTTCAACTGATAACTCATTTTAGTGCATTTTTTCATTCTGAATCGAATGGTACTAAGCAAATTCGTTTAAATGCAGTAGTTTGTGAGATAACTCACATTTTCCTAATTTGGTGGTGTCTTCGGCGCAAAAACCTGAAATTTTCAATGGTCATCTTTATATATAAAAATCTTCTGTGCGTGTGTATGTAATTGAACTCCTCCTAAACGACTGGACCGATTTTGATGAAATTTTGTGTGTGCGTTCCAGTTGATTCGAGAATGGTTTAGATTCACATTTCGTCGAAATTGATTCAGTACTTTTTTAGTAATTAGGCAAAAACTAATACTTAGTGACTTTTCGCTAATTAAAAGTGTTGAATAAGTTCGATGAATAGAGTGCGGACGGAATGCCCGAGCGGTCTAAGGCGCCAGATATAAGCTCTGCTTCTCGAAGAAAGAGATCGCGTGTTCGAACCCCGCTCCTGTCAAAAGTGTATGCTTTGCAGTAATATAGCCTGTATTATAATTTTGATTAACTGACTTCAGATAATCGTTAACTTTTAACAAAAAAGAGAAAAATAATCTTTTCTATCAAAAATTGAACCGACTTCAAAAAATTCTGAAGAGTGAAAAATAATTTCCTTACATAATTGTAATACGAATTTAAATTAAAAGTGTAGTGTTTATCGTGCGTATTACTATATTTAAGTACATTTATTTGATTTTCTGGTGTCGGTGCCAGGAAGGACAACGTCCGTCGGTGACAGGACAACGTCTGTCGGGTCCGCTAGTAGATATATAGATATATAAACTTTTTTACTGATGGTAGTTTTGGGGTCTTGAGGATTTGATCGGCGTAAATCTGCAAAACTTTTTCAGAAATTCCAACATAGGAGCAACTGCAATAGGTAGTATTTCATACGAAATCTACCTAATATTGCAATCTTTAAAAAATAAGCGATAGAAAAACAAATTCTAACGAATATACATAATTATTTTTAATTAATTCTTTGCACATATGCTTTATACATTGTTAAGAAAAAAAATTATACTTGTGATTAGTATAAATTCTGAAAAAAATTGTGTATGTTTCTCTATGTATAAAATGCATGTTTTATTTTTTTTAAAACATATAATGTATAACATTGAAATCACACTATTAATGGACATTTAATGATATTGAACTTAGATAATATCATTAACTAAACCAATGCATATAATTATGGGAAGAAAATGTAGCTTGTTTAAGAGAGAACGAGATATTAACATGTCATTAGCATTACGATAACCTCTATAATTACTCGTCAGCGTCTAATTATAGATTTTTATTTTTTTATTTCAAGAACGTAATGAGAGTCAATTTAATACTACTCAAAATAATTATAAATATTGGATACACTCCAATAATTATGGAAAATTGTTTTCCTCTATCTATATTACTTTTTTTTAAATAGCCATTAAATTAAGTTAAACGATAACTAATAATTAGAAAATTTGTGAAGCTTTTATTATTTAGAAACTTGTATTAATTATTTTAAAGAACAGTACCTTTAGCCTTCAAACTATCATAAGGGGTACATTGTATTTAGCAAAAGTATACCATTTCTAATACATATATATTTGTACATAAACTCTCAATATATAACTCAAATTTACTTTTTTACTGAAAAAAAGACTTTTACTACAACAAATTTTACGACGAATAGACTTTTATTATAATTTTTTTTTTAAATCCCACTTTTTGTTTTTGTAATTTGTAGGTCAAAAGCTGTATACCTCCATCAATTAATTCCTTTTTTTTATGAAAATGTTTCAGAATATATTCATTTTCATAATAATACCATATACTATTAATGAAAAAAATAAATAAAAGATAATAAGATAACTTTACACCGAAAATGAGGGAAAGAAAATTGACATCCAAAGTGGTGTATAAAAACTCCACCAGTAAATTTGTGTAATGAAAAAACGACAATTTACAGGCGCGAAAAAAACACCACTTTTGATGGCAAATTAATTGTCACAATATTTGAGTAATGTTACTCAAATTTGTTTGATGTTATGTGATTTATAAATTTCTCAAATTTTTGAAGAAAAAAAATCTTAAGGATTTTTTTTTTTACATTAAATAAGAAAAACAAGTAAGAAAAATCATGCGATAAGCATAGATTATGAAACACTTCCCACCACTTTCTGAAATCTTGAAGTAAACTTCTTTATTTAGATAATTCAGGTGTTAGTGTCCATATCCAATTATGTATTTAGATGCTTTTGAACAGACCCGTATTTGATCTGTCGGTTGATGGATATTCTATGACAGAGAAATTTAGTCTAGAAAGAAAACGCCTAACAGGTAGAAATTTTTCTTTCAGAAATTTATTCTAATGTATAAAAAATACTTTTCTTCAGCCCTGTAGTTTACCTAGTAACTTTATCACACGCGAGTATGTTTCAAATTTATTTTTCAAAAACACTTGTAAATCTACTTAAAATACTTTTCCAAAAATTATCATCCATGGGTGGCCATGTAGATAATTTTTTTGTGTTACCCTGTCTATCATTTTATTTATATTCTAGAAACATTTCTTAGTAAACTAAAAGCAGTTCCAAAATGCATCACTTATTTAAAAACCACCTTTAAGTAAATTACCCCCGTATTCACCAAGGTTTGCAAGTTCTTTTGCGTAACTCTGTAACACTGTATATCAACTACAGCATTTATACAGACCATATAATATGCAGACATTTAGTAAAACTTAAAAGAGAATATCACAATTGAAAATGCATTTTATGCATCCATCAGCTATCATCGATAATATACAATACTTAGGATAGAATATACGATTTGAAAAAATTTGTATGTCTCTTTAAATGCTATGCACTTCACATTATGCGTGAAATATTGAGTCGTGAGAATATTATAATACTTGAAATCGTTTAACATTCTTAAAACATGTCGCAAACAATTCCCTTATTTATTATTTTTAAATGGAATTCTTTTGACGGACACTGTAAATAAATAATTATTATTAATTTCGCTGTATATTTTACAGAATGCATATTTTAGTGCATTTTGGGAATCCATATAAATTTGAATATGTTTGACCGGGTGTAACACCTTTAAAATTCATTTGAACCGATTTTTTCCCATAGGCCATAATTTACCGGAAATTTTTTTATTATCCCTGTAAATAAATTAATCATGGTAGAAACTTTATTTTCAATAAGGTTCGTGCTTTGATAAACATCAATAAAATATAAAAGTTTCATAGCAATCCGAGTATATTTACGGGAGTTAGAGAGCGAAAAGATGGCCATACTGCCAGACAGACAGACAAACCGAATGCATAAACACTTTTCAACTTTGTTGGGAATTTTTAAAAAATACAAAATAAAATAAGCTAATAAACAAAACTTCTCATATTATCTCATCCATTTTCATATTTAACACATTATTAAGTGTATGTTGTATTGGACCTATAGGCTTATTAATGCTGGCCAAATTTATGCATAAAAAGGTTAATATGATTAATTAGCGGTTGAAAGAATTCAAAATTATAGAAGTTTCTTTTAGCCTTTACAGGGGCTCTGTACAATCTATTTTACCTCCCAAACTCTGCGTTCCCTTCCTTTTCTGAACTTTTTTAACAGAGCTTTATATTTTACCTTTAAAAATATGAAAAGAAAGAAAGAGAGAGAGAGAGAGAAAGAGATACCCCGAATGTATCAGTGTCGTATGTCGCAAACTAATTTCCTAACTATCTCCCGTAAATTTCACCTTTTAAATCCTTCGTAATGCAATTTGTTCAAGTGAAAATTTTGTATTCTAGAATAAATAAAAACAGGTTTTATATTTGAAAAGAAAATTTTCGGCAGTGTAAGAAAATAAATCATGTCTATACGACTGGTTATTTTTGCGAATAATGTTGTTTCTATTCCAAATAGACAAAAACACCATTAGTATTAATTCTCCTTATAACCTAAATATTGAATAAATAAATAAAAAATAACACATTTACAATGGTGCCATTTATATATAATATATATTGCTTTCAAATATAAAACAAATTTAGTGTTCGACGTATTATTACTTTATACAAATGTGTAACACGTACTAATTGCAAAACCTTAAAAAAACCTAATGTAAAATGAATGCATTAATACGAAAGATATTACAAATTATAGAACAACGCAAAATACTAAACTACATTAAATAAGTGGTAGTTTAGAAAATATAATTGTAAAATTAATAATTTTAATGAAACATAATGCGGCGATCAATGTACTTAAGAATATTACGTCATCTTCTCTCTCTCTCTCTCTCTCTTTTTTTTTTTACTGTTACAATTAATTTTAGAAAAAATGATTATTTTTTCGATAAATTGTTATTTTATTATGTTCAAATATTTTAGTTAAAAATTAGACATTTGTATTAATCTAATATATTTAGCATACATCTAAAATATTTGGTCCTGACTGATTCAGAATCAGTACTAAATCCAAATTTTTGAACCTCGAAGCATAAAAGATGAGAAAAAAATATTCTTATGTTTAATGGTGGAGTAAAAGAGGTTTTTTTAATATGTATAGTAAATTTAATCAAATTTGATATCTTAAGAATTTATGTTATGAATTTTTTCACGTTCAAACCCCATCTTTTTTTTTTCTTTAATTCAATCATTTTTTAAATGATATTTTTACAGAAATTTGAGGTTTTTTAAGATGGTATAAGGTTAAAAAAAATCATTAAACGGTTTTTAAGTAAATTTTTACATTAAAAACGTAATCTTATACGGAATCGAGAATGCTACTTGAGTATTTTTGAAATATTTTATCACTTTTTTGAAGCAAATTTATAGGAAATCGTTTACATCGGGTGGTCAATAGCGAACATTATTGTGTACTTTATTCGTTACCCCATAAGCACACGCATCGGGTATTTTTGACCCGATGTTCCCTATCATGCTCAGGATTTTCACGAATTTATCAAGACTTGCACCTGCCACATCCGGTGCCTTACTGGGAGGTCTAGCAAGAGAGATTCCTGGGAATAGAAACTTGAAACACGAGATTTTTCTATAGTGGCTAGTGTGAATGGGTCAGTTTTACTCAACATACAAAGTATACCAAATAACAAAATATAAAATTTTTTACACAAAATATTGCTTGTAATGCAATTTAAACATCTTTTTACAATAAAAAACCGTTAAAATTATGTACTAAATATATAAGCGTTTCAAAACGATAGAAAACGAATGGATGCTGATAAAAGATACAAAATTAAAGATATGTTTTGAGAAGGGGGTTTTCTTTTGAAATTTGATTTTTAAAACAGATAATATATGTTGTTATTAATAAAGCGATTCAAATAATATTTTTTACTTTATTTATTTTATTTATAATGTCCATATTTTACCGAGGAGTTCACGAAACTGTTAGGGTCATATTGACCAAGTGCGTGTAGTTACGTCATAGAAATAGGTACCTGTGCTGAAGGATTAAATTGATGCAAGTGAGTGCGACAGCGTGATTCCAAACCCGACCAAGGTTATGAATTTACTCCTAGTGCTTTTCTCTCATGTCAAACGAGTCCCAAAGGTAAGAATCCTACCTTACTGACAAGCTAGGTGGCACGAGTCTGACAAGGAACGACATTATTACAACATCTCTCAAAAGTATAGATATTTATTTCATTTCCCGACCAACCCTAGTATTTCACATTGGCCATTGAGCCTTTAAACAATATCTAAAGAAATTTCAAAAGAAATCCCTCCTTACAACACTGTGAATTTTGCAAAGTGGGAACCCCCAGACCATAATCTACTATCACTGTTCTATGACTGAAGCCTCGTATCTCAGATATCACTCTTATCCATCTAAATCCTCTCTTAAAGGTATGTTATCTTAGCCAAGCATTCTTGGTTAAACTGAAAAACTACATAATTTCTAATGTCTGTTCCCATTTTAACCACTTAGCGGTCTGTCTTGCTGTCGTATAGCAAGAGATCGAGAGTGCACCATCCCATCTTACCGGTTGATTGTCATGAGGGGACAAGAGCTCCAACGGGCATATCACCAAAATAGGGAACATTTAATCTTATTTTCTCTCAGCTCTTTGTCGCGGAGGGGCAAGGGATCCTGCGGCTGAGTTTAGTGTGCATTTTTTTTTTCTATTTTCTTCTATCTAAAAAAAATGTAATTTTTTTAGACCTTAAAAAAGACGACCGGATAGACATTATTAACTACAGAAAATACTTCTTTGTCTGAGCAGGCCCTCTTAGAAATTCAGAAGTATGGATTTTTACGGTTATCCTATGTCTTGAGTGTACCCTGGATAAAAGAAAAATTTTAACTTTTGACAAACTGTAAAAATAAATATTCCTGTATTTTAAATATTTTTTCATTATTTTATAAACTAGATTTAAAGGTAGTTTTTGTATATTAAATACAAAGTTACATATTCTATCGGATTTTAATGCATTTGCATAGTTAGTGTTAAAATAGTAAAATAAAAAACTTGGAATGACCCTTTTGGGTGATTCCATTAAAAAGTTTCCTTTTCAGTAAGGAAAATAAAATTTCTTTAAGTGTATGAATGGAAAGCTGGATGTCTATGGTCTATAAGAAAAATCTTCATAAGTATGCATTGTAAATTACTGCTCACAAACTTATTTAAATACCATTATCGTTTTTAAAAAGTGATAATATTACATCAGTTACATATGCAAATGCCATTTTTTTCTTTTTCTTTTTCAGAAATTATTTTAAAAACTTTATTTCTATATTTTGTCATTAATTATTGTTGACAAGGACATAAAATCACTTTTTAACTGAATAGTTTCATATTTATTAGACTTCAGTAGGAGCAAAAAACAGGTCTGTATATTTTATATTTCTTCAGTTGCAGGTATATAAAAGGGAATGTTTCGGATTATATTATAAACTAAAATAATCTGCAGGTATTCGTGTATTAATTCCTTAATAGGAAATATTCTAATTAATTTTTTTTATTAAAACATTTTCTGAATTCTTTAGAAGACAACAATTCATCATAAAGTGTTACATATTAACGATGGTATTGACCATTTTTATTGCTTTTTATGTCTTAATTCGTTTTTCAGAAATTCTGGAAAATACAATGATTTTTCTGCGGTATGTATATATTCTCAGCACTTTCCATTGTAAGAGTTTTCTTTTAACAGATTTCTGTGAATAGTTATATAACATTTGTATAACATTCATTTGATATTTTATTCCGATTTTAAACGAAGAGAAATTCTGAAAAATATTAGTTATATTTTTTCTGTTATATATGCTATTTTACGTATTAAGAATTCTTTATTTTGCATATTTCTGTTTTGTAAACCAATCAGTCATTTCGCATTTTAATTTATTTTAAATTAAATGAAATGAAAAAAAAACTGATCAGTATTAATACTTTTTATATGAAAGAAGAAGTAAATATCTATGCAAGAATTCTTACTTTGTTAATTAATCTTTAAAAAAAATTGTACTTTACTATTAAATTTTTTGTATTGTGCATTTTTGATATGCGGCTCAAACTCCAAAACAATAGCAAAATAGACATATTATTACATATTATGTAATCATATATCTTCAAAAATATAGATCATATACAAGACTACACAGAAGGGAATAAATAATATTTGGCATTTTAATTTATTTTAAATAAAATAAAATGATAGAAAAACTGATTAGTATTAATACTTTTTATATGAAAGAAGAAGTAAATTTCTATGCAAGAGTTCTTACTTAGTTAATTAATCTTAAAAAAATGTACTTTACTATTTAATTTTTTGTATTGTGCATTTTTCATATGCGGCCCAAACTCCAAAACAATAGCAAAATAGGCATATTATTACATATTATGTAATCATATATCTGCAAAACTATAGATCATATACAAGACTACACAAAAGGGAATAAATAATATTTGGCATTTTAAAATAAAATGATAGAAAAACTGATTAGTATTGATACTTTTTATATGAAAGAAGAATAAATTTCTATGCAAGAGTTCTTACTTAGTTAATTAATCTTTAAAAAATGTACTTTACTATTAAATTTTTTGTATTGTGCATTTTTGATATGCGGCTCAAACTCCAAAACAATAGCGAAATAGGCATATTATTACATATTATATAATCATATATCTGGAAAACTATAGATCATATACAAGACTACACAGAAGGGAATAAATAATATTTGGCATTTTATTTATTTTAAATAAAATGAAATGAAAAAAAACTGATTAGTATTAATACTTTTTATATGAAAGAAGAAGTAAATTTCTATGCAAGAGTTCTTACTTATTTAATTAATCTTTAAAAAAATTGTACTTTACAATTAATGTTTTTGTATTGTGCATTTTTCATATGCGGCTCAAACTCCAAAACAATAGCAAAATAGGCATATTATTACATATTATGTAATCATATATCTGCAAAACTATAGATCATATACAAGACTACACAGAAGGGAATAAATAATATTTGGCATTTTAAAATAAAATGATAGAAAAACTGATTAGTATTGATACTTTTTATATGAAAGAAGAATAAATTTCTATGCAAGAGTTCTTACTTAGTTAATTAATCTTTAAAAAAATGTACTTTACTATTAAATTTTTTGTATTGTGCATTTTTGATATGCGGCTCAAACTCCAAAACAATAGCGAAATAGGCATATTATTACATATTATATAATCATATATCTGGAAAACTATAGATCATATACAAGACTACACAGAAGGGAATAAATAATATTTGGCATTTTATTTATTTTAAATAAAATGAAATGAAAAAAAAACTGATTAGTATTAATACTTTTTATATGAAAGAAGAAGTAAATTTCTATGCAAGAGCTCTTACTTATTTAATTAATCTTTAAAAAAATTGTACTTTACAATTAATGTTTTTGTATTGTGCATTTTTGATATGCGGCTCAAACTCCAAAACAATAGCGAAATAGGCTTATTATTACATAATTTGTAATCATATATCTGGAAAACTATAGATCATATACAAGACTACACAGAAGGGAATAAATAATTTCTCGACTACCAATCATATTTGTTGAAATTTCATTTCCAAATAAGTTATGCATATTTGAAATGATTAACTAAATAGTATCTTACGCTTTACTAAAAGGGAAATTTCTGTTAAAGTATTCTGAATGTTTTCGAAAGTATCTCATGATCTATGTTTAACGTATGATTATTTATTTTTTTGTTTGTAAAAAATGATAACTATAAAAAAAATGTTGCATTAGCTCTTCAATAATTGTTCCAGACAAAAGAATTTGATGGGTAAATAATTCAAAGTAGGAGTTTTATTTTCTGTCTTTTAGTCGAGACGTTTATAATTATAGATATTCCTGTTTTAATTTTATAGAGTAAGTCACAATTTAGTAGAAAGATGCACACAATTTTATATTTCACAAGAGTTGCCATTTTAGTAAAACATCTAACCTTTTATATAAATATTTGATAAATTTATGTATAATTTTTGGTACTACTCTGTTATCCCGTCGACCAATTTTGCCAAATTATACAAATCACCATACTAACAGCCAAATTAGACATGTTGATATAATTTTTTTTAATAACGAAAAAACAAATAATTAGTAGAATATTAATAAAAAGTCGAAATAAAAATCACTTAATGACATTTTAAACACGTGAATCGCATTTAATGTCATTGAATGTGACATTCACAATCATCTATTATTGGCATTTAATTTTATAGTTTGGTGATAATTTTTTGGTCGACGGGATAACCTAGAAGTATCTAATATTTTATTTATAAACTTGTATGTAAAGCTTATACATATTTATGTCATGCACTGTAAAACATCTCTCAAAAGATACTCCATAACCTTGGTGGAAGCCTTGCTGCCTCCAATTTTATGGTATTCTTTTAGCTGACATAACTGGTGTAAAACAACAATGTTACACCAGTAATATATATATTTAAATTTCACCATTATAATAACGAAAATAATTACTCCATAACATGGAAGCCGTAATTGCCGCTACTTTTATACAGCAACATTACATATATCTTTTGAAATGTGCAAGAATATTCGTAGGATAATAGCCTCATATTATTACTTACCCATCATACGTAGTATAGGGTAAGTCTTGCAATCGTTTTGAAATTCGAAAAGTTTGTTTGACGGATTTACACGTTTTAGATAGTGGAGATTCCGAAAAACATATTTTTATAAAAAAAATTTGCTGTCCGTCTGTCTGTCTGTTTGTAAACGCTCTATCTCCCGAAAAAATTGAGATAGAGACTTGAAATTTTGTATGTAGTTAGTATGCAAGCATGGAACGAAGCCTATTTAATATCATCAACCTCGATTATCCGGAACTATTTTTTTTTGGACTCTCGAAAAATTCGTTCTGATGAAAGGTATGTAAAAATTTTCGAGTTTTTTTGTTCTAAGGCATGGACGTAACGGGCAATAAAATAACACGCATTTTGCATATAAAAGAAAGTCGATCGGATTATTAGTTGCCGAGATATTTGTAATCCTGTTTTCCACATTCTTCGATTTTTCATGAACCTGTATTTCATTCAAATTTCAATTCAGAGGTATATTTTAGTTTGCAATAAGAAGATTAATCCGACGCAGTTAAGTGTTAGTTAATAGAATTAATATTTTTGGAGTTATAAGGATGTTTCTTTTACGCAGTTCGGTACTACTTGATTAGTTTGGCGTTTTATATAATTTGTCGAAATTGATAATCAGCAGTTCTTTAATAAAGGATTACTATGTATATTAACAATATTTAAATTTTGTTTATGAATTGCAATGCATTGTATAAATAGTTTTCACATGTTTTATTTTCATATACATATCCATGATGGGTAAGTATTACAGTGGTCCCCAACGACTAGTTTTATTTTTCTGCGTTTTTCATCTTCTATCTTCAATAGAAGAAAGTGTTGTAACAGAAATTTTTTTCGACTGTCGGTTTTCGACGGATTTACATGTTTTAGTTCTCAAAGATTCGGAAGAACGGCTTTTTTCAAAATGTCTGTCTGTCTCCGTATGTTGCCAATCTAACATAAAAAAAAGTATGAAAATATGCATAGAACTGAACCAAATATTCTGTGTATGTTATTGGTTATAGCAAGCAGTTCCTCCTTGAATTTTGAAAAATTTCACCAAAAGAGGGCGCTGCAATAGCGAGATTTGTGCCATTTTGATTATTGTACAGTCTAAATCCATGAAGTTATTAATCGAATTTAACCAAATTTTTTGTGCAAGTGTCTAGCGATGGCCAATTGGTCTTACCTAAATAGGAAAAAAAAACTTCCTCCGAAAGGAGGCGCTGCAATAGCGATTTTTGTGAAATTTTCAATATTATGTCGACTGAAATTGCATGAACTTATGCATCGAATTTAACATTTTTTTGTGTAAGGGTTCAGCTGTGGCTAGTAGGTTCTCCCTAAATTTGAAAAAAATCCGACTGAAAGGGGCACTGTAATACCGATTTTTGTGGCATTTTCAATATTTTATGACAGAAAGGTGCGTGAATTTATGCATCGAATGAAACCAATTTTTTTTTGTGCAAGTGTCCAATTGGTCCTCCCTGAATAAAAAAGAAAGCCGTCAGAAGAGGGCGCTGCAGTAGTGATTTTTGTAACATTTTCAATATTTAACCATATAAAAGTGTTGGATGTCATGCATCGAATTGCATCAATTTTTTGTGCGTGTGTTCAGCTGTATCTAATTGGTCCTCCCTGAATTAGAAAAAAAAATATCCGCCGGAAGAGGACGCTGCAATAGCGATTTTTCTGCCATGTTTAATATTGTACCGAATAAAAGTGTATGAAGTTATACATCGAAGTGAACCAAATTTTTTTGTGCAAGTGTTCCGTTATAGCTAGCTGCTCCTTCTTGAATTAAAAAAAAAATCCGCCGGAAGGGGGTGCTGCAATACCATTTCATTATTTTATCACAGAAAAATGTATGAAGTTATGCATAAAATGAAATGAAAATTTTTTACAAGCGTTTGGCTGTGGTCAGCAGACCCTCGCTGAATTTGAAAAAAAAAAATCCACCGGAAGGAGGCGCTATAATTGCGGTTTCTATGCCATTTCCATTAATTTGACATCAAAATGTGAGTGAAGTTATGCATAGAATTGAACTTAATATTTTGAGTATGATTATTTTTGGGTACGTCCAGTGGATACTCCCTGAATCAAAAAAAAATATTGCCAATAGTTCTATTGTTCATCGGATCGTGCAGATATTGAAACTCGTTTTTACTCTGATTAATTGACTAAAGTAGAAATTTAAGATGAAAATCCTAGTTTGTATACGATTGCATTAATATTATTAACGCATTAACTGAATGAATCACATAAATTTGAGTTTAAATTGGGAAAGTTTATTTTAAAATCACGGTGTTAATGGAAAAGTGATATAAACTAGTGTGATCTGCCAATCCCAAAACTATCTTCTATCACATACGTACATTTTAATATTTAAAAAAAAATAGTTACACATTTTAATGTTTAATTAATTTTAATTCAATACCATACGAACATTGGTTTTCATCTTAAATTTCTGCTTCAATCAATTAATCGGAGTAAAAACGAATTTCCGTCTCTACACGAGTCGATAGACAATAGAATGATAGGCAGTATTTTTTTTTTTTCAAATTGAGGGAGGATCTACTTACCTAAAAAATAATGATATACAAAAAATTTAGTTCAGTTCTAGAACTAAATTTATACACTTTTAGGTGGTGCTATATTGAATATAGCATAAAATTGGCTATTGAAGCGCCCATTTCCGGCGGAATTTTTTCAATTTCAGGGAGAACCAATTAGCCATAGCCATACACTTACACAGAAAATTTGGTTCAATTCGGTGCATAACTTCATGTACTTTTGGTCGGTACAATATTGAAAATTTCACCAAAATCGCGATTGCAGCGCCCCCTTCCGACGGATTTTTTTCAAATTCAGGAAGGACTTACTAGCCATAGTCATACAGATACACAAAAAATTTGTTTCATTTCGATGCATAACTTCATATACTTTTGGTCGGTACAATATTAAAAATGGTACATAAATCGCGATTGCAGCGCCCCCTTCCGGCGGAATATTTCAAAACTGAAGGAGGACTTGCTTGCCACAGCCAAAAACATTCACAAAAATGTGGTTGAATTCTATGCATAACTTCATACACTTTTTGATGGTAGAATGGCGACATACACACAGACACACAGACACACAGACACACGGACAGACAGATATTTTGTAAAAACATGTTTTTTGGAATCTCTGACCCCTAAAACGTGTAAATCCGTCGAAAACCGGAAGTCGAAATAATTTCGATTACAATACTTTCTTGTTGACGATAGAAGAAAGTAAAACTAGTTGGATGTGCCAATCCCAAATCTTTCTTCTATCTCATACGTACATTTAAATATTAAAAAAGATTGTTACTCATTTTAACGCTTTAATAATTTTAATTCAATACCTTACCAACTTTGATTTTCATCTTAAATTTCTGCTTCAATCAATTAATCGGAGTAAAAACGAATTTCCGTCACTGCACGAGCCGATGGGCAATAGAATGATAGGCAGATATTTTTTTTTCAAATTCAGGGAGGACCTACTTGCTTTACCAAAAAATAATCATATACATAAAATTTAGTTCAGTTCTAGAACAAACTTCATACACTTTTATGTGGTGCAATACTGAAAATGCCATAAAATTGGCTATTGCAGCGCCCCCTTCGGACAGATTTTTTTCAAATCCAGGGAAGACCAACTAGCCATAGTTATACACGTACACAAAAAATTTGGTTCAATTCGATGCATAACTTCATATACTTTAGGTCGGTACAATATTGAAAATGACACAAAAATCGCGATTGCAGCGCCCCCTTTCGGCGGATTATTTTCAAATTTAGGGAGGACCAAATAGCCATAGTCATACACTTACACAAAAAAATTTTGTTCAATTCGATGCATAACTTCATATACTTTCGGTCGGTAAAATATTGAAATTAGCAGAAAAATCACGATTGCAGCGCCCCCTTCCGACGGATTTTTTTCAAATTCAGGGAAGACCAACTAGCCATAGTCATACACATACACAAAAAATTTGGTTTAATTCGATGCATAACTTCATGTACAATTTTGTCTGTACAATATTGAAAATGGAACAAAAATCGCGATTGCAGCGCCCCCTTTCGTCGGATTATTTTCAAATTTAGGGAGGACCAACTAGCCATAGTCATGCACTTACACAAAAAAATTTTGTTAAATTCGATGCTTAAGTTTATATACTTTTGGTTGGTACAATATTAAAAATGGCACAGAAGTCGCGATTGCAGCGCCCTCTTCCCGCGGAATATTTCAAAACTGAAGGAGGACTTGCTTGCCACAGCCAAAAACATTCACAAAAAATTTGGTTCAATTCTATGCATAACTTCATACACTTTTTGATGGTAGAATGGCGACATACAGACAGACACACACACGCACAGGTTCACACACACACACACGGATAGACAGACATTTTGTACAAACATGTTTTTGGAAAAACGTATAAATCCTAAAACGTATAAATCCGTCGAAACCCGGAAGTCGAAAAAAATTCGATTACAATACTTTCTTCTTTTGAAGATAGAAGAAAGTAAAAAGATGTCATATTAAATTGCTGGTAAAGAAAAAGGTCTCAATTTTAAAAGAAAGATACAATGGCTTCCCTTTTTGCTTATATCTTTATGAATCTAGCAAAAAATAAAATTTATTATTATTTTTTCATATATACCCCTCTCAGGGTTTGGCTCGTAATATTACGTTCCAGGTTCCACTGCAATGTATACAATATTTAAAGTAATATAACTATAAATATTTAATGGATTTTCAATGCATTTAAGAATGATTAATACGCTCAAGAATTCTGTTCGAAACTGTAATTAAGTTATATATATGTGTATGAAGAATCATATATATATATATATATAAAGAATCGTACTTTCTTATCATCTAAAAAAAAAAAAAAGCAGACAACATTACAATTTTACCCTTTTGTAGGACTATCAGAGGGATACATAAATGTAATGAATCAGTATTATATATATATATATATATATATAGTGTTTTTCAAAAATTTGAAACTTCGAAATTTGAAATTTCTTTTTGAACAATGCATCAAATAATAAAAGGAAAAGTTGATGGCTTGTTTACTTTACATTACTTATCTGAACTCTGATATCCCTTCTTAGAATCCACTTTTCACTGTTGCGAAAATTGTTCGACTTTTAACAAAAAGAATCTGAGTGATTTATATGTTATTTTTTTCATTTTTACAAACAAATTGCATTTTTGTATTTCTTAATGTAAACTAATGAAATACTATTTGTTTTCACATAACTCTGGATATTTCCCGAAACGTCAGTGAAGGCTTACTGTGGAGAAACGGAATTTTTTGGTTTCTGTCTATCAGTCTGTCTGTCTGTACCGCGATAACAGCCGCAAAAAGCATCCGATTGACTTGAAATTAAATGGGTATGTTGGTGAGGTACTCGGATTAGGCTGTACAGTTTTTTGTTATGTTTGATTCATTCGTTCGGAAAATAAAGAATATTTCTTTCACAGTAATGTTTTTCTATCCAAATCAAACGATTTTCCAATTTTTATTTGTTAAAAGCAAATGACTTATTTGAATAATAGAATTAAATGATAAATGGAAACTGAAATTTACCAATACGGGGCATAACTTATTCATATTATTTTGAAATGTTGTCAATGCCTTTGTCAGATTTTTTAAATTATTACTGTAAATTTTGGAGATTATTTATAAATGGGTTCCAATAATATAAAACAATTTGTTGTAGAGATTTACTTATTTAAAAAGTATTTATTTCATTTTCTTTTTTTTTTCGATTTATAGTTGCCATGCGACCATTCATCCTAATTCTTATAATATTAAAAATTTGAAAGCGTATTCGAAAGTTTGAATAAAGTCAACTTAAAAACTGATGAATAAATGTTTTTGTATCGTTGCATATAGATAGATTATCTCTCAGAAAAGACCATAGGCTATGTCTTAATTATTTTATTGGAATATTTTCCAACTTTTTATTGGAATATTTTCCAAATTTGATTATTTTTCATACAGAATCATAGGCATTTCCTAGAAAGGAAAATTAACCAATTTCCTTTCCCCTTGCCCTGAAAATCAAAATCTAGAATAATAATTTTACTGCGGCAATAAACTTTCAATTGAACAATTTCCATGCGAAAAATGAAAATAAGAAAAATTTCAAAGAAAATAAATATAACGTCATATTTGAAATAAAAATAAAAGGAGCACATTTTTGTTAATTTTAAAGACGGATATTTTTTTCTTTAATTAGATTTTTTTTGTTAAAAAGTGGAACAATTAGAAGAAAAGGGAATTAAAAAGATTTACATTTTTAACAAAATATTTGACTTGGTAAAATATGACGTCATAATTAAAAAAAAACAGGTATTTTATAGCAGTCATTAAAAATACAAGGGACATGGATATGAGTAACAGAAGGAACAAGAGAATTAATGACGTCATATTTAGAATGGATGAGAAATCTTTTTTTACTAATTTTAAAGTTACATACAAATGAAAATTTTCATTTAAAACACATAATTACCAGTGACATACATTTTTTTGTGGAAAAAGGGGTAAAATAAAACGGGTTAGTATATTTTTGAAGTCATTTTTTCCCTTTAAAGTTTAAAAAAAATTAATTTAAATTTTTAAAATGGTATGAAAATGACAATAATTTTTTTTAACTAAAAATATCTTTTTAGATGATGAAGCGTGATTAGTGAACTTCTGCCACAGAAGTGGAAATCATATGCCAACATATTGAAATTTACAAAAAAGAATGCAATTTTAACTTACGTACTTTTAAGTGGATAGCTACTGCACTTTATTAATATGAACTGAATTTTAAAGAACTACATACAGTTTTAATTAATAATAATTGTATATTAGAATAATATAAAAGGCTTGTCCAAACTGTTGCATATCCGTAAAAATTAGTATAAAATAAAACCTAAGATGTTTTCTAACCTTTCCTACAATCAATAGAAAATTTCTAATGTAAGTTTAATGATTCGACTGGGGGGTTCAGGGGAGCAGATCCCCCCTAAATTAATGTACTTTGTTATCTAAAAAAATATCTTAATATAAAATCCATAATAATTTTAGAATATCTTTGCATAAAAACGTTATCAATTTAACGCATCAAATTTCTAAATTCTTCTACGTATTTATAGGTGCATTCGAAACTTGTATATTAATACGAACCACGTATAGTCGGCGTTTGGAGTATTCGTCTGTCTGCCTGGCTGCCCGCGCACAGCTATGAAAAAAAGTACCGAGCGAATGCTTTAAATTTAAACTATAAAATTGTTCTATAATTATGTCGAGTCATTTAAATTTTATGAAAATATCGTATATATAGTTTAATTACAGGGGCTTTTGAAATTATTCCGTTGCTTTACGCCAGAGGAAAAAAAATGCCTTCAAGTGCATTTAAATGATGTTACACTTTTTCGTAACATAATGAGCTTGATATGCATCTATGAAGTACATTAAATATATATTCTGTTCGATATGCGGTGCAATGAATATTTATGCTTACGTTACATGGCCACACAAAACTATTCCATTAAATAATTGTATAGGGGGAAACATTGTTTCAGACGTAATCTGTTATGTTGAATTATTTATCATTTTATTAAATTTATACTCGTTGCTGAGAGTTACTACAAATTACTTCCTATATAACTGAAAGCACATGGTATTTACAAGGACATAGAACAAAATCAGATGCGATACTGTATCCAAAGAACTGTATATTAGCCATTGTTGCTGTAAGTTCATTTTTAGTTTTTATATGAGCTTTTAACTAACTTTTTGCATATTACGTTACATATATTAATGTTATAAATTGTATACAGGTTAACACAAAAGAATTTGTAAGGAATACTGAGTATGAACAAGAAAAGCTTAAAAGTTTTTATGCATTTTTATGCTGAAATGCATATAGTATTAACATATCTTTGTGCAACATAGATAAAACAATATACAATATACAAGGTCGTGCAAAGAATTGCACACAAGGCCTTCTATGAATGATACTTTTTGAAAGAGTGATTTCAGCGGATTTAATCGTGTGTAAGTCTTAATTAAATTACGGCTAATAATTAAATAACAGCTGAATGGTAGCGTGTAAAGGAAAATGGTAGGTAAAACACAGGGTTTTATTAGAATATTCAAGTATGATTCCATTTATTGGTATAATTCGTTTCAAATGAAATTTATATCTGTCATGTGTTTTAAAACATAATAAGATATTTAAATAGTGTTCATGAATTATGTTTGTCTGTCTAACTTTCCGAACTCAAACTTCCATTAATATATTTGGATTGATCTGGAATTGATACGCGTTATTGAGATTTATTATTCTATGTTCGATACTGAAAATAAAGTGCTTGAAGATTATAGTTTATTTCTAGATATGCTCAAAAGAATCCCATTACATTATGTTTCATGGGAAAATATCATAATTATATAACTATGTAGCACCTACAATCTTCGTCTGGTCCATCTATCTATTTCTCCGTCTTTCCGCATATAAAAGGGAAAAATCTACCACAGTGAAAAGCTGAATGATTTGAAACTAAATATATAAAGTCATTGCAAAATTTTATTGAACCAATTAAAATTTTATGAAAATCCAGTCACTACCCTCCAGGTTTCCATGTTGATGATGTCCCATACTTAGCAGATAGTAATATTGTTTCTGTATTACTAAAATTACCATATATAATCATTATAAATTTTATATTCGCGCATTTTTGCATAAGAGAGTAGCAGCTTTTACACCGAGGTCTGAATATTTTGAAAACTACATTATAGTAAGAACGCACTTCATTTGAAAGGTTTGACATGCAATTTCCGACTTCTTTTTTTCTTATATATATATATTATGTTATTTAAAAACTTTTAATTGCTGTTTGCATAAAGTAAATATTACGTAAAATGTAATAAAAAACAGTTATTTGAAGAGCTGATATTGAAGCTCCTGATTTGTAGATTTACTAATTATAAACTAAATTTCCTAGTTATTTATTTCATAACATTTAGGATATTTAATATTTCTCAAAGAAAATTCTTACGAATATTTATCCATATATATGCATTTATGTGCATTAATCAGGATATATTTAAAAATAGATTAATTGGTAAAGTGCTCGTTTATTCCGATTTACTTTCTATGCCCAGAAATGTTACTGGTTTCCATATAGTATTTATCGAATTTTTATTGTTCCTTACACAAAATAGTCACGAATACATACACAAAGACACACACACACACACATTAATATATATATGTATACATATAGATGAAAAATTCTGCTCGAAACTATATCATTTAGTCAGAGTTCTTCATCGAAGATGTAGAAATCGTGTGGCACAAAGTAGTAAAGCAACAATATAATTCCATAAGGATATTTCCCACTTAAAGGCAGAAGTGCCGTACATTTTTAAGCACCTTTATTTGATATTCATATCATAGTAAAACAGTTGGTTTAAAATTGTACTACTATAAAATACCTACAAAAAATATAGATTTATGTTATTGAAGACATTCACCTATAACGTCAAATTTCACCAGTTGACGCAAAATATGAAGAAACACACAAACTAAACTAAAACTGAACTGAACACTCTCCGAAGTCAACGTAATCGTTTATATAAGTTGTCTGCTTGGGAAAAGATATATCACAACAAACTCCTAGTTAACTCCCAATTAAATTTTGAAAATTTACTTTTAACCAATAACATTTTAACTGCTGATACAAACAGTTCTTTACGGTCGCGTATAATCAACTAGAATCCTTCATTTAAACAAAAAAAAACCCACTAAATGGAATTTGGGATAATCGAACTTTTGAGAGAATAAATAAAAAATGTATGCAACAGATACAATGAGTTAAGTAATAGAATTTTTTTCTTTTTAAGAAAAGATATGTTTTGAAAGATTAATGTTTTTAAAAATAAAATAAACTAAAAAGAGTTGATCAAAGGTGTGTAATTAAAAATATTATGTTAAAATATTATAAGACGGAAAACAGAGTTCAATGCTAAAATAATTTGGAACTAATTAACTTAGGATTAAGGGGAAAAATACTTATGATTACATATCCCACTACACAAAAAGAAAGAAAAAAAGATGGATAAACTTTTTGGTCTTATGACCCACAAGTTTATAGAAGGGCAGTATTACATTAACTTGGATTACAATATTGTCACCTGGAGTCGAATTTAAAAAAAGATTTGTAATGCCAATTTAATTTAAATGTAGAAATTATAGCCGGAACAGGTGGAACTCTTTATAAAAGTACAAAGACAAGGTATTAATCTTTTTTACAAACTACAAAGATTATTCTTTTAAAATGAGCATAATCATTTTATTAATTCTTTATTATTTACAAAACGCACTTCGTTTGTTAATATTTTTCGAAAATTTCTCATAAAGAATAATAGTCCAATATGCAAATGTTCTGGAAAAAATGGCATAAACTCAGCAATTTAATTTAAAAACTTGGTAAAGGAACCAATTTCATAAATTGTCTTTTTCAGTTCTTTTGTGTCCAGTTGCAGTTCGTTTTAAATGTCTTTATCACAGTAATAAATAATAACAATAAAAGTCAACAAAATTACCACATTGTTATTAATTTGTTCAATAAAATTCAACAAAATTAATAACAATGAAATTAATACACATCTTTATATCCTACGCATTTATACAATTTCCATATTGTGTTTGGCATGTGTCCAATTTTATACCATTCTCTTATTTCTTTAACATTTACATTTTTTTCATTAATCGTGCAACAACACATTCCTTAAAAATCTTGAGACTCATTTATAATAACATGTTATGCTTTTGATGTCAGAGTTATAATTTATAGTTATAAAGGATAACAGTTATGAATCATAAATGATAAGTCACAGCCGGTAGAACAGTAATTTCCTCAATTACACTAGTATACTAGAATATTAACTTTTAACAACATCACCTTCTAAAGCTATAATTTTATATATTTCATCATATTTGATCGGTTCTGTAACAAGAACCGTCTAAAACAAAATAAAATTTAGCAGCTTATAACAGTGTAACTACGGTGACCTAAGAGAGTAAGTATTGGTGACATTGTGACAGTGTAATGTAAGACATTAAAGAAACTGTTTTTCAGTAAAAAAAAGGCTAACGTTTATTAACGAAAAATAAGTGCAAGTTTAAATAAAAACATGTATAAATCCAGGTGAAAAATATAACAGGCATAACGTGAACAGAAACAAGTTCAGTTAAAGTTATTCTATGTCATGAAATAATATTCAAGTTTAAATAAAAATATGTATAAACGTAGATGAAAAATATAACTGGTAAAATGTAAACAGAAAATAAGTTCAAATCAGTATTTAAATTAAAACATTCTATGTAATGAAATAATGTTACTTATTGAATGGCATGGCATGGCATATAACAATACTAGGATAGCAATGAAAACAAAACGGACTCACGTATGGATGACTGCTCTCGACGTACTGAAAGAATTCCCATGATATGGCACACCAACTATTTCGATGAAAAGTCTTAAGAAAACTGAAGATAATAATGTCCACAAATAAATGAGTATGAAGACGTAATTAACAACACAAATGGACTATGACCGCTGGTAAAATGAAACACGGGCGAAGTTGATAAACCATTTTCACAATCAAATGTCCAGCAATGGATTTGGCGTAATTAAACAACTAGATGTTAACTTTAAAACTTTAAAACTGGATGAAAAATACATTTCTGAAACTATATCATATTGACGTTAACATCAATTATCTAGAGACATAACATCACTTCAAAATCCCCAGCACAATCTATCTCCGCCGGTTTAAATAGCAGCGGCAATCCGAAACTGGATACGCCCCTCCGAGTTGAGCAAGCGAGCTCCTGACTTGCGATGGAAGAAATGCAAGACAGCCACTTACGAGTTGCGATCCGCGATGCTTGCGGGTTGCGACCGAACGGAACGATAAAACCAGGATGAACACACCCATCAGCGACGATCGGAAAAACAGAAGATAAGCGATTGATTTGAACATGTAAACAAAAGATCGGAAGATTGGAAAAATGCCGGCAAAGAAGAAAAATGGAAGTTGGAACAAAATATAAGATAGTAAGCCATGCCATTTTACAATATTACTATATATATAATTAGAATTATGTATTTTAGAGTGTTAAGGAAGAAAAATGGCTGACAATCGCCCCCCCCCCCCCTTAACACTCGTACTTAAAAATAAAATGGATAATCAACAGATATTGTAAATTATATATATACAGAATAATGTAAAACATTAGAATATAAACTATCACACTTCGATAGTTACCAGTAAAACAGAAACTTGACATTAACAAGTATAAATGCAACAAATTCAATAACTTCAACAGGGTTAATCAAAAACATCAACAATGTTAATAATAAGATTCAACAAGAACAACAATTTTAACAATTATATAACAACTAGATTAACAATTTTTTCATTTCATGAAAGTTCAGTTACAATTGTAACTTTAACGAAAAGTTTTTTTTTCACGTCGAATACAGTTCAATAGCAACAGTCTATAAAGATAACATTTTCCTGAAAAAAAACCGTGAAAGATAATCACAATTACCTCGTCACGTGCAAGTGACTACGAGTTACCTTTACATAAACAATTTAATATGATGATTTTTTTTTCCTTTGGTCTTGACTTGTAACAATATTCGAATGAATTTTAAACAATTATACATTTGCATATTTATTCTGAAAGAGAATGATTATCACATAAACGCGAATTTAGGATAATATAAAGAATAAATATACATGAATTACAATATGAAAATACTTTGATAATATATGAAAGATACATGTTATGCAAATGAGAAAATTTCAATAATGAGAACAACAACGATCATGATCATGATAACGATTATGAATTATGATTATGTTAGTGACATAGTTAAATGACTGTGAGCGCTCACGTGAAAGACAACACAGAAAAAAAAAATATGCTTAAGCTTTTGAAACGATATACATTTGCAAATGATTTGGCCAATTTAAATATGAAAAAAAACTTGTTATCTATACTCTTAAAACGAGAAGAAAAATTTCATATTTACATATGCAATAAAACAAAATACAACTCGATTTTCAACACCTATGAAATGATATTATGAAACATATGCATACGAAACAAATATGAAATAACAAGAGTATAATCACATATTCAAACATTTTTTTTTTTTAAAAAAAACTGAAATATACAAAAATTTCAGTTTAAAAAGGATGCTAAACTTCAAGGTTTAACATGAAAAGTTAAACAAGCATCTTAATGCTTGACACAAGTTCAAAGGAGGAGGAGTTTTTTTTTCATAGCATTTAAATATTATGTATATATATAAATTACTTATAACTAAAAATTACATCAATAAATTTTTTAAGATCAAACTTTGTTAAAGGTTTAGTGAAAATGTCTGAGAGATTAGATTTACTGGCTACGTGTTTAACATTAAAAATCTCTTGGTTTAAAAGGTCTCTAACAAAAAATAATTTTACGTCAATGTGGTTCGTTCTGTAATTTTCAATGGGAGACTTAAGAAAATCAATGGAGGCCATGTTGTCTACTAAAAGTGTTGGTTTAACTCGTGGACCTGTAAAAATATGTTTGTTATAACATTCAGTTATGATCCTACTAAACCATAGAAGCTCTTTAGTTGCTTCTGTTAAAGCCACAAATTCTGATTCCATAGTAGACAAACAGACAGATTTTTGTTTAAAGGCTCTCCACATGATAGGAGCTTTGTCTAACATTAGTAGTTATCCCCCCATTGATGTCCTGTCATCCCTATTAGCGGCGAAATACGCGTCGGTGTAAGTTATTAGGTTTATGTGGTTGCAAGGTAACCTCAGTTTATAGTGTTTTGTGCTTTGGACATACCCTAAAAGCTTCAGGAGACCATTCCAGTGAACAATCCCAGGATTGCTCTGGAATTGGCTGAAGATATTTACAGCGTACGAAATATCAGGACGTGTCCTGCTTGTTAAAAATGAAAGGCAGCCCAAAACACTTCTGTATGGATATTGTAACATTTCCTGGGTTTCTGCTTCGGTTTGAGGACATTGTGACTTGGAGTATACAGTACCTTTAGTTATAGGGAGTGATGTAATGGGAAAGTTGAATTCTTTAAATCTTGTACAAATATCATCAATATATTGCCTTTGATGAATTGAAACAGTGCCATTCCCATCCTCCTCAAATTCAACACCAAGTAGTTTGCGTGTTCTCCCCAGGATTTTTATGTCAAAATGTTTTGTTAAAAGGGTTAAAACTTCATTAATATGTTTCTGATGGTTACTTAATATTACAAAGTCATCCACATATAGTAATAAAACAACATAATTAGAAAACGAATAGACGCAATTACACCACTCTAACTTTTTAAAACCAAGAGAAATTAAAATCTTATGTAATTCATAAAACCATACTCGTCCACTCTGGTGGAGGCCATAAAGGGCCCTCTGGAGTTTGCAGACTAAATGTTCTTTACCTTTTACCTCGAACCCTGATGGTTGTTTCATGTAGATGTTATCAGAAAGAGGGGCATACAGATAGGCACCTTTTACATCACACTGAGTGTGGATCCATCCGAGACATGAGACAAGGGCTGCAAAGAAAAAGCGAATTAGACTGAAATTGACTAAGGGCGAAAACGTCTCATCGTACGTTTCACCCCTGACTTGTTTATAGCCTTGTGCTACAAGTCTCGCTTTATATCTTGCAACCCGTCCCTTGTCGTCTCGTTTGATGGTGAATACCCATCTGCAGCCTAGTGGTTCGGTGTTGGGTGGCAGAGATGTTAATACCCATACTTGTCTTTTATTTATAACATCCATCTCTTCCTTCATTGCCTGTCTCCAGAGTTCCCACTGAGGTGATTTTAATGCCTGCTTATATGTGGTAGGTATGGGGTCTTCTAGTCAGGAACTGGTTTTATGAGTTTCAGAGAAAGAGGTGTGTGGAGGTGTGTAACTAGGACTTGAGCTAGCACTAGGAGTGGACTTTACAATGCCTTGGTACTTATTGCTTCCTTTAAAACTGAACAGTGACGGATCAAATTTTATACCATTAGAATGACAGTAATCTGTTACTTCCTTCAGTGATCTTAGACGTTGTGTCTCACCCAACTCGTAATAGTAGACGTCGGTTCTCGATTTGTCAGGCCTGGTTACAGGCTTACGGAACCAGATAGCTTCCCTGAGAGTTCTAGTAAAATCCTCGCCATCCTCGTCGCTGTCACCCTCAGATGGGTGTGAGGAGGCAGAGTCGGAAGATTTAGAGGTACTCGGTCTAATACTTTGAGTGGGTGGTGTTTCTGAATTAAATCTGTCAGGTTGAAGGTCAGTCAAAGGGTCTATTTCAGGTGGTTCGGAACTTAGGATGTAAGAGGGTCCCAGATCGCTTCCGTTGCGCTGCTCTGAAGTTGTAAATGGGTTTGTGCCTATTGAATAGCTTGGACCTTGTTCACTGTGTTTGTGGACACTTCCGGATACAGATTCGTCACCAAACCTAACATTTATTGTCTCTATTATTTTATTGGTTTCGGGAATCCATACCCTGTAGCCTTTTGTAGACATTGCGTAACCCACTAAGACACCCTTTTTAGCCTTCGGATCGAATTTGGAATTTCTTAGTTGTTTAGGTACCCCCACATATGCCACCGTACCAAAAGGTCGTAAATGTCGTATGGACGGTTTATTACCACAATAATATTCGAAAGGAGTTTTTTTCTGAGTTTTGTGACATATTCGGTTAAGAGTGTATGCGATGTATAAGACAGCTTCTGGCCAGAATTTGAGACTGAGTTTACTTTCATTGAGTATTGAGCGAGCCCCGTCCATTATTGTTTGATTTAAACGTTCTGAAACTCCATTTTGCTCCGGAGAATATACATTGGTAAATTCGTGTTTTATGCCATTGTCCTCAAAGAATTTAGTGAATGCTTCATTATCGAATTCCCGCCCATTGTCGCTACGAACTTCTTTTACTTTGGTGCCCAAAAACCTTTCTGCTCTTTTTACGTGGTTAGAAAATACCTTAAACACCTGTGTTTTACTGCATAAGGGGTATACTGACACTTTGCGAGAGAAGTCGTCTGTTATAGTTAGGAAATACTTCTCCCCGTTTCGCCCTGTTATTTGTGTCGGACCCCACAGATCAGTGTGTAGCAGTTCTAGAGGTCGTTTAGATCTTATTTGGTTTATTGGGCGGAATGATGTTCGTCTGTGTTTATTAATTTTACATGTTTCACATTCAAAGTCTTTACATTTAATGGGTGGTAAGCCCCTAACGCCATTACATTTTAGAGTATGTTCAATTAATGTGGAACTGATGTGCCCAAGGCGTCTATGCCAGAGTTTAAAATCATCTTTTTGAACGGTTGAGGCTTGGAAACGTACCTTTTTAGGATTTTGATTACGGTTAGTTTTAGGGTCTTTATTTCTATTTTTATGGTTAGGATCTGGATAGAGGCAGTAAATGCCATCTTTAAGAAAAGCACGAAAAAGTGTGCCAGAATCCCGATATGCCTTGACCCTTCCCTCACCTCCTTTGAACTTGGCACCCATTTTATCAAGTCTGGGACCTGAAATTAAATTATGTCTTAGACTAGGACAATACATGACGTCGCCGAAGCGAACCATTTCCCCATTTATTTTTAAATCCACTAAACCGGTGCCCTCGATAGGGAAAGTAGCACCGTCAACTGCAACAGCCAATTCCTCATTTTTTAAAGGTTTAAACTTAACATATAAACTTTTATCTTTCAGAAATGGTGGGAGGCACCTGTGTCAAAGACCCAGGCGTCTCCACCACATTTTATGTTACTCAGATTAGATTGTATGAGGTAATTTACCTGGCATGTTGTCTTACGTTGACATCGGTTGCGAGGCACATCTTTTCTGGATCTATGACCATCAGATTGAGCACGGACAGGACTGGATACGGAAGAGTCTTTCGATGAATTTCTGGAAAAGGAGGAACCTCTGGACAAAGAAGAATTTCTGGAACTGGAAGAGTCTCTGTACACAACGGAACCGGAATTGGAGGAGTCTCTAGGCATCATGGGACTTCTGGAACTAGAGCTAAGACAGGGTTCCTGGCGGGTGACATCAGGCACTCTACACTGGCTCTGTAAATGTCCTATGCGTCCACATTTGTGACACCGACCTCTGAACTTAGGCTTAAAGGAACACTTCTTTGAGGAACGGGCTCTGGAGAAATGAGACTGCACGGCATCTATTCTGTCGTCCTCTCTTAGTTTGATCCGGGACTCTTCTGCGACTAACTCTGTAAGAACACTTTTAAACGTGAACTGTTGGTCTGGCCATCGCAGAATCCCTTGCACCATGTTGTCGAACTTCTTCGGGAGCCATCTAAGCAATTGAAATGTGAGGTAAGTTTCTTTGATTGGCTCATTTATTGCAGCAAGTTGGTCAGCAAGTCTTTGGAGGCGAGCTGCAAACATATCAACGGGCTCTTCAGGTTGTATCTTACAGGAAAGAATTTCGCCAAATAATTGCATATGGCGTGCCCGGTTATCAGGCTGAAAATGCAATTTAAGTTTAGTCCAGGCTTCATGAGGGTCGTCGATATTTTCTATGATTCTCCGGAATTCATTTTCCACATTTAAATACACTATTGATAGGGCAGACCTGACTCTGGATTGGTATTCTTTTGTCGCTACAGAGTCATTTTCATCAGGAGCCTTTTCAGTGCCATTAACTATGCTCCACGCATTTTTATCTAATAGTAGATACTTTACGTCAGCTGCCCAAGTTCCATAATTGTGAGAATTCAGTTTTGTTATGCACACCTGTATGTTAGCCATGGCCATGATTTAAACAGAAGGTATTACATGAAAAAGGAGAATTTTTTTTTTTTTTTTTTTTTTTTTTTTTTTTTTTAAATAACGTACTTAGTAATCAGATAGTACAAAAATTTCTATTATAAATGATCCAAAAAAAACCTTTTTGTATTTCATCTCAATAGGAAAGAAAAAAAAAACATATAGCCTTCAAAAAAAATTTTATATTGCGGCCCCCCCCTCTAAAGTGACTCGGAGGTCCAATGGCCGCATACTACAAACAACTGTCAAAAATTTTTGAAATGTCACCAATTAGGTTATGGCCGCCGTAAAGGGTTTAAAAGCGTATTCGCTTCTGGCCCATAACCCGTGATCGGTTCTGTAACAAGAACCGTCTAAATCAAAATAAAATTTAGCAGCTTATAACAGTGTAACTACGGTGACCTAAGAGAGTAAGTATTGGTGACATTGTGACAGTGTAATGTAAGACATTAAAGAAACTGTTTTTCAGTAAAAAAAAGGCTAACGTTTATTAACGAAAAATAAGTGCAAGTTTAAATAAAAACATGTATAAATCCAGGTGAAAAATATAACAGGCATAACGTGAACAGAAACAAGTTCAGTTAAAGTTATTCTATGTCATGAAATAATATTCAAGTTTAAATAAAAATATGTATAAACTTAGATGAAAAATATAACTGGTAAAATGTAAACAGAAAATAAGTTCAAATCAGTATTTAAATTAAAACATTCTATGTAATGAAATAATGTTACTTATTGAATGGCATGGCATGGCATATAACAATACTAGGATAGCAATGAAAACAAAACGGACTCACGTATGGATGACTGCTCTCGACGTACTGAAAGAATTCCCATGATATGGCACACCAACTATTTCGATGAAAAGTCTTAAGAAAACTGAAGATAATAATGTCCACAAATAAATGAGTATGAAGACGTAATTAACAACACAAATGGACTATGACCGCTGGTAAAATGAAACACGGGCGAAGTTGATAAACCATTTTCACAATCAAATGTCCAGCAATGGATTTGGCGTAATTAAACAACTAGATGTTAACTTTAAAACTTTAAAACTGGATGAAAAATACATTTCTGAAACTATATCATATTGACGTTAACATCAATTATCTAGAGACATAACATCACTTCAAAATCCCCAGCACAATCTATCTCCGCCGGTTTAAATAGCAGCGGCAATCCGAAACTGGATACGCCCCTCCGAGTTGAGCAAGCGAGCTCCTGACTTGCGATGGAAGAAATGCAAGACAGCCACTTACGAGTTGCGATCCGCGATGCTTGCGGGTTGCGACCGAACGGAACGATAAAACCAGGATGAACACACCCATCAGCGACGATCGGAAAAACAGAAGATAAGCGATTGATTTGAACATGTAAACAAAAGATCGGAAGATTGGAAAAATGCCGGCAAAGAAGAAAAATGGAAGTTGGAACAAAATATAAGATAGTAAGCTATGCCATTTTACAATATTACTATATATATAATTAGAATTATGTATTTTAGAGTGTTAAGGAAGAAAATTGGCTGACAATATTCAATGGCAAATATTATTTAATTTCAAAAATATTTAATTAATTTTATTTTTCAAGAACTTCAATAATATTATTAATATTCAACCATCAACAACATATTATACAATCATTTCTTAAGTATACGACTGATATCCATATGAGCAGTAAATGACTATAAAGAAGTAGCGTAATGTATCCGTTTTATTTTTTAAGTTTTCAGAGTAATTAACATCTTTTTTACGAGCGATACGTACACCATAATTATGAAGCGCTTAGAATATTAAATTATTCTTTCAAAAAATTTAAATTATCCATAAAAAATGGTAATTTAGGTTTGAACATTAGAAAAATAAATCATTAACTTTTGCTTTACATTTAATTAATTTGTTAACCAAGAAAATCATAATCAAGAATTTAAGCATGTGTACGCTTTTGTTTTATTTATTTTTTATGTATAAACTTAAGCGCAATTCATAAAATAATCTTTTATAGGTAAATAAAAAATTTTAAATTTATAAGCTTATAAGCTTAATTTAACTGTTATTAGTGAACAAATCTTCTTTTTAAAATACTTATTTATTTAAGGATTGTATTAGAAACTATTTAGAAACAAAGCTATTTTTTTCACAAAATTATTCTGTATTTGGGCAAAATGCTTCATATGTTGCTAAAATAAAGGCTAGTAAGTTTTTTGTAATCATATTATATTATTTTTTGATCTAAAAAGTGGTTAAAATAGGCATTATAAACATTTAAAAGGTCATTTTATACTAAAATATCGGAGAAAATACCCCAATTTTTTGCGTTAATATACACAATAACAAATTACTTCATGTCTGATAATTTCGAATGATTGTATGGAAAATGATTTTTTTATAATTTGTTAAAGAACACTTTAGAACAGTTAGGCTAAGCTTCGCAAAATGCTTCGGCCATGAAGAGGAAATCAAATTCTCCCGGTTCGTCCTGAGATACTCACTTCTGAATGCGCGCGCCGCACAGTGGGGCAAATTCCCGAAAAGCTGGCCAAAATATGAAAATGTTATTCAAATTGTACGAAAATTCGTATACAGATGTTTTTGAGGATGCTAAGTAAGAATACAAAATTAAAATTGAAAAAAAAATGGCGGATACAAAATGGCGGAATAAAAATTTAAATGTCTCGAAAATTATTCAATTTATATGCAATTTCGTAAACTTTTCAGGATGCTAATTAGGATTCAAAAGTTAAATTTTTAAAATAAATAAATAAATAAATATACAGATTAAGAGTAAAAACAATAAAATTTAAAATTTCGAGGTAAACTTAAAAGCGAATTTTCAAAAAACCAAGACTTATTTAAACGAAATTTAAGTACATTAATGGAAAGTAAAACATTAGACTATTTAATTTTTATATTATTAAAATAAAAACGAAAATATATTCCAGAAATTAATCTTTAGAATCAACTGTAGTATAATAAAAAGATTCTTCAGAGGTCAAGGTGTCGAAATAGTTAGCAGAACTTGTTGGCGGTATTGGAAAATCCTGTGACTCTTAGGATCAATGATTTTAATTTCTTCTACAATAATTTACCTAAACTGGAAAGGAAATAATCTGATGACATTAAAAGACGTAAAAATATTTTTTTTTCTTGCTACTGCATCTTTGCGATAAATCTTCTCGATGCCTTTTGATCAGTTTGTTGCATGATTCTTGAGTATCTTATGGAATTTGACAAATTGGCAGTAATGAAGATAATGTTATTTCTTTTCATTAATAAGTAGTTTGTGTACTGAAGTAAGCATATAGAACCAAGGGTGCTGCTCAAATCTACGAGCTATTTGTAAGGGAAAATTTCCGAAGTTTATCAAATAAATAACATCGCTACAAGAAATTATTTACGGCATAGAAACGTTTAATCAAATCTTCGTATATGCTCGTTTAGAAACACAAATAGTTGCGTTTTCAAGGAAACGTTGAATTGTATTTCCATCATTTGTGCTTCCAAATCTGGGATTTAGTTTCTCGACGAGAAATCTTGATTGTAAACGAAATACTTTTTGCATATTTTATTTTGCAATTTTAGTGTTCTTTTTATGCAGAGTACGAATTTTTAATTTTTTCTATCCAGTTGTCTGCCAGGTGTAAGGCCCCTCTAAACATCTTTGCATGTAACTTAGATATTCTGAATTCTAAATTATCTCAATCCACTTTTAATAAAAAATATCAGATCGGTAAGATGCTGTTTTGATGCTGTCTGACATAGGTAGCAACGTTGAGTATTACACTAATTCGTTTTTAACGACTTTTTCTTCTGTATCAATGGTTGAATTAAACGAAATAAGTTTATTCTGCCAGTATTTAATGCAATCACATTCATTGACAGTTGCTTCCGTATTTCTTGAAAAAGAAAAATGGATCTTAATTGGCCGATAAAATCAGTGAAATGAAGATCTCGATATTTTCAAATTGATGATTCATGAATTATTCGCAATACTTATGTATTCTAGCAGCATGGAAGAAAAGAAAAATATATTAGACATAATACCATCTTCATAGCTAAATATTTGTTTAAATGTACTCAGAATAGATGTGCCATCACATCCTCACTTGCAAATCACCCCAAATTACTAATATAAGCAAAAGTAATATTCATAATGATTTTTACTCGCATTAATGAAATACGCTCAGTAGTTTGATCTAGCAAATATAGCCATTGACAAAATAATTCTTCTAATTATAATAGAACAAACAAAATTACTACCTATAAAAATAAGAAAATGTTATTCTACCGGATCAGTAATAGAGAATTATTTTCATTTTTTCATTACTAAGCTTACTTATCAAATTAATGTAATAGTATGATTATAGTACTTATTTAAAATATAATAGGAAATAAACTATTATAAAATTGAATAATTCAAAAATTTGAAAAATATTTATCAGCTAAATTATGTGAAAAGTAGTCAATTTCAAAATTTTTGAGGCGGCCGAAAAAGTGGCATTTTTACTTGCGGTTACTAAAATATGCGTGAAATGCAGAAAGGCAATTTTAGACAGCTGGTTTTTTATGAATCACTAGACAATAGCCCAAGTTATTATTTCCATTAAATTTCGTTGCGGAACACTGTGGAACATTTAAACTTTTTGATGTTTAAAAGCAAAAAAATAAAAAAAATTCTAAATTTTTTTTATCAAAAATGACAATGAAATTATTAATTTTTACGTGCTTAATATAAATTTTTTAATAAATGCAAATAAAGTACATACTATCATAGTGTGAATCCATTTCAAATCATTAAAATTGGATAATATTATAAAATATAGCACGCGTTTAGAAGAACTGTTGTTTTGCTGTTTTTGTTCGCTCTAAATGATACTTCTTCAAGCATCATTTTTGAAATGATGCTGCTTGTAAGGGCAAAGCAAAAATCTTTTTTTAAATACAGATTCTGACTCTCCAAATATTATTCTAGCCAACTGTACTATCGAAATTTCCTAAATCGTAACTTCATTTTTCGACTTTTGGCCAGCTTTTTGGGTTTTTGCCCCACTGTGCGCCGTCGCGAACGGATTAAAGAACTAAGTTCGGTGCAAATGCACACATCCACGTTGTAAGATAGAGGCATAAATGTCATATAAAAGCGCGATATACTTCTATATGTCATCGCGATATATTTCTGACGCCACTTAAAACTTTTTAAGTGACAGTTACATTTCTATTTCGTAATTTATTTTTTATTACAGGAAATAATAATACTAAATAAAAGAGTATAAGTGATGAGCGCAGAACATAACAATTTGTATGATTTTCAAAAACAAATGACAGTAAATAAATAGTTGTTTAATAAATTAAAAAACTGGATTACCATGTGAGGCATAAAATGGTCTTTTGTTTCAATCGCGCCAACATGATGCATACATGGCATCTGTGCCAAAAATATTAATTTCACTCATATATGTATAAAAAAAACATCCTTTTAACATCCCAAAAAAGCTTTTTGGGTTTTTGCCCCACTGTGCGCCGTCGCGAACGGATTAAAGAACTAAGTTCGGTGCAAATGCACACATCCACGTTGTAAGATAGAGGCATAAATGTCATATAAAAGCGCGATATACTTCTATATGTCATCGCGATATATTTCTGACGCCACTTAAAACTTTTTAAGTGACAGTTACATTTCTATTTCGTAATTTATTTTTTATTACAGGAAATAATAATACTAAATAAAAGAGTATAAGTGATGAGTGCAGAACATAACAATTTGTATGATTTTCAAAAACAAATGACAGTAAATAAATAGTTGTTTAATAAATTAAAAAACTGGATTACCATGTGAGGCATAAAATGGTCTTTTGTTTCAATCGCGCCAACATGATGCATACATGGCATCTGTGCCAAAAATATTAATTTCACTCATATATGTATAAAAAAAACATCCACCTTAATTTTCTAAGGAAAACTTTATTTGACTTTTTTTTTATTCTGCTGGATTATAAAGACGGAAAACTCTGATAAATTTGTCAAGAGAAGATGTACGTTACGAAATTTAATATAATATTAAGTAAGAATGTATTACGGTTTCCACAAAATCCCATATCGTCAAGCTGAGAGGTTTAGAGTTCAAAAACTATTAAATGAAAATGAATCACCTAAAAATTGTTTAAACTCAGTGTTCAATCTTTGCGATCAAAATGCTCGATAATTTAAATGCATGGTGAATAGACAATATTTAAATTACAGTTGTCATAATTACTTAATTTACCTATCAAACTGTACTATAAATGATCAACTAAAAGATTTGCTTTTTAAAAGCCCAAATTTTTGTCGAATGCATAAGCTGATACAACAACACAATGGCGTTTATTTCGTTTTCAGAAATGCGAAAGAGCATTCGAGGTGATGTTCCATGCTGCTTTAAAAAACGAAAACAAATTCAGTATTTTGTTTGATTTATGTTTTGTTTTGAAAAATGGACCAGCGCAGTCTTTTAATAATTTTCTTGCACATATTATATCACTCAAAAACGTTATTCGAAAGCTAATTCGTGAAAAGAAAATATCATTACTCACATTTTGTTTAGTTTTAATTTTCTTGTAAAATATGTAAAGTTAAGAAATATATCTTGTTAAAAAAGGTCCAATGATTTATGACATTCAGGCATAAAGAAATTAAAGAAAATAAGTCGACAGTTATAGTTTACAGACGTCTTCTTTGTTCCTGGCGAAGAAAGATTCTGTTCTTTCGAAAGGCCTCGTGCATTTTAGTATATTTTTCGGTGATTTTACAAAGTTTTTATAACCGTTCGATATAAAGAAATTAGTTTAAAAAAATATGTTTATAAAATAGATAATTATTATGTATAAAAACAAATCTTCATTCGATTAAACCTCAGAACGGCATTAAGTTGTTGGTATTTGTTTTTTAGACTTCGAAAACGAATTATAGGCACTTGTTAGCTGTCGCTTTCAACACTTATGGGCTTTTATATTTATTTTCGAGATTACTTTTCTTTTATATTTATTCATACTTGGCACAATTTTACAAATTATTGCTGCAGAGGGAACCTTTCAATAAAGAGTTTTACATTTAACGAAATTTTCTATTAATATCTTATTTAAATGATTTCCTTTTTTTTGGTTCCTTTTAAATAAAAATAATTTCTTTCATATGAAGAATTTAGAAAGTTTTCCTTTATTAAAAGAATTCTTCATGATTTCAAAGTTCTTTATGCAGAAATACAAAAAAAAAAAAAAAAAAAAAAAAAAAAAAAAAAAAAAAAAACTTTGTTCAAGCTTTTTTTGTTAAGAAAAAAGTGTTTTAATGTTACACAAGGAAATCAAATTTTTGCAATGTAAGATGAATTGTTCTACATCTCATTAAGTTTTTCTCTTTCTTTCGAAGGTATACGATTATTTTCGTTTAAAACGCGGGTTAATAATTTCTGTGTAAAGGAATATTTCTTTTTGCAAGAATATTTCATACGATACTCTGTTATACATTAAAGCATATTTTAACGAAATTAAATTTAGTTCTTTAAAGAATATAATATTTCGAGAATATTTTATATTTTATATCTGCTTTCCTATAACTATAGATTTTTCTTTTAAGAAATAGAGAATGGAAACATCTGAAACGTTTATATCACATTCATTAATTTCGATACCAATTTAAATAGTCGGGTAAATTGAAAAAGAAATGCAAATTTCAAAGGGTTTTAAGGCATTTTATAAGATTATTACTAACCATTTACTCCTTTATACTCTTCGTTTTGTTGGTAAAAATCTAAACTCAAAGGAATTAGTTTCAGCGTTATAACTGAGAGCATATATTTAAGGTACTATATAATTTTATATAAATCGTAATAATTTTAATGATATATTCTATTGCATTTCTTGGTTTCTTTAGAACAACATATAGCCGTGTATTATTTTAATAATATTCACGCATCAATTAAAATATTTACAATAAAGATAATTCGTGAAAAAATATCAATACTCACTTTTCACTTAATTTTAATGTTCTTGTAAAATTAGGTAGTGTCAAATATTTTATAATAATCAGGCATAAAGACATTCGTTATAAAAAACAGCAACATTTAAAATTTAGAAGTTTATTACGTATAATTCCTCATTATTTTAAACTTTAGATTGTCTTTATTATTATTATTATTATTATTATTATTATTATTATTATTATTATTATTATTATTATTATTATTATTATTATTATTATTATTATTTTTACACTGTGAAACAAAGTTCAAAAGAGTTTATGCTTTCGTCTTGTCTGTCGACAGTCCGTCTGGTCTCTAACGTTTGCAAATATACTAGGATTGCCATGAAATTGTTAGATGTTATTGACAATCAAAAGTTTTCCATAACTTTACGAACTATGGGAATAAATCGTTTCAAATGAAATTTAAAGTTGTTACATATTGCCAAACTTTTTCAGATCTATATGCATTTCTGAAGTGTACTAAAATATGCGCAGAAAATATAATTATTATTCATTTATAAACCCACAGAAATAATACCAATGCACAATAATAAAGGAGGGAATTGTTTGCGACTTATTTTCACTATGTTAAACGATTTTATGTATGGTAAAATCGATGTACACAACTGTGGCTTAATATTCCGAGTTTAATAGGAAATGCACAAAATTTAAAGGGACACATAAAAGATTTCAAATACTAAATTCTATCCGAAGTACTGTACATTATCGATGATCGCTGATGAATGGATGAAATGCTTTTTTAATTATGATGTGCGCTTTTAAGTTTCACTATATATATGCATATAATATGGTGTACATAAATGCTATAATTGATATACAGTGTTACACAAAAGACCTTGTAATGGGTACTGAATATTAGCATAACTTACTTAAAGATTTGTTTTAAATAAATTATGCACTTTTATGCAGCAATGCTTTCAGTTTATTAAGACATACACTAGAATAAAAATAAAATGATATACAGGTTCACACAAAGAATTGGTTACATGGACGTCGAGGAATGATAACAAAAATGTGACTTCATGAATTTTAACAGTTTTAATTTAAAATAAACTTCAGCAAAGTGCTGGCGTGTAATAAAGATAGTAGGTAAAATACAACGCTGAACAAAAGTGTTTAAATATGATTCCATCAACTCATATAATTTGCTGAAATAGAAAATTCAACCAGGTAAGCTTTTTATAGCTAAACTAACTTTTTCTTTTATGTGGTTAATATATCATCCAACAGATCAAATGCAGGGCTGTTCAGAAATATTGAAATACATACTTGGCCGTGGACAGTAAAATCAAATTTCCCTAAATAACGAAGCTTTGTTTAAGATTTCAGGAAGAGTTGGAAAGTGTTTTATAATTTCAGTTTAATGCATGGTTTTTCTTACTTCTTTACATTGTGAAATAAATTAGAACCTCTTGTAAGGGATAGCATTCAAAACATGTAGGCTTTTATAGACAATTTCGTATTAATTCATATTTTGAACAGTTTTTTAAATTACTACTACAGGGTAAACTTTTCAATAATGCATTTTGCATTTAACGAAATTTTTCTAGTAATTTTCTTATTCGGTTACTTTTTTACAGAAAGTAATTTCTTTCATATGAAAAAAATTAGTTCCTTTATTAAAAACTGTTCATTGGGTTATTCAACGTCTTTTATTCAGAAAATTATTTAAAAAATCTTTCATGCATTTTTTTTCTTTTTTTTTTTTTTTTTTTTTGAGGGAAAAAACATATTTTAAATTTACACAAGGAAATTAAATTTTTATATTGTAAGATGAATTCTTCTACACCTCATTAAGTTTTTTTTTTTCATTTTAAGATGTAAGATTATTATTTTCATTTCAAAAAGGGGATTAATAATGCAACGGAATCTTTCTTTTTGAAAGAATACTTAATATGTTTCTCTGTGAAATGTTAAAACATATTTTAACGAAATTAAATTTAATTCTTTTAAGAATATATAATTTTGAATACGTTGTCTCTTTTTCCCTTATACATATTTAATTGTTGGTAAAAATTTAAACTGGTACTTCCTTCAAAGGTTTTAGTCTCGGCGATATAGGTGACCGCATAGATTAAGCAATCTCAGAATTCTTTAAAAGAATGAAAAGGAGGGAAAATAGATCACTTTTAACATTTTTTAATATCCTATAATATATACAATTTAAACTATTGATTTTATAGAGATAAACGATATAAATATGTTCTTTTATTTCATACATTTAAAAAAAAACGATCTAGAAGTATCATTTAACCTCTTCAGACCTGGTGTATCCTATAGGATACACATCTTTATAATTTTGTTTTCACATATATAAATACTATTAAAAAAAGAGAAATAAGGGGGAATGGAGCCTAAGAAATACCAGAAATAAAGAAAATAGCAATTTGTCTCTCGTAATGCTTTTTCAGTGAGTTACATGATATACAAAAATGGCTTGCAACAGAAATGCACAAAATGTACAAAAAAAGAAAACGTAAAAATTTTTACTGTGATACCATTTTTAGACTCCGTTAGTAATACAAATTATTAAATATATATTTGTTTGATCTTTTTCTATGTTTTTACAATGCAAAAAAGTAAAATTTAATTTAAAATAACCTAAGAAATTGTTAAAATGCGTGTTTTAATAATCCCCATATATCAAAAAAATTATGTACAAAAAATAAATTTTAATTATTTCATTGTTCAATCTTTCTTAGTTATCAATTAATTAATGTAAATCCATAGCTGAAATTAATAAAAGTAGATCAATAAACCCTCGGGTCTGAAGAGGTTAAAGGAGGATAAAATCCAAGCTAGGTCTTTCCTTGGAGAAATTCGACTGAGCGATATTACTGACAACATAGTTATAAAGGAAATTAAAAGAAATAATAATATAAAAAACAACAGATCACTTTAACATTTATTATCTTAAAATGCATGTAATTTATAATATCAACTTTTAAAGAGATTAAGATAAGCAAGATATAGAAGGATGAAGATTTGTTCTTTCCTTTCATGCATTAAAAAAAAAAAAAAAAAAAAAAAAAAAAAAAAAAAAAACCTAGATTTAGAATTAGAATTTTTTGAAGGAAAACTGACAGCACAGATTTAAGGGGATTCAAAATTCTTAAATAAAAAAAAAGATCAATTTCGACACTTATGGGGACAGTAGAACTTTATTTGAGCAAAATCATCTATAGCAAAATCGCCAGAAAAAAGTTCTATTTCTGGGGTATAATAGTACCTAAACAGTTTTTTCTTATTAAAATATCATTTATGAAAGTTTTAAGGAGTAAATAAAAAAGATAAATTTATTTATATACTCTAAATCTGTTATTCTCAAAACTAATTATTTAGCGTTTTTTGATTTTTGAATTGCTTTATGCGTCTTAATTTTTTATCAATATTTATAGTATATATCCTATAATATATACAATTTAAACTATTGATTTTATAGAGATAAACGATATAAATATGTTATTTTGTTTCATACATTTTTTTAAAAAATAAACGCCAGATATAATTGATAAGGAAGTATCCTGATATTATTTAAAAGAAATTGTGTAAGCTTTATAAAATACGTCTTCATTAAGTTAGTCAAATTTTATTTTTTACTTATTAAAAGGCAAGATTTTGATGAAAATCGATAAGGAATTTAGAAAAAAAATCTGTAAAATATCAACTATTCAAGAGATTTAAAAAATCTTACACAAATTTATTTATAATATAGTTTTAACTGATAAAAATGCAAAAGCAAGAAAATATTTCAAAAATTAAGACACGAGGAGCGTTTTAAAATTTCGTTTAAAAATTTGATTTTTTGTAAAAAAATTACAAATTTTAATAAGGTTGGAAATTTTTTGAAGGTATTCTATATGCTTTTGGTGAAATGTATATATGCACGAAATTTCATATTGCTGTGATAAAAATGAATAAAATAAATTTTTAACGTCCACCGTCCCCTTAATATCTTAAAATGTATATAATTTTAAACATCAATTTTTATAGACGAATAATATAAATATGTTCTTTCAGTTCATTTATTTATATGAATAAGCATTTATAAGAGGAAAATCTAAGCTAGGTCTTACCTTAAAGGTATTCGTCAGAGCAATACTATTGACGACGTAGATTTAAAGTAACTCAGAACTCTAAAATTTCGAAAAAATAAATGAATAAAAATCCGATCAATTTAAATTAAATAAAAAAAAGTTAAAGTAGAAAATACAGGTTTCTTTCGACATTTAACATCTTTTAATATATATATAATTTAAAATATACTATACTATATAATTTAAAACGTATTTTTTATACACATGAATGATATACATGTATTCTTTTATTTCGTACATTTACAAATTACAAGTTCCAGAATAAGCTTTTATAAGAGAAAAATCTAAACTAGGTTTGACCCCAAAGATATTCGTTTGAACAATACTACTGACACCATAGAATTAACGAGTGGTGGCAAAACTAAAAAAAAAAAAAGAGATTATTTTTGAGACTTAATATTTTAAAATATATGTAATTTAAACATCGATTTTTATAGACATGAATGATATAAATGTTATTTCATTTCATATATTTACACATTGCTAGACGTAGAAAAAGCATTTATAAGAGAAAAATCCAATGTTTTTCCTCAAAGGGTATTTTGAACAGAATTTCCCGAAGTGATCGAGGTTGAATATTTGAGAAAGTATTCAAATAACATATTGCGTTTTTTCTGAGTCATTTTTAAATTCGGCTTTGCTCTCAAAGGCATCCAATTGACAGGTTCTGTTATTTTGGAACTGTATAATGTGCCGTATAAGTCAGTTTTTTTATAAAGGCTCAAAATATTTTTAAGAATGTTGTCCAAGTGGGCACTTCGCACAAAATTCCCCGAAGCGATTGAGGATACATTCAAATAACAAATCGATTATTTCATGACTCATTTTTAAATTCAATTTTGCTCTCAAACACATTCAGTTTACAGTTTTTTGTTATTTAGGAACTATATAATGGACTGTATTGGTCGATTTTTAATGAAGTCAGAATATATTTCAAAATATGGTGTCAAAATTGGCATTTGAGCCAAATTTTGCTTAAGATGATTCTGATAAAACCAGTTCTTATGGAAAAATGAAATAAAAAATTTTTCAAAAGTGGCCAAATAAAGTTATTAAACTGGGTTTATCTGCAATCAAATTCTATTCGTTGTTGTTAAAATAAACATTCTTCGAAGTCTACTTCCGCCTATAGGCCAAGCCGACAGGGGTTTTTTATGTATGATATGAAGGAAAATATAGCTTGTATATTGGTGCACACTATATAGCAATATATAGCGTATATATTGGTTTTAGATCCATTTATATTTTAAAAATACGCAGTTTTTTAGCACAAAAATATATTTTGTGCACACGATTTAGTACATATTAGTAATATTAACAGGTATTACAAATATTTTTTTTCAAGTGATTTTTCAAGTGATAAATTGTTAAATAATTCATTGTTAAAAAAGTGAAATATATTAAACAGTTTTATTATAGAAGGCATTGAATAAACATTTTTTAGTAAAATTTGGAAAAATATAGCGTACATTTCAAAAAGGTTATTGAAATTCAATTAAAATGCATTGCTGATTGAATTGATAATAATATTCCATGTTTTAACTGAAATTGGATACATTTTTTATACTTGATAAAATCATCATATTTTTCAAATGACTCATCAGCAGTCATGACGATATTTCTAAAAATTCAAAGTACATCGTTTTTTATATCATCATTAAAATTTTATTCACTTTACTTGGTTATTTTGTTATTCTTGTGATTTTTAAAAAAAATCTTTCTACAGCTTCATAATTTGCATCACTTTAAGTCACTACTACACTGTTAAAAATATCCCTGTAAAATTACGGGCAGAGACCGACAGCAGAGATTCCAGCCATACACCGTAAAAAAAAAAAAAAAAAAAAAAAAAAAAAAAAAAAAAAATCCATGCCCATTATTTTATGCAGCCCGTAATTTTACGGGGCTAAGTAATACGGCATTAACTGTATAATTACGGTCCTTAAATGTTATTTTATGGTCTGCCTTGTTACGGTCAGGGTGTAAAAAATACTGTAAATTAACAGTGCGTGATCGTATATGTTTAACCATAATCTTACGGTCCATGAATGTAATTTTATGGTCTGTGCTATTACGGTTAGGGCGTAAAAAAGACCAATTTAACAGTGAGTGATCGTATATGTTTAACCATAATCTTACGGTTTTGGCACATAATTTGATGATATGTTAGTATGCATTTAATGGACTGGCCATATATTTACAAAAAAGATAATATTCTTGGTAAAAGCAGCATGACTTTACAGCAGGAAATTTCACATGGAAATGAACTTACATAATAAGAGTTCAACCAAATATTTTAAAATATTGGAGGAATGTTATAATAGAAGTTCATTTACACTTTATAAAAGCCTTCGTGCATTTTTTTTTAATTTTTAAACAATATATAATTGGGCAGTTTAACAGTAAAATATAAAAGTCATTCATTGCGAATTTATAGATTTAATTTTTATTTAATTTTAAATTTAAAGCAACGTAGTTTGATAAACTTGTCAGACATGGTTATTATGAAAAAGAAGCAAGGGATAACTTACATTTCTGTAACAGCTTACAGGTGCATAATTTAAAAATACTGCACACTACTGTTCAAAATATACTGTGTTCTCAACACAAGTGAACATTTATTCATGGATGTTTTGTATTTCAGGTATCCAGCTAAAATGTTCGTATCAAAAGTTCATAAGAAGCACACACTTCTAATAATCCAAGAGCTGACAGTTCAAAAACATATATTATCGAGCACAAGAAAAAAATCATTTATTTTATCGAAGAGTAGTACTGTTGAAAATACGACCCTTTTAATGCATCGTCACTCCACCACTTTTATAGAAAACTATTACTTAACCATATTATGGCGCATTCTCATGGATCAAAATATATTCTATAAAAGTGGGGGAGTGACGATGCAGCAAAAAAGGTCAAATTTTTAGCAATATAATAGGGGAATGGAATGATCCATGTCTGCCGGAATTGAAAAGGTGCATAAGCCAAAAATTAATATTAGAGGTTTACTCAAAGGTTTAAATTGGGTTTGCCGTATGAAAACATGGAAAACTGGGAGCAGGAAAACACAATAATAAATCTACGAATGAGCCACTAGTGGCATTAATTTTTGGCTTATTCAGCTCCTATTTCCAGCAGGCATGGATCATTCCATTCCCCTATTACCATTCTTTCATAAAATAAAGGTTTTTTTCTTGTGCTCGATAAAATAGGTTTTACTGCTGTCGGCTCTTGGACTATACACAAGAGTTGTTGAAAACATTTTCCGTTTATTAAGCAAAGAGTCATTCAATTAACCCAATATAACAATAATGAATAGAAAATAAGCATATCAAAATCAGAAATAATTCACTTAGTGTTTTCAAAATGAGTTATTTTCCATAATCAACAGAAATGTAGTCAAATGTTACTCCGTATTTTATTTTGAACATAATAAAAATCTAAAAAACAGCCCTTTCAATACATTAGTGTTGTGGAGAAAGCTTCATTGCAAAAACTTAATTTTACACATTGATTAGAATATTTTCATTAATGCTGTGAATATTGATTCTGAGAAAAGTATGTCTAAAGAAAGTTCTTAATTTTTAGAATCAAAACAATTTCAAATGTATTTCAAGCTATTTAGAAAACTTAAAAAGAAATTTGAAATAATAAAACGAATCTTTATAATAGTTTGCAGTTCTATATAGCATAAATCTGAGATATTTCTAAAATATAAATTTATTCTTGTTTTATGGGTGTTTTAGGGATTTTGTAATTACTGTTAATTCAACAGTAAATAATACTGTTTGTTATGAATCAATTTTAAATTTCAAAAAATTTCAAAATTGACCAAGCTCACTTGTAGCATTCAATTTAAATTCAGATTTTTTTTAAACAAATGTTAGCAAATTTCCTGAAATTTCATTAAAGAAATTAAGCATCTACATACTTCTAACATGATTAAAATGATATTAAATATTTCTTTTGTTCAATTGTAACCTTAATTGATGCTGGATATACTATGCAAGTAAGATATTGCAAAGTATTTTAAACAATTCATTAAAAAAAGTACAATAGTTTTTTTAAGGGACAAAAAATGTTCACCATTGATCAATAAAAGTGACAAATTATTATACTACTATCAAAATCATTAGACATAAATGCTTCAATTAAAATATACTTTAATACAGTCACTTATTTGCAATTATAAGTTATCAATGAGTGCTTATAATATATATATATTGGTGTCTATGTGTCATTTAGTAAAATTAGACAATTACCAATTCATATTTGGGAAGCCAATACTGCAGTTAAAAATCCCCATTTCTTTTCTTAAAAGAATTCCCTTACATTGCATCACATCATTTTGTTAATATTATACTATCATAATGCAGTTTTGGAGTAGATTGACTGGCCATTTGACCAGTAAAAATTAGACAGTTGCATTTTCTCTGACATTTTCCTACCTTATTATAAATTCTATAACTTTTAGTACCTTTCATATTAATTGCCCATTTTTTAAAATTTATGCTGAATTCTCTGACTTTAGGAACTGAAATTGGAACTTAAGATTAAATGAATAATCTGCTTGCAATAACTACAAAAATTTATCAATAAACATAAATTTTATTTTTATGAATTTACAATTAACAACTGAATACATATAGAATATAAAAACAAGTCACTTAAAAATCATCACACATATAACATTTTCATGAGATCTGGCTTTTCGATCCATTTTCTGGATTGATTCCAAAGAAAGCCCTATTAAAAATACAAAACATACATATTAAAAATAATTATGCAAGTACAAAAAAGTAATTTTGTTCTAACACATAATTAAATCAGTAAGATTTAAACATTTTCTATTATAATGACATCTTGAATTAGATTTCTTCCCTGTTTAATGTTTCAATATATTTTATTATATATTAGAATGGCTTAAGGCCCCACATCAGGCACAGAAAAAGACCCGGATGATAATGTAAAGTCTATGGGAGCGTTCTTTTCAAATATCTCGCTCAAATTTTAATATTTATACATGATTTTTTTGCATGAGATAGCTGAGTACGATCCAAAACTGCCCTAGTTTTTACTTTTTCGATTTTGCTTTTATATTTTTTATACAGGGTGACCACAGAAATATAATTTTCAAATTCCCTGATTTTTCCCTGATGTATTTAAAATTTTCCAGGATATGACGCGATGTTAAAGTTAGTTTCAAAAGAATGATGCAAATTATTAGAAGTAAAATAATTTTTATATTTTATGGAAATACTTCACTCATATTTGGCGATTAGTACTTTATATGACTAAGTTTATTTCAAAAATCATAAAAATATGTAATTAGTAAAAAAGAAACATAAGTCTTTGAAAATACATGAAATATCACTGAGAGGAAGGCAAGATGGTTTACGGCCTTAGCAAATAAATAAACTATTTTGTTTATAAAATGATCTAATAGCAATTGGCAAGAAGGTTTAATTTATAATAATTTAAAAACATAATTCATAACATTCACTGATGCAAATTTAAATGTACAATTTATCTTTGACATTTATTACAAAAGAAAAATTAATAAAATACTTACTAAGTCATTAAGACATTTCTTCTTTCTAAATTTCAAAACTGGAGTCCTACTTCAATTTATGTACAATGGTTTTAAATGATAAACTTAAGTCCTAGGTTCTTGAGAATAAAAATTTCAAATTATAAATAAGATTTAAATAAAAAAAAATTGAGTTCTAGTCTCTTTGAGAACAGTTTCAAGTTTATAAATATATAAAAAAAAAAAAAAAAAAAAAAAAAAAAAAAAAAAAAAAAAAAGACTGCTGGCTTTTGAAGAAAGTCCAAGTTATGAGTAAGATTCAAAATAGTTGTTCAAAAGGTTCTTTTTTTTTCAAAACAGTTCCAGAGTTTCAGTCTTATATAAAATTATGTACCAAAAATAATGTTTTAAATATTGCCTTCTTTCAACGACTTTATTTTTTCTGTTAGTAAATTTACTTCTTTAGTTGCAGTTTCTTTTATTTCAGAAATTTTCTTTTCTAACTCCTTTGCTGCTATTGCTAATTTTCTTTTTTTAGTTTCCTCAGTCTCCTTTTCACTTTCCTCCCGTTTTCTTTTTTCTGTGGCTTCTGTTAACCGTGCTCTAGCATTTTTGTAGTACTGCATCAGAGACTTTGTTACTTCATATTTCCCAATATCATTACAGTCATGAAAATTATCATATATCATTCGCTGTGCTATTAACGTTTCTTCAGCTAAGTTCTCAATAAGACATTCCATGTGCCCCCGGATGGTCATATTTTCTCTCGGATAAAAACTAATTATTTCTAATTATTATGTCGTCGCGGTTTCAAGTCGATTGGCTTACTGATCCAGAGTTTAAGTCCTGGGTTAGAGAAGTGCCAAATTATGTGCACAGAGTTGAATGCATAAAATGCCACCGTTCAGTTGTTCTTAGTAATATGGGTCGGACAGCTCTTACGAGTCATGCAAAAGGAAGCGAACATAAAAAAGTCCTTCCGGCAATGCCGGGAGGAAGAGGTAGCTTTCATATACTTATACATTTATTTATTTATTTTAAAGTAAGTTACATTGTTCAAAAATACTAAGCTCAAATTAGTGGAAATAATCTTATAAAATTAGTGATTTTATAAGATTGAATACTAGTTTTTGTCAAGACTGAATATTAATAGGAATTTTTAGAAATTAGTCATCTTTTATTCAACCTGGTTTTATTTTAAGTGATTTAGAGAGTCACCAAATTCCACGATATCATAAAGTGTATGCCATTTTAAAGCAACATGATGGATCGTTCAGATCAGACCGTTTCAAAATGTCAGCCATAAGCAAAATTCAAAGTGCTATAACTCAATCATTTTTTAAGATATAGACAAAACAAAAAGTGTTCTGGAATCATTGTTTTAAGTTTTAATACGTAAAAGTAAAATATTTTTCAACCTTTAATTTTTTCGCATTTAATTTTAAATTTTAAATTTTTAAAAAAATTTAAAATGGCCACCATTTTGAAACAAAATGGTGGATGATGCTGGCCAACGAACTCGGTCGAGACATTTGTATGTACTATGTACATACCAAGTTCCATTGAAATCGGTTCATAAATACGCGTGTTATCACGTGACAAAATCAGATCGTTTCAAAATGTCAGCCATAAGAAAAATTCAAAGTGCTATAACTCAATCATTTTGTAAGATATAGACAAAATAAAAAGTGTTCTGGAATTGTTGTTTTAAGTTCTAACACGTAAATGAAAAATATTTTTCAAATTTTTATTTTTTCGCATTTAATTTTAAATTTTAAAATTTTTTTAAATTTTAAAATGGCCACCATTTTGAAACAAGTATATATGTCAACATTTGAACGGAGGGTGGTTTTGGGGTCTGGGGGTCATGATCGGTGAAAATATACCAAAATTTTCCGGAAGTGCTTTCCTCCGGACGGCTGCAATAGGTAGCTTTTTACTTTTTTTAATGAAAGCTACCTAAAAAAGGATAAAAGCCGCATTACAGCCAAATGTAATGGATTCTTGTATTCCAAAAAATTGCAAATGAGGAGATTTTGAAAGTTGAAGAAAAATCAAAACCTGACGCTACTACTGCTAATACATCGCTTTCTGATCCGCCATCTACTTCGAGTTCCTCATCCGATAACATATTAGCTGCTCCACCAGCGATCAGTAAGCCAATCGACTTGAAACCGCGACGACATAATAATTAGAAATAATTAGTTTTTATCCGAGAGAAAATATGACCATCCGCACATGCGATCCGAAATAATACATGAACACGCGGTACACGAACGCCGAACGTGATTTCGTTTTGTAATGTTGAGGTGTATGACTGCAAACAGTTATTGAAAAATGATTATTCATTATTCTGTATTCAGGCACGTAGTAACAATAAGACAGTAACACCATTTAGCGATGGGATCGCATTAGCGGAAGCGAGATGAGGTGGGGCAGCGGTCTCAAAAAAGTGGCTTCATGACATCACTACCAATCAGATAAGAGCATTTTCTCCTTCATCGCTCTGAGAATCAGCCACGTTTCGAATGGCAGGTACGTAACGGAAGACCGTTCGCGCTATTACAGAAAAGGAAAAATGACAACAAATTTTCCCTGATTTTAAACAGAATTCCCTAATTTTTCCCTGATATTTCCCGAAATCTTAAATTCCCTGATATTTCCCGGTTTTCCAGGTCTGTGGTCACTCTGTTATATTACGATAGTTTCAATTTCAGAACCGGTTTCGAAAGTTAAAATAATTTTTAAAAAATCTGAAACAGAAACTGAAAAAGTAAAAACTAGGTCAGTTCTGGATCGTCATCAGCTATCTTGTGCAAAAAAATCATGTAAAAATATTAAAATTTGAGCGAAATATTTGAAAAAAAAAAAACCCATAGACTTTACATTATCATCCGGGTCTTTTTCTGTGCCTAATGTGAAGCCTTAATATTGTGAAATGTTTCACATGAGCATTTCTCATTATTAATCCATTCTTAATGTGTATTTGAAAAAAATTTTCATAGTCTGACTTAATCATCTCTTTATAAATTTTTAAATAATTAAAGAAATGATGAACGGTAGTACCTTGCATTTTCATCAACATCTGTTAATTTTTTTCACTATTAATAACCACGTGTTCAAAAATTAATACTTTACTGTTTTCACAAGCTTGTTCCTTTTATGATAATAGAAACTCATTTATATATTTTCAAGAACACAAAAAACTTTTATAAATAAAATTTTATTCTTTAACTTTTTGTGAAACTATAAATATTTTATGGGGAAATACATATGTATAACTTAAAAAATATTAAAAAAATTTAGTGTTCTGGGAATTTCAAATATGCATAAATTAAAAAAAATCCACTTTGTAAATATTTTCTGATGTTTACAAATAAAAGGTATTAAAAATTAAAAAAAAAAAAAAATCTGTACCTTCTCTTTGTAAAACATCAAACAATATTTACAATTTTTTAAAAATCACAGATTTGAAAAGGCCAAAACAATTAAAATACAAAAAAATTAAAATACAAAAAAATTAAAATCCAGTGTATATAATCAAATGTAGTCTCATTCATCTTAAAAAAGCATGTTCAAAGTTTCTTCACAAGCTTTCTTTTATAAATTAAGACTATTCTTATAGAAGCTCTAGTTCACACATTTTTAAATTTATTCAATGTTAAATAAGTGTAAAATCTACTTTCTCTCTAAATGAAACAGCTAATTATACCAAAATAAATTATATGAATAAGCTGTATATATACATATTTTCATGCCAAATTCAAATAACTTTCTATCATGCACTTGGTCATAGTTACAAAATAAAATTTTATTTTTTATAGTGAAGACATAGCTTAAAAAGATAAATAGCTTGATAAAAAATTATGACATAAAAATATATTTAATTCTACCAAAAAAAAAAAAAAAAAAAGAAAAAAAAAAGAAAAAAGAAAAAAAAAAGGGTCCAGTTGAATGCATATTAGAGTACAGTCTTTAAATTCGACACTTCAAAAATTCAGTATCTTAGGAAATCTGCGTGCATTTCAAAATGTGAACAATGAAATCGGCAATTAAAAAGTATTCTTCCAAAAAGTACTTATTGAAAATCATTTTTAACACAAATTGATAGGAAAACAGAGCAAAACATCATTATTTAGCCAAATAATTTACTGTCCATAACCAAATATGAATTCCAATATATTTGAACAGTCCTGTATTTGATCTCTGTTGATATGCATACTATATAATGAGGAAATTTAATTTAGCAAGAAATTGTCTAATAGGTTAAAATTTCTCTTTCAGCAATTTATACTAATAGATGGAAAAGATACTTCAATACTTTTGTTCAACCGTGTAGTTTACTTAGTACCTTTATTACACACCATATTTAGCTAAAATTTAATCCAATCTAAAACACTCCTAAAAGTACTAAAATAACCCTTTTCAGAAATTATTATCCATAGGCAACCATGTATCAAATTATTTGCATGACCTTGTATATATTTACCTATTTTCTAGAAAAAATTTCGTGGTAAACTGATTATTTTTAATGTAAAAATGCATAACTTATTTTAAAAACACCTTCAAATAATTTACGCTCACATTCAGTAAGCTTTATGAGCTATTTTGTATAGCCCTGTATATTAAATATAGCATTTATACACACCATATAATATGGATAAATTTAGTTTAACTTAAAAGCGTATATCATAAAAGATAAATGCATTTCATCCATCCATCAGCCATTTAATTAAGTTACAGAATATTTCGGATAGAACATTCTGTTTTAAAATGTTGTGTATGTCTTTCTAAATGCCAAGCACTTTGTATTATGCATGAAATAACTTATATTAAGCCTCAGTAAGATATATAAATTTTATTATACATGAAATAGTTCAATATAATAAAAATATGTCACATACAATTCCTCTTCCCTTTACCCATTATGTAATGGAATTGTTTTGGACGGCCCTGTAAATGAATAACTATTTTCACCGCACATTTAATAGAATGCATATTTTAGTGCACTTTGTAAATGATAAATTTTAATGTTTGACAGGGTGTAACATATTTAAAATTTATTTGAAACATTTTTTCCCCATAAGACATAATATAGAGGAAAACTTTTGACTGTGGCTGTAAATAAACAAATCATGCTAGAAACTTCATTTAAAAATACTAGGGGTGCACAACCTTTTCAAGAGACGGGCCACTTAAAAATATGAAAGGTCGTCGAGGGCCACAGCAATAACATGGAGATATTTCGATGAGGTTATCTGCGGCCTATAATCTGATAAATATGGTTTCAGAGGAAAGTGGGGAAGTTATTCCTTTAAGTTCATTATCCCAATCAAAAAATCCAATTCAATCTGTAAGGATGTATCAGCAGTTTTTATGTTTGTATATATAACACATACAGCAAGGATTATTTTCTAGATGTAATGATATTCCTCGGTTTTATTCAGGAGAGTAAATTTTGTTTTATTAAAATTGCTAAAAAAAACATAAGTGGTTGGTGCCAAAAAAATTGTGAATTTTATCAATGAAGGAGAAGGAAGTAGATGATCAACGAAGTTCCGATTTTTCTGTACCTGATCAAAGAAATTGGAATTTATTGACGCTTGATCGACCAAATTTGCACTTTTTACGAAATCGATCAATCTAACTTTTACGAAACTCATCGACGATATTCACAAATTTTACAAAGCCGATCGATGAAAATCCCGATTTTTACAAACCTGATCGATGAAATTGTTTGCAAATTTTCCTCACATGCTCAGTAAAATTAGCAATCTTCTCACTCTTGATCGACGTAATTTGAGATTTTTTTTCCTTGCCTGATCAACAAAATTCTCGATTTTTACAAAGCCAATCAATGAAATTCACGAAGTTTAAAAATCTGATTGACAAAATTCGCGATTTCTAATTGCATGATCGACGAAATTCACGCTTTTTTCGAGCTTGTAAACAAAATTGACGATTTTCTGAGTCTGGTCGAAAAAACTCGCAATTTTTCTGACTCTGATGGACGAAACTCGCGATTTTTCCGACATTGATGGACGTAATTCACTATTTTCGGAATCCAATCGAAAAAAATTTTAGATTTTTATGAAGCTAATAGAGAAAAATCATGATTTTTATGAAAAACATTGAGAAAATTTACGATTTTTCTGCCCCCGATCAACAAAATTTGCGATTTTTACTAAGCCGATCGCCGAAATCTGCGATTTTTGTATAACTGATCGACCAAATTCACGATTCTTCCTCGCAAGACCGATAAAATTCACATTCCTTCAGGACCAGATTGATGAAATGCATGATTTTTCTGTACCTTATCAACAAAATTCGCTATTTTTATGAGCCTTATCGACTAAATTTATGATTATTATAAATCCGATTGACAAAATTAGAGAATTTTACGAAAGTCATCAATGAAATTCTCGGTTTCTACAAAGTCGATTGGGGAAATTCGCGATTTTATTTAAGCCTGATTGACAAAATATTCGATATTCCTCTGTCTGACCAACGAAATTTGCAATTTTTCGTGACCCCGTTGTCTAAAAATAGTGATTTTTCCATGTCCGATCGTCGACATTTACGTTTTTTCGGCGCTAATTGACGAAATAAATATTTTTCCGCACCCAAGCAACTAAATTCGCAACCTTGAACTAATTTTGATGAATTCTGCCGTTTTTTATGCAACAAGATGGAAGTCATGAATTTTTTCTCTTGATAAATCGAAACTCACGATTGTTTCGCAGCCGATGTAGAAATCTTTTATTTTTCTTTACATCATCGCAAAAGTCGCATTTTTCCCATGCCTTATCAACTAAATTTGCAATGTTTTTGTCCCCAATCGACAAAATTCATGATTTTTTTTCGAGCTGGTTCAACGAAATTTGCGTATTTCTCACGCGATAATCCGAGAAAAGAAAACATGAGATTTTTCCGCAGCCGATAAATTTAATGCAGGTTATTTCCTATGCTGACGATTTTTTTTTTACTCGATCAATGGAATGTGCAACTTTTCGCGTTCGATCCGCGATCGGCAAAATTCGCGATTTTTCAGTGCCTGATCGACAAAACTTACAATTTTTTTCGTGCCCGACGACGAAATATGCTATTTTTTCCGAGCCTTATGGACAAAATCAGCAATTTTCCGAGCCTCAACAACGAAATTCGCTATTTTTCCGAAATTGATGATTTTTCTGTGCTCAATCAACAAAACTTGAGATTCTTGAGTGACCGACGAAATTTTGTATTTTACCGCGGCAATTTAACGAAATTTAGGATTTTTTCTGCGACCTATGCACAAAAACTGCAATTTTTTCCAGTTGTAAATTGATGAAGTTCGCGGGCCACACGTTAACCCATCGAGGGCCAATTTTGGCCTGCGGGCCACATGTTGTGCATCCCTAAAAATAGGGTTAGTCTTAGTGCTAGGGTAAACATTAATAAATTTTAAAAAATTTCACGATAATATGAACATATTTATGAGAGTTAGAGCGAGGAAAATTGGACAGACAAACCAAAATCACAAACAATTTTCAATTTTGTTCGAAAGTGTTAAAAAGAAGTTGGAAAAAAAATATCAAAATTTACAAAACTCTAAAACTTGCAAAATTCTAAAATCTGCACAACCTTTGGCCCCAAGCTATGCACATTTTTGATACTCCATTTAATTTTGTTCTTTAGAGAATGGAAATTAACAAAAAATGCTAATCGGATATTTTAAGCGTGTAGCCTATAAATAAAAATGTATACTACGTATTAGGAATGATGCTGTGGCTCTTGAACTTTGTTAAAAATCTTTGAAAAATCTCAAATTTTGTTGATCAGCTCCTCCTACCCTTTCTATTCATAAAAGTTAACATTTTTTTTTATACTAGCCACTTTCATGCTTATGTTGTTTTAATAAACAAAGTCACAATATTATCATTCCTTCTAAATAAATCTTGCTGTATCACTGTTATATGTACAAGTGTAAACTGTTGATATATCTTTACCAACTGAATTGAATTTGTTGATTGGATAGGAGAACCAAGGGCACCCCCCCACACACACCAATCTGAAAACACATTTTAAAGAATATAATTATAGGTTAAAGATTACCTCCTAGAGATAGAATTTTCAGGTTGTTACTGGTGTGACCTCCGAACATCCAGAAATTTTTGAAAGAGGCCTTTCTCTTAAAAAGGTTGTGCAATCCTACAATATATGTTTATGTATGTATACACATGCATACACATGATACGTAATACAATTTTAAAATAATGGACTTTATAAATAAAATTTAAACATAAGTTACCTTTGCGTAAATTCTAATGTGGCAGGACAACCACTTGGGTACTCCAATCCAAATACAAAAAGTGTTGACTCTTTTCACATTCGTAAATTCTGGTATAGCAACACTTCTATTTTATACAATTTCTTTTATTTTGATAAGGGTCACCTGAAACAAAAAAATTAAATTTTAAACATGAATTATATGTGAGACAAAGTTGTTAAACAAGTAAAATATACTGATTTTGCACCGAGTCGTACTACTTTGGTCAAGTACGGATACCAAATACTTGTGTGTTAGAAAGAATAACAAATTTGCACATGAAGTTAGCTTAGATTAACTGCCACATGTGTGTATATACACCAGGGCTGGCAAGTTTCTGCCGGGGTGGTTTAAACCAGCGGTTATAACCAGTAAAAACTGGCATGGCAGAAACTAGTTTCTACCAGTAAGTGGCAAAAACTGGCAGAAACTAAGAACTTTAACCTGCAGTGATTCATAATTCACACATGTATTTAATGTATAAAGAATTTAGTTAAAATAAAGATTATGAATGTTATTTAAAGTAGTAAAGAGTTTCAAAAGGATCATATAAGTACATAACATCATAACATATACATATAATTCTGAGAAAGGAGCTTATTTTTCTAAGGGGTTATTATATACAGCACAAAATTTAGATGAATATCAAAAAGCAATTTTCTTTCTCTTTCTTTATGCTCAAATGTCAATTTTGATCCCATATACTTAAGATGAATTGAATAAGCTAATTAAATGAGATTTGAATCTTGAATTTGTGTGTTTCCATAATATTTCCATCATTGAGTAAATTTAAGTAAATTTTATGAGCAGCTGCAACAGAACACTAATGTTTTTTAGTTTTATTTAAAGCAACAACAATAGATTTTAACACTTGCAACAAGTATTTAACTCTTTATAAATCATGATATTTATTTATAATTTTAAAAACTGCTATATCCTTAATATCATTTTCACGATTTTCAATTATCTGCAAATAACATGGATCATTCTTCTTGAAAGATTCAGAACTATTAAATTCCAATACTAATTATTATATTTTTAAAATTAAAACTTTTCCCAATATTTTATTTATTATTTATCCCGAATAAATTATATATTAGCATTTTAATATCACTAAAAAAAATCTCAGATTATGTCATAAAATGAGTTTATGCTAGTTTCTACCGGTTACAACCACTTTTTGCCACTTGCATGGCAGAAACCATTTTCTGCCGGCTAAAAGCCAGCTCTCATATACACACACATAATTTACATCTGGTTAATAAGGTGAGATGTGGGAAAGTGGGCCCATGGGGTAAAGTGATGTTACATTGAAAAACACATTTTTTTCTTTTTAAATTAAGATATTTAGTCAATTTCTTTTTAGTGACATATGTACAGATTGTCGTAAACATTTTTACTGTATTTTTAGAAACTAGCAACAAGTTTCATGTTTACAATTTACCTTGTTTATTCTCTGTGTTAACCGGTGTTCTCGCTGACATTTGACTAATGTTAGTGATTTGGCTAATTAAAAATAAAAAACATTCGCCAAATGAAAAAAGTATTAGCCAAATAGATTCGCCGCGTAATACAAAAGAAAATTATCTTTAACCCTTTAATGTACCCCATTTTTTAATATGTTCTAAAATAAGGTCTAAAATAAGTTTTTATAACTGTGACAGTGATGGTTATTAATCTAATTTCACCAATCCGCTTCAAATATAAAAAATATGTATATATTAATATGTATATATTAATATGTATATTATATATGTATATTATATATATATATATGAATATGTATGAAAAACGAAAAAGCAACATTTAAGCACTAGCAATTTGGCGAATCGAATCGGTTGTTTACTCGCCAAATGTAGAATTTAGTCGCAATTTGGCGCATTGGCGAGCGACAGCGAGAACACTGGTGTTAACTTAATAAATGACAGATGTTCTATAAATAACAATGACATAATGAAATAACTACAGAGTCAAAATGATGAGGTTTTAATCATTGAAACTGTTGAAAGAAATGAACATTAAAAAAAATCATTCAAGCAAATATAAAAAAGAATGTAAAAAATGCAGAATAATCTGATGTTGCTAATTGTAGCATTTTCAAATACATGAAGAATGATAAGACCTTTCATACCAAGGTTTAACAATATAAAATGCTAAATGTAAGTTCCTAACATGATGCAAATATGTATTTTTGCCAGAGTTGATTAAAAAAGAAAAAAAAAGGGGAGATCCCTTTTTCCAAAATACACAAATAAAACATTTATTTTTCTTTAAATCAGGTTTTTTTTTCTTTTTTTCCTTAATTATCATATTCTATTACATATTTACTATGCATGTTTGTGTATAAAAATAAACGTTACTGCACTGGATATTATATTTGTATTCTAACTTCATTTCAAAATATTCAAATTAAATAATTACAATTAGTTATGTAGATAATTGAAATCATTTGCTAAATATTTTTAGTAACAGTAGTAGTATAGTGTTCAAAGTATAAACTGTTCTATACAGTGATTCATAGCTATCTTGAAAATATTATCCAGCATCCTTTGATTAGTAAAAGATTTGTTTAAAAAATGTGTTGTTAGTGGGGAATACAGATAAAAAGCAATTTATTAAAGTTACTTTTAAATATGGGATACATGGTTTACATAATATGATCTCAGAAGTAAAAATACAGATTTTTGCATTAATCTATTTGTATTATGTCAATGAAAATTACTAGCATCTTTAATTAATAAAAGTTTAAAGATTTTTGTATTTAATACATGCTTTCTAGAAATAAAGAATTTCCGCTGTCTTCATGACTTAAAAAACAAAGCAAAAAAAAAAAAAAAAAAAAAAAAAAAAAAAAAACCCAAAATATCTAACCATTTTTGATTACAATATTTTCTTCTATCAAAGATTAAGAAAGTAAAAATAGTGATTACATATGACTATAAAAAATTATGTAAGCAACATAATATTCAAATTTAAACATTAGGTAACAGAAATGAAACCCCACACTCACCAAAAGGAGCAATACATGGAGATAAAGGTATATTTTCATCTCCCAGAACTTCTTCCAAACTTACTTCCTCCTGTAAAAATGAAATTGCAAAAACATGGGGGTTAAAAAGCAGAAAATTGTAAAGTAGTATAAAACAAAATTTTTTGTAATAAAATATTAAAAAAATAAAGATTGCTCGCATCTGATGATGATGCTCAATGCTCATACTTTGAACACAAAATGCTCTCTGAGTATTTAAATGAATTATAATATGAAATGAATATAATTAAATGTTTTTTAAATCAATAATTTAAAAGATGATAGTTTGTTAAATGCAATATTCATTCATATATATCTTCATTTTATTATGCTGGTTTTAGTTTTATTATTAAGAAAAATTTGTTTACGTAAAATTTTATTTTTGTAAATTATAAAATAGTCTTTTTTTTCCCTTATTTAAGCATGCTATTTCAAGTTTTTAGCTGTAAGTACACATTAAATTATACAAGTATTTTCACCATGAACTTTCATTTTTAAAAATTAAAATATTTCATTTGATTTTTTAAAAATATTTTTAATATACAGATACTTTTAATTATTTTTTATTCCATATTTATAGCTTACCATATCTATATTTAAAAATAGAAAATATAGAATAAACATAAAGTAACGTGGAGTTCAATCGGGATTAATGGTTTATAAGGTCTAAAATTGTCAAAAAGTTTATGCAAGTTTTTAAAAATAATTTTTTTAAATTTAATATTGTCTTAAAAATAATTTTAAACAATTTTGACTCAATTTTAGGTTTTCGACATGACTGTTAAAATTGGATAAAACCGTCACACTGTCAAAAACATGCCAAACCCTGATGATTTTACTTACATTATTTACTTTATAAAATGGATAAGTTTATAAATATTTTATGTTAAAAAGAAGCTTGTTTCATTTTTAACATTCCTGTATTCATTAATAAATTAACATAGTAACTCAATTTATACGTGAAAAAGAAAAATATAATCAAATAACCTATAATCAGCACATTTTCTTGTCGAAATTGTGAATATTAGGAGTTGATTAATACATAAAATATAAAAATTAATAATGCAAATTTAGAAAAAAGTTAATACATTTTACCTTGAATAGTCTCAAACAATCCTCCATGCTTTTAGAGAAATAAAACAAAGCTACAGCAACCTTCTCAGGTAAATCTGACCGGTCTTTTTTGAGCCCTTTCTTATTAAAGAAAAGTCATTATTCAGACTTGCTACAGGCTCAGCAAGAAAAAAGCTGAACTTTCACGGCCTCACGGACTTTTTATGAAATTTGTATCTTCTTGCAGCATTTTGACAAAATTCACATTTTTCTGCAATTTTTTAAAGAAATTAACATTTTTCCTCGATCATTTGACGAAAAGTGCACTTTTTCCAGTCTTTTCATTGAAAATTTGCATTTATCCATGATCTATTAGCGAAATTAATTATTCTTCTCAATCTTTTTCGACAAAATTCACCTGTCGGCCGAATATTCAGCCAAAATCACTAGTCAATGCATCCTTAATTATGATATAAGGTGGGGGCCACCAATTACTCCGAAAAAACACTGGAAATACACACATTCTCCATATATAAAAGTTAGGGTACTACTCTGTTATCCCGTCGACCAGTTTCGTTAAATTATACTAATCGCCAAACTAATAGCCAAATGTTACAAATTGACATAATTTTTATTTTAAAAAACAAAAAGACAAATAATTAGTAGAATATTAATAAAAATACAATTAAAAAGTCGAAATAAAAATCACTTAATGACATTTTAAACACGTGAATCGTATTTAATGTCATTGAATGTGACATTCACGATCATCCATTATTGGCTTTAATCTTACAGTTTGGCGATAATTTTAATATTTTAAACCATCCATCTAAACGAATTAAAATATCGATCTTCTATTAATTATAAGTGATGCAAACAGTACACGATTATCACAAATATTTTATTAATTATTAGTATCCTAATTGTTAAATTTACTTGTTTCATTAAATTCTGGTTCTTAATGCAATCATAAATATGATGTCCATTACTGGACTCGGGAGGGTTTTGATATATTTATATTAGTTAAAATTAAATTCTATTCATGTTGAGAAAAAAAAAACTAAGAATGGGAATGGTTAAATATTGTTGATAGATTAACATAATATTGCAAAAAATTGAAATAGAATAGCTTAACTTAAAAATAATTTTTAAAAAATGAATAAAAAAAAAACGTCCCTTAAGAGTGTGTATTACTGGCAACTGGCACATCTACCCTATTTAAATACTCTTAACTTGCACATATATGTTAAATAGAAAACATTCGAAAATAAACAATTAAAACATTTTAGATTTATTAATGAATTAAAAAAATTAACATTTCTTGTCATTTTGCTGCAGGAATTTTTTGTGCCAGCATAAACCTTGCATTTTTCATATTTAAATGAGAAAACAAAATTAATGTAATCAATCAATAAGAAGGTAACAAAATATAAAAAGTTATTCTGCATATTATAAGAGTGATATCGTTATAGTGCGTTTATTTTTTTAAGCATTATTGTAATATCTATTCTTTCAACGTAAATTTTTGATAACTAATATATATACTCGGAATAAATGGCATAATTAATGTTTTTGCAACTAACGATATCTGTGATTATATATAATCTCAGAAAATTGACACATAATAATTACAAAATGATTAAATCTTAGCGTTTTTGTAAAATTTACTCTTATTAAAAGGATATTTTAAAACATAATATTTGAAGTTGCACTCGCGGTATATATACCGCGATTAATGATTGTTTTGTTACGATTGCAAATGCAAAACATAAATTACATAAAACTATGCTTTTATATGCGTCCTTTATCTTAAAAAAAGGATATAATACACTTTAAAAAACAATAAAAATAACATATTTTACTTACTCGTTCTTTCGTAACTCGTTCATAACACCACACGATCATGGAATCGCTTTTTCCCATGGAACAATCTTCCATGCTTTTTCCTTTTTGGCGGGTTGAAAAACATGTTACGGTTGCAGTCGAAATATGACTACTAGCGTCTAGCGACAGCAGGATTCCTAATGGTAGGACTTAGAATAAAATCTGCAAAGCTTGAAACTTGGGATTTATCCCTAAAGAGGTACATTTTCCCCTCTTTCCTCAAAAGCTTAGGGAAATTATCCATAGCGATCTGATAATGCGGGTTATTGAGAATGCGATAATCAAGGTTTTTCTATTATAACCAGCGATAACCAGCTTTTCGTTTTTAAGCTATTGCATAGCTTTTATCACGGGCTTTGAGCGCAGTGACCGAATCCAAAAATTCCGTAACGCGAAAAATCCTAACACATCGGTAACGAAAAAACCTAACACTCGGCTAACATCGTTACAGCTCGACAGACTTCGGCATGGTATCCTTCGGTAGACTTCGGCAGACATTGACGCGGTATTTTTCAGATATTTAGAGGATATCAAATCTCAAACTTAAGTTTCTTATTTGTTACCATAAATCTATAGTTTCAATGATAAAAATTCCTGATAGAATGTGTATAGAAAAAAATCGTCTTAAGATAAAACAAGGTAGGATAATGTAGCTTTTGGTGATTGGAGACCCGCCCAATGGTGAGGATCGAAAAATTTAAAATGCTTATAACTCGCGATCTAATTTTCGTAGCGCGGCCAAATTTTGTTTGGTAATTTATTATGAGACAGTGTTAACCTTTAGCTTCCGGGGGGATTACCGTAGTCCCAAGAAAATAAATGTTGAAGAATACGGGGTTGGGATTATCGTTATCCCGAAAACTTCCACCCCTCCAACAGGCGGAAGAAGAAATCATTAAGGTCCTTTCGCTCAATAGGGGTCCGACTGAGTATCGAGCAAGGGAAATTCTGTAAGGAGGATGTTAATTATCTTAGGGAAATGCCGGGAAAAGAACTTGGCAAAAAAAAAAAAAAAAAACATTGTTTACGCAGACGACGTAAAGCTGTTTCTACCCCAGTTGCTGCAAGATTCTTAGATAGTTCTTGCTTGTGAGACATAATAATGAATAGATTATATTCAGCAAGTAGTTTTAGAGATTTAGTGTTGCTAATTTTGACTACACTTTTGCTCTTAGAATGTAAAATGAAGCATTATTATTTTTTTTCTTACTAATGCACTAAATATTAGAAATTACGTGCGTAATTTTACACACTGAATTGAAAAAAAAAAATCAAATGTTTATACTTATTATTATATTTACGGAACTTATGATTGTTTTCAAGCCCAAAGGAGTTAGTTTTTGAGGCTTTTCTGAATTCGTTTTTATTATTCAAAAACATACGAAATTGTTAACTTATGAAACATATGAACGAGACGTGAAATTCTTAATAAAAATTATATAATAGAATGGCGTTTTTAATATATTTAATAAACGCAAAAACATTTCAGAAAATAATGTTAAAGTTGGTGTTTTGACCAGAATTTCCGAGCGCGAAATTTAGGGAAAGGTGGGAATTTGCTGGTTGTATTTTTGTTGCGGTAATGTCAATAAGTAATTTATTTATAACAAAAACAAAATGAAAAAACTTAATTCGATTCCTAATTCTATCAAAATCCTATCCTGCCAGGTCTGCCAATTTTATGCCTACACGTTAAGTTTCACATTAGAAACCAGCTTGATTCTATGGTCGGTAAACGGAAAAAAAGTGACCGGAAAAAAAGTTATCGGAAAAAAGTGACATAAACTACAAAAGCGGAAAAAAAGTGACACGGAAAAAGTGACAAGGAAAAAAAGTTACTGGAAAAAAGGGACAAGGATTGATTTTGGGGATTTATTATTGATTTTGGGGATTTATTATTGATTTTGGTGATTCATTGGTTAAGTATGAAAGGGGCATCGGAGGGGGGGGGGCTCATAATTTAGGTAAATGGGTTTTTCATGCTGAATTAACTGTTTTGGTTCAATTTTTGGATATACGTTCATCCTGAAAAGACGCTTGCCTGATTAGTTTTGGGAAGGGACGATTAACCCAACCCTCATCCGTCCTGAATTAGATGAATGGGTTTTTACGCAGAATTATCCAACGTGTGTCAAATTTGCATATAGGATCTTTTCCATAAGGCTTATGTATAGTATAAAATGCGTGAAGAGATTCTAGGAGTTTAAGGGTTAAGTATAGAGGGGGAACGGGGGATAACCTTTCTTAAATTAAATTAATGGCTTTTTACGCATAATTATCCGATTTGCTTAAAATTTTGAACATAGGTTCATTATGACAAGACGTATCTTAGATTAGTTATGGGTTCTTCTGCTTATAAAGGGGGGGGAACGAGCAATTCTCCCCCTCAAACTAGATAAATATGTTTTTACGTAGAATTATCCCATGTATTTCAATTTTAAATATAGGTTCTTTCTGGTAAGGTGAATTCCGGAAGAGTTTTAAGGATTTAATGGCTAAGTATAAAGGGGAGATGGAGAAAACTCCTCTTAAATTAAATAAATGGCTTTTTATGCAAAATTATCTGATTTGCTTTGAATTTTGGACATGGGTTCATTATGATAAGACATATTTCTGATTAGTTATGGGGTTCTATTGGTAATTAAAAAGGAGAGCGGGTGATTACTATACCCACCTTAAATTAGATTTTAAAAAATTATGCACACTTATCCGATGTACTTCAAATTTCGGATATAGGATCTTTCTCATAAAGTGAATTCCTGAATAGATTTATGGGTTTAATGGCTATGTATAGAGGGGGAACGGGGGATAAACCCCCTTAAATTAAATAAATTGCTTTTTACGCAGAATCATCCGATTTGCTTCAAATTTTGGATGTATATTCATTATAAGAAGGCGAATCTCAGATTAATTATGGGGTTCTTTTGATAATTAAATAGGGGAAGCGGGTGATTAATCCTCCACTCTTTAAATAAAATAAATTGTTTTCTTTCTTTCACAACTATTCAGCATATTTCAAATTTTGTATATAGGTTCTTCCTGATAAAGTGAATCCCTGAATAGTTTTAAGGGTTTAATGGCTAAGTATAGAGCGATGAACGGGGGATAACCCACAAACAATCAGGACTTCGCCTTATCATAATGAGCGCCCAATCAAAATTTGAATCAAATCAGATAATTCTGCGTAAAAAGCCATTTATTAATTTAAGGTGGGGATCATCCGTTCCCCCAGTGTATACTTAGCCATTAAACCTTTAAAAGTATTCCGGGATTCACTTTATGAGAAAGAACATATATCCAAAATATGAAATATATCGGATAAGTGAGCATAAAAAACAATTTATCTAATTTAAGGGGGGGAGGAATAATCACCCGCCACAATTTTTAATTGGCAAAATAATCCCATATGTAATCAGGGATACGCCTTAACATAATGGTTCTATAATCCAAAATTTGAAGCAAATCTGATAATTCTGCGTAAAAAGTAATTTAATTTAAGGTGGGTTATATTCTATTCCCCTTCTATACTTAGATATTAAATCCTTAAAACTACTCAGAGATCCACCTTATCAGAAAGAACCTATATTTAAAATTTGAAATACATGGGATAATTCTGCATAAAAACCTATTTTTCTAGTTTAAGGGGGATACAATTGCTCGCCCCCCTTTATAATAAGCAGAAGAACCCCATAACTAATCAGAAATGAGTCTTATCATAATGAACCTATGTCCAAAATTCTAAGCAAATCGGATAATTATGCGTAAAAAGTTATTAATTTAATTTTAGAAAGGTTATCCCCCGTTCCTCTCTATACTTAATCATTAGAACTCCTAAATCTCTTCAGGTATTGTATACAATATATAAGCCTTATCCAAAAGAATCTATATAAAAATTTGAGTCACGTTGGCCAATTCTGCACAAAAACCCATTCATTTAATTCAGGACGGATGGGGGGGGGCAGTAATCGTACCTTCCCAAAACTAATCAGGCAAGCGTCTTTTCAGGATGAACGTATATCCAAAAATTGAACCAAAACAGTTAATTCAGCATGAAAAACCCATTTACCTAAACTATGAGCCCCCTCCCCGATCCCCCTTTCATACTTAAGCAATGAATCCCCAAAATCAATAATAAATCCCCAAAATCAATAATAAATCCCCAAAATCAATTCTTTGTCATTTTTTTACCCGGTAACTTTTTTTCCTTGTCACCTTTTTTCCGCGTCACTTTTTTCCGTGTCACTTTTTTTCCGGTTTTGTAGTTTACGTCACTTTTTTCCGATAACTTTTTTTCCTAGATTCCTATGGTCACAGCCTACTAAAAAGTCATGCGCAACTATACCTTTTGCATAAATGAGAATGGAATTATACATTATCTGCTTCAGAAAATTGTCGAATTCTAGAATTATTTATTATTTCTAAATAACTTATTCACCGTCAAATTCAAATGAAATAATTTTTATTTAGGCAAACCATAATAAAGATTGCATTAATAATTTCTTAGTTATTTTTCATCTGACTCCAAAAAGAAAAAGAAGTTCTCAATTTAGCACTTTTTTGTTGTTGTTATCGTTTTGTACGCTTATCAATTACTTCGAAACTATTCGACTGATTCATGTGCCCTTTTTTTTTTTTTTTTTTTTTTTCAATTGAAAGATTATTCTCTGCAATTGGTCAAGGACTGAATTTAAATTTCATGAAAATTGCTGCAGGGCTTTTTTTAGAGTTTTAATAACAATACAAATAAATAAATTAAAATAAATAAACTCATTTAAAATATTTAATTTTTAGCGATTTTGATCAAATAAAGTAGCTCTATCTTCTTCGTCTTCTTTTTCTTCTTTTTTTTTGTTTGTTTGCTAGAATGTTGCAACCACAAAGTTTGTAATAATTATTATTATTTATATAGCTATTATTCTCGAATAAAACAAGGGAAAACAAAAAATAATGATTTAATTATTAAAAACTTTCATGGCGAAACAATTGTTAAAAAATATAATAAATAATAATATAATTAAATTAAAAGTAAAAGCAAAAAGTATAATTAATAATAAAGTCTAAAAAATTGGAAAGAGTTTTGAATCTCTTCAAAACTTCTGCGGTACACTCGTTTAATTTGAAGAATCATATTTCTATGGTGGTGGGATTGTTACTCTAACACAGAATGGTTCAAAAGTCTGAATTTCATATAAATTAAAATAATTATTGTCTTTTTTTACCTTCATTGGTAAATTTTGTTTAAAAAGCTAACTTTTACAGCTTCTTTCACAGTGTCTTGCCTTTACGGAAAAATAGAAAATACTATACAATCTCTTTGTTTCTAAATAAAAATACCATAAATTTCATAAATATGTATCTATATTATAAAGGCGAAACGTATATGTGCGTAACACATACGTAATTTTGCCAATGCCAACACTTTCCCATGCAATTTCGGTTTTGCAATGTTCACTACAACAAATTTTTACACTTCTAACCATCGAACATTTTAAATTTTTATACTGTTGTATAGATAGAAAAATGTACTTTTAAGTGCAATTTGTTTGAAAACTCTATCGCAATTTATTTTTGAGACATTAATTTTTTTTTTATAGTTTTTAGTACCACTTTTGTAATTGTGGCAACAGAATCACTCCATTTTCTCTTGAAATTGAAAAAAAAAAAAAAAAAAAAAAGGAGAGAAAAGAAAAGGAAAGAAATTAAAATGCGCAGCGCTTTTCCATGCAATTTGGGTTTTGCAATTTTCGATTTTGCAAATTTTACACTTCTAAGTATCGCACATTTTAAATTTTTACACATTGTATAGAGAAAAAAATGTACTTTTAAATTCGTACTTTTTTCCCCAGCTCCACTCTTAATTCGCAGAAAAAAGGAATTCGTATGGGTGCTTTTTAAATGTAAGAGATTAAAGTAAAATGTTACAGAACTACATACTATAAGGCTATTAATGGCCGGACACTTTCAATTATAGACATTTTGTCGAATATAAAATAAAAACATATTTATAGGATTCTTCTGAAAATCCAGGATGACAAAGACGATGTTTGACCTCATATTTATGAATGCCCATTTCATAAGAAGGAAACTTAGGGAGCCGATAGGGAAAAAAAAAAAAAAAAAAAAAAAAAAAAAACTATAGTAAAACTATAATATTTGGAAACCCTCTTTACATTAAATTATACGAAACGATCTGTCGATGCAGAGTAGAAATATACGGATATGTACAACATTTCTACTGATTTTTGCATAAATAGAGAGTATAATAAGGGAAATATAGCATTTTTTTTAAGAGCAAAAAAACCGTGATAGATTCGGAGTTTTTAGACACTCCGCTCCCCTCACAGAAGAACAAGGGGAAAATAGACAGTTCGTTCAGCTTTTTATGAAATTTGGGGTATTTTTATATAAATTAATAATGTCCCGTTGTACAGTTTTATGAGGAAGATAACCATAGCTTATTTACTCCCCCTTCTGAAAAGCGGGAGATAAGCAAATTAACAGAAACTCATCTGATCTGTTATTTATAAACTTAGAAAACATTTTGACAATGTTATCTTCTAAAGTCGTGATAGATTTGAAGTTTGAAGACCTCCCCCCCCCCCCACACACACACCAACATGCACAGAAGAACAAGGGAGACTGAATTTAAAATATATATATAGTACCCAGTGTTTATATTCTAATTCTCCATATCTTACAAAAATTGATCATTATGACAATGAGAGATTTTGAGATAACTTTTAAAGTCCTTTCTTCTTCCCTCCCTCAGCCTCGGCAGAGCAAGAACGTCAAAATTTCAAAAAATCATCTTATTCTAGTATTTATATTCTAAGATAAACCAAGTGTATTATTATTGGACTCATTTAAATATGATGTGATTTTAAATATGTTAGTTTTTTTATGGATGCGCTTTAGTCAAAGCGCTTTTTTCCGTTTTATTTATTTATTTTTTATAATTATTTTTTTATTTCTTTATTTTTTTAAACCACAAAAATACAAATGGACCGGCCAGATAGCTTTGATTGTCTCTTTTATAGTAATACAAGAGGACTATATGTATTTATAAATTTTTAATCCTTTCAGGGGCAAGGTATTTATGTTCAAAAAATGCTCAATTAATTTATTAACTCTGAAATTTACAAATTTATTTGAAAATAACTAAAAGCTCTTTTTCACATATACTATGAAATTCAAACTGTAATAAAAAAAATTACTGGTACCACTTGGTATTTTGGGCATTAAAAGTAATAGTTAGCACAGTGCAAACGGCGGAAGGATTGAAAGCCCTTGAAGAAATTTTAACACCAAAATCTTCTTCTCTGCTGTGTTGACAGAATTTTCATATCCAGACTTCATCCAATATTTCTTTATAATAATATTCGGTTAATTATTTTACAGATTAAATTAAAGTAGTACTATTCGTAAATATTCGTTTTAGTTATAGTTAAAAACGAAGACCTTAATAGGAAACATAAATTACGTTAGATATCTCTTTATTATTTGTTACTATATTGTTTAACGATTCCTTATATGTTAATTTCTAATTTTTTTCTTATCGTGAAATTTCTTTTTCTGTTTTAATTTAAATCGTTGAAATAATATTAACAATGATTCTTAAGGAAATCACTTATGCGTTATTTAAATATTTGAAAATTTAGCACTTTTTAGCTCACAGGCTATCATAGCCTGAGAGCTTATGTGCCCGTCCGTTCTGTATGTATGTGCGTATGTGCGTAACGCGATAACTCATGATAAAAATATCGGATCCACTTGAAATTTTGTATATAGGTATATCCTGATAAGGCGCTTCCCTGATTAGTTTTTGGAGTTCATTCGATATGTATAAGAGGGGGAACGGGGGGCTCATGCCCCCCGTTAGTTGATATAAATGGGATTTTCATGCAGAATTAAGTTTTCAAAATTTAGATTAGGATCATTCTGATGAGGCGATTCCGTGACTGTTATTAGGTGTTCATTGAATAAGTATAAATAGGAGGAACAGGGGTTCTAATCCCCCCCCCGTTAGTTGATATAAATGGGATTTTCATGCAGAATTAAGTTTTCGTTCAAAATTTAGATTAGGATCATTCTGATGAGGCGATTCCGTGGCTGTTATTAGGTGTTCATTGAATAAGTATAAATAGGGGGAACAGGGGTTCTAATGCCCCCCCCCCCGTTAGTTGATATAAATGGGATTTTCATGCAGAATTAAGTTTTCGTTCAAAATTTAGATTAGGATCATTCTGATGAGGCGATTCCGTGACTGTTATTAGGTGTTCATTGAATAAGTATAAATAGGGGGAACAGGGGTTCTAATCCCCCCCCCCGTTAGTTGATATAAATGGGATTTTCATGCAGAATTAATTTTCGTTCAAAATTTAGATTAGGATCATTCTGATGAGGCGATTCCGTGACTGTTATTAGGTGTTCATTGAATAAGTATAAATAAGGGGAACAGGGGTTCTAATGTCCCCCCCCCCTTAATTTATATAAATGGGTTTTTCAAGCAGAATTTTCAGATTTCGTTCAAATCTCTGAATAGTTTTGGAAGTTTAATGGTTAAGTATAAAAGAGGGGGATAACTCTTTTTAAATTATATAAATGCTAAATGGGTTTTTATTAAGAATTATCTAATTTGCTCTGAATTTTGGATATAGATTTTTTATATGATAAAGCATGTCTTTGATAGTATAGGAGGTTCAATGATTAAGTATAAAAAAAGAGAAAAGGGGAGAGCTGTTTCCCCTTCTTAATTTTTTTTTTTCGAACGGAATTAACCCTTGAAAATATAAAGCTTTAATGTGCAATTAGTATTTGTAGCCTGTGAGCTCAATGCCTTCAGTTTAACTGGGCAGTATTCTTTATTAAAATAATGTATTTTTGTATTACCATATATACTTATAGTAATTTTGCCTATAACAAACCTTCACTTTTAGATTATACCCTTCAAGAAACCAAATGCTATTAAAACATTCAATAAACATCCATCAAGTTTTCTAATTATTTTTTTTAAAGACCGCTCAATTACTACTAATATATGTTTTATTTAATGACACGCACTTCACAGAAAAAGATCTTTTTTATCATTATAAATTACATCTTTTCAACGAACCTAAAGCATTACTTTCGATTCCGACAAGTAAACAGAAACAACTTTCTCTTAGGGAAGAAAATTCTCTTACCTTCTCACGAACGTGTAAATCATTAACACATGTTCCAAATGATAGCAGCATTTTCTGGTCACCTGCGGTGAAGGGTCATTAAGAAAGGGGGATGAAATCGCGTCAGTTCTCCCGTTGTAAAAGGATATTTTAGATTTCACTGTCCCGAAAGCTAAAGGTTAATTTTTGGTGACAAGAGACCCCCCCCCCCCCACGGTGAGGGTCGAAAAATTTAAAATGCTTATAACTCGCGATCTAATTTTCGTAGCGCAGCCAAATTTTGTTTGGTAATTTATTATGAGACAGTGTTAATTTATGGTAACAGGAGACCCTCCACGGTGAGGGTCGAAAAATTTAAAAAGCTTATAACTCGCGATCTAATTTTCGTATCGCGGCCAAATTTTGTTTGGTAATTTATTATGAGAGAGTGTTAATTTTTGGTGACAGGAGACCCCCCCCCCCCCACGGTGAGGATCGAAAAATTTAAAATGCTTATAACTCGCGATCAATTTTCGTAGCGCAGCCAAATTTTGTTTGGTAATTTATTAAGAGACACTGTTACTTTTGGTGACAGGTGACCCCCCCCCCCCTACGGTGAAGGTCGCAAAATTTAAAATGCTTATAACTCGCGATCTAATTTTCGTAGCGCGGCCAAATTTCGTTTGGTAATTTTTAATGAGACAATGTTAATTTTTGGTGACATTAGACCCCCACGGTGAGGATCGGAAAAATTATAATGCTTTTAACTCGCGATCTAATTTTCGTAGCGCGGCCATATTTTGTTCGGTAATTTATTATGAGAAAGTGTTAATTTTTGGTGACAGGAGACAACCCACGGTGAGGGTCGAAAAATTTAAAATGTTTATAACTCGCGATCAATTTTTGTAGCCCAGCTAAACTTTGTTTGGTAATTTATTATGAGACAGTGTTAATTTTTGATGACAGGAGATCCCCCATGGTGAGGGTTGAAAAATTTAAAATGCTTATAACTCGCGATCTTATTTTTGTAGTGCGGCAAAATTTTGTTTGGTAATTTATTATGAGACAGTGTTACTTTTGGTGACAGGAGACCCCCCACGGTGAGGGTTGAAAAATTTAAAATGCTTATAACTCGCGATCTAATTTTCGTATCAAATTTTGTTTGGTAATTTATTATGAGAGAGTGTTAATTTTTGGTGACAGGAGACCCCCCACGGTGAGGGTCGAAAAATTTAAAATGTTTATAACTCGCGATCAATTTTCGTAGCACTGCCAAATTTTGTTTGGTAATTTATTATGAGACAGTGTTAATTTTTGGTGATAGGAGATCCCCCATGGTGAGGGTCGAAAAATTTAAAATGCTTATAACTCGTGATCTAATTTTCGTAGCGCGGCCAAATTTTGTTTGATAATTTATTATGAGACAGTGTTACTTTTGGTGACAGGAGACCCCCCCCCACGGTGAAGGTCGCAAAATTTAAAATGCTTATAACTCGCGATCTAATTTTCGTAGCGCGGCCAAATTTCGTTTGGTAATTTTTAATGAGACAATGTTAATTTTTGGTAACATTAAACCCCCACGGTGAGGATCGGAAAATTTATAATGCTTTTAACTCGCGATCTAATTTTCGTAGTGCGGCCAAATTTTGTTTGGTAATTTATTAAGGTATTGCATAGCTTTTATCGCGGGCTTTGAGCGCGGCGAAAGAATTTAGAAATTCCGTAACGAGAAAAAAACCTAACACTCCGGCTAATGTCGCTTCAGTTTGGCAGTCTTCGGCACGGTATCCTTCGGTAGACTTCGGCAGACATTAAAGCGGTATTTTTCAGATATTTTGAGAATATCAAGTCTCAAACTTATGTTTTTTATTTCAGCTACCATAAACGTATAGTTTCAATGATAAGAATTCCTGATTAACCTACATGTATTGTAAGATAATAAAAATATTTTAAACGATATTAATTTCTCATTTATTCAATAAAAGAAAAAAAAAGTTTTGTTATCGGTCATCATGCTCAAAAAGTATAACTTGAATTAACATCAAAGACAAAAAAAACTGCATATATAAAAAGTAAATAAATAATTATGATTGCATAAATTGATAAAAAATGCTATGCAATAGCTTTACCGCGGCAGTCCCCGAGTGCCACACGTCTTTTTTTATTATCTTTAACATTGCTACTGAAAGGAAATCTGTTACTTAATATTTATTGACACTGATTAGAAAGTCGAAGAATTTTAAAGTTTTGCTACAAAAAGAATTTCTGGAAATATTTGCTTGTTTACACTCTTAAAATAAACTGTAATGAAAGATTTTTTTTTTTCGTGAGGGGGTTAAATTATTTATGCCAATTATTTCAATTCAATATGTATCATAAAATATATAATGATAAATTAGCATGTTAGTTTATGTTGTTATACAAATGTAGCTATACTTTAAAAATTCCGCGATGTAATTACCACATAAATTCAAGAATCGCTTTTATAGGGAACAATATAAGCTCTATAAATAATTTAAATTGCAAAACTTAAAGTAAGAGTTTTCATCAGTCCCTAAGAAAACCGTTTCTGGGAATGTCTGATTACTGTCTTAAGATGTTGTAACATTTTTTTTTTTTTTTTTTTTTTTTTTTTTTGGGGGGGGGGGCGGAATCATTTTTTTTATGTTAATTATTTTAATTTAAATTGTAATTTATATGATAAATATCAAATAATAAATTAGCATGTTTTTGTTTAGCTTATCATACATGGAAGTATGGATGTGATTTGTAAATATTAAAATATAATCATTACATAAATTCAAGAAATAGTTGAATTAAGAGCAATATTAACTTAAACTCCATTCATAATTTATTTCAGTTTTGTCTGTCACAGTATTCAACGTAGTAATAATCTTCAATACTAACAGTAAGTACAAAGGCTTTAATTTTCTATTAAGAGATGGCAGCACATTACAACAGTCTAAAAGAGGAAAATATCCCTCTTTAGGGATAAATCTGGAAGTTCAAGATTTGCAGATTTTATTCTAACAAGGAAGGTCTCCATACGGGCATACTCAGAAAAATTTGAAAAAATTACAGAATGTTCTTCTCATATAGTTATATATGTTTATAAAAAAAATTTCGGCGGAACCTCCTTATAACGTACGTAAAAAAATAATAAAAATTTCGTTTATTTGGCGATTTATCTCCGGTTGGAGAAAAAACGAAATTTTGAAAAATACGCTTTTACGCTTCGAATACTTTTTAAAGAAAAACTTTCTATGTTCAATTTATTTAAATAAGTTTAGTTTAAGTAATTTTAGTTTTGCATTTTTACTTTACTTTAAGTGTAATTTTGTCATATACGTTTATATGTACTTATAACAAAATGAAATTGATATATTTTATCATTTAAAACACAATTTAAATTGGTTAAAGTTGTTCCAAATTGAAAAATACACTGTTAAAAATCTGCTGCATTTTGTTGCAACGCACTCCCTTGCTTGTATAGAAAACGGTTACTTGGCAGTGAAATGGAGCTTTCTGATTGGTTGGAATAGAGATATTATATACAAGCGGTGGAGTGCGTTGCAGCAAAATGCAGCAGATTTTTAACAAAATTGCACAAGCTACAACACCGCTAAAAATCTGTATCATTTTCTGCAGCGTCACTCCACCGCTTTTATAGAAAACGGTCAATTCACCGTGCTCATTGGTCAGAAGAGAGATATTCTATAAAAGTAGTGGAGTGACGTTGTAGTAAATGCTGCAGATTTTTAACAGTGAGGTCAATTAAAATTATTTTTCAGATTCGTTAAAATCGTCTGCTTTTGGCGAGGAAATGCACTGCTCGCCAAATCCCGCGTCGCTTTAAGCTTTTCATGCCAATTATTCCAAACTATTTTATTTTTTTACATATCTAATAATGTAATTCCGCCGCTAATTTTCACTGATCCTTTATTACCTACATGAGTAGTTTAATTCGTATTTTTTTCAAAAAATTCTGAGTATGCCCCCAATGGAGACCTTCCTTGTAAGTCCTACCATTAGGAATCCTGCTGTCGCTAGACGCTAGTAATATGACTAAATTACGGGACGCATCCTAGCGGAGGAAAATTGACGGCGACGTACCGCCTTTTTGCTAATGATGGGACAGGGCTGTAAAAACATGTGGATTACCCTTAACTTTTTGAGTATCTAAGGGATAAGACCGTTTATTTAGTAGACTAGACCGTTTTTCTTCAAATAAGGCTATTGCCCGTGAAAATTTAAGGGCAAATGCTCATAAATTTACAGTTTTTTCTGAGAGTGTATGGCAAAATTTCAAGCTTTTCGCACGAACTGTATCAAAGAAATTATAAATTAGAAAGCTTTTTCTTATCGTGTACTCTTTTAATTTTCGGGGGTTTTGAAAACTGATTAGAATTTATATTATAAAACTACTAGTTATACGAAATTTTAAATTTTGCCTCCATAACAATTCCAAAGAATTCGAGATTTAGAATCTTTTTTGATCGTTTTACGTTTATTTCTTATAACCTTTTAGAAAGCATTTGTAACAAATATCTACATATTAGAACTAACCACCATATTCAATATTTCAATATCCAGCCAAAAAGAATGTCACAAGTAACTCAATTTTAGAATTTTTTTGCTCCTACTCTCTTTGATGTTGGCTACCGTCTTAAACATAGCTTGTTAGACAACAGAAAATGTTATTATGCTCTGTAGGTTTAGAGATGATGCCACAAAAACACAAAAACATTATTGCTTCATATTATTAATATAAATGTATAAATACGGAAGACGTTTATCTGTTTTTATATGCAAATATAAAAAAAATATATTATATTATGTTTATATTAAGTTTTAGCAGACCTTTTTAAAAAAATACATGTAAAAACTAATATAACACTTTATAAGTTTAATTTTCAAGGTCATTTAGATCATTTCTCAAGATGTTTGGGCTTTCTTAAATCTAAATTCTACAGTTTGAACGATTTTGCTACATTAGTTATGGCAAAAGATATCAAGACGATATTCGTTATTTTCGTTTAACATGAAGGTCTTCCATGGTATTTCGGGATAAAATCTTCTTTGAAATATAGAACCTGCACTATTAAGTTTATATACGAAGCGTTTTAGTGTAGTTTCTCGAATATTTTTCTAGATAATTAACAAAACACCTAAATTCACAAATGACCGCTCAACGTTTTGTCATACTGTGTATATACCGGATAAATACAAAAATCAGGACGAACTTTAAAAATGAATAATTTGAAAACGAATCAAGATACAAAGGTGCGACTTGCACCAAACGGATGGAAAAAAACCGGGTTTTGTTTGGCAACGAAAAAAATAGTTATGTTGGAACTTCTGGAAGTACAATTGCAACATGTAAAAGTGACACTCTGGTGTGGCTTCATTGCGTATTTCCTTTTTTTTTCGAGTAAGTCACACAGACAGGTTTCAAACTGTGTGATTTTTGACTGTGGAGATTCTTGAAGTGAAAATATTACCGTAAGCAACCGGCATCACCATCAGTACTGAAAGATGCCACCGCCAAAATGTGTCTGCCATAATGCAAAAAATGCTACTAAATGCTGTGAACGGTGTGGTACTTCGTCTCACAGATGTACTTCCGACTTATGTACATCACATCAAACTTTTATTGGAGTACTAATTAACTGCAATTAAGCCGATTTATGAGTTTTCAGTATTTTTTTCATTTTTAAATAATCTTTTGGTGCAATAAAACACTATAGAGTCATCTGTTGGTCGCCCACAGAACTATTTTTTTTTTTTTTTGTGGCCACACAAAACCCGGTTTCTTTTGCATCTGTTTGGAGCAAACAGTATCTTCTTTAACTTGATTCGTTTTCAAATTATTCGTTTTTAAAATTCGTCTTGACTTTTGGATCACCCTGTATATGTGTGTATATAAAGATATAACAATGTCAAATATGTTTTGCAAAAACACTTTATTTACATAATTTAATGGTTATGGTAAACATGACACCGAAATTCCCGTCTGCTATCAGTTTGATTCAAAAACATAGTCTTTGCAATAATCCATTGTATTTCAAATGCGGGAAATTTTATTCCAAGCAGGTTTCGTCAAAGTGACTCATTGTATGACTAAATATAGCGTTGCAACACTGAACAAAGCATCTTAAAGCTCCGATTGGTCACCGGCAGCCTATTTTTTTATTTTTAGAAACCTTACACAAGTTCTGAATAGCATTGAAGACTTCCAGGGTGACATGATTGGATAACAGAGTCGATGGCAAAGGTATATTAATCTATAGGAGGCTACTTTTTATAAATTTAATTATCTGTAATAAGGTACTCTGGGGTAATAACGCCACGTTAAGGTTCTGCCAATTTTCACGGCTTAGTTTTAGATTGTATTTTTCAAACAAATATAGGATTTGATACAGCAACTCATTGACTATCTATATAAAAATATAAGTTAACAGATATGTATTCATAAAATGTAATGGCATGATTTCTTGACCAATGCTATTTGGCGTTATTACTCACCTATATGGGTAATAACGCCATGCAAACAAAACTATGGAATAAGATGGAATAATAACATGTAAATTGCCCAATTCTAAAAATACAAATTCTACAAACTTAGAAATTGACCAATTGCATTCTAAGCTATTGAAAATGTTCATTTTTTGTGAAAGTGTTAGAAAAATAAAGGTGTGGTGGTTGGGGGAGGAGGCAAAAGAATATCAGACCGTGAGCTTCTTTTTGCTTAAAAAAGACCGTTTAAATAGAATTATTAGAAACATTGCACGGTTTTAACTGTATTTATTTGAATCAGTATTTAGGATGTAGTTCGGCCACTGTTGGAAATCAACAGGGGTCTTAATGCCAAGGATTGGCGTTATTACCCCGGTATAGTTAATGAGCAATACATTTTAAACTACAAATTATCTCGAGAAGGTATTCGAAATCTTCTACAACATTTTGAAAGTACATGAAATGCACTACAAATTTATGTAATAAACAAAGTACTTCCGGATAAAAAAAATAGTCTTCACATCAGAAAACATATCTCCCAAATTTTAGATCAAGTGTAAATTTTAGTTGCTTGTAGATGCAATAAGACCTACAAATGGAACAAATGAACGTTAAGCTGTTTTTTTGCGATTTATATGATTTAAAACCCTTCTGCACAGAGCACATGGGTGTCATTTACCGGATTAGTTTATAATTATGCATAATATTAGCACTTGGCGTTATTACCCCGCCAGGCGTTATTACACCAGACCACCTTATTATATTCAAATAAATGATTTTTTTAATCGGTCACATTACTATGAGAGAAATCATGTGTATACTTTTTACCTGTTAACACAGAACCAAGATTTTGTCGTACATGATATATTGCAGACATAAAATAGAAAAAAAAAAAAACTAAAGAATTTCATTTTCGCAAAATACAATTTATGAGTATTATTTTATTCACAATACTCTTCCGGTGAGAATATGATATTTTTTCTTACAAGCAAAAGAACACATCATTTAAATTGCAAAACGTGCTTTAAAATAGGATTCTGACATTTCGTGGATTCTATTAAAGCTTCGTATTTATGAATAATATATAACCTTTCGCCTTCTTGTTTTTAAATCTAGAGAAATGAAGTAAAAAGATTTTATTTTTATTTTATTTTTCGAACATTGGTTTTAAAAATTTAAAAGGAAGAAAAAAAGTTTTTCCTATAGAATAGAAAAAAATAATAGGATTTTTTTAATAATATTATCGTTTTTTAATTGTTAATAAAAAATGAAAGATAAATTATTATTACAAATGTTGATTGTTTTTTTTTTTTTGGAAAATATTTTGAATTTCCAAACTATATTGTCTATATACACAAGGTAGTTTTCAAGTATACACATGGAAATGCTACCACATTTCCTGTTAGGGAAATACTGTGCATGGAATTGTAATAATTATGCAGATCACTGAGATAAATATTCATGAATATATCTTAACAAGTGCTTTTATTTTAAATGAATACTCATGATAAACATTCTCCACTAATTACTCCAAAAAATTGGGAAGCATTTGACGGTGATATATTATTAATATTTTTGTCTAATAGTAAATATGTTTGTATTGATTACGCTTTTCTAATATAAGAGGACTTCACGTAGATTAGAATAAAAGTTATTATAGGGAAAATTAATCATACTTTTACATATTAATCTATATATTTAAAAGACCAGGTTGTTTTTTTAGTCTTCAGCCATAAGCATTATACTGAACACGTTTTGGATTTTTTAAAATAAACCTGTTTATATATTGTTGTGCCAACTATAGCTATTTTTTTATATTTTATGTTTAATTTTAATAGCTTTTTTGCGATATTTCTCCAAAATGGTGACAAAACAGCTCAGCTATTTTCTCTTTGCTAAAAAAATATTTTGTTTATCACTTTTTACCAATCCGATGCTTGTTTTCATCAGTGAACAATCATTGCATTTAAAAGACAAAAGTTAATGACTTTTATTACAAAATTTAAGCATAATAAAATGATTGCGTACAATTATGTTCTAATTGTGAAAGAACAAATATTATTTACTCAGAAATAATATTAAGTATTCTACATAAAAATAATAGAAAATCATAAATGATAAAAAGTAGTATCTTAAGTAGTATCTTAAGTATTATATTTCCAAAGGTGAGAATGATGTCATTGAAAATTTAGATAAATTTGCTCCATGAATATGTGTAAATTTTGTTGTAACCGTGTCATTGATGATGCTATACTCAATAACTTTTATTCTAGCACCTAAATACAAGTGACCTTTTGCTATTTAAAGATTCTTGGTACACACAAATAAAAATATTTCTGAAAATATTCAATTTAAACTTAGTCATTTCATTTTAGTTTTCTACTGAACCGATTATGATAGTTATTTCTAAATGAAAGAATTTTTTTTTTTTTGTAGATGTTCCCGCACTTGCTATTTTTTTTTTCAAAATACAATCTTAGCAAAAAAAAAAAAAAAAAAAAAAAAAAAAAAAAAAATCTTGACATTTACGATTTTAGACGTTTTGTTAAATATCTAAAAATATACATAAGGAATTTTTCTGAAACTCCAGGTGTGTAACAAAACTGTACAAGTTGTGCATTTTCGCGAGGAGTTTCCCCAGAAATCCAACAGAGGACCGTCAACAAATTGAAAAAGAACGAAAATGTTTTGGATAACCCTGTCAAATCTAATGAAACAAAAGAGTTCAAACTGCAGATTCTGATTAAATGTCTTATTCTAATAAACTGTTTTCATTTTTATGAATATAATATGTAAATTCGTAGAAAAATTAAAATTTTTATAAAAACGGTCTCAAATTTTCCCAAGTTTTTTGCTTAAAATTTGCAGAGTTCTTGATAAAGCACAATGTTCATTAAAAAATATGAAAATTGACATTGTACATAAGACCCTGTAATCAAAATTTATAAGTAGTAAAAATTGTACGGCAAATGAGGAGGTTTACTAATTTTTTTTTTTTTTTTTTACTGCACATGTGTCAACGCTATTAAAATTTCATTTGCATATTTTGTTAGTCAAATGTATAGAGCAACTTTTTTAAAAGAATCAAAGGCACAGCTTGAAAATTTAGAAAATTATCGTCCATGGAATAAAATATATATCCATTATTCCGAAAATAAAACAAAAATATAAGAAACTGTATCCAAATATAGTGAAATATTCTTTAGGCACTAATCAATGGAATATGTTTACAGCCCCTCATCTTTTTGCTTCATTTTGGGGATAACGGATTTTGATCTTGTTCTGTCGACGATAATTTTCACAATGTTCAAGCTATGGCTTTGAGGATTTTACAAAGGTTACTCTATGCATCTAACTAACGTAATATGCAAATGCAATTTTAATACCGTTGACGCATGCGCATTAAAAATTATTTAGTAAACCTGTTAATGTCTCATACAATTTTTACTATTAATTCTGATTACAAAATCTTATGTGCAATGTTGATTGTCTTATTTTTTGAAAATAAAGTTGTGTTTTATGAAGAACTCTGCAAATTATAAGCAAAAAACTTTGAAAATTATGGGATCGTTTTTATAAAAACCTTAATTTCTCTACGAGTTTACATGCTATATTCATAAAAATGAACACAGTCTAATACAATAAGCCACTTAATCATAATCTGCAGTTTGAACTCTTTACTTCATCAGTTTTGACAGGGTTATCCAAGAGATCTTCGTTCTTTCTCTATTTGTTGACAGTCCCCTGTTGGATTTCGGTCAAACCTCTTCGCGAAAATATATTACGTGTATTACTTTACACACCTGGAATTTCAGAATAATTCCTTATGTATATTTCTAGATATTCAACAAAACGTCTAAAAAAGAAAGTGTCAAGATTTTTCTACTGAGATTGTAATCCTATTTTTATATGTTCTTAGTTTTAAAATATTCTGTGAATAAATTTGTAAAATTCTTCATTGGTGGTAATTGGAGAAATTGCATCGTTGAAGAAAGAAGGGAAACAATTGTAATTAACACATCATTAAAGATTTATTCTTTATATTTTTATTAATAGTAACTTAAAAAAATCAAATAGAAAATGACATCAATTTATAAAATTACCTATTTTTATTCATGATGCTTTTAAATTTCAAAATTTCTTTTCATTCGGCTGGCACCCAGTTTGAGATACTCCTTTAAGCCGGCTTCAGTAAGTGAAAATGATGTCATAGTGAAAATAAAATGGACATTGAAGGAAGCTTTGAAAAAAAAATTTCCTGCAAGTACATAAAGATGAAATTTACTGAATCTCGCCGGCACTCAGATTACAATTTTTAGTAAAGAGTGCGAATATTTGCATGCAAAACTGTAACTGGTAAACTTCATATCAAGTTTGGAAATATATTTATTAAAATTTGATTCAATATTTAAACTATTTTCATAATTCTTTCAAAAAATCGATCATTTGAATCTTTTAAATATTTTTATTCGGCGGGTTTCGATTTGTATTTATTATGTTTTGTCTCAGTTTTTTCCTTATTTTAATGATCTAATATTTTTGTGTGCATAGATTAGATTTGTTAATTTTCGGAGTAATTCCATTTTGTTTTCAGTTGTTTTCTTTGCAATAAAATAAGATGCAGTAATGCATACTATTTATTATAATTACAAAAAAAAATTGTAACGAAAATACATTTACAAAATTGTGCAGTTAAAATGAAGTAGTTAAATGAAGAAAAAAGTTGAGGGTTTGCATCCATGCATCCAATGAATAGTGCTAATGGGCCATTCCATGAAAAAAGGTAAATTGATAGTCATTTTAAAAAGTTTGTGTAAATAAATATGTTTGGCATTTTCTGAAAGGTAACATCTCAAATTTTATGTTTTGAGTAAGAATTTAAAGTTTGTCTTTTGTGGATTGGCAACACAACAGTTTAAAGACGCCGTGCATGTGCAAGCAAGTATGTTGAGTTTTATAATGCATTTTGAGTGAGTTTTTTTTAAGAAAGAAAACCCAATGAAACTTTTGAAATCAACATTTTAGGTAAGTCTAATATTCATTCTTTTTATTTCACTAACCTAAAAAATCTTGGATAATTTCAAATAATTATTACAGCACACACAAAAAGCTTTGTTTCTGTGTCCCACACGTGACACAAAAGATGAATTTTTTAAATTAGGAGAAAAAAGGAACTTATTTATTTTGTCTAATTGGCATTTCTAAAGCAGTTATGTGTAGTACATTTATCCTATGCTAGTTAAAAATTTGAGCCAAATTTTTATTTGGAGAAAAATATAAAAACAAAATTGTCCTGCACGTGACACCTTATCAGCAAGACGATTATTTTTGTTTTCTGAATGCTAAATAGAGATTTATTATAGCATAGGTTCAACAGTTTAATGATTATTTTGTCCAAAGAACATATTCTATGTAACTTAAACGAAATTAAGATTTTTTTTTAACATTTTTTATGATAGTTCCATTTTTTTCTTTTTTTATGTGATGCTAATATTTTTTATTTCTATTTTTTTATAAATTTATTTTAATAAAATTTGAATACTTTGATAGTTATTTTTATTATAAGAACATATTGTTTTCTTGTAAGAATTGATCTACTTAATTTTAACTGCTAAAAAAAATATAACGTATAGTGTCACGTGCGGGACACGGTTGTCACGTGTGGGACATTTGCAAATATCATTCAAGTAACCTTTTCAAAAATCAGAAAATACAGGAAACACAAAAAAGAAAGTACATATTATACATTTTACAATACAAAAATATTTATTTTAACTTTTTTTTGTACAAAGTAAATGTTCAAATTGACATTTTTAAACATAAAATAAAGTAAATATATAAACAGAAACTCAAAAGTTTTTCATAAATTTGAAACAACCTCTATTTTTTGTTACAGTGGAAGTTGATATTTTCTTTACCACCTTTCAATGAATATAGAATTTTATCTGGATACTGTGGCCACTTGTAGAATTTACCACTTCAATACTATCATGATTGGTGCTTGTAATAATTTCACCAGGATAATTAATGCCATCATATTTTACAACTACCCATTCACAGAACTTGTTATTATTCTGCAGAAAATAAATAATAAAACTGCTTATTTATATTCTGTTTTTCTATGTTAAAATAGAATTTTAAAGTTTAATGTTTCTATGAAATTAAGTAAATATAGACAAAAGCATTTATAATTGATAAAGTTTGTTATTTATTTAGCAGAAATGGAAAGATCTAAGTCTACTAGTGCTAGAAGAATGAAAAAGATAAGGGAGAAAATGGTGCTATGAATCCTCCAGGAGCAATTATATTAAACATCTCTTTAGAAACAGCAACTTCTTTTAAGATGGGTGAATGGGTAGTTGTAAAATATGATGGCATTAATTATCCTGGTGAAATTATTACAAGCACCAATCATGATAGTATTGAAGTGGTAAATTCAACAAGTGGCCACAGTATCCAGATAAAATTCTATATTCATTGAAAGGTGGTAAAGAAAATATCAACTTCCACTGTAACAAAAAATAGAGGTTGTTTCAAATTTATGAAAAACTTTTGAGTTTCTGTTTATATATTTACTTTATTTTATGTTTAAAAATGTCAATTTGAACATTTATTTTGTACAAAAAAAAGTTAAAATAAATATTTTTGTATTGTAAAATGTATAATATGTACTTTCTTTTTTGTGTTTCCTGTATTTTCTGATTTTTGAAAAGGTTACTTGAATGATATTTGCAAATGTCCCACACGTGACAACCGTGTCTCGCACGTGACACTATACGTTATATTTTTTTTAGCAGTTAAAAAACTTATTTTTCAAAAAATGATGTTTATTTCATGAACATTAGACCTTTAGCTTCTAATATATATTTTTTCTTTTGAAATTCAAAACTAGTAGAGCAGAAATGTTAGCTGGATCATAGAGAAAATTACAAGTGGTTGACTTCAGATGTCCTGCACGTGACGCATGCAAATTAATTAATAACTAAATCATAAAACCATTTAGGAAAAATCTGTTCCTGCCTGAGATATTGTTATACCAAATATAAGCTCACAAAAATGTGTTTATTCCTATTTCTGAAGAATTTTAAGCTCTATAACACAATTTTGGTGGAGTTATGGTGTCTGATTGTCCCGCACGTGACAGTGGAATGGCCCTAATATAACATACACAATATTGCAGGAAATAGCTCATTTGGATACAGTTCCTCCTCTTTTTACTTCATTTTGGGAACAAAAGAATTTGAGCTTATTCCATTCAACAATAATTTTCAAATCTGTCAAGCTATGCTTTTTTTAAATTCAAATTCATTTTTTCAAAAAATTTGCTCTCTACATTTAGCAAACATAATATTCATATTACATTTTGATTGCAGTCATGCATGTGCAGTGAAACATTATTTTATAAAACTGCTCATATTTCACACATCTTTCATTATTTTTTAGTTCAGATTACATGGAATTGTGTAAAATGTTGCTTCATGTATTTTATGAAAAGAATTGTTTTTTTTTATTAAGAACTCTACAAATTAGATGTAAAACACAAAGCGAAATTCGGGACTGTTTTCAAATAATCTTTAATTTTTCTACGAATACACATGCTATCCTCATATAAATAAACAACAAAACGTGTAAAACACAAGTTACAGTGGACCTTTGGCCATATAAATATATATTTATATAGATAGATCGATGAAAACTTACGTATGCATGTATGTAAGTTTTTTTGTGAAAGATAAAAGAAATCAAATCAGTTTTACAATAACTCTTTTTTTTTAATTTAATGTTTATGTTTAACAGCTTACTAAATTCTTGACTGGAATAAATGTGCTTCTAAAACATTTCGTTTTAATTTAAAATGCGAGAAACTTGTACCAAGCTATTTTCATCAAAATGACTCCATTTATGTGTAAACTTAGCTTCGCAACGCTGTCCTAATCCGAATTCTTACCGCTAAAATTTAACCATTCCCACACTAACAAGACATTACGCACATTCTGATTAAAATTGAAGATGGACATAAATGAGTGGCAGCAGTGCATTAATGTATGGGAGACTATTTTCAAGAGTATTAAGTGTCTATAAAATTACATTCAAATAAACAATTGTTTTTTTAAATCTGTCACATTACACAAGAAAAAAACCTGTATATACTAATTACAAACTTACAAATATACTACTTAAAAACAATATTTTTTTCGTACCATAATATATTTCGGAAAATACAGGCAATAAATAAGGAATCATATTTTCGCAAAATACAATTTTAAAATGTTCTTTTCTACGTAGTAGTCTTATAAATTGCAAAACACGATTTAAAGTAAGTTTCTGATATTTCGTAAAATTTGTTATTTCTTTGTACGCATGAGAAAAGTATAATCTCTTACCTTAATGCTTTGAAGATTAGAATAAAGAAATAGGGCGATTTGATGTTTTTTTTTTTTTTTTTTTTTTTTTCGAACATTTATTTTAACTTTAAAATAGAAGAAATAAAATTTTAAAAAAAATCATAAGATTTGTGTATTATTATTAGCTTTTTTTTCTTTACTGTTGAGGGAAAAATAATATAAATGATTCTTTCAAATGTGGAATAATAATTGAAAATATTTTTATTCTTCCGAACTATACATTATATAATAGTGTTACATATTAAACATGTTATTTAGAAGTGTAAATTTCGTACATGTGACATTTTGTGATATGACATTTTGTGATAAGGAGCCAGTAATGTTATCTGCAAGTTTCCTCCTTTTGTATAACAGGAGTCATGGCGAGAAGATAAAAATATATAAATATAAATAATAAATGTAGATGCTTCATTAAATTACACAGAAGCTGCTCCAAAATAGTTTATTAAAACCCATCCAGATAGAGCGGGAAATGCACTCCCCGGAGCGATATTCCATCATAAAGCATAGCTTGCCGCAAGTTGTCTAAATCTGAATCATCGAAGAAAAAAAAAACATTCTATCATATCTGGGCCTCCTCACTTAAGTCAGTGATAAAAAACTCCTAGAACTTTCTGTAATCTCTAACCATGATTCTTTTATGTAAACAGAATTTAATGTCTATCTTCGAGGTTAAACATAGCAGTCTCGAATCTCTTGCAGACGATAATTTTTATTTTAAATTATTATTATTTAACTAATTTATAATCGAAATCAAAATTCGTATATTCTACAGGCGATAATTTAACACAAAAAAGAAAATATATGAATTTATTGATACGCAATAAATACCAAAAGAAAAAAAAAGAAAAAGAAATAAAAAGAATGATATTTTCAAAAAGTATAGTTTTAAAATAAATTTAATAAGACTTTCTTAAAAAAATGGTTGTTAAAAACAGAGAAAAAATGAGATTTATTGGGAATTTTAAGAAATAAAGTTTAATTAAGAATATTTTTAATTTAGAGCCATTTTTTTTATTTACGCTTCTTGGAATAAATGTTTTTTAAAGCAAATTAAGAATTTATACGTTTCTTTTAAAGACGTTATACGTTATAAAGATTAATAGATTAGATCTAGTAACATGATTTAAATTTAATAAGTTGAAATACGCACGGAATATTGTTAAAAGGAAATTAATATAGTATAAGTTGAATATTGGGGGAAAAATAAATTTATAATACATATATATATATATATATATATATGTGTGTGTGTGTGTGTGTGTGTGTGTGTGTGTGTGTAATCTACCCCGTCTAAATATTTATGTATATATACATATATGTAATATACATATATATGTCTATACAAAATCTTCCATTTTCAATTTAATTTAATTTTATAAATAAATTTTTTATAAATTAAATTATAAAATATATTGAAATGTATTCTAAGTTTTAAATAATATTTAAGTTTCAAAATTTTTATTAAATTTACAACTGACAACAGTGAAAAGTAATATGCTTGCAGTTGTGTACCATTGTATTCTTGAAGAAAACGTGCAAAAAAGTTATTTGTTGATTCTTTTGCGTTTTTTTAAATACTTAAATGTATGATGTATAGTATTTAATGGTTTTCAAATTCCTTAAAGCTATATTCTTGATGATAATGTTTACAGAATTAAGTCTTGTGTTGTGGCTTTCCGTCGCATGTTTTTGTATATTTTCATGCTATAAAAGATAAATTTGACACCTCAATTATACAATTGTTTGAATTAAAAGAAAATATAAACTGGTTGTTCATGGAATATGTTTAATTTTTATAAATAACATAAAGATTTCACAAAAAATTGCGATACAGAAAATTTTCGTCAACAAATTTTCCCTGTTATGAAAATATTTGAACGAAAATTATTTGTAACAGAATAACAAAACATTGTTGACATTTAAATTTTAAGAAAGTACATTAAAAATTATTTAATTTTTTACAGAAATTGAAATCTAAAACTGCAACTGAAAATCAAATAAAGTCAGATAAAGGAAAAAGTAGGCTCTTTTCTACGATTACATGAAAAAAAGAATGAAGAGAAAAAAGCATAAATGAAGGCTTTTGTGACAGCGGTTACTTTTAGATTCCGAATATATGCTAAGTTTAATATAAATTCAAACGAATTCCAAAATTTTTTTGAAAAAAAAACTAATTTTTTTTTCCGCAAAAATTTTTTAATCTACAAAGTAATTTTTAATTAATAATAAAATTAATTTTTAATCTACAAAAGCCGCCTAGAATTTTATTTTCAATCAAGTTTCGTCAAAGACGTAACTTTTAATCCGAATATCCCAATCTCTTGAGGAACAGAGAAAAGATAGGAAAATGATAAATTTAAAATTTAGAAAGGAAATTGCACAAATTAAAGACACTAAAAACGGGGAAATTGTGGGGCTCGGGATGATGAAGCAACCGAACAATCCCAACTGCGTCTCGCTCATTATAATGCAAGAGCTGACCCCTAAGTTTTCGAGCACATGAAACAATTCTTTATTTTTTGAAAGAGCAGTCATATGGGAACCTATTGATCTATGTCTACCGGAAGTGAATGGTGCATAAGCCAAAAATAGGTAGGTCTATAATTGTGTTTGCCGTACAACCAAAAGAATGAAAATATGGAAAATTGAATGCAGGAAATCATAATGCTAGTTTTACGAGTCAACTACTAGTGGTATTCATGTTTGGCTTATGCACCACTTCACTTCTGGCAGTCATGGATCATTAGATTCCCTTATGACTACTCTTCCATAATATAAAGGATTTTCTCTTGTGCTTGAAGACTTAGGGTTTTGTGCGGTTGGCTCTATGACCATTATTGTTTTCGGAGGCGTTTCAAGGTGCACACTGTAAAAAAAAATCTGTAACCTTAGTAATCTAAATTAACCGAAATCTCTTATGCTTACTAAAATTTTATGTGTACACTGTACAAGAAAATGATGTCAATCTACAAAACTAAAACCATCTGTAACTTTACAAAAGAATTTACTAAAATTTTGGTAACTGTACTAAAATTTTATCTACAATGCTAGTTATCGTCACTTAAAAAGTTCTTGGAATACGATTTCCCAAAAAAATTCTTAGTAACCTTAAAATTTGTTTGATTCAAAGTGCAAATCTGTATCTGTTACATGAATTTTTATTGTTGCCGTTACATAAAAAGTTCTTGGAATACAATTCTACTAGAAAAATTTTTGTAACTTTCCCAATTTTTTTTTTACAGTGCACGGATGGGTAAATCCTTGCGAGAGCTGCCAAATTTCACGCTTAGTTCGTCTGTAAAAATGAATGCCATGTAGGATCATTTTGCTTGGTCAAGTATTTAAAAAAACGACAATACCTGGCACAATTAACTATTGCTAAAAACAATGCAGAAATGGAAGTGCTGAACCTGAGAAAACAAGATAATAAAAGATTTGCATTTACACATCCAGAGAAAGAACACAGTGTAGTTGATAAAACTGATTTGATAGTTTTATGTATTCAGCCGACTAGAAAATAATGATACTCGATATGTTTTTTAAAGCTTACAAATGTGAACAGTTGCACATTCCAATTTCTTATCATCATTATTTATTGTAAAACACTTATTTAATTTATCATAAATAGTGACTGGTTCCCAATTCATGTAAAAAGAAAGGACCGGAGTCTTGCCCAGATCTTTCGGATGACTCGACGTATATTTCGAGAGTTAAGATGCCGGTTGATTTTCCTTGGGATAGTAGTCTGAATAATATTTCTCGTTGAGGTCAAATGCCTCATTTTTTTTCTACATTGCTTAAATTACTCTTGGCTATTTACAGATTTATCAACGATTTCCATCTTGTAATTTAAATCAGTTATTAAATGGTCGTTTTAAGCAGCTAATTGAAAAAAAAAATCATTGACTAAAGTCAGTTTTTAAATCTTTAAAATGACCTAAAAGTTATCGAAATCCATTGAGAACATAATTTGAAAGGTTTCTATATGCATTTTGCCTTAAAGATAAACTTAATTTGCCTTCTAAATAAAAAAAAAAATATTTGCCTTATAAATAATTGGGTAAGAAATAACAAATTTAATCATTCTTTATAACATGATGTTAAATGCAGTTATAAAAATTTAATAAATGGAAATATCGATAATTTATAATATAATTCTAGATAAATAGGGGCTTCTGCTTCTTACGATCTCCGTTCGGAAACCTTTATCGAGACACTGCAGACTCTAAATACGTGCTCATTTGATTTGCTTTTAAAATATTACGGTATTTAAATGGTAAGATAATGGTATTAAAACGACTAGTGGTGATTTCCTGTAATCAGGATTCCATTCATTTCTTTTTTTTACTGAGGGATTTTAAGGTCAAATCAAATATTGTCGAAACAGCTAATGGTTATTTTCGTGATTTGTTAAGTATCATGAAACCATCAATTTAAATTTAGCTTTTATAAAATGGGTATAAAACTGTTTTATAGAAAAGGTATGAGAAATTTATTTTAAATTAGATATTTTAAATGATTTTTTAAAAATATACATAATTTTTCACTGTCATCTATCTCATATAAATATTAACAAAAAAATAATTTTTACATTCCTATAAAAGCTAAAAAATAGGAACTGCGAAGTTCAAGGTGAATCAAGCCTTTGTAAGCAGAAATAAATACTTGAAAGACTAGAAAGAGAGAACCTTCAACGGATAATGATATGGTAGATGATTTAGCTACCTACAAAAATCTAGATGATAATCAGTTTTTTTTTCTTAAAGTGAATGTTAATGAACGTTCATGTTGTCTAGCAGAGTGAAAGGAAATCTCAAAAAATGTGACAATCAAATACATTTATTTTATCTAAGGATTATGTAAAACTTGCTTAAAGTTCCCTATATGTGTAGTTTGTCGCACATCTGAGATATTGCAATAAAAAGAACAAAGGTGCATATGAGAAAAATCGACAAACATTTTTTATTCTAAAGCAAAGTACCATATTGGCTTTGCTGTGTTTAAACTTCTTATAGCGTTTTAAAAAAAGGCATGCTTAATAGCCATAATTTTTTTAATGTTAAATAGAACAAAACCTTTATTAAGATATTAATTATTTATTTTATTAAATTTCCTTACTTTAGTTACATTCATATTTTTGGGGTTTTCCAAAATAAAGTAAACTTACAACTTTAGCAAGGCTAAAATATTAAAGCTGCACTTTTCCTTATTCCCCCCATTATGTTTTATATTGCATCACAAAAATTATTGTTTGCATTGAAACTATAGAAGGCATCTTACCTCTAGACACTTTGTCAACTTACCCATAACTTGTGTTAATATGTTGAAACACAAGCGTTTGAAAAACAAAATTTTCGCTGCCTAATATCTGTAAAAAGAAATAAATTTTAAATCGAAACTTATCCTTAACAAGAAATCCTTAAGTAACAAATGAAAAAAAAATTAAACAGTTATGTCACAAAACATAATATTTTCATCTGATCTACCTTATTTTAAATTTATACTATTCTCGTAATTCTCAATTCTTATTTATTATTTTTTTTTATACAACTGCCAGTTATTTTCGTTTCTGGTAGATTTGTGCAAAAGAGCTTTTTAAACTTCAAAACTTTGAGTATCATGTCAGTCACCGGTGACTGACGTGGCACAATGAATTTTCCGTTTAGGTTATGTTAGCCACAGGTGACTGACATTATAAAATTAAAATAAAATAAAATAAAATTAAAAACATATTATTTTATGTAATTAATTAAAATCTCTTTAATATCTACACAACTTTTTTTAATTACAGGATTATATATGTACATTTAATAAGTATTTTAAAAAGTATACATTTTCCAGCTTCATATCATATTTTAAATTGTCAGTAACCAATGACTGATGCAGCCTAAACCGAAAGTTTCATGTCAGACACCTTGACACTCATCGCGTTATACAGTTATGTTAGTCAGTTTAATTCGTTGAAGAAAGTGACTTTTTTGTTAAATTCTTAAAGTACTAGCATGGTTTTACGAAATAAATTTTAAAATGGGGTGTTATTGAAAATATAATTTTTAATTTTTCAAAAATAGCAGTCATTGATCCTCAAATCGTTTTTAAATTTCTTTTTTAACTCATTTAAAACATTTGACTAATTTAAACTATACAGGCATGACTAACGGTTTAGGACCTAGCTATTGGTATTTTTGAACTATGATTGTCTGTATAGATAATAAATTATTATTATAATCGTCAATTATGAGTTACAGAAATATTATTTTTTGTTTTGGAAATAAGGGGTAGTGAAAAAACTTATTTAAAAATATTATATGTCTTAATAGAACAAACAGTTTTGTATCAAAAATTCAGTTTGATGTTGTTACTCTTATATGTATTATTAACACATGATGTATTACAACAAAATTGAAACCTCTATGTTATTTATTTACTAACAAAATGAAAAATAGCATTAGCACCATACATCAACGGTCTCTGGTTGTAATCTTAACCTAAACACTTTTTCTTTCATTTCGGAAAATTAAAACTTGTTTGATTAATTTACCTACTATAATCATTCTCTTAAAGTTAATATAGAATTATCATTTGATAAAACTACGTGAAATTTATGCGAAATAATTGTAACATACAGATTTAATCTGAAATCTTGAGTACTGATAAAGACAATTCAAATATTCCCGGTATTACGATTTGGTAGTTCCTTATTATAGTGGCCGGAGCATGTATGATTACGTCAAGTTTACAGTTCGTAAATAAACTCATATACATATATCTATATAAAGATATAATTCACGGGTCTTATATATGTTTTATGTGTCGTATAGGGTAGAAGTTCCCGTAAAGGCCAACCTTATGGAATTTCTTAAAAATTAATTTTTTTAATAGTTAAAATCATTAGATACCGTTTTTGTTTCAATATTCTTTGAATCTATCAATAATATTTAAGTATTCCTATAGTCTCTCTTCCATATATTAAATAAAATATCCTTGTAAATAATAGAAATATATCTAAACACACGAAAGACGTACATATAAATGTTTTTATGACTATTTAGAACATGAATTTAATGAAGACATACTAAAGGAACAAAATTGTTATTTTCAATACAATATTTAACAGTTAGGATATCAAAAATTAATAAAATAAGCGAGTATTTTTTAAATCAGTTGTTGCGATTATTAAAAGATCAATACATGATAATTTTAGATGCAAGATTTAAAATATTAAAAGCCTGGGAATTACAGTTATTCAAATTTTAGAGATTGTGAGGGATTTAGAAAGGTAATAAAAAAATCTGAAAAAAACCATATATTTTGTTGTATTAGTGCACAGGTTCATATATTCACTACTGTTTACAACAGTTAAACACCCTTTAACTGTTTCATATATTTCTAATAACGGGAACTTTTTATTATATAGATATGTATACGTTTTAATTTATTAAAATGTGATTTTAACCATGGAATTTTAAGAAAGAAAACAAATGTGATTAAAATGCGATTTAAATGAATGATATTAACCATCTGAATAGGAACACTGACATGATATTGGCGAGATAATATTAACTACGCTACTTTCATTGTATATTTTAAGACCAATATTTCACGTAAAATATCCCTTAATCGTATTCCTGTGTTCCAAATACACACATTCATAACTTCATAACACAGCTACAATTTATTCAGCAGCAGCTGCCAGTATTCGAAAGAATAACAACACTGTTGTTTCCTATTTTGGTGAAGCAGACAATTTTCAAGAGCAGGTGTAAATTAATTTCTTTTATTTGTTCTCGTTAGATCCTTGAATTAAATGAGTATTAACTTTATGAGAATGCCTCTAATAAAAATTTAACTTCCATTAATTTAACAAACAATTAATTTTAAAAATTTAACTTCACATAATTTATCTTCCATTTAACGAAGTTTTCCACTTAGCGAAATTTTCTTCTGAACCTTGATTTAGAACGTGATTAACTTTTAAATTATCATCCATTGTACGAAAAACAGTTCTATTTAACAAAGTTTATTGCACTTCCATGTGTGTACAATATTCAAAATGAGAGATTGCTGTTGAGATGGATGGATGAATTTATTTCAGTGTAATGTATAAAAAGGAAATTAATTATTTATTTAATTTTTTGGAATCAAAAGAAGAAATGCGATAGGTTTTCAATGCGCTAAGAAGAGGATCCCAGTTCCACGAAAATGTTATACGTGCATTGTTTAGATACTTAAAAAAAGCGAGAATATTTATGAACAGTGTATTTTTTTTTATATAAGAGATCAGCACAAAGTAGTCTTTTTTTGTTGTTGTTGTTGTTTATGGATTCAGAATACAGGGGGGAAAAAGAGAAAGGGTGCTCTGCGCTTCAATTTATGTTGACTTCTCTTTATTATTATTATTATTATTATTATTTTAGATTTTATTCTAATGTGTCTATATTGCATAAAAAAATTACTATCCGAATTAAAATACAGTTTTCTAGTATTTCCATTTTTATTTGTATTACAAAATTTCATGAATTTGCGTGGATATTTTTAATTTGGATGAGTTTAGTTAAATGGAAGTTTCAAGTTTTTCATTTAATTCAAATAAAAATTAAATTGTAAAGTTTCTTTGGTAAATTATTAAATTTATTACACTTAATTATAGCAGATGAAATAAAAGAAATATTTAGAATTAATTTAATATTAGTTTAATGGACAATAATGCAAGGCCTTTGGAAGAAAAATTTGAAAATTTGTATTACATGTAACATATTCAAAATATGTTTCTAAAAAAATTAAATAAAACTTTATCAGAGAAAAATATTTTTTTCTTAGTAACCTTTTTTCCCTACAAATTACTACAGAATAAAGTAGCTTGCAATATAAATGCTTTTTAAAATAAATTTTTGGGGAATTTTTTGAAATATGAATAAATATGTCATGCGTTTTACATATTTTATCTTATATTCAGAAAATATTAAATTTATTCATAAAATGAAAACAAATAGCAACATTTCTTTTTAAAGTTTCACTTAAACTAATTTTAAACATTAACAGAAAAGAAAAATGTTATTGAAAGTATAAAAATGATATTCTTTATTAGAACATCAATAAAAACGAAGCTCCTAAATGCAATAAGACAACCTGTTAAAAACACGTTTCTTCATTTTTATAATGTTTTGAAATTTACACTGTGATTCTATCACAATGTGATTTTAATATATAAGGGAGTTTTTAGTTACTTATGGACGTAAAAAAAGTAACATGCAGTGATATAACAGCGTCGTCACAATTTCTTTTAAATTGCCACGAACATGTTTTTTTTTAGAGTAAATAACATGTTTTCAAGATTTTTTGTAATTTTCTAAAGTTTTCTAAGAAAGTCACATCTCAGTCACAATGCAACGACATTGGGTGGTGGTATTTTTGTTAATGATGGGATGTGACCACAGTGACTCACAGTGACATCACAATAGCGTCACTGTGGCTTCACTGTGACCATGCATGCTATGAGCATATATAAATATATATGTATATGTAGGTTAAAGATATATATATATATATATATATATATATATATATAAATATGTTTATTTAAACGAGATATTTTTTTATTATTTGATTTGATTTTTTTATCTATAATTTCGCATTCTACGAGAGCACAGATAGTATTTCCTTTTAAACAAAAAAATAATGTGATCGCGTGAATATTAAAAAGAGAAAGAAAAATTTACTGACAATTGCATAGAATTCAAACGGTACATTTAAAATGCCTTTTTGCATTTAAGGAGTTTCGAAAAATAGTAGAACTGTTGATTGAATTTTTTAACTGATCTTGTTTAAGCAAACATTTAAATGTTCAGTAATCGTTTAACAGCAGCTGACTTTAATATTCAACAATCAGATGAAAATAAATGGAAAACCATTTTCAAAGTGATTGACTTTTAAGAATATATATATATATATGTTTGTGTGTGTGTGTGTGCATATAATAATATATATTTGTTGCGGCAAAACGCGAAGCCTGGCCAATTCTGGATAAGGCCAGCCAATATTGGAACTGGCCAAACTTCCTGAAAAAATCCTGAAATACATGAAAAGAATAGCGTATTTCGAATTTTGGCTGGCAAATTCGCAAATTGGCTGAGAAGTCTTGGCCAACATTCGGACTGGGGATTTAAGACTATCCTTTAAACGCGGGGTCGTCATGAACAGAATTCTTAGTGGGTTATTTTTTTTTTTTTAATTTGGATTTCTTGATTCACACCGCTATTTTAAAATGATAAAATTTCCCTTAATTTGTGACATGTTAATTCAGTTGTAAGCATAAGAAATTTTACCATTTTAAAAGAGTGGTGGCAATCAAGAAGTTGAAATTTTAAAAAGTATCCCACTGGCAACCCTTGTCATGAATCTTCTCTTAGAGGTTGTTTCTTATTTAGAGAAAAAGTTGTTTCACGACGGTCCCGGCAGATGGCACTGACATGCACACGTGCAGCAAATAATATTTCTATGTTATTCTGATATGCTATGCATAGGTACAAATTTTATTGTAATTAAGATAATGTAACAACATTAAAATGCAGAGTAAAAACGATTCCCATTGATTATATTGAAATGAAAGATTTTTTTATCGCAGTACATAAACAAAAATAGTACACAATTCCCCTTCAATACCGAAATAATTTTTAAAAACATATAACATAACAATTACAAGTTAACCCGAGTTTTACTCGATTTATAGCACGGACAGGCAGACGGCTGAACTATTCGAATTCATAAACACTTTCAACTACGTATGTTAGAAAGGATTAAGACGAGTATCTATATCTATTTCGCAAATTGGTCAATCGCATCTGGCCAGTTCGCGAATTGGTCGTTCTATTCGTTCGGTTACTTCTAGAATTAGCCAACCATTTTTAAATGTTCTTGGCCAGTTCGGAAATTGGCCAATTTCGGGTTTTTATCGTAACATATTCATCTGTATATACGTATTCGCATATATATATGTATATATATATATATATATATATAAAGAGCGAGAGAGATATCAATATGTTTCGCAGTCTTTTAAAATTAAGGTGTTTTAAGAGCCTGAACTTTTGTAACGGGTGCTGACAAGCGTATCTCGTAGCCGGCAGAACCCTTAGTTTATTAAATAAGTGTTGGGGATTAAAATAAACAGTCAATGAAAATATCCAGTTCTTTATTAGATCACAAAAATGGTGGTTAAAAAGAAATGCTCTTATCTTCATGGCTAAAATTAATGTTAAATTCAGTTCGATGATTTAATTTTCTCTCCATTGAATCAGATTTTTGATCACCATATCTCATCACACAACCGCCTCCGCATGACTTCAAGTGGAACTTCTCGAATTAATGAACATATCAGGTCGAATGTGAAATCAAACATCCTACGGTAAATACAACCATAGTATATTCTAAACGATTTTTACGTCCCATTACCAGTTAGGTAATTGGACGGATTGTTTTTATTTAAAATTTTCTGGTGTAATATAACAATTAAAGTCGGCTGATTTCTATTCCACAACCAGGACTGTTAAAAGAGAAATTATTCTACTATATATGATGTATTCATTTTAAAGTGTGTAAAATTGTGTGGCGCAGAAATTTTTTCTGTAATTTTCCAAAATTTTGGATTCAATGTGTAAATAAATAATAATCACCGAAATTGAGATTGCAAATAGAATAGTATTTATTTTTTAACCGATAATTTTATTGAAAAAAAAATTATTGACAAAAATAAATATTTAAACGTCGATTATTATACTAGATATTTAAAAAAATATTTATTTTAAATACTCAGAAATTTTAGAAAAGATCAGTTAATGAATTAAGATTTGATAATTTAAAATAATATTTAAATTATTTGTTTATTATTAAAGATCAACTGGCTATTAAATCGTATAATATATATCCCAGATTACATCCTCAAAGGAAATAAGATTTTCTTATTTCAACACAAGAAGCAAGCACTGATTGCTATGAAGTGCCTTTTATTTTATCCATTTTCAATTCATGATAAATCATGCGAGTTTTAATTTTTGATAAAGAAAATATTTTGTACAATAATTTAGAAAAAAGAATGAAACCAATTCATTAAAATACATAATTTGATAAATAATAGCTTTGTTTAATTAGTGATACGTGTAAGAGTTTTGTTTTCGTCAAATTTACGCTGAAGAATATTTTACCAATTAATATAATATACTTTTAAAAAAAGTGGTATATATCTCTCGGCAAATATCAAATTTAATGAATTTTAAGAAAAATATAATGCTCTTTCTTTCTCTATCACTCTTTCACTCTCTTTCTCTCTATTTTTATAAATATATGTATTTATATATACAATCAATGATTAAATAAAAAAAAATTGCAAAGATTTTTCTCCCATTTTCTAAGTAAAGGAATGTTAAAATTTTTGACGTGGAGCTTTTGATTCCTTCTTTTAATTTTTCAAAGAGAAATAACGTATGTTAATAACTTTTTTCATCGGATGTTTCGTAAAATATCTTTTGAAAAGACATTTTTTTCCAGAATAATCGAAATTTTTTTTTATAAAATGATGTATGATATATTAATTCCATGCTTAAGCATATAATCTAACAAAATTTTCATCACCTATTATAATTTTTAGTTTCTTTTAATTATGTTTTAGTGTTAATTTAGATTATAATTTTAAAGAGTATATTTATGTACTGTTTATTACGGATTTTTAATAAACAAAAAAAATTCATCTAAGAGGGTATTTAATTTATGAAATAGAATAATCACAAGTTAAAAATACGCATAGAGGCCAACAATTTTGCTCTAACCTTCAACTAAACTTCTATATCATTTTATTAAGTACACAAAATTAGCTGTATAAAAAATTTATAATGAAATGCAAATAATAATAATAATATTAATAAATAATAATAATCTACTAAGAACTTATTCAATCGCCATTATATAGATAAAAACCAAAATCAAATCTGTTAATCTCCTTCTTGTATATGAGACGGCATATAATTCGTGTGTACATTTACTTTCGCACAATTATTAAAATGTGATTCGCTAATCTTCCAAAGATTCTGGCATCGTCACAGGCACTGTCAAGACAGTGGCAGCTATATAAGGCTATTTCCATGAGTACTTGTAGTGTAAGTCACAGGCTACGATTTTCGGCTACCAGTATTTTAGTACGAAAAAAATGTGATTTATTTTATAGGCACATTCTCATTAATTGAATAAGGCCAAGCATACTTTTTTAAAATAACGGTGGCAAACAAGCATAGCAATTATAAGGCAATGTGACTAACACTACAAAACCCATGGAACTAACCATAAAAGACTACAGGAAACTTTAAGAAAAAGCATTAAAAAATCAGTTTATTAGTTATTTTGATAACACCGTGATTCTATATGGTTTTTTGTATCTTTCGTTACATTCCTATACATAAAGTTCAGAACCGTCTTGATAAGCATATTTGTCACAAAATGTGCCATTAACAACATAAGGACAAAACATTAGTTTTTGATTGCATGCCATTTCCAAACTGAATTTGGTGGAAAACCATCATTTAAGTATTTTAATTAACATTACTATTTTTTTTTTACTGAAACTTATACAATTTTTGACTCCAATTAAGCTTTTTTTTGTTATCCACACTTAGTTTTTAAATGATTCGTAATTCTGGTTATTAGTTTACAATCTATCTTTCAAAATTTTACAAGCGGCAGAAGTTAATAACATGCATGCAATCTAGTGCATTCCAGTGCCAGTTTTAGAAACATTCCAGTGCTTCAAATATATAACATAAGTTTTAAACTATATAATTTTAGACAATCTAAATATGTAGAACATTTCTCTGGGTGTGTTATAAAAAATTTACGCAACAATGAAATAACATATTGGGTTGAGGAAAAAGTAAGTTCGCTTTTTTTCGTGTTTTTCAAAGTGAAATTATTTATATAAATAAAACAAAACTAATCAAAATTTGTGTGCTATTTTGTTCGATGACCTTTTGCCATTTTTCTGGTAAAACAATAATTCCGTCACTGTAGAATTTCTGAGAGTTCTGGGCAAAAAACTGAGTAAGGTGATTTTCACAAGGCTTTTTTGAAACCAGCTTAACACCTTCAAAAGAGTACCGCATAGGGCGGAACAAATGGTAATCCCTCGGATCCAGGTCCGGACTATGTGATGGGTTCATCAAAACTTCCCAACAAATCTCTTACAGTTTTTGCCGAGTGACTAAAGATACGTGTGGTTTAGCGTTGTCATGATGAAAGACAGCGCCTTTTCTTTCGATCAATTTTGACTGTGTTTTTTAATTGCCTGCTTCAATCACATTAGTTGTTTACAGAAGATAGTTGAATTGATGGTTTGGCCAGGTTTGAGATTCTCATGATGGAAAATTCCATTCCAATCCCACCAAACACTCAGAATCACTTTCGTAGGCATCAATCCGGGCTTTGCCACCGATTGTGAAGCTTAGATCACGATCTTTTTAGCACATTGTTGTTATACGTGATTTCCTTTTCATCACCCGTAATGATTTGTTTCAAAAATGGCTCTATTTCATACCGTTTCAGTAGCATTTCACAAATGAAAACTCTGTCCATTATTTTTTTCACTGTAAGTTTATGGGGAACCTAAGTATCGAGTTTCTTTTGGTATCCAATTTTATGTAAATGGTTCAAAAGTGGTTTATGGTTAATGTTTAGTTCCGTAGCAATGTCATGGGAAGAAATATGTCAGTCTACCTGGATTGTTTTTAAAATTTCATCGAATTTTTCAAAGATTGGCCGGCCAGGGAAAGGTTCATCTTTAACATCGAAATTTTCGGAAGGAAAAAGAGGAAACCGATTCTGACTTTGGCGTTTACTTAAGCACTGAGCACCATAAATGCCACACAAGTTTCGATGAGCCTGCGCCAATTTTTCTCTTTTTGGAAGTAAAAAACTAAAATGTGACGAAAATGATCTTCTGAAATCTCTATTTTTAAAACTATAACTTTTGACAATACAATAACTTTTGACTGGTGAAATAGATGACGCTATCTTTATATCTAGAATTTTCTAAAAACTGTTACCTTTCAAACGCTGTATAGTATGACTTAAATGAGTAAGTATTACTCGAGATATGGGACTTTAAAGCTATCTATTGGGAAAAAACGAATTTACTTTTTCCCCAACCCAATATTTTAGATTGTTTATAAATTCATTTATACACTGATGATTTTTAAGATAAATTCTAAATGAAAACTGCGTTTTATTTGTGGGCTGTCTGATCTAATTTTAAAATATTTGAGAAATAAAAGAGAACCATTGAATTTTTTAGATTGCCCATTATCTGTGACAAATGAATTGGACGTATCATTAATTTATGTTTTAGAAAATATAGTTCTTAAAAGTTAGTCAAATAGATTAAATATATACATCTTTTTTTACTTAAAAAAACTATCAATGATTTTTGCTTGTTACATATTTTTAACCACGACAAGTTGCAAAATGCGATATATGAATGTCTCAGTGACACTTAGGTGTTTCTATTTACCCTCAATGTAATTATTTCAAGGATCTGGGAGTATCCTTGTATTTGCGCATGCAGTTACGTTATTCAGACATGCAATGAAATGCAACAAAGACACTTAAAAAAATGACACTTTTTACATGATTATGAATTTTTACTCAACTAAATTAATTGTCATGTATATTTGTGACTTTCTTTTGCTTTGCGTGATATTTGCCAGACAAACAAGATACCGAACTTATAAGCATCCCTACACTTTATATGAAGACTTTGATTTTAGGAAATAATTTATAATTTATTAACTAAAGGACTTCATTTATATCCCGATGCAGTGCTAAAAAAATATTACATTTTGTTTTTACGTGTAGTGAAGTATATTCAAACATTAATTAACATTCATATTTAATTAATCGAATATCGTGAATAATGCAGACATGCCAACATTCGGTATTTTAAAATATCAAACAATTATGCTTCCAAACAGAGATTTATTTAATTAACTAATCATATTAAATTTGAAACGACAAACGCATTTAATGGCAGTCACTTCTAATTAAACATATTTACTGCTTCAAAGTATGCATTACTTGTTAAAAAAACAGTGAGTGTCGGAAACTCTTATAATAGTTAGATTGTGACACAATGTAACAATGTTACAAATACACTTCTTAATTTCGTAAAAGTGATTGTTCATGTATGATAATTAATTAAAATTTTCTATCAATAATATTTCCGTTTTGGATTTATCAGACTTTTTACTTTCCTCTATCTTAAATAGAAGAAAGGATTATAAGCGAATTTTTTCTTTTCGTTTTTCAACAGATTTACACATTTTAGCAGCCAGTGGTTCCAAAAAAGTTTTAATGAAATGTCTGTCTGTACGTGTGTGTGTAAATAGCCATTCTACCTTGAAAAAACGTATGTAAACATACATAAAATTGAACGAAATATTTTGTGTATATTATTGGTTGTGGCAAGCAAGTACTCATTCAATTTTAATATTTACCGACGCACAGTGGGGCAAAAAGCCTTCAAAACTGGCAAAAAATCGAAAAAATGAAATTTTATTTTGAACTACCGACATACGTCACTTTAATAGAGCAGATGTCAGTACACATATTCCTAGTATTAAAATTTGCGCAAAGTTATTTTAATCGTCACTAGAGAAAGAAGTTAAACTGCATATTGTGCTTTGATAATAAGTGAAAAAAAAATCAATAATTTTGTTTCAACATTCGTTTGTTAATTTCGCTATAATAATTAAAAAATAATTTTTTTTGACCATGGAACCTTTAACTACAAGTATGTAACAATAATTCATTAACTTTCAATTTGTTTTAATACGATTTTTATAGATATACAGACACTTAGAATATATAGTGGTGAAATTTATAAAAAATTTATCACTGTCTACAAACATTGTAGGTTTTAGTTAGGAGTTAAGGCGAGTTAAGTGTTAATTATAATTTTTTCTACTAAGTATGAGTTTTAAAAGGGCAAATATGCCAGAAAATCTTGCTCCTTTTTGCCACTTTTTTAATTGTATGGTCATTTTTATAGCTAATCATCCTTAAATTTTTGTTAGTGTACGGGTGTGCCAAACATGATTATAAATATTTTCTTTGTTAAATACGAATTTTAATGCATTGTTTATCACAAAACAATGTATTTAAATGAAACTGACTATCATGGAACGTTTTAACAAAAAACTTTTTAAAAGTAATGTGATTTTATGGTATAAGAGCTCCCTAATCGGAGAAACTACGAACAAGTAGTTTAAATGAAAAGAAGATTAAATGTTTTAAATTTTAATATAAATTCCGATGAGCAAAAGCCTGGCGAAACAAGGGAAATACTTTAGAATTAACAAAGAGTGGCTTGGCAAATCGCTTTCATTTCCTCGATTTGAAAAAGAAACAGAAGCGTCAATGAAAAGCAAACGTGCCCATCTTCATTTTCCGTCTGAATTTGTTCTGGACGATCAAAAATATCAAGAGTAAAATGGTTATACAATTCTAGTTCTACATATTCGTTAGTGTACGTGACATGTATGAGTTTAAGATCTGAAAAACAGGAAAACAAAAAGTGTGTGTTAGCACTAAAACAACAGAAACAGTTTTTCTTCTGCTGTCTTTATAGTAATACATACATTTTGCCTGAGAAAGATTGATCCAATCCTTCAAAACGAGTCGCTAATATTCATTATAAGGTTTGCTTGAGAATAATTAAAATTACTAATTATGTTTACATTTTTTAATACGATATTATGCATGATTTATAAATATCTAATTAGTATCTTAAATTCTTGTTTTTAACTCATTTTTCTACAAAAAATATTGAAAAAGGTTTGTAAATTAATTAATAAATTACAATTTAGCTTATGTAAAAGTTTAAAATTTTACTACTTTTCTTCTACAAAAGAATCCGTGATGTGCTTTTTTTGTTCAAAGTAAATTTTATTTTTTGCCAACTTTGGAGGCTTCCTGCCCCACTGTGCGACGGTAGGGGGCACTGTGATAGCGATGTTTGAGCATTTTTCAATATTGTAACGTCATAAAGCGTGAGAAGTTATTCATAGAATGGAGCAATTTTTTATGCAATTGTTTGGCTATAACTTGTTGGCCCGTCATGAATTTGATAAAAATTTCCCGGAAGCATTTTCAGAAAGAATCACGTTTTGAGCACCAGCCTTGGCGAGTTGGCGAAAGCGAGAACATTTAGCTAGCTGCATCGCCAAACACAAAATAAATTAAATCCAAAGTGTCATAAAACTTATGATTAATAGAATTATATTTATTACAAGCAAATCTTTACTACTGTTTTTAATTAACTTCTCAATTTCTTCAAACATAGCAAGTTAAGGTAAAAATACTTTTGAAATGAGAAAAAAAACTATGTTTAGATGTTTTGTGAAATTTAAAGCATTTTAATCTGAAAAAGCTCTGTGTCTTAAACTATGTTTTAATCGTAAACAACGACGAATAACATTTCCTCATATCATAGTCTTTGCTTGATAACATTTACGGAAAAATAAATGAACAATAAGCGCGATCTCTTTGCAGAAGGAAGGATTGCTATTCGCTAAGCGTTTGACGTCACAAACAAGAAAGGGTGCGTAGCATTGGCTTCATCTCCGCGCCAATCGTTGTTCTGGCGATAAGGTGCTCAAAACATGATTCTTTCTGAAAATGCTTCCCGGACAGGGGAGCTGCAATAGAGATTGTTGGAAATTATTAATGTTGTAACATCGAAAAATAGAAGAATGTATGCATGGAATTAAACCAAACTTTTTGCGCAAGTATTTGGATAACAGGTCCCCCCAGAATTACAAACACATCTGCTGGAAGGGGACAATGTGATAGCAATTTTGGTGTCGTTTTTTATTTCGTACCATCAAAAAGTATGTAATGTTATGCATAGAATTGTACCTATTTTTATATAAGTGTTTGGCTATGGCTATTAGATCCGCCGTGACTTAAAAAAATCCATCTGAAAGTGGCGCTGCAATTAGGATAGTAGAAAAGTGTATGAAATTATGCATAGAATTGAATATATATATATATATAAGAGTTTGGCTAAAGGTAGCTGAATTTAAAAAAAATCCCTCGGAAGGGGACGTTATAGTCGTGATGTCTGCATTATTTTCACTACTGTATCATAAAAGTATATGAAGTTAGGTATAGTAGTGAACTATTTTTTTGCATGATTGTGTCTATGGCAACAGATTTTCTTGGAATTTTCAAAGATGCCGTAGAAATGGTGCATTGTGATAATGCTTTTTGCAACACTTACTTGATTTTGCGTCGTCCTATTATACATTGGCTCGTAAAGAGATGCGAACTCACATGCTCTTAAGCAAGCTATTTGCAAACAGCTGATAAAAACAGAATAAGTGTAAAAAAAAATAATTAATAAATATCATACATGGCCGGCGCTAGACACTTTGCCGCCTGAGGCGAGAGTTATTTTGGCACCCTTATGACGTATTTGTTTTTAACCTCTACTGAAATGTTTTTATTTTAAGAATATTCTATAGTCAGTATTTTTTTTAATATGCTAACTATAGTTTATGTTAAAAAGAAATGCATGACAAATTAGTTTTTATAAAAAAAAAAATAAATTTGAATAAAATTTTATAAGGAATTTAGTATCTCAAAATTAATAACAATTACCTTGAAATGTTATTAAATGAACATAATTGTAGTGTAATAATATTTTCAAGAAAGCACCATGCCATATCTTATCAGCTATACCTTGATAATAAACAGGAGATGATTAACTTTTGGTGAATATCACCCAACAGGTGGCGTTATTTAATGGCATCATTCAGTATTTTTACAATACATCTACCTTCTTAATAATGTAAGGATTTTCATTAAACACCACATCAACTAGTTCTTCTTATAATTCACTTTTGATTTCAAAACTACTTCTGAATATAAATCACCTAATTTTTACATATTACAAAATGCATAATATAAAATAAAAAATAAAATAAATAAAAACAAAAATGAAAGTAAATTTAATGTACCACAGTTCACTTTAGCCAAATTGTTATTTAAAAATGCTTAGAATTATTTATTGATGCATCAAAATGCTTTTTGATTATTTATTAATTGCATAATATTCGTAAATTTCAAAATCTATGCATATATAAATAAACATATTTATGTATTTTTTTTCTTAGTAATAGGTGATTTTTGCAAGATTGATACGGTGAATTTATTTCAATAGGAAATATAGTCTCTTCCAAAGCTTTAAAAATAAATCATTTCATTATAACATAACTATTTCACCTTAGAACTTAGAATAAGAATTTTCATGTTTATTTTTAACGCGCATACATAACCACTCTTATGTGAAACGAAACAAAAATAAAACAAACATGCGTAAGATTTTAGTTAGTGACAGCTAATTTACATAATATATTTCAATGCTTTTATATGAGGTTAAAATAAAGACAAATATTTTTTTGGAAGAAAGCTTCTTAATTTTTGATGCAATTTTTCTTTAGAGAGTTATGATGTGTCGAATTAATTTTCATGAAAGTTATCTGAGATGTATTTTGTTTGATAAAATTGGATTGTGTTTCATTTGATTAAAACTTTGGAATTTGCTTTGTGTCTAATCTGACAAATGAATTGTAAACACATCTAATCCTTTGTAGACAAAAATGAGATTACTATTTTTTTCTATTAAATTTAAAGAAGAGTTACGTTCTGTCTCAAAACGAAATCTTATATATTTATATTGCTTTCTTTTAATATTGTGAAATTTAAAAAAAAACAATCCCTTTAAAAAAGTGTATCTAATGTTTACTCCATTTTTTTTTTCATATGGTATATAAAGAAAATAGGGATTGTTTTTTATTTCACTGTTTTATAGTAATTTTCAGTTCTAAAGAAATAGATAAAATTTCCCCTAAATATAAAAATATTTACTAATATAAAGTATGTGGTACAAATTTAGTGTGGATAAAATTATTATGCACATCATATTGAAAAACTAAATGAATTCTGAATTAAAAATGAAGGATGACCAGATAACGTAAATTAAATATTACTAGTTCTAAATCTCTAATAGATTAGATATTTTGGATATCTGGTATGTATGTTGAATTTTTAATTTTAAAATTATCTTTGCTTCTAAGTTATCTCACTATTTTAATCTTTACTAGGCTGTTTAAACTATTGTATTTCAGTCAACTGCCTTACGTTCTATAAACGTCCACATTTGTGTCGAATGTGGACATTTTTCCTATATTTTTTTTAGTCTTTGTAAATCTTTTTAGCTTAATTATAAAATATCTATACATATTTCACATAGTAACTTGTAATCAATATTTTTTTAGGTGTATCATCGTTTTTAGCGTTCCGTACTTAAAAAAGGGAAAACGGAACCATCAAAAGCTCTGGCCTGTGTCTGTATATCCGTCTGTCACAGATATTTTACTCTTAAACTAAAAACATGGGAATTCAATTTATGGAAAGTAATAAAGACTATTGACCCTCATATATTCAAATTATTAAACATTTACAAGTATGTTCATAAGGGGAGCAGGGCTGTTAGTTAAGTTAGTAGAAGGGGAAAAAAATTTTTCTTTATATATCGTCCAGGATGACGTAAGAAAACACTTCTTATAATTTAAGTATTGTATTATCAGAGATATCATTAAAAATGAAGTGCAAAAATATGTCCTCCCTCTCCTTTCTATTTCTAAATCTACTGAAACTATAATTATGAAAAAAGTTAGAGACATTAATTTAAACCATAGATATTAATTCAAATCTTACATAAAAACTACACCAATTATCCTAGGTCACATAGTTTTTGACAATAGGGCATTTTTCGGTTACACAAAAATTTCGATTTGCAAGCATTCAGAAAAAGCGTCAAGAAGCACTGGCGTTACCCTTCGTTACAAAATTATATAAGGAATTTTTATTATGATTCTTGGAAAAAATCGCTAGAAATGACAATAGATATTAACATTTAAAGAACAGGAGGTTTCGGCAAAAATAATGACAAGGGTGGCGAACTTTGTGAACAATCAACTTTTAAAGTCCAACTAACATCATTTAATGATACGTTTGTGTAATGCAATGCCCAGAACTGTACAAAAGCAACAAAAGTCAAATTGTTAAAAACGGACTAATTTAACTAGAATCAACCTATTTATGTCGAAAATATTTTCTTCGTTAAAATTAAAATTTTAGATTTCCCACCGCTTTTTTAAAAATAGTATTTTTATCTTTTTTTTTTCAAGGAAATTGTATTGTGATTGCGATAACATATTTATCTTTATATTTACTGCTGTGAATGACGATTTCTTGCCTCTAAGTCTAGTAATCTAATAATATGTTGCTGGATGTTAATGGGTTAATCAGATAAATACATTAGGATTCACGACTAGTTTGCATTGAGTGGATGTCACAATACACTTCTCGAGTATTGTTAAGTCTGGGTTATATTGGGTCTATTGGGTTAAGTCTTACTAAGACATAACCCATTCAGGACTATTCTTATTTGCAGAATATTTAATCATTAAAACTGGTTTTTCAAAACAGAAAATTTTTCCAAATAGAATCGAGGAATTTTTCAATAAGGCAAAATTTATAATAAAAATTTTCTATCAAGAGTAATCAAGGCTTCAGAGTACCTTATGCTGCTCGTACACTGGTCATTTGTCCCCAAGGTATTAAATAAGAATAGGATGGTTGTACACAATTATTTTGACTAGTTACATATGAATATATTTCGGTTCAAACCAGAAATTTTATTATATGAACAGTATTAAAAAATTCAAAGCGGAAAAAAATGTTAAATGAAAATTTTTAACTATTTTAAGTTAAAAATTCTGGTGTGAATATTTTTATAGGATTTGACTAAAATTTTCAGCCTTTCTACTGTTAAAAATAGTATGGAAAAACGGGGCACAGACCATGGCCAGTGTTCCATATTTTCGACATACTTTCGAAGTGCACTTAGCAGAATGCCAAAACTCAACTTAAAAAAATTATATTTTCACTACACTATAAAGACAAAACATTATTACTTTGTTAAATTTTGTTTTATAAAATGCCAAATGAAATTTAAATATGCACTACTTTTATTGTCTGTACCGAATTAAATTCATTAATAAATAAGCTCATAAATAATAATAATAACAAAATGTGCTGGCGTTTAATGAAGGTTTTAAGGCATGCTCATGGTATCTATAGTAGAGCAAGTATAAAAGCATTGTTGATGGCTATTTCAAAAAAAAAATCGTCTGTAATTATCCGTGATATTAACTCTTAAAGACACAGTTTGTTTGTGAAGTAATTAATGGCAAGGGTACTGTATGTGAAACCATTTTTTAAATCTATATAAAAAAATTTAATCACATATTTTTGTAATGCATTGCCAGGTAGTAATATAATTGTAATAAACTTCAAATTGCTAAATAAAGTGCCATCGGACTAAGATCGGTTGGCTACTTTTGAGGCAAAAATTGTCATTTATAGGTAGTGATGACACATGTGTTTAACAGTATTGTTCCAGTGTTCGTTGCTTTAATTATATATCATGTATTCAGAAGTACTGGGCCAGATTTGGATCTTTCAAACATTTTTGGGCTGCGAAATAAAGATGAAAAATATCTATTGATTTATTATTGTAAAACTGCTTGAAATATTCTTAAAATTTCATAGTCTTTGGGACGTTGTTTACACAGCAGTTCAAAATTTTAAATTTATTTAAATAAATATTATTATTAAATTATAAAAAAAAATACTTCATGAGGGAAAATTTATTAAAACTTTTATTCTTTGTTATACTAAGTGCCTGGACTGGCAATGCAATTTGTTATATTTTAAAATATTTATGAAGTTCCATCTAATAAAAGCAAAAAATTAACATATTAGACTAAGTTTGTGCAAGAAAAAGTTGAAAAGAAAATAAGCTTTCAAGCTCAGGAAGCCCCCCCCCCCCTAACTGAAAAAAAAAATATTGAATAATACTAGCTATATTTTAAATGATACATTATACTTACGCGTTTTCAGGCATGTGATAATGATAAATATTTAAAATAGCTTAAATATTTATTTAATATAATATTAAATATAATTTAAATATTATAATTATATATAAATAATATATATATATATATATATATATATATATATATTATAATTATATAGAAGGAAACGATTTTTCGACGTTTTCATTTTATTTCGTCATCTGTAGTTTCTTCAAAATCTTGCATGGCATTCATTTTAAGTAATAAAAATTGGCATAGTCCCTGCATGTGCAAAACTCTGGAATTTTTTTCGTTTTATATAATTAGATTAAGAATTTTTTTAAATAAACAATATGTACAAAATTTGGTTTTAAAAATATATTTTGTTTTGTACTTTTCTTAAACTAAATCATAATGGAAAATCATTTAACGCAAAATTATTCGAAAAGAATTGGGTGACAGATAAAAGCAATATTTCATCTGTAACTAACAATTTCTTCTAAAACTAAACAACTTTATACTATTGCCTAGGGAAAAAGAAATCGAATCTTTTAAACATTATTAAACTCTTCCTTTTTATCTACGAAAGTGTATTGAAATATAAATCTCTCCTAATTTTTTTTATAAATGAACAATTTGTAGAACACGTTACAAAATATATTTAAATTCTAAGATTTCAGCGGAATATATATTGATATTTACACAGATACGAATATCAAACTCTAAGTGAGAAATTCCAAAAATAGAAGCATTGCGAAAAATCATGAAATTCAGATTACATTTGAAGAATAAACACGTATAGTATTCATTTTTTATAAATTTATTTTTTAAAGACGTTTATCTATACAACAAATTTTGAAAATAAAATCGTCATATTACTTTTCATAGTACAAATTTTTACATCACATATTATACATATCACCGTCACATAGCACACATATCACCGACAAAATATATATTATATTGAATAATAGTTGAAACGAACGTCATCGCCCGTGATATATTATAATAAGCTTAGACAAAACTCAAATTTCTATGATTTTGCATCTTTTGAAAATGTTTAAAATTAAACTAGTTTTAAGTTCCCAATTGTGCTTTACATCATTTTGTTTGCTTCCATCAAATCTATATCTGAATAAATTTGCGGTTAGGGTCATTTCTAAATACAGCTTTATGTACCAACAATGCTGTGCCTAGGAGAACAGAAAACCAACTGTGCAAATATCTGATAAAATTATTCCCAAAAAAGGGTGTTAAACAATTAAATCAGATTAAGTCATCGGAGAGGGGTGTGTTAGATGCGCTTTTGTTGCATGACAAATGCCTTAGGACATGCTCTTCCCACAGACATCATATATAATGGATAAAGTACATTTTGCTTTCCTTTAATGTTTAATTTGATGTTACCTTCAATTTTGCTGTGTTTTCTTTAATTCATCAAACATTATTTTAAAAAGAATTTTTTAATTCCAAAAAGTTTTCTGATATTACAACTACCGTATTTACTCCTGTATACCGCGCAAACGTCTATAACGGGAACCCCGTATTTTACAAGAAAAAAAAATGACATTTTTTTAAAATCTCGTATATAACGCGCACCATAAATTTTATATGCAAGTGAATGAATGACCAAATGAATTTCAGCGTAGAAAGTCGAAAGAAACATTACATCAGGCCAAAAATAAGGCGAAAATACTTTTCATCTTAGAGTTTTTACATTTATTGATACATATTTCTATGGTGTAATCACATCCAGAAGTAAAAAAAAATCATTCCATATATAAAGCGCACCTAGAATATTTCCCTTTTTAATTCCCTAGAATATTTAAAGTGCACATTATACACGAGTAAATACGGTATTTTTAAACCTTGTCATTTGAACATCGCTTTCATATCTTTTGTTTTTGACATCTCAACTCATATTAAATTATAATGAATGTGCTGTTATATACCTGATTTCGTTTGTACCTTCCTCATTATCCCACTGAGATCTGTATAAGGCACAGTATAGACAAATTAACACTACTTAGGTACATAAGGAATTTTTCTTCCCTATTGATCCACACGTAATGGAATATATTTTAGTGCTCCTGTAAATGAAATTTGAGTAAAACAAATTTCATATTGGAGGTCGAACATTTCGTGGCTAACCACAATATCGTATATAAAATGTATTGCAATTTGAATATTATATATATGTGGTAATATATGAGAAAGAGGACAACTCAAAACCAATTTATCAATACTTCCAACAATGTTAGAAAATATTAAACACATTTTAATTTTTAAAAAATGTAGCATTTTAAATATATATATATATATGTGTGTGTGTGTGTGTGTGTCTATGTGACATTCTGAGATAGGAGCCAGTAATATTATTTGCAAGTTTCCCCATATTATATCACAGAAGTAGCGGTGAGATAAAAATAAAGTAAAATAATAAACATAAAAGCTTCATAAGACTACACATTAGCTGCTCCAAACTAGTTTATTAAAAGGTATATTCATATTGATAGGGAAAATGCTCTCCCCGGAGCAACATTCCATCATAAAAATATAGTTTCCGAAAGTTGTCTAAACCCGAATCATCGAAAGAAAAAATATATATATACATTCCATCATCTCTGGGCCTCCTCACTTAACTCAATAATAAAAATCTTCTAGAATTTTCGATAATCTCTAACCATAATTTAGTTATGTAAAGAGAATTTAATATCGAGCGTCGAGATTAAAATATACTGATATTTATTTCTTGCTCAAAATCGTTAGCGAAAAATGTTTTAGAGCCCTCATTTTGAAATTCAGACAAAAAAGTGATGTTTTGATAGTTGTATTTTTTAATTGCCTTGATATTTTTTTTATGTTGAAGTAAATCATATTTAATAAATAATCTGCAATTTTGAAGCCCCGAAAAAACTTCCTCTTTTCTATAGAAAATGTCAAAGTTCAAGGTTGGGAAGGCTATTTTTTAGGAAAAAAGAAATGCTGGTATATTTGGAGCACTGTATCTCTCGCAAGCAAAAACATCCTAAAATTCTTTTGGCATAAACTGTTAGTATAACCCTACCTGCTAATTAAAATTTATTTGTTTCCTTGGGACATTGTTACTTTACATTGTTATGTTGCCACAAAGTACAGTCAAAATGACATTTTTCCATTTTCCTCACTTAATCACCATGGCCCCACTTCATTTTATTTTCCATATTTTTGTGCATATGTTCAACTATTATGTGAGATAATTTGTTTTATTTAATCGTGGCACTTTTTTTAGATCTTATTTAAGCAATAATACCCCAAACTTTTGCTTATAGAATATGAAAGTGCACTACTAGGACAAACTAAATAATATAGTACTGCACGGAGATATTGCTCCTGTTAGATATAATCTGCTAAATATGCAAAATTTCCAAAATCTTCAACATGTAAATTAGCATTATTTAAAAAAAGCGCTACGTTTGAATAAAATAAAATATCCCACACAACAGTTAAACATATGTACAAAAACATGGACAAGAAAAAGAAGTAGGGGCCTCGCGATGTTTTCAGGCAAAATAATGTCAAAAATTAGATGAAAAGCAAGGTGTATTATCACATTTTTCCCTAAGAGAAAATGAAAAATCCTGTTTTGCTTTCGGAAGCTGCGGCAAAAAAAAGGATATTTTACTTTCCCATAGGGAAAACATAGAAAGAGGAAACAGAACTAGAATTTTTCAATTTCTAATAGGGGAGAAATTTTATCATCGACATTGTTTATTTCAAAATTTTGTCATTTTTTTGCCAAAAAATATCACGAGTCCCACTTCTTTTTCTTTTCCATGTTTTTTTACATATGTTCAACTATTGTGTGAGATAATTTGTTTTATTGAAACGTGGCGCTTTTTTTTTAGATAATGCTTGTTAAAATGTTCAACATTTTGAAAAAGTTGTATATTTAACAGATAATATCTAGTAACAGCAACAATATCTCCGTGTGGTACTATATTACTTAGTTTGTCCTAGTAGTGTATTTTCATATTCTATAAGAAACAAATTGAGATACTATTGCTTAAATAAGATATTAAGTGCGGAAAATGGACAGAAACGTCTTTTTGACTATACTTAGTGGCAACATAACAATCTAATGTGACAATGCCCCATGGAAACAAATACATTTTAATAACCAGGTAGGGTTATACTAACAGTTTATGCCAAAAGAGTTTTAGGATGTTGTTGTTTGCGAGGGATATAGTGCTCCAAATATACCAGCATTTCACTTTTCATGAAAAATGGACTTCACAACCTTGAACTTTAAAATTTTTCTATGGAAAAAATGAAATTTTTTCAGGGCTTCAAAATTGCTCATTATTTTTTAAATATGATCTACTTCAACAAATAAAAAATCAAGCAAATCAAAAAATACAACTATCACACTTTGTCTGATTTTCAAAGTAATGGCTTTTAATAACGACAGATTCTATCTTTTGCAAACGATAATTTTATTTTAAAAGATTATTATTGAACTAATTTATAATCGTAAATAATCAAATTTCGAATATATTTTACCGAAGATAATTTAACACAAAAAAGAAAAGAAATAAATTTATTGATACGCAATAAATATCAAACGCGAAGAAAAAAAAGAAAAGGATGACATCTTTGAAAAGTATGGTTTTGGAATAATTTTAATAAGACTTTCTTAAAAAAGAGTTGATAAAAACAGAGAAAAAATGAGATTTATTGGGAATTTTAAGCAATAAAGTTTAATAAAAACTATTTTTAATTTAGAACCATTTTTTTAATTTACGCATATTTTAATAATTGTTTTTTAAATCGAATTAAGAATTTATATCATTTCTATAAAGATTAATAGATTAGATCCAATAACAGTATTTCAATTTAATAAGTTACAATAAGTACAGAATATTGTTAAAAGGAAATTAAAATAGTATAAAGTTAATTTTGGCGAAAAAATTTAAATTTGTAATATATATATATATATATGTATATATATATGCAATGATAAACAGATTATCGTAGAATAACACCTGATGATCTGACTAAAACAAACTCATGTTCATTAATGCGATGACATTCATTGGTCACAGGGAAATTTCTTCTTGATTTAGCGGCCGGAGTCAAAGGCGGTGGCGATGACGAGTATGGAAATTTCTCCAGAAATAATGCAAGAGATCAGTTGTTAGTCCTTTATTCTTTTGTCAGTTCAATAATCGGTGGGACTTGTATAGGCTAAAACCATTTGGTAAGCCTTCCCACCTAGCCGAATCTGTCAGTTCAATAAGATATTCCACATTTCATATAAACTAAAGCAGTCCCGACTTAAATACGATGGAATAAATCAAACTCACATCTTACAGAAATATAGTTTGTCTGAATACTTCCGTCGTTAGTACATTATAACAGTTAAAAAACAAATGATTTTTCTTTCCTAAATCGGTGTCATAGCATTTAAGGGGGTTGAGGGGGAGTAGCTACAAAATTTATCATCTTGGAGTAGCATGGCGAATCACAAACATTCGAATAAAGTTCGGAACTTGGCGTGAGTTGATTTGACAGTCAAAAGGGCAGCTGAATTCTGTCTTTAACCTCGCGTCCAAGTGTTTTCATTGCGGAACAGTGTAGTCCTGCTTGAGCAGATCATAGGCATTTAACATCCAATAAACGGCATCCGAGGGAGGAGAAAAGGCGTATCCAATTACGTTATTTGCTAGTAAGTGGAACGTCATACTCAAACTCTTTCCAAATTATCGGAAGCTAAACAGAGGTAAAAGATCTTTAAGATTGCAAAGCATTATGGGTACGCAGACGAGATTTAAGAACATATCAAAAATAAAACTTCCGATTGATTTTTTTTATTATTATTAAAAAGGAGAGATGAAACAATGAAATTGATTAACAATTCTAAATAAAAGATTGACATTTTAATAATACAATTAAGTTCTTTAAAAAAATAAATTGCAGATTACGCCGAATTAAGGTAAAAGGGGAAGTTAGATGATAATTAAATTTTATGAGATTATTTTTGTGAGAATTTAGAGCGAAATCACCACGGGAAAATGGCGATTTTTTAAAATTATTACACACACACACACAAACACACACACACACATATATATATATATACATTGAGCTGGCTAAAAGAGTGTTTTATTTTAAGGGGTCTAAGGAGTCTTACTTTTTATCTGGTAGTGCAACTTGCAACATGTCACATTTGATTTTTTTTCTCAGTCCCTATAAAACATAAATGCATAAAATTTTTAATATAGACAGATTAATATCTCTTCTATTAAAAATAATTTTTTTAATATTCTACATTGAAATTCTGTTTTATTTTTTTAATGTTTAATTTTGATAAAAAAAATTAGACTTGTATCCATTGCGCGCAGGATTCTAACAAATCTATTAGTTCAAGAACCGCTAAGAAAGTTGATAATGGTGTAAAATTAATGCATCTTGAACTTATACCTCATTTTAAAGCAATTTATGCATTTATTTATTTAAAATTTAAATTAAATTTGAAAAAAATGAAAAAAAAAAACATTTTTTATTAAAAAAATTGCAAATTATCAATAATCAATGTAATTAAAATTCTAAATTTGAGGTATAAGTTGTTCTTAAACTTAAAATGAAGATATTTACCAAGTTTCATACAAATTGCTTTATTATTTTTTCAGAAATGTTGCGCGCAGTCAAAGAACAGTTTAAATTTTAAATCAAAATTAAATATAAAAAATATATAATAAAAATTCAATATAGAATGTTAAAAAAATTATTTTAAATAGAAGAGATATTAAGTTGTCTATATAAAAAGTTTTATGTATTTAAGTTTAATAGGGACTCAGAAAAAAAATCAAATGTATATGTTCGTAAATCGCACTACCAGGTAAAAAGTAAGACTCCTGAGACCCCTTAAATTGAATGCCATTTGAAAATATACATATATATTTTTTAATTGAATAATTTACGAAAGCTGCTATTATAAATGCACAGATTTTAAATATATGATTATAAAAGACATTAAAACATTTACAAAGTGAAGCTTTTTTTTAAAAGCATACATTTGTATGTTTTTATAAAAAATAAACAGAAGAATTTTATTTTTATTTTTTTATTTACTATCAGTGATTTTATTTGAAGAGTATTCACTTCATGATATGCGAAAGTTTTATTGTAAGTCCTGAAAAACAAAATATGCTTGTCATTAATTGGCAGCAGTTTGTGACAATGCAGTCCATATATAATGGAAATGGCAGTTACATTCTTTCCGATAATCGGAAACATTTGCACGTGTGAATAAATGTGCGCGTGGTACTTAAATATTGTAGTTAGTATATTTGTGTGTACAAGTTGTCACAGGACAGATTTATAAGTATTTCAGAGGTAGTAATGTGCTCCATAAAAAAAAAAAAAAAAAAAAAAAAAAAAAAAAAACAATTTATTTTGTGAAACGATGATCTAAATCTATGAATTTATTCGAAAATTTTCACTTGAATCTGAGTAGATTAATTTTAAAAATAATGAACAGATACATTGGAAATGTTAAAAGGTTGTTGCTTATTAAATAAAATGAAACCACAAAATTTCTTTAAAACGTATATTGATTCTGATTTTCACTTTCCTTGATATATTCAAATTATTTTTAGCGTGTCATAGTTCACCGGCATGCTGTACAGATAAAAGAAAAAAAATCGTTGTAGAAAATACCTAACCTTACCGAAGCTATTACATATATAGTACAATATTTATCAAAATAATATTTATCAAATTCAATTATTCAATATATAATGAACTAAGTACATTATGAAAGAGAAGCCTGTCCTTATTAATATATGTCTAAATTTTGACGGTAACATTTAAATAGGGCATTTGCTACAATTTTTTTAAACTTCTAACAAACCCACATTTCAAATTTTTACATCATAAAATGTTGAAATAATGATGCTTGAAATGCAACTGCTTTGAAATCAATCACATTTTATTTGAAAATAAAATCTGAATATTTTCAGTTTTTAAGGTTTTCTTTAAAAATGTTATGAATTGTCTAAAAAAAACACGAATTTTTTCCTGAATTTGCCTCAATAGTGAACAAACTATTGACACGATAGACAAATGAGCATGAAATTATATTAGTAAATATGAAAAAAATTGCTTATGTTTTAAATCTGTATTCCAAAACGAAATTTACACGTTCTTTAAACCAAAAAAAAAAAAAAAATACAATGTATAAAGAATACTCAAAGTTTAATACAAAAGTAGGTAAATGTTTTACATATATATATATATATATATATATATATATCTGTGTAGTTAATAGTAGTAGATAATTTAAAAGTCATACGTGGTGCGTGGTGTGATACTGTTGCGTCGTAAACTTTTAGATATTTTCCTTATAAATTATAACACAAATACTTTTCTGATTAATTATAATTGTTTTATACCAACAACACCTTTTAGTTATATGTACTTCATTTTATTCAACAACCTTTTCTACATAATCTTTTTTCTGGCACAACTTATTCGTAACTCATTAATAGGACACTCACTAACGATTTCAGATAGAAGTGTTAATCATTTTGTTCAGTTAGTGTTGCAAATGTGCTTAACAATTTTACAATGTTCTATACCACAATCATTTTACAAAATACCGCATTCGTCGCTGAGATTTTGGTGTTTTTAGAGCCAATTATAAGACTAATTTTAAACAAAATTTTTAAAATAAGATTAAAGTATGTTTGGGGTTAATATATTCTGCCAGGAATATGTATGAGGCAAATGTACGACACTTTCCGACGAGCATGTAGTAGTTAGTTTCAATTGGTTATTTACCAATTGTTTTACTGTTATTCTGTTTTGAACTCTATTTCCTTATATTTTATACTTTCAAATAAAATTTAAATTGAATATTTTCTATATATAGCTGATTTTCGTAAGATGCAATCAGCTTGTTTTCTTTATACACCGTTATATACATATATTTATACATATATTTTTTTCTGAAAATGGGAAAATTATGTAAAGAGGGTGCAATAACATTAAAAGCACCGAACTCAACTTTTGGAACAATAACAACAACAACGAAACTCCCTGCTCCTAGGAAGGTGGGGAAAGAAAAACAGGTATCAAAATTTTAAAATCTCACCTCGCAAATTTCGCAATGTATGGCAAACCAGCATATTCCATTAATGTAAAATAAAATTCTAAATATAATTAATATTCTTAAACGTCAAGCTATACAATAACCAAACTAACAATTAAATTAAATGCAAATTCAACTTATAATTAAAAATATATAACTTTCAAAGTCATGAAGGCCATACACTCACCTTTACCTTTGAATAAAAACAGGAAAAAATCTTCCTATTTGAGTCTGTTTCATTGAGTTTGTTTAATTTATACACTTATTCAATGCACTGTATGTATATATATACAGAATTTGTCCGGAAAGTAATAGGACTGAGTCGATTTAAAAAAATTATTGAGCCAATCATTACAATTCTTCAAAAACTTTCAAAATGGGCTCCTTCTGCGTCGATGCAGCGCTGCCAGCGCGATTCCCAAGCATTGAAGGCGTCACGGATGGCATTCTCCGGAATAGCCTTGAGAGCTGCGGTGCATGCTGCTTGGATCCCCTCTGTCCTCTCAAAATTCTTGCCTTTCATCGGCCTTTTCAGGCGAGGAAACAAAAAAAGGTCCGGGGAAGCCACATCTGGAATGTAGGGCGGCTGCGGGACAGGCGGTGTGAACCGCGCACACCTTGCGCTCCCTCAGAATGTCATGAACCACAGATTTTGGTAAATTTACCCTCTGGGCAATTAAACAAATGCTTAGTTGACGGTCTGAGTTCAAAACTTTGAGCACACGAGTCACATGGTCGGTGTTTGTCGAAGTCGAAGGTCTTCCAGAACGATTTTCATCGGCGACCTTTTCCAGGCTCTCCAAAATGGCCTGGTGCCACCGAAACACACCACGTCTTGCTAAAGCAACATTTGGGTAAGCCTGCTTGATCATATCAAACGTTTCTGTCGCAGATTTACCCAGTTTCACACAGAATTTAATCGCATACCTCTGCTCTAACGAACGCTGTATTTTTCGACTTGCACCACTCACAGAATCACGTCGCGCGAAAATGCCTGTCCTGACTCTCCAGGTGCTCGGAGACAAATGAACAGCCTTTCGTTCGTTAGCTAGGAGCGCCCTCTAACGAATCCAGTCCGTACGCGCACGCTCCGAAGTACAGTCGCGGCGGAAAAAATCAGTCCTAATACTTTCCTTACAAACCATGTATATATATACACATATCTGTGAGATCAACCAATATAAAAATATCTAGAGCAGGGCAATTAATTCTATGGGATTTGAGACAATTGTATCAAATATTATTGATTAAATTACACTTCGTTCAGTCTAGATCAAGGATCATTATCTACTAGATAATAGCATTTACATGTGTAATATATTTTCTTTGAGAAATCAGCCGATTCACACATCTGAGGATAACAACAAATGAGTAAATTTTATGCTTAATTTAAGTTTGGAGAGATGAATTTATAGCATTGGTGCAACACCTCTCAAATACCCATTGTCTACACATGAATTCTGTTCACTTAAATTTAAACTTTGTGGAAAAGTAAAATTCTTGATACGCAAGAAAAAAACTCTTTTTATCAACTCTTAAATTTGAATGTAACAACTTTCTGACAAAAATAAGCTGTAAGATTAATATCAACATTAAATACTAAGTAGTAAAAATGTTTTTTAAACATTATACGCTGAAATGCGTTATATGTCTATAATTATTTGTTCTATGGAACTATTAGTTCTAAATATAAATAAATAAATATATACATCATAGAGACAAACATATTAAAATGTCACTTATTTTAATACAATAGGTACATATAAAAACTGTTTTCATATTAAAATTCGCAGTATCAAAATATGTTGTAATTGAATTAAAAATACGGATAATGAAGAATGACATTATTTTACTTTATTTTCTATGCAGTTGACAAGGTGTTACTTTACACAAAAAGAAAATGTAAGATATGATTTATAAAAAATAAATAAATAAATAAACTGAAACAATTACACACGTATAAATAGCATTCCTTTTATGTTAAGTAAATGTTAAAGAAGTGGTTCTGTAATAAAGTTGATAATCTTTCTAATTTACTTGATAATAGAAATGTCACTGTCATATGCTTCGCGAAAAATATTGATAATGGGTCCAATAAGGAAAAGAAAGTATTTGTTTCGGTCTTTAATTCCAATGCGTAAAAGAAATGCTTATTTAAATGACACGTGCAATGCTAATTTTTTGCTGTTTGAGTTTAATTAGCGTATATTTTTTATATTATAAAATAGTATAAGCAGCGAGAAAGGAGAATTATCTTAAAAAAATTCTTTAAACCAAATACTCCGTTTTAAAATTTTAAAATACGTTTCTTTCCTCATCTTAATACAATAAGACTTTTAATTATTTAATAATATTTTCAAATATTAACTTTATTTAATATATATGTATATATAGATATATACATAAAACAGTTGTGAATTTTCAAAAGAAGAAAACATTGTATTTCACATTTATGTTTTTCTATTTGCTTTTGAGTGTTTTAAAGATCTCATTAAAGCAGTTACAAAGGATTTTAGCATGTTTTGAAGGCGTAATATATTTTATAATTTGTTCTACTCTAGATGCAGTAGGTTATATAGCTGTAACTGTAAAAATAAGAATATTTATGAATAGCAAAAACTAAAAACAAATTATTACAGCGTATTTCATATAGCTTCTGAAAAATACTGGATGTGTATTTAGACATATGAATAATAAAACTTGTGATTTGTCCGTATTGAGTCACATATCATAGTCATTATGCATCATGCGTGAATTATGTCACTGAGAGGTTTATCTAGAATAACTCGATTTTTGTTTTGAGACTTCGAAAGTACATGGTTCTAATTTTAGGCCTGATCGTTTTTTCACTCAGTTTGAAAAAAAAATCATACTTTTTATTATTCATGTTACAAAGAAAAATCCTTATAGTTATTTGAAATTAAATTCCAGTAATATCTGCGTCACGCAGTTACATCTGAAACATGCCTGAATACTTACTACTTCACCCATCATGCGTAGTATAGGGTTAGTATTGTAATCGTTTTTAAAACCAAAAAAAAAAATAATTTTATAATTAAATTATTAAATTAAAATAATTTAATAATTTTATTTTAAGCTTAATATATTTTATAATTTGTTCTACTCTAGATGCAGTAGGTTATATAGCTGTAACTGTAAAAATAAGAATATTTATGAATAGCAAAAACTAAAAACAAATTATTACAACGTATTTCATATAACTTCTGAAAAATACTGTATGTGTATTTAGACATATGAATAATAAAACTTGTGATTTGTCCGTATTGAGTCAGATATCATAGTCATTATTCATCATGCGTGAATTATATCACTGAGAGGTTTATCTAGACTAACTCAATTTTTGTTTTCAGACTTCGAAGGTGCATGGTTCTAATTTAGGCCTGATCGCTTTTTCACTCAGTTTCAAAAAATATCATACCTTTTATTATTCATGTTACAAAGCAAAATCCTTATAGTTATTTGGTATTAAATTCCAATAATATCTGCGTCTCGCAGTTACATCTGAAACATTCCTGAATACTTACTACTTCACACATCATACGTAGTAAAAGGTTAGTATTGTAATCGTTTTGAAAACCGAAAAAAATAATTTTATGAGGGATTTTCATGTATTAGACACTTCAGTTTCCGAAAAAGATATTCTGATGTAAGGTACATACTTTTTTTAAGGAATGGATGTAAAACACAATAAAAAATCCTACATCGTGCATAAATAATGTAGTCAGTCATATTTATTTGCCGAGATATTTGTAATCATATTGTCTCCACTCTTCGGTTTCTTATGACCCTGTATTTCATTCGAATTTCAATTCAAAGTCATATTTTAGTATGAGACGTTTAATTTGAATCATTAAACTATTAGTTGAAATAATTATCATTTTGGACATATAAGGATGGTTCTTTTACTCAATTAAGAACTATTTGATTATCCTGCCGACAAAACACCTAACGCCAAACTATAAAGTTTAAATGTCAATGCAGGTTCATCGTACATCTCACATTCACTTGACATTAAACATGTTTTGTATATTTCTTGCGTCATCAAGTTATTTTAAATTCAACGTTTTATTCGTATTTTTATTAAAATTTTTCTAATTTATTTATTCTTTCACTATTTAAAATAAAAGTTTTGCCAATTTGTGTAATTTTGCTAGTAGTTTTTCGATTTATATAATTTGTTGGAACCGGCCGATGGAAGGACCAAGTAATTCCAGTCAATTTCCTGATAGAGCATTACTATGTATTAAAATTATTTAAATATACTTTTATTTATTTATTTTTTAAATTGTAACGCATTTTATAAATAGTGAATAAATTTCTTATTTTCGTACTTCATACTTATCCATTACATACAGATCCATTATGGATTAGTAATACGGTGGCCCCCAACGAATAGATTTTTATGATTCTAGTCTATGAAGATAAACATACAAAAATTGCTTTCTTGATGAACACATCAGAAAATAAAGGGTTTAAAAGATGTTCTGGTACATGAATTTTTCCTTGAGGAAATTTTATTGGCACACCTATAAATGCATAATTATTTGTTTTTGAAATATTTTTAAACAAACTGAAATATTTTTTTTTAATATCATTAACTAATGTACGTGGCTTGTCAAACTACAATAAAAATAATTTTTAACACCTGTGCGGGAGTGCCCCTTTGTGATAAAGGCACTCTAGTATTTTTAGTGAGATCTTGACGTCAATGTTCTAACAGATGTGGCGCAAATGCGACATCTATTCTTTATTCAACTTTAACTTTCCAGAGCGTATGTGGCGCCCTCGAGTGTACAGTTAGCTGCGATTAGGAGCATTATGCAAATTTATAGCTCCGACTTCAGTTTGCTGTGTATAAAAGCGGTGACTTGGAGTGTGTAGTGTGTGGTGTGTGGTGAAGCGGCAGGAGCCAGCAAATCGAGATAGATTGTGTTGTGAAGTGGCAGGAGCCCACAAATTGAGATAGATTGTGTTGTGAAGCGAAACAAGGTGTTCTGAAATGAGATAGCTAGTACTGTGAGCCGAGTTAGCTTGTGTTGTTAGCTGAGTTACCTAAGAGGAAAGCCAACGGGTAAGAGTTATTTAATACGTTGAATATTTTGAAAATAAAGATTGTTTGGAGCCACGGGCTGTTTTATTATAGATTTAACGTAGCCTTTAGCCGCAACCTGAAAGTAGAGCCAGTGTGAGTGCCCCGAACTGAGGTTAAGCCGTGGTCGTGAGTATAGATTACGATATAATGTCTTAGTACGGCGTTGAGTGACTGGAACCTTTGAATTTAGCTCCACTTCCCATTGCCCAGAGATTTAAATAAAGTGTTTGATTTTAACTTTTACTTAAGATTATGGCTTCTTTTAACCAAAAGAACACCGGCCATGTCACACACCAAAAAGTGCACTAAGAACTGCATTCATATGTCTTTGTAAGAGAAAAATAATTGGAATTTTCTCTTTGGTTTGAAAAAAAAATATGCCACTAATAAATATATATATGCTACTAATCTATTAAAGATTACTGAAAATATCTCGATTTTATAAATTGATTTATTTGATCTTATCTAAGGTATAACTGAAAAAAAAAATATTTTTCTATATATAAAAAAATTTACTTTCATTTCTGAACATGTGTTACAAGCATGTTAATGTCAGACTAAGAAAACCTAAGATATTCATTTAACAAGTTGAATTCCTTGAAAATCACCTATTAGACGTAAAGCAGAAAGAATAAAAATATGTTTTACAGACTTCTTCACATGCTAACAATTGCTAATCAAAGAACTTAATATAGTTAATCAACTCTAAAAGGAATTGGAAAAATATGAATTTTCCATCCAACTGCGCATCTCAACTTTCAATTTAGAGTGTCGTTCATATTACTAAAGCCTATTCGTCTGTGTAGTATGTCTGTCCATCTGTCGCAGAGTCTACACAAAATCTGTATAAGTCAGAGAATTTAAATTTTGCGTTCTTACAGCTGAATACATCGTGTCACAGTGCAATACATTATAATGTTTTGATAAAAGTTATTTGAAATAAAAAATTTTAATTAAATTAATATTATTAATGCTATCTGTTCTTTCTTGTGATTTTAATTTTAAAAGCGAACCTTAATTTAATCGAATTGCGTCCAGACATCAGAGCTTGAAGATAAAGCATCTTGCAAATAAATAGCAATTGCTAGTTTCATCTCCGATGCTGCAAGTTTAAATTTTTATATTAAGAAGGATTTAATTTAAACAAATCTCATATTTTGGCAAATTAAAGGGTTTATATTATTAGGGTTTTTCTCATCTGACATACATAATTTTTTTTTCAGTTTTTTTCTACTTTAAAAATTATTCAGATTAATTAATGATTCACCGTTTAAAATTTATTTAAAGAATATTTTTCGCCATTATAAATTTATGTCTATAAAACATTTATGTCTTCTCTATTTTTTTCGTAAGATTTTCAAATAAATAAATAAAAAATAGAATTTTGTAATTTATTAAAACAAGAGAGAACCCGTGGAATTTCGACGAAAGAAAACATTTAAAAAGGAACTGTTTCTTTGATTTATAATAAACCAACAAAATTAGTTACAACAAAAAATGTACCTTATATTGGTAATGATAACTCTTAAAAAAATTATATTTAATCTAAAGTTAACAACATACTATTTTTATAAAACTCCGATGTAGATATTTTTAAAATTAAACTTTAATCGTACATGTAAGCAATAAAAAATAATGAAGTATTTTATTATGATAAAGTTATATATTGAAACTAATATGCTAGTGTTTCAATATGAAAAAAAAACAGAATTTATTCTACTTTGACTCAATCATAGAGTTTTATCATCGTAGAATTCAATCATAGAATAAAATCTAAACCCGACACCTCTTTCATTGTATCAAAATTTAAATATGCGCCTTTCATATTTGTATTGGCCTTTTTATAAAAATCAGTATTTTAATTTGATCGTTCTGAAAGCATTAAAGTTGAAAACTTGAAGTTTCGATGCTATTAATTGAAACAGATACTAATATGTTTATAATATTTTTTTTAAATATAAATAAAATTGTGTACAATGCAATTAAAACTCATTAAGTAATATAAAGATACAGTAATCTGTTTTTTCCCCTTTATTTTTGATAGACTACTTCTGTTGTAACGTTTAGAAAAACCGTATTAAAACTACAAAAAAAAAAATAATATTTCAAAAATAAATTACGATGCAGATTTCAAACAACTTGCATTTGAAAGCACATATTTTACCCTATCCGATGGCGTAAAAATGAAAAATGTTGGATGTTTAGAAGTTTAAAATTTTGCAGTAGCAAAAATTGCAAAACCGAAATTTAATTTCAAATTTCAAAATAATGCCATTCACAAAATCACGGATGTGTTACGCAAAAATATGTTTGGCCTTTATAATGTAGATAATTTGATATGAAACATTTTAAATTTGATTAAATTAAATAATCTCTATTTATAATCATTGTAAAATTAAAATTTTTGGTACTACCATCTATATAATAATTTAAAAAATATTAATTAAAATTTTTTAATTTATTAGTTGAAGGATAAGTTGTCTTAAAAAAAATAAACGAAATCCTCTTTGCTATGTGCGATCACACTTACCTAATTTTTCGTTGTTTTTGTTATTTGTTTGTTTTTAATGTAAATAAAAATCTATCACTATTACCTAAATTTATGTTAATAATTAAAAAAGTAATTGGCTTCTAATCGCAAAATTTTTGAGTAGCGTATCAACAATTTAATTGAAAAGCGAATAAAATTTAAAGAAATTAAAAAATATATATTCTTTATTCCATCTTTATACGTAAGTTTGAGATAAGTTACAGCCACTGAATTATTCAAACTAACATATCATTATGTGATTTAAATGAGCTTTAATATACTGAATCTAATATAAAATTAAAATTGATTGATTGATTATCAGCTTAGGCTTATCAGCTTATGATTGATTGAGCTTAGACTGGAGGATTAGGTTTTTCGTTACGCTTCGATTCGTGATATTCTATCCGAAATGTTCGAAAGTTTCTAATACAGTTTTTTAGAGAACAGTTCTTTTATTTGATTTTAGTTAAGGGGGCTCGGGGCTTGAAAGCTTTTAAAAAAAAAATCGATTTTGTTTTATGATCTATTTTGATTATGAAATTAATTCTGAACTCAGTGCAAAAAAGACGCATAAATATATTTGCATTTTTAGCGGAGGTATAAGCATTTATGTACTACCAACACATTCATAATCGCACCTATATAATTTCAACTTTAAGTTGCGCTTTTTCAAAACTTAATTTTTGACGACTATCTATAAGATAAATAAAACTATTTGAGGGAATGATTTAATTTTTATTTTGCATGCATATAATATCATTATCTATAGAATGAATTAATATATTTTAGATAGTTTGACATTATGAGTATTTTTAATGAACAAAAAATTCATTTTTTAGGGGGGGTTAAATTTTTAAATTTGAGAGTTTTTTAAGAATTTTTTTGCATGATAGTTATACCCTTAATTAATTCTATAGAGTAAAGGTTCCTGAGGCCAAGCTCGCACTCTGATTGGTTGCTGACCTCGGTACTGTTTTCAATTAACTTGGCGTAGCGATAGACGCTTCCGTCAAGTTTGATTTCCTTCCGAACCGAGTACGAAGTAAACCGAGTATAAAGTAAAAAGTTGTGTGCAAAAACTTTTAAAGAGTACAGCTTTCAGTAAGACACGTTCCATCTAATCCAATGCTGCAAGAGAAAAGTTACTTTGTACTCGGTTCGGAAGGAAATCAAACTCCTCGACAGAAGCATCTATCGCTACGCCAAGTATGATTATCCGCAAGTTACATGAAAACAGCGCCGAGAGCAACAACCAATCAGAGTGCGAGCTTGGGCTTGGAGCGCCGAAGGTGGTTGGAAAAAAATTACGCTCTCTTAATATACGTTTAGAAATATAGAAAAAAAAATATAAAACAATTTTATGTTATATTTTATTTATTTTTTTTTAAATCACAGAAATCGAAAAATTTTATTGAACGACATCATAATCGGCATCATCATCAACAAGCTTGTACATAACTATGGATTTATTAAGACCTTACGGTTGCCAGCATTGCATAAATAATTGATGGAATTCCTAAATACTGTATAATTACTTGCTACTTAAGATCGCATAATTATTTTATTTGATTATATTATAAATTTGTGGCTTAAAATTCTCAATTTTCAACAATAAATTATTTTTTTCTATTAATTTTTAATGAACAAATTAACTCAAAAAATGCAAAAACGTTATAGAGCATGTTACTTAAAAAAAAAAAAAAAAAAAAAATCGCGATTTAGCATGATTTATATTTCTAAATGAAAATAAAAAAGAAACTCGGAAAAATACTTAATGCTGGTGCTTTTTAAATATAAATCTTCAAAAAAATACATATATATTGTGAAATTTTTTTGAATATTTTGTAAAATTTTCAGATATCTCTTATAAGATAAATATGACTTTTCTATTTCATCTTTTCATCAAATATTGATGTGTGTAGTTTGAAATGGAAAGGCAGTTTAGTCAAACAGTCAGATCAAATATTTTCAAGTTCTAGATTTTACAAAATCGATTATTTCAAACCTTCGTTCCCATATTTGATATTTTTTTACCTTCGTTCCCATATTTGATACATTTTTTTTGGAAAAAAATGAATAATTTGGTAAACATGCATTATAAAAAATCCGTAAAGTTACTAAAAAGTTCTAGGAAATTGGGATTTCTGGTACTTTTTAAATAACAGCGACAACAAAAATTCGTATAAAAGATGGATATTTGCACTGTAAAAGAAAGTATTTGTAAGATTCATAAGACATTTTAAGAAAATGACATAACGAAAACTTTTTTTTTTTTTTTTTTTTTTTTTTTTTTTTTTTTTTTTTTTGTAATTCAACCAGAATAACAGATAAAATTTCACCAAGATTATTCTAATTTTACTAGATTCTTTCACTAACGATTTATGTTTATTAAGTTTTGTAGACTTACACTTGAAAAAATTAAGTTCTCAAAATTAAGTAAAAAGTCCTAAATTGTAAGTGCTTTACATACTCAAAATAGCTCCGATACAAATGTACTCAAAACTGAAAATGCCATGTACTCATTTTTGATTACATGCCTTTATTAAAATATAAAACGCTAAGAATTGCCCCTAAACTTAAAAATTAAAGTAAAAATATACTGATATTTATTTCTTGTTCAAAATTGTTAGCAAAAATTATTTAAGAGCCGTTATTTTAAAATTCAGAAAAAAATGTTTTGATAGTAGTATTTTTTAATTGCCTTAATATTTTTTTATGTTGAAGTAAATCATATTTAATAAATAATCTGCAATTTTGAAGCCCTGAAAAAAATTTTTCTTTTCTATAGAAAATGTCAAAGTTCAAGGTTGTGAAGGATATTTTTCACTAAAAGTAAAATGCTGGTATATTTCGAGAACCATATCTCTCGCAAACAACAACACCCTAAAATTATTTTCGCATAAACTGTTCGTATAACCCTACCTGCTTATTAAAATGTGTTTGTTTCCAGGGGGCATTATTACATTACATTGTTATGTTGCCACAAAGTATAGTCAAACCACAAAGTACCCCAAACTATTTCTTGTAGAATTAGAAAGTACACTACTAGGACAAACAAAAAAAATGTAGTCCTGCACGGAGATATTGTTTCTGTAAGTAGATATTATCTGTTAAATATGCAATTTTTTCAAAATATCAACATTTCACTTAGCATTATCTAAAAAAAAGCGTCATGTTTGAATAAAACAAATTATCTCACAAAACAGTTAAACATATGTACAAAAACATGAAAAAGAAAAACAGGTGGGCTTCGCGATGTTTTCAGGCAAAAAATGATAAAAAATAGATGGAAAGCAATGTCCATTATCACATTTTTCCCCTAAGAGAAAATGAAAAATCCTAATTTGATTACGTAAGCTGCGGCAAGAAAGGGATATATATCGTTTTCTCACAGGGGAAAAAAGAAAGAGGAAACAGAACTATGATTTTTCTTTTTCTGATAGGGAAGAAATTTTATCATCGACATTGTTTATTTGAAAATTTTGTCATTTTTTTGCCAAAAAATATCGCGAGGCCCCACTTCTTTTTCTTTTCCATGTTTTTCCAATAAATGTTTGCAAAGAAATATTCGTGTCAATTAATTTATCATTTCTTTCACTTAATATCCGACCAGTGCTTTTTTCTTAAAGCTATTATCTTCTTTTTTTGGGATATTTTGTGTGCAGCTGGATTTTATATACAAAATTTATGCATAGTAGAACATATTTGAAGTTTGGTATTACCTACTGCCACATTGTACACAAACAAATATTATAGACAGAAGGGGGGGGGAAGAAGGATGCTTGCCCCTGGACCCCCATAGCTTTGTTAGATTTATTAAAATAAAGCACAATTTTATTTTTAAAACTATTGTTCATCTTTTTAAGTTTATGAAAACTCATCACAATTATTCGGCTTCGCAGGCAAAAGAAGTTTCAAGTAAAAACGAGTCAAGTAAAAACGAGTCAAGTAAATCCTTCTTCTTTTTACTTTTCTCGTAGTAATTATAATACGGCCTGGTAAAAGTAGTCAATAAAAATTACCTTCTCTGCAATTTTTTTTTGAGAATTTTTCAGCGAAGTCTTAGCGGTGTATACTAAAATGCTTGTTTTGTGTTTCTGCCAATGGGGAATAATGCATTTATAATAATAACTGCACTATGAATTAATATTTTAGACATTGTTGAAACCATTGGATGCCACTGGTACAGATATGCATATAGGTGAGCAGTGCCTAATGCATATTTCTCGTAATTTTCCGAATCAATTATATGTTCGCTAGATATTCCCTTCAATATGAATTTTAAGCGGTATATTAGGTCATTTATTATGTCAGAAGCCTATTTTGGGTTTTTAAAAAACTTCTTGTCTGTATAACCGTCATTGGTATTGCCAAAATGTGTCTTTGGTATGTCTACCAGCAAACAAGTTTCTTTCCAAAGTCTTTTCTGGATTTCGAGGTTTTTTTCTTTCACTCTCTATATTTCTTTATTGGAAACTTGTAAAGGTATTGAGAATGCTTTTCAAAATTATAATTCTAGCATGTAAAATTCAGAGGCCACATTTCATGGTTTCACAATACTCTGTTTTGAACATCAATTTTGTTGAAGTGCTTAGAAGTTGCAACACACATATGGCATCGACTTGTAGATTTTTTTCGTCGCATCGTTGAAGATCTTGCCATCTACCATAGTCATGATTAAGACGTAAATGACTGAGAACTTATTCTCATTTAAATTAACCTCAATGGCATTTAGTGACTTCGCGATTTTTTTAATAAAGTTAGTTTCTTCCTCCGCAACATCAGTATTTTATTTTTTTTCCTTTGACATAACGAAATCTTATAGGAAGGAAATATATGACAGATATCTCAAACATTCTTTCAAGCAAAAAGTAATTGTTTTTCTGAAATAAGTCTTCCTTTTTATGTGCTTTTAACTACCTCTTCTTAATTTGCGATTTAAAGCGTGCGCTGAATTGTATTTTAAGCTCTCTATTATGTTTTCTGTATAATCTTCATGCGATATAAGTTGATGTGTTAAGAAATTTAATTTATCTTCTAAATAGGACGAATTAAAGCTTTGCAATGAAACTTCTTGCTACCTAAATAATGCGCGCTTAATTACCATTGACTATTCTGATAATTCTTCGGTTTTTATTATATCACTCACTTGTGTTTTAAAATAGCTCTCAATTTTATCTTTAAATAATTGGCTTTGAGATTTTTAAAATTCAACAAAATTTTATTGTTACGTTCAGTATTTGCAACATCATATAGGAATTCACAAATTACTCAAAAAATGGATAAACGTTTAGAAAAATTTATACCAATTAAAACTCCTATTTTATATCATTGTTTAAAATTAAATTTAAATTATCAAATTTTTCGTATATTGTATTCTATAAAGGATTGTTTTTAGTATATTCTCAGAAGATTGTTTTCTAGCTTTGCAGTGTTGTCAAATTCTGTAGATTTTACATTCCGAAGTTACGAAGAAGACTTTTTAAAAACTTATTTGTTTTATATAAAATCGGACAGACTAGAAATAAAAATACTGTGAGAATTTATTTATACTGTGAGAAACCGATATTATTTGGAAATTTCGGCTGAGTTGGAATATTTATAGTTCCACACACGTTTGTAAACTTATTTGCATAGATTTTTATTAAGTTAATATCAGTGGTTCAGGCTGGTCATTTCAAAAGCGGATTTTTTTGTCCAAATGCCATTGGTTGTCGAGCTTGCATACATTCATTAAGCCATTATATTTTTGAAACAAATAGTTGCGACTACAAATTTTCCTCTACTAAGGTAGCATATATTCTTGCAAGATATTCTTATACACCGTATCATTCATCTTGCCGCAGATTTCAAATGATGGACCAACATTTTTTGAAAAAAAAAATACTCCCCACATTATAACATGCCCTCCGCCATGCTTCATTGTGAGAAAGTATATGTCGAATTACATCTTTTGTTGTTAGGTCATCGTATGCAGTGTCTGCCATCACTTCCAAAAAAATTTTAAATTCGATTGATGGGAAAATAGAACTTTTGTCCAGTTTTCACTTGATCAGATTTTGTGTTCCTTGGAAAACGCCATTTGGGTACGTTTGTATATTTTTTTACCTCTGAAAGTTTTTAACATCCTCCCTTCCAAAAATTCCTACTTCACGTCAGCATACTGATACGGTAGGCTGACTTATTTCAGCTATATTTTCATTCCATAAATTGCGGGAGATTGCAACGTCATTTTTATGCGGGTCATCAAATGTTTTTCTCCTGATAATTCCCTCCACAAAAACTGTTATTTTCCGGGGTCTCTTAGACATTAGAAAGTCCTGAAGACCATCGTCATTTTCATATAATTTTAAAATATCTTTTACAGTCCGTTTTTTATCGATGGATAACCTTGTTGCTATATCTCGAGAAGATTGGCCCTTTAGCGACAAACTAATCACTCATTTTCGAATAATAGTTAATGAACTTTTTATTTTTATATTTAACTATGCTATGTATTTCGATTAATTCACAAACACAACCAAATAACACTTTACAGATCGAAGAAATCAAAGAATTAATGAGTGGCCGTAAACTTTTGCACACACGAATTTCCGATTCTGCCCCTTTCCATTGAAGTGTCTTCAGTATCCAATCAGAATGATAACGTGGTCACAGGACATTCACATATTCCTAACTTTTGAAGCAATTGTGATTCTTCTTCGCTGAAACCTTCTGATAAATAAATAAAAGAAACTAACTGACCGGAAAGTTTTGACCGCCACTGTATATATATATATATATATATATATATATATATATTACAAATTTAAAATTTTTTCGCCAAAACTAACCTTTATACTACCTTAATTTTCTTATAATAATGTTCCGTACTTACTTCAAATTATTAAATTAAAATCTTATTTCTAGATCTAATCTGTTAATCTGTATGCAGACGATATAAATTCTTAATTTGCCTTAAAAAACATTATTCTAGTATGCGTAAATTTAAAAAGATGGCTCTAAATTAAAAATATTCTTAATTAAAACTTTATTTCTTAATATTCCAAATAAAACTGATTTCTTCTATGTTTTTATTAACCCTTTTTAAGAAAATCTTATTAAATTTATTCCAAAACCATACCTTTCAAAAAACATCATTATTTTATTTTATCTATTTATTTATTTTTCCGACATCAACCTTTGATGTGTGCATTAATAAATTCATTTCTTTTCTTTTTCTCTTAAAATTAATCTTTACAAAAATCGTCTGCCTAAGAAATTATGAGTCGATTATAAATTGGTTAAATAATATATATATTTTTTTTAAATAAATTTATCGTCTGTGTAAAATAGTCTCGTATCTGGACAAGAATTCTGTTTACATAAAAGGATGATGGTTTGAGATTACAGAAAGTTCTAGAATTTTCTTTTTAGTTTTAAAAGGGGGAAGTCTCGAGATGAGAGGGAGAGAGATTCTGGAGTTCTTTCATCGATGAGTACGGCTGATTGAAGTAAATGATGGAATATTTTTTGGACATTTCGGTAAAAGATCGTTTGCAAAAAGGAGTTTTTCCCTCTATAATGACTACAGTTGAATAAATAAACTTACAGCCACCAATGAGTGATTTATTGGATATTCTACATTTATTTATTTTTTATTTTTTTTCCTCGCTGGCCATGACTTCTGTGCAAAGAACGGGGACCCTGGCGATGATGTTTTTGGCTCCCAACTTTAAAATGTCACATATATATATATTCACATCAAAGCCTCTGCGGCCAAGCTTTGTTTATTATTATATTTTCTACTTATTTTTCCAAACAAAAATAATCTACCTCAAATATTAGTAAACCTATTACATGAATATTATAGTTTAAAAATAATGGTGTATAAAGTAAATAAGGCTTCACTAGTGATGCCCTCCAGCTTTGGCTGTTACGCATTTGTAGAATATCAGCAATTTATTTATTTCACTTACGATAACTATAAATATATAAGCATTTTCAGACTATAAAAAGTTGAAAATATTTTGTAAAAGAATAAAGTTGGTACACTTCCCTCCCTAATATATTTATTGAAAGAAATATCTAAATAGAATATTAATCCTTTATGCTGGATTGTGAAATAAAACTTTCCTAACAAGCTATAATATGAATATTTTGCTAAAGGCTATTTTTCATCGAATCACACTAGGGAACTTTCGAAATTCTTTGAAAAGATAAATATGCATTTCGCTCTTTCCAAAAGTTTAAAATATACAGATTTGCTATTTGGAAGGAAAAATTCGACATATTTAGATAAATAAAATTCTTTCTATTTCATAGGGTGATGTTGGGATATAAATTATAGGCACAAGAAACATTAAAAAAGTTTTTTTTTTAAATTATTATTATTATAGGTCTAAAAAATAAGTTTAAAAGATTGTGGTGTCAAATGAATTTGATCCTAGTAATCATGGTGTTTGAAGGTTATAACATAATATATTTTTTTACTGTTGGTGTGTATATATTTACATCTTCCTTTTCGTGGAAATATGTTTGCTTATGCTATGTTATATTTTTGTAGGATTCTATTTTAAGTGAACAGCTGAAACTTTTTAAAACTTTATACATAACTTGTTTCTTCATAAATATCTGATATTATAGGTCTGAGTAAAAAAAAAAAAAAAAATGAGTTAATGCAAAATATAGTCTTCAAATTTTTAAAATTTTCGAAATTTTTTATTAAAATACATACAATTTATTGTTAATTTTTTAAGCAAAAATAAAAATAATCACTTTAGTAATTTTAAATATATATTTTCTGACTGCACGGCAAATTTTAAAGTGATATATTCAACAGGTTTTTAGAAATTTAAAATGAACACGCCTATTTTGATAGAAGTATGTAAAATGTAAATTAGTTCTTGAAAACTTATTTATGAAACAAATTTATTTATTTTAGATTTATAAATGTGCTTGAATACGTATATTCATTTTTAATATTTCTTTTATTCCTACCTCTATATTAAAGTAAGATACGTCGTGAAAAATATTTCGCAAGAACTGCTTAATTTTACATTTTGATATACTTCGTGAACCTTTAAATAAAAAGAAAATGATAATAAATTCCTTTTTAGGAACGTTTTTAATTTTACAACGCATAGAATTTGTTTCACCTACCCTTTTGGAAGCACATAACACCACAAAAATTATCCCCCAAATTGTTTCAAATTTAGTAGGTGTGAATTGAGAGGGATGGAACTTTTTTTTTTACAAAAATGTTTTTTATTAACTATGTTCAGGGGTGGGGAATTTTTCCAAATTCTTACCAGCCAAGGATTTATTTCACCAGCTTGCAAGATGCAACACACACACAGTGGAAAATAGCTATATGACAACATCGCACACGATTACACACAAAATTTCTATGACTACAATGCATTTTCATAATTATTTTTTCTATAACATTAAGAAATATATATATCAGAGGCAAGATTAATATTAGATAGAACTTAGTACCCTATTCACACTGTAATAATTTGGAAAGTTAAAATATCTAGATTAAAAAAGTGTTTCTGATAATGTGCCCATTGCCTACAGTTTTTCAAAAACTAAAAATGCACTCGTCTTATGAGAAAATCCACTCACCACTGGCGAGCAAAATGATGTATTTCCCCACCCTGACTATGTTAATTAATATTTTTACTTTAATGTTTACTATATTAATAACTATGCTTATTAATATTTATTTTTTTAAACTATGTTTATAAATATTTTTATTAACTATGTTTATGTTAATTTATATTAACTATGTTTATGTTAATTTTTATTACCTAACTATGTGATTTAAGCAATTTTTCCTTCATGACGGATTATATAATTATGTGTTTTTTAATCATACTAACTGTTTGGTAAATTTTTCGTTTTTTTCTCACAAAACCTATTGAAAATTTTTTGAAGCTTTTCAGCAGTCTAATGTTGAAATTTACATTTCTAAAAAATATCAAAATTCTAGATTTGGTCACAGAAGAAAGAAGACACAATTCGCCAGTCCATTGGAAAAATCATCCAAAAATCAAACAGTCGCAGAAAATATTGAAAAAATTTCTTGAGAAAAGGGGACTCATAATTAACAAGATACAACTGCAGCCTTTAAAAAAAATCTCTCCAATATCTTTGTTTTATTTTATCTAGAGGCAATACTCACATAGTGTTGACTCTAGAAAAAAAGCGCTGCTAGTTGCGAACTTATAAAAAAAGGGCTGTCATGTACCTTGGTTAGAAAAAATTAGTTTGAATTGGTTTGTTTAGATTCTTTTTCTTTCTTTTTTATCAGTAGAATTTTGAAATGTCTTCCTGTGACTGATGTAATTTTGCGATTTTCGCGTATTTATTGTTATTATGCATTCTTTTTAATTAATTATTATCATTATTATCATTATTTCTCCACCCGTTTACCCCCCCCCCCCCCCAAAAAAAAAAGCTGTGTTGATTTTTTGGAGTAATACTCACTCTAAAAAACCCACAGCAAAATGGGTTTTATTGTGTTTTTTACAATCTATGATATTATTATTTAATATTCAGCAGCTTTTATATTATTTCTTTTAACATTTTCTGTTTAGAGAGTTACTCTATCCTATAAAAACAGATTGTGGGTGTACTGTGAAATGTGACGAAGTCAAAATTGTCAAATAATGTGCTTAATTCGTTTAAAAGCTTGTTAATATTACGAAAAACAAATGTCAAAATGGATATTTATGTAATCATAATATTTTTATAATCCACCCCTTAAATATCATTTCCTACTTTATATTGTACCATCCATGTTTATTGATAATAATAAACATTGTTTAATGTAAGTATATATTTTAGCTTCACAACAAAATAATTATAATAAGTAACATAGAAAATTGAAATAATTTTGTAAAATATTTTTAATAACAGTTCTGTATTGTACTCAAAGAATAATCTCCTACTCTATATAGTGAACCATAAGTATCTTGAAAATATTATCAACCATCCTTTGATTAATAAATAATAAAATATTAAAGATTTGTTTATAAAAATGTTTTCTTACCGGGGAATGCAGGTAAAAAGCATAATATATCAAAGTAACTTTTAAATATGTGTTTATTATATAGTATCATATGACATAAGTACGATCTTTTTATTGTCTTTTATACTGAATTATTTGTTTTATTTCAAAGATAATTACCTGTATATTAAGTTAACTAATAAAGATATAAGAGGATATTTTAATTAAACACATACTTACATAGGAACTTCTCCTTCCCTCACCTCTTAAAAAAACAAAAAAATACAACAAAACCCGAAAAAACAATAAAAGAATAAAAAACTAAATGGGTTGGGTGTTTTAGAAAAATGCAGGAACTCTGCATTTTAGAAAAATGCAGCAATTTTAGCAACTCTGATTATTATTCACATATCATATTCAATTTGACTCATTTAGCAATTTTTCACGAGAAATCGGATAACAAATTTCGCATTTATTTTCCTAGTACAGACTAAAAAACTCGGGATTTTTTTCCCACGATTCACTGGTGAGTATATTAAGTTTTTTTCTGCAACAGATTCACAAATTTCACAATGTTTTACAGCAACCGAATAATACATTTTAAGGTCTGTAACCACTTAATCTTGTTTTGCATCTACAGTTTCTCTTCTCTCACTTTGTTCTAACCCCCCCCCCCCCAAAAAAAAGGACACTTTTCGAAATTTTGCGGTCACCTCTCACATGTGACATGCCTGACCCCTTACCAGAAAGACCTATGAATCCTTATACATATTAAATACCTCCTTTACACTTACCCACAATTCCCCCCCCCCTCAAAGGTACAATTTTCGAAATTATTCCGTAACCCCTCATGAGACATATCGAAGAAAGGGTATGTGACTATTTGTGCACGTTATACACCTCAAGTTTCCATCCTCCAACTTTTCTAAATTACATTATTCCCCACCCAATTTGACATATTGTTGAAAAAACTTGTGACTCCTTATACATGTTATGCATCTCCTTTCCCTCACCCCCACATTCCCCCATGGGGCAGTTTTCTTCATTATGCTGTCACCTCTTGTGGGATATATCAATGAAAAGATCTGTGACTACTTGATCATTTGATACATCTCCAGATCTCCCTCCCCCATTCCCCTTCCGAGGAGGCATTTTTAAAAATTATGCCGTCACCTCTCATGTGACATATCGATGTAAAGGTTTTTGAATACTTGTTCATGTTATGCAGTTCCAGTTACCCTGCCCCTATTTCCCCCTAGGGGGAATTAATTTAGGCTTCATTGTTTCCCCCATGTGGCATATTGTTGGAAAAGCTTGCGACCCTTTATACCTGTTATACACCTCCTTTTTACCTTATCCCAACTTTGCCCCTCCCCTCTAAGGAGGCACTTTACTAAATTATGCCTTCTCACCTCATGTAATATATCTATGAAATTGTTTGCAATCACTTTATCACGGTATACAAATTTGACATCTCTTTACCTATACCTCCCCAGCAAGGACGCACTTTTAAAAATTTTATCGTACCCCAACATGTGACATTGCTGAAAATGACCGTGGCCACATTCATGTTATGCACTTCCAGCGTTGGTCCGTCTCGACTTTACCTGAACCATCATACCAAAAACAGAGAGCAGAATGATAATACTACAGGTTTTTATGTAAAAAAGTGCAGGTTTGATACATGAAGGAAATTTCCAGGTATTCCGGACAAAATATGAGAGGTGAACGCAGGGTTTTTACCATGCAGCTCACGTCGCGCGCGTGTTCAGAAGTCTTTGCATGATACAGGTCTCATTAAAGAAAATAATTTTAAAATAATTCAATTATAAAGGTACATTTTTGGTTCAAAATAGCTAAAATGGACAACTATATTTCTTTATCCTTATAAAAATGGTTTCCATAACAAAAGTACACGCATGTGTTTACTACAATAAAATTTAAAATATTCTAAACCTTAAAAAAGTCTTCAGCTATATATATATGTATTGCACAATGGAGAGTCTAAATATTTACAATTTGTTTGAAAACGTCTTTGGTTCTGGGCACCACGGGGCGGATCAGCTAGTATACTATATTTCGGATACAGTGCAAAATCTGAAAATTTTTTAGTACTTTATCAGAACTATATGCTTTTTATTATATAATAATTAACTTATGTTATACCTTAGCAACATAATCAATTTCATAAAAGGTGAAAGAATTTCATATAACTAAAACGCGCATTAAACATTGTTTCCCTTATTCTATTATGTTATAGAATAACTTTATGTGGACCTATAAATTATTAACACATATACTTTTCACAGCAGATTGTACAGAATATATATTTTAGTATATATTTTATAGACTTACGTGAATTATATTTTCTTCGAAAGAGTGTAACATCATTAAAATGCATTTGAAACTATGTTTTTTCCCATTGACCGTAATGTGACGAAATACTTTTGATTGTTGCTATAATTGAACAATGCATACAATTTTCATAAAATTTTAAATAAATGTACAAAATTATATAATGCGTCTTTATTTTAGATTTCAAACAATTCCGTCTAGTAGTTTATGTGTCGGATTATGCGGATAGACAGAAAGACGGCAAGAAGATGGATTAAATGACGATTACAAGTGCTACGTATATACATAATTACGAACGCACCAAAAATAAAAATACAGATAGTATTTTGTAAAACTGTCGTGAAAAAATCTAGATATGATTTTTGTTGATAATACGTACGGACATATTTTAAACGGAGAGCATGATATTGTTTCAGTAAAAGCTTTATGAAATTATATGAGGTTTGGCATACAAAAACAAATGAAATGAAACGATTCACTGTTAAAGTTTTCATGTTTTATCAAATGTTAACGCGTAAATATGGTTTACCTGAACAGATTTTTGCGGAGCGTACATATAATGTTTTGAAGGGATATGATAAAATGTATAGTAATAAAAGTTTGGGGACCACGCTAGATTTTTGTAACAACTTGATGACTTCTCTCAAGGAACTTCAAGTTGCTTTTATTATAACATATGTACACAAAAGTAACGTAAACTGTGTCTTTTAGGTAGATTTCGTATGAAATACTACCTATTGCATTCGCACCAGTATCTATCTATCTATTTATACATATATATATCTCAGTTTTTTACGGACACGATAACTTCTATAATTCTTCACCAATCTCTACCAAACTGGTACATAAAATCAAAGGGGAGAAAATCTCGGCTAAGTTCGTGAATGGGCAAAATCGAACCAAGGGGGTCGAAATAAAGGGCGTTTTTCTGAAAACAGAAAAAAACCCATAATTTCTTAATGAAAATAGATATCGAATCAGTTTAAAGTTTATATTACTTCTAAATAATGGGCAAAAAGTTAATGCATGACAGATTTTTGATAAAGTTAAAAATGGGCTCAAGGGGCGAAAAAAAAACAGGGTTTTGGGGAGAAAAAAATTAATAACGTTGTCAATTCTCCAGACATCAAATCTATCTAAATGTTTTATACATATTATCAAAATTATCTAAAACTTCTGTATTTGCAAGTTTTTGATAGGACTAATTCTTACCAGTAGAAAAAAAAGGGGGGGGGGTTTGGAAAAAGAAAAAAATCCTTTACTTTGTCAATTCTTAAACTATCAAATCCAATTAAATTTATTTTACATCTTCTCAATAATATCTACAACTTTTATATGTACAAGTTTTTCATAGGGCCAATTCGTATAGCAAAAATAAATTAAACAAAAATTGGAGTTGGAGAAAAAACCTCTAATCCAAACTGCTTACATTCTGAATCGCTTTTTAAATTTATTCTTTATTTTAAACGCATCCAAATGGTAGATCTTCTTATTTAGGAGCTATATAATGGGAAACATTGGCCAGTTTTTTTTATAAAGACAGAATATATTTTAAAAAAGCTACCAAAAAGGGTATTTTGAACAGAATTTCCCGAAGTGACCATGATAGGAAATTTGAGGAAGTATTCAAATAACAAATTGCGTTTTTTTTTTACTCATTTTTAAATCAATTTTTATTCTCAAACGCATCCAATTTACAAGTCGGACCTGTATAATGTGACACATTGGTCAATTTGTTGATAAAGACAGAATATATTTAAAAAAAAGGCTGTCAAAAAGGTTATTTTGGACAGAATTTCGAGAAATTATCGCGATTGAAAATTTGACGAAGCATTGAAATAACAAATTGCGTTTTTTCTGACTCATTTTTTAATTCAGTTTTTCTCTCAAACGCATCCAATTGACTGGTTCTCTTATATAGCAGCTGTATAATGTCCCGTATTGGTCAGTTTTGGCTGAATATATTTTTAAAAAGGCTGTGAAAGTGGGCACTTCGCGCAAAATTTCCCGAAGCTATCATGATAAAGAATTGGGGTTGTATTCAAAATTGAATATTTTATAACTCATTTTTAAATTAACACTAGAATTACCACGTTTCTTGTATAGCTAGAAATACCGGGGTGGGTCACATGTGACCCATGGCTTTTAAAGTCGCTATTCTTGTTTTATACGGAAGATAAAGACACACAATAATTATTGACGATTAATACAATGATTTTTAATTATTAATTAATACAATCTGGCATTTAGACTATCACATAATGATGGAGAGAAATCTGCACCTGTGCACCTTTTTTTTATTAATTCAATTCTAATTAGTTTAGGTAACGTTATTCCATCCTTTTAATCTCACTATTACCCATCAGAGCATAATAGGCTGATTTATTTTTTATTTTTGTTATCTATTAAATTATAAGTGTGATCCTTTATGATCTTCTAGGTAAATTTTTTATAGGTTAGAAGTATAAAATGTTTTTATCAATATCTTAATTATTTATTCATTAAAGCGTTGTGTCTTTTACGTGAAAATTTACCCTATGAAGAAGAAAAGAAACCCTATTTGCTCCAATTTCAATTATATTCATAATAAAACAAACATACTGCCAAGTAAAATATCATAACACAATTAACATTTATATACAGGTTTTATTTACAAAGCAATGACAATATAAAATAACGAAAAAAGAAGTATTTACAAAATGATATTCCCAGTTCTCTAATATTTGCATTAATTTGATCTTGATATTCATACATTATTCCGTCCATTTACAGATCCTTCATATCAATCATACATATATTAAATATATTATAACCCAAAATCATACTAATTTATGTGTTTTTTTTTTATTTCGACCCTATGGCTGGCAAGAGGCAGTGCATTAATAATTTGAGACAATAATTCAGGCAAAGTGAAGAAAAATTTTTAAGATACCTTGTATTAGGAGGAAGGCGTTTTGAAGGATGCATACAGAGGTTTTAGGATACTCCGACTATTTCCGACGCATGAGGACCGCTCCTTGTCGATTCCATACCATCACTATCGGAAGGGCACACTCTTTATGTACGGGATGCTCCACCGGGATTTTTTTGTCATCTTCTATCCATCTCCAGAGTCGACTAGGCGGCACGACAAATTTTCTTAGGACTTCACTGGAGTGATCTCTAACAGCTTCTGATCTCTCACCAGATTTTTTTTTTTCCAGTCCTGATCTGCCTCATTTTAATTTTTTTTAATTATAATTTTCGGGTCATTTTCCCTCCTCTTTTTTTTACTGCGGCGAATCCTCTTTTTTTTTCACCCCCTTTGCCAGAAGATCATTGGCTGGGGTTCCTCTTGTATGGTCCTTCAGTTGTGTCTCATTTCACATCGTGGGAGACTTTTTGAAATTGCTTTCCCCATAAATTTGCCTGTCTCTTTTTTTGTTCTTACCAGCCATAAATGTTTGTAGGATTTATAATAGATCATAAAAGCATGTGTGGTCTTTTTATTGTCCTTTTTTATCTCTCTTGCTAGAGCCATTTCGCTCCATCATCTTTCCCCCTATCGCAAAAAAAAATGTTGATTTCAGTCAACATTTTGGTGGTTGTGAAATGCAAGAACCTTCTAGAACAGTTCATCCTTTATGGAGTAATAGTTCATTATTTGTTCAGATTCACCTTCAAACCTCAACCTTTTACTTTGCCTGGAAAAAATTTTTTAGAGCAAAAGAAACCTTTTATATTTACCAAAATATATATAAACTTGTCTCCGAATTTGGAATAATCTTTTCATCTCTACATACCAAAAGAAATTATAAGAATATTGGCATATTTTCCCTTTTCATATATTACATAAATTACATATATTATATCGTACATACTTAATGACATATTCATTCAAAATCTTGGTTTACTATACTATATAATAAGAAAGAGAACATAAAAATAAATGTCTAGGATAATCAATATTAAATTCCATATATTTACAAAAATAGAAAGAAATGTTACATTACAAGACAGATTCTGAATATATATTTTATGCCATTGTGTATTAATGATCACTTGGTGTCAGAAATACATATTTCTTAACTTTTCCTTTAAATTACACAGTGAGCCATCATTTCATTGGAAATGTATGAATATTTCCAATGAGATTTAAATGGGTGCATACTGATTGTATCATTAACCCTATTCCGAAAGAATCGAATCGCGATTTCCAACTCTCCTAAAATTCATAATATTCTCACGCTTGCTCCTCGCGCTCCGGAGCGGGTGAAAAACTCTATTCTCTAATCATCCCTACTTGTATCTGCCTACGGCCTGGGAATGGGTTTGCTCTGCATCCTTCACCCCCGCGAGAAATCGGGGAAATCCTGTGTCCCCCTGAAGGTCAGAGTCAGGAAACCGGATTTTTTTTTCTTTTTTTTAGAAAGCGGTAAACAATATGGCGGCCCCCATGTAAGTGATTTTGCGCGTGTACGATGAGGAATCGTGTGTACGTTTTTGTTGGAAATCAAGGGGTAAGTATGGTTTTATTTATCAAATCTCTAGTAATCAAATCTAAGCTGAGATGTATTTCGAGAGAAATTCTTATCCAAATATGGTAATTATATCTTTTCGCGATGTAATATGTATATGAAATTCTGCATGTCTTTACTATTGTCAGCACTGAACACTTCTCGTTTTTAAAGTTATTATTTATTTATATATCTCCTTTAGAATGTGTAATCATATTCCATTATTGTTCTTCCTCTTCTCATTATTATTTAATTGAATGTATAATTCCAAAAGAGTGCTAAGTGTCCCCCAAAAAAATCCATGCATGTGAATTCCGACCAGCGGAATTAATTTTTTTTCTGGGACCCCCAATCACCCACTTTATACAATTTTATAATAAAAAAATTGATGTAAAAAAAATATATATACAACCCTTGGCAAAAAGTTTCCGATCATTACATCAACACTACTATCTTTTGTAAGAAAAGATTATTTATTCTCACTGCATAAAAATGAAACGACTATTAGCGATAATACATTTGTGTTACATATAATAAACAACAATATGCAATAAAGAAAAATCACCATTCAGCAATTTATAAACAGAAAAATTGTGATTGAAATGTAGGCACCAAAGAAAAAATTATCCGATCATGCTTTGATTTGGAAAAAAATAACCGATCACTGTAATTATATATTTCGTAAATCCACCTTTATTTCGGATGACAGTCGAAATTGTTAGTGAACTGGACTCATTAAGATTTTTACACTCATTGGGAATAACTTCACCCTAGCATTCTCTTATAGCTTTACGTAAGTTCTATGGCATTTGTAATTCATCGAAAATTGATTTTTCTTTTTAGTATATTTCACATATTTTCGATGGGATTAAGATCCGGACTATTGGGCGGTCACGTCATGGTTTGAATTGGTATTTTACCTACATTTTGTAGAAATTTCTTCATTGATTTGGTGCGTTGGGGAGCTAATTGTCATCTTGAAATAAGAAGTCACTTTGATTTCCGAACTATTGATCGATGCTGGGAATCAAAAAATCCACTAAAATGTCAATGTAAACTTCAAAACTTACTGTACGTAACACAATACACAACTTGCCGACGCCTTGTGATGTAATATAACTCAAAACTGCAAATGCAGGTGAAAATTTTGTTTTCGTATTGATACACTTATCATTGAACTTTTCACCAACTCTCCTCCAAACAAATGTTCCACAGTCATCACTTTTACCGATAGATATGCGAAATTCATTGCTAAAAATAACTTTATTTCATTTATCAAATGGCTAGTGCACATTAGGGTGGAGCGAAAAAATTTTTTTTTGAAAATCAAAAACGGGTAGGTGCCAAAAGTTGCCTTTGTACTAGTACATCAACTGCGTGAAATTTTACCGCTGAAAAAAAATGGCTTGAGTCTGCGCTTTTGCTCCAAAAATCGAAATTTTGGGTAAAATTTGTCATTTTTTGACATTTTTTCAAAAAAATTAAAAAATTCTTACAGAGCTGGTTAGTATTTAAAAGTGTTGCTTAGACCTCTATATTTATCTGCTTAACATATTGAAACTATAAAACAATATGTTTATTATCTATAGCTGGAGCAAAACAGACAACTTTTAGTAAGAAAAAGCATTACCACTCTATTGGGTCATACAACGAATTGTTGTTTTTCATAAAGCTCTTGTTTTCAAAACTACCTTGGACATGCGTTGTGGAGGTGGCTATATTTCCTATACCACCCGACCGAACTATTCGATCATCTTAGTACAGTGTTTTATTTATACATTGATTTGTGATTTTCTTTATAAAAATTTGGTATGTTTTCGATGCTTCCACCTTGTTCATCTGTTCTTTGCATCCACATGCTGCTGTAACTATCTTCATGTATATTTTTGCAGTTTATATAAAAAAAATGACAAGCAGAGTAATGCACGGGAATATTATTAAAGGGATCTATTCGGCCATCTATTATATTTATCAAACTTACATTCAATTGATGAATAGTGATTGGAAGTTCTGTTACCACAATATTTTTTCAGTCAATTGTATTTTTTTAGTAATGATTTGCTTCAAAGATGATTGCAGATATTTCAACTATAAGTATACTATCATTTATTCTACTTTTGCATTTTTTATATGTTGAGAAGCGAGCTGTTTAATGTGATGGTGATCGTCAGAGAGAATTGCAATGAAAATTTGTTCTCCATGTGTAAAGCAACAGCTGTTGTAAATAACTTTTCTTGCATTAGTTTTATGCCGTTTTCTAAGCGTTTTCGTATCCAGGTAACTTCCTATTAATTTTAGATCCCCTTTTTATGAGTGGACAACATTTGATGGTGAAATGTCCTGGGCATAAACTTATAATGCATAGTACTTTATGAGGGAATGTACGGATTCTAATCGATTATAAGTGCTCATTTAAAATTGCAGAATTTTATTTGTCACTGTGAACCATTTTGCATGGGGTAAGCTTAGAATTGTGTATAATATTGAATCATTCGCTACTTCAACTCCAGTGAATTTCCTCTGCGTCAATTATTAGAGAAGTCGATATAAAACGTTCTAAGCTACATGGATTCACTGGATCAATAAGGAAAATCTTTGTCTACGTACTATTCACTTCCTATTGCAATTTTTTTTTTATAAAATAGAGAATAATTTTGAAAAATTATTTTCTCAAATTGAGAAAAAGATACTCAGAACAGACTAGAAATTTCTGTCGGAGATTGCAAAGCCAATTCATAAGGAAAGCTATTTCTCAGAAAGAATGGGAAATAGGAATTTAGAAAACATCTCACACAAAAGACAGCAAATAAAGTTAATAAAATTTTCCGCTTTATATAAGCATAGATTGGCAATCAGCGTCTATATGTTCACTCACAAAATCTATAATCCAAGTTTATACCGCGGGTTGTTTTATACCAAATGTACTACACACCTAAATAATAGATCTAAAATCTTAGAAATTACTAGACTACGGAACAACACAGGAAATTACATAAAGTATACTAAAACTTCTTTAGAAATATTGTTGTTTTACATGCAAATTTTGTTTGCAATCCTCTGTGACGATCGTCATAATATTAAACAGCTAGCTTCTCAGCATATATTCAATGTAATAGGTTCAATAAATGATGACATACTAGAAATTGAATTCATACAATCAATTTTTAGGCAAATCATTGCATATGAAATGTAATTGATTGAAAGAATGCTGTGATAACAGAACTTCGAATCATAATGTACTAATTGCATGAAATTTTAATGAAGATAATAGACTGCTGAATAGGTTCAATTAAGAACATACCCCATACATTACTCAGCTTCTCTTCTGTTATACATGATATAAAAATACACATGAAGGTCTCACCAGCATGATCCAAATCATCCAAAGTCAGTTAATACAAAGAAGAGATAAATTACTTTGATATATAGAAAACTTATACTCATCTTCGGGAAAAAAATAACAATTCAATACATAAATAAAACACTGGGACTAGATGATCGGGTGGTTGAGACGGGTGGGATAATGCAACCACCTCTATGAGTTATATACACAGTAGTTTTGAAAGCAGCTAGGTAAGAAATGCATTCAAAACAGCATTTCGTTATATGCTCCAATAGAGAGGTTAACGCTGATTTTTCACAAAAAGTTGTCAGAATTGCTCCAATTATACAGACTACAGATATTGTTTTATAGTTTAAATATGTTAAGCAGATAAATATAAAGGTCTAAGCAACACTTTTAAATACTAACCAGCTCTGTAGGAACTTTTTAATTTTTTTGAAAAAATGTCAAAAAATGACAAATTTTACCCAAAATTTCGATTTTTGGAGCAAAAGCGCAGACTCAAGCCATTTTTTTTCAGCGGTAAAATTTCACGCAGTTGATGTACTAGTATAAAGGCAACTTTTGGCACCTACCCGTTTTTGATTTTCAAAAAAAAATTTTTTTCGCTCCACCCTAGTGCACATGTTTTTTACACCATTGCTGGCGCTCTTTTCTATGCTTCTTTATCATGTAAGATTTTGTTTTAATTTTACAAGATTTAAATCTTGCTACATTTAGATGATTACGTACTGCGGTCACATGCCTTTACGTTATACTTAGACCATTCGGAATCAAGTTGTTTTTGAGGTTGCTTGCCGCTTTCTTTTCGATATTTTCACAAGTTTTCTTTTCCTTCCTAGGTATTGACATTCGTGGTCGTCCACTTCGAGGTAAATTTTCCACGCTATTAATCAACTGATATGTTTTCCAAATATCGCATACTGAACTTTGAGCACAATTTCATAAATCAGCCACTTTCCACTGTGAATTTACTTCTTCTAATAATTAAATCATGCGGATTTTTAAATCGCGAGATAGGTTTTTCACACGACTCATTTTCCAGCACTTCAGAGCTGCTTTTGATCTCGTAACTGGAAGATTTCTTCTTTTAAATAGGATTCATATATCGTACGCATGCGCAGGCACTCTAATCTGTCTTCAATATGCAAATTTCAATCTTTTTTCCTCAGTGATCGATTACTATTTTCCAACTTCGAGCTTGATCAGATATTTTTTTCTCACGAGGAAACATTTTTGCCTCCATTATAATTATAAATTATATGATTGCAATATTGAATTAACTTTTTATTTATATTTTAACATCCTTTCTTTTATTTGGCATATTGCAAAGCGTTCCTATGCTCTTGAATCGCGAAGTATACGCTTCGAAATACAAAACTCATAAACTTGATAACAGTGATCAGAAACTTTTTGCCAAGGGTTGTATATATATAGAACGAGAAAAAAATACTGAAATTCATTCATTATTATGAAATCATTATTATTATGCCATTGTATTCATTAACAATATTTTACATTATTTTATTAAATAAAGTGAACTTCAGGGAAAATAGTATTCCCCTTGTAATGACAGTGTTTAGAATCAATGCTTGGTGCTTAACAAAGGTTTTTAGAATAAAAATGAATTTAAAATAATAATTATTTTTAATGTACTGTACTATTTTTCTCTGTGTATATCATTCTATCCTTATGTTTTTGTTAAAAAATACCTTCTTTAATTAGATTTATAAATCCATTTTTATCCGTTTTCTCCATACCCCTAATTCCTTAACTTATCTCGTGAGAATGAATCCCCAAAATGTATTGTATTGTTGCCTAGCGGTACAATGTGTGCGTGCTCGCTTATCGCTTAACGAGAAATGACATTCACTGTGTCGCTATTTCTTATCACACTGTTTGGGAAAAACTGCCTGCGTCACCTCATGGAACAAGCGTCACCTCCCCCCCTTCTGAACTTGGGGGCAGAGGTGGGTAGAGGGAAAATCGATTATTCTACAATCGACTACAATTCACTAGTCATATCTTGAATCGAATGCTACCCAAAACAAACCGTTGTCCTGGCGACGGTATGATTGTTGACGCTTTGCTTGCTGTGACATCTCTGTTATCCTAATTTAATGTGGTGTTTACATTAATTTATGAGAGCATTGTGCGCAGAAAAAAAAAAACATTTTGCCTTCTCGAAAGGTATTTATATATATATATGCGCTTATATATGTGAGTTTGAATGTGTACCCTGAATCAAAATCTCGATTATAGGTGAATTATAGAAATACCTGTTAAATATACATATGTATTTTTTTTGATATTATGTATGATTTTATATTTATTTCAATTTTATTTATATCTACCTATATTTTGATACAAACGATTGTTTCATGCCTTCATACGTTCATAAATTACAAGAATGTGAGGATTTTTTTTTATTATTATTTTTTTTTATCAAAATCTTATAACTGTGCCCGTGACACAGTGCTTCGACCCTTTTTTTTTTTTTTTTTTTTTTTTTTTTCAAATCTGTAGTCAATTTCCCATAAAATTCGGGTGATATAAAAATAAACTATTTGTGCAAAGGTGTTTAAAATTACAAATCCTAGATTATTTATTTATTTAATTATGTCTTTATTTATTTTATTTTATAGGTAGATGTAACCGTAATGATGTTGAAATCCCCCCAAGAGATGTCATCTTCTGTCTTCCATGCCTCTTAAAATCTACCGTTTTCTCACTTTATTATTATTGTATATTTGTTATACTGTATCCTATACTTGTATGTCTTTTATATGCATTTTTATTTTTCTTCTTACAGGGAAGTTATAATGTAGATTTAGTGAAATAGAAAAAAAACTGAGAGAACTTCTCCGTTATCTCATTTATCCTCTATCAATTAATTTATATATATTGCTTACTAACTGAATTATTTGATTTTTAGCCATCCCTTTGAATCTCCCTTTTATTTAATTTCGTTGTTCAATCTTTTTTCAGTGGGGCTTAACAAGGCTTTATCTTTGAAGTGATGTAATGCGCCACTCTGAAGATATTATATTTATTTGTCGAATTCTGATGAAAGTCCAAGTGTTGCCTTGGTGAGAAAACCTTTATTTACTTAAAAGTGTGTGTATCTATTTTTTTTAATTGTTTTACCTTCCGTGTTTAATTAATGACAACCTGCCTTATCGATGCTACTATGTATTTATTTATGTGTATTTATTGTGCTCCGTTAAACTGTTTTTGCAATAAGGATTTATATATTTATTTATTCGTTTATTAATCCTATATATATATATATATATATTTTAATTTCTTATTTTGTTTATAAATAAATTAAATACAAACTTATTTTTTATTTATTTATTTATTTATTTATTTTTTTTATGGAGCATTTTGATACCTGCTACTTTATTTATTTATGTGTTTATATTTTCTTCTCTTCGGGTGTGTCTTTGCACTTTACCTCATATTGTAACCCTGAGGTAAACGACGCACTCATCTTGCTATCCCTGTCCTTACTTACATTTTTTTTTATTTGTTGTATATTTAAAGGCAAGTTGTCCTAAATGTTTTTGAATTAATTTCTATACATGTTTTATCTTCTCCATATGTAAATCTGTTTAGATACTTTTTTTTTTTTTTACCAATTAATTTATACATGAATTGCGAGTTCAAACCCGTTTATTTTATGTCTAGTAATTGCATGGGGGGTTAGCATTTTTGTAAACAGAGGGGGGGGGGGTAAAACTCCTGTCTAGTGCTTTTTTTTTTTCAATTTTCTTCTTCATCCTCTGAACTTTGATCAGCTAACTGATCTTCTGAGTTTATGTCTGGTGTAGCCAATTTGGGTGCATATAAGAGATCTATGTTCCTCCTTATCGGACGGGAATATTTACCTGAGAGATCCTCCAATACGTAATTATTGTTGCGTACCTTTTTAATTACTTTAAAGGGTCCCTCAAATTTGTTGGACAGAGCAACCGGATTTATGGCTTTTAAATAGACTATCTGTCCCACATTTAGAGTAATAACGTTTTGCAAATTTTCCTCCTTTGCATACTCGTCTTGCATTCTCGCCTGATTTGCCAAAGCTTGTAATTTAATTTCTTTAATGTGATCCAATCTTTGTTTGACATATTTTTTTGTGACGATCTCCGCTGTTGGCATATGTGCTGTGAATGGAGTTCTGAGTTTTCTTGCGAAGAAAATGAGAGCAGGAGCGAAGCCTAAAGCTCTATGAATTGCATTGTTGTACTGTAATTTAAAAAAGTCCAATCTGATATGCCATTCCGTTGTCTTTTTTGACATAGCGATTAAGGAACTTTTTAATATGCGATTTATTGTCTACGCTATTGAATTCGCTTTCGCACGGTACACGCTCGTGAAATGTAAGTCTATATTCAATGATTGCGCATACTCTTTTACCAGTTGACTTCGAAAGTATTTAGCGTTATCAAAATAGATAACCTTCGCCAATCCGAAAGTACTGAAGTATTTATTCAGTGCTCCTAAAATAGTTTGTGCTTCTACGTTCCGTAGAGCGACTGCCTCTAAAAATCTCGAGGTTGCATCTGTGATAATTAGGATAAATTTGTTTTTGCGTACCGAAAACGTGAGTGGCCCACAGACATCAACATGCAGCGTGCTCCCCACCTCGTAATCTTTAATTATTCTTTGTACTGGCATTTTTATAGTTTTGTGAGGTTTAGCTGTTTGGCATGCCGTGCAATTAGCACAAAAAGTTTTTATGTCTTTGTACATTCCATGCCAGAATATTCTAGTTTTGATAGCCGCATAAGTTTTAGTGAATCCGAAGTGCGGTGTATGCTCATCTTCAATTATCGCTATCTTAAGTGAGTCTGGAGCAATTAATAACTCCGTTTTATCTTTTCCTGGTTTTAGGATTAACATTTTATCTTTATTCAATACATATCGTTTTGTATTTCTGTTATGTTGTCCTTTATCTATTTTATCTATAATTTTCTTTAATTTTTCATCTGCGTACTGTTCAGCTTTGATGTTTTCATCAGATAAGTCTGTGTTTACTTTAAATAAATTGTTACGCAGATTTGTGTCTGTTTCGATTGTGTTTAATAATCGGGAGCAAAATTCGGCAGGGTTGAGTTTACCCTCTATAAATTCAAATTCAAAATTATATTCTGACAAATTCGCCATCCATCTTTTTACAATATCTGATTGATTTTCCAGGTGCAGATGTTGTGTAATAGGCTTCGAAACCGTTAGAATTTTGAATTGTCTACCCCATAAAATATGCTTGAAATGATTTACTGATTCGTGTATAGCCAGTAACTCAAATTTTATGCTAGGATAGCTTTTCTCTGGTTCCTTTAGTTTTCGAGCAAAAAATTCAATCGGCAATAAAAATCCGTCTTTCTCTTGTGCTAAAATTGAAGATATTGCCACTTTCGAGGCATCACAGATCAAGAGAAACTCCTTGTTAAAATCAGGAGGTCTAAGTGTAGGATTGTTTACTATCGCTTCTTGAATATTTTTAAACGCTTGTTCTTGTTCCTCGCCCCATTTAAATTTAATTTTCTCCTTTGTTAATTCTACTAGAGGATGTACAATCTCTGCATAGTTTCGGATTAATGTTCTAAAATAGTTAGCCAGCCCTAGTAGCGATTTGACCCCTTTTTTTGTTTTCGGACGAATCAGGTTCTTTATTTTATCAATGTTTTTTTTTTGCTGGGGAGTATCCCAATTGGTTCAGTTGGAAGCCCAGGAATTCTATATCTGTCTTGCATATTTGCATTTTAGATGGCTCAATTGTTAAGTTGTGATTTATTAAAGTTTGTAAAACTTGCTCCAATAACTGGAGCATTTCGTCGATGCTGTTACTTCCTATAACCACATCATCCATGAAAAATTGTACCTTTGTTTTATCGAAATATCCCAATACTTTTTCTATTAATTCCGCAAAATATGCGCTACTATTTTTAGTTCCGAATGCTAACCTTAAAGGGTTATACTTTCCATTATCTGTAATAAACGCTAATTTCTGTCTATCTTCTGGTCTTAGCATAATTTGGAAGAAGGCGCTATGAAGGTCTAAAACCGTATAAATTTTTTTTCCACTTATAAGATACAAAATCTCTTTGATATCAGGTATGGGATAGCTGTATGTTTGTAATATTTGATTTAATAATCTGTAGTCTATTGCCATTCTGTATTTCGCTTCTTTTCCCTTATCTTTTATATTTTTTTTTTTTTTTTACAAAGATAACGGGGAAGGCGTAATGCGAATTTGACCTTTCTATAATTTTTGCTTTTAATAAATCTTGTATTTCTTTCTTTGCATACTGCCTAACAGTTTGGGGAATTTTATAGGGTTTAGTTTGAATGGGGTACTCATGATTTAAATTAAAACTGGGACTAACTAAATTCGTTTGTCCTAGTGTTGCATAAGATTTAGAAAATGCATGTGCCTTCGCTAGTAGTAGTGTTTTTATTTTTTCTTGTAACTCTTCCGACAAATGTGCGACGTCAAAATCATTCACGCTTAATTCTGCCTCTCTTAATTTTCTGACTTCCTCAATATTCAAATTATTAATTTCATATATTTTGCCTTTCTCGATATTGTCTGATGTTGTGTCTTGTTTGTATTGTATATTGTTATTTATTTTTCCTATATTCATTCCTTTATCTAATTTTATTCTTTTTCCGGTGTTATTTGTTATGATAATGTTTATTTTATTGTTTTTTTGTACCTCATGTATGGAGGTTTCAAATTCAAATTCGGAAGTATGTTTGAGTTTTTCTAATAATATTACTTCCTGTTCTTTGATAGCTTCATCACATTGTAAATTTACAATTCTTTTGGAGTGTGCATTTATAAAAATATTCGCGACCGTTTTTGCATACATATTTCTTTTTTTGATAGATTTTGACTGTATTTCGCTATCCTCGTTATTATTGTTCTCTCCTTGAGATTTTGGAGTGTTGTTTTCTGAACTTAAAGTCAAATTGTTAACCTGCAACGTGGGATCTTCTTCTGGCACGTTTAATTTAATTTTTATGTGTTTGAAATTTAAAGTTTTATTTTTAAAATCCAAAACCATGTTGTTACCCCTTAGATAATCGTAACCTAGAAGTATTTGGTATCTCTTACCAAAGTCTTTATTAGTAACATAAAATGTCCCAGTGGTATAAGTACCCTGTAATCTAAAAGCTAGTTTAATACATTGTTTGAAATAAATTTTGGAATTTGTTAATGTTTGAATTTGTATTTGGTTGCCTAAGTATTTAAACTTAATATTTTCTTCTTTTAATTTGTCGAAAATGATTGGTGACATTAAAGATACAGCTGCTCCACTGTCACACAAAGCTTTAACTTTTATATTTTTTATTTCTAAATTTATCATGGGTAGGACCTCTTCCGTAACATTTGTAACGCTCGCAATTATTCCATTTTCCCAAAAGTACCCGTTATTTCGAGACTCACACGGGTTATTGGACCAGTGTTCATTATTCGTGAGTCTCTCATTTAGTTTTCCGGGTCCTGTCTTTTTCCTTGTCCTCTTCTGTATGAACTTTTTTTTCCATTTCCCTTATGCTTGTTATCCCTGTTACCTGCATTTGAGTTTTCCTGTCGTTCATAATTTTCCTTGTGGTTATTTCTCACATCGTTGTGGTAACCTCCCCTTCCACGACCTCGTGGATGTTGTATATACCCCTGTGTATTGTAATAATACGGATGTGGATGTTGAGTAAACATAGGAGGAGGAGGGGCATAAAAGTAAGGGGCATCATAATTAGGATCATAGTTATAAAATTCATTATTCTTTGCATTCGGTTGATAATATCTCGTTCGAAAACCTTCCTGTTGTTTAAAATTGCCTCCGTAAGGTCTTGTTTGTGGATTATTAAATCCGTTATTATTTTGATATATGTTTCCTCTATAGCCCGAATTGATCTTTTTATGTTTGTCTTTGTACCAACAATCTTGCGTATCGTGAGTATCCTTTTTACAAAATTCGCAGTATTCATTAACTTTCTCTGTTCTTTCCTCTACCCTTAATTTTAAGTTATTGATTTCCGTTACTAGAGTTCTTATTTGCTCTGTACTTTCCGAGCTTAATTTATCTAGCTTGTGTAAAATGTCTGCTTCTCGGGAGGCAGAGAATGTATTTATTTCCTGCATATTCGTTTGTGCGTACGCTTCCTCCAGTTTTAAAGCTACTTTACAAGCTTCATCGAAGGTTTCTGGCGTATTTTTTCTTACTTCTAGACTTATGTCTGCTCTTATCGCATCTAAAAATCTAGCTAATTTCATCTGATCTAAAAATTTGGAATTATTTTGTTCATTTAGACCCTGACCACTCTTCTTTATGTATAAATTCGCTGTAGCGTTGAATTCTGTGATGAAATCAGATATACTTTGATCTGGTTTTTGCTTCAAACTGAAGAATAAATTTTGAGCACTACTAAAATTACATTTTACCGAAAATAGTTCCCTTAATTTATCCTTAAATTTTTTTAAGTCAGTTTCCAAAAACACCGATTCGTCCTGCATAAGTCTTTCTCTCGCCGGTCCCGTAATTTTGGCTTTTAAGATTGTTAATTTATGAGCATTGTTATATGCAGTTTGATCTATTAGATTATCAAACTGGAGTAGAAAGTAATTAATATTGCATTCCTTTTTATTATCAAATGGATATATAAATCCAACTAGTTGTTCTGGCGTGGGAGCTGTCATACTGAATTCTATATTTATTTCTTCCTCAGAAGTATCACAACTCTCTGTATTTGTGTTTTTTTGTTTGTGTTTAGTAAAATGTTATTATTACTCTCTACAACTAATTGCTTTTTTTGCGTTCTAGTTTTTACCCCACTTCTTCCTGTGCTCTCCCTATAAGTTTTTCTTTTGCCACCCCTACTCATTAAATTCCACCTTGAATAAGCATATCAATTTCTCAATAATTATCAAGTAATTATCCAATAAATTTTGTTCCTCTAACATTCAATTACAATAAAATTATCAATTCAATTAAATAATATCAATAATACAATTCAATAAAACTTTCAAATATTATTGGAAAATATGCCAATTTTCATCTAAGTGACCTCTTGCCTGCCGTTGGATCCAATGTTTATAATACACAAATTCACAGTATGTTTTATGGCAGTATGTGCCCCAGTTTAATAACTAACTTATTCTAAATAGCAATCATATGTTTATAAACTTTTTTTTTCTTATTACACAGGTATTAATTACATTTATTTTTTATATAATTTGTGAGCTAAGTAAATTAACATAATATTGAAATAACCTAAGTCCGAAATTTTAATTATTGAAATTAAATTTATTAAACTAAATAATTAAGGGAATTGGTTGCGGCACCATATAGGTAAATTATGAGATGATGGAGAGAAATCTGCACCTGTGCACCTTTTTTTTATTAATTCAATTCTAATTAGTTTAGGTAACGTTATTCCATCCTTTTAATCTCACTATTACCCATCAGAGCATAATAGGCTGATTTATTTTTTATTTTTGTTATCTATTAAATTATAAGTGTGATCGTTTATGATCTTCTAGGTAAATTTTTTATAGGTTAGAAGTATAAAATGTTTTTATCAATATCTTAATTATTTATTCATTAAAGCGTTGTGTCTTTTACGTGAAAATTTACCCTATGAAGAAGAAAAGAAACCCTATTTGCTCCAATTTCAATTATATTCATAATAAAACAAACATACTGCCAAGTAAAATATCATAACACAATTAACATTTATATACAGGTTTTATTTACAAAGCAATGACAATATAAAATAACGAAAAAAGAAGTATTTACAAAATGATATTCCCAGTTCTCTAATATTTGCATTAATTTGATCTTGATATTCATACATTATTCCGTCCATTTACAGATCCTTCATATCAATCATACATATATTAAATATATTATAACCCAAAATCATACTAATTTATGTGTTTTTTTTTTATTTCGACCCTATGGCTGGCAAGAGGCAGTGCATTAATAATTTGAGACAATAATTCAGGCAAAGTGAAGAAAAATTTTTAAGATACCTTGTATTAGGAGGAAGGCGTTTTGAAGGATGCATACAGAGGTTTTAGGATACTCCGACTATTTCCGACGCATAAGGACCGCTCCTTGTCGATTCCATACCATCACTATCGGAAGGGCACACTCTTTATGTACGGGATGCTCCACCGGGATTTTTTTGTCATCTTCTATCCATCTCCAGAGTCGACTAGGCGGCACGACAAATTTTCTTAGGACTTCACTGGAGTGATCTCTAACAGCTTCTGATCTCTCACCAGATTTTTTCTTTCCAGTCCTGATCTGCCTCATTTTAATTTTTTTTTTAATTATAATTTTCGGGTCATTTTCCCTCCTCTTTTTTTTACTGCGGCGAATCCTCTTTTTTTTCACCCCCTTTGCCAGAAGATCATTGGCTGGGGTTCCTCTTGTATGGTCCTTCAGTTGTGTCTCATTTCACATCGTGGGAGACTTTTTGAAATTGCTTTCCCCATAAATTTGCCTGTCTCTTTTTTTGTTCTTACCAGCCATAAATGTTTGTAGGATTTATAATAGATCATAAAATCATGTGTGGTCTTTTTATTGTCCTTTTTTATCTCTCTTGCTAGAGCCATTTCGCTCCATCATCTTTCCCCCTATCGCAAAAAAAATGTTGATTTCAGTCAACATTTTGGTGGTTGTGAAATGCAAGAACCTTCTAGAACAGTTCATCCTTTATGGAGTAATAGTTCATTATTTGTTCAGATTCACCTTCAAACCTCAACCTTTCACTTTGCCTGGAAAAATTTTTTTAGAGCAAAAGAAACCTTTTATATTTACCAAAATATATATAAACTTGTCTCCGAATTTGGAATAATCTTTTCATCTCTACATACCAAAAGAAATTATAAGAATATTGGCATATTTTCCCTTTTCATATATTACATAAATTACATATATTATATCGTACATACTTAATGACATATTCATTCAAAATCTTGGTTTACTATACTATATAATAAGAAAGAGAACATAAAAATAAATGTCTGGGATAATCAATATTAAATTCCATATATTTACAAAAATAGAAAGAAATGTTACATTACAAGACAGATTCTGAATATATATTTTATGCCATTGTGTATTAATGATCACTTGGTGTCAGAAATACATATTTCTTAACTTTTCCTTTAAATTACACAGTGAGCCATCATTTCATTGGAAATGTATGAATATTTCCAATGAGATTTAAATGGGTGCATACTGATTGTATCATTAACCCTATTCCGAAAGAATCGAATCGCGATTTCCAACTCTCCTAAAATTCATAATATTCTCACGCTTGCTCCTCGCGCTCCGGAGCGGGTGAAAAACTCTATTCTCTAATCATCCCTACTTGTATCTGCCTACGGCCTGGGAATGGGTTTGCTCTGCATCCTTCACCCCCGCGAGAAATCGGGGAAATCCTGTGTCCCCCTGAAGGTCAGAGTCAGGAAACCGGATTTTTTTTTCTTTTTTTTAGAAAGCGGTAAACAATATGGCGGCCCCCATGTAAGTGATTTTGCGCGTGTACGATGAGGAATCGTGTGTACGTTTTTGTTGGAAATCAAGGGGTAAGTATGGTTTTATTTATCAAATCTCTAGTAATCAAATCTAAGCTGAGATGTATTTCGAGAGAAATTCTTATCCAAATATGGTAATTATATCTTTTCGCGATGTAATATGTATATGAAATTCTGCATGTCTTTACTATTGTCAGCACTGAACACTTCTCGTTTTTAAAGTTATTATTTATTTATATATCTCCTTTAGAATGTGTAATCATATTCCATTATTGTTCTTCCTCTTCTCATTATTATTTAATTGAATGTATAATACCAAAAGAGTGCTAAGTGTCCCCCAAAAAAATCCATGCATGTGAATTCCGACCAGCGGAATTAATTTTTTTTCTGGGACCCCCAATCACCCACTTTATACAATTTTATAATAAAAAAATTGATGTAAAAAAAAAATATACAACCCTTGGCAAAAAGTTTCCGATCATTACATCAACACTACTATCTTTTGTAAGAAAAGATTATTTATTCTCACTGCATAAAAATGAAACGACTATTAGCGATAATACATTTGTGTTACATATAATAAACAACAATATGCAATAAAGAAAAATCACCATTCAGCAATTTATAAACAGAAAAATTGTGATTGAAATGTAGGCACCAAAGAAAAAATTATCCGATCATGCTTTGATTTGGAAAAAAATAACCGATCACTGTAATTATATATTTCGTAAATCCACCTTTATTTCGGATGACAGTCGAAATTGTTAGTGAACTGGACTCATTAAGATTTTTACACTCATTGGGAATAACTTCACCCTAGCATTCTCTTATAGCTTTACGTAAGTTCTATGGCATTTGTAATTCATCGAAAGTTGATTTTTCTTTTTAGTATATTTCACATATTTTCGATGGGATTAAGATCCGGACTATTGGGCGGTCACGTCATGGTTTGAATTGGTATTTTACCTACATTTTGTAGAAATTTCTTCATTGATTTGGTGCGTTGGGGAGCTAATTGTCATCTTGAAATAAGAAGTCACTTTGATTTCCGAACTATTGATCGATGCTGGGAATCAAAAAATCCACTAAAATGTCAATGTAAACTTCAAAACTTACTGTACGTAACACAATACACAACTTGCCGACGCCTTGTGATGTAATATAACTCCAAACTGCAAATGCAGGTGAAAATTTTGTTTTCGTATTGATACACTTATCATTGAACTTTTCACCAACTCTCCTCCAAACAAATGTTCCACAGTCATCACTTTTACCGATAGATATGCGAAATTCATTGCTAAAAATAACTTTATTTCATTTATCAAATGGCTAGTGCACATGTTTTTTACACCATTGCTGGCGCTCTTTTCTATGCTTCTTTATCATGTAAGATTTTGTTTTAATTTTACAAGATTTAAATCTTGCTACATTTAGATGATTACGTACTGCGGTCACATGCCTTTACGTTATACTTAGACCATTCGGAATCAAGTTGTTTTTGAGGTTGCTTGCCGCTTTCTTTTCGATATTTTCACAAGTTTTCTTTTCCTTCCTAGGTATTGACATTCGTGGTCGTCCACTTCGAGGTAAATTTTCCACGCTATTAATCAACTGATATGTTTTCCAAATATCGCATACTGAACTTTGAGCACAATTTCATAAATCAGCCACTTTCCACTGTGAATTTACTTCTTCTAATAATTAAATCATGCGGATTTTTAAATCGCGAGATAGGTTTTTCACACGACTCATTTTCCAGCACTTCAGAGCTGCTTTTGATCTCGTAACTGGAAGATTTCTTCTTTTAAATAGGATTCATATATCGTACGCATGCGCAGGCACTCTAATCTGTCTTCAATATGCAAATTTCAATCTTTTTTCCTCAGTGATCGATTACTATTTTCCAACTTCGAGCTTGATCAGATATTTTTTTCTCACGAGGAAACATTTTTGCCTCCATTATAATTATAAATTATATGATTGCAATATTGAATTAACTTTTTATTTATATTTTAACATCCTTTCTTTTATTTGGCATATTGCAAAGCGTTCCTATGCTCTTGAATCGCGAAGTATACGCTTCGAAATACAAAACTCATAAACTTGATAACAGTGATCAGAAACTTTTTGCCAAGGGTTGTATATATATAGAACGAGAAAAAAATACTGAAATTCATTCATTATTATGAAATCATTATTATTATGCCATTGTATTCATTAACAATATTTTACATTATTTTATTAAATAAAGTGAACTTCAGGGAAAATAGTATTCCCCTTGTAATGACAGTGTTTAGAATCAATGCTTGGTGCTTAACAAAGGTTTTTAGAATAAAAATGAATTTAAAATAATAATTATTTTTAATGTACTGTACTATTTTTCTCTGTGTATATCATTCTATCCTTATGTTTTTGTTAAAAAATACCTTCTTTAATTAGATTTATAAATCCATTTTTATCCGTTTTCTCCATACCCCTAATTCCTTAACTTATCTCGTGAGAATGAATCCCCAAAATGTATTGTATTGTTGCCTAGCGGTACAATGTGTGCGTGCTCGCTTATCGCTTAACGAGAAATGACATTCACTGTGTCGCTATTTCTTATCACACTGTTTGGGAAAAACTGCCTGCGTCACCTCATGGAACAAGCGTCACCTCCCCCCCTTCTGAACTTGGGGGCAGAGGTGGGTAGAGGGAAAATCGATTATTCTACAATCGACTACAATTCACTAGTCATATCTTGAATCGAATGCTACCCAAAACAAACCGTTGTCCTGGCGACGGTATGATTGTTGACGCTTTGCTTGCTGTGACATCTCTGTTATCCTAATTTAATGTGGTGTTTACATTAATTTATGAGAGCATTGTGCGCAGAAAAAAAAAACATTTTGCCTTCTCGAAAGGTATTTATATATATATATGCGCTTATATATGTGAGTTTGAATGTGTACCCTGAATCAAAATCTCGATTATAGGTGAATTATAGAAATACCTGTTAAATATACATATGTATTTTTTTTGATATTATGTATGATTTTATATTTATTTCAATTTTATTTATATCTACCTATATTTTGATACAAACGATTGTTTCATGCCTTCATACGTTCATAAATTACAAGAATGTGAGGATTTCTTTTTTTATTATTATTTTTTTTATCAAAATCTTATAACTGTGCCCGTGACACAGTGCTTCGACCCTTTTTTTTTTTTTTTTTTTTTTTTTTTCAAATCTGTAGTCAATTTCCCATAAAATTCGGGTGATAGAAAAATAAACTATTTGTGCAAAGGTGTTTAAAATTACAAATCCTAGATTATTTATTTATTTAATTATGTCTTTATTTATTTTATTTTATAGGTAGATGTAACCGTAATGATGTTGAAATTCCCCCAAGAGATGTCATCTTCTGTCTTCCATGCCTCTTAAAATCTACCGTTTTCTCACTTTATTATTATTGTATATTTGTTATACTGTATCCTATACTTGTATGTCTTTTATATGCATTTTTATTTTTCTTCTTACAGGGAAGTTATAATGTAGATTTAGTGAAATAGAAAAAAAAAACTGAGAGAACTTCTCCGTTATCTCATTTATCCTCTATCAATTAATTTATATATATTGCTTACTAACTGAATTATTTGATTTTCAGCCATCCCTTTGAATCTCCCTTTTATTTAATTTCGTTGTTCAATCTTTTTTCAGTGGGGCTTAACAAGGCTTTATCTTTGAAGTGATGTAATGCGCCACTCTGAAGATATTATATTTATTTGTCGAATTCTGATGAAAGTCCAAGTGTTGCCTTGGTGAGAAAACCTTTATTTACTTAAAAGTGTGTGTATCTATTTTTTTTAATTGTTTTGCCTTCCGTGTTTAATTAATGACAACCTGCCTTATCGATGCTACTATGTATTTATTTATGTGTATTTATTGTGCTCCGTTAAACTGTTTTTGCAATAAGGATTTATATATTTATTTATTCGTTTATTAATCCTATATATATATATATATATATTTTAATTTCTTATTTTGTTTATAAATAAATTAAATACAAACTTATTTTTTATTTATTTATTTATTTATTTATTTTTTTATGGAGCATTTTGATACCTGCTACTTTATTTATTTATGTGTTTATATTTTCTTCTCTTCGGGTGTGTCTTTGCACTTTACCTCATATTGTAACCCTGAGGTAAACGACGCACTCATCTTGCTATCCCTGTCCTTACTTACATTTTTTTTTTAATTTGTTGTATATTTAAAGGCAAGTTGTCCTAAATGTTTTTGAATTAATTTCTATACATGTTTTATCTTCTCCATATGTAAATCTGTTTAGACACTTTTTTTTTTTTACCAATTAATTTATACATGAATTGCGAGTTCAAACCCGTTTATTTTATGTCTAGTAATTGCATGGGGGGTTAGCATTTTTGTAAACAGAGGGGGGGGGGGTAAAACTCCTGTCTAGTGCTTTTTTTTTTTCAATTTTCTTCTTCATCCTCTGAACTTTGATCAGCTAACTGATCTTCTGAGTTTATGTCTGGTGTAGCCAATTTGGGTGCATATAAGAGATCTATGTTCCTCCTTATCGGACGGGAATATTTACCTGAGAGATCCTCCAATACGTAATTATTGTTGCGTACCTTTTTAATTACTTTAAAGGGTCCCTCAAATTTGTTGGACAGAGCAACCGGATTTATGGCTTTTAAATAGACTATCTGTCCCACATTTAGAGTATTAACGTTTTGCAAATTTTCCTCCTTTGCATACTCGTCTTGCATTCTCGCCTGATTTGCCAAAGCTTGTAATTTAATTTCTTTAATGTGATCCAATCTTTGTTTGACATATTTTTTTGTGACGATCTCCGCTGTTGGCATATGTGCTGTGAATGGAGTTCTGAGTTTTCTTGCGAAGAAAATGAGAGCAGGAGCGAAGCCTAAAGCTCTATGAATTGCATTGTTGTACTGTAATTTAAAAAAGTCCAATCTGATATCCCATTCCGTTGTCTTTTTTGACATAGCGATTAAGGAACTTTTTAATATGCGATTTATTGTCTCCGCTATTGAATTCGCTTTCGCACGGTACACGCTCGTGAAATGTAAGTCTATATTCAATGATTGCGCATACTCTTTTACCAGTTGACTTCGAAAGTATTTAGCGTTATCAAAATAGATAACCTTCGCCAATCCGAAAGTACTGAAGTATTTATTCAGTGCTCCTAAAATAGTTTGTGCTTCTACGTTCCGTAGAGCGACTGCCTCTAAAAATCTCGAGGTTGCATCTGTGATAGTTAGGATAAATTTGTTTTTGCGTACCGAAAACGTGAGTGGCCCACAGACATCAACATGCAGCGTGCTCCCCACCTCGTAATCTTTAATTATTCTTTGTACTGGCATTTTTATAGTTTTGTGAGGTTTAGCTGTTTGGCATGCCGTGCAATTAGCACAAAAAGTTTTTATGTCTTTGTACATTCCATGCCAGAATATTCTAGTTTTGATAGCCGCATAAGTTTTAGTGAATCCGAAGTGCGGTGTATGCGCATCTTCCATTATCGCTATCTTAAGTGAGTCTGGAGCAATTAATAACTCCGTTTTATCTTTTCCTGGTTTTAGGATTAACATTTTATCTTTATTCAATACATATCGTTTTGTATTTCTGTTATGTTGTCCTTTATCTATTTTATCTATAATTTTCTTTAATTTTTCATCTGCGTACTGTTCAGCTTTGATGTTTTCATCAGATAAGTCTGTGTTTACTTTAAATAAATTGTTACGCAGATTTGTGTCTGTTTCGATTGTGTTTAATAATCGGGAGCAAAAATCGGCAGGGTTGAGTTTACCCTCTATAAATTCAAATTCAAAATTATATTCTGACAAATTCGCCATCCATCTTTTTACAATATCTGATTGATTTTCCAGGTGCAGATGTTGTGTAATAGGCTTCGAAACCGTTAGAATTTTGAATTGTCTACCCCATAAAATATGCTTGAAATGATTTACTGATTCGTGTATAGCCAGTAACTCAAATTTTATGCTAGGATAGCTTTTCTCTGGTTCCTTTAGTTTTCGAGCAAAAAATTCAATCGGCAATAAAAATCCGTCTTTCTCTTGTGCTAAAATTGAAGATATTGCCACTTTCGAGGCATCACAGATCAAGAGAAACTCCTTGTTAAAATCAGGAGGTCTAAGTGTAGGATTGTTTACTATCGCTTCTTGAATATTTTTAAACGCTTGTTCTTGTTCCTCGCCCCATTTAAATTTAATTTTCTCCTTTGTTAATTCTACTAGAGGATGTACAATCTCTGCATAGTTTCGGATTAATGTTCTAAAATAGTTAGCCAGCCCTAGTAGCGATTTGACCCCTTTTTTTGTTTTCGGACGAATCAGGTTCTTTATTTTATCAATGTTTTTTTTGCTGGGGAGTATCCCAATTGGTTCAGTTGGAAGCCCAGGAATTCTATATCTGTCTTGCATATTTGCATTTTAGATGGCTCAATTGTTAAGTTGTGATTTATTAAAGTTTGTAAAACTTGCTCCAATAACTGGAGCATTTCGTCGATGCTGTTACTTCCTATAACCACATCATCCATGAAAAATTGTACCTTTGTTTTATCGAAATATCCCAATACTTTTTCTATTAATTCCGCAAAATATGCGCTACTATTTTTAGTTCCGAATGCTAACCTTAAAGGGTTATACTTTCCATCCTCTGTAATAAACGCTAATTTCTGTCTATCTTCTGGTCTTAGCATAATTTGGAAGAAGGCGCTATGAAGGTCTAAAACCGTGTAAATTTTTTTTCCACTTATAAGATACAAAATCTCTTTGATATCAGGTATGGGATAGCTGTATGTTTGTAATATTTGATTTAATAATCTGTAGTCTATTGCCATTCTGTATTTCGCTTCTTTTCCCTTATCTTTTATATTTTGTTTTTTTTTACAAAGATAACGGGGAAGGCGTAATGCGAATTTGACCTTTCTATAATTTTTGCTTTTAATAAATCTTGTATTTCTTTCTTTGCATACTGCCTAACAGTTTGGGGAATTTTATAGGGTTTAGTTTGAATGGGGTACTCATGATTTAAATTAAAACTGGGACTAACTAAATTCGTTTGTCCTAGTGTTGCATAAGATTTAGAAAATGGATGTGCCTTCGCTAGTAGTAGTGTTTTTATTTTTTCTTGTAACTCTTCCGACAAATGTGCGACGTCAAAATCATTCACGCTTAATTCTGCCTCTCTTAATTTTCTGACTTCCTCAATATTCAAATTATTAATTTCATATATTTTGCCTTTCTCGATATTGTCTGATGTTGTGTCTTGTTTGTATTGTATATTGTTATTTATTTTTCCTATATTCATTCCTTTATCTAATTTTATTCTTTTTCCGGTGTTATTTGTTATGATAATGTTTATTTTATTGTTTTTTTGTACCTCATGTATGGAGGTTTCAAATTCAAATTCGGAAGTATGTTTGAGTTTTTCTAATAATATTACTTCCTGTTCTTTGATAGCTTCATCACATTGTAAATTTACAATTCTTTTGGAGTGTGCATTTATAAAAATATTCGCGACCGTTTTTGCATACATATTTCTTTTTTTGATAGATTTTGACTGTATTTCGCTATCCTCGTTATTATTGTTCTCTCCTTGAGATTTTGGAGTGTTGTTTTCTGAACTTAAAGTCAAATTGTTAACCTGCAACGTGGGATCTTCTTCTGGCACGTTTAATTTAATTTTTATGTGTTTGAAATTTAAAGTTTTATTTTTAAAATCCAAAACCATGTTGTTACCCCTTAGATAATCGTAACCTAGAAGTATTTGGTATCTCCTACCAAAGTCTTTATTAGTAACATAAAATGTCCCAGTGGTATAAGTACCCTGTAATCTAAAAGCTAGTTTAATACATTGTTTGAAATAAATTTTGGAATTTGTTAATGTTTGAATTTGTATTTGGTTGCCTAAGTATTTAAACTTAATATTTTCTTCTTTTAATTTGTCGAAAATGATTGGTGACATTAAAGATACAGCTGCTCCACTGTCACACAAAGCTTTAACTTTTATATTTTTTATTTCTAAATTTATCATGGGTAGGACCTCTTCCGTAACATTTGTAACGCTCGCAATTATTCCATTTTCCCAAAAGTACCCGTTATTTCGAGACTCACACGGGTTATTGGACCAGTGTTCATTATTCGTGAGTCTCTCATTTAGTTTTCCGGGTCCTGTCTTTTTCCTTGTCCTCTTCTGTATGAACTTTTTTTTCCATTTCCCTTATGCTTGTTATCCCTGTTACCTGCATTTGAGTTTTCCTGTCGTTCATAATTTTCCTTGTGGTTATTTCTCACATCGTTGTGGTAACCTCCCCTTCCACGACCTCGTGGATGTTGTATATACCCCTGTGTATTGTAATAATACGGATGTGGATGTTGAGTAAACATAGGAGGAGGAGGGGCATAAAAGTAAGGGGCATCATAATTAGGATCATAGTTATAAAATTCATTATTCTTTGCATTCGGTTGATAATATCTCGTTCGAAAACCTTCCTGTTGTTTAAAATTGCCTCCGTAAGGTCTTGTTTGTGGATTATTAAATCCGTTATTATTTTGATATATGTTTTCTCTATAGCCCGAATTGATCTTTTTATGTTTGTCTTTGTACCAACAATCTTGCGTATCGTGAGTATCCTTTTTACAAAATTCGCAGTATTTATTAACTTTCTCTGTTCTTTCCTCTACCCTTAATTTTAAGTTATTGATTTCCGTTACTAGAGTTCTTATTTGCTCTGTACTTTCCGAGCTTAATTTATCTAGCTTGTGTAAAATGTCTGCTTCTCGGGAGGCAGAGAATGTATTTATTTCCTGCATATTCGTTTGTGCGTACGCTTCCTCCAGTTTTAAAGCTACTTTACAAGCTTCATCGAAGGTTTCTGGCGTATTTTTTCTTACTTCTAGACTTATGTCTGCTCTTATCGCATCTAAAAATCTAGCTAATTTCATCTGATCTAAAAATTTGGAATTATTTTGTTCATTTAGACCCTGACCACTCTTCTTTATGTATAAATTCGCTGTAGCGTTGAATTCTGTGATGAAATCAGATATACTTTGATCTGGTTTTTGCTTCAAACTGAAGAATAAATTTTGAGCACTACTAAAATTACATTTTACCGAAAATAGTTCCCTTAATTTATCCTTAATTTTTTTTAAGTCAGTTTCCAAAAACACCGATTCGTCCTGCATAAGTCTTTCTCTCGCCGGTCCCGTAATTTTGGCTTTTAAGATTGTTAATTTATGAGCATTGTTATATGCAGTTTGATCTATTAGATTATCAAACTGGAGTAGAAAGTAATTAATATTGCATTCCTTTTTATTATCAAATGGATATATAAATCCAACTAGTTGTTCTGGCGTGGGAGCTGTCATACTGAATTCTATATTTATTTCTTCCTCAGAAGTATCACAACTCTCTGTATTTGTGTTTTTTTTATTTGTGTTTAGTAAAATGTTATTATTACTCTCTACAACTAATTGTTTTTTTTGCGTTCTAGTTTTTACCCCACTTCTTCCTGTGCTCTCCCTATAAGTTTTTCTTTTGCCACCCCTACTCATTAAATTCCACCTTGAATAAGCATATAAATTTCTCAATAATTATCAAGTAATTATCCAATAAATTTTGTTCCCCTAACATTCAATTACAATAAAATTATCAATTCAATTAAATAATATCAATAATACAATTCAATAAAACTTTCAAATATTATTGGAAAATATGCCAATTTTCATCTAAGTGACCTCTTGCCTGCCGTTGGATCCAATGTTTATAATACACAAATTCACAGTATGTTTTATGGCAGTATGTGCCCCAGTTTAATAACTAACTTATTCTAAATAGCAATCATATGTTTATAAACTTTTTTTTTCTTATTACACAGGTATTAATTACATTTATTTTTTATATAATTTGTGAGCTAAGTAAATTAACATAATATTGAAATAACCTAAGTCCGAAATTTTAATTATTGAAATTAAATTTATTAAACTAAATAATTAAGGGAATTGGTTGCGGCACCATATAGGTAAATTATGAGATGATGTAGAGAAATCTGCACCTGTGCACCTTTTTTTTATTAATTCAATTCTAATTAGTTTAGGTAACGTTATTCCATCCTTTTAATCTCACTATTACCCATCAGAGCATAATAGGCTGATTTATTTTTTATTTTTGTTATCTATTAAATTATAAGTGTGATCGTTTATGATCTTCTAGGTAAATTTTTTATAGGTTAGAAGTATAAAATGTTTTTATCAATATCTTAATTATTTATTCATTAAAGCGTTGTGTCTTTTACGTGAAAATTTACCCTATGAAGAAGAAAAGAAACCCTATTTGCTCCAATTTCAATTATATTCATAATAAAACAAACATACTGCCAAGTAAAATATCATAACACAATTAACATTTATATACAGGTTTTATTTACAAAGCAATGACAATATAAAATAACGAAAAAAGAAGTATTTACAAAATGATATTCCCAGTTCTCTAATATTTGCATTAATTTGATCTTGATATTCATACATTACTCCGTCCATTTACAGATCCTTCATATCAATCATACATATATTAAATATATTATAACCCAAAATCATACTAATTTATGTGTTTTTTTTTTTATTTCGACCCTATGGCTGGCAAGAGGCAGTGCATTAATAATTTGAGACAATAATTCAGGCAAAGTGAAGAAAAATTTTCAAGATACCTTGTATTAGGAGGAAGGCGTTTTGAAGGATGCATACAGAGGTTTTAGGATACTCCGACTATTTCCGACGCATGAGGACCGCTCCTTGTCGATTCCATACCATCACTATCGGAAGGGCACACTCTTTATGTACGGGATGCTCCACCGGGATTTTTTTGTCATCTTCTATCCATCTCCAGAGTCGACTAGGCGGCACGACAAATTTTCTTAGGACTTCACTGGAGTGATCTCTAACAGCTTCTGATCTCTCACCAGATTTTTTTTTTCCAGTCCTGATCTGCCTCATTTTAATTTTTTTTTTAATTATAATTTTCGGGTCATTTTCCCTCCTCTTTTTTTTACTGCGGCGAATCCTCTTTTTATTCACCCCCTTTGCCAGAAGATCATTGGCTGGGGTTCCTCTTGTATGGTCCTTCAGTTGTGTCTCATTTCACATCGTGGGAGACTTTTTGAAATTGCTTTCCCCATAAATTTGCCTGTCTCTTTTTTTGTTCTTACCAGCCATAAATGTTTGTAGGATTTATAATAGATCATAAAATCATGTGTGGTCTTTTTATTGTCCTTTTTTATCTCTCTTGCTAGAGCCATTTCGCTCCATCACATAATATGAAATTTTGAGAACAAATACCACAAAGGAAATTTCTTATTTCTAATTTTTTTAAATTAATGCTTTGAGAATTCCATACCTATTTAATAATATACATACATATTATTTATCGATTTTAATTCTGTAATAATGTTCCTATAGATATATTAGATATTCAAATATAATAAATTTAAATATCTCGCGATTTTTTTTACTTACACTTTTACGTTTTAAACAGTTTACTGATCAATCAATTCATACAAAACGCCATGGTATTTTTTCCTTTTTCTTTTTTTCTTTGCATACTGCACACACAAGTTATAAGCAGTTTCCGCAAACAGTGTTGGTTTTTTTGTCTTAGCATTGCTTTATGTGACAACATTTTTCATTTGTTTGACATTTCGATGCTGGTGCGTGGACGGATATCTTCACGTAATTTTGCAATGCTTTTATTTATAATTTTAGGAAGAAGATTTTTCTATTTATATAAGAATCTGTGGTATCTTTAAAAACTACTGAAACATTTACGAACATTAGATCTTGAATCAAATTTTGCATAAGTCAGAAGATATTGGACACTGCGGTTCTACCGTTCATATAGTTCGATGTTCCAAATAGCTTCGAAGAGTGATTTGTTTTGTGTCTTTCTCACTTTTTAGAATTATTTCTAAAAAGTGAATTCTTTTATTTTTAATTTTCTGCAAAATACTTACAATTTATTTGTGTTTCTTAATTTTTCTTACAACATTTATTTGCTACTTTCATTCAGCTTGCTACTTCATTTATTGGATTTGAACAATGCAATTTTATTGCCATTTTTAAGAAAAATTGTTTCGTCATTTATGTCAAGATTGTCAGCATCATCAGATGATGACAATATTAACTTCGTAGCTAAATTTCTTCACTAAAGTCTTTTAAAGACAATTTACGTTATAATTTTAAAATTTTCTCATTCAAGAAACCTTCGTAGTGATGACATTACTATAAATGTGCGAAAGTCAAATACCACAAACAATTTTTTTCCTCCATGTGGTTTATGAGAGGCAAAGTATTCTTTTTAGTTATTTTCTAAGGTATAACATAAAAAGCAATTATTTACATCATCCTTACAGTAGTTTGAAAAACCATAATAACTCACACATATACCTTCCAAATACATAACAGATATGTTATCATGACCCACTCCCCCCCCCCCCCTTGCGCCTGTACATACGCACATTCCTTTCCCTCTTTTGTAAAAAGTAAGCGTGGAACATATCCATGTACTGTTCTTATTTTATTGAAAAATCCTTGTTGAAATCCTTGTTGAAATAAATGAAAAATGCGATTATTTTATTTGGGTCAGCGATGACCCAGCATGTTAGTTCTAGGTATAAAGATTTGTATATAAAGAAGTTTTCAACCGATCTCAACTAAATTCATGCTAAGGCATTATACTAAGTATTTAGGAAAAGTCAATCAGTTTCAAAGTTTTACTTTGAAAAGCAACAGTGATACGAGCGAAAAACCACGTCTTGGGTCACGGATGACCCGCCTCGGTAATTCTAGTGTAAAAGTTTGCTCTTAACCCTTTCATTCCGATGGTAAAATACGTTCTAAAAAATCCGTAGTTCAAAGAATCTGAATTTACACCAGAAAAGTTCGATGATAGATTTATCTTTATTTAATTATGGAATTTTCGCTATTACATAAAACAAGTATTTCTATTTTAATTTTCTGGTATGAATTCGAAATATCCGAATTAAATATAGAAATAAAATAAATAATGCCATGATGCCATTTGGACTCACTGGGAATGAAAGGGTTAAACACATTCAATTGACAGTCTTTTGTTATTTAGGAGCTATATAATGTGCCGTATTAGTTGATTTATTTAAATAAATTTGGAATTATTTCAAAATATGTTGTCAAAATGGGCATTTGATCCGAATTTAGCTTAAGATGATTCTGTAAAACCAGTCTTTACGGAAAAATGAAATTAAATATTTTAAAAGAGGACAAATAAAGTTGTTAAAATGGGTTTATCGGTAATTAAATTTATTTCTTGTTGTTGAAATGAGCACTTTTCGAAATCTACCTCCGCCTATAGGCCAAGCCGACAGGGATTTTTTTACATACTTTATTTTGACATTATGGAAAACATTTATGATAATAAAGTTATTATGAGATGTCTGGGTCCATTATACAGGTGATTGGTAATAGGATTATTATTTTTTTTAATAAGATTTTGAATTTGATGCAATGCAGCCAGGAATTGTCTTATTAAGTACTCTATAAGAACCCTGTCAGCTTCAGAACATTAATTTTGGAATACTGTTCTTTTCTACAGCTTGCTTATAAAATATTCTTAAATATTGTGGAAAAATATTGGTAAAGATAGCTTCCAAGATATTCCACCACGATTTAATAGTACGTGGGACTTTCTGGGAAAAGCATTTTTGAATGGCTTTTCAATTATTAACAAGAAAGCAACATCAAAAGAATTATTATTATTATTATTATCCTTATTTGCAAAAACTAATTTTAAATTATAGAAAAATGAAACTAAACAAAGGCAATAGGGCAAAAGTAAATTATGATAAATCTTTAAATGTCAAATAATTTAAAAACTTTATTTTAATGCAAAGTATGAAGTAAATATTTTATCTCGTAAACTTTCTCTTAGATTTAGTTTATAAAAGCAGCAAAGATTATCCAAATTTCGATTTATCGAATGACTAATTAACTGAATGCGTTCCAGAATGCGAAATTAAAATTTCAAGATGAAAGGTGATGTGTATTTCATTCCAAAAGCTAGGGATGTCGTCAAGGACACTGATCTTGATAAAGTTCGGAGTAAGTTTCTTCTATCGGATGACACTCTCACTGGACCTGAACAGCATTACCGAACGCTGAATTTTTATCAGAAATGGCGAAGTTTGTAAAAGTCATCTTTAAGGTTTGATGACATTTATCATGAACTCATTCATGGATGGTTCGAATGTGATGTTCGTGACAACCAACTATTGACGGGCAATTAAATCATTTCTAGCTTTAAAAAAAGTTCAAAAACCTTCCGAATACATTGACGAAAAGGTAGTGATGAAGTTGGAAGATAAGCATCTACAAAATAAGATTTTATATGCCTCAAGACCGCCTTGACATGAGTGGAACACAAGAAAAAAAATGATTTTTTCAGTTGCTTTCTTTAAACTACATAAGAGAAACAGAAATAGAAATGAACTTCAAGGTGTTGTCTGAAGGAAGAAAAAATATTGAACTTGTTTCTTAAAAATTAGTCAGTCAGTATTGTACTTGTGAGTTTTTGCAGATTTCTTTAATATCTTTATTCTTTGACAACTTTTCTCCCTTTATTCTTGTGGAAAATATTAAAGTACAAAATGCATATTATATTTGAGATTATTATAGAAATTCATTGTTTTCATCATGCTCACACAACCCTTATATATGTGTTTCCAAAAATAATCGATTATCCAAAATATCGTTTATCCGAACAACGCAGGTCATCTATTAGTTTGAATAATGAACGTTCTAATGAATCATCATTAGACAGATTGTTTTAACGTGCGTTGCTCTTTAAGATGTAATGTGCGAAGTAAATGTTTTATTTATTTTGCTACCTTTTTTTTTATTTTTCAAAAGTCATCAATATACCAATTGTATTCAACTCCAATAATGGCCAGAAAAAGAAAAACATTCATGCAAGAAATTTTAAAAACTAAACAAAATGAATCTTAATAATTTAATAAACTGTGATTTTTCTTTTGCAAGTTAGATTCTACAATTCAACATGTTAAGACAAACATTGAATTTTTAAATGTTTCATAGATTAGCTTACTACAAGAAAAATATTAAATATTATAATCGATTATTTTTTGTTAAATTTTAAGTAGCTCAATTTGTTTTTAGTTGTGTACGCTATTATTTATTAAGTTCAATATTTACAGTATAAGTTGTAATCACTATGTTTAGATGTATTTATAGAATAAATAGAAATTTAAAATTATCAATTAAATTTTCAAGCTATAGCTATTTTTATTACATAAATCTTCGCTTACACACAAAACGTAAACACAAAAATCTGCTGATAAATAAAAAGACAGATTACTCTACAAAATTCATGATATCTAACTTGAAATATAAGTATACATTTGTGCTTTTAAAAGACAAATTTGTATTATAAAGGTAAAAAAAAGTATTTCTCTAAATAAATATTTAGAATTTTAACACTTTTATAAGGAAAATAATTTCAGCAATGATATTCAGTAATTGGTAAATTGTCAAAATCGGAGTATGTATATATAGTTTTGTTATTTATTATAGAAATTTGATAGTTAATATTATTTAACTTAATAAGCTCTCAGAACATTAAAAATGTGAAAAAATATACATAATTTAAATTGATTTATGTCTCTTTCTCTTGTTATTTCATTTTTATTTGCATTTGTATGGATATTAATGTTAACAATATGCTTACGGATAAAATATTACATTTTTTAATTAAGAAAAAGAGCACCATTTGTTTTTAAATGTGACTATGGAATAGCTAAATGCTAAATTTTGATAAAATATTCAAAAAATTTATTTATTGTATTTTTTCTGGTATAAAAAATTGGATATATTATTATTGTCATCAATACATTAAAAGTATATATATAATGCACTTCTTTCGAATACATTAAATACATACACCTTACAGCCAATCTATCTTTTAAAGCACTACTTTGTTCACAGTTCTAGTAAAATAAAATCTGTTCTAAGATTTACTCTATGTAAAATTTTCTACCAAAAACTGGATACTTTAACCCATTATCATTATCTTTAAGATAATGCTCTTTGTAAAGACTTTTATGGCATACAACCTTACAAAGTACTTCTATAGAAAAGTCGAAATGACTCACATCATCCTATAAAATCTCACCCAGAAAAAATACAGAACCCGTATAGGTGTTCCTAAAAAATATTGCGTGCTTTGAAAACAGTTTTATTGTTATGTTTGTTTAGGTTCTAAGTAATAGAACAACGCCTTTTTTTTTCTTTATTTACATTTCTAAAGCTTGTTTATAAATACATTTAGAAGTATCGATTTTTTATGATACAAAAAAAAAAATCGATGTGTGGTATGTCTGAAGATTACCTTCAATCGAGTAATTTACATTAATCTGTTTGAATTGCAGTTACATTTTGTATTTTCCGTCCTTTTATCAATAAATCATCTTAAAACTATTCAGATCTAGCAATCGCCAAACTTTTATTCTGTTTAATGCATATTAGCACTTCCTGAAAAATGCAGCACAGAAGCGCCACCGGTTGGTAGTATACACCAAATTATAACCAGCAATCACTTATGCCAAGTTATATTCCGAATTTTGATAAAAATTCGTGTATTAGCTTGTGAGATAAGCTAATGCAAAATCATATAAAAAAAAATCTGCGCCACAAGTTGGGTGATGTAAACCAAAATGTAATCAAGATCAATGTTTGATCACGTGTTAACTGAATCTGAAGTTTAAAGAAAATCCACATATTAGTATTTGAGGTACATTTGTCGTGTTTTCGCAAAAAAATTCAGAACAGCAGTGCTATCTGTAGATAGATTTAAGAGTAGATAGTAGATCGATTATAAAAGCCTAAATAACAGTTATATATATCAGGGACAAACTGAGTCTAAAGTATTAGAAAATTTCAAATATTACTTCTTGTGATAGAGCTTTTTCGATAATCACGAATAATACACCATGCCAGTGCGACCTACTGAGTGATTTGCACCAAAACGCAAACGGCCGCATGGTGTATCCATTATTAACTTACAATAACGTTTTCTGAAAATCCATGCACTAGTTCTTAATATATGGCTAATGTAGAAATTGTGAATAATGTAGCATAAAAGCGACGCGTGTCGAGGGATAAATACCAATAATCAATCAGATCTAGTTTATATCAAAGACATTTTGTGCATTTGTTCTTGAGATAGAATTGCGATAATCACAAGTAGATTATAGTGGCAGTGGCATCTATTGATCGAATTGCACCAAAACGAAATGAACACAATTTTAAATTAAGTACTAATTATATGTCACGTACTACTTCCATAAAATCAATGCATTAGTTCTTGACATGATATTATTGTTGATATTGGGATTAATGCAGCTTAGCAGCGCCACATTTTAAGCGATATACACCAAAAAACGAATCAGATCAAGTTTATATCGAGGTCTAACAGAATCTTAAGTTTGTGAAAATCCGTGCATTTGCTCTAGAGATAGAGCAACCACACATCCATACAGACGGACCAACAAACTTGCAGATTTACAGACTGACAAAATCACGGACAAATATTTTTAAACATTTTTTTTTGGTTCTCTTACTCCTAAAATGTGTAAATCTGCCGAAAACCGGAGTTTGAAAATTTTCACGATTCCAGTACTTTTTTCTTCTAAAGACAGAAGAAAGTAAAAAATATCATGTAAATTTTGTCTACGAGCAAACGTTAAAACTGTCTGGTTAAATAAATATGTCAGATGTCCATCATTTTATGGATATAAGAACATATATGAGGACCTCAGAAGCCAAGGGGTACAAGTGACATAATTTAGATTTAGAGTAAATTGAGTTCAAAGATAAGCATCAATTGTAATTGAATGAACTGAGATAAGAATCTTTTGCTTAATTCTTAATGTTCTTTGAATGCTTATTTCAATAGCTGTATAGAAAAACAGGCGGTTAAATTTTGTTTTAAATGTATAACTAAGCAATATTTATAAGCATTTGGCACTTGTACCCTTTGGCTTCCAAGCAGTAATGAAAACTGCTTGGAAGCCAAAGGGTACAAGTGCAGAATTAATATAAGAAATAAAAAAAAATTATGAAATAAAAAGATAAATTTATAAAAAATGAAGAAAAATGTTGATATAAATAAATGAATGGACAAAACTTTGTTTTAATAAAAGTTCTAAAAAGGAAAAATTATGATATAAAAAAATAAAGTTACGAAAAATTTAAGATCAATGTTGATACAAATGAATGGAACAACAAATTTATTCTAACACAAGATTTAAAATTTTATTATAAGTTTTGAAAATCTTGAAATTTTCTAACACTGTCTAACAAAGGTAAAAACGTGAATATATTTTCAGTTTGTCAGTCCTCCTGTTCGTCCGCACTGTAACTCTTGTAAATATACTCGAATTGCGCTGAATTTTTTGAAAATTATTCACGGTTATCCTAGCACGAATCCTATTTCAAATAAAGTTTATAGCACGATTAATTTATTTACAGGGACAGTCAATGTTTTTCGTTTCATTACGAAATATGGGGAAAAATCGTTTCAAATGAATATTAAAGTTTTTTACACCCTGTCAAATATCTTAAGATTTATATTCATCTAGGAAGTTCATTAAAATATGCATTCTGTAAAATATGTGGTGAAAAGAAAAGCTAATATTCATTTACAGGGCCACACACAAAAAAAAATCAATTACATAATGGGAAAGTGGAAATTGTTTGCAACGTATTTTATTTATATTAAAATTTTTATATATAATAAAATTGATATAGGCCCATGAGATTTAATATAAGTTATATCGTGCATAACATGAAGTTCACAGCATTTACGGGTACACACAAAAGATTTGAAATAGTACATTCTATACATAATTCTGTATATTATCGATATGGTTGATGGATGGATGAAATGCCTTCTTAATTATGTTATGCTCTTTTAAGTTTCAGTAAATTGATACATATTACATGGTATGTATTAATGCTATATTTGATATACACGGCTACACAAAAGATCTGGTAAAGGTTACTGAATATGAGTATAATTTACTTAAAAATTGTTTTTAAATAAGTTATGTATTTTTATGATGAATTTCCTTCAGTTTCTTCAGAAATGTTTGCCGAATACAGATAAAAGGATACACAGGGCAACACACAGAACTGGTAATTGGTCAGCTATGGATGATAATTTCTTGAAATATTATTTCAGTAGTCTTAAGAAAGTTTTACTTGGAACTAAATTTTAGCTAAATACTGGTGTATAATACAGGTTCTATGTAAACTCCAGTGATGAACAAAAGTATACAAGTATGTTTCCATCTATTAATACAAAATGCTGAAAGAGAAATTTCAAACTGTTATCCATTTTCTAACTAAATTAGTTTTTTCTATTATACAGTATATATATAACCGACAGATCAAACACAGGACTGTTCAAAAAGTATTAAAATACATACTTTTCTATGGACAGTAACACTTTATTACCTTAAATTGCGATTTTTTTAAAGACTTCAAGAAATCTTGGAAAGTGTTTCAGAATCTATGTTTAATGCTTGATTTTTCTCACTTGTTAACAGTTTGCATTTATTTAATGTAATATTTAATTTTCATATGATCTTGTTTTTGTACTAATCGACGTTTAAAAATGTTAAAATTCCTGCGGCGTATTCAGAGTCATGAACTAGCATTGCATGTCATTGGTCGCGCTTCAGCTATATAGACGTTAATGAATACACCTGCCCTTATACACATTGGCCTCCACACTTTTCACCGTTTCAGGAAAGAGGTTAAGTAACTGACTCCTAAAACTCAGTGCATGATTAAAAAACACTCATAACTCTTTACCTACAACAAATAGACTTATCTCCAGCTAGCCTGTGCATTTAACTCATTTTTTTTCAATTTTATCACTTATATCCCTTGGCTTCTGGGCTCCTCATATATAATATGAAATTCCATCACAGCTTAATACTAGGATGTGTGAGGGTAGATTACATTCTAACATGTGAAACGTATAGGTATCCAGGAATAAATGATTCTCAAAAGCTGTTCGCTTATTTGTGCACTTCACATACGGACAACGTATATGGTAAGTAGGGGAAAGTGCTAACATATGAATCACTTTTTATTGTTGTAGTTTTTTGATTATTTATAAATTCTCCTTTTTTTACCTAAAAATTACCAGTTATAGATCAATCTTCTCCCTATAAGATTCTGCGGTTAAGTTTGTTCAAAAAATAATACAGCTTGAGAAAAAAAATATGTGGTATGATCTTTACATGTTTTAGCGAAAGTAGTTATAATTTTGATATAGATCGGGTTTTTAATTTCGCAAATCGAGATATTTGGCATCCCAAAACAAAAAAAAAAAAAAAAAAATTCAATGAAAATCAAGATCTTAGGGTATAAACTGATACATTTTTCACGTAAAATAAATTTATTTGGCTAGAATTTTCAATCAGAAAAAAATTATTTTTTAATAATATCAAATAAAACTATTGCAAAAAAATCACAAAGGAAATTTCCTAGCTTAAGATAGCTAGCCTCAGATAGGTTTAACCCGTCAGTAGTCGCGTGTCGGTCTTTTCGCCGCCCGTATAACTTATCTTCTCTTAATTTATATCACATTACGAATACAACGCAGATCTACCATGTAGCTGACTTTGAAGCGTTCTCGACTACCATAGTGAAGTAACAGGACGCCTCTGTTTTACTTTCAGGTACATTTTTAGAAACAAAGTTGAAATCGGCGAAAAAGTCTACGTAAAAATTACCAATGTGAGCTCATTTTTACTCTTTCCAATTACTCCAGATCTCATGAATAAAATGCATAATTTAAGAAAACTGCAAATTTATGTCTTCTTTGTAATAATATTTTCGTATATTACATGTAAAATATTTCTTATTTTACATATTTGGTATACGGGGGCCCAGCGGCGAAAAGACCGAGCGCGACTAATGACGTTGTAAAAAAAGTCGCGACTACTCGCGGGTTAAAAAAATATTCAAATGAATAGGCATGAAAAAAATAAAAGTAAACAGAAGAAAAAATAGTAATTGACATAAAAGTAAAAAAAAAGTACAAAAAAATAGACAAACTACAGTTCAAGATATGGAGTGCATAGAAATATGTAAGTTTTCCTTTCCTCAGAATCTTCGTGTTACCACCTAGTACATCGGGTTTATTTGGCAAACTTTTCTCACATGTTCGAGAAAATTCTGCGATTTTCTAATGCTATTCTGGAATCCCCTAGAAAGAAAATGAAACAGAATTTTAACACATCTCCATTCCTATTAGCGGGCAGCGTTTTGTCTTAAGTAAACTGCAAGATTTTTTTTTTCGAATTTGATGATAGCTCGCTAAATGTTTCGATCAAATTAGTCGCCAAAAGTTATGCCAAATTAGTGATGATTCTTATGTTACACCAAAATCCCACAGACATCCTCTGTAATCCAATAGGTTTTATATGCTTATAAATAGTTAACTAATTGAGATATTTTAATGCTACAAAAACTAATTTCAGCTCACGCAGCGATTCCTAAACTTTTAAACTTGCGGAGCTCTTTTTGGGAAGAATTTCTGAGGCGGAGCCCCTGAACCCAACGATAATCTATGTTATACAAATTAATATTTTTTATGCTTATGGAGCAGAGAAAAATCATCTGAATAAAAATAGAGGGAAGTAATTTCCAACACTAGATTAAGATTTTCACTTTGGCCCTTTCCTGCTACAAAAATACGGATTTCATAGTAGAAATTTTAAAAATAAAATTTTCTTTTATATAACCCTTTGACAGTTTTATTTAATATTGGATATTACTGGATACTGTTTTTGGATACAATAAAATAAAAATAAGGATTAAAATATCTGATTTGTATAATCGAGATATTTCTTTCAAATACAACAAAATATATAGTTAAAATTTTGTGATTTATGAAAACTTTTAGTAACGAAAAAAACATATATATATATATATATATATATATATATATTTATTTATTTATTTATTTATTTATTTATTTTTACCTGAGCGATGTTTAAGTAGCATTTTTTTAGGGTTAATGACATCCATTTTTAAAATAAGAAATATTCTTTTGGGTTTTACAGTAAGAACTCGGAATTAAAGAGGGAAATGGTAACCATGTTTGTATTATCCATTGCATTATCGCTTACGTAAAACTATTATTATTTATGGCGAAAACCACGCATAGAGAGAGAAATAAAATTCATTTGTACAGTTTTCGTTTGCAGAGAGATATATGTGTATAATTCCAGTAGGCAATTCGCGAAAGAAGACGGAAATGCATAGCTCCATTACCCATGATTAATTCTGTAACACGTTTTTTCTATTTCCGCCTATCAGTAATAGAACCTAGCGATTATAGAATATTTTTTCGTTCTATTGAAAAATTTCTAGTACGTCTAAACATGCAACGAAAATAAATCGAATCTCAGCTTAGAAGTAGGACACACATTATAAGTAGGTCACCTTTTTTGGTGTTTAACGGGGCGCTGCAAAATCTATAAGCTGTATTGTTAAATGCAGCATTGTTAACCGCTTGGGATCGAAGATACGTATACCTGTCGCAAAAAGGTTTAAAAATCCTTGTTTATCTCGATCAGTAAAATTTGCTTTTTTTCTGTGGCTTCCGGTAATAACCAGGAAAGGCACATTTTTGAAAAAAAAATGAGATAATTTGGAAAATGTAGCTATAAAAAAGTACTTTCATCTACCGTAGAACTGAAAAATGAAAATCGAATACTTCCCGTCAAAGGGGGACTATAAATTTTCATTTAAAAACTAAAAGAACAGTAATAATCGGATAAGTGCATAAAGTAACGGTAATAACCAGATAAGATTCCTATTTATTTATTTAAATCGTTTGTAATTCTGTGGCTTCCGGGAGTAACCAGGTAAGACACATTTTTAATATTTTGAGTAATTAAAGTTTAAAGTTTGCAAAAATGTCTTTTTATCATTACTTTTATAAAATAGCATTGAGAACCTCTGAGCTAACGAATATAGCTATATTGAACTATTTATATTATTTTTAATTTCATACACTAACTATTTACAAAATCCGTAACAAAATATAAATTAAATAGGTAATACACAGAATAAAGGAGTTCCTAATATCGCTGTACACCGACATTTGGAAATCCTTGGTAGTGTCTTACTGAGAATTCCTGATGAGTTGCCAAAATTAGTTACTGAGAAAAATGAATTTCCACCAAAACCAATCATTAGCAAATATTAATATGAGTATAATACAATTATAGATACATTAAAAATTTTCAAAATATTTTACCTTCCTCAAAAGGACTTACTCTTAAAATGTAACTTAGAAATATCCCGCACTTGTAAACACAACAGAAAGACTACACTAGTTTACAGTACATCTCTTGCCGAAAAAATTTTAGCTGTTGCTGACTACATATGATATGCTATTTTCAAAAATACAATTAGAATATTTTAATCAGCTCTAGTTTCTGAGTTTCAGCTATGTAGGTACTAAACAGAAAAAACATGTTTTTACTAAGAAAAACTTTACTAAAAAAATTATTGATCACTGAGTTCTGATAAACTTCGTTGTAAAGCTCTTCTCCGATACGTGTCGGAGACCAAAAATAGTCAGACATCATATTTGTATCCCAGAAGCCCTGATAGCACTCTTCCATGACGCGTAAGCCCTGATGCATATGTTGTTCCTGCTCTTCGCTCATCATTCCTAAATTTCCCGGAAACCTGTCCAGGTGACTATGGATGAAATGGAGTTTTATGCTCATATTGAACCCCATGTTTTTTAATTGTAAGTCTTCTACAAGTTCAATATAATTTTCAGATTTTTATTTCCGAAAAACTTATTTTAGTAACTGAAAAAAGTAATTTTTTCTTTTAGTCTTGATGCTAACAATTCTGAAGCTTGTTTAGAAGATTTAAATTTCTTAACAGATCATCTAAGTCGTTTTGGTAAAAGTATTTTGGTTCGTTTGACATAGCTTCAAAATCAACATCATTTTGTGATGAGCTTGGTCCTTCAATGTCTTGTTCTAATGATTCAGGTATATTTTTAGGTTCTAAAGAGTCAGGTAAACGCTGCACTGGATATTGAACACAACTAGTACTTGGATACTGCCATTTAGCTCGATTTTTGATGTTTACACAGTTTGCGTTCATGCTACAAAAAGAACAGTCTTCGAGATGATTTCGTGGTTCTCACTTAATAGTCGATGTTCCAAACTTAAGGGCACTTCTTTTACCAGTTTTACATAATCTTAAATATTTCACACACGATTTGCAAACACAAATGGGATCCTAAGACTTCTCGTTTTTATCCAAGAGCTTCCCAAAATACTCAAAAGAGATATTTTTCACCAGCTCTGATGTAACTTTTCTGCAATTGTTAAACATATATTTCTAGCACAGATAGCAAAAATGATCTGGATTGTTTAAACAACGTCTCCTTGAACTACTCATGACGCAAAAACTTGAGAAACTAATCTTAACACAGTAAAATACGCTTGTTATCGAATAATGTATATGCTTAAATGATAAAAATAAAAAAACAAAGCAACTCGAGCTGCCCAAAAGATTTTTCAGTTAGATTTGATAAAAACAATTCATAAGTGAACATTATCAACCACAGAATTCGCGACAACAGACAAAAAGTTTAATTTTGTAAACTAGTGCTATCAATACTAAAATCAATAGAATGAATTTGAACACATGGCTCCCACTTGAGTAAACTTGAAAAAATATTACTTGATAACTTTCTCACGAGACTGTGACTTCTCCCTTACGAGATATAAGTTGGTGCCATATTAGGAGATTACACCATATTTGAACACTTCCTAGTGTCCTTATATTTAACACCAATTTTTTTCAAGATGTAATATTCGTCTTATGTATTTGATGCTCCTGCTCTAAATATATGAGATATAGCTCATATTAGCTGTACATTCTGTAAGCACACTTCACGCAATAATAATAATAATAAAAAGTATAAGCGGCTCTCGTCTCGAATTTTAAGGATATTGAAAAATCCCTTTATATAGTTTATAAAAGACTGATTCAGACTGCGATTTGATCTTCTGTTGCTTTAGGCGTACAAATTTTAAGCTACTTTCGATAACAAATAATGTTTATTTTTGTCGAATGCATTACTTGTGAAGTGAGCCGCACCTGTGTGAAGTGAGCCGCACCTGTGTGAAGTGAGCCGCACCTGTGCGGCACCTGTGTGCCGCACCATACGTGAACAAGAGTTCGGTATTTAACCGTTAAAGATCTGCTGACTATATCCCTTGTACTCGTAAATAAAGCCAGTCATGTAGGCTGAAACTAAAACACACACTAAAGACAAAAATCGATTACAAATGACTCGAAATAAAATTTTTAAATGAATGTTTAACCCTCACAATCGTGCGAGCTGAGTCTGAAAAACTTAGGAAGGCTCTAATGTAAAAAGTAAAACAATTTTTTGTATCAAAATATTAGAGGAAAGCATGTGTGTCCCTCTTAAAAATGGACAGAAACGAAATTTTCTGCTATTTTAAGGTACCATTCTATTTACACATCTGTGTCCGGCTTTAGAGTAGTTGGTTATTTTATTTATTAGAGAATTAAAACATTAAGCATTTCAATGAAAAGTCTTAGTCTATATCTCATACAAATTTTGTGGGTAATCTGTGAGTAATGCTGGACGATATCAGCATGATTCAGTTGATGAATTAAAAGCAGCCGTTTATGGATCATGAAACAGAATAACCAATTCCACCCCCCCCCCCCCCAAAAAAAAAAAAAAAAATCTCAAATCCTTCCTAAATCATCTTCGTGAAATAATACGTGTCAAAGGAAAAACGCAAAGTTCTGAAAAAGAATATACATATACTTTTCATTTGTTTTTTAAATATAAAAAATATTGGTCATATAACTTTTTTTTCCACAGAGTCCTGTTATGTAGAAATACATTTTTTGGAACGTATAATTTTAATTTAAGACAAATTTAAATTTAAATATTTTTAAAACGTAGAATGTGTGTTATGTACAATAATACACTTCATATCGCAGACAGCCGTGTTATTAAAACTAATAATAACCAATAATGCAACATATAACAATGCACAAAAACGTTTATTTGAACAGTTTATATAATGAAGATTGTGTACAAATAATCTTAGTAATTATACTGTTGTTGGATAAAAATAAACGAAACAAAAAGTAATTACAGCCAATTAAAGAACTTAAACTGTGTCCGATTAATGAAAAATTATATTCCTTTGCATTTCAAAATTGATTCCACAATTTTCCATCTATATTAATAAAAGAACAAAACGCTCTGTGTGTGTGTGTGTGTGTGTCTGCGATGGCTAGCAAAATCTATAGCTTGTACAAAGTTCAAAATTTTTTTGAGAGTAGCCTTAAATCTCTCCTGATGCACCTGAGCTTCAGAATTTCGAAATTCCAATTATTAACTGAAAAATTAATTAAAATCAAGAGGTCACTCTCATAAAAAATCATCTTTTTCCCAATTTTTTTCTCTTTCGTTTGTTTACGGTTGGTTGGTTGTGTAAAAATTTTAAGAAAGCTGAGACAGAATTAAAGAAACCCATGGAGGAATGAGATAAGTGGAGGTGAAGTAAGCCTCTAAAAAGGTTTGCAATATGAAACCATATATCGCTCAAATTTTAATGTGCCAAACAAAAGGACGTGGAAGTGATTTTGTATTATAAGACGAATTGAAAGAAACGAATTACAATTGAAGCATATTTTAAGAAGAAATAGCAAATTTTTAAAATGGTCTTTGTTCTATTAATATTTATAAGTAAAGGTCCGCTTTTAAAATGAAGGAAATTGGAAAATTAGCAATAATTAAATATCAAATTAAAATTAAATAAGATATTGAAAACATTTGATAAGAACTAAAAATTGTATAACTAAAAGTTTCCTTCATTAATGTAATTTTTTTAAATACTTTATAACGTAGATGAAAAAGGTTTATGACTTAATAATTGCATGTAAATAAATATTTAAAGTGTGAAAACATTCTTTTGAAATCATGTATGAAAACTTAAGTAATAAATATTATTCTAAAATATAGATTTCTGACTGCAGACGATTTTAAGATATTAACAAAATAATGTTATAGTTTCAAGCAAAAAGTTTAAATAATTTTCTATATTGATATTTAAAACACATATGATAAAATAATTAATAAATTTTTACTGGTGGAGTGATAAATTAGTTCTTTTTAAGAAACAAGACAAAAAAAAGTACGGATTTAAACCTGTTTCAATTGATAGGCGTGTCAAAGCGCGTTTTGCAGTAAATATATTATATACGTATATACGAAGCTTTTTTAGCAGTTTTTTTAAGTCACTGATTAAATTTGAATGCATTTTATTTAAGTTAAAATTTTATTATGATTTTAATTTGTTTTTAAAACAAAAATGAAATGGCTGTTTGACGTAAAATTGTTCCAATCGGCAGACGATTCATACACAATAATAAATTATAAAATAGCAAAGTAAATTATATATCAAAAATAGTCACTAAAAGAATAGTAGCAAAACATAATATTTAGGCGTATTAATACATAATCCGATCCCAACCAGAAGAAAAGAGACCATACTTCGATCCAAGCAAGACAAAAATTCCATGAGCACAAACCCGACCCAAACCTAAAAATTCCGTTAAAAAAAAAAAAAAAAAAAAAAAAAAAAAAAAAATGGATTTGATATCTGACCCGGATCAAATCTGAATCCCACAAAAATATTCAAATGAAGCATACCCCAATCCGATTAAGGAAAAATAATGTTTGTGTATATGCAACCCGACCCGAAACTAAAAATTTTCTTTGAAAAAACCCGAAAATAGACCAGAACGAAACATGAAATCGATAAAAATATTCCAAAGAACTATAACCCGATAAGAGCAAGACAAAATACTTTCCGTGAACATAAAAATGACTCGAACCTAAAAAATTCCATTTGAAAAAAAAACCTGAAATTTTATGCAAACTACATCTGAATCCGATCAAAATATTCAAAAGAACCATAACCTGATTCGAATAAAAGAAAATAATTTCCATGGACATGAACCCGATCCGAATCTAAAATTCCATTTGAAAAAAAATACCTGAAATTTGAATCGAACCAAATATGAACCTGAAAAAAAATATTCCACTCAAACATACCCGAATCCGAACAAGACAAAAATTTTCCATGAACATGAACCCAATCCGAACTTAAAAAACTGAACTAAACCTGAATCTAACAAAAATATTCCAGAGAAGCATATCCTTATTCGAACAATACAGAATAATTTTCGTTCATGCGCAATCCAACTTGAACCTAAAAATTCCATTAAAAAAACGAAATCTGGAATTGAACGACATCTGAACCTGAAAAATATATTCCAAAGACCTAAAACCGGATCCGAGCAAGACAAAATAATTTCCCTGGACATGAATCTGACCAGAATCTTAAAAATCAATTTGAAAAAATATCTAAAATCTGAATAGAACCGAATCTGAATCCGACGAAAATATTCCAAATAACTATAACCAGATACGAACAAGACAATATAATTTCCATGGACATAAACGCAATCCGAACCAAAAAATTTGTAAAAAAAATCCCGAAATTTGAACCAAACCTAATCTGAACCTGACAAAAATATTTCAGTGAAATATAACCTCATTGGAACAAGGTAAAATAATTTTCATTGAAGTACAACCCGACCCGAACCTAAAAATTCCATTTGAAGGAAAAAAACACCCCACGAAATCTGAATTGAACCGAATCTAAACTGAACAAAAATTTTCCAAACAACCATAACCGTATCCGAAGAAGACAAAGTAATTTCCATGGACATGAATCCATTGCGAACCTAAAATTCGGATGTTCTACAAAACATAATGCGCTCCGTAGCGGTGGAAAGTGAAACTAAGTACTTTGTAGCGCGTGATGGTTAAGATATTTCGTTTTTAGTTAGTGTTAAATTAGAACTTCGTTACGGTTAGCTAACAGTTAGGTTGCAATTACGTTCCGGCGAGCCTTATGTTATATTTAATTTCCGGTTATTTTACAGTTAGGTAATGGTTAAGGTACAGTTAGGTTAAGGTTAGGTTACGGTTAAGTTATGGTTAGATTATGGGTAGGTTATGATAAGGTGACGGCCAGATTTATGGTATATTTAAATTACAGTTAGGTTACTGTTAAGATACAGCTAGACTTACAGACAAGTTATGATTACAATACAATTAGGTTAATGTATGATTTTGTTCACAGAATGAACATTACGCATGTTTGATAAAAAATAAACACCTATTTTTGTAAAATGGCTCAGAAATTATAATACTATATACTAACCTTTCAGCTAATCATCGACTATCGATTTCATTCAAGGTATCGTCGGATTTAAGAGTGATATAATTAGTTTGAAATTCAAAATATATCACTTGGGATATCTATGTGAAAAAAGTAATTTGTTAAGTCACTTAACAGTAATTTTAAGGATAAATATCAACAGTTTAACACGAAAATCACGCAATCGTTGGACACATATTCCCTCCTACGTTTCCCTTTGCAATCATTTTGGGTACTTTTGCAGCTAAATATTACTTTTTTTAACCAATTTTTGACACAGTGAGGGGGCACGTATTTAATATAATTTACACTGTAAAAAAATTGACCCTTTTGCTGCATCATCACTCCCCCTCTTTTATAGAATATCTCTCTTTTGACATATGAGAATGCTCCAAAATAGGCTGAAGTAATCATTTTCTATAAAAGCGGTGGAGTGACGATGCAGCAAAAGGGTCAAAGTTTTAAGAGTGTATTTACACATATTTCGAGTTAAAGATAAAATCACAGAAATTTCAAGTTCGTGTAACATTATTATTACAGACCCGGGCAAAGCCGGGCGAATCAGCTAGTCAATAATAAAATGTAAGACTGAAAATATATTTATAAATATAAGCGAAATAGTTTAGATAATGTACTTTAAGCAATTATTATATTAAAGATCGTTAGAAAAATACCTATAATTTAAAGTAGAATATATTTGTGTGTTTAAAAAACTTGTTATTTTATTCAAATATATTTTTAATGTCTCTTACAGATATAAATATTTAGAAAATAAAAATTTCAATGTAATTTGGCTTTACTTTTGCTCAAAAATGCATCGAACAATTTGTGATACTATACACAGGTACAATAAGGGAAGAAGAAAAAATGTATTCGTAAAAGATCGGCAGATATATTTATTTGACAAATATTCTTTTTTCCAAATTTCTTTGGATATGACAGGTTTTATTTCAATTCAAAAACATGGAACGAGGAAAAATAGTAGTATATGAAATGTGTCATATATTGCATGATATTACTCTTTCCTTGAAAATCATACTTTCTTCCACTATTTTCTTCTATGACAGCACAGAGAGTTTCTAAAAAAATGTTTAATATATATATTATTTATAAAAAAATTTTGTTATTGATAATTCTTATAAATTTACAACATACAATTCAGAGATTGATTTATTCTTGCAACACATTTTTATAAACTAACTTTATCTAAAAATAAATATTAAAAAAATATGCTTCAGATTTTATACCAATGTCGTTACAAATTTAAAATATACAATAGTACTTAACGAACAATGTTCGAACAAGGAATTGAAGAAAGTATTATTTTACGTTATCAAAAATTCTTGTTTTATATGTTTATTCCCTTTTTTTTAATACTTATACAAGGTGGGCAAAAAAAAAGTCGATGAACTCTAACAATTTTTATGATGATAATTATTAATTATAATAATAAATATTAAAAATAATAATTATTTAATTTAAATACACGATTGGAATGATTAACTGTGCATTACCGAAGGTTCACACAAAAGTGTAACAAATCACAAAAAAGTGTAATAATAACAACAACATTTAGAAATGCTTGGATATATTAACAGATTTATTTTTCTACAGTGCGAAGATAATCTAATGTCCGTCTCAATGAAAAAGCGAAATGAAAAATGTTCTTTATTCTATCACACAAGTTTAAATATGGAAATCTTACATGTGTATTTTTTTTCATAAATGGCGTTGTTTTTTCAAATGTAAATATATATAACTAAAAATAACACATTACTGGAACCTTTTAACTAGAACATAGTAGAAATATTCTACCATAAATATTAATGTAACTTTGATATGCACAGATTTTAGTTCTTGTTATCGGATACAAATAAAACTAATCAATGAAGTTTTGATATGTATTATAACATGCTACTTAGTAATTCGCGTCTTTGATATAGTCTGTACATGTTGTTTATAAATGTTAAAATATTAGTAATCCCACTGTTATTGGATACAGGTAAACGAAACAAGCAGTAATTGTAGCCTATGAAAGAATGTAATTTACCTATTACATTCTGTCCCATTAACATTAATCAATAAGAATTTTTCATAAAAATAAAAAAAATTAATCTGATCATTATGAATATGAGTTTCAAATCATGATAATCCTAGCTTGAATGTGTTAAAAAATCAATATTTTGTAGTAAAAAAATGAGATAAAAATTAAGCAAAAAATCTACTTTTCTCCGTTTGTTTGTTTATCTAAACGAGAATTTTATTAAACGTAAATTCCAAAATCTGACTAATCTGCTGTAATTTGATTTGAAGTCTTAAAGGTCATTCAAATATAACACACATTTCCAACAATATGATAAATACGAGAAGCTTTACATATTAAGTACTAGTAAAAATTTACAGAATTCTCTTAACGGCGGGCAGTTTAATTAATTTTAACAAAAGGTAACTAAATACTTGGGAATAAAAACTATTTCTGCGCTAAGCTATAACAAACATATGAAAATAAATGGCTACATTATATAGTGTGTCCACTCTCAATGGTGGCCAATGGCTAATTTCTAAACTGTTAGTCATAGATATGTACTTCCAATGGCAAAAATTCTTTAAAAATAGTAAAGAATTGATTTGTAAGTGGTTTAGGTAATATATATATATATATATATATATATACATATTAAAAATTATCAAAATTAACTTTTTATACGGTCCCCCTGTCCTATAAGTGATATTTTGTAAATTTTCCCCACTACTCTAACAAGTAAAAAAAAAACTATCCCATTTATCTAACATTAAAATTGACCGAGTTATGAAACTTTAAATTTCATGACCTAAACAACTTTTATGTAGCTGAAAACGGACAAGTTGGACTGAGCTTTAAGTGAACGTACACTAAGTGCTTAAAGTATTATAAAAGGCGTCCATTTGCAGAACGGTCCAATGGATACTTCCTAAACCATTCGTCACAGACATATAATTCCAATTACAAAAATCTTTTAAATGAGGTAAAAAAATATTTTTAAAACGATTCAACTGAAGGTGTCGCCACCGTATAGGAATTACGGTAGTGTCATTTTAATTAATTAACTTCTTGATTGGTTAAAATAAATTAAGGTGTGAGTCTCAAAATTCCCTTTATCGAGGAAATCAAATTTTGGAGAATCGCGAAAAGCCTTTAAATGCGTCCATTATTTTTCATTATAAAATTTAATGTTATATAATATATTTACATTGGTGCAGATTGGTATAGATTGATAGAAAAAACAAAATCGATAGGGCGAGTTTTGAAATTCATATCCTCAAATGTATTTTTACATATGTTTTTTTTGCAAGGAAATGAAACTGCGTCTTTTCTTGATTTTATTTTAACAAGGTGTGTTATTTTGATAAGTTTTTATTTTACTTAAAATGTTCGTGTGTATGTTTTCCTGGTTCAAAATGTGTATTCAAATTTTAGTTCACTTCCAAATATTTGAACGAGGTTTAATTCGCATATTTATTTATATCCAACGAGAATGTAATATTAATACAATTTTAGTTGCGTACCATTTATTTATTTTATAGGATCACACTAAATTCTGTTAGTATAAAAATTCTAATAGAATTTTAAATACGTATCATTTTGTAACGAATTGTAGCTGTTACTTTTCATAATTTAATTTAACAAAACTTCTGTTAGTTTTTTATTTATATTTTTAGTACAAGTTGTATGTTATTTAAAAATGATATTGTAAAAATCATTTTACTCTCAATGTTAAATTTTATATCTGCCGTTTATTTTTATCTCTAGTAAATTTGTGACTGACCCCTATTTTGCAGCAAAAAAGATGCTTCAACTTTAAACAGCTATTACTCGGCCAGCTTTAATAGCAAAGGAATGGGATTTTTTTTTATTTGTTAGAGTAGTGGCAAAAATTTGCTAAATATCACTTATAGGACCGGGGGTGGTGGTCCGAAAAACGACCACCTAGTTTTTTCAAGCACAAAGACTGATAATTTGTGTATTTTTATTTTTGTTTATTTTATCACTGTAAGTAGTCATAGTGCTTAAGCATAAAAAAAAATGTTCTCATGGGATTCTCGAGGGACCTCCCAAGTTTTATGACCATTTTAAAAGCAGGACTGTGCAATTAAATAAATGCATTTGGACAGCAAATACCTGTAAATTTATGGGGTGTACAATGACCAGCCCATAAAACTGCAAGGAGGTCTGAAAGAAGAGAGATCAAAGTGGACCTTGGGAACTTTACGCCCCCAGAAAAGCAAGGCCTCATCTTTACCAGATTCCGATGCAATTGGTTGGGGTCAAGAGGAGGGGGAAAACAAGTTTTTTTAGGCCCCTGGCTTTTTTCGAAGAGAGGAAAAAAAGGTTGCTCTCACAGATGCTTTCGGGATGCGGTGCTGACAGCGTGCAAGTAGTTTTCGATATGCGCCTACTACAGATATAGATGCCCAGTATCACACATGCCGGATGGACCGCTAAAAAGAGATGCCCATAGCCTTGGAATATGCAGCTTCCTGATATTCGTCGACGGCTTGGAAAGGGATGTTTAGACTAGTCCTGACCTCGCAGAGTATGCTGAAGTTGCTCCAGGTATGCAATTTAAATTTCTCCACTATGTAAATTTTTCCAATGGTTAGGGAGGTCATCGAGAGTGTGAGAACGAGTCCAAAGTTAAATGTACTTGTTTTTTTTTTAATATTGTACAGAATTAATTTTTCATTGATATGAATTAATATTCGGAAAAGGGTGAGAAAACACCTGTTAACTAATGGGTATTATAATATTTTCTATCTTTTGTAAATAAATGTAAAATAATGTAAATAAATTTGTATTATGTTAATCCTAAATTCGTGTTAATTCCTTTAGGGATTACTCCCAATTAACATCGAGTAGACTCCTTTTCTTTAATTACTTTTTTTTATTATTGTTTACTAATGTTGATTTACAGAATCGGACTTCTGAGTGTCCAAGTGTTTAACGCTTAGATTAGTCCTGACTTCATACGAGGGGGGGTAGCTTAAATCACAACGCAACCCAACAAATATTTATTGATTTACTCAATCATTTATTTTGTTATTTTTTTATTTTTGAGTAAATTTCACCCCTTTCTAGAAGTTACGATCACGTGTTTTGTTTATACCTGTAGATTCAACACCCATGAATCTCGGTTGGTAATGACCCTTACCAAAAATAGCTTAATGTAAGTGTAGTTATGTTAGTGGCTGTAACCTCTCCAATCAGGAGGCCTATAACTCACCAGCATTAGTACCGGGAATTCTTTTGGTGCCAGACCTCTTAAGGGCTTAGGTTATTTTATTATTTGTTATATGGTTACAATAGGGTTTTTTTTCTAGTATTATTAGTTATAGTAAATATTTCCTTTTTCTTATATATATATACTTTTTTTAGTTGAGATATTATGTATCTTCTACTCGATGTTTAAAATTTTAAATAACTCTAAATTAAACTTTCTAACATTGCAGCATATTTTATTTATATTTATACAGTAGATTTTTTTTATTATTTTTATTATTATTTTTTTTTCTTCTCGCTGCAAGGACAAATTCCATATTCTCGATGCCAAGTATATCGCTGGCACATAGTTGTTAACACAGTCATGAGAAGTTATATTGAAATATAAAAAAAGAAAAAAAAGGATTTGTGTATACTATATATGTTTTGATAGTACTTAAATAGTATATATTTGTTTTATAACTACTGAGGTTTACAAAAAAATGAAATCTCTATTGGTATTTTATGGCTAGATATTCGAATAGAGAAAAAGTATTTGTGTATATTATGTATGTTTTGATAGTACTTAAATAGTATATATTTGTTTTATAACTACTGAGGTTTACAAAAAAAGAAATCTCTATTGGTATTTTATGGCTAGATATCCGAATAGAGAAAAAGTATTTGTGTATATTATGTATGTTTTGATAGTACTTAAATAGTATATATTTGTTTTATAACTACTGAGGTTTACAAAAAATGAAATCTCTATTGGTATTTTATGGGTACATATTCGAATAGAGGCAGACGTACCTCAAAACAATTTAACACATTTTTAGGTGAAGCGAGAACACGTCTTCAAAAATCTCAAATTAAAAATATTCCCAAGAAAAACTCCATTATGGAGAACTTAATTAATTATATTCCGGCGTTTGACGCTAAAAAAGAGACTAACATTAACTTTTATATTGCTCAGTTTGAAGAAGCAGCTACTCATGCTAATATTGCTAAAGAAATAAGATTAGTCATATTAAAGTCAAAGCTAACAGGCGTAGCCCGCGAAAAATTGCAGGCTGATGCTGATTTACACTCCGAAACTGATTATGAAAAATTTAAAGAAAAATTGAGGAATATTTTTGGCTCAAAACTTTCTTTCGGAGAAGCTCATGACAATTTTTCAAAGCTAAAACAAAGTCCAACAGAGACTATTAACGACTTTATTACTCGTTTTAACACCGAAGCGGCAAAGGTTTTTGAAATTTCTGGTCTAGCAAACAAAAATGATGCTAAAAAACTTTTCGAACTTATGAAATTGCATAAATTTACCGATGCTGTTAAATCCGACATCGCTTTTGAAATCCGAAAAAAAGATATCCAAACTTTCAACGAAGCAACTGAAACAGCTCGAGTTATAGAGGCGGCAATAAACTCTACAAATTTTGCAGAAGTAAATAATATAAATAGAAATGATACTACTGAATTTTGTCAAAATTTAATTCAACAAAATAAATTGCAAGCTGAAAATATGGCAAAACTACAACTGGAATTAGAAAATTTAAAATTAGCACAACAAAATAAAGAGAAAAAAAACAGTTCTGATAAAGAAAAATATTGTGAGATCTGTAAACGTACAAACCACACAGTACAGGATTGTCGTTATAAAAATTCTAATCAAACATTTCGCCGAAATAATTTTCGACCGAATTTTCCTAATTTCAAACAATTAGAGTTTCCGGGCGCATCAGCGGGAAATTTTGCAGGAAACTTTCAAGGGTATGGATATATGCTAAATTGGAATTCCCCTACCCCTCTACACGTCACACCACCTCCCGTTCAACAATTGTCTTACCCCAACGCTCCCTTTCCTACACCACCACTTCCGACACAACAACACTTCGCTCCAAACTTTTATCCTTATAGTGGCTTTCAAAACTGCGTTATGCAGAATGCGGGTGCGAATAACCCGAATTTCGGGGGAAATTTCCAAAACCAATCGTCGGACGATTATAATCAGCAAAATTGGAAATATCACCAAAATAAAAGAAGAGCAGGGAATAAATATGAAAACAATACCTCTGATAAAAATGAAAATTATCAAAAAAGGGGTTCACGATCGGGAAACGGAAAAGGGGGACTGTAATTAGTGATGAAATGCCTCCGAACAGTACCCCAGATACACGAGTTATCGCTAGTGTAAGGAGTGCATGGATAAATAATCTTCCGATTATTAATTTCCAAATTGAAGGAATTAATGTTGACGGGTTAATCGATAGTGGAGGAGCAGTTTGTTTGATCTCAAATGATTTATTTAATACCTTAAAAGAGAAAAAGGTCAAAATGAAATTTTTAGGTAATAGAATTCGAATAAATACTTTCGATGGAGGAAACATTCCATTTAAAAAATGTGTTAAGATAACTTTTAAGCTCAATAATATATTTACAACCGGCACTTTCTACGTAACTAATGAGAATTTTAAAGGAAATTACAAAGTGTTATTAGGCTATGATTATTTAAAAAATAACCATATGATTCTTGATCTACAACAAAGTTGTTTAATTGTAAAAAATACAAAAATTCCATTACATAACGGAGATCATAGAATAAATACTTGCCCAGTTAACGTATCGACCATAGCGGAGCAATCGGAAAGGGAAAATAATGATATAAGGGTAAAAAAAATAAATAATAATAATAGGAAGAAAGTTACAGCTAAGTTAGCGAATAGAATATTTATAGCACCGGGGCGTGAAAAAATTGTTTCACTAATACTTTCTGAGAATTTAAATCCGGAAACGACAATTCTATTCGAACCAGTAGATCTCAAAAGGGGACTTCTCTGCGGAAACTCCATACATCAAGTAACGAATACCAATACCATTAATATAATTCTGAAAAATAATGATACAAAAAAAATTGTTTTACAGAAGAACACAAAAATGGGAAATATTGATTCAGAGGTTATTTTCAAAACAGAGAAAGATTTAAATGATATAGAAAATGGTACTCTATACGAAATAAATAATTTGAGTTTAGAAGAGGTACGAAAACTACGGGAAACAGAACTCAGTATAGAAGATTTCGATCTTAGACACTTATCAGGGGAGGTCAAGCAGAAAATGGAGAGCTTATTAATGCGACACGCTCACGCATTTTCGAAGTCATATAAAAGTTTAGGGCAGACATGTCTGGTGACCCCACGCATAAAACTTCATCATGATTATCCATTGCAATGTAAACCTTATAAAACCCCTCATACAATACGAGAATACGCTAGGGAAGAGATTAAAAAATTACTTGAGGCGAATATTATTGAGAAAAGTAATTCGAATTATGCTTTCCCCGTATTATTTGTGAGGAAAAAATCCACGGACAAACAAAAACAACCCAAATATAGGATGGCAGTCGATTACCGTATGTTAAATGAAATTCTAGAAGGGTACCCATACCCGGTTCCCGATATTAAAGAGCTATTGCAAAGGATTAGTGGCAAGCAGTTTTATACGGTCCTCGACCTTCATAGTGCATTTTTCCAGATTAATTTACGCCCAGAAGATAAGGAAAAACTTGCATTTGTAACCGAGGACGGAAAGTATACCAGTACAAGATTAAATTTTGGATTAAAGGTGAGCCCCACCGTTTTTTCCGAATTAATGGATGAAGTTCTAGGACACTTTAATAAAAACGAAGTAGGGTGGTATATTGACGATTTGATCGTCTCTGCGAATTCCATTGAAAGAATGATACAATTACTAACAGAGATTTTACAAACGTTGATAGATCACAATCTAACCGTTGAACCTAGTAAGATGCAAATTTGTCAAGAACAAATTGAATTTTTGGGATACAAAATTAATAAACAGGGATATTCACCATCATCAAAAAATATAGAGAAAATTCAAAAACTCGCAAGACCTAAAAATAACAAAGGGGTCAAGTCACTTTTGGGACTGTCTAACTACTTCAGATCTCTTATTAGGAACTATTCAGAGATAGTAAATCCTTTGGTAGAATTGACAAAAGAGAAGAGTAAATTTCAGTGGAACGAGAACACTGAAAGAGCATTCTTAGCTATACAAGAGGCTATTGTACAAAATCCCACACTTAATCCCCCTGATTTTAATAAAGATTTTTTTGTAATAACAGATGCATCGAAAGTAGCCATCTCGGGAGTACTTGCTCAAAAAGAGGGCGATGAATTTAAACCTGTTGAATTTTATGGCCGAAAACTTAAAGATTCTGAAAAGAAGTATCCTAGCATTAAGTATGAGCTACTGGCTATTCATGATACAGTAAAACACTTCGAGCATATATTACTTGGAAGAAAATTTATAATATTAACCGATTCGAAAGCACTTACGTATCATTTAAATCTAGAGAAACAAAGTGATATTACGGCAAGATGGTTAATGAAATTAGCAGACTTTGATTACACTATAGAACATATAGAAGGGAAAAATAACCCTAGTGACTTCATATCTAGACATATTAATTCTATTACTTCCCAAAATGAGTTACAAAATAATTTATTCAAGGTAAATTTAAATCTCTCAGAAGAGAATGTTAAAAATGCACAACGTAGTGATTCAAAACTTAGTGTAATAATAAAAAAGATAGAAGACAACAAACAAAACAAAAACACTAGAAAATTCGAGCTAAACCACAACAATACATTAATTTTAAAACAGAAGTACAAAGATAAAGAATTATTGATTGCACCCAATAATTTAATATTCGAAATTATACAAGAGGCTCATAAACCACACTTTGGATTTCCAAAAACGTACGAGACGGTGAAGTCCCGTTTTTTTGGTACGGTATGTACAAAGATATAAAGAGTTATTGCGCAAGCTGTATTGCATGCAATAAAGCTAAGCAGCACCAAACTATTAAGGTACCCGTGCAAAAGGTAGTGAAAGACAAATCGGTGGGAGAGGCCTTGCATATTGATATAGTAGGCAAGCTTAACGTGACATTCAGGAAAAATGCTTTTATTTTAACTATTATTGATTCGACATCCAGATATCTTGAGGCCATACCTTTACGTGGGGTAGATTCCCAATTAATCCTCAACGCGCTAAATAACTATTTCAGTTCTTACGGAATATGTAAGACAATAGTCTTAGATAATGGGCCTTATTTTCGAAGTGATGTTTTCAAGGAATATTTAAAGGCTTTAAATATTGAACTACACTTCTCAACCATATATAAACCTACCGCGAATGGGATTTTAGAATCTCAACATAAGGGGTTAAAGTCTTCATTAAGGGCAATGTGTAGGACCACAACGGAATGGGATATTCGTTTACCATTTTTTAAATTAGCTCATAACACTTCTATTAACAGAGCTACAAAATATACTCTTGCAAAGCTTTTCTTTGCACGAGAAATACCGAATCATTTCACGGTTTTGGGTACGTCGGATGAAAAATGCACTCACGAATTCGTTAAACAACGCATCAAACATATAAAAGAGGTACATAAATTAGCTTTAGCGAACCAGGAACTCATTATGAGTGAATACGTAAATGATTTTCAAAAAGTAAAAACATTAAATCTTGGCGATCAGGTATACCTAAAAAAAGATATAAGGCCTCGTACTCTCGAAGATAGATTTGAGGGCCCATACGAAATTATAAAAGCCTGCCGCAACAACACGTACCGAATCAAACATATGATAGACCATAATGCGCGAACAATGACACGACATATCACACAGCTTTTTCACCCAAAGGCTAAAATTGACTCATCTACAACGGAAGAAAACGATACTCAAAACGAATAGACATTTCGTACAGGTGAGCATTAGAAGGAATTGATAGTTTTAATATGTATATAAGTCCCAACGTTATTCAAAAATGCTATGTAAAAAAAAAAAAAAAAAAAAAAAAAAAAAAAAATTGCTTAGTTTTTTATGAATGGACTAATTTTAACGATGGCAGGATCTAGGGTAGATACTAGTAATTACATAACTAGTGCGTAGTACGATTCTCTCTTTTTGCGGTCGGACCAGCGACCCCTGCTCTCGCTCCCTCCGACAAGAAGAGTCAACTTGTTTTTTTATGCAAATGAACTAACCAATTCGACTACGTCATAGCGCTCCGATTCGTTGACCCTGAATTCGCTCCTAGAGTAGAAGGGAGAGTAGCGAAACCCGTTTGTTTTGGGTTTTTTTTACAAAGGGATAGGGGATGGAGCACTATTTTATGCAAAGATGTCGTCAGGTAGGAAGTGCTCTCCGTTGGCCTTATAAATCTCAAAATGTACTGCACACATTTATGGTGTGATATTTTGATATTAAAATACTGATGTTGATATCGGATTTCTGAGCAAATAATGTGATAATTATGTATAAATTTACCATAAGTATATAGCGTGAATTGTTTTAGTAAAGAATATTGATAAACGATAGATAGATATTTGAAATGAAAACTGTCTTTACTTTCGTGTTTTTTTCGGGGGAGGGGCATAAATTATTTGGATAATTTTTGTCTCTTCTATCTTAATAGAATTACTTACTAATAATATGATATATTGTGCTTTAACAGGAATTTCAATAAATACCTAAGAGTAAAAAAAAAATAAAATTTTTCCCTTACTAAATCTTACAATATTATAGACAGTAAATATTTGTTTATTCTTAAAGGTTAGTAATTTAATTTTTTTTTCCTGTGTCTATTTTGAAAGACAGGTACAATTGGTTTACATAGATAATTAAAATACTTAAATTATAGAATAATTGTGATGGGTTAGTCGAGGAGGTTTTTTTTTTTTTCTTTCTTCCTTCTTTCTTTCAAGTTTCATGGTTGCTGGTCAATCAAGGGAACACTGTACTATTTTACTACACCTGAGGCCAAAGGTGACTCATCGATATCTCATCCAGTATTGCCAATTTTTATTAACACTTTTTTTTCTCTCTTTTTCCATCTATTTTTAAGTAAAAAATAAATAAATAAATAAATAAAAATAAATAAATAAAAAAAATAATAAATAAATAAATAAATAAAATAAAATGAAATAAAATAAAATAAAATAAAAAGTAAAACATAATTTGGTTACAATTATAGCACGTAAAAGATATCAAAACAGTAAAATACAATCGTTCCAATATAAAAACAATAAAGTCGCTTTCATAAGTCTTTGGACTCAAGGTATACGGGTAGTATTTTCGAAAATAAATTGACTGTAATTTTGTAAGGGACAGGAGAGTAACTGACGCAATTGTGCAGGTTGATTTTAAATATGCGCAAATTTAAAGGTCAGCCGAATGGCCGAAATAGCCGAATGGAACTGGGTACCATGCTACCTGGTCGAGGCTGTGGCTGCACTCCTTGAAAGACGAGGAGAGGCGAACGCATCTTCGGATGCTCCTTAGTTACCTTGACAACGAGGAGGGGAGAAGGGTGATTCAACCCCTTATTCGGTAAAAGAGATCTTCATGTCGGGAATTGCTCTTCGTTCTCCTTAGGGGAGAGGAATTCTCTCTGGTTTAGGTGATAGAAGAGACATCGTCCTGTTATATCTTAGGGTACGGTAGCCATAGTTGTAATTGATATATATAGAGGCGGATTAATGCAGCCTCTACCTCATATTATATAATAATATTGTAATGTGGTGATTATTTTATAACATTTATTTATATCCAAGAGTTGTATAAACGAACTAGTATATATATATATGTGTATATATATATATATATATACATAAAAATGTTTGAAATATTAATGATATTGTATTTGTGTTGTATAATAATCTGTTCATCTAGATTATCCTTTTATGCTATCTTTTATTCATCTGATAATCTGTGTCGTAGGGCTACCAATTAAGACATGACTGTAGTAATTCCAGTGTAAAAGTATGTGCCAGTCTTATACTATTTTCAATTTATAGGATTTTAGGTTGTAATTTTTTTTCCTTCCAAAATTTGATTGGCTTTGTATCAAATTTGGCTTTTTTTTTTTTCAAAAAAGTGTTTTTCAAATTTCTCATACATAGTGGGGAATGAGGTACAGGAAAGGACCTCATGTTGCTGGAGATTAACAGAAAATACATCCTTGTTCCAAAATGATGGAAGGACATTCTATAGAAATTGACATTAAGGACGTTCTACAAGTTTTACACCTAGTCCTGATAGTTGAAACTCTATGTGTTATATATATATATATTCTTTTCTTCTTCCAATAGCGAAAGCGAGGCTTTCAGCTATCTCTGTTGGAGGGGAGGATGGTGGTCCGAAAAACGACCACCTAGTTTTTTCAAGCACAAAGACTGATATTTTGTGTATTTTTATTTTTGTTTATTTTATCACTGTAAGTAGTCATAGTGCTTAAGCATAAAAAAAATGTTCTCATGGGATTCTCGAGGGACCTCCCAAGTTTTATGACCATTTTAAAAGCAGGACTGTGCAATTAAATAAATGCATTTGGACAGCAAATACCTGTAAATTTATGGGGTGTACAATGACCAGCCCATAAAACTACAAGGAGGTCTGAAAGAAGAGAGATCAAAGTGGACCTTGGGAACTTTACGCCCCCAGAAAAGCAAGGCCTCATCTTTACCAGATTCCGATGCAATTGGTTGGGGTCAAGAGGAGGGGGAAAACAAGTTTTTTTAGGCCCCTGGCTTTTTTCGAAGAGAGGAAAAAAAGGTTGCTCTCACAGATGCTTTCGGGATGCGGTGCTGACAGCGTGCAAGTAGTTTTCGATATGCGCCTACTACAGATATAGATGCCCAGTATTACACATGCCGGATGGACCGCTAAAAAGAGATGCCCATAGCCTTGGAATATGCAGCTTCCTGATATTCGTCGACGGCTTGGAAAGGGATGTTTAGACTAGTCCTGACCTCGCAGAGTATGCTGAAGTTGCTCCAGGTATGCAATTTAAATTTCTCCACTATGTAAATTTTTCCAATGGTTAGGGAGGTCATCGAGAGTGTGAGAACGAGTCCAAAGTTAAATGTACTTGTTTTTTTTTTAATATTGTACAGAATTAATTTTTCATTGATATGAATTAATATTCGGAAAAGGGTGAGAAAACACCTGTTAACTAATGGGTATTATAATATTTTCTATCTTTTGTAAATAAATGTAAAATAATGTAAATAAATTTGTATTATGTTAATCCTAAATTCGTGTTAATTCCTTTAGGGATTACTCCCAATTAACATCGAGTAGACTCCTTTTCTTTAATTACTTTTTTTATTATTGTTTACTAATGTTGATTTACAGGATCGGACTTCTGAGTGTCCAAGTGTTTAACGCTTAGATTAGTCCTGACTTCATACGAGGGGGGGGTAGCTTAAATCACAACGCAACCCAACAAATATTTATTGATTTACTCAATCATTTATTTTGTTATTTTTTTTATTTTTGAGTAAATTTCACCCCTTTCTAGAAGTTACGATCACGTGTTTTGTTTATACCTGTAGATTCAACACCCATGAATCTCGGTTGGTAATGACCCTTACCAAAAATAGCTTAATGTAAGTGTAGTTATGTTAGTGGCTGTAACCTCTCCAATCAGGAGGCCTATAACTCACCAGCAGGGGGTCCATATAAAAATTTAATTTTCGTATTCTTTTAATTTTTTTTTTCGTTATGAAATCGTTTATGAAAGAATTCTTTACTTTTTAAAAGCATTTTTGCAATTGGAAATATATGTCTATGGCTAAAGAGCCAAGGTTTAGAAATTAGCTATTGACAACCGTTGAGAGTGGACACCCTGTATAACCATCGATCAATTTCACAAAAGATATATATATATATATATATATATATATCTTTTGTGATCAATCACACATAATCAAATTGATACCAAACACACAAAGCTCAAATTAGTGGAACCCCATTATAGAAGTTTCAACATTAGTTTCTGCAATACTTAATGTGAATGATAATTTCGCGAAATTAGTTGGCTTTATCCAAGTGATTAAAAGTAATTTATATTTTGTTGCAAGATTCAGTCATATAGTGAAGTACCCATAATGTTAAAACTATATAAAAAGTGGAGCTAAACAATGGACGTGGTCAAAACCTGAGCAATTCTCGCGCACATGGTCACTCACATTGAAAAAAGATTGATATACAGGAGTGCTGTCAAAGGCAATTATCAGATTTTTCGAAAATGTCATGTATTTTAGAAAATGAAAATTTTTTGTCAGATCAATTTGTTTAAGATAAAGACGAAACATATATACATATATATACTCTGCAGTCCTTGTATAAATTGCAAACACTTAAGAAAGAATCTTTCTTCAATATCTAATTCTTTAATACACCATTAAAAGTTTATTTTTTAAAAAATGATCTACATTTTGAAACAATATGGTGTATGCACCTGGCCTAAAAACTCGAAGAGACGTTATTATACACTATGCACGCACATGTCACGTCAAATCCAAATCTATAATAATAAAGGAAAAGCTTCTGTGTGTGTCAGCGCTGTTCTCAAGAGACCGCTGCATATAGATTTACAAAGTTTGGAAGGTAGCTCTATATATGAAGTTTCACCTCATAGCCCGATTTTCGAATTTTTGATTTGATTTTTAAAATTTAATTTTTTAGTCGATTTTTAGCTTTTTTATGTTTTGAGGCGATTTTTCCACATAGTTTTCCACATTGGTTTCATTCTTTTAACCGAACATAAGAAATTCAGTTCTCTTTTTAATAAAGCTTATTCTGAATTCGTCCAGCGATTTCTGAATTTTTTAATGCGATTTATACTATTTTTCGCAAGTTTAAGCTTTTTTGATATTGATAAAAAGATAATTTTTATAAACTTTCACCCTAATTTACTAAATTTTGTCCGCTACGATTTTTTAATTTAATCAAAACTTAATGTGACTTCCAGTGCGATTTTCGAAATAATTTTTAACGAATTTTCAAGTTTTTTTGCTCATAGAATAGATTTTTTTCATTTTTGTCAATGTTATAGGTTTTTTTATGCACCGTGATCTTATCTATTTTTAAATTGCATGCGAAAAAGGCGATAAACAAAAAATAATGAATCAGCAATAAAAGAATCATTTAGATTATTCACAGTAATCTTCCAAACTAAAAAGGGAAGTTTGTGAGAGTGTCAGCGCTGTTCTGAAGAAACAGCTACAAGTAGAGTAAAAAAAAATTGGAGGGATGGTACCTCTGTATATGAAGTTTTACACCACGAATCCCGATTTACTGTTTTTTCATTAGATTTTTTTAAATTGAAATTTTTAGTCGATTTGTAGCATTCTTTTTATTTTTCGATTCAATTTTTCCACATTAGTGAAAGGAATACGGTTTCGTGCTTTTATCCCAACATAGTAAATCTAGTTAACTTTTCAAGAAAACTTACTGGTATATCATGCAGCGATGTTTGAATATTTTACGAGTTTTTTAATGAGATAATAATTTTTTAGTATTTTTTTCAGTTTGGAACTATTTCTTGACATTGATAAAATAATTGTTTTTCAAACTTTTAGTCTAATTGATAAAATGTTTTCCGCTTCGATTTTTGACTTTCATCGATTTTTAATGTGATTGTCCGTGCTATTTTCGAAGTAATTTTTAACTATTTTTCGAGTTTTTGTGCTTTTAGAATTGATTTGTTTTTCAATTTTGTCATTACTAAATGTTTATTTTACGCATCATGGTTATCACGGACTCGGGCAACGCCGGACGGGTCAAGTAATAAGTCAATAAATACTGTTGACAAGTAACATATCTTTTTAAAATGCTATCCATACTAAAAATCCAAAGTCCTATATCTCACCTTTGTTTTAAAATTTAGACGATACAAAAAATGCTCTATAAACATTGTATAAACGTCAAAAACATAAAAAAAAATCTCTTCAAAATTAGCTCAAAATTTATGTTTAAGTATAAGCTTTTGAAAGTATTTAATGAAATAAAAAAATAATAGTAAAAATATTTGTTCATTACTCCAAAGTCTAAATCGCCATCTACCAGCAGTTTTTGTACTTTACTTCTAACATTTATTTTCAAGAGATTGCTGTCATAAAGTATAATTTTAGTATTTGAAATTTTTGGCCTTAAAAATTTATGGTGCCTATCTTCTTCACAATAAGCTTGGGATCCTTAATTTCCTATTTAACATTATTTGTATTGAAGTACATTATCATCCCTTAATGTTTTGTCCAAAAGTTCAGATTCATGCTGCATACATTTTCCGATATTAAATGCTGTAAGTGATTTTTCTTTTCATTTTTGGCTCATTTTAAGAATCTTATAACCTCTTAATACTTGCTTAAAACGATAGAAACTAACTTTACAGGGAAATAAATGCCTACATAAATATTTAGATAAAGAGATCCAACATTAAATAATGTCATCGCTTTTAAAGACCAGAAATAGTGTTACAAAAATGAATTTTATAGTCCTTTAGAGTCTATTTCAGCATAAATTTTAAAACTGTGTATTAGGAGGAAATATGCTTATATTCAAGTTCTAATGAAGATACATTTCAAAAACTTTAAAATGTTGTTTTCTGACAAGAGGTCAACTGCAACAAAACATGTCTTCTTGAAAAGTATAAAATTATTTATCTGATATTTATATGGATTTTTGTCCATAAAAAAATATTTAGTTCGATGTATTAAGTATTTTCGTATATAATTTTACGACATATTTTAATATGATCTTTTAGTATTTATCCTTGTCTGGAACATTTTAATGTGACAAATATTTTACTTTCAAACAGAATTGTATTTTCTAGATAACAATTCGATATTACGAAATCGTATTGTTACAAAAATTAAAAGATCTATGATACACATAAGATTTTATATTTTTTTCTATTCGTTCTCTTTAAATTCTACAACAAAAATTTAAATACATTTAAATATCTTTTAAAATCGATTTACGTAAATAAAATGATAAAATAATCGTACAGAAAATGATAAAATAATCAAAACTATAAAGATAATAATACTTTTTTCATATTCACGATTATACTAGTAGCATTACATCTAAAAACAGAAATCCCTTTAGAATTCTTTCTTTTAGCACCAATTTGTCAAGAAAGCTGACAAAAGAAAATTTCTTTTAAGACTCATTCTTTATGAAATTTGTTCCTAAATAGAAAAACATATTATGCCCATTACCATCATCATCTAGATAATGTCTATTTATTTTCTACTTTAGCTTAAACCTGCAATTTTGTATGCGCTAGAGAAATACCTCGAAAATGTTTCTTTTTATGTAATAAAATATCACTTCCGAAAATAACAGCAGTTGTTTATTTGTGCTTTAAAAATACGAAGTATTTTAACTTTTTACTTTTTGCAGACAATAAAGTGTGCATTTATTTAGCCAAAAAAATGAGACTTCAACATTCTAGTTCGAGATGCGGTGTAAATGTTCAAAATTTCCAATGGATATTATAATCAGTCTTGCATAATTAGAATTTTTCATTTCTATTTTTCTAATAAATAAATTAAAACATTACGCTTAGAATTTCATTATCTTTCCCCCCGTTACGTTTAGTAACAACATCTCGCCAATAAATAATGTAAAGTACTTTGTAAAAATCACCACAAAATAAAAAACAGAAAATGGCGTGTTCATGCTAAATCAATATTAATAGCTTGTCATAAGTTGGCGAATACACGTGTCTTTCAGGAAAAAATAACAGTTGTAATCTAAAAGAAATAGGGTGATGATTGTGAGGAGTGTGGCAGATGCTTCAGTTAGAAATGCACAGGCGGGTGACAAAAGTGGAACCAGAATAATACAATTAAGAAAGATCGTGTTTTAAGCATAGATTATGAAGCACTTTCCATCACTTCATGAAATCTTTAACAAAACTTCGTTATTTAGCGAAATAAAAGCATATAGCCAAAAATAGCCAATATATATTCCAATACTTTTGAACAGCCTTGTATTTCATCTGTCAATCGATATACGTACTATATAACGGGAAAGAATTTAGTAAGAAAATGTCCAGTAGCTTAAAATTTCTTTTTCAGCAATTTATACTAATCGATGAAAACATACTTGAATGTTTTTATTCAGCCCTGTAGTTTACCTTGTACACGTCAGCATTAAGCTGAAATTTATTTTAAACTAAAAAACTCTTAAAAACAACTGAAATCACATTCTCTTAAATTATCATTCGAAGGCGTCTATGTACCCAATTCTTTGCATGGCCTGCACATCATTTTATCTGTAATCGGGCTTCCATTTCTTAATAAACTGAATGCTGTTCAGCGTAAAAATGCATAACTTATTTAAGAACCATCTTTAATTAATTTACGCTCATATTCAGACACGTCAGCGAATTCTTTTGTGCAGCCTATATAACAACTATAGCATTTATACATATCTTATAATGTGCATACATTAAGTGAAACTTAAACGGGCAAATCATAATAAAATGCGTTTCATCCATTCATCACCCACTATCAGATGCATATACAGCTATTCGGAAAGAATATACTCTTTGAAATCTTTTGTGTGTCCCTGTAAATGCTATGTACATCATATTATGCAAGGCAGTATCATATAATTCGTATAATTTACATTAAGCCTCAGTGACATATATGAATTTTATTATACTTTATGGAATACATATTTTAGTGTACCTCGTAGATTCATATAAATTTTAATATGTTTGACAGGGTGTAAAATCTTCAAAACTACTTTGAAACGATTTTTTCTTATTGGCCGTAATGCCATGGAAAACGTTTGACTGTCCCTGTAAATAAACTAATCATAGTAGAAACTTAATTTTCGATAGGTATCGTGCTAGGGTAAATGTCAATAACGTCCAAAATGTCAGGGCAATCCGAGTGTATTTAGAGAAGTTAGAGCGCGGACAGGCGGACAGACAAACGGAATGCATAAGCACTTTTCAACTTTGTTGGAAAGCGCTTATAAGAAAAGTAGATTTTTAGAAAAAGCAAGGGGAGAAATAATAACAATAATAATAAAATGAAATAAAAATAAATAAATAAATAAAAATAATGTACACTTACACATACATACATGTACTTACATAAAATAAATATAAAATGAAAATAAACAATCGATGAGGGAAAGAAACTACAAAAGCAACATCTACGCGGGAGAGAGAACGACGATGTTGATAAATTATTGACAAGATTTTCTCAATTTTTACAAATAAATAGAGCTTGGTAAACATTTGAATGGGAGAGATCAGCAAGGATGACCATATAAAAGTTTAAATAATGACCACAAGCTCAACAGTGAGAATTAATCGAGGACCTAAATATTTCCTGATTTTCAATATACTTCTGATGCTCGCCCAATCTTTTCTTTAACTGTCTGAAGAAATTTTTTCAATTATGCCTCACAAGTAACCTTCTTTTTAGCATTTGTTTACAGAGCACATCGCATATTATTTTTCTCTTCTGCTCAGAACTAAGAAATTAGTTATGTCAAATCTCTTCCCCTTGCTCGCGCTTATAATACCTCTTTAACTGAGAAAGATTTGTATAAGTTTAATAAGTCTAAATGCCATTTCTTCTGATTCGCAATCAACCCAACCTCTTCAACCCTCCTGATTTTAACTACATTGTTTTACATTTTTATTCTCCCCTCTCTTTTATATTTGAACTTATGAATGATATGTAATTCTCCTCTTTGAAAGATCCTATTCCTTCTGAAAATCTGTGGAATACTTATTCCTTACTCTTACTAATTGGGTTCTTCCAGTTAGACCTGGAAAGTCTTGAAAAAAAAAATGGGCGAGCATCAGAGGTTCTTTGAAAGTCAGAAAATGTCTAGGTCCTTGATTGCATTCTTCCGGTCATTATTTCAATTTTTTCATGTCCGTCTATCTGCCCGTCTGTCTGTCCGCATATAACAACGCAAAAACTACCCAACCGAATCGTTTGAAATTTAAAATACATAATTATTACATAATTTTGTCGAGTCATTTCAAATTTTACGGAAATCGGATGCATAGATCAATTACAGGGACAATCAAAATTATTCCATTACATTTTGGTCACTAGAGGAAAAAGTTTCAAGTGCATTTTAATCGTTTGAAATTTAAAATACATAATTATTATACAATTTTGTCGGATTATTTCAATTTTTTTGATAATCGGGTGCATAGATCAATTACAGGGGCAATCAAAATTATGCAGTTACCTTATGGTCAATGGGGGAAAAGTTTCAACTGTGTTTTATACGTTTGAAACTTAAAATACTTAATTATTACATAATTTTGCGAGTTATTTCAAATTTTATGAAAATCCGATGCATAGATCAATTACAAGGGACAATCAAAAGTATTTCGTTACATTACGGTCAATGGGGAAAAATGTTTCAAATGCATTTTAATGGTGTTACACTCATTCGAACATAATAAAATTGATATGCATCAATAAAGTATACATTATAATATACATTTTGTATAATTTGTGGCGCAAAGAACATTTGTTGTTGATTTACAAGGCCACATAAAAGTATTCTATTACATAATGATATAGGGAGAACATTGTTTGATGAGCGTTTTAATTGTAATTCACTATTTACAATATTATGAGAGTGATATATGAGAGTAGTATTTTTAAAACTTCGTTATCGTACGAATGCACCTCATTTGCTACGCTTCATGAGCAATTTCCAACTTGTTTATCTCTAACATTGTCCCTTGACGACACGTGTAAGATGCAACAGATACAGCTTAAAAAGCGCTTCGCTTTGCTTTTTACTTTATAGTGATTTTTACAAATCGCATTATTTTGTTTTTCAGTTATTACCATTGCTTTCGGTGTTTTTTTTCACTTTACTCTCTTTAAATTAATAGTACTTATCAATAAACATAATTTTTAATGGTTGATTTGTTTTTAACATTTTTCAATTTATTGGAAAAATGTTTTTGACTTCTTATTATCTGGTTTTTGTCTCATAGTTTTTCAAATGTCGTGTAATTTTTTAAAAATTAAAAAGATTTACTGTGATTTGTCAAGCAGATGAAATTAAAATATGTAGAAATTACTGTTTAGAGAGACACAAAATAGAAAGCCATGATAATATGAGCTCTAGTGAACATCTTTAGGTGCGTTTGTAATTATGTAAATACGTAGCACCTATAGTTGTCGTTCAGTCCATCCGTCTATCCGTCTGTCTGTCCGTCTGTCTGTCCGTCTGTCTGTGTGTCCGCATATAACAACTCAAAAACTACCCAACCGAATCGTTTGAAATTTAATATACATAATTATTACATAGTTTTGTCGAGTCATTTCAAATTTTTTAAAAATCGGATGCATAGATCAATTACAGGAACAATCAAAATGATTCCGTTACATTACGGCTAATGGGGAAAAGGTTTCAAATGCATTTGAATCGTTTGAAATTTAAAATTTACAACTATTACATAACTTGTCGTGTAATTTCAAATTTTATGAAAATCAGATGCATAGATCAATTACAGGGACAATAAAAAGTATTCCGTTACATTGCGGTCAATAGGAAAAAAAAGTTTCAAATGCATTTTAATGGTGTTACACTCATTCGAACATAATAAAATTGATATGCATCGATAAAGTACATATAATAATGTACATTTTGTATAATATGTGGTACACAGAACATTTGTTATTGATTTACAAGGCAGCACAAAAATATTCCATTACATAATGATATAGGGAGAACATTGTTTGGTGCACATTTTAATTGCAATTAACTATTTACAATTTTATGAGATTGATATATGAAAGTGATATTTTTAAAACGTCGTTATCGGAAGAACGCACCTCATTTGCTATGCTTTACGTGCAATTTCCAGCTTGTTTGTAATGTTCATGATACCTTTTCAGGTCAAACTTTTCTAAATTTTATTACAGAAATGATTAACAACACAATTTACGAACAAATTTATTTCAAAATTAAAACTCGGTTTTTCACCTTCACTATGAGATGGAAATTGTATTAAAAATTCACTCATTGCTTTTTGAATTTAAACATGATAATTAAGCTTTTTAAGAATGAAAACAGGCACCCTGAAAGAGTAAAGTGTTTCACACTATTTTTCCATAATCAAATTTATATATATATATATACATAATTTTGGTAAGCTATGGGATGTCTACAGTTTAATTTTCTTCACATGTCTGGGATTTACAAAGGGAAACAAAAGAAATTTGCCCATAGTAAAGTACAGGGTGGTTATAAAACATGTATCCCTATTTGCAGCTCTCTGTAGCTTGAAGGAATAACCCGAATCGACGACAGATGGCGCTACGGGTCATGTCGGTGCAAACGCCGTTGTAATCATTAGTAAAATCAAAACGTGGTCATTTCTGCCATTAATGTTGTACGACATGGCTCTCAGTTTACCAGATCGCGCTTTAATTTTAAAACTATTCTACGTTAACAGTTGAAACAGTGCAGCTGCTTTACGTGAATTTAAGCGTGTGAAAGGAATGCTTAAAGGAAAATGTCCTTTGACACCGTGTGCAGTGAGAAGAATGGTAAAAAAAATTCGAGGAGACTGGATCGTTTACTGTGAAATGTGGAAAAGGGAGGAAACCATTACCACTCCGCACTCAAGAAGAAATTTCTACTGCGATTAGTGGAACCATTAGGGACTTCGGAAGCCAGTCCTAGTGCACGTGGAGTTGTCCGAAATTTGGATATTCCATATACTACTGTTCGAAAAGTCCTACGAAAGGTATCGCATATCACAACATGTGCGAAACATCACTCCTGATGCGTTGCATTCCGCAGTATAGCGCGTCGTTTACCGCCTGGATTGTGTTTCAGCACAATGTTCATGTGGAACCTGAACTTGATCGGCACCGCCATGCGAAATCTAAGCCACATTCACTGTGAAAATTTCCAATAAATTAAGTATGCCAGCGGGTTTTGTGCCTTAATTCTTTGTTCTTGTATTGCACATTACATTTCAAGCATAAAAGCGCCATCTGTCGGCGATTCTTGCAACTATTTTGTATTGTTCCATTCTTCGTCCCCGTTCTCAAATAGTATGTGTACAAATTTTGGCTTCATTCGGGTTATTCCTTCAAGCTACAGACAGCTCCAAATAGAGATACCTATTTTTTAACCACCCGGTTATGATCGGTAAGTTCTGAAAGTGTAATTTTCAGGTCCAGTGTTTCATTTTTTTCTTCAGATTACATGGCGTGCGTATAAATTATATAAACCTTATACACATCTGTAGCCGATAATTTGGTTACATTTCCATTTATTTATACAAATAGTGGAAGGAGTGATTTCGAGCTTCATTATGTATTTTCTACATAAATGTATATATTTTTTACACTTTATATAATACATATACAAACTTAGATAAATTATACTAAGCTGCATCAATTAATTCGGACACTTTTTTTTAATAAATATGCAAAAATTTCGTATTGCTGAATTTTTTTTCGTTATCCATTTTTCAAATTATTTACTTGCCTAACATCTTTCGCTAGTTAAAACGTTCAATTTCTTTAACAATACAAGACGCTATGAAATCGTTAATATATCGTTTATACTTTATTATTTTTCCTTTTTTAAATATAAAATGAACTGGATAATTTTAGAAATATTGAGATATTTCCGTAATCACATTTAAGATTTTTTTTATACATTAATAATATGCAACATCAAGAAGACACCTTTAAGCCAATGAGATTCTGCAAGTCTAAAAAAAGTTGTCAACATCAGTTATATTCATAAGTTTGTGTAATATTTATAAGTTAAAGATTTCGAATCTGTCTGCAAGAAAAAGTGTAATTGTTACACCAACAAATATTGTATACTAGCAAATTCCGCGGCTATCCTCGCATAATAAGAAAATATGCCAATTGATATTTGTATGTCTAAATTTTACTAAATGAAATTATACTTTTAGGAATAGGACAAGAATTAACATTTATGCCTCAGTTTGACTTAACTACATAATTGCTTAATCAGACACCAAAGAGATCAAATAAAGGAGAAAAACTAATTCTAAATAAATTAAGATTTAGTTATTTTAAAAAGTTATTCTAAACTTTTATGCTCATTCCAAATGTTTATTTTAGTATTTATTTGAAGTTTGGATTTTTTAGAAACCATCTTCTTAGTACTCTTTTATATCTCAAAAGTGTTCATCATGATTAATTTTACGCTTCTTTTATAAAATCTATTATCTAACTATGGCTAGAGGCACCAGCATAAAATTCCTATGTTAAAGCAGTGACTTCCAAAATTAACTTACCGCCATTAATTTTGAAATCGGTTTGGTATTTACTATTATTGCATAGAAACGTAATTTTTTACGTAAACGTTACGTTGAATCAGTTCCTATTTAAAGATCCGATGGATATTTTTTTTCTTTGCTTGAAAGAGACCATTTAAATATCCTTAAATAAGCTAATATAGAATGAATTGCATAAACAGACTTTTTCAGCCCCAGTATTTTTCAAACAACACTATTTAAAATTCAAAATTTTAAATGTATTATTTTAAATCTGACTTAAATACCATCAAAGTTTTTTCTTTAATATTATCGTAAAAATATTTTTTGTTATAAAAGAAATATTATTTGTGTTGTTCTAGAATTCAAAACGATTGTTAAAAGACTATGTCAAAATAAGAAATAAATGTCTCGAGTAATTAAATATATATACTACCTCTAACAATACAGTTCGGTGATTGAATTCAGATCGGATCTAGCAACACTGGGTAAACAAAACGCTGTTCCTGCATAGAGGCAAGTGTTGATCAGCTTCCCCCACGGTTGTTTATGTTCTGCGTAAGGCGTGTTTTACTAAATGCTTGTTCGATGTGTTGGTTTTTAACCGAGAACAGGAAGATGAAAGAACAAAAGATCAATTTAAAATTTGGTTTTAAGATTTGCAAGATACCGAAAGTAACTCATGAGGGGTGTTGCAAATTATACATCCCCCATACTCGCCAGATCTCAATCCTCCAAACTTCTTCCTATTTTCACGACTCAAACTCCCTTGAAAGTGATTTGACCATATTGCTGACATCCAACGAAACGTGACGAAGTTTTTGAACTCCATTCCACAAGAACACTTCTTGCGAATTTTCCGAGACATGCGTAGCAGATCTCAGCGGTGCATAGTTATGGGAGGTGACTATTTCAAAGGATGGTATGGTAACTTTCGTTAATATTTCATTTACATTAATGTTACAAGACTATTCACCACACTTTATTGTTAGTGGTAGCATATTTATTTATTTATTTTTTGCAATATGAATGATTTGCCATATTAAATATGACATTATTTTTCACTTTCTAGTATTAAAGCATATTATTTTCATTATTTTAAAGTATTATTTCTCTTTATAATTCATGTGAAAATACTTTTGTTGAAAGGAGATATTTTTTATTTGCAGCACCTTAAAGTTGTTAAGTATAATTTAAAAGATTTTCCAAACATATGAAATTAACGTGTAGTATAAATTTATTTTTAAATTTAAACTTTTTGGCAAGATTATTTTATAATATGTGACGTAACTTCATCTTTTTAACTCCTGTTAATGCATTTATTATTTTAATATTTTATTATTTTTTTTTTAAATTCACGTGAAAATATATGTTCAATGATGTAAGAAAAATATTTTCTTGCTTTTAATAGTGTAACGTAATAGAATCCTCAAAATTCAAAGTTAAAAAAGTTTTGAAACGCCTCATCAATCATTCTTCGTTTCAATTGCATTTCTTCTGAAACATATCCATTATTTTAAACTAATTAATTTTTATCTGAAAATGGAAAAAATAGTTTTACAATAATGTTAGGACAATTTGTAGCTCAAACAGAATTTTAATACTTTCGAATAATGATTTATTCGTCTGGTTTTCTGGTTTTCTTTAGATAATTTGGATGTCTACCCCATTTCCGCAAACGGAGATGCTTTCCTTCTTATAAAGTAAGGTATCCTATGGATTCTTAAAAAATAACGAAATGTTGTTCCTATCATACTCTGATTCAAAAAATATCCCATGCAATGTGATTTTATATTAGTTTTATGTCATACATAGACTAAAAGTCTGTCTTTTTGATTAGAATATTTCAGTTATTCAATTTAGTGACAAAATGCTGCATTCTATACATAATAAAATCTTGTAAGTTATCGTTTTTTTTTCTTTGTTCTTTCAGTTTGTTGAAATAGATAAATAGATTTGAAAAATAATTCATGCTTGAAAATAACTTAAAATGTCGTGAAACTTAGAGAACAAATTTCGTCCTTAAAATAATTTTATTTAAGTTTTATCATGTCACAATTTGAATTGTACAGTATTTAGATTTTGAAATAATATAAGCACGATAAAAGTGAAAGAGGTAGCGCCGTGGAATGCCACCATCGTTATACAACTCTAAAAATTGTAATTAAATTTTGGCTTCTGTTCAAAAAGTAGACTAAAAATTTTTTGATGATAACAGAGAACTCCAAAGTGAAGAAATAAGACTTTGTGGATAATCAGGAATTAATAAATCAAGTTACACTATATCTGCAAAAAATATTTCTATGTCTTAAATGAAATCTTATTATTATTATTATTAATTTAACTTACTTGTTGTTCTTCACTTTTTAAAATTCTTTATTAAAATTTAATATATGTTGCCTAAAATTTTTTTTAAGCCAGGGAGAACATGTCATCAAGGAGAAATAATCAATAAAGCCTCCAGTTATAATCTTTACAACCAAGAAATGAAAAACTACTGTAAATTAAACAGTTTGATACCATGAAATCATTTTTTACACGTTTCAAGAAAAAAATACATTTTAAGCTAAGCATATGGCCACTTCCTTCTGAAAGAACTTTCCATATGCACATGGATATATACGTATTTTTATGCTTAGCGAACATGCATTAAAATGAAAACATATTTTCTATTTTATTTTTATAAAAAAAATGGAATAAATAGAATGTGATTTAGACAAGAAATAAAAAATAATGCTAATAACCTCCATTTAATAAATAAAATTATTCTCCTGTTTCTTTAGTTACTCGATAAACGTTTCACAGAAATATACCATTTTTTGGTACGTTCCAAATTATATAAATACGTAGCACCTATAGTTGTCGTTCAGTCCGTCCGTCCGCATATAGCAACGCAAAAACTACCCAACTGAATCGTTTGAAATTTAAAATATATAGTTATTACATAATTTTGTCGAGTCTTTTCAAATTTTATGAAAATCGAAAGCATAGATCAATTACAGGGACAATTAAAATATTCCATTACATAATGGTCGATGTGGGAAAAAGTTTCAAATGCATTTTAATCGTTTGAAATTTAAAATGCATAATTATTGCATACCTTTGTCGAGTTATTTCAAATTTTATCAAAATCGGATGCATAGTTCAATTACAGGGCCAATTAAAAGTATTCCGTTACATTACGGCCAATGGGGTTATTTACCAATTGAGGATATTACCAATTTATTCCAGATATATGCCAACAATCAATCTGTCGTTTTTGCAAAAAAATTCGTTTTTGTTTTTGTGTTTTAAATTTAAGTTTTAACACATGAAAACAGCAAAAATACCTTGATTTACGTTCAGTGAAACTTAGAAGAAACGTTAGTATCCATTATTAGTATCGCTAGTAAACGTTAGTATATATAAACCTTCATTCATAAATTTTACTGAAGCATTAAAATCTTAATTACCGTTTACTGGTGTAGTGCGTTTTTTTTTTCATATTTTTTGTTTATAAGAAACCTCATTTCTTTAAATTTTTTTTAAATATTGCTAAATAAAATATTGTCTTAAAGTTCTTCTGCCTTATTGGTACGCTATGTAGCAAACTACCGCTTTTAAGTATGTATATATAATTGTAAATGTGTGTTTACTGAAAAATATACATTTTTAAAAGGAAAACTCAAGTTTCACATAAAAATATGGTTTGACATAAACGAGCTTCGTCGGTAAAATTTATTATAAATATTACCTAAATTTGAAAAGTTTCTTAAAATTACATTAAAATTCACAGTTTTTTTTCTGCTTTAATTAAAAACACATGTCGTAATTAAAAAATTATATTTTTGAAAAAAAATATTATCTTAACCGCTTCCCTGATTTATGGTCATCATATGGGCAATGTATTTTTGTAAATAATGATTTTTCTCTACCAGTACTGGTATTCTCTTCCTAATCCAATGATTTATAACTCTCACCAGTTTATTGTAAATGTAAATTCTACATACAAACAAATGATTTTTCTTAATTAATTAGAAAAAAAATGTTTTGAAATATTGCTTGTAAAGATTTAAAAAATATCTATAAAAGACATGAAAAATATAGGCTTTATTTGAAAAAACGTTGATTTGTTATGTAGTTAAATGATTCAGATTTATATTCGATTATGCAAATATATCACCCGAATGCTACAACACAGCGTATATCTAGCAAATCATACTATCGTATCAATAAAGCTCATTATTTTCGCTCAGTCTCAACACATATTGAATAATTGTCGTTTAAGTGATTAATGCGTATAGCGTTTAACGTGAAGTACCATGTATTCATAGATTACATAAATCTATTTGCATGCTCATGCAATGAGCTTTGGTTTACGTCAGTTAACAGGCTAATATTAAATGCAGAATTTCTTTTCGCAGGGTTTTGACTACTTGCCAAAGATAATAGCAGATCATAATTCAAGAAATATTTGTTTATGTTAAAGATTTTTTTTCAAACTTATTGTTGGAATATTTATTGGCAAGGAATATTATCCAAAGTAAATACTTACAAAAATATCTGAGGTTATTAAGGAAAGGAATGAAAGAATGAAAAAAAATAATAATAAATAAATAATCTGATTAAAAAATAACATCAAGAAAAGAACTGAATAAGAAGACAAAGAAGATGGAAATAAGAGCCAAAAATACTAAAAAGTAGCAAAAAACTAATTATTTTATATTTTAAATTTATAATTAAGCTTAAAATTATTTTATCTTTTAATTCTTTGTTCTAAAAATGTAGCTTTTAGTTACAAAGAGATTTAAACGAAAAATAAACGATAAATTTCATAAAAAAATATAAATAAGTAAATAAAAACTTATTGTGAGAAAATTTCCCCTTATTTAAGCAGACGTTAATCAGACTAATATAGAATCAAACGAAAAAATTTTTACACTTTCTTTTTCGTTACAATTTAAAATCCATAATTATCTCAATATTGAGATAATTATGGAATATTTGTAAACAAATTTATATGTCGCTATTATTCAAGTTTCGATAGATGTTATTTATTTATTTATTTTTTGTTTACAACTAAACATTTAAGCCTCCATATACTTATAATTTAGCTGCATAATCCATTGTTAATTTACGTTCACGCGTGTCTCTTGAAAAATAATCACCTGGGAAAATTTTCTTTCTGTAAGAATATTTGCAAGTATATAATGTTGTCTTTATTTATTTATTTATTTATTTTATTTTTTAAGGAGTTAAAAAATATTGTAGTAATAATAAAAAAAAAGATCAATTTATAATTTTATATGTAACACTTCAATTTTGAGAAAGTTTACTTAACATAGAATATTACAACTGCTTTAGAAGTACGCATTATTTCTTGTTCTATTCTTTCTTATACATGAAACCGATACATTATTTTAAAACTTGACAGACGTGGAAATCCAAAAAATTTCTAATGCATGTTAGTACTTCCTGAAAAATGCGGCATAGAAGCGGTACTTTTGTGTGGTTAAAACCAAAATTTAGACAGCAACAAATTATCTCAAATCATAACAGAATCGGAAGTTTGATGGTAAAAATCGGTACATTGGTTTCTGAGATAGAGCTATTGCAAAATCTTTGAAAAATATTCTGCATAATATTGCATATTTTAGGGGACGTGCAACAAATGCTGCTTACGATCACTTTCTTATAAGGTACTAACTGAATTTGAAGTTTCATGAAAATCCAAGCATTTGTTCTAGAAATACATTTATTGCAAAATCATGCAGCATTGCAGCGCTATCTGTAGTGTGACTTACACACAAAACTAAACAGCACTAATATTTATCAGGGATTAACGAATCTGAAGTTTTCGAAAATTTAGTGCATTAGTTCTCGAGAAAAAGTTATTAAAAAATCTTAAATAATACATCAGAGTAGCGCCATCTGTTGAGCGATATATTCCCAAAACTAATCAGAGCTAGTTTAAATCAAGGTCCCACAGAATCTAAGGTTTATGCAAGATGGAGCTATTGCCGTAATCACGAACAATACAGCATGGCGACGCCATCTAATGAGCGATTTGCATCAAAACGTAATCAGCACCACATTTTATCAAGTACTTATTAAATACAAAGTTTCATGAAAATCCATACACTATTCCTTGACATATGGCTACTAAGGAAATTTTGAATAATGCAATATAGCAGTGCCAACTGTTGAGAGATATACACAAAAAACTGTTAACAAGTAATTTATATCAAGGTCTAACAGAGTTTAAAGTTTTATGAAATACCGTGCATTAGTTCTATAGATAAAGCAACAAACATTTTTATCACGTAGAGTCAGACAGACTTACTACTCGCTGACATACAGACTCACTGACCCGCATTTTGTAAGAACATGTTTTTTGAGTTATCATACCCATAAAACGTGTGAATCCGTCGAAAACCAGGTTTTGAAAATTTTCACGAATCTAATAATTTCTTGTAATTTTAGAGGACTGTTGTATACTTGCACTCACACCAGATTCCTAAACGTATATATGAGGCATTAAAAAGTCAATCCAATTAACTCAATCGATCCGACAAACAAAAATGCGCATTTCAAAAATTTAAATTTATTTAACTATAAAAAAATTATAATTTTTTAAAAAAATTTTTATTATACTCATTAATTGTTTTATAATCTAGGTTAATTCATCATCACTGTATAGATATATAGAATAATTTTAACTCACTTATTCATTACATGATTTTTTAAATGGGGTGAGCCGGATTGACTTCTGAGCGCACATATGAAATCAATAATGGGCAATCCAATCATATTTATGTGACCACCTTGAAATTTTTGATGTTTGGTTAAATATCTAGACAAATTCACGAGGAAGTGTCATGAAACTCTAGGTGTTTAAACAGAATAATACATGTCATATATTTCCACAAAGATATTTTTCCGAAATCACATCAACAAATTAATCAAGAAAAATCATTCGTTAAGCATAGATTATGAAACTCTTTCCAAATTTTCGGAAATCTTTAACAAAGCTTCGTTATCCAAGAAAAAAAAGGTTTTACTGTCCATAACCAAATATGTATTCTAATACATTTGAACAACCCTGTATTTCATTTGCCTGTTGATATATATGCTATATAATGGAGAAAATCAGTTTAGCAAAAAAAGTCCAACGGGTTGAAATTTTTCTTTTAGAAAATTCTACTAATTGATGGAAACTAATTTCAATACTTTTGATCAGCCCTGTAGTTTTCCTAGTACCTTTATTACTCGAATGTTTTTTTGCTAAAATTTGATTCAATCAAAAATGCTCTTTAAATTACTTATTTTAATCACATTTCCTGAAATTATTATCCATAGGCGAACCCGTATCCAATACTTTGCGCGACCCTGTATATCACTTTATCTATATTCGACAAACATTTCATAGTAAACTGAATGCAATTAAACAAAAAATGCAAAATTTATTTAAAAGACGCTTTTAAGCAAATTACGCTCATATTCAATAAACTTTCCAAGCTGTTTTGTGAAACCCTGTGTGTCTAAATTGTGTAGCTGCTACCATCCATACACAACATATAATATGCATAGATTTAGTGAAACTTAAAAGCGCATATAGTAATTGAAAATGCATTTCATCCATCGAATATTCATCATCCATAAATACAGAACTTCGGATAGAATACACTATTTGAAATATTTTGTGTGTCCCTGTGAATTCTAATGCACTTTGTATTATGCTTGAAATAACTCATATTAAGTCTCAGAGACATATATCAATTTGATTGCATATGAAACCGTTTACAGGGATCAGGGATCACCGATTGGGACGGCAACCAATAAAAATGGTTTAGGGAACTCAATGTGCCGGCGAAAAGAACACCGACTATCATTCAGAGAAAACCCATTTGAAAAGTACCTTGGCAGCGGGCGTAAATGTAAAAATAAAGACAATAACAAATTCTCAGTCTCGACCATACAAAAAAAAAAAAAAAATAATGTCAGTAAACGGCAACATTGCCTACTGAAGTATAAACACACAGTTCTACATAATAGTTTAATTCATCCCAAAATAACAGACTAAAATGTGGACGTCCCGAGTCCGAATTAATATCTGTGTTGGTATATTAAGTTTATTGTCACTGAGAAGCCTAAGTAAATGTCAGCAGATTAACACATACCCTATAGTGTACAAGAGAGCACATTATCTAAAGTACCCGGGACATTGATTTAAACACAAAATTAAAGTAAGTTCATAAAATAGATCATCTTATTAGCGCAATAAGTAAATATCTTTTCCAGTAGATTAAGAAGATGTGAGATAACACTAAACTTTTCAAAATAATTATAAGATGACTGCTTAGTTCATTAATCTATGTATATCCAGAGAGATATCCGAAGTAGGAGCAAAACTATTTTAAAATTAAGTCAAAATCTATATTTGTTAAACGAAAATAATTCATTTAAGCTATTATAATTTTTCATTTAGTTCATTGTAATTAGCTGAAGAAAACAGAATTATTTCTAAGTTATTTCGCAGAGTGATGTCCGGGTTAAAACTGAAATTGTATTTCATTTTGGGAGAACGTCCAAAGATATAATGAATAACATTATCAGTGGCTCCACAAACACACTTGCCCTTAGGTCGCTTTTCAATTTTGTATAAGAAAGATGAGAAACTTCCATGGCCGCAACAATGGTACTGAATGACATGACTGATGTATATGTAATAATTACTCACTTTATTTAAAATCATAAATGAGTCTCTACATTAACTTGAATTCGACCAGTAGTCATGCTATAATTCTTTCATACGGTTGTTACAGAATTTTCTAATCAAAGAAATTGGATATGGAATCTTATTATCGCATTGTACGTCTTTATTTTCAATAGAAGCCTTAGCTAAACAATCTGTTCTCTCATTTCTCAAAACATTAATGTGTGCCTTGATTCATCCCAAGTAAAGAGATTTCTGTGTATTAACCAACAAAATATGAAATATGTCCTTAATAATACTGTTCCTCGGAAAGTTATTTTGAAGAGCTTGGACCGATAAGAAATTATGAGCATAGGAGACTGGGGTACAATGGACCACTTTTGTAAATTTTGACTGTTTACTCTTAAAGTTTTGATTTTTTTTCTTTTGATCAAGTACATGTATGTTACCTATATATTAAAGTTTATACTGCATCAACTCAAAAATAATAATTATGCATACTTTTTTAAAATATTTTTTTAAATAGCAAGTAACAAAGTGGACCATTGTACCCCAATGCCGGGGTACAATGGTCCACAGCATGGGGCTCTATGGACCACTTGTAATTTGAATAAAAATATATCAGTGTAGTTCATTTTTTAACAATAAGAAAGATAAACTACATCATAATTTGTTTATTCGCATTTCATTACTCATTTTTATTTGTTTATTCACATTTTATTATTTATTTTTATTTTTTTAATCATAATTTATTATTCATTTTTATTTGTTTATTCATTCTTTTAGCTCTAACTAAAGTAACATTTTTTTTCTTCATTTTTTTTTATCATTAAGTCATTATACCGGTCGCAGATTGAACAATTATTTTTATTATCATCCACACTACATTTTACAGCCTGTTCCATAACTTCATGTGGCACAGAACCTCTATTGGTTTTCCTATGCTTGTTTCTTGGCATTGCTAAAAGAAATATGAAAAAAAATATATATCTTTTTTGTACAATGATGACACTTAAAGTTAAATATAAAGCTTTATAATAAGAAATATATATATCTAAATATATGACTAAGGAAAAAATATAATAAATTTTTCCTGTCTATTTTACATCATCTGTATTTTTTTAATGAATTTTACCTTATTTAATTATTATATCCAGATACAAACTAATTGATAGATATAAATTTTGTTTTTCTCATTCTACTATTTTATTTAAATCTAACTTATTATGGATGCATGTATGCATAAGTGCAGGAATATTGAATTTACAAATTATATGAAATAAAAAAAAAAAAAACCTCAAATACACAAAATATTTTGTTTACTAATTTTTGGTGTTCAATTTGGGTTAATTTTTAAATTTGAAAGCTTATATTATATAGATAAATGCATTTCAAAAATGCATTTCACAACCTGAATCATTAATTAATTCACACACAGAAATAAAATAATTTATTAATTCTTAATTTGGGCTAATGTTTATGTTTGAAAGCATATATTATACAGATAATTATTTCAAAAATGCATTACACAACATGAATCATTAATTAATCTACATACAGAAGTAAAATAATTTATTAATTCTGAATTTCACATATAATATTTAACTTTTAAAAACATGGGATGCAAAACTGGCGTACAATGGACCATGGTCCATTGTACCCCAGTTTCTGATGGTCCATTGTACCCCATATGGAAGTTTGACAAAAACTTGATGATAAAAAAAAAAAAAAATAGAATTCTATTATTTTAGCTATAATAAATATAATAATGTATTGTCTTACCTTTTTATTTTGCCACACAATGCCTTTCAAATTACAAATCTGTAATAAATAAATGAAGATATGTTTCACTGAAAATATTTACTTTTGCCTTACTCCCCCTGTGTCAAATTAATTATTAAGCATAAAATGGCTAAAATGCCAGCTATGCACATGGTTTCAAACTTCTTTTTACTACTTCATGACTGCAATCTATATACTAAAATATGAAGCTTTCAAAAACAGAATTAATATAAAAAATAGGGGGTGGACCATTCTACCCCGTGGTCCATTGTACCCCAGTCTCCACTAGATATGTCAAATTAGGAACTCACAAACCACTTAATTGAATATTGGATTGCTATGAATTCTGCTTGATATATTTCCTTTAAATCTCTACGTTTCATATAAAAATCATTAATAAAATGACTGTTATAATACACTGCATATGCAAATGAAGTTCCTCCCTCCATCTTTGGCGCGTCCGTATAAATTACTAGGTACCTTGAACTTGGTTCCTCTCAGTAACAGGTTTTCTAAAATGTAAATTATTAGGTTCCAAGTAATTCGGTAACTCATACTCTGGAATTTTCTTCATCAAATCTTATTCACTAATATTTTCCCCGTCGATGATAATATCCTTTTCGCCACAAGGTACTTTATATTTAATCATATACATCGTATCTTAATAAATAAAGGTTGGATTCCGGACAAAACACAGAGGGCGTCAGTTAATATTGATCTATCAGCCTTTATAATTGTAAACAATGAAACATGTTGACATGAACTAAATCCTCTAAAACTGTGCAAATTTAGACCTCAAAACCACACTTGCCAACCATAAGTTATTCTTTTTCTAGGACTGTTAAGTAGCAACTTTTAAGTAAATGTCATGAGATTCCTTTATCTCGACAACCAGTTCTTCTAATATTTACTTTAAAGCCTCTTAAGTCCAAATGGTCTAACCAATTGAAACTTCGATCCCAAATACATTAAATTGTCCTTGACTGGAATTGAGTGGAAGCCATATTTAAAGATTGGGCTTCTATTAGCCAGCGTATTTTTTCCCATCAATGTATAAAGACATTTATTCTCACTAATTTGGAGTTGCAAGGCATTGCAAATGTATCCGAAAACTTGAATTGCTTCGTTAACCTTCAGCTCTAGAACCCTTCTAGTATTAGCACCATCAAGCATTACAAGTCGTCAGAATACGATATTATGAGTCGGCACACATTTTTTATATTTTTTATTAATTTATCTGCTACAATGGTCTACAAAAGTGACCCCAGGCATGAGCCCTGCGGGAAGCCTCTAAACAATACAAACCAGTCAATTCCTAATAATAAGGCAATACCTATTTCTCTGTTGGAGATATAGTTTTTTTAACAAAGAAATCAACTAAGTATCAATAATTAGTTAGTCCATTTCATTAATTACACTACAGCTGATAAGATCAAACGCTTCTTCAATGTCCATTGAGATAAGGGCACAGAAGGTGTTATCCTCTAAAATAAATTTACTTATTTCTTTCACAGTCTTCATAGCTGTTACTATTTTCCTGCCAGCACTAAAACCATGTTGTGCATTATCTAGTAGTTTCTTGCCTCCAAGGAATTAAAAATTCGTATCTTTATAATTCTTTCTAATATTTTTCCCAGATCTGATAATAGCGAAATAAGTCAATAACTCCTACTTGTTTTTGAAGATTTATTGAGTTTTCTAAAGAATAATACAAGATCTCCGTGTCCAAACAGGAGGAAAAGGGCCCAAACTCAAGCATTTATTAAAGAAAGTAATAATAAGTGCGGGGAATTACTTGCATAGATATTTTATTATTGTTGGATCCAAATTGTCGGAGAGAGGAGCCTTAATGCATGCCTGTTGAGAAACTGCATGTTTTTTTTACTCTCTCGTAGAAATTTCCTGATAATTAACATCATTAATGAACAACCTGTCTGCCACAAATTCATGAACATTATTCGGTGTGTCTTCCATTCCAAAATGTTCACTCATGAAATTACGAGCTACTTCACCATAGGTTGTAAAAGTTTAAGAATGTTCTAGTGATGTAAACCTATTAATCTTTCATACAATTTTTATTATTTTTTATTTCTGATTAAAGGGTATTCTGTATATTGTTATTTGTCATATTTTTAAAAACGGATATTATTTTATACTAGGAGCACTGCACATTATAAGCAAAAATCAGGGAAAAATTTGAGACTGTTTTTATTAAAATCTTATTTTTCCACAAGTGTAAATGCTATCTGCATAAAAATGAACACAGTTTATTACAATAAGCCACTTAATCACTATCTACAGTTTGAATATTTTTGCTGCATTAGTTTTGATAGGGTTATCTAAAAAATATTCTTTCTTTTTGAATTTGCTTACGGTTTCTTATTTCGAGAGTTTCAAAATAAATCTTCACGGAAATGTATGACTATTATGCACTATTATGTTTACACATTTAAAGTTTCACGATAATTTCTCACGATCGTTCTAGATATTTGAAAAAAATGTCTCAAATCGCAAGTGACCTGTCACGTTTGGCTATATAGAGTATTATGAATTAAAAATTGTATTATTAAAAGTTTTATTTTAGCACGTGATTATATTTCGAATTAATATAGCGGATAGTTACATTTTCGGTGTCAGCCGAAGCCACTGTAATTCACCTCGGTTTTCTATTTACTCTATAACTAAAATTAATGTCATTTTACTAAATATTTGGTCTGTTGTTTACTAAGTATTATGCATTTTTGTTGCATTTACATATATAGCTTTACACACACAACTCTCCTAAAAATTCTTTGTAACTAACATCCTGCGCATTTTCAAACAGTTTTTTAACCCTTTCCGGCGCTCTGAGCCCGGTCTGGGATACCTATTTTTTATTCCAAACTTCCAAGCAACGCCAATAATTTTTTAGTACTTATTTAGTAATTGCTTTTACAAGTAAAGCTTAAATTTAGGATTTCAAAATATGAAATAGATTTGTTCGTGAATTCCGGTATCAGTCAATTATTTCTTATTTTACATACAGATTTTGCCCATACCGGAAAGGGTTAATCGATTTCTTATCATTCTACTCTTATTCTTTAAAATGAAAGTATATCTTTCTTTTATTGTTATTTTGAACATTTTCTAAAAAGAAATAATAAGCAAATAAAACATGAAATATTTAGCTAAATATGCATATTTTGGTAGAAATTAAATAAGAATTAAATCATATACGAACCTATTTTTTTTTTATATGAAATGTAGTTTTACCGTTAAGATTATCGATGAAAATCTTTATGAACAAATCTTATAGTGATTTTTTTCTTACATACCACCAAAGAGAGATTGTGCATGTTATAATCTTTAAATGAACTAAGATTGTTTTATACATATCTTGAAAGAAATATAGGTTACGTAGATAACAAAGATATTTAAAAAAAATATCTTAGAACATTTTCCTCCATTCTTCTGTTTTATAAAAAAACGGTTATTCTTACATAGGACGTATCTCATAAAAAAGCCTTCACGTTTTTGACATACATCAAAAAGATTTCTGTAATAGAAGTATTTTTTATTATTATAAGACAGTTTCTAAAATATAACATTTTACTGAAGTATTATTATTATTATCATTTTTTTAAGTATATACCCATTTGAAAAAACAAAATTAGATCTAAGATAATCATTGTTTGGTATATTATGATATAATAACTGTACCATTGTTTTATACTAAGTTATGAACAGTATATCTATCTGTCTATCTACACTTATTTATTTGCATATATATATATATATATACACAATTTTTATAAAATCATTCAATTAATTTTTTAAAAAATGAAGAAACAAATAAACAGTTTTTTACAGACCAATGCGCAAAATGCTACAAAAAGAAATGTAAAAAATGTATATAACAAAACCAAAAGAAATTCCAAATCCCCAAAATACATGGAAGTCTTCATCAGGGAGGCCCCTCCATGTAGGGGTAAATAAAGAGAAGTTTCTGAAAGGATGTAGGCTCATAAGCTAAATTACATCCTTAGCCCCCAACTTCTCAGATTTCAGAAATCGAACTCAAACCTTCAAAAAAATTATAAATATATACAAATTTCTAAAGATACCAAAGGACAAGACCAAAAATTACACAAATAAAAAAGAAAAAAGAAAAAATACCTACAAAACTAAATATAAAAAATATAAAATTGTAAAATACAAACCCCCAGGAATACAAAACCCTCTTCAGCTAGTGGGGCCATTCACTAGCGCTTCAATCTCGCCCTAAATTGAAATCAAGCATCCGCAAGTAAAGAAACACTGAGACTCAGAAACTTTCAGTTAACATATAAGATGGATAACAGTTAACCATTAAAATCTTTTTTAAACCACTCATAGCCAATTCTAGATCTGTTTTGATATTGCAAATCCTACGGATCCTATTAACTTGTGAATACATAATATTTTTTAAAACTTTATTGCTAATACATGAAAACCAGTAAGTGAGGCTATTAACTTCAAAATTAAAATCTTTCCTTTTATCATAAAGTCCAACCAACCATTTTTCCTTGTTTTTCTTAATTTTAAGATCTAAGAAAGTAATTTGTTCACCATCATCGGTTCGGTTCAGGACAAGCTCATTAGGGTAAATGTTAAGGCTTATTTCCTCAAAATTATTGCAGTTAAATACTATAAGATCGTCTACATATCTAAAGAAGGAAATATTATTGAAATTTTTTTCGTAAAAATATAAAAATAGATTTGAAAACGCACTTGAAAAACTTGTTCCCATTGGGACCCCCTTATTTTGTTTAAAATAATTAATTCCATTAAATAAAACGTTTTCAAAAAGGCAAAACTTAATTAAATCAATCCAAAACTTCTTATCTACTTTTAAAACATATTCAAATTCAACATAAATATTTTCAAATACCCCCACAATCAAATTGTGAGGAATGCTGCCAAACAGATTCTCAAAGTCAAAAGTGTTTACAGAAGTAATTTTCCATGAGTTACCATTCAAAAAATCTAAAACTTTAAGGTTATTGCCAATGATTGTATTACAATCAAAAGTTTCTATTTCCTTTAAAATTGAATTCAGCAAACCAAACAAAATTTTACCTGCTTTGTAATTATAACTATTAGTGCCACAGGTAACGAAGCGAAATTTTACTGGTTTCTTATGAAATTTAAGAGTCGCAAAAAGGTAAGGAAATACAAAGTAGTTCCTACTAATTCCAAATTTTTTATCAAAATCCAAAATACGTTTTTTTATTTTAGAGGGGTTCTCAGTTAACGTTTTATAAGATTCATTACAGGTATATTCCTTCAAAAGAAGATCCCTATAGAAAACTTTACAAATTAAGGCAAAGTTACTACTTGCTTTATCAACAGTAGCAATAATAAACTTTTCTTTTAATTTAGCAATACTGGTTTTTAATTCAAAATTATAATGAAATTTTTTAGAACAACCCCTATTATAATAGTCTCTAAAAAACAAAAAATCTTTTTTAAATAATACCATAAACTTTAATTTCCATTCTCTAAAATCCTCAAAAGGCCAACTATATTTATATGAAACTTTTAAAATAAAGGCATCCAAATCCTTTTCCATAAATTCTAAAATTTTAAGATTACTATAATTAAAGTTCAATCTAAATCCAGAACCCAAACTCATAATATTCCTTAATTGAACATCTTTTACAATATTTAAATCTCCTGAGACAATATGTCCAAAATCTGGATTAATATAATCTTTATAGCAGTCTAAATCACAGTAACAATCATCCCCTTTAAGTAAATCAAGATTCTTACTATAATCATTATAGTTACAAATAAGATTTTTTAATGTCTTATCATAACTATAGGTAATTCTAATATTAAAGCTATTTTTAAGAGGGAACAGGCTATTACAATCTTTCAAAATATTTTTAAATTTAATAGAATCAAAAATCTTATCCCTAAAACACAAAACAAAATTTTCAAGAGTTTCTTCACTTATAGATTTTATTTTATTTAAATCTCTGAAACCAGTTTTATATTTAAATAAATCAATAACTATATCCTTAATATTCTGATTTTTAAATTTATAACTATCAAACTTACACCTCAAAAACCATTTAATAACTTTATTTTTTAATCTAAAAATTTTATTTTTTATTTCATTAATATCATAAAAATTAACATAATCTTTATTTACAGAATCAATAGTATCAAAAATATCTGCTTTAAATTTACTTTTTCCCTTTCCTCTACACCCTCTCTTGTTAAATGTGAAAAATGAATCCTTTAATTTAAATTTACTGAAACCGCAAAAATTACCCCTATTAACAACATTGATACCATTAAATTCTGAATTCAGGCCATATGGATAAATTGTTTTTAGTCTGTACATAAACATATTTTCAACTTTTAATCTATCTTCCCTATTGGGAACTATATCCAAAATATAAATGCTAATACTTTTAAAATCATGCTTTTGAAAGTGCTCAATCTCAATATCATTACAATTTTTGTTATTTTTCTTTCTTATATCACCTCTATGCCCAGTAATCCTAATATTTAAACTACCAGAAGTCTGTCCAATATAACCAAATTTACATATTACAAATTTACATAACCAAATTTACATATTCCACTTTTGACTTTGAGAATCTGTTTGGCAGCATTCCTCACAATTTGATTGTGGGGGTATTTGAAAATATTTATGTTGAATTTGAATATGTTTTAAAAGTAGATAAGAAGTTTTGGATTGATTTAATTAAGTTTTGCCTTTTTGAAAACGTTTTATTTAATGGAATTAATTATTTTAAACAAAATAAGGGGGTCCCAATGGGAACAAGTTTTTCAAGTGCGTTTTCAAATCTATTTTTATATTTTTACGAAAAAAATTTCAATAATATTTCCTTCTTTAGATATGTAGACGATCTTATAGTATTTAACTGCAATAATTTTGAGGAAATAAGCCTTAACATTTACCCTAATGAGCTTGTCCTGAACCGAACCGATGATGGTGAACAAATTACTTTCTTAGATCTTAAAATTAAGAAAAACAAGGAAAAATGGTTGGTTGGACTTTATGATAAAAGGAAAGATTTTAATTTTGAAGTTAATAGCCTCACTTACTGGTTTTCATGTATTAGCAATAAAGTTTTAAAATATATTATGTATTCACAAGTTAATAGGATCCGTAGGATTTGCAATAACAAAACAGATCTAGAATTGGTTATGAGTGGTTTAAAAAAGATTTTAATGGTTAACTGTTATCCATCTTATATGTTAACTGAAAGTTTCTGAGTCTCAGTGTTTCTTTACTTGCGGATGCTTGATTTCAATTTAGGGCGAGATTGAAGCGCTAGTGAATGGCCCCACTAGCTGAAGAGGGTTTTGTATTCCTGGGGGTTTGTATTTTACAATTTTATATTTTTTATATTTAGTTTTGTAGGTATTTTTTCTTTTTTCTTTTTTATTTGTGTAATTTTTGGTCTTGTCCTTTGGTATCTTTAGAAATTTGTATATATTTATAATTTTTTTGAAGGTTTGAGTTCGATTTCTCAAATCTGAGAAGTTGGGGGCTAAGGATGTAATTTAGCTTATGAGCCTACATCCTTTCAGAAACTTCTCTTTATTTACCCCTACATGGAGGGGCCTCCCTGATGAAGACTTCCATGTATTTTGGGGATTTGGAATTTCTTTTGGTTTTGTTATATATATATATATATATATATATATATTGACTATCTACCAATAAGTATTTGAACACTTTCAACTTTTGACATTTTGTCAAATATTTGAAAATATACTTGGCGGATTCTTCTGAAACTTCAGGATTATAAAGATTATATTTGACCTCATATTTATCAACATCCGTTTGATAAGCAGAACCATTAGGGGGCTGTCAAACAATCAAAGAGTAACAGAAGTATTTGGGATCACCCTGTACATGAAAATGCAAGAAACGATTTATCGTTGTAGAATACAAGTATGTGGATAGTATACAACATGTACACTGATTTTTGTAAGAATAGCATGTATATTTATGAAGTAAGAGCGATTTTTTTGAAAAAAAAAAAAAAATTGTGGTATTTTTTTGTTTATATCATGCGGGGTTTTTCACCAAATTTAAAGCACATTTCAGAAAAATTATCAAAATGTCGTTGAAAAAATATATCATAATTTGAATATACATATATTAAATATTTTATGAAATATGAGTAGTTGTATGAAATAATTTTTTTTTGCGCATGCGCGAACGATAAAAACGATTGTTTTAAATTATTTAATAGTCAATTCTATGGTGTAACTCATAAAAAAATCCGATCAATTATCGTGAAAATTCAAAAAGATATCAAAAGAGATAAAGATATAGTAAGCTGTTTTTATTTTGCTCTCTAAAAATAGCTGAATGATAAGGGGTTCTCCACAAATTGACATTTTTTATTAACTGACTTTTAGGAAAAAATTAATGTTTAATGAATAAACTATATAATACAATATTGCTGCTAAAATGTATCTTAACATGTGTGATAGGAAAGAAAAAGATGTTTTATTCACATTCAGGGCCAAAACTAAAAGAGGGCGGAAGAAGGGCACTGGCCCCGGGCGCCAGGGTGAAAGTGTGCCAAATGTAGATTTGTTTGGCGATTTTTCTTCATGCCTATGTTTAACATGATATTGTTAAAATCTTCCTATCTGTGGTTGCCAAAACATAGTAGAATCTAATGATGATGGCATAAAGATTTTGTATAAAGCAGATCTTTTTTTTTCTCGATTCGGCTTCACGATTTTACGTTTTTCTTTTAACAAAACAGATTACGTTGTGCAGTATTATATATTTTAAGTTTCAAAATCAGTCGGGTATTAATAAATTAGAGAAATTATCTTTGTAAAAAATACTTTGCTAAGGAGGGGTGGAAGAGTTCGCCAAAATCCAAGTTTTCCTCGAAAAAAAAATGGTAATACTCGTTCGCCATGGCACACGGGGCACATGCTCTTCTTCTTCCTGCTCTTAGTTTTGGCTCTGAATTTGAATAAAAGCTCTTTTTCTTTTCCATCACAGGATACAAGATACTTATTAGCAGCAATATTGTATTAAATGGTGTATTTATTAAATACTATTTTTTTGCCTAAAAGTCACTTAATAAAAAATATCAATTTTTTGAGAATCCCTTGTCATTCAGCTGTTTTTAGAGAGCAAAGTAAAATTGCTTACTATAATAATGATATCTTTTTGAATTTTCATATTCAATTTGATTTTTTTATGAGTTACACCATAGGATTGACTATTAAATGATGAAAAAAGATCTGTGTACATGTTGTATAGTATCCACATATTTGCATTATGCAACGATAAATCATTTCGTGCATTTCCATGTACAGGGGGATCCAAAATATTTTTATTACTCTTTGATTTTTTGACGGCCCCATAATTGCCCTGCTTATCAAATGAATGTTGATAAATATGAGATCAAAATCTTTATAATCCTGAAGTTCTAGAAAATTCCGACAAGTATATTTTTAAATATTTGACAAAATGTCAAAAATTAAAAGTGTAGAAATACTTATCGGTAGATAGTGTAAATATATATATATATATATATATATATATATATATATATATATATATATATATAATACATATATATAATATGTATGTATATATGTATTATATATATGTATTACATGTATATATAATACATACATATAATATATATGTATATGTATATTATATATATATATACATATATTTATACACATATATACACACACACACACATATATATATATATATATATATATATATGTATAAACGCAATATACTCCTCTAAATCATACATTATCTAATAATTAATATTTGATACATCATCGATAAAAATTGCTCAATCGTAATGTCGTATGTTAGCAGTCTTATAGCACATGATAGGAACGCAAATTAATCCTCCAAATATTTCCACTGGAATCAAACCTTAAGTGAAATAATTTGTAAAATAAATTTATTCATGTCTCAATTCCCAGTAAATATTTCCTAAATAAATAAATATTCATGCTTCGATTTGAACTTCGTCCTGATGTAAGAAGCCGTCATTGCGATTAGATGATATTACAACAATAGAATTTTATGTATTATTATTATAATCCATCTGATGACAGGGTAGTGTTAAACAGTTGAATATATAAAATATTCTGCTTCTCAAGTAAAAGTTGTGTTATAATTCAAAGTTTGCACGAATACAAGATATCACAAAAATGTTTGGCGTTGTCAGTTATCTTTGTAAAAAGCTGGAATTTTACCTATACGAACATTTTATCAGGCGAAAAAAGAAAGTAGTTCTCCCAATCGCTTAGAAGAATAAGGGCGTGTTCAGCGCAATTTATTAAAGTAACCAATGGTACAAACCGATTTTATGACAGTACGAAAGTGAATCGTGACACCAATGAAAACTATCCTGTTGAATTGTAGCTAACGTCACACTTCGCCTTGATTTTCATTTCGTACTTGTCTACAATGGGTAAGTGACCGGTAAGTTGTGCTGAACACTCCCTAAGTGACACAGCTTCTGTCACCACTCAAGTGGAAACTATGGGTAATCGAATTTTTTTTTTTTTTTTTTTTTTTTTAATTTTAAATAAAAAATATTAGACAGAATGAAAGAATAAAATCTGTAATATGGTTTAAGAGAAAGCATTGCTTTTAATAATCAAGGTATTTTTTGAATAAGAAAACAGACGCTGCTTTGAGTTAAAAAAAAATACAGCTTAATAAATATGTTAAGATGTTATTAAAAGACGGGAGAAACTTAGATATGATAAGATTTTGGAAGTAATTAATGGCGATACAATTTTATTTGTGAATATATGTTTGACCGACAAATTCATAGCGATGACATTATTCATCCAGAGCATGCAAATTACTACAGAATTAGAGTTCACAAATCCTTCAATGAAAGCGTTTTACTCAAACCAAACTTTGGTTGACGCTAATAGCTTTCTGAAAAATGTAAACTAAAAGGAAGCTTTTAGCAAATATGCCCACTTTTCTCTAAAATGCGACAAAAATATATGTAAGTGACAGAATTTTCACTGTAGTCGCGAGAGGTATAAATGTGACGCTCTATATTTAGGACTGTGATTATCAGTTTCTTTTTAAATAATACGCTACCAAAGCCTGTAAGCTGTTGCATCCGCAGGTTTTTAATGTAAAAAATGTATAAAGTTATATATGTCACACAATAACTCTTATATAAATGTCCTATTTGTAATTGATAGAAATATACGATTTAATTCAGATTATGTTAATAGATTCATACTGATAATGTGTTTTAAAGATTAGATATGGAGTTTCATTAATTTAGTATAAAAAGAGTGAGATTTGCGGCGGGGAACGATGCTTTAATTGAAATAAATGGCTATTTCATACAAAAATATCCGATTTGCTTGAAATATTTGAATTTGTTTATTATGATAATGCTCTTCTTGCTTTAAATATGGAGTATCATTGGTTAAATATATAACAATAGTGAGGGGCTAAGCTTAAGCACCCTTGTAATTGTAAAAATAAACAGTATGTATGTCGGAATGTGCATATCAGTTTCATTATTTTTAAAATAGTCAAACATTTTACAATACATTGTAGATAATTTCCCCCATAGCAATAAAAAAGTATTACTATGTGCATTTTAGTATAAATATTAAAAAAATGCAAAATCAAAATATTTCGTCTTATGTATACACAACAAATCTAAATAAAACAATGATCCGTCATTAACAATATTTTAAAGATATAAAGATAAATAAATAAGTTCATAACATGCTAAAAAAAATCAATATCGCCTTTTAGTTTCTAAGTTAAAAAAAGTAATTTTGTTATATTTTATGCGCAATTTCGCTTTAAATTTTCTTGCTTATTAAAAAATATTGCTTGAATCCAATGGAAAAATAGTGCTGCGATCTACAAGAATTTGTAATTAAGAGATAAATATTTGATCAGTTCTAATAATTTATACAATCTACAATCCCATATAATAGCTCATCACCAATTTAATATGAATTACAGATTATAAATTTTACATTAGAAGTGCTTTTAAAGTATTTTCAGATAAATATTTAGAAAAAGAGCTTAATACCATCAGAAATATCGCTGAAGAAAACGGATTTTCAACAATTTTGTTTAATAAATTCATTCATGAAATCAATTTTCATGAAAATATCAAAAAAGTAAACCATGAAGAATTGATATAAAAAAATTAACTAGTTTCCTGGTCTATACGAAAAATTAAGATATGCTCTACTGAAACACAATATAAATTTAATAGCCTGTCCACCAAAGAAATTAAAAGAAGTAATTTGTAAAAAAATCTATCCAATACCAGAAGTTGAATTAGCTATATACCTTTCCTTTTAAAACGGATTACAATAATCAATGGCAAACATCGGAAAAACCATTAAAAAAACTCAAAAAAAAAAAAAAAAAGAATAAAGGAACATAAAGCAGGTATAAAATATTGTCGGCAACCTACTGATATCTTTCCTTAATATCTCAATCAGAATATCAGAATAGATTTTGATCATATGAAAATCATATTCCCAACATCTAATTGTTATTTGTCCATTATCAGAGAATCCATAGTAATCCTATGCAAAAAACAGTCAAGTGGGTAATGATTCCCTATCGTATAATATACCGAGTTTATGGTTTAACAGCTTGAAAATAAATCTTGACATTATGGGGAAATGACGTATTAAAATTTATGCTACGAGAATTATTTTTCTTTTTGTTGTTGTTCACCTAAAATACTACTAATTTAATCTTCAAGCCACCAGTCTCGTTCATTTTCAAAACGGAATAATGTATTTGTATAAATAAATAAAATATTTTCATATTTATCGATGAAACTCTTATTAAGGAACTACGGAAATTTAATAAATGAAAGTCGTATAAAAATATTTAAATAAAAAATATAAAAAAATATTTAATAAATTAAAATCGTATAAAAATACAGCTAAATGTATATATTTAAGAAAATGTAATTTGATGTATTTTCTGAGAAATGTATTTCATAGAATTTTTAAAAATAATACACTTTTTTTATTTTTATTTTCAAAAGGATAGCTATTTAAATAATACATTAGGCATATTCACAAACATTCTTGAAAAAATATTTGAATTAATGAATTAAAACAGCTTTTTCCAAAATTTCAATTTGATAAAGTCTTCGTATTTCAGTCCATAGTTAGATTTTATTTAATAAAAAAGAGACGTTTGAAATATTTTTTCAGTCTAAATATTCATTTACTCATATTTCTTCTCTGTATGAAAGAATGAAATCATATAATTAAATCAATTCACAATTCAAGTACATTGAAATGTTAAAATATTTCAGAATATGTAAATTAAATATAAAGAATGAAATATGAATTTTTTTTATGAAAAACAATTGGTGAATTTTTCATATTTAGTATTTTGCAGATACATATTACAAAATATATTTGGATTTAATGTTATCCACTGGAAGAGTCCCGAGTTTTAGTATTTTGATTATAAATTTAAATTAAGGAATTCTTCTATCCTAAATTAAAACTCATTTTTAATATTTAATTTAAAATAGCGTAATATTTTATGAAACAAAAAAGAAAGATCATATGGCAAAAATGTATCATGAAATGTTTTCCAACACTTCGTCAAATCATTAACAAATCATCATTGTTATTTTGAGATACATGTCAAATAGGATAAATAAGTAAACATTTTAGAAAAAAGATTAAACTTTAAGAATATTATTTCAGCAGTTACCGTACATAGTCAAAAATATGTTGCAATTCTTTTAAATAGCTTTCTATTTCATCAGTGATTTCATATATATATGATACATTAATATATAGAAACAAAGTTAATTTTTTTAGCTTTGTAAGTAACCTAGTATCCTTATCACACTTACTATTTAGCTAAAATTTAATTCAAACAAAAATACTATTGACACTACAAAAATAATATAGTTTCAGAAATTATCCTTCATGGACGGTAATGTATCCGATACTTTCCGTGGCCACGTATATTATTTTATCTACATTTTACAAGTGTTTCTTACTTAACTAAATTCAGTTCACCATAAAAATTCATAACTCTATTATAAACTATTTTTACGCAATTTAAGGTTATATTCGTAATCTTTACGAATTCTTTTTGGAAGACAATTTTATTAACTACAGCACTTAAACACGCCATATTGTTTATTTAAAAATGGATATCATAATTACTATGTTTTCCTGCCATCATCGGTAAAATACAGTGCTACTGATACTACGATATAATATTTTGTGTGGGCCCCTGTAAATGCTACGTCTTCGTGTTATACGATAAATTAATTATTGTAAGTCGCATATCAGTATGTTACGGAATTATGCTCATGGCAATGTAAATGAACAAAGGCTAGTCTTTCTACCCCACACTTTATGCATATTTTAGTGCATTTCGGAAATACATATCATATTTATTAGTTTGAAAAGGTGTACCATCTACAAAAAATATTTGAAATAAGTTATTAATTCACCGTAATACAACGGAGTATTTTTTTCTGTCAATCTACATAAAATTAAACGTGCTAGAAACTCAGGATTGTACCAGGCGAAGTGCCAAAAATATCAATCGATCAAACAATCATGGATTTATATCAAACCAAAGTCATAAGCACTTTTTATCTTTGTTAGGACAATGCAAAAACAAAATAAGTAGCTCCTCATGTTGGTTTGTTATAAAATTCATTTTAAGCTTAATTGATACATTAAATAAACATTAGCTATAGTTTTAATGTTTGAATATGTTTAAATTTCGTTTTTTTCTCAATGAAAATTTAAATAATATTTTAATCAAATGATTTTATTTTGCATAAACCTTTTTCTGAAATTGTTAGTACTACTTTAATTAAGAAAACAAAATACTGAAGAGAAAATATAGTCTCAATTTTCGAAGCAGTCATTCTAGATTTTTATGGCTCAGTTTGGTTGAAAGAATATATCTTCCTGTTAAAAAAAAGAAAAATCATGCATCAAACATAGATTATGAAACATTTTCTAACACATTCAGACATTCAGAATAATTAAAAAAGCAAATAAAGCCTTTGTGCAAAAATGTTTAAAGATAGAAAACCAAAGATTATAAATGCACAAATAATGTATAATACACGCATCCACAAATAAAAGGTAGCAAACAGCTGTTTCGAATCTACTATCCAGATTCTTCATCAGTACAACATTCAGCGAGCTAGAAAAAGCAAAACTGAGCAAAGAGACAGAAAAACGCAGATTTATGTACCCGCTAAAGGAACGATCAAATCTAAATAAAAGCAACCAATGAGAAGAATGCAGCCAGAATAACTAGGTGGACAAGTAGCGACATAAAAAAATGAGGGAAAAAAGGCATTAAATTAAAGATTTCCAAATGCTAGGAAAATAAGGAGTACTTAATAAGTCATTAACTAAGGAGTGAGAATTTTTAATGATGTGATAAGCTTCTCAAAAATTAAGGTCAAGAATAGAAGGACACTTATGGATAACGGTGGCTGAAGAAAAGTTGAACTCATTTTGTGAAGATCAACAATGTTGAGCAATAGATGAGCGTTTAAGCTCTTGACTTTTGACACACCTTTTATGCTCCTGTAAATGGAATCTGAGAGCATGTTTAGTCTGGCCAATATAAAAAAGACCATATTGGTAAGAAATTTGGTAAATACCACACTTATCTAAGTGATCAATCAGGTGCTTAAAATTTGAAAAAACAATTTTATGAACAGGAGAAGAAATAACATTGAAATCGAAACTTTTTAAAATTTTAGCAACTTGCTGACTAATTTTGGGAAAAAAATGGCAAAACAACCAAAGTATTGAAGTTCGAATTAAACTTTTTTTCTTTCATATTGTGTGGATTTTGTCAATTTTCTATGAATAAGATAATTCTCTCTGAATAAGATAATAAGATAATTTTCAGACTACTGTCTTTCGCAAATCTTTTGCCGTCAGTCTTCCACCCAACAGATTTTCTTCTCATCCTCCTAACCAGAAACTTGCGGCTTTTAAAACTTTTGTTTTCCGGGCTTCCGATATTTGTTCAACTCCTGAGTTACTCAGTAATGAACTTAATTATTTAAAAGCTATTGCTGTTGATCGTGGTTATTTCCCTAATATTATAGATTCAATTCATAGAAAATTGACAAAATCCACCCAATCTGAAAGGAAAAATGTAATTCGAACTCCAATACTTTGGTTGTTTTGTGATTATTCCCCAAAATCAGTCAGCAAATTGCTAAAATTTTAAAAAAAGTTTCGATTTCAATGTTTTTTCTCCTGTTAATAAAATTGCTTAAGCACCCCATTGATCACTTAGATAATTGAGGTATTTATCAAATTTTTTGCCAATGTGGTCTCTTTATATTGGTCAGCCTAAACGTGCTCTCAGATTTCGTTTACAGGAGCGTAAAAGGTATGTCAAAAATCAAGAGCTTAAACGCTCTTCTGTTGCTCAACATTGTTGGTCTTCACAACACAAGTTCAACTTTCCTTCAGCCACCATTATTTATAAATGTCCTTGTACTCTTGATCTTAATTTTTGCGAAGCTTACCATATCATTAAAAATTCTCACTCCTTAGTCAATGACTTTCCTCGCTTTTTAGCTTTTGTTTTGTTTATTCTCCGGTAGATGTCGCTACTTGTCCACCCAGTTGTCCAATCTGCTTTCTTGTCATTGGATGCTTTTGTTTAGGCGGGATCTTTCCCATAGTGGGTATATAAGCCTGCGATTCTCTGTCTCTTTGCTCAGTTTTGATGAAGAATCTAGATAGTAGATTCGAAACAGCTGTTTGCTACCTTTTCGTACATTATTTGTGTATTTATAATCGTTGGTTTTCTATCTTTAAACATTCAGAATAATGCAACAAAACTACACTGGTTTAAGAGTTACAATTTTATGTTTTATTCAAGCGTATGAGAAACATATAACACAATTAAAAACTTAATTTCATTTGGTTCCATCTACAATATCAACATCATATATACAACCAGCCTTGTATACGATATATATATTTGCGTCTTTAAACTTCTTGCATATAAAAATTTAGTTCACTTACGACATAGATACACTTTAGTTGAAAATTACCTCTTAGTAATTTCCTATAATAAATACCGTAAAATGAAGTGAATCGGAACACATTTCAACTTCAACTTTAAAAAAAAGTAACAACTGATTCTTTAATTTATTTATTTTTCTACTAGAAACTTCGGTCTTGCTTTGTTCTTTACTTTTTAAGCAAAAACGAAACATTTTTACTGTTTATATATAGATTATTTATTTTTTTAATGGTGTTCCGATTCACCTCGCAAATAGGGTGAATCGGAACAAATATTATAATTTTAATTTATTCCGACTCAAACTTTAATAGGGTTAATAAAAACAGGTAATAATGATAAGGGAGGAATAAGAATACGTAGTTACTGTCAGACCAAGCTTTAATTTTATATACAAGTAAAGATGTGCCTTTTTAAAAATTAGAAAACAACTTTGAAATCAAGAAAAATTAAAAATTATTTTAAGAAATTATATTTGAATAGCAGAAGTAGAATTTAATACAAATTCAGCCCTGTTCTGTGTTACCCTTTACTAGTAGTCATTGGGTAAGTGGATCTATTGAGTAACCCCAATCGCTGCTTGTATTAATACGATCTACTAATACGCCTTATCCTCAGCCCTTAGTACTGTTTGCATCTCTCTCTTTTTTAATTGGTTTATAATTTTGATATGTTTGTGTAATGTTGCGAATGTCAGAGAATAATTCTGTGCAGTTTTTCTAATTTGCTAATTTTTTTTTATTGTGTGTTCCATGTTTGTTGGATTAGGCGTTGACTTTTTTGTTTAATCAAGTAATTTCTTGGCACTTTTAAACTCTTCAAGTAATTAGAACAAACAAAATATTGCTACAACACATATTCATATATATGTTTTCATATATTACATGAAATTATTACTATGTGTTCCGATTCACCCCGTAAATCTTAAACCTCGGATGTTACAAGCCATTTTTCATTTTTTCATTATGTAGTTTAGAAATAAGTAAAATGTAATACAGCATATCGTTTACAGGTCTATCATTAATTAAAAATTCCTTCTCTTAGGATTAGAATACGAAAAATACTGTAGTTACCAACAAAGTTTTGAAGATGTTGAAAAAATGAGGTTTTTGAGGATCCTCTTAAATTTTTTTATGTACCCCAGTGTCGTTAGCGTTAGAAAAAAGTGGACTGTTTTTATTTCACCATAGGATTTTACTGATTATTGCCAGGGGGCAAACATTTAATTGAGCTTTTGATTTGAGAACGAGGACGCTCGATACAGACGTGTTGTTCGAGGGACAACGAAGCTCAACAGAACGTTACATCATTTATCAGCTAGGTGGCGCTGATCTCTTAATCAAACTTCGGGAGCGCACATACCCATTGAAGTATTCTGATAGTTCAATGATACACAAAAATTAAATATACAATAACATACAGATACTATTACAAATTAATGGTTACACATAAAGCACTTAATATAAATACAATAATAAGAAATAATAAATTCAATAGAAATAGGTTAAGCTTAATTAATATTTTCGTTATTTACAATTGGTAGAACACAAATATTAGAGATACCTCTTTTATAAGTTCCGGATGGAGTCCGGACTATTACAACCCTAACATTGTCATCATTTCCCTTGATGATTTCTGAAATACAACCTACTATCCATTTACAAACTGGTAGGTGTTCATCCTTTACCAGAACCATCATACCTGGTGCAACATTTTGTTTTTTAAAAAGCCATTTGGATCTCTGCTGCAAATGGCTTAAATAAGAATTGGACCAATTTTTCCAAATTAGTTGCACGATTTTTTGAGTTTTCTGCCATCGGTCAAGCATGTTTTCTCTTACATTAATCAAATTTGGCTCAGGAAGAGCATTAATTGGTCTACCAATCAAGAAATCTCCTGGGGTCAAAACTTCATAGTCTTCTAATTCAGAAGATAATGGGGAAAGAGGGCGCGAATTTAGAATACCTTCAATTTGAGTAGTAATAGTTAAAAATTCTTCAATGGTTAATTTCGTAACACCAATAGTTCTTTTTAAGTGGTATTTGAACTGTCCGACGCCTCTCTCCCAGCGTCCTCCAAAATTTGGGGAACGAAGGGGAAGAAATTTCCAGAGCACTTGCTCGGATGACAGAAATTTTGATACATCATCATTGTTTTTATTTATAGAATTTAATAATCTCTTTAGTTCCGCACATGCTCCAACAAAGTTGGATGCATTGTCACAAAAGATAGTATTACTTTTGCCTCTGTGAGCAAAAAATCTTTTAAGTGTTGCAATTAATGCAGCAGAAGTTAAGTCAGAAAGTAGTTCTAAATGCTACTGCTTTAGTAACCATGCATATGAAATGGCCACATAAACTTTATTAAATATCCCTTTTCTCTGGTTGCGATATTTAATAAAAAATGGACCGCATAGGTCAAGACCTGCATTGGAAAATGGTGTCCCTTGTGTTACTCTCTCAGGGGGTAAATTACCCATTATTTGACTTACAATTGAAGGTTTTATTTTGAAACATTGAACACACTCCTGTACAACTTGACGAGCAATGTTTCTTCCATTAATGGGCCAAAATAATTGTCTTACACTATGTAATAGCCCTTGAGGACCAACATGCAAGTCTCTGTTATGATAGTAAAGAAAGATAATTTTAGTCAATTTACTACTTGGGGGTAAAATGATTTGGTGAGATCGGTCATAGCTTAAATTTGAGTTGGTCAAACGACCACCCCTCTTAATAGATCATCCTTATCTAAGAAGGGATCTAAAAATCTCAACTTACTTTTTACAGGGACAGACATGCCCTTTTTCAATGCCGAAATTTCTGATGAAAAATACTCACCTTGAGCTCTCTTAATTAAGAAATTTCTAGAAACCCTTAGTTCGTCTAGAGTTAAGGAACCCTTAAGTTTTGTATGATTTTTACAGTTGTGGACAAACCTGAAAATAAATGCTAACACTCTCATTAATTTAATATAACTATTTGAAATGGTAAGAAACGAGTTCATAAAGTCATAAATTATAACTGAAGTGAGAACCGGAACTGACTTTAGTTCCTTTAAATATTGTTCGTCTTTAGTATGAGAGTCCTTTTGTGGATAAAAAATTACAATGTCTTGTTTCAGGAAATCGGGTCCTTCAAACCACAGTTTATTTGTAGCAAGCGATTTTGCATCTTGACCTCGGGATAACACATCCGCTGGATTTAGTTTTGACGGCACATATCTCCACTCGTAGTTTTTGGTAAGTTCTTGAATCTTAGACACTCGGTTCGCAACGAAAGTTTTTAGAAGATGTGGGGACATGTTTATCCATGCTAGGGAAATCGTAGAGTCCGACCAAAGTATGACCTTGTCGATTTGATGTTTCATAGCTCTGATTACCTTTTGAGCAAGTTGGCACAACAATAGACAGGCTGAAAATTCAAGCCTCGGTATGCTGACAGTTTTAATAGAGGCAACTTTACTTTTGCTGCAAATGAGGTGGCAAACAGGCGAATTTGAGTCGGAGTTCGTTTGAAGATAAAGGGAAGCTCCGAATGCTTTCTCACTCGCGTCAGCAAACCCATGTAAGAGGATAGTTGATGCATCTTTAATAAGAATACATCTGGGTATTTTGATCGTTTCTATAAGAACTAGTGAATTGAGGAAATTGTCCCACTCTTGAGCAACATGAAGTGGATTTTTATCATTCCTGTCGCCCTTTAGCAACCATAGTTGTTGCATGAAGATTTTTGCACAGCAAATTACAGGACCTAGCAAGCCAAGGGGGTCAAAGAGTCTTGCAATTTGACTTAGAATTTGGCGTTTTGTATAGTCAGAACTTCTGTTGACGATAACTTTAAAGTTAAATGTATCACTAGTGCAGTCCCACAGTATTCCGAAAGTTTTTGTTGAAGTTTCTTCGGCATTTTGATTGAAGGGAAATGTTTGATAACCAGGATTTATTTCTTCAATAACATTAGAACGACATTTATGCAAGGCCATATGACCTTTTTTAAAGATGTCTGTTAATTGTTTTTTAATTTCAAAAAATTCTGAAATGTCTGATGCACCTGACAGGCAATCGTCCATGTACATATCGTTCTTTACAACTTCGGCAGCTAATGGAAAATTGTTTGCTTCATCTACCGCTAACTGTTGGAGCACTTTAGTGGCAAGGTATGGACTGCTTGCACAACCGTAGGTGACCATTTTCAGAGTGTAGATTTTATTAGGTTCCTCCCTCCCTTCTCTCCACAATATTTTTTGGTATCTAGTATGCGACGGATTTACTTCTATTTGTCGAAACATTTTATTTACATCAACTGTAAATGCGAAAATATGTTTTCTAAAACGAATCATAATTGAAAAACGATCATGCTGTATTATCCCTCCTTTAAACAATAAGTCGTTTAAAGACTTCCCATTAGTAGTTTTACAACTCCCATCAAAGACAACCCTCAGTTTAGTTGTAGTACTTGATGGTCGCAAAACACCGTGGTGAGGGAAAAAATATCCTTTATCAGGATTTATGTCATCGCAGTTTTCTTCCATGTGTCCTAAAGTAGTGTATTCCTTTAGAAATTCTGAGTATAATTCCTTTAATTTGGGATCCCGCTCTAAACGGTTCCATAACTGATTTAATCTTTTAGCGGCAATTTGTTTTGAATCTCCCAGAGAATTATCTAACATTTGAATCTTAAAGGGTAATTCAACTACATATTTGCCGTCCGGTGTCCGATAGTGAGTCTTTAAGAAATGTTCATTACAGTAATTTAACTCCTCACTAACTAAGGGTTTTAATTCACTTACTTGTTCCATTTCATTAAAATTAACTTATTTGTTTTTCCAAATTTTTATAATATGTTGCTAAAAAACAAGAATCAGAATATTCCCTTAAATTTGAGATAGAATTGCATACAGTTCCTGATATAACGTGCCCGAAAAACGTTTCTACTAACATTAATTGGGAATCATCAATTTTAATTTTATTAGACCCTATTAATTCATAGAATAACTGCGCTCCAATCAGTGCATGTACGCGTTTCGGCTTATTCCAATTATTATCCGCTAATTCTATGTTCGACGGCAATTTTAATTTTGACGTATTTATATATTTGGGTGGTAGATTAGCGATTTTAGGAACAACTAACATATCTAATTGATAAGATTTAGTTTTGTTTTCATTCGTTAATTCCGTACTAACAAATGATTTAGCGTTTAAACATAAATCATTAAGGGAAATGATGACAATGTTAGGGTTGTAATAGTCCGGACTCCATCCGGAACTTATAAAAGAAGTATCTCTAATATTTGTGTTCTACCAATTGTAAATAACGAAAATAATAATTAAGCTTAACCTATTTCTATTGAATTTATTATTTCTTATTATTGTATTTATATTAAGTGCTTTATGTGTAACCATTAATTTGCAATAGTATCTGTATGTTATTGTATATTTAATTGTTGTGTATCATTGAACTATCAGAATACTTCAATGGGTGCCGGTATGTGCGTTCCCGAAGTTTGATTAAGAGATCAGCGCCACCTAGCTGATAAATGATGTAACGTTCTGTTGAGCTTCGTTGTTCGAGGGACATATATTAATATTGGTTCAGGAATTCAAGTAATTGGTCGACCTACCAAAAATGGGCAGGAGGTATTTATCTTCATTTGGATCTGATAACAAAGGAACTGAAATACGATAAGTAAGAATTCCTTCAATTTCTGTGTTAAATGTTCAAAACTCTTTAAATTTGACTCAAGAATTGTCCAAGATTCTTTTTAGATGATATTTAAGCTCATTCACCCCAGCCATCCATAATCAACCAAATTGGGAGCACGAGCTGAGATGAATTTCCAGTTAGCAGCCTCAGAAGCAAAAGTAATAGAGATAGCTTCACAGAATTTATATAAAAGGACATGTAATTTCTTCAACTCTTTATTTGTACCTACAAAAGCAGTTCCGTTATCAGATATTATGTTCAAGCTTTCCCTCTTCCAGCGAAGAATCGTTTCGACGTGCCAATAAAAAACTCGGAAGTGATAATCCAATTGAAATGCAAATTTTATACTATTTCACCTTTCTTTGATTTTTATACTTAATCCTAAAGGATCCATAAAAATCAATCGATTGTTTTTAAAATGGTGGGTTAGGATTTACTCGTTTGTCTGGCAAATTTCACAAAATTTCAATTGCCGGAAATTGTAGATAACCACAATCACAAGTATAATGCCTTCATATATAATTTACTTTATTAAAAATACCAATTATAGGCATTAGTTTTAGATCTTTCAAAACAATCTTGAAAATAATTTTATATACATAAAATACAATTGTCACTATCACAATAAAAGTTGCGCTTACGCTGACTGAAGATGTCCAAGGAAGGACGAAAACGTTATCAGTTTTAACTCTCGGATTATACAAACTTTTATTGTGATAGTGACAATTGTATTTTATGTATATAAAATTATTTTCAAGATTATTTTAAAAGATCTAAAACTAATGCCTATAATTGGTATTTTTAATAAAGTAAATTTCATTTGCCTTTATTGATTTTTTTCTGAAACAGATTACACATTTGAGAACAATAATAAGAGCTGAAGATCGCCAATTTATTACCAAATACTCTTGCCTGACATGATGTAATAATGATTGCTATCCTAGATGGAAAAATGTGTAATGAAAATATTAAAAAATAATTTCACTTATTTATGATAATGGGGTACTACTGCAGGATCTTTTTTCGCACGGGTCAGATTGCAGTTGTCTAAATGACCTCCAATTCGGATAATATTTTCAGAATCTAAATATGGATTGCGAAATTTTAGTTTACTATTGCTTGAAAGGCACTTACAATATTTTAAATACTTTATCTCTACAGCAAATACGGAATAACGTACCTGTTTAAAAAGGAAAATTTCAGCTCTTGTAACATCATCGATGATAAAACACATTTTTGATGGTAACCTTTTGACATTTATATGTAAATCTAAAGATAGAACTAATAATACGAATTAATTAAAACAAATATTGATAAAAGCAAATAATAATTTTTCAGTTTTTACACAGAGATTAATGTCCTGAATTCAATTAAATTCTGCAGTATTCTCCAAAATGATTTCCAGATTTATTTTTAATGCTATTCTGCGTGTTGAAGTTGGTTCCAAAAGAAATGTGGACTATTATACTAAAAATTGCAGTCTGAAAGTTCTCTGTCATCCACTCTTTGAGAAAAGAGGTCAAATGATTATTTTCCGATGTCACATATTGCCATTGATAAAAATCCTTAAGGTTCTTGAATAGCAGCCACTTTATTGCTTACGGACGTTTTTAACAAATGAGGTGGTTCGCTGATAAAAGCAAGCATATTTTTGCAGACTAAACTTCTGTTGATTTTTTTTTCCAAGACCTTAATAAAAATGTACCGGGAGTGGCATTTAGACTCTACAGACTCTACAGTGGCATTCAGACTACAGTGCTCTACAGACTTGGTAGTCTGAGCAGTCTCTCACGTGCAGTAAAAGTAAATTAAAATAACTAAAATAATAATAATAACCGGTGTCAGTCGATAGAAGTTTTAAAAATAAAAATAAATACATTTTGAATTGTTCATTTTCAATAACTATTAGCATGCTCATATATAATATTTTATTAGTGATTAATATTAACTCATTAAATATTTAGATGCAGTCATACAGAAAATAAAGAATTTAAACACAAGTTTTAAGGCAACATTTTACATCAATTATTTTAATAAAGATGAAATTTTATGTGTGTTCCTAATAAATATCTAATTACCGAATTCTCCAAATTTTCAAGTATTTTTCCTAAATATTTTCGTGAAATTTGCTACAAAACTCATTTTAATTAGTGATTACATTTCTAAATCTTCTTTTCATAAGAATTGCCTTTTTAGAAATGTTAAATATTCATTGCGCGATAGAAATAAACTTTGCCATTTTTTTATTATTGACTTCAAGATGACATTTTCGATATTTCTGCTTATTAGTTTAATCTAAATAGATAGTTTAATTCTGCATGAATGTAGAAAGATATTTTTTCTTCTACTTTCTTTAATAAAAATATTCCTTTAAGATTCATAACAAAGTTTGACTACTGGTTTCAATAGAATTATTTATTATACAGCTCATATTCAAAATATTAGAATAATTGAGTAAAAGTAATAAGAAAAAAATATTTGTCATTTATTTATTTTTTATACTAAGTAAATGCAATTAAATTTCTTATAAATTAAATCTGGAATGTTTAGATAAGATTTTAACATTTATAAAATATAAAATACAGCACAATAAATTAGGTATACAGCTTCCTTAAACACACCAGAATATTAGAATAAAATTTAGATTGGTTCAAAATATTAGAATATTTTATTTTACGCAACAATATTACCTTATGAATATGAAGTAAATGGTAGTTAATATTTTGTAGCATCCACTTTAGCTTTCATAACAGCGTACAATCGATCTTGCATACTATATACAAGGTGTTTACAAACATTTCTATCAATATTAGCCCAAATAGACTTTATATGTGCCACTAACTCAGTTTTACTTGAAGGAGGATTTTCTTGAAGTTTTTTCTTCATTATACACCATAAGTTTTCGATGGGATTAAGATCTGGTGAATTTGATGGCCAAGGAAGTACCTTAATGTTGCGTTGGCGGAACCAATTCTTAGTTGACACCGAGGTATGCGGGGACGCTAAATCTTGTTGAAAGATGAAATCATCTTCAAATAAATCTTCTGATGCTGGAATCATGTAATATTCTAAAATTTCTTGATATATCAGAGAGTTAACCTTTTCGTAGACGATGCATAACTTTCCAGGTCCTTCTGCACTCATACAACCCCAAACCATGACACTAGCAGCAAATTTTACGGAACGTTTAAGGCATTCTTTATCAAGTGCTTCATGCTTCATTCTCCAAACTCGAATACCTTGATTACCATATGAAACACAAAACATACTTTCATCACTAAATAATATATTTTTCCAATCTTCATTGTTCCATAAACGTCTTGATTTACACCAATTCAATCTTATACACTTTTGTCTTGCAGTCATGAGAGGTTTTGTTTTCGGTACACGAGATTCAAATTTAAATTTATGGAGGCGTCTTAATGTTGACGATGTAGAAACTTCAACTCCGTCTTCTTTCCATTTTCGGTGCAAGAATCGCACACTTTTAAAACGGTTTTTCTTAACTATACGCTTCAGTTTCCTGTCATCTCTAGCAGATGTTTTTGGTTTTCGGCCACCATTTCGGCGATTATTTTGAAATTTTCCAATTTTTGAATATTGTGTTAGTATTTTACTAACGCTCGATTGAGAACAATGTAAATAATTCCCTATAAAACATTGATTTTTACCGTGCCGATACAAATCCACCATACGAAGTTTAGTAGATTCAGGAATATCACTCACACGGCCCATTTTAAGACGAAAAAGAAACAAACTGCAAAAAAGAATACTGATTTTAAATAAAATAGTCTGAATTTAATCAATGATGCCACCAGTTAAGAATTGGTAATAATTAAAGGAGAATTAATGTGAAATATTCTAATATTTTGAACCACTTGAATAAATATTCTAATATTTTGACTTTTCAAAATATTTTTTTTTGCAATTAATCTTTTCAAAAATGATATTAAATTTAAGATAACAAGTAAGTTTAATCAACAATAAGTTCTTAATAAAAATATCGTTTGCATATTTTCATTAAAAGACATTAAATTACCAAACGATATTTTCAATTTCTAAAAAAAAGATAATTATTCTAATATTTTGAATATGAGCTGTAGAATATTCTCAGCATGATTTATGTTTTTAGAAAACATCTGTGTGGAATCTGTGAATCTGTCCGCACATGAAAAAAACATTGCGGGCGCTCTATCGTAACAACCAATGAACGGAATGTCACAAAAGTTGAGTTTTAGTTAGAGCATAATTTAAACTGGTTTTCATTATTTTTTAGTATATATCATCTAACGAGTAACTCTGCTATGAGATAGTTTCCGCAACAGCTGTTAATCTTTCATACATAAAAAATCAAAGCACTAAAAAAAAAGGAGGGATATAAAAACCAAAAATGAAACATAACTATTCGTTGGGGGCCACCGTAATACTTACCCATCATGGATATATATATGAAAATAAAACTTTTGAAACTATTTATACAATGCATTGCAATTCATAAACAAAATTTAAATATTGTTAATATACATAGTAATGCTATATTAAAGAACTGCTGATGTACCAATTTCGACAAATTATATAAAACGTCAAACTACTCAAGTAGTACCGAACTGCGTAAAGGAAACATCCTTATAACTCCAAACATAATAATTCTATTAACTAACAATTAACTGCGTCGGATTAAGCGTCTCATTTCGAATTAAAATATACTTCTGAATTGAAATTCGAATGAAATACAGGGTCATGAAAAATCGAAGAATGTGGAAAACAAGATCACAAATATCTCGGCAACTAATAATCCGATCGACTTCGTTATATATGCAAAATGTGTTTTATTTTATTGCCTTTTACGTCCATTCCTTAAAACAAAAAAATTCGAAAATTTTTATATACCTTTCATCAGAACGAATTTTTCGAGAGTCCGAAAAAAATAGTTCCGGATAATCGAGGTTGCTGATATTAAATAGGGTTCGTCCCATTCTTACATACTAAATACATACAAATTTCAAGTCTCTATCTCAATTTGTTCGGGAGATAGAGCGTTTACAGAGAGACAGACTGACAGACAGACAGACAGACAGACAGACGGACGGAAGGCAAATTTTTTTCTAAAACTATGTCTTTCGGAATCTCCGCTATCTAAAACATGTAAATCCGTCAAAAAATTTTTTTCGATTTTCAAAACGATTGCAAGACTTACCCTATACTACGTATGATGGGTAAGTAAAAAAAATCAAAAAATTATTAAACTCAGTCTTTTATAATTATTTTTTATTTTTTATTTATTAATTTTTTTATTTTTTACAGTTTATAATTTATTTTCTTTTTTACAATAAAATTATAAAAATAATTTGAGCAAATTGATAGAAACATTTAAACTAGCAAAAAACTGAAATAATTGACATTCTGTATCTTTAATACATATAACCATCTGCATATTTTAATGGAAGTATATTGATTAATATTAATGAATTAAATAATTAATTGCATTCATATAGGAACACGTTAATTTTAATAGACGTTTTAAGATATCAATTTACATCTAATTATTTTAATATAACAACGAAAACTCAATTATATTCAGAATAAATATTTAATAACCGCAATTTCTAAATTATCAAAAGTTTTTCCAAAATAATTTAATGGCTATGATGTTCGTGAGATTTGCTGTAAAACATGTTTTAATTATTGTTGCATTAAAAATATTCTCTTAACATTGTGATTTTAGATTAACTTAATACTAATTGCCGAAGAAAAAATATTTCTGATTTATTTCTCACACGAAAAAGATATTTTCGATATTTGTGTTTATTAAATTACATTGAAATTGATAATTTAAATACCGGAAAATAATAGAAAAATGAAATTTTTATCTGTGAAAAGCATTAAATTGTTGAGAAATTATGACTTCTATTTTTTTTGTTGGAGTTAAACATTTTAGAAGTTTTTGAACACGACTGAATTATTTTTTTTTTTAAATATACCTATCATCGAGTCTGTGACTCTATCTGTATGTGACAAGAATATTGTGGCTTATATCTCAAGAACTAATGGACTAAATGTCGCATAGTTTTACATTCAATTAGAGCATAATTTAAAATCAAAGTGATAAGTTTTAGTGTATATCACTCTCAACTGGTGCTGCTGTTATTCAGGTGCTTTCACAATTATTGCAATAACTGTTTCTCGAAAAATATCGCACATGACTTCATAAATCTTCTGATTCAGGCATGCTTCGATAAATATTGTAGCTGATTGTGTTTTGGTGTAAAGTGCTCTGCAGGTTGTGTTTCTATGCTGCATTTTTCATGATTTGCGAAACATCTCTGTGTCTGGAACTAATTCAGGCAATTTCGTCTAAATTCACATTCAGTAAGACGTTGATACAAGCTCTTTTTGATAAATTATTTGTAAGAATTGCTTAATAAATGTCTCTAATGTGGTAGATTTTTCGCAATCTTTGCAATAGACGTGTCTCAAAAACTAATGCACGGCTTTCATCAAACATCAGAATCTGGCATATGTCGATATAAATTTTTATTATCAATTATGTGTTATATACAAATTATGCTTTGGTGTAAAACAGCAACAGGTGACTTCGTAGTGCCGCGTTTTGCATGACTTACACGGTTTTATTAAAAGTCATATCTTAAGAAATAATTCACGATATTTCATATATTTAAAATCTTCATGATAGATTGTCATTTAATTTGGCACCGTGATAGCGAATTTGGAAACTATTAACATGTAGGAAACAGAAAAACGTTTCCGGATTGGCTACATTCAACTAGATTTTAATTTATTAAATTAATACATTTATGCATTCTTCAAAGTATTTTTGGAAAGAAAATGCATCTGAAAATTAATCAATTCGTAAAAAAATCAATCTCAATTCAATATCTGTAGTCAATTAAATCTTAATTAAAATCTTTTTGATTAAATTTAAAATAATACTAAATGAACTCATTTATTTATTTTTTAATTTCTTTTGTCTTTCTTAGAAGAATGTACCGGATTCGTAAAAAAAAAACTTTTATATTGCCCCAAAAACATGTTTTTTCAAAATATATCTCTGTGAGTCTGTGATATGTCAGTCTCTCAGTACATCTATTTTTCTGTATGTGACATAAATTTCTATCGCAAAAACTACAATATAGATTTTTATAAAATATTATATTCAGTTAGTCCTTTATATGAATCGATAAATATTAGTTTTTGGTGTAAATTGCTTAATAGGTGGTGTTGCTATGCTGCTTTTCATTGACTACTGAAAAACTTAATCTCTAGAATTAATGCACTGAATTTCATCAAACATTAGATTTAATTATTCCTTAACATGGATTAATACGCGCGCTAAGGAGCATTGTTTAAACTTTTCTTAATCGCCCAATCGCTAGAAATATTGCACGAAATTTTACAAAACTTCAGATTCGGTTAGCTTTGACATGAAAATCCTTTTTCTATATTTTCGTGTTAATCGATTTATAGGTAACGCTGCATTTTGTGTGATTTCTGTGTCTGCTTTCTCTGAAGAACCAATGCACGGATTTCCATAAAAATTCAGATTGAATCAGGTATTAACATGATTTTATTATGTTTATATTTTGTTGTAAATAGCTCCACAAATGGCATTGCTGTAATGCATTTGCTACGATTTTTGAACAGCTCTGTCTCGGCAATTAATACACAGATTCCCATCAAACACTTGGTTTAGTGAATGCTTGTCATTGGTTTTGATCATTAGTCAATGGTTTTGTTTACATATTTTCAATCGCTCTACAGATGGTATTGCTATGCTAAATATTGTAAGATTGACACGAACATAGGATTTAAGCGACATGCATACCTCATGAACAAATTCACGGGTTTTTATACATTTAGAATCCTCACGATTGTCATGAATTGCCATGTAATTTTCGCACTGTGGTAGCAAATTTTGAACTATTAATATGTACATTTGTATTGTACAACAAGCTTTGGGTTTGCTACATCAGACTAGTTTAATAACTAATTTGTGCAGCATTTCATTTTGCAAAAATAAATTTTATATTTGCTGTAATTGTAAACTTTAATAAGAATTCAATGTATTCTATAAATTTTAAAAATTTATAAACTTTTTTTTGTGTGTTTGTTTTATGTTTTTGTTTAATTTTCTTTTCCAGTTACATTAAAAATACAAAAAGTAATTTTCTTTTATTTATTTAAAACATTTATACTTAGTTTTATGTTAGTTATTAGTTAGTTTTTTTAGTTATTAGTTACAGCATTTTTCTGAACATAGGTATATAATACTTTAAAAGTAGTTATTCTTCAAAATATGGAACACTAGTTGTTTTATTTGTTTCACTAGCTAGTTTTATTTGCTTAAAAAATTTATATAAATACTGGAATTCGTTTGTCATGATTATTTCATCTAAAATTTTAATAGAACTTTCAATAAATTTTATTCATCCTTTTTAAAATTTTAAAATGTTGTGTTAATAAATAAATGTTTGGGGCTAATCTGTGTAAACAGTTTTTTTTATAAAAGAGATAGTTCTTATATAATATAATTTAAGATTCAAAAACATTAATAAAATAAAAGTTTATTTAAAAGAAAATACACAGATACGTCAAATTTTTATCCAAATATACAATTTTCCGAGTTTTTAATTTTTTTACAATTTTGATTAAGAAATGAACATTTAAATTTAAGCGTTTATTATTTTTCATATTTATTAATGAATAAATACTAGATATTTAAATAAAAATTTTCATTTTTGCAAATATATGAATACTACGCATTTTTGGCTGCCAGATTTTGCTAAAAGATAGAATTAATAAATTATTTTTATTTAAAATGTCCATCCGAAGAAAGAAATAAATTAAATGTATTCATAAGAATTTAAATTAACCGATGTAAATATTAAGAAATGGAAGATTTTACATGCTTGATAACAGATTTTCAACAAAACAAACAAAAAAAATAACTTTCTTAATTAACGTTTTAATTTTGGATTTTCACCACTTCAAAATTCAAACGTTTAGACTTTCTAATTTATATGCATTTTATGAACACTTGATTACATAACCCTTCGGTATGGAGGACATATTTCAATTAACGGTATATATTTTGCCTAATTAAATTTCTAATAACTGATAATCTATAGTGCATTTTCCCCTGCAAACCTTAATTAATTTGTAATGAAAACGTAGCATATTACTTTCGTAATTAACACGAAACCGGTCTTTAAAAACGTTTATAACACAGTCACTATGAGAATTTTCATTGTATCCAGAAACGTTCATCAGTTATTTTTAATTTCCTCTATTTTTACAAAGAAAAAAAATGAATTTATGAAATTTTCAAATTCCGATTTACAAGTTTTAGAGGTCAGAGATCATGGAAAATATGCCTTAAGAAAATGTCTGTTTGTGAACCTGCGTAACTGTATGTGGCAAAAATTTTGTGGACGATCTATCTCAAAAACTAATGCACGGAATTTAATAAAGATTTATATTTCGCCAGTCCTTCATATAAATAGGATCTGGTAGTCTTTGGTGTACGTCGCTGAATAGCTCGTGCTGCTATGCAGCATATTTCACAATTTCCACAATTGAACAATCTCCAAAACTAAAGTAAGAATTTTGATTAAACATCAGATTCAGTTGTCTCTTGTCATTATTTAACATTTTGTTAATTTTGGTGTTAATAGTGGTGGTGACCTGCTATGTGGCATTTTATTTTTCGATTCCCGCATTAGCTCTATCTCCAGAGTTAATGCAATAAATTTCATCAAATTTCAGATTTTGCTAGTTTTTGTCTTGAATTGGTATTTTTTATGACGTTCTAGAGAAAATTCTTCTATGATGCATCATTGTATGATTTCCGCAACAGCTTCATCTGATAAATAAATTCACGAATTTTTATCATGCATTTTAATGCTCTTTGAAAAGTCACTGATATAAAAGTTTAACATTATGGTGGGAGATGTTGTATTCTGAAATCCCGTATAATACATATGAACACGGGCAGAAAAAATATTCTAAAAATCTCTAAAAATCTCGCTGGAAGAAATATAGAAAGTAAAATGTACTACATTACATAAAAAAAATCGAATTATTTCTATAAATGTTTAAATAAAAGTACCACAAAACAAAAAAAAATCTCTATTAATCACTTTTAAAATCACGAGAAATATAAAATTGACGAACATTTTTTACTATAATAGGATAAAAAAAAAATATAACGAATTCCTTTTTCTTGCGTTTAAAATCTTCCAAGCAACTGCGAAAATCCCATTAAAAAATACATTAAAAATCGCATTGAAAATCCGCTAAAACAACATTAAAATGCATTAAAAATCACATTAAAAAATGTATTAAAAATCGCTAAATCTTAAACAATTCCAAAAACAATTTTTACTTGACGAAGTAAGCAAGTACAAAATCTTGAAAAATTACGAAATTTTAAAATGTAAATGGCGATAGCCACAGAATGAGGCTATAATCTTGAAAACAATTGCCAAAAAACGTCGTAGAACTCGGGAAAATGCTAAATATTTAAATGAAAAAAATAATTAAAAATTTAAAAAAAGCGCCGTGTTCTATTTTACTGCATTTAAGTAAAAAATTGTGGTTGGAAGTATTTTTTAATATAAGAAAAAGTACGCAAAAAGCAAAAAATCTTTACAAATGGCATTTAAAATCAAATAACAGCTCGGGTTCAATTTAAAAATCGTAGCAGACACTAATAAATACAAAAGGCAAAAATTTTCAAACAAAATTCCTTTAAGTATTTAAAATATAGTTGCAAAATTTAGAAAAAAAAATGTTGTAGGTATTCCGAATTAAACTTAATTGAAAACAGAAGCAAAATAAATATATTGAGTTAAAATAAATAAACGGTATTATTTTCATTATAGTGGAGAAATCACCTTAAAATATAAAAATCACTAAAAATCGCTTAAAACTTAAATAAAAATAAACGGTCATGTGTGAGTATTTTTCCCTCTCAGATAGTTTAGAAGGATAAATATACGAATTATTAATACATTGAGGACGAGAGATTGGTATACGTGAAACTTTAGATTCTCAGATCTTTCATTATTCCCAACAGTTTTTTCTATGGTAAAATTGACTTTATTTAATCTGAAAATTTTCGCTATTCAACGACAGTGTAACGATGTCAATCTTTCCCTTGGTTCCAATGTGTAAGGCGCACGATGAATTCACATTTGCATGAGAATCATCTCTTTTATTTCATCACACGCATTAACAATTACACTATGAAATTTGACAACTAAAGACTTTAAAACAACTAAAGACACATAAAAATCAAACAAGTAAAATAAACGTTAAAATCATCTTTAAAAGTCAGACTCTACAATCCAAAAGTAACTGTCCCGTTCCTCCCCCCTCTCTGTTTTCTCGTCTCGTCTCATCAGTTGATTGAACCACATCAGCGCCGTCTGACAAACACAGAAGGAACAGTCCGGATTCAGGACGCACAGCCAGACCGGTTTTTGCAACTATAGGCGAGAGTTTTGTGCCAAAGTCAGTCAGTTATTCGGGGTCGTCACAGACTCCCCCCCCCCCTCCAAATTTTGGACATGTCCAAACAGAGTCCTAGATAAAGGAGTCATAATGTGACAAGTTAAAAGGAACACTAAAAGTCCTTTTCAATTCATAGTGTCCACGATTACTTGCAAATTTGCCACAGGCACATCTCCCAAAACCCATTACAGCATTGTGCCGCCCTGACCAACTGCCACAATTTTACTAATTTTTTTCAAATTTTGAATACGCGGCAATATAGTATTCCGCAATACCAGTCACAATATAAGTTCATTATTCAATTTACATAATACTAATTTTCTGTAAAATAAAAATACCAAATTTTTCTTAATTAAACTAAGTATTATAACTAATGAAGTTCTTCCATAAATACTATTACAATTAACAGAAAATCCTCCTATTTTTTTTTCATTAAAACTTAACATTATACAATAATAAATATTAAATAATGCATATCTTTCTGTTTTTCTAACCAACTGAAATATACTTTGTTTTTTTCAATTATAAATTAACAACAAAAAAAAAATACATACTAATCTAATTATGGACTACCAGATCAAAATTGTCACAAGAATTTTTTTCTATATTATTATGCAGCAATAAATAACATTAAACATACATTTTCTGGAAACAACTATGATCATTAATAAAACTGCACAAAATCTATAAAACTTAATAGCTACTAATGAAAGGATGGGTGCCGTGATAAAGTGTCAGCGTTGTTGGATTTTTTTTTCTCTTCTTGTGATTTTTCATCATTCGATTTCTTCCTGGCTTACATTCCACTGTTCTTCCTCTTTTCTCGCCAAACCTCTTGAAACACTTTCTGTTATCAAAACCATGGCTACATTTTCCATAAACTCTCTGCTTATACAGAACATGAACAACTCCGGTTCCCCTTTCGGACAATTTTTCAATTTCTTTACATCTTTCAATTACCCAGTCAAGTTCAAGTTCAATTTCATCTTTCTCATTAAATGCCCTCCTAACAAACTCAACTGCAATAGAGTTTGGCTTCATATCCGTACTCTCTCTCCTCCCCTTCGTACTTTCAGTTTCATAATCCGTTATAAACTGAAAACTTCCACATAAATTCTCAACATTAAGATTATCTTCCTCTTGAACCTCATCTACAGTCTTCAAATTGTCCTTAGTTTTCAAATTACTTGAAATAAGAGAGCCAGCTTCATTATCTCTACAGCATTCATCAGTATCAACTTAAACAAGTTCAAGATTACCTTCAAACGTACTTTCACTATTAACTTCAGATACATCTCTCAGATTTCTATCTTGTGATAAAAGAAAACACTCTTCATCCCGTTCAGTAACTTTCTCATCATTTAAACAGTTCAGTTTTAAGTTCAACTTATCATTAACTCCACTTCCATCCCTCATTAATTTTATCTCTTCTCCCTTCGCATTTTGAAGTTCAGAAAGTTCAAACATTTCGATTACGTCTATAGTATCCACGATTTCCTTTTCAAGAGAATTACTTAATTTCTTAGTCGATGACTCATTTTCCGTTACTTCACAGTCCAAAGACCTCGTATAGCTACATAAGGTTTTATCAGTATTACTCTCCACTTCCTCTTTTACTCGATCAACATCATCGATACTTATTGTTTTTCTCTTCTCCGGAACCTCTTTAAACAAACACACAAGGTCCAACAAAATTTCCTCACTATGACACTTTTCCTCCACTGCTTTATCAATATCAGCAATATTTGATATATTCTTTTCTTTATCAGGAACTTCTAGCATAAACCTTCTTTCATCCGCCCTTTTCCTCTCGAAAGCTTTCTCACGACTTAATCTCTCATCTATAACTGTCTCAAGCATATACCTTACAAATTCTTCTTCATACCAAACTCTCTTCGTAATTAATTTATACAAGTCAATGATCTTCATATCATCATTAATTTCCTCGCCCAATTCCATTGCAAAGATTCTCAAATCCACCTTTTGCCCTCTTCCAAGGAAAGCCATTTTCAATTTCAAGTTCACCGACGGGTGAGTCACTTTGTAAGAGCAACGGACACCCAACAAACTAACCAAAATTGAATCAGTGCACTATTAACCTATTTATTCAAAACTAAATAAATATTTTTCACAATAACTTTAAAACATGTATATAAATACTATTTTTATACACTTTATACAAGTAAATATCATTAAACATTTCTCTAAAAAGAAAAAAAACCAATTTAAAACATCTATATAACATTACTTTCAATTCAACAGAAATAATACACCAATTTGATAAGCCTTTAAGATATTTTTCACTTTCTGAAAACTCACAATTTTGACTAAACCAGCTTGGTTTAAAACACGATATGTTTCGATGCGAAATGTAATAAACTGAAATCAGCTCGATTTCATATATTCAATAAACCAGTTTGGCTTTAAACACGATAGGTTTCAATACGACATGTAAGAAATTTGAAATCACCTGACTTCATTCAATAAAACAGCTTGGTTTTAAACACTATCTCGCAATACAAAATATACTAAACTTGAAATCAGCTTGACTTCACCTAATCAATAAACCAGCTTGGTTTTAAAAGAACATTTCTCGATGCGAAACACTTCATACCTGAAGTCAGTTTGACTTCTTTAAATCAATAAACCAGTTTGGTTTTAAAATATATTTTCACTGCAAAACACACTAAACCAGCATGGTTTTAAACATTCATTTTCATGTTTACACATTTTATGATAATCAAAAGTATAAAATACGAATCTGGATATTGCTGCTGCTATATCATTTAAAACAAACCACTCAAGCAAGAATTCAATTTAATCAAATGAACATCACCAATATTTTATACTTAAAATAATAAGGCACGCTGTAATGAAATTAAAAACACACCTGTGACCACACATCTATTCCTGCCACAAACTCCAAGTCCAGCTCTCGGTGCGAACCTCCAAATAACTAAGTCTGTAACGATGTCAATCTTTCCCTTGGTTCCAATGTGTAAGGCGCATGATGAATTCACATTTGCATGAGAATCATCTCTTTTATTTCATCACACGCATTAACAATTACACTATAAAATTTGACAACTTAAGATTTTAAAACAACTAAAGACACATAAAAATCAAACAAGTAAAATAAACGTTAAAATCATCTTTAAAAGTCAGACACTACAATCCAAAAGTAACTGTCCCGTTCCTCCCCCCTCTCTGTTTTCTCGTCTCGTCTCATCAGTTGATTGAACCACATCAGCGCCGTCTGACAAACACAGAAGGAACAGTCCGGATTCAGGACGCACAGCCAGACCGGTTTTTGCAACTATAGGCGAGAGTTTTGTGCCAAAGTCAGTCAGTTATTCGGGGTCGTCACAACAGTAGCTCTTCTGTTTTAAAAAATCGTTGATAAAATACTAAGGGCCTCCGTGGCTGAGTGGTTAAGACATCACGCCGCTGATCGTGAGGTTGTGGGTTCGAATCCCACTGGCTCCATTGCACACACTCTTTGTGTGGAGCTCCTGGTTGTACTTCTCTTGTGTTGTAATATTTCCTTGTGTGCTATCTCGTCCCTGTATATTGACGATGGCTTATAAGCAGGCTTCATGCCGAGCACACAAGTCAGATGTATGTTGTTCAATAAATAAATAAATAAATAAATAAAATACTAAATGTTGACAAATGTTCTCTCGCCGCGAAGAGTTAATTGCATTGTTAGAAAACAACTGGCGAAAGAATAATATGACTTTGTCAAAAACTATTCAATGTAGGATTGTTTATAGTTGTATATACTAGAAAACTATGAATAGGTGTACCATAAAAATTCAAAGAGATACGAAGGCTAAATAATATCAAATATTTCTATTCTGTACATCTCTTTCTTCTAATCTTATTTTTATCTATTTATAATGAAATAAATTGGGTTGTGAAAATAAAAGAGGTACATATTAAAACTTTATTTGGTGTTTCATAAAAATTCATTCCGCGTAATAATGAACAGTTCTATTTACAATGTAGTTCTATTACAACTCAAAATCCTTGTTCAAAGCTCAAATTTGGCATTTGCTAAGCGTGCTGCGAAAGAAGGTCACAAAATGTAACTCTGTCACCTTCTTCCAGATAGGTTTTACTAAACTTTTAAGAAATGTTAGGCGCATTGAGAGATCCAAACAATGCGAATTCAATACAAATCCCTCAGTATTTAAGTGATCAGTTCTAATTAAATTAGTATGCTTTAAACAATTTTGCGTTTATTAGTTTTACACTGCTAGTAGGTACTGCATTACACAAATATATCTGTAAAAGATATTTTCTGGGCTTTAAAAGAACGGACATAGTCTAATCCACCCCCATCATTATATATGTCCAAACCATCCGCATCTTAAGCGGGTAATTACAGACTTTTTTTCGAAAATTACTATGAACAATGATTTTATATTTTAACTACGATATGTATCTCTAATGATCCTAAACACATCTTCTGAATGCTCTTAAATCAAAATTTTTATGGAACGGAGAACTGATCTTTACTCAATAACTTTGCTATCTAAATTAGTCGCTATAGTTTTTCAGCAAGATATACATTAACATCTACGACGTCTAATTTATTGAAAGTTTTAGTTTCTGAATTAGATGGGTAGGAACATATTTTTTCATTATATTTTTTATGCTTTTTCTAAACAAATAATGTCTAATAATTGCAATATAAATGTATTTTTAGTACAGTTTTACGATATCTTTCACACAATTTTCACTCGATATGCAAAGAAAAAATTCTTTTCCAAGTAACCAAAAAAAAAAAAAAAACTTATGTTTTCTTAAAATATATTTATGAAGGTTAAATAATGTGTTAATATTCTCCCAATTTGAATTTTCGACAACATAGTAGAAGAGTAAAATGGCTTTGATAGACAAGGCAGAAACAGAATTGATCCTATAATAGTTTATTTATTTATTTTTCTTTAAGTAGAAAACCCTGAAACTAATCAAAAATAGAAGATCGTACTTCGAAGAAAAACATTTCGTACATAGAGATATCAGTACATAGCTAGGACTTTCAATAAAAGTAGGCATATTTGTAGTGTAGTACGTATGCAGAAGTTGTACAATGTACATTTTAGGGAATATTTCAGGACAAAATTCTGTATTTTTTATAAACAAATAAATCTATTTTCAAAGCACCAAATTACACATTTATTTTAAATAAATCTATTGTGTATGTGAATATATTGGCGCTGAATAATTTTCTAGAAATTTCAGTACCGGTAGGATCTCTGACTATAAATCTTTTTTTAACAACATCGCAATGATCTCTATGTAAATTTCAATATTTAGGTTATTTTTTCCATTAATTGATTTACATGCAACAAAATATAATTCTTATTTCTCAAGATATACCCAACTATTCTAATATTACTCCCATATTATTTTATACTATATATTTTCTTTTGTGATACAGTTATTATAAAATTTTGCAAAATATTTTCAAGCACAACTCTTTAATCATAAATCAACTATATGTATTTTCACGCTTAACATAATACTATGTCATACTCTTTTTGTTAATAAAACTTTCAATTGTAACGTTTTGGATATTGAGCAAAGGCATGAGTAAAGGTTCTTAAGTTCAGCGTATCTTTAAATCCAAATAAATATTATATCACATATTAACATTTAATAATATCATTTTATTTTGCCATAACTCTCTTCTTCATACATTTTAATCTTTATTAAAACAGAAAAATTAAAATTCGCTGAATGTATTCATTATCTTTCACAAAATACATCATCTTGTTAATTATTTAAAACGACTTCTCCTCAAAATATTACACAGGATTAAAAAATAAAAAATCGCATAAATGTCTGTAAGTTTGTACATAAAAGGATTTTTTTCTCTCATTTATAATGCGATTTAAGAAGCACGATCGAATTCATAAGACTTTAAGCTATAAATACGTAATAAAAAACGGCGAAGTTTCGGTACATGCCATGTGGATTAGTAGATTTTCTGCATTTTTCGTAATATTTGAGTGAAAATGTTTTTTAATTAAAAATTGTACCTAGAATTAAAAAATTTCTCATACAATATATTTTAATAAGAATACCATGTAAGTTTTATTTTTTAAAAATACAATAATTCCTCAGAACTAGATTGCATCAAATCTAATTCAATATGATTTAAAAGAGTGATTTTAGTCTTTTCCCTCTTTTTTATAATATAGCTACTATTTTCATATATTATGCTTAGTAAAAATTAAAAAAAAATAAAGAAGTTGAAAAAATTATTTTACTTTTAGACTATAATTATAATAACGGAACATAGTGATACAGATAGTTTTTCTTTATATTTGCACAAATGTTTGAAAACAAACGAAAGACAGGGAAATACTAATGCTGTGTAGGGGAATTTTTTTCGTTTCTCTCAAACAAGTGTTGCACAGAAAATGGCAATAACATTTAAAAGCCATTTTAAGTACAACTTTGGTAAATACATCAGAGTGCATACTGGTTCTTTTCCCAAAATGCTCAATTAAGCATAAAACAGCAGACTGGAACCAATGGAAATTAGTTTATTTTTGTAGGCAGTAATGTTAAGTAGGTGGTCCCTCAGTGTGTAATCGGTTTATCTTGGATGCTCAAGTCGTGTCAGACGTGATTTGATCTCATTCCGTTATACCGGATATGTATCCAATACGACATGTAGCGCCATTTAAGGCAATTATTTAGAAAAATCAATCTTGGATAAAAAGCAGCAAATACGTGTAAAGAAAAAAAAATACCGATACGTCAAAATATACTATAATTGGCATTAAAATAAATGAGTTGAAAAAAAAACTAAAAACATTTATAAATAACGCTGGGGAATCGTAAAACTCAAGGTCTTCATATCTTCTCAGAGTGTATTTTACTGATAATTTAAGATAATATAAGAATAAGATACGTGTATTTTTTGTGTTCATTTAGAAGAAAAAATGAAATTTTCGTGTGAGTAAAATGCAGCAACATAACTTATGCAAATATATATTTTAATGTATCTATCACTTATAAATTAGCAATAAGGTAAAATTCATATATAAGTTATCGATTATTGTCTCGGAATAAGAGATTAAAAAATGCACTCGAATAATAATAATAACAAAATAAACAAATAACAAAAAAATAATAACTTATCATCTAATAACTTAATAAAAAATAATAAAAAGGCATTCACTTGTATAAAGAAATCTAACAAAGACGTACAAAGACGTACAACTATGAACAAAGACGTACTATATGTAACTAACTTTAAGAACTAAACGATTGATTTGAATGCGGTTAAATGAAGTTAAAAGTAATACATATTTTTTATTTTATATTAATTATTTTACAAGAGGTATTATTGATAAGACAAATCGTTATTTTATAATTCGTATTATTACACTTTTTACAGATTTTTTCTCTTAGTTTCATAACAGACGCTTCGGTATTAAATAAAGTGAAATTTTGTTAGTTAAATTTTCTGATATACAAAAAACATTCTGAAAAGAATTCTATCCTTGGCATTAAACGGTTAATATTTGAAGCACATATTTTCCATTGCAATGCTAATTGCAATGCGATTAGTGTTCAATCCATAAAAAAAAAATTGGCTATCAGCTTTAACTTACGATTTACATTTTAAAAGTTTTTAGAATTCTATTTCAGGATTAAAAAAAAGAAAATAGTTTAATTTTTATTTGAAACTATACTACATTTAAAATACATATGTATACATATCTATATCTATAACTACATACAGATCTATATATGTACGTATCTGTAGTTTTTACCGCAAATATGACATTATGCGAATTATGAAAAGAGGGTACAAAAGATAATAATAATAAAAAATATTAACTAATTGATTATGGCCAATAAAAAAAAAAATCCTTGCTCATCGGAAAGTTAAAAAAACAAGAAATCGACACAAAACATTTTCAAAAAAATGTGAAAAAAATACTTCCTCACAAATTTCACAAGATTTCTTTATACATTTTTTAAACACTTGTTTCCTTTACACATTATAATTAGAGCATTATATATAACGTTATTATACATTATCTCTCTCTATATATGTATATACACATATATATATGTGTGTGTGTGTACATATACAGTCATGACCAAAATTAAGTTCATATATATAAAGACTGTAAAAATCAGTAAACTATTTACTGTGTTGCCACGAAATTTCGCACATAGATATAATACAAAAGGTGAAAGTACACAGCAAAATAACAATATATAAAATATTTGAATTATAAATTAAAAAACAATGTATATCAAAGATAGTAAAATCAGGATTCAGATGTATAGCATTTATCTCGCTAAAAGTCTGTCTAATATGGAGTCTGACCACCGTGCAATGATGCACAGCTTTTACAAACAGCTCTAATACTGTTTAAGACATTGTAAGTAAATTTTTGTTGCAACAAAATCCCTTCTTCCAAAGTCATGACTTTTATTTCCTGGTGAGTCTGTACACTGTAAAAAAAATCTGTAAAGTTACTAAACATTTTCTAGGGAACTAGGATTCCAAGAACGTTTCATGTAACGATAACAGGAAAAATCCATGTAACCGATTCTAAAACTTGAGTTTTTGTTGTTACCGTTACAGGAAAAATTCTTAGAATCCCAGTTTCCTAGATAAAGTGTGGTACCTTTACAAATTTTCTTTTACAGTGTAGAGTAGGATTACGCTGCAAAATGGATCTTTCTAGGCCATCTCAAACATCCCCAGTAGGTTTAAGGTTCGGAGACTCCGTGAGCTAATTCATATGGCGAATATCCTCTTCTTCAAGAAAATTAGCAACAATGAGAGCTCTGTGTGATTTCACGATGTGAGATGCCAGTACATGTAACGAAGACGTGCAATTGTGTACGACTGCTTAACGTTATGCTGCACAGAAAAAAAATTTCTTTGCAACCAAATATATTTCTTTTATGCAGTAAAGAATGATGGTAGGATCCATGCTCTCTTCGACCCACGAATCTTTGAGGAGAATCAATTTGCGCATTGAATCTCGACAATTCATTTAAAAGAATGCGGTCCCATTCTTCTTGCGTCCAAGACCGATGTTTCTTCTTCCAAATAACCGGGCTCTTCTATTGTATGCAGTGAAATGGATGCACCGAACTGGAAACCGGGGTTAGAAATGAAGACATTGACACCTATATGAGGTTGTTCGAAGTAATGTAAGTTCGGTTTTCAAGTTTAGGTGATAATACAAAGTTACAATGAGCTCAAATTGTTGAGGATTTTCTTGGAGACGAAGGTAATCGCTGTATGAATTAGAATTGCATACCTCATCAAATCTCCCAGGTCACGCCAAGATTGAAAAACCTCGATATTGGTAGACATGAGCTTTGTTCTACAAACATTTATAAACACCCTTATAAACAGTATGCGAGCGTGTTATGTGAATTACATAGCAAGAGGTGGTGGTAACACTCGATATTAGACAGATTTTTGAAGATATAATTATTCTTATTTTACCACTTTTTGATGTACAGTGTTTATTAAATTAGAATTAAAAACTTTTCAATATTGTTATGTTGCTACATTTTTTCTCTAACTGCTCGTACCGCTGAGAAAAATTTCGTGTCTTCACAGTGACTGCCCGTTTTTACAGTTTTCCCACATTTTTAAAATCAGTCTTTACAGATTTTATGTTTATGAGCTTAAATTTGGACATTAGTGTGTATACATATATATATACTACTCAACGAATGATTTCCCTTATGTATATTTGAAGGTAAAAATTATTGCGAAATTAAATTATAATACCAAAAAAGTGTTTGTGTTTTAACAATTAAATTTTAATAAAGTTTATTAAGTAGTTAAATCTCTAAGCAAAAGTTTTATACAACATTGATTAAATATAATGTGTAAAAGTTTAGATCTAACTACGGCTTTGGAAAACTTTACATAAAATGTTAAATTTAACTTATAATTCAGACGACGAGTTTCTTCGAAATTTCAAAAATAATTTGAGTTGTTAATATTGAAAAAGTTTACTGCGTCAGTTCTTAATTATGCTTTATGTAGAACTCATTCTGAAATACTTAAAAATAAAAAGAGTTATTGTATATTGATTCAAATTATTAAAAAAGAAAATTGGCTGAATATAAGATGTTCGGTAATTTTATTTTAATTGCTACAAACTGTATAAATATTTTATTTTACGCTCAAATTCTTATAGCTATTGATTTTCAAGTTGTCTTATATCAAAATTCAATTTAATATAAGGCATAAATATCTGTCTTTTATACAAATGTATACTGAAAATAATGAGATTGAATGTTTCAAAAATACTTTGCATTCATTTAAATCGTTAACGAATAAATGTATGCATATTATATGAAATGTGTTCTTTTCAAACAGAACGAATAGAACAGAAAAGAGCTTTATTCTACATAAGTAGCACGGAAATGTACACATAATACAAATAGTTGTTAGGAAATTTCAAGAAGAGATTTAAATATCTAAATATTTTTAAAAATTACGATAAATTCAAAATACATTTTTGTTTTGTTAAATATAGCTTTCGGCTATTTCAAAGGATATGATTAAATAAGATTCAATTTGTTATTCTACCTCTTTAGATTAATTTCCTTTATGCAGGTATTTTAAAAGTTTTAATATCAGAATATGTGGTTGCGACATTGTACGTTTTAAGTGTAAAATTACATAATCTAAAGAAGATTACGCTGTAAAAGAAATCTGTAAATTTACTATGATTTTTCTAGTAAAGTTGTATTCCAAGAACATTTCATGCAACGGTAACAGCAAAAACGCATGTAAACTTCTTCGGTAACATGAAATTTTATCGTTATCGTTATATGAAATGTTTTTGGAATACAAGCTTACTAGAAAAAATTTAGTAACTTTACAGATTTTTTTTCAATCTAGATAGACAGTGCAAATTTTAGTTTAGTTTATACATGAATATGCAGTGCAACCTCGATTTTTCGAACTAGTTGGGACCACTAGTCACTGAGATGTCGGAAATCTCGGTTAGAAGAAATTGTTTATAAAAACGCATCAAGCTAACAAATTAAAAATTTCTTTAAAAAGAAGAAAAAAAGTGTAGAACGTTGTATAAATAATTAAAAATACATAAAAATTATATTTAATCGCTCAACAAATTTAAAAATTAATCCTCCCCATTGTCGTCAGTCAAGTAGTCATTTTTATATCCAAAATTGCCTTTATAGCACATTGCGCCTTGTGATTAATAGGGCCATCTAGCCGCTTAAAACGAAATTAGGCTTCGTGATTTGCTCTTTTAACAGAAACCTTTATTAAGTGAAGCTCTGTAAATCGAGATTCATCGGTATATATATATATAATTCATTTTCATATTTTAACTATTATATTTATAAAGATTAGTATAAATTCAAAATATTTGGTTTAATTTCTGTTTAATTTACTATTGCTTTCGTCTATTTGCAAAATATGTGAATAAAGAAGATTTAATTTGTCCTTCTACCGTTTTAGATTCATTTCCCTTATGCAGATATTATAAATGTTTTCATATCTGAATATGTACTTGTTACACTATACATTTTATGTGTGAATGTATGTAATCTAAAAAAAGATTACTTTGTAAAACAAATCTGTAAATTTACTAAGATTTTTCTAGTAAAGTTGTATTCCAATAACATTTCATGTAACGGTAATAGCAAAAACTCATATAATCTTCCTCAGTTACATGAAATTTGGCTGTTATCGTTACATGAAAAGTTCTTGGAATGATTATGAAGTTTACTTGAAAATTTTATTAACTTTGCAGATTTTTTTTTTTTTGCAATGTAGATAGACAGTGCAAATATTAGTTTAGTTTATATATGAATATACAGTGCAACCTCGATTTTTCGAATTAATTAGGACCGCTAGTACCTGCGATATCAGAAATCACTGTTAGAAGAAATTGTTTATAAAAACTTATCAAATTCATGAATTAATAATTTCTTGAAAAAAAAGTAGAACGTTTTATAAATAAGTAAAAACATATAAAAATTAAATTTAATAGCTTAACAAATTTAAAAAGAAATCCTCCCCACTGTCGTCAGTCAAGTAGTCATTTTGGTATCCAAAATTGCCTGATAGCACATTGCACCTGGTGATTAATACGGCTGTGTGGCCGCTTAAAACGAAATTAGGCTACGTAATTTGCTCATTTAACAGAAACCTCTATTAAGCGAAACTCCTTCATTCGAGGTTCATCTACATACATTTTGATATTTTAACTTTGGTATTTTTACATTGTGAAAGAAATATTCAATTTGAATTATTTTCTTGATATTGGTATCTTTTTAAATATACATCAAAGGTAGCTAAATGTTTTAACAATCTTATAAATACTATGTACTAGGATACTTGCTAGATTACGCTTTACCTTACTGTATAATTAATAATGTTTCTACTTTGTTGTTTTCTGATATCGCTTTATAAAGAATTCATTATAAGTTTGCAATATTATCATCTAGTAGTATCATATACAGTATAATAAATAAATTATGGTTAATATATTCCTGTTAATTAATTTTTTTTAAGGATGTATATTGTATAATAATTAATGGCTCTATATATAAGTATATTAGAATAATACTATAATATTCCCGCATATTTTGATTCTGTTATCATAAACTTTTCTCTTAAAAAGTAAGTTGAAAGACTCTTAAATGAATACCAACTGAAACGACGAATACTATGATAATGAAACTTGGAAAATATATTGCAGTATGATTTAAACATGTAAAAAGAAAGAAAATTTTTGATATCTTATTCTCCTAAGATTAAAATACCCCCTTTCAAAAATATGGTAATAAAGCAGCTACGGTTCGAAATTGAACATTTAGGCATGTAAGACATTAGGTTTCGATCGGTCTTAACAGCCATTGTATTACAAATATTTTACTATGTACACTAGGGACAATAACACTAGTTTACAAATTTCAACTTTTTTTGTATACCCCGAAAGAAATGTATGTAAATGTATTAGTCTACTTTCCTTAAACCTAAAAGTGTCAGCAGAAATATTCTATCACGTCCCAGTTTTTTTTCTACTGTCAATTGTTTTTTTAACTACCCAACGTGGTGACGACAGTTTAATGTAATTCGTTCACTTCAAACAACAAATATATTTTTTCGGTTTGAATTAAAATTTCGAGTAGAAAGTGTAAACAAAGTTCTGATCGTTTTTACTATGTTTGTAGACAGTCTATATTTTCAAAAAAAAAAAAAAAAAAAAAAAAAAAAAAAAAGACCCACTGTAGATTCGTTAAAAAGTGCATATTTTTATTACTTTGGATTTTCTCTTGGAAACCGAGATAAAAAGTGGGTGCCTCATATGTTTTGCGAAATCTGTAGAATTGTTTTACTCAAATGGTCAGCAGAAGAAAACGTACACCTTCCATTTGGTTCACCAATGCTATGGAGAGAACCTAGTAATCATGAAAATGATTGTTATTTCTGTGTTACGAAGACAGTGGAATATAATACAAAAAAATTAGGCGAGTATTACGTATGCCGAAGTTCCGTCTGTTACTAAGCCCAATTTACATTCGAAAGATCTACCACGTTTTGTTTGTCCCGCTAATTCGAGTTTAAATATACTAGGAGATGACAATGAAAGTGATGTTGAATTCACATTGATTTCTAGTGATTTTAACGAATTCTTTCTTCAAAAAAAGACTGCATATTTAATTAACCAAGCCGAAATAAATGATCTTATAAAAATTTACAACTATCAAAATCTAAAGCAGACCTTCTTGGTTCTCGCCTACAACAATGAAACTTATTAACACTAAAACAGAAAAGTTACGTTGTCTAGAAACAAAAGCAAAGTTTACTCAGAAGTTTTCAAAAAATAAGGTGAATATTGTTATAGGCTGTACAGATGGAAGTAAACATGTCATCAAAGATTAATTTCCTTCATTCGTATCTGAGTTTTTTTCCCTGAAAACTAAGGAAGCATGAGTGACGAACAAAAGGAACGTTTTCCCCAAGATTTAAAGGTTTTTGAAGGGGATTCATCAGGGATTTTGGAATAAAAACATACTAGGGGATTACTGTTGGCCCATTATAAGAGAAACTACTTTAAATATCTGTAAAAAAAAGTAAAAAATTATCCATTTTTGATTTTTTTTACATTAATTCCAAAATTATGTAATCCTGTTAAGTAAATAAATATTTCTTAAACTAGACGTGACAGAATATTTTTATTATTTTTTCTGGATAACTCTATCTAAATAAACAAAAAATTAACAACTTTCAGCTGGGGTATAAAACCCGTGTAAACTAGTGTAATTGTTAAACCACCTATTTACTTTCTTTTTTAAGTCTCTGTCGTAACTTGAGTTATTAACAAATTATATATGCAATGTATTTTATAGTTGATACGACTAATTTACTTAGTTTAAACTATCTTGTTTATTTGTTTAATTCAATACTTTAAAATATATATAAAAAAATAAGTCACTGTATATTATAAGAGCTCATATTTAAAAAATATTGCAGAATATATTCTTAAATTGACAATAGCTTTTAAACAATGGCATTGTTTCAGATTATTAGATTTTCAGAGATTTTGGAAAATATTTGTTGCATAAGAATGAGCATTTTTGCTTCAACGCGTCAATTGTTTTATGCGTTACCATGTATATTTGGCGATTTTCCCCTAAGGTGTGCTAATAGAAAATGCCTTAAATTTAATGTATTAATGCAACACAAAGTGTTATTACTATTAAACAGTTATTTTGTCATCTAAGCAGACATCATAGTGTGTTATTTACAATGTCAGCATGTCAGAAAACATATTAAATATAGTTTTAAAAATAAATTTAGATACACAAGCTAAGTTGAGTTAAATAACAGTGTGTAGAAACATATTAAATGAGATATAAAAACATATTTTTTAACATTTATCGTAGGGATCTGTGTTTGTCATACATAAATAATTTTTTCGACAAGATAACGTATCAATCGATGTTCTATCACCATGAAAAACATATTTTAATGAAAGTATCTCTGCTGGGCACTTAATCACAGACACCTGTCATAAATAGATTAGAAAACTTTGATATACTTTTTAAACTTTTGTGGTTACTAGTAAAATTTATTATATAAATCGTACCATTAACAACAACCTTAAATTCTGTTATCAATGTTGCGTAAGAGATACTATTAATGATGCGTTTAAAAGACAATTTGAGACTGTAATGTTTAGGATGAAATGATAATTTTCACTAAAATGATGAGTAAAGTTTTAGACTACTAGCTTTAATTTGCTAAATATTGTAATGTTTCTAATATATCCTACATATTTTAAGAGTTTAATGAAAAATAATTTTTTAGACTTATATTTCCGAATGTTTGAAAGTGCAAAGATATTTAAAAGAAAGTATTCATACATTAAATTTTGGTGACATGAAATGATATTAATCATGTAATGCAATCCATTAAAAATAGCAGTTTTAATTATGCCACAATTTTATCATAATTTTCATTGTCTTTCGATAGCGTACTTTAAATAATTAAATTTAATAGTAACACATGTTTAAATTTATATTTATTTATTTTAATTTTCTGACTAAAACTTTTAAAAATTTTGTTTTTTATATCTTCTACTGAACTCTCTACAATTACAAGAAACTCACTAATTTTCATTTAAACAATTACTAAAACAATTACTAACAATTACAATTTACTAAACCAACCACTATTAATAGAAAAATAAATTAGAAAAATGGTAATTTTAAGCTAAATCTATTCCCTTAATAAACGGTGTCTTTTTTAATTTAATCTCACTGTCCTCTTTTCTAATTTAATTAATCGTTTACAAACGCACTTCAGCCGTATAATTTAAAATAACTGAACTGAAAACGTTTCTTTTTACTTTCACACTTCTAATAAGTATTTTTAGCATAAATTAATTTAGATCATTTCCAGACATAATTGTAAATTGAGAAAAATGAACTAAACAGAGAGAAGTATAAGATATATATTTAATGGGAAATTGCTTGTATAGGTCCATTTTAAATTTTTAAAGCAAAATGTTAGCTTTTAAAAGGTTTATAGCATTAAGTTTATTACTCTGTAGAGAATAATTTTGTAATAGAGCAATTGAAAAAAATAGATATATTCGCAGCAGTTTTCTTAAAATAAGCTTTTTTAATTATTATACTTAACTTTAAAAATAACCAAACAAATTGAAATGCATTTTGTTAATATTCTTGGAACATTTACAAAATATATGTATCAGTCGACTATTTATCTTTGCAATAATAAAGATTTAAACAAATAATTTTCTATATCAACATTAGATTCAAGGAAAGCTTAAGTATTTAATTCAGAATAAAATAATATATATTTTTTTTTAATTTAAAACCGACACGCCAGTGCTTTAAATATAGGTTTGCAATATTACCCATTTTTTATTGATTAGCCAATTTATTTGTCAATATTATATTATAAAATAATTTTGACATAAAATGATTTTTTCAGAGTGGTTGTGTGCTATTTTTTTTTTCTTTTGATCACGAATAAAACTTTACTTTTTATATTTTAATTTTATAAATCTGGTTTAAGGATGTAGGATAACTGACCCAATGGTTGTTAAAATAAGGTCGATGGTGTGGGGTTTTTATTATATTTTAAAGTTTTAAAAGTAAATAAACATGATTTGTACAATCTTAGGAGAATGTTCTGTAATGGGAAAAAATAAAACTTCAGATATTAAATTAGTAAAAAATATATATATAAATATTTTTTGTTACTTTCCTCATTTTAAATAGTTGTTCAGGCAAGTCCAGTTTTTAATCGGTTTCATTCCAATAGTTGAAGAGTGGTTAATTTAATCTTTTAACATCCTTCTATCTTTGTAAACAGCATTGGATACGACGAAAAAATTCGACTTTCAGTTTTCGGTGGATTTATACGTTTTAAAAGATCCTGAACATGATTTGATGATTTTTAGAAAATGTCTATTTGTAAGTCTGAATGCCAATGTCAATCTGTGATTCTGTATCTGTCAAATACTTCGTGGCGCTCTATCTCAAGAAATAAAACACGAAATTATGCAAAACTTTAGATCCAGTTACAGCTTGATATAAACTGAAGCTGACTAGTTTTTTGTGTATATCACTCAACGGATGGCGTTATTATGCTCTATTATTCACGACTATTCCAACATCTCTATCTCAAGAACTATTTTACGAATTTTGATAAAATTTTAAATTCAGTTTTTCTTTGATAAAATTTGTTACTGATTAGTTTTAGGGGTAAATCTCTAAACAGGTGCCGCAGCTATGCTGCATTATTCTTGATTAAAGCAATGGCTGTCTCAAAAACTAATGCATAATTTTTCACCAAACTTTAGTATCAATTATTCCTTGAGATAGATAAGTATTTGTTACTTTTTGGAGTAAATCGCTTTACAGGTGGCGCTGTTATTCAGCATTTTTTAAATTTTGTTATAGCTGATTTAATTTTGGTGTACATTACCCAATAAGTGATGTACTTGTGTATTTTTTAAAATATTTCTGTAATAACTCTATCTCAGAAACTAATGCACGGAATTTCAAACTTCAGATTCAATTAGAAGCTGACGTAAGTTGATGCTGACTAGCTTTTGGTGTAAATCTTCCTACCAGCGGCACTGCAATATTTCGCATTTCAACTAAGTATTAACATGCTATAAAAGGAAGTTTTGGGATTTCCAAATTCGACTTTTTTTTAGTATAAATAGGAAAAAAAAGAGTATTTTTTTAGAATAGAATTCCGTTTGATGAGACAAAGAAATATAAACAAAAGAATTTGACAATATTTCATAAGCAATATTAAAGACTTCTTTAGAACTCTTTTAAAAGTATTCCTATTCTACTGTTTTTGTAGGTTTTATGCGAAAAAAACCTTTATCCAATCTGTAAACTTGTCGGATGTGGCAATACTGAGATTTTCTTCTATCTGATGCATATTAATACTTCCTGGAAATGCAGCATAGCAGAGCCACGGTTAAATGATTTTCATCAAAATTCGTCAGAAACAACACATATAAGCTTCTATTTGAATCTAAATATTGGTTTGAGATAGATCTATTGCTAAATAATTAAAAATTCCGCAAAACAGCCATTATGCGTTTGGTAATGTAAGCCGAAAACAATTAAGGGCCAGTTTTTTTTCCAATGAATCTGAGTTTGATGAATATCCAAGCATTTGCTCTTTCGATACAGCTTCGGTGAAATCTGGAAAATGCAGCAGAACTGAACTGCACCTATTTTCGAAAACTAAACAATTCTAATCTCTGTCAGGGACTAAGTTTATCTCAAGTTGATAAAAGATGCTGTATTAGTTTTCGAGATTGAGATATTGAGGTATTGCGATAATCATGAATAATGCAGCATGACTGCGCTATCTCTTAACTAAATGAATACTAAAAAGTAACCAGCATAAAAGTTTACAGAAGAGAATTAACTGAATTTAAAATTTTCTGAAAAACAATTCATTACTTCTCAAGTTGAAGCTTTGTAAAACTCGTGAATAATGCAGAATAATAGCGCAACAAACTGAGCGATATACACCAGAATTAATCGGCTTCATTTAATATCAAAGTCTAACTGTATCGAAAGTTTTATGAAATTCCTTGTAATATTTCTTATGGCAGAGCTCCAAAAAATTTATGACACTTATAGATTGATTGAGTGACTGATAGACTCATAGAGAGAAATTTTCGAAAATATTCTCCATCTGACTTTAAAACAATTCGTATATTTTTTTTTGAAATAAATAAGGAGAAAGGTGATAATTTTAAATTACCGTAATTTTCTCCAACTAATAAAATAATCTCCACCTTTCTCATTAAAAAATATTTATATATATATTACATGGCTTCTGTTACAGAAGGCAGCTTATATTTATGTGTCAACAGGTGCACCAACATTCAAACAAAAATGTTATGTCTAAAAAAACGTATGAAATGGATTTGAACCGGAAAAGGCACATTATTAAAAATGATCAACTACTAGCCTAGAAACTCTAATTTTTAAAAAGTGAAGATTGAAACGGTATTTTAGTGTTTTGTAGAAAATATTCTGTCATCCGGAAGAGAAATTTTGAAATAAAAAAACTGCCAAATTGGTCTCCTGGTGTTTGCAACTCAATGCGTCACTTGCGGCCATACATTCACTTACAATAAATGATTGTTGCTTATATATATGTGACTGTTTGGGATAGGCAGCAAGAAATATTATCTTCAAGTTTCCCCATTTTATATCACAGGAATCGCGGAGAAATAAAAATTATGTTAATAAATGCAGAGGGTTAGTGAAATTAAACATTTGCAATCATATGGGGAGGGAAAATGCTGTCCCCATCCGAAACAGCAGTCTATTAAAAAAAAAAAAAAAAAAAAAAAAAAAAAAAAAAAACATTCGTTCCAGCTTTTAAATCGTTCAAACCCGAAATATCGATTAAAAGATTCCATACATGTCTAGGCCTTCACATTTAAGTAAAAACAAATTTTCTAGAATTTTTCTTAATCTCTAACCACGATTCTTTTATGTAAACATAATTTACTGTCTAGAGCCGAATTTAAAAATAGCAGTCTCAAATCTTTTACAAACGATATATTGTATTTTAAAAGATTATTATTTAAGTAATTTATAATCAAAAGTAATCAAAATTCGAATATATTCCACAGACGATAATTTCACTCAAAACAGAAATGAAATGAATTCATTGATACGCAATAAATATGAAACGCGAAGAATCAAAATAAATAAAAATAATGATATTTTTTAATAGTATGATTTTGGAATAAATTTAACAAGACTTTCTTAAACAAAGGATAAAAACAAGGAAAAAATGAGTTTTATTCGGAATTTTAAGAAATAAAGTTTAATTTATATTACTTTTAAATTAGAACCATTTTTAAAATTTCAGCTTATTGGAATAAATGTTTTTAAAGGTGAATTAAGAATTTATATCGTTTCTATAAAGATTAATGGAATAGATCAAATAACAGGATTTTAATTTAATAAGTTGAAATAAGTTCGGAATATTGTTAAAAGGAAATTAATATAGCATAAGGTTAATTTTGGCAAAAAAATTTAAATTTGTAATATATATATATATATATAACAGCATAAGTTGTAATATAATATACTCTATTTAAACGTCGCGAAATGAATTAAAAAGGATTAAATTGGAATTTGTGGAACCAAAGTAGATTCATCTTACCCCAAAAGCTTAAGTACGAATAAAGTGTGTGGTTTCATCTTCTTTTCCGTTGATGAAAAAGTAAAATAATACGAATTCGGAGTCATCAAGAAACGTGTATATATATATATATATATCTTATATATATTATAAATGTGAAAGTGTGTCCGAAAATTGGAATGAAATTGGCTTCAAAACGGATGGCTTCATGTCTTTGAATCTTTGCTTATAGATAAATTATAGCCTAAAAATGAACATAGGCTACGTTTTATTCATTTTATTCAAATATTTTCCATAATAATTCAAAATTTCATTATTTTTCATACAGAATCAATAGGCATTTTTTAAGATAAAATTTAACCATTTTCCTTTCCTGTTGCTAATAAAATAGAAATCTTCAATGATAATTTCTCAGCGGCAATAAATTTTCAAATAAACATTTTCTATGCGGAAATTTTTTTTAAAAAAATTAAAAAAAATAAATATGACGGTATATTTGAAACAAAAATCAAAGGTGGATTATGTATATAAATATATAATCCACCTTGGTGGAATATAATTAACAAAGATATTTGTTTAGTTAATGAGAAATTTTGTGTAAAAAATGACGACAAAAATTATAAGTAAAAAGAATGAAAAAGAATTCATTTGGAAAAATGTGGCGTCATAGTTGAAATAAAACATTTACTTTATAGTATTCGTTAAAAATACAAGATCGTATGATTATCAGTAGCTAATCGAGCTAGATAAATAATGACGTAATACTTAAATTGAATGAGAAATATTTTTTACTTATACTAATTAATAAGTTATAAGTTACATACAAAAGAAAATTTTTACAAAGAAAATTATTACAACAAAAGATTCATAATTATCGATGAAAGAAATTTTTTGTGGGAAAAAGGCAGAAAGTAAAACTACTGATTAAAATATTTTTGACTCCATTTTTAACACTTTCCAACAAAGTTGAAAAGTTATTATGCTTTTGGTTAGTCTGTCCGTCTGGCCGCTTTTTAAGTTTCGTAAATATACTCCGACTGCCATGAATTTTTTGGCCGTTATTAATATTAATATTTAATACCTATTGAAAATGAAATTTTTACTATGATTAGTTTATTTACAGGGATAATAAAAAAATGTGTTATATTATGGCATAATGGGGAAAAATCGTTTAAATTGAATTTTAACGAGGTTATACCCTGTGAAAAAATATTCAAATTTATATGCATTTACAAAGTGCACTAAAATATGCATTTTGTAAAGTATACAGTGAAAAGGACATTTATTATTCATTTGCAGGGTCACACAGAAGAATTCCATTCCATTAGAATAAAGGGAGGAGGGGTTTGCGACATATTTTAACTATGGTAAACGAATTCATGTATAATCAAATTGATATATGTTGCTGAGGCTTTATGTGAGTTATCTCATGCATAATACGAAGTGCATAACATTTACAGGAGCACACAAAATATTTTAAATAGTATAATAGTATTCTATCCGAAGTACTGTATATAATGGATGATGAGTGCTGAATGGATGGAATGCATTTTAAAATATGATATGTGCTTTTATGTTTCCCTAAATGATGCACATTAAATGTTGTGTATAAATGCTGATAGTTGCACAATTTAGATATACAGGGTTACAGAAAAGACCTTGGAAATGTTACTGAATATGAGCGTAATTTATTTAAAGGTGTTTTTTAAATAAAATATGCATTTATATTTGAAACTGCATTCAGTACACTAAGAAATGTTTGTAGTATATAGATAAAATGATATACAGGGTCACGCAAAGAACTGGACACATAGTTGTCTTCGGATGATAATTTCTGAAAATGTAATTTAAGTAGTAATAAGGAATATTTTTGTTTCAACTGAAGTTTAGACAAATACTTTTGCACATTAAAGGTACTAGGTAAACTACAGGGCCGAACAAACGTATTCAAGAATATTTCTATCTATTTGTATAAGTCGCTGAAAGAAAATTTAAACCAGCAAAAAATTGGCGAAAAAAAGATCATCAGAAGATTTTTACTATAAATCGCGATAAAAAGTTAATTACATATGCTTTTAACCACCGAATTCTTTTGCTTGATTAATCAATTATTCCTTCTTTAAATGTTATGTTAACGAAGTCACGAGTAACAGCTAGTATATATACATATATATTATAGATATGGGTTTGTGTGTAAATATTTTTGTATATATATACCTACGTATGTATTTATGTATATATATATATATATATATATATATATATATATTCACTAACTGTTACGCGTTTGTATAACAAGAAATGTAAAACTGTTGGTAAAAAATAAAAATTAAAAATATAAGTATTTTAAGTCATCTCACACAAAAAATTTGTGCTGAATGGTATCTAATTGGTGAAGTGCTAAAGTTGCTGAATTATTTAAAAAATACACTGAATTATTAATAAGAATTCATTTTGCTGATATTTTAAATTAAAAATTAACTTTTAAAAATCATAATTATTACACCTTTGTAATAGTAAATAAATTGATGAGGTCAATGGTGATGGTGAGTCTTTAGTTAATTTAGATGACACAGATATAAATATTGAGTATACTGCTCCAGTTACTATCCCGAATACATGTAACAATAAAGTTTAACCTAAAAGGGCCTTTGTTATGGAAAGCTGAAAATAAGTAAATTTTTAAAACTTCTGTTACAGCACACTAGAATAATACAAATTTATCTTTTCGCAAATATTTATTTGATCTTTTTTTCTTCTAATAGTATTTCGAGGATCATTATTGAAGAGGATTACCTAAAAGCAGACTTTAGAACATCATAAATCTTTTGAATCATTTCTAGATTAGTTAAATGAGGATTTTTGAAAAAAGTTTCAAATGAAACCAATTCCGTTATATTCCGTTCAAACACGAAACCGTCCCTCAATAAATACATCTAAGTATGAAATTATATAAGTTGTAGTCGTACACATACTCGTGGGAACTTTAAAATATCTCCAAGCAAGTTTCTACTGGCAAAAAGAATTGCAGTTAGTAAATTATGTGATCGATTTTTTGAGATTAGAAAATTTCTTCATTTTGCAAATAAATCAAATTATTTTTAAGCAGATGACAAATTATGGAAAGTAAATCTTATCTTTAATACAGTAAGAATAAAATGTTTGTCCCTGCTCCGGCCAATACCTTTATCACTAGATGAACAGAGATCACTAGGTCCCATTTGCTGGACGTTGTGAATCTAGACATTTTGTGCCATTAAAACCTAATCCGTTGAGATTAAAAACCTTTACTTTATTCGCTAGGGATGGCCATAGCTGTGACGGCGTTTCTGTCACGTATTATCTTGCCTTCTCCCCCTTTTTAGAAACTGAACAATTAAAATCGAAACTTCAAAATTTTAACTGGAAATTAACCCCCTTAAATAAATACTTAAAGTTAATATTCTTGCATTTAAGGTTATAAAGCAGTACTTTGTTATTTTCCCTTTTATAACTTTGTATGTGAAATTAATTCCTTTACAAACTCTCTTTCATATGATAAAAAAAACACCATTTCATTCCCACTCTTTATTTTGGATTTTTATCACTTTGAGAAAGATCTGTTAATAATTTTTTCTCGTCACAATAAAAGTTAACCGAAATTCCGTCTGTCTTAGATTTGCACATTTTGCATTCGTTCCCATGTTAAAAGATGTAGCTGTGGTTGAGAATACGTTTTTTCGTTAACATTCTCTTGCACTCAGCTAATCTTTAAAACCTCCAGATGTCATGAATCATTCGGCATGTAACTCTTTCAGTATCTAGAAACACACGTGCGTATGCAATCGACACTCCTTAAAAAACCACAGGACTTCAATATTATACCAACGCTAGCATTTTCTGTTACTAAGCATTAACGGATTCTCATAAGCTTGACGCTAAAAAAAGTATAGCGCTGTACATCTTCCCTGCCTCAGTCACTCACTTCTACTCAGACCATTCGCCATGTAACATCACGCAAAAAGGGGCGCTGTGCCCCTCTCCGGCTAATGCCGTGCCTTCGGGCAAATGATGTGATTTCCCGTATTGCTAGCGTCTTCGTATTGTAAACTTTCCATCGTTAATCTAAATAAACACCTTATTCTGTCTACAATTATGTTGGAGTTTACTTCTCTGCGCTCTCGATCTCTCTCCCTTGGTTTGTTTGTACGATCACTGTCTGTAGCCTTTTGATTGTAGCCTTGACTACCAAATACATCATGGAGAAGGAATTCTACCAGCTGATGATTCAAAATAATTACGATTAGGTCTAGGGGGAGGCATTGTCAAATAGTTTTTTAAATTTATACCCAAAGCCAACACTCGGGTGATTTAATAGGACAGTTTTTTTTTACTAGTGTAAAATGTGCCGATTTTTTATTCAGGAACAATATCTACCAAACTGGAATGATTATGAACAAAAAACTAGGAGGAGCAAATAAAAAAATCAAGAATGATCCAGATTTGTAACACGGAGAGTGGGATAACGGAAAGATATGTGTGTACTAAACTGGAAAGATAAAAAATATGTAACTTTGCTTTCGATTTGCATCGATAGCGATCCCAAGAACAGTTGCATTAGGTAGTCTAAAGATCAAAACTGTAAAATTAATGTAACACAACCTGCAATTGTGAATACAAAACGTGTATGGGTGGTACAAATTTAAATGATAGGTGTTTAGCTTACTACCGTTATTCTATTCACACAAAAAAGTAGTCAACAAGTGTTTCATATACATTTTATAGAATTGGTTATTTCCATTTGTTGGACAATGTATATCAGAAATTGCAAAACAGGTGAAGTTCCTTGAAGAGACAGATTGTCTCTCTTGCGGTATTTTTAGAGATTCCATAAGTACTGATGAAATGTAAGAGCAAAGTAAGAGAAGAACGACGACCATGGAGACCACGCAAAATTTATTCATCTTAAAATGATTCTGAAGATGATTCCGCAAATAAACCACAGCGAAAACAGGCAAGGATATTTAGAAGCCAATTTACTGTATTAGATACGACAAAATTGGACAGTTTCCTCGTTCAACAAATGATAACTTTGCTTCAAAATGAAGTATGAAGGCTGCAAATCAAGAAAAAGAGTTATTTGTACAAAATGCAATATGTATCTCTATATATATAAAAAAAATATATTTTTCGAAAATAGCACGTAAAATAAGCTTATATGTATCAATGTCCACCAAATTCCTTGTTTAAATATTTTTTTGAAAAATGAAGTGTTTTTTTTGCAGTATGAACCCGAGGTGCACATATGTGTACCTGCTTGTAAATATAAACTAATAATAATTATTTTACTTTTTATTACAAAACTATGTTTCTATACGTATAAACAGATGGAACAAAATGTGAAATAATTTTTACGATGGCTTAAAATGTGTCAGGTCTGAAGAGGTTAAATAGGAATGACACGTAGAAAAGTCTGCAAAAGACTTAAAGAAATAAAAATGATATTAAATATAATAAACCGAGCACATCCATTTTAAGATTATGTTCCATAAATAAAGTATAACACTGCAGGGATTATTTCTCGGCAAACGAACCCCTATAATTCTAAATTCGTGAATCAATCGAAATTATAACACGACATAATCAACTATGTAACAATAATTTATCCCATTGTATACCTAGTGCTTGGATTGACTTTCTAAGAACAGAAATAAAGTTCGTATGAACTTTTAATTTGGTATCTATACTGTAGATGGCGTCACTACTGTATTCATATGCGAATTTGAATTTCCTTCTGCACTGCAAAAAAAAAGGGTCGATCTACTAAAAAAACTTTAGGGATCCTTGTAATTACTAAAAATTTTTTAGTAATCTTAGTCGGTTACAAAAAAATCTGTAAGACTTACTAGAAAAAAGTTAGCAACGAATAGAGTTAATAGTTTTATATTTTTAATAGCTCTTACTAAAACTCAGTTGGTTGGTGTGGCCTTGGTAGCATAGTGGTTCTAGTAACGGACTCAAGGCTAAAAGGTTCGGGTTCGAAACTTACCACCGCCAAATACGCCCCGAATGTATGTAGTGTCTCGTTAATAAAGGGATTATGAAAATCCTGTCGGAGCAGGTAGGAATGTTTGGTGCTGCCATCTATTGTGGTTTTGCTGAAAATCTTCTGTTTCAGGAATCTGGATGCAGCTCGAAGGAAGCTACTGCCCTTCGGGCGCACGTAATGGTTATTAAAAATACTTTTGGAGCTATTACTAAAATTTGCGTGGTTGCTCGTACTAAAAATTTTTAAGTTAATTATACAAAAAATTCTTTTGTTCAGTTTACAAAAAAATGCTTGTTTCACTTGCAAAAAAAATTTGTAATGGTTACTAAAAAATTCTGTGGAATACAAATTTACTAAGAAATTTTTAGTAACCTCTTGAATTTTTTTTTTTTACAGTGTGAGTAAAGGCGGGATTTTGCTTTTAGTTCTGTATCATTTAAACTTTATAACGTGTCTACGTACAGTATACAAACTTTGTAATAGTTAGTTTTGTCTCTTAATGTCCCCTGATGATAAACAAGTTGTATTGTTCGAAACTATAGGAAATCAATTCTTCTTTACATTGTAAATAGCACATAATTTTTAATTAAATTTGTAACATCTAGTATACACTGATGGGCCAAATTTATTTTATGTTGTATGTTGTAGATTTGCGAATTCCAAATTAAACTGTTTAATTTAAATATGTGCTAAGTTAACGAAAGATGAATGTTTGGCCAGTAATTAAAATCCCGGTTTGAATGTGCTTTATCATTATTTTATCGATAGTTCACGATTTCTGCACGGAATGCAACGTCCACGTAGTTATTTATTCTAATTTCTCCATTATTATTATTATATATTTAAATATACTGTCTGTTACATTTAAAAATGGAGATATTATATATAATTTAAATTTAGCATTTAAAACTGGTATTTCGACTTTAAACGTCTTTGACACACCAATACAATTTAACTCGTGTATTTATTTTGGTACAAAGAGCCGATACAGTAGAATTCCCATATTCAGAACCCTGCAATTCCAAAAAATCTGTCTATTCTGATTGGGGTTCGAAAAAAAATGCGGAGAAAACAGGAAAATTAAAACAATATTTTGGAAAAAATTTGAATTTAATTTTATACAAATAAGTTAAATAGCGACATACATAGAGTCTAAGTTTGATGAAAACACCTAAAGCCAAATTGAATGAAAACGTTATTTACAGGCCATGGCGGCTCTTCTTATACAATTCTGTAGAATTATTGTTAATAATTACTAAACAGAAAAAAAAAATACCCACACTTCAGAAGTAAATTTTTTTCCTCAAAGAGTAAGTTGAATAGACTAAATTACTTATTATATTTCATCATTGATTAAAATTTCTGTGTGGAGAAAAAGCGTTATTACTTATATAATGCTACAGTTGTATTTTTTATTTGAAGAGTCTTTTACATATTAACAGTTAATTTTAAATTTCATTATTAGAAATAATAGAACTTGTTCACCAAAACACAATCAACGTTGCATAGAGTTGACCCTAACATTATCCCCGCATTTAATTAAAGCCTTAACAAGTCCATAAATTGATTTATTTTTAGTGAAAACCACACTTTGCAAAAATTCGCTAAAATATAGTTTTAGCGGACAAATTCCGTTAGTTCTTCATATGATATGGTTTCGGTTAGCTTGTGGTGTAAATCGTATCACAGGTGGCACTGCTATAGATTTCGGTCCCAATTAACTCGGGAGTCTATTTTTTAATTATGCTTAAATAAGATTTCTTTAACGATTCCATGTTTTTAAACATATTTTTATGCGAAATATTTCATTCAATAAAAAAATCTGTTAAAAAATGATTATTTGTTAAAAACAGATAGCACACTGTTAATTTTTACTTTTTCTATCTTTAAACGAAAAAAGAATTGGATTCGTGAAATTATTCAAAATTCGAATTCGAATTCGAATTTAATTATTCTAATTTAAAAGCTCTAGAAGTCAGACATTCCACAAGAAAACGATGTTTTCCCAAACTCTCTGTCTGTTAGTATGTCTGTTTCTTTGTGATGTAAATTTTGTGGGTGCTCTGTCTCAAAAATTAACGCACGGAATTTCGAAAAATGTCAGATTCTGTAAGTCCTTGTTATATTCTGGATCTAATTACCTTTTGGTGTATATTGCGGTTTATATATATTATGCGGTTTATATATATATTATATGCGGTTTATATGTATATTACGGTTACGGTTATAGTTACAGAAACTCGAAAATTTCCAATGGCAACACCCATTGTTTTCATCGCAAAATGCTCAGCGCATGCGAAAACCCTAAAGATCGTTGGAACCGTACCTGTATCGCAAGAAACGGGCATGTTATGCACGCACAAAAAACCTTTCAGGGAATTCTCCCCCCTCCCCTTAGAAAAAACTCGATTGGGACGCAAGGAGGAAATTTGCATATGACGCAGACTCAGTACACTAATCTCTGATAACAATACAGATCGGAGAAACTAAAACTTTTATTTTGATTAAACATTTTCAACATGGGTGCCATCCAATCGAGTTTTTTCTAAGGGGGGACGGGATTCCCAGAACGGTTTTTTGTGCGTGCATAACATGTCCGTTTCTTGCGAAGCACATACGGTTCCAACGTCCTTTAGGGTTTTCGCATGCGCTGAGCATTTTGCGATAAAAAATGGGTGTTGCCATTGGAAATTTTCGAGTTTCTGTAACTATAACCGTAACCGTCAGCGCCATTTTGTTGTCGTTCGCAGAATCTCAAGCTCATATCTCTGAATAGCTATATCTGAAATTTCACCTCGATCGGTTGAGCGGACTGGCCGCTAAAGCTCCATATATCGGCAAAGTTTTTTTATGACCACCCTGTATTTAAATAGCACCACACTATATGTATTTGTTTAATATTCCTTAAAATTTTTTTAAAACTAAAATATAAATCTAATATATACATATGAAACATAAAGTATAACTATAATATAAATAAATAAAATAATATAAATAAAATAAAAATTTAACAAACATCTAAAGAATTATACATTTAATATAAAAATGCCATTGTAAGTAACGAAATCTGGGACGATTTACACCGCTATTGAATTCTTCTATTATGAAATTAGCGTTCTTAACAACTTTTAGAGCCGTATTTTAATACATAATGTCTTTTTATGCATTAAAATGCTCTTTGGAGGGATTAATGAAAGACAAAATTCAAATGTACAAAATTTGCCATAAAGACATCTTTTTTTATTCCTGTGGACTGTAACCAGGAAAATTTATGCTGGATATCTACGTAAGAAATAAAAAAATAATAAAAACATGAAAAAGAGTTTTTAACTATTTGAAACATTAAAAGTCGTATATAAATGGAAATTAACTGATGAAACTTATGATTGTGATAATAAACTTAAATAAAATATGACCTATTTTTATCAAAAGATCCAAATATATATATTTTTTAAATAAATACACTACAAATGTATAATTATTAAAAATATGAAAACTACAAGAAATATAAGGTACATATTTCAGGAATAACAAAAAATATTATTTTAATAAAATATTTCTTTTTTTCTCATCACAATTTTTATTATTAATATAATCTTCATACGTACAATAAAAAAAATCTTAGAATGAAAATAAATGATTTCGATTATTCCTATTCGATTATTTTCTCTTAAACCTTTAATTCTACACGACACGAGTTTCTTAAATTTTCTACATTATTTACTAACAAAATATTCCTAATTACGTTCCGTTGAAATCGTGTTTTTGGCTTACGGCTACAATCATTAAATGCCTTTAAATTCAACGCAGGTTGCTTCAGCGACTTTAGACTTCTATTGATTAGAATGAAGATTTGAGCAGACTGGCTCATTTCGCTCCTGCGGTTGGTTTTGATTTTTATCTTAAATTCCAATAAAAAGTCTTTCACTCCATTCCGATCAATGTTTTACTTCGTTTATGTTTCCGATAAATGAATATTTATATATAATATGTATAATACATTATATATATTATTTATTATTATTATTATATTAATTTTATTATTATACATTATTTTAATTATATATAATTTATATATATATATATCTATATATATCTATATATATATATATATATATATATATATATATATATATATATATATATATATATATATGTTTGCTATCAGCATGTAGAGTATTGCTACCGTGGGCGCCAGTGCAGCACTTAACAATTGCAACATACATATATAATTTAAATTTTATGAAAATATTTATTAAGCACTAGGTGCACGATGTATAAACATCTTTAAAAACAGTAAACATTAAAATAACGATATTAAACAATATAAAAAGTCACCCGCAGAATAAAAAGCCATCACTCTTCAGCTGGCGGAATGGCTTTAACCTTCCCCCCACTATTAATATAAAGCTTAATCAGCAGGTTTCGTGTAATATGACAGAGTCTTGCATTAAATATGTAAATATGAAAATGACATATTCAAAAGTCACTTAAAAATCATTTCAAAGGTTACTTACAGTTACTTATATATATATATATATATATATATATATATATATATATATATATATATATATATACTACGTAATTTTAATTACTATGTACAACATAATTTTAATCTAAATAATATACTGCACAAATAATTATAAAATTCGCATGGTACAAAAAATTATTAATTTTGCGTAAATAGAGCTTTTTGCTTTTGCGTTTGATTATGGCATAAATATTTTATTAGTTTTTTCATCTTTACATTAGAAAAGGTCTGAATTATAGCACTTCCAATTTTTCTTTAGTCTAAAATTCTTAAATAATCAATCTTTGTCTGCGATAATAAGCATATATAGGAATCAATTTGGATGTAAGAAGACATCCTGGTACATAATGGGATATAAGTATATGTGTGTATACATATGAATGTCTCGACCGAATTCGTAGCCCAACTGAATTCTCCATTTTCTTTTAAAATAGCGGCCTTTAAAATTTTCAAGTAAATGTATGCAATGATATACAATAAATAAATACATAAATAAATAATAAAAAAAGAAAAATTTCTTTCTTAAGTGTTTTAGCTTAATAAAAAGATTCCGGTGCATTTCTGGTGTTGCCTTACCTTAAAAAATGTATGAGATACAGCAGTTTGAATTTCTAATGTGGGTGACATTTTGAAATATATACACCGGATATGCTTTAAATAAACAAATTTATAAAAAAATATAATTTTTACTTTTACAAAATTCATTTTTTTAATTATTATTTAAAATATACAAAAGTAAAAAAAAAATAAATAAATAAATAAGTATTTGAATAAGTGAAGAAAATTCAAATAGTTGAAAAAATTCAATTTTAATTCCAATTAAGAATGCTTGTATGCATTTTAAAATCTGAGCCTTATTAAATCCAAACAAATATATATATTTTTCATTTTTAACTGTATATTTAATAACAAAAGTATAATGTTTATGTTTTATATTTCCTGAACAAAATAACATATTAAAAATATTTAATCAAAATCTCTGCAGTAAAATGTCTGAATTCATTCATTTTTCGACCCCATCTTCCCTCAATACAATATCAGGTATCTATAAAAATCTCTTTGCTTTCTTGATTATCAGATGGAATAATACATTTGATTTTAATCAATATCATCAAAGTTTGAATTGTTTTATACAACATTCGATTGCATGCTTGTTTGGTTTTAATATTCATTATTATTATTATTATTATTGACAATGATATAGGATATTTTTTGTCGTTCTTTTCTGAATTGTGTGCATTGCCAAGATTTTACACTAATATAAGCTTAGTTTTTTATGTATTATTCAACTAAGACTTTAAAATTTTATTGATAATAAAAATTTCTTTAATTTCCTACATACGATTTTCTTGCAATATTACAACATTCATGGATAAACGGGAAATTTTCTGAGAAATAGCGGATTATATTATAAATCAATCTTTGCTAAAAATATGCAAATATGTTGATAAGTAGTTAATGCAAATGCTATTAAGTTAAATATAAACAACTTGAAGAAATTCAATTAAAATCCGTCGTGTACAAAGATTTAATAAATTGCAAATGGAGGATATATATTTATTACTGATAATAGTAAAAAACTTTTTGTGCATATCCTCCTAAGTATTTTTGTTTCTTAAAAAAATCTGCTGAACAAATCAAATTGCTTAATTTTATAAAATAATACAATTTAAAATATGATATTTATTCCACATTTAAATAATTCTAAGAAAAAGAAAGGTTGTATAAAAGCATTTAATTACTCTTTTTTCCGTTATAAAACAATTACTGTAAAGACGAAATTTGTTTAACAAATACATTAAAATATATTTTTTTTTTCTTTTTCTTTAAAGATTGAAACATTTTAATGTCAGTCGCTTACCTATAAGTAGGAATAAGATTTTATACGTTTTTACTATACGTAGGAATGCGTTTAAACATTTAATTACTCCTCCTTCCGTTATGAAACAATTGCACTAAAGACAAAATTTGTTGAACGAATAAATTAAAAACATTTTTTTTATTTTTTATTTTTAACAATTGAAACATTTTAATATTAATCTTTTACATATAAGTAGGAATACGTTTTTATGTGGCTTTTGTTTCTGTTCACTCCTTAAAAAATAATCATTAGGTATGAATATATCTTTAAGAGGAAAGAAACTAACCTGGGATTATTTGTTACATTACAAGACATATTTTACTGGCATAAATGGTTATTTTTTACTACATCCGAGAATTGGATTTTTTATCGATTTAAGAGAAGTTATAGACATATTTTTTAAACTGATGATATATTTTTAACTAATTAAAAAAGTAAGTAATTTCATTATGCTTTTCTCAATTTATGACATTTTATTGTTTTATTTCCAATAACTAATGAAACTAGTCGTTATAGACAACCGTAATACTTACACATCAAGGATATGCATTCTATAATATATGTAAATAAATCATGTGAAAACTATTAACAACATGCATTCCAAATCCAAAATAAAATTTAAATGTGCATTTAAATATTTATAGTACATAGTAATCTCTATTACGGAATTGTGGGAACTATCTGATTAACTCGTCGACCGATTTCGACACACACTATAAATCGCCAAACTAATACTAAATTATACAAATCAGCATAATTTTTATTTTAAATAAAGAAATAGCTAATAAATCAGTAAGGGCTTAATAAAACTACAAATATAATATCGAATAAAAAATCACCTTATGTCATAAAAACACATAACATTAAACACATGTAAAGTATTTAATGTGAATTCAGCGTGATGCTTACAATAAGCCACCATTGAAAGTTAATCTTACAGTTTGTTGTTAGATTTCTGTTCGACGGGGTAATCAAGTAACACCGAATTGTGTAAAAAAAAGAATCCTTATAAATTCGAAAGTGACAATTATATTAACTAAAAGTTAACTGCATTGGATTACAAATTTCATTTTCAATTAAAAATATTTTTGAGCTAAAATTTTAATGAAATGCAAGTGTCCTGAAAAATCGAAGAATGGGGAAAATATTTTTTCAAATATTTCGGCATCAAATTATCCAATCAACTTTATTCTTTAGACAAAATTTACGTGTTTTTATTAACTTTGGAATACCTTCCTTATACTAAAAAAACTTAAAAAAAATTATATACATCTTTCATCAGAATGAATAATTCGAGAGTCCGAAAAAAGCATTTCCAGATAATCGAGGTTACTGATTGTAAATAGGGTTTCTTCATTCTTACTACTAAGTACGAAAGGAAATTCAAGTACATTTTTTAATTTATTTGGAAGGTTGAGCTTTTACAGACACATAGACAAACAGACGGACGGCGTTTTTTTAATTCTAAAACATGTTTTTCGTAATCTCTAGGATCTGATGCGTGTAAATCCGTAAATTTTTATTTCGTTTTTCAAAAAGATTTTAAGATTTACCGTTTATTACGTATATTTTAAATATAGAACTAATAAAGTTATACGTTTCAAAATGCATTAATAAATACCGTAGTACATAAGCTTCTTTATTTTGAAAATAAAACTAGATACTAAATCATTGCATATGTTGTACCAAAGGAATATTAAACATAGATAAAATACATAATATTTGTCTCAAAGGACACATAGACTAGTATGTGTTTTTTTTCATTTAAATTAATATTTATGTTCTATTTTTCATCACTTTTATATTGCAACTATATTTCATTAAGCTTTTATTAAGATTTTTTTTGTCATTTTCACAAAGTTGTTAATTTAAACACAAGTTTGTGTTTGAGGCAGATATGTACTTTCTTGGAAAACATGAAACAAAACCAACTGGTATGTCATTCTAAATATAACTGGCAGGTTGTAGTCATTCATCACACACATTTTTAGCATGGACATCCAACCAGATTTTTTCACGTTTCACAATAGGTATAGAAATAAGACTTAAATTCCTTTTCATTTAAGAATTGCCGATTGAATTAACTTTCTTTTAAACATTTTAAACCATTATGTTTATTTCCGGACTGAAAGACCCGGAATTACACTAATTTTGTTATATCTTTACTATGAAAGCAAGGGATATAAATTACACTTTTTTGCATATCTCAGGAATTTGATCTCTTAGGGATGTGATGGATTTGGCAGGGTGTAAATCTTGATGTATCCAAAATATTAATGAAATTGTAAAAATAAGTTGAGTAAATTTGGCTGTTTAGAGCAATAAATGTAACCGTTAAAATATGTTTAATATTCAAACTAATTAAAGTTGTTAAATACTTAACAATGTTAACTTTGAAATATCCATAGGGAACACTTTTTGATTCTCAAAAATATAATTTAAATTCAAAATGCTGCAAAACAAATTATTTCCGAATATTACAAAAAAGCTTTTAAAGTAATTGATATCGTAAGATAAAATGAAAATTGGGTAAATTCAAATATAATGAATCGAATACTTTTAAACAGTATGTTTGAATTTAAATATTTGTTATTAAAAAAACGAATGGATAATTATAAAAGAAAAGAAAAAAACTATCCTAAAAAATCATTATTGAAGTTAAATAGTAAGGTAAATGTGTTTATTGAATTTGCGCCTTCTTTCCCGAACAAATATTCCTAATTGCTGTCCCATTAAATGTAATTAAGTTTAATTGTAAGTAAACCATTGTATGCCTTGGAATTCTTTACAAAATGCATAAATAGCTTCACTTCTCATTTTTTCAGAAATTATATGCTTGCAACTGCATTTATCGCGAACTCTCATTATAAGCTTAAAGGTTTCGAAAGTCGTAAATGACTTTTAATATATAAAGCACTAACATTATTTGCATTAAGGAATTTTTTCTATGTTGTTTTTTTCTCTTTTAAGGTAACGCTTATTTTACGATTATAAAACCTTAAATAGATAAACACACATATATATACACAAAAAATTTAAATTTAAATTTTATAAAAAAAAAGAAGAAAATCGTCTGAATAGTATAGTTTATTGTTTAAACACTATTAAACAAAATAAAAACACAGAAACTTTATATATATATATATATATATATATATATATATATATATATATATATATATCCTACAATAGACATCCGCAAGTACTGCAGATACAACAATTTTCCAAAATTAAAAAGAAATCTTTGAGGGCTTGGTTACAGGTAGGGGTGGATTTCGAAGTGCAGTAACAATTTTAACAATAAAAAGTAAATCAAGATTAGCTTAAGTTAAATTTTAAAGATGCATTAGGAAAATTTGGCTGTTTAATGTAATAAATGTAAATGTAATGCTAATAAGTGTAATGCTAATAAATGTAAGTGTTAAAATAAATTTAGTATTTAATCTTATTAAAGTTATTCAATACTTTGTAGTGTTACCTTTTACAATATCAATAGGGATCGCTCTTTGATTATTAAAAATATATTTTGATTTTAAAATGCTGCAAAAGTAGTTATCTCTGAATATTTCTGAAAGATTTTAGAGTGATTGTCGCTCTAATGACAAATGAGTAGGCTCAAATATAAGGAAATGGATAATTTTAAACAATATTTTTGAATTTAAACATTTACTATAAAAAGAATGAATAGAAAATTATAAAATAAAAGCAAAACATGCAATATTAAAAAAAAGTGTTTAAAAATCATTATATGCCTTGGAAATCCATACACAATGCACCAGTCTTTAATACCTAATATTGGTTTTAGAAATTATATGTTTCTAGCTACATTTATAGTGAACTCTCATTATAAGCTTAATGTATTCGAAAAGTAGTAAATCATTTTTAATGATAAAAACCTTGACATTATTTGCATTCAGGATTTTTTCTTCATTTTTTTTATTATAAAGCTTTAAAAAAAGTATATACACGAAATTAAATTTTAACTTTTATAAAGAGAAAAAAAAAAGTCTATAAACATCAATAAAAATTTAAAAATATTTAAACGTTTTTTGCCGGTAGGTAGTAGCAGCAACCTTCCTCATTCCTGTCATGCGCATGGAAACTCGGGAAAATTAACCCATTTGTAACTAGATAGATATGTGAATTATATAAATGAAGAAATGCTATATATCATGCAGACCATATATTAAATGCTTTTTAACTAAAATCGCGAGTGCCGTTTTGAAATAATGTCTAAAACTTAAAAACTGTAAAGTCTGCTAAAATATTTTAGAATTAGTTTAGCAGTTTTAACTTAAAATATTTAATTTAAAGTATTTTACATGTAATTATATTTTAAATACATTAAACTGGTCTACAATATTTGTTACAGTTTGTATGATCATTATAAAGATGATACATTCATCTGTGTATTGAAGAAAATCATTCTTTATTTTCCGTGGGGAGTGTGTGGTGAGGGGGGGGGGGAATAAAGAAGTATAAACAAGAGGAAAGAAAAATAATAATGTAAGAGCTAAAACTTAATTACTTTGATACCCATGATTTTATAATTAAACAATAATGTCATGAAAAATTCGAATAATTACAATGCATTATTAATCGTTATTTGGTTTCATGAAATTTTAAGTTGAGGGATTTAGATTGAGACTGATAAAAATAAAATTAATAAAGACATTTTAAAATACTAAAAATAAAAATTAGGAAATACTAAATACTGCTATTTTTTCAAAACATTAAAAAAATTCCTCAAAATAAATATCCAGTCAAATAATTTTATTAATATTTCTGCTAAAAAGCAAGCGTAGTTAAAATTACAACCTTAAAATTCTTTCACTTGATTATTTGAATAGGTTAGACTGACAGAACCTTTGAATCTGTAGGAATCACTTAGAATTATAGAATTAAATTAAATTTTGAAAACTTAATTTACAGATAACTAATTAAGAAAATGAAATATTTTTGTACTGAATCTTTCAAGATGCTTATCGTCAAATCTTGAAGAATACCATCTGGTAATATTATAACCTTTGAAAACTTATTTTCTTATTTATTTAATAATAATTAAGAATCTGGTTATTTCATCTGGGAACGCCATGACTAAATTCAATTTAGTTGTAAAAATTGTAAACTTGTGATTTTAATGTGAGTAAATAAGGAACGTCATGAGAACTAAATGGATTAAAAACATGCGCGAAATTGGTGCATCGTATAGTATAACGCGTAAAGTTTGAATTTCCCAAGTTTGAAAGTTACCATTTACCTTTATTTATCTTCAATAAATTTTCAAAAAAAAAAAAAATGCAAAATTATTTTTTTCTTATGTATGTACAAAAAATAAAAAAAGGAACCGTCTGACATAAGCAATATAGCAAATATCTAAAAATTTATAAGTTCATAATATGCTATAAAAATACAATTTTGCCATTTGATTCCTAACTAATAAAAGGTTCAAAAGGTTAATTTTGTTACATTCGATTTCACAATTTCTCTTTGAGTTGGCGTACATTTATAAAAATATTGCTTGATTTGAAAGGAAAAATAGTGCTGCTATCTATAAAAATACAAAATTACTAGATAATTATATGTTCACTCTTAATCATTTTTAGTCCTGTAGCAAAAAAGAAAAAAATAAATCAAGAAAAAAGGCGAGAAGTAGCGTTTCAATATTTAAACTGGATAAATTTATCTATAATATTAAATACTTCAAGCAGATATTAAATATTTCCTTCTTGCCAGAAAAAAAGATATAGATATATTGCCTTTTCCCGTCAATTTTTTACATATTTTTTTTTCTCATTAAAGAATAGAAAAGGCAAATATGAACATTCTGTATTTAAAATACGTATTTTTATCTAAAACGTAAAATAACTTCAAAGTTACAATAGCTGTCCTTATTGTCTACATAAGCAATAGATTTATTGAATTTTCGCCTATTAATCTATATTTTTTCAGTTACATATATGATGATTATATAAATGTATTATATAATGTATGTGTCAGACTGTTTCACATTACGCGTTACTTTATGTCTCATGTATTTCCAAAAAAGTATGTATAGTTTTAATTTATTTAACTTTTATATAAAACTACCCACATGTTAGAAAATTAACCATATGTTGCCAGCTTGAAGTCAAGATAAATACAAATAAAATACTTCTGCATAAGTTAATTTCATAAAATACCTTTAAGGAGTGCAAATATACATTTTGTAACAAGTATAAAGAAATATTTTAGTACATAAATAATACATTAAAATCCAAAATTCGAATTGCTGGTCGACGTTGGCTTAATCCGACCGTTGAACTAAAATATTTGCTGAATATGATTTATTTGTTTATTTATTTTATTAATAATTTGGAAAATAGTTGTGCTCGATAAAGAACTAGGAAATCTGAAATATATCTGAATCTTTTTATTGGTTGAATTCCGCAATTTTGTTTTATTTTATTTGTTGTTTCCATGTTTGATGCCTATAAATCGAGTACTTCTATTTTTTATTTTATTCCTTTTCAGATTTTTTCATGTTTAATGTCCAGAAATGAATTAATTCTGTTGTCAGGATGACAAAAAAAAAATATTTATAAAAATAAAAATAACTTCAAAACAAATTGAGGTACAGATGTCAAACAAACTGCATTTAAAAGTACTCTTTTTCTCTATATGATGGTAAAAATTTAAAGAGTGCGAGATTTAGAAATTTAAACATTTGCAGTACCTTAAATTGTAAAAATAATTTTTCATTTAAAATTAGTATATGATTGGTACAAGAATATTATTTCTAATCCATGGCGTACATAATGCAGGACTCTGTCATTAAGTAAACCACTTTTTCATCATCATAATAATGATGATCATAAAAATTATTATTTTGTTCTAAATATAGAATTTAGTTACAAGTCAAAACTGTTTCCCAAATAGTCGTTGTAATTTCTTAAAATGCAATTTTATTATTATTATTTAGAAAAACAAAATTTGAATTTCTGCAGTCTTAATCACATAATAAATTAAACTTTAAAAAATGTACTTAAGAATCGCAAGATTTCCCATCGTTTAAAATTAACCGGAAAAATTTGTAAGGAAAAATATAACATACCCAATAATCAAATATCTGAAGTTGATATTTTCGTAAAAATACTCTTCAATAATAATTTTACAACGAAGATTTATTCTCTAATAAATTGTATGAAATGATCATATTTTTTCTTCTTTTATTTAACAGCGAATATCGATTTAAAAAACGATAAGAATGTGTCTGCTGTTTTTGAAGCGAGACTAATAGGAAATATGTAAGATGTCAAAGAACGGAAAAATGAGCATAAAGAAATGTATTATCTTTTAGAAAGCAATTGTTTTAAATATCTCGTAATGTCTGTGATATCATAATGTTTAAAGGGGCTCAACGCTTGATCGATACGGAAAAGCACGTAAACAGAGTTCTCGCTTAGAGTCCATATAAAAACAGAAGTATTCAATGTAATTAATTTAAACTTTCTGATATTGTTAAGGTATGTTTTTAGTCTTATAAAATTATAAAATAAAGTACATCAATTTAATATAATAAAAAATATAATACAATTTATATAACACAGTTTTCGAAAAAATGTGTTACATCACCACCCGTAAGATATCTTAACATTGAATTGACATAAGAACCTAATTTTTGCTTTAAAACGATCAGGAAACGTTACTCTAGGGAATGAATTAAAGATAAAACTATCTCCAAAAAAACTTATTAAAAAACTCTCAAATTGAAAAACTAAAAAAAAACCTTAAAAATTAAATTTATTTTTCATTAAAAATACTCAAAATATTAAACTATCTAACATATATTAAGTCATTCTATATATAATGATGTTATATGCATGCAAATAAAAACCATTCCATCAAATAGTTTTTTCTTAAATCTTACGGATAGTCATCAAAAATCAAGTTTTGAGAAAGCGCGAATTAAAGTTGAAATTATGTGGGTGTGACTTTGAAATTGTTGATACATAAATGCTTATAACTCCGTTAAAAATACAAATATTTTTATGCGATTTTTTGCACTGAGTTCAAAATTAAATGAATAATCAAAATAGATCGTAAAAATCGATTTTTGAAAAGTCTTCAAGCCCTGAGCCCCCTTAAAGTTTGTATTAAGTAAAACATAGAATACTTAAAACGAAGATTGATTTTTCTTTCTAGTTGCGAAATATTTTTTGAGAATGTTTGTTTATGTAATAAATAACATCTAAAATATACAAAAAATACGATCATTTCTTTTGTGTATATACAATTAAATACATTTTCGATGTGCTTTATGACAGAAAATTTCATATGAATGTTACTTAGAAATGAAAAAGAATTAACTATTTTTTGAAAATACTATTAAATATTTTTTAGCAATTTACGGTGGGTGAATATTACATAAATGGTATTTGTTTAATATTCTTTGTTTAACTTGTTTTGTTATCCATTGCCAAATTGTGAGTATATATGCATATATTTTTTTTTTCAATATTCCATCAGTAATGCGAGACATTGATCGCAATTTCGTTGAAAATCTCACAAATAGAAAATTAAGTTTTTCTGTTAGGCTATCATTTCATTATGTATTATATTCTTTAACGTAAAGCCAATTTTTATGAAAAAGTGTTATAACATTCCAATTATTAGTAATGCAAAGCAAAATGTAATACATATTGACATTACAGAAGAAATATTAACACAGATCGCAGTATTTGCATATAATTGATCAAAAATTTAATCCATAGTATGTGAATAATTGATTATAAATCAGAAAGTTAAAATATAGAATGATTTTCTTTTATTTTAATTAATTTATTTAGAGTTATATTTTTATAATTTTTCCAGTTTTGCAGTTACTTGGATCAACTGTAAATTATGTATTTTGCTTTTTATTTTCAAAACAAAATTTTAGAAAAAAAAACTACATCCTGCTGTCTCCGAATTGGTGTATTTATATAAAAGCGTCCCAATTAAAAATTATTTAAAATCAGCTGTTTAAAAAATAATAAAAAGAAATGACCTAAATCTAAAATGTTATCGCCTAAGCATAGATATAGCTTCTTTGCGAAAATGTCGCTATTGTGATAGCAGCCAATATATTGCTCACTTCTACGCGAATACTAAGTTGTATTTCAAGATCAGCGAACTCTCAAAGAGTATTTCAACATAAAAGCGTTCATTAACCATGGCTCCTTGAAATGTTGGTTTTAACTAATTTTATTGTCCATAGAAATAACATTACGACTGAAATATATTCATTTGAATCTCTTTTGTAATCGGCTTCAAGTTTTTTAAAAAGTTATTTTAATAATATATACAGGGTGATTCCATTTTTTTTTTACAATAAAAGAAGGGTGATAGTGCACATCAAGACAAACAATATTAAATAGGAGACCAAGGGTCCAAAACGTTTTCCTAAGGAAATAGCCGCCATTAAAGTTTAGGGACCAAAATTTCAAATAAACATAAAAAACGGAAAAATCGGTCGATTGATTTGCAGTTTTCACTAAAATTATTCTTTATGTCGGCATTTTCTTGAAATTAAATTATAAAGATAAATTTCAAAAAATGCCGATAGAGGGCGCTTTAGACTTTGGAGTAACGAACAACTATTTTTTGCCGGTATTTTTTTCATCTCATTAAATGTTTTCGTAAGCTTAGACTCAAACTTAAATTTTGAGCTCAAAATCTGTAGTTGGGAGTGGTTAAGTAACACAAACTGAGCTGTGTTCAGAGGGTTCAAATTTTAAATGATTATAAAAAACGGAAAAATTGGTCGATTGATTTGCGGTTTTCACTAAAACTATTCTTTATTTAGGTATTTTCGTGAAAATAAATTATAAAGATAAATTTCAAAAAATGGCGATAGAGGACGCTTTAGACTTTGGAGTAACGAAACACTCTTTTTTGGCGTTATTTTTTGCATCTTATTAAATGCTTTCGTAAGCTTAAACTTGAACATAAATTTTGAGCTCAAAATCTGAATAGCTGGGAGTCGTTAAGTAGACAAACTTAGCTGTGTTCAGAGGGTTCAAATTTCAAATAATTGTAAAAAACGGAAAAAATTGGTCGATTCGTTTGCGGTTTTTGCTAAAACTAATTTTTAAATCAGCAGTTTTCTTGATCAATCAGTGTTTTCTAGAAAATAATTTTTAAAGATAAATTTCAAAAAATGCCGATAGAGGGCGCCTTAGACTTTGGAGTAGCGTACAACTATTTTTAACTGTTATTTTTTTAATCTCATTAAATGCTTTGAAATGCATGGACTTAAATTTTGGGCTGAAATTCTGAATCGTTGGGAGTGTTTAAGTAGCGAAAAATTGAATTGTGTTCGAGGAGGAAAGAGGGTTAAATTTCAACTCCTGAACACACTTCAGTTTGCGTTTCTTAACTCCTCATAACGATTCAGGATTTGAGCTCAAAATTTAAGTTTAAATCTAAACTTCCGAGAACATTTAAAATGCTTTTGCAAGCATTTAATTAGAACCAAAAAATAATGGTTAAAATGAATTGTTGGTTACTCTGAAGTTTAAGGCGCCCTCTGACGTAATTTTTTGAGATTTATCTTTAAAAATTACTTTCAAGAAGATACTGACTTAAAGAATAGTTTTATTTTAAACCTCAAACGAATCGACCAATTTTTCCATTTTCTATGATTACTTTAAATTTGAACCTCCCCCTCCCCCTTGAACACAGTTCAGTTTGTGCTACTTAACCACTCTCTACTATTCAGACTTTGAGCTCAAAATTTAAGTTTAAGTCTAAGCTTCCGAAATCATTTGAAGATATGCAAACAATTTGGCAAAAAATAGTTGTTCGTTACTCCAAAGTCTAAAGCGCCCCCTATCGGCATTTTTTTAAATTTATCTTTATAATTTATTTTCACGAAAATACCTAAATAAAGAATAGTTTTAGTGAAAACCGCAAATCAATCGACCAATTTTTCCGTTTTTTTTAATCATTTGAAATTTGAACCCTCTGAACACAGCTCAGTTTGTGTTACTTAACCACTCCCAACTACAGATTTTGAGCTCAAAATTTAAGTTTGAGTGTAAACTTACGAAAACATTTAATGAGATGCAAAACATACTGGCAAAAAATAGTTGTTCGTTACGCCAAAGTCTAGAGCGCCCTCTATCGGCATTTTTTGAAATTTATCTTTATAATTTAATTTCAAGAAAATGCCGACATAAAGAATAATTTTAGTGAAAATCGCAAATCAATCGACCGATTTTTCACTTTTTTATGTTTATTTGAAATTTTGGTCCCTAAACTTTAATGGCGGCTATCTCCTTAAGAAAACGTTTTGGACCCTTGGTCTCCTATTTAATATTGTTTGTCTTGATGTGTACTATCACCCCTCTTTTATTGTAAAAAAAATTTGGAATCACCCTGTATATATATATATATATATATATATATGTATTTGTATTAATAAAATCTTGTTTTTTTTTTAAGATTTATCGCACTCGCTTTTTTTTTTAATATTTTCCACTTTCATATTTAAATTTAAAATTGAAACTTTTTTTTTGATTTGTTAACAATTTTTTAAAATAAATTTTTAAGAAATAACGTCATGCTTTAAACATACGCATTTTTCTAGTAAAAAGTTGTTACAATTAAATGCTTTTTTATTTTTAGATGCTAGGTAAAACCTTTAGTAAGACAAAATGAGATCATACCTAAATTAAAAAGATTATTTTCTTCAATAAAATAAAACATTTTAATACGAACACTTCTAAAATATACATATTTCTGGATTTATATTTGCTGATTCAGAAGTTAGAACATGAAGTAAACAGTGAAAATGTTATGATTTAAAATCATAGCTCACAAAATTTTTTTAAACTTTGAAAATATAAAGCTGATATGATAATGATAATTGTATTATGAAAAAAAAATCGTTGTTGAAAAACTAAGAGTTTTTTACAAAACTTCGCAAAGTAGGGTTGGTTATATCTGTATATACTAGAAAAAGTATGGAGGAGTATATTATAAAATTTCAAAGAGCCATGAAGACTAAATAATATCAAATATTGCTAATCTGTGTAACTTTTTTTAAATCTTATCCTTATCTATTTATTAGGATCTTAAATCGGCATTAAAAATAAAATTTCTGTCGGCTTGGCCTATAGGCGTAGGCAAATTTCGAAGTTACGTGCTTACTATAAAAATAAAAAATAAAATATAATTAGAGATAAACCTTATTAAACAATTTTAATTAGCCATTTTTGAAGAACTTTTAATTTCTTTTTTCTGTAAGTGCTGCTTTTATCAGAATCATGTTAAGCGATATTCGGCACAAATGCCTACTTTGACAGCATTTTTAAAATGTATTCTGATTTTATGGAAAAATTTACCAATAAGGCACATTATATAGTTCCTAAGTAAGACAAACTGTCAGTCCAATGCATTTGAGTGTAAAATTGAATTTAAAAATAAGTCACAAAAAAAGTAATTTTTCATTTGAATAGGAATAATAATTAATAATAAATAATAATTGCAAATTAATATTTGCAATAGGAATATTATTCTTTAATCATTTGGAAACAATTTAAAATGATAATTTTTTCTAAAATATGTAAAATATATCTTTCAAATTGCAAAAAATTTAAATTTAAAATGGAGAAATGTCCCCCCAAAATTATTCAAATTGAAAAAAAAATAAATTCAATCTGCACATCTGGAACTTATAATGTATAAAATTATTTAAAAAAAAAATGTTTAAACTCCTATGTATGGTTTTTACTGCTATGAAACGCATTTAATAGAACTATTTTGACCAAATTTATCACTAAGCACATCTTAAAATAATAATTCGACTTAAAAACTATCTGCATCAGCGTATTTATCGAAAATTTCTATAACGCTACACGGGTATAAAATTTGCAATCGCACAGCTAATCGTTCTATAATGCGTCTTACATTTACAATAATCGTCTCAATAAATTCTTAAAAAGTAGTAATAAATCTTATATGAAAAGTATCATCCTTAAAATATTATATTTATTGTATTTATTTTGTAATATTCAATGAATTTTAAACATCCGTTTTTCTTCAACATCCGAAAATAAATTTCTACGAAAGAATAAAATTTGCGAATTCCTTGTCGAATTAATTAGAAAATATTCTTTGAAATATATATAGCAAATAACAATAGTCATTTTTCAAAAGTACTTTTATTAAACAGGATAATTAAAACAAAAAGTGCGCTGTTCCTTTAAGATTCTTTTATTTTAAAACAAATCTTGATAAAATTTAATCAAAATGAGAAAATAAAAAGTGCGATAATTATCGTGTCTTAACTAGTTTTAGATAGAAACTATTTACCCTAATTTTAATTACTTTTTCGAAGCTTTAATTAAAACATTTTTTAAAGCAATTTATAAATTAATTACAAGAAATGTTTCAGGTTTTCTGTTTTCCGAATCATTGATTTTTATTTTCGTTAATTATATTTTTTAGTACATACCACTTCAATTATATTTTTTCTTTCTTTTAGCATATTAAGTATTATTGGCACGATAAAACTGTGTTGTGTATTATATGCCTATTTAATACTAAATTAATTAAAATTGTATAAATTTTATAGGTATATTACAGTATCTCTGAATAATATCATAATGAATTTAGATAATTGTTAATATTGCATGTATTTTTTCCCATATGCACTGCGCAAAACAATTAAAGGATAATGCAGTCATAGGTGGATTTTGTATCTGGGAAAATTTTTAGCTGATTGATACATGGTCGACAGACATAGTAGGTTATATGAGAATAAATTACACATGTTTGGCAGAAAAAAAATGCATTTTATTGAGCATTTGTGTACAAAAAGAAAAAAACACAATTTTTGCATATAAGAAAAAAAAATAAGAAAAGATGTTTTCTTCAAAGAAAATCATTTTCATTAGGGGGTATGGTTTCCACGGGCGGCCAGCAACTTTGAACACCTTTCAGGCATGGACTCAATGAGGCTATTAATGACGAATTGGGGTATTCTGCCCCACTCTTCCAGAAGAGCTTTTTCCAGTTCTTGGAGAGTTTGTGGGGGTTGCTGGCGGCCAGAAACTCGTCTTCCTAGAGCGTCCCAAGCGTGGTCGATTGGATTCATGTCTGGAGAACACGCTGGCCATTCCATTCGAACGATTCCTTCCCCGAAAAGGAAATCCTCCACCAGGTTTGCACGATTTGGACTGCAGTTATCGTCCATTAAAATGAAGTTATCTCCGATTGCTGCAGCGAAAGAACCTACAATAGGTCTGAGGATCTCATCCCTATATCGGCGACTAGTCAGAGCTCCATCTCGAATGATGTAGAGGTCAGTGCGCCCATCAGTGGAGATGCCACTATACACCAACACTCCTCCACCGCCAAATCTGACACTTTCGTGCACGAACGCAGGATTATTCCTATTGCCACGGTACCTCCAGATGAAAATACGCCTATTATCCGGATGTACAGAAAACGGGACTCGTCAGAAAACAGAATATTGCTCCATTCATTTCTCCTCCAGTTGACATGCTCGGTTGCCCACTCCCTGCGGTCGCGACGATGCCTTGATGTTAATCTAACACATACCATCGGTCGGCGAGCATACAGACCTACAGCATGGAGCCGGTTTCGGACAGTCTAAGTTTAAATCGTGGTGCCTGTAGCCGAGCGAAGGTGTTGTTGGAGAAGAGTAGAGTTCATGTTTCGGTGTCTCCGAGCTGTTAACGCTAAATACCGATCTTCATTGGGCGCTGTTGCCCGTCTACGACCTTGCCCTGGTCTTCGGCCTGCACATCCACTCTCCAAAAAACGGTTCCAGATCCTGGAAATGACACTATGTGACACTCCAATGGCTTGCGCTACTTCGGCTTGAGTTTGGCCCCCTTCTAACCTACCAACAATTCTCCAAGCTTCTGAATCTGTCAAATGACTTCGCTGAGACACCGTACTCATCGAAACAAAGCAATCACTGAATGCCGATCATCCTTGTCTTCATTCTCTTTTATCCAGTTCAAAAGTCAAATTTCTTTCGCTGCCGCTCAAGCGACATTTTTGACGTCGAACTCAAAATTTTCATACTCCACAGTTTGAAAACCAGAAAAATTTGCATTTGTGATTCTCTTCTTCTATTTTCGGCAAAAAAAATTTCGTTTATATCTTTATTTTATATAAAACTTCAAATATCCTTTAATTGTTTTGAGCAGTGTAGTTGAAAAGGATATGCATTCTAGTAGGTAAATGTTCGTTCATTACCATACAATGAATATATGTAATTTAGGATCCTTTTAACTAAGTTCGAAATGAAAACTATGCGCATTTGACATGAGTAATTTAGAGAAAATGTTATATTCAAATGTTTAGCTTTAAAAAAACACATAATAAATGAAAATTAACCGTAATTAATTTAAATCATCTTTCCATATTATACATATATCTATATCAGTATTTACATACTTGGATTGGAAAAGATGTTTTTCCTTATATTATTATTACTATGCCATTGATATCTGTAATTTTCTTCTAAAATCTGTATTAAGTAAAATTAAATATCACATTCTGAGGGAGTGTCCTTTGTGATAGAGGCACTCAAGCATTTTCAGTGAGATCGTGACGTCAATGTTCTAAAATGTGTGGCGCGGAAGTGACATCTATCCTTTATTCTACTTTAACTTTCCATAGTGTGTGTTGCGCTCTCGAGTCTACAGTTAGCTGCGGTTAGGAGTATTATGCAAATTCATATCCCCGTCTTATTTTGCACCGTATAAAAGCTATGAGTTCGAGTGTGGTGATGCGGCAGTAGTCCGCGAGGTGAAATAGATTGTGGTGGTGAAGAGATAGCAGTGTAGTGAGGCGGCGGAAGCCAGCCAAGTAAGATAGATTGCGTTCTAAAATAAAATAGACAGCATTGTGAGCCGAGTTAACTTGTGGTGAGCTGAGTTACCCAAGAAGAGTGCCAGTGGGTAAGAATTAAGTTAATACGTTGTATATTTTTGTCAAAAAAGATTGTTTGCAGCCACGGGCTATTTTACTATAGCTTTAAACTAGCTTTTAGCCGCAATCTGAACGTGCAGCTGGAGTGAGTGCCCGAACTGAGCTTAAGCCATATTCGTGAGCATAGTTTGTAATTTAATCTCTCAGTATTGAGCTTAGTGACTGAAATTTCGAACTTAGCTCCACTTTCCCATGTTCCAGAGGTTTAAATAAACTGTTTGATTTTATCTTATACTTATAATTATGTCTTCATTTAACCAGCAGAACCCCAGACACATCACAACATATGATCCATTTTACATCAATAACTTAATAACAATAATAAATAAGATAGCAAGAAAAAAAATGATAAACAAAAGAGATTCTCCAGGGTTGGCTGGTCAGTTAATGAAAAGTTGATGAAAAATAAGTGATTTGATTTAGTTTCACAGGTGAGTGCCACTAAAATTTGTAAATGAAGAGAAGCTGTGTTATGAGAGATCAATAATCAATCTTCAATTATAGCTAAAATCTTTTATTTGAAAGTTAGCTATTTCTGCTGTTGAGTATTATTTTTGGAAAGATAGGCATGCGCCTTGGTCGCGAGATGAATGTGTAGTTATTACATTTACGTATCAATTCTGTGACTTAGTGATATCACCCTGAACGCATATAGAATATTAATGTGTTGTGAGGGAGTGACCTTTGTAATAAAGGCACTCTAGCATTTTTGAGATCGTGACGTCAATGATTTAACATGTGTCAGCGTGAAAGCGACATCTATCCTCTCTTTTACATTAACTTTCTAGAGCGTATGTGTCTTTCTCGGATTCTACAGTTATGTCGAAGTTAGGAGTAATATGTAAATTTGCAATATCTCAGTTTGCAGCACATAAAAGCTTGGAGTTTGAGTGCGTGTGACAGTGTGTCTAGCTGAATTAGCCAGCTAGTGGCATCTAGTAGTGAATCTAGAGCAAGCGATATCAAATATTAGCGAGCCTCCAGTGAGTTGACAAGGAGTTTTGGAATTCGACTCGAGAAGTTGGCCGGTGATAAGAAGTTAATAGTAATTACGTTGCCTAGTTCAAAGTTAATAAAGAAATATATACAGCCACGGGCTGTCTAATAGGATTTTATCTAGCAGGTTAGCCGAAAGATAGCTGAGAAGTAATCTGAAGTGCCCCGATTGAGTTAGTGCCGGAGGTGTGAGTATGAGTTTAATCGTTTAGCATTGTTACCAGTTATTAAAATTAAGAACTGCTCCACTTTCCTTGAGCCCTAACCGTTTTAAATAAACTATTTTTATCTTAATTCCTGAGTTATGTCTCCATTCCACTCACCCGCTGAGTGTACAACCGTTACAAATGGCGCCCAACGTGTGTTTACCGTTAGAAATGGCGCCCAACAAAAAGTCGGACATTGTGAGATTGTGCCACGTGTTTATTTTACAGGTGAAGGTGACATTAATGAATTTTTAGTCAAACTAGATGATTATATTTTGTTTAATAATATAACTGAGAAGAATAGATACATAGTGCTTAAGTGCTCATTGAAGGGCGAAGCACTTTTGTGGTTAGAAAATATAGGAAAATTTTTGGTTAATGATGAAGCTAAAAGATTTGAGCAGACAATGATTGAGTTAAAAAAGGCGTTTCCTATTGTTAAAGATAAGAGTATTTTGTAGAAAGAATTTTACTGCAATAAGCAGAATATTTACGAATCAGCATCAAAGTTTTACTTACGTAAGCTTGAACTGAAAAATAAATTTGATTTAGACAGCACATTTGAGGAATTACTAGACATAGTTCTTTCTCTCTTTAATGCGAATTTACAGGACTATATCGAGATTAGAGCACCCAAGAACTTTGCTGACATGCATCAAATTTTATCGAAGTATGAGATTCGGCATAGCTCGGATCAACGGGATTCACGTAGCCCTCGCCAGAGTCCTGTCACGGGAAGTAATTTGAGAAATGAGGGGGAGCGTAATTTTTTGAGAGGAGGACAGCGATTTCCGGATAATAATTTGAGTAGTGGAAATTATGGGTTTGGTCGTAATGTGTCGAATACTGGTAATGGTAATAGGAATTGTGGTTGTGCTAATAATTTTAGAAGTGGTGATAGGTATATGTATGGAAATAGGCAGAATAGTGATTTTGGTCGGAAAGGGGGAGTACGGGAGAAGAATGTTTCTTCGCAAGAAAGGAGATTAACTTCGGATGAGAATTTTGAAGGTAGATTAATGCAAAAGAGATGTGTTCAGAGGGTGAAAAACCTTCTGTGGGTTTGAATAAAGTTACTACTAATCCGGTTGAGTTGCCTGAAGTGTTAATTGTGTTACATGGTATTGTCGTTAAGAGTGTCTTCAATACAGGGGCAGATAAGTCGTTCATTTCTTTTGATTGTTATCGGAAATATTTTTCGTATAAGAAGTTGAAGAGGTTAAGTCTGTTGGTTCAGTCGGCGCAGGGAGTAGCTTGTGATAATAAGGGTTCAGTAGATTTAGAAGTAGAAATTCGTTCGGTTAAAACATGTTGTGAGTTTTCTGTGTTAGATTGATTAACAGTGCATTCTATAGTTTGTGTGGATTATGTGAAGGATAGAGGAATTAGTCTGGATTTCTTTAACAAGTGGTTGATCGTGAATAATGATGAGAATGTGAATAAGAAAGAGCCTGTTTCAGTGTCAGTTGATTTGGGGGTGTCGGGTTTAAGTGAAGTCGAGAAAGTGGAGTTTAATAAGTCTTTGGTCGATTTTGGTGAAGTCTTTTCAGATAAACAGAGTTTAACGAATGAAATTCATATTGGTTTTGACGCACTCGTTGCTAGTAAACCATTTCGTATGATTTTATATCTAATATTTTTAAGTCTTTGCGTGAAAAGTTGGAGATTGTGGACGGTAAAGAGCTTCCACAGTCGAATATGGCTGAGCGTGTAAATCGTACATTAATTCAAATGATTTCTTCTTATACTGGTCCGCATCATTCGAATTGGGGCCAGTTTCTGCAGCATTTTGCGTATGCACTTCGTACGGCAGTTCACGAGTCGACGGGGAAGACGCCCGCTGAATTATTTTTGGGTAGAAAGGTGATTACTCCATTTCAGAGGTTAATTATGGTATCGGATGCGGAAAGCCAATTTATGTGCCAGGATATTGAGAGGTTGGTTAAGGAAGCACAAGTTCAGACGGGAAAAACGCATGAAAAGCTAGCTCAGTATTATTATATGCGTAGGCGGGAGTTAGAAGTGAAAGTTGGAGATTATATTTTAGTAGAAAAGCATTAATTAAGTTCAAGTCTTCAAAAGAGGGTAGCTAAGTTTGGTCCAAAGTTTGTGGGTCCGTTTGAGGTTTTGGAAGTTCGGAATAATAATCTGGTTGTTAATGTCAATGGTGAAAGAATGACAGTTAATTTGGATCAGGTTAGAGTTTATAAGTTTAGAGAAAATGGTAGTGAAGGTTCTCATGTGTCGAGCGGTGTTTCGCAATATTCCCGATCCAATGTGTGTCCCTAGTCCAGCACTTCATCTGATTCTTTTCACCAATATTCAAAAAGAAAATCTGGTAAAACAGCCCCAAAAACTGTTATTGAAAGTAGAAAGTCTATCAAACCGAGAACAAAGTATGATAATAAAAATAAAAGAACAGTGCCAAATACGTCAGACTCAATGTGCCATAAAAGGCAAAAGATCATAAACTGTCCCGTTCCTCCACTTATTAGACAGCAACCTCAAAAACATAAGTTATCCAATAGCTCAACGTCTTCAGTACTTAATCCTCGGAAAAACTTCATATGGACACTCGTCAAACTGAGAAAAGAACTTTTAAATCTGATTTTTTGCCAAATAAGAGACAGCGTAGATCCGGAAGGAAACGTGGCCTAGGATCTTCAGTAACTTCGGGTGCGTCTAGTAAGAGGAGACAACATTCAGAGTACCGGCATCAGCAGTTTGAATCTCGCATGGAGTGTCCCCAGCGAACCGATCAGAGCGGAGTCGTCGACGGGAATCTACAATTCAGGACCAGGCTGCAGGCACGACAGTAAACTGTGGCGTCACCGTACAGTTCCGATGACGAAAGATCCTTCGTGCAAGGTTTTTGGGACAAGAGGAGAAAGCCATCCTGTAGTATGAAGCCGGCTAGCAGCGGCCGGCTAGCAGCTGTGTGATCATGTTCTTTATTAAATTTCTATTAGAGTGCATATAAGTGGTAGCAATGTGAAGGAATAAAAAGCAGGTAGACTGTTTTGTATTTTTGGCCGTTTTTGGAATTTTTTGACGGACTCACGAATGGTGCTTAATTGTGTTCAAAATTTGTTTGCAAAATTGTTACTTTTATTTATTTGTTTGAAATTTTGGTCTTAACTGCTTTTAAAAATTCTGGATCTATTGTTAAGTTGTTATTGTTATGATATATGTTAATGTATGTTTAATATTCAGAAAGGTATAGATAGTAATTTGGGTTATTTTGTACACACGCTGCGAATCAGGCGGTCACGTGTTTTGCAGTCAAGAAGTCCTTGACACGCGTTTCTATCTCTTATACGAACATTTAATGAATTAAATTTCTTCTTATCGTTCGGAGTTTTATGCGTTGCGTTTGTACTTGTGTTGGGAGTGGTTTCCGCAAGTTGCGAAGTTTTATGTTACATTTGAATATGAAATTGTATTGTATAAAAATTGAATGTTAATGTGATTTTCTTGCAGGGAAGTATACCTGTGTTATATATTGATACCGCTATTTTTCTTTTAGTTTATACAGATGAAGAGTATGTGATGACGTCCCTTTGTAAATTTGATTTTTTAGATTATTGCATAAGCACAGCTATGTGAAGCTGTACGTGTGTTACCCCAAATATTGTTAAAGTGGAGCTAGTTCTGACGAATTTTTGGGAGTTAATTCATTGGCTTATGGGTATTAGGTATTACATAGTAGCATAGAGTTATTGTAGTATGAAGTAAATTTAATTTTAGATGAATTCTGAATTTTGCTGAGGAAAATTTTTGCGCATTGTGTTTTTTGGACTTGGTGGAAATTCTAGTATTAGGAAAGTTTTATGGAGGAATTTTTTGGTAAAGTTACAGTTGTATTTCAGCATTGAGGAAAATTTTGTAAGCTTAGTGTTTTGATGAATTTTAGCACTCCCAGTGGCGTGGGTTATTCTTAAAAAGAAGTAGTTGGTTTTGAATGTTTTATAAGTTTTGAAAGTTTTATGGAGGTTATTTTTAAGATAGGGGAATGATTGGATTGAATATGTGAATATTTGATGCAAACTGATGTTTTTGTAGTGGTGGGCTAAAGTTAATATTTTAAAAGTCATGTTTCGGTGCCAAATTACACCCAGCACTTTGTTTTGTACGGTTCGAAATTTATAACAAGAAAAAGTCCTGGGCATGCATTTTGCCCAGTCTTTTTTCTCTGTAGAGTCCGAGGGGGGGTTGTGAGGGAGTGACCTTTGTAATAAAGGCACTCTAGCATTTTTGAGATCATGACGTCAATGATTTAACATGTGTAAGCGTGAAAGCGACATCTATCTTCTCTTTTTCTTTAACTTTCTAGAGCGTGTGTGTCTCTTTCGGATTCTACAGTTATGTCGCGGTTAGTTGTAATATGTAAATTTGAAGTATCTCATTTTGCAACATATAAAAGCTTGGAGTTTGAGTGTGTGTGAGAATGTGTGAGAGTGTGTCTAGCTGCATTAGCCAGCTAGTGGCGTCCAGCAGACCCAACAAACACATAACTGATGGGCCACTAGAGGCGGTGTTAGCGGTGGCCCAAACTGTTTGATAACGGCCCGCCATCTTTGGCCGTAACGGCTCCGTCAAAAAACTGTCACGCCGGCCAGAATGCGATCACAAGATGAGGCCCATAAATGTGCCATAAACGTTTTTATCAAAAATATCAGACAGCCACAAACTGGCCACAATTATTCTTTTAAAGGCCATTAAAAATAAAGGCTGGCCAGGAGAACACCCTCACCCAGCCATTTGTGTTTGTAAGAATTAATATTTAAGCATAAATTCAAAATTTTTTCTATAAAAAATATTTGCTGGAAAATTATTTAAATGATAAACTGTCTTTGCATGTAAAACAAATGTATTAATAATCTTTATGTATACTTTTCAAAAAAGTTATAAATTTACAAATTTTTATCTTAAAATTTTTCAAAAGTTTCCAAAACATATAAGTTGAAAATGAATTTATTTGTTTATTATTTAATTATATGTTTTAAAAATTTACATTCGAGACACTTAAAAAAGCATATAAATTTATTTACCTTGAACTTTTGAAAAAATTTTCAAATCACAACATTTGGCATAATAAATTTATTAATTTGTTTATTTATTCAATTATACATTTAAAAAAATAATAATATGGTTTTTAAATCGTTTCATGTCATATACAATTAAAATTATTAATTGAAAAAAAAAATAAACTAATTAATTCGCTATGCCAAGCATTCTTTTAAAATTTTTTGAAAAAGTTCAAGATAAGTGAATTAGTAATTTTTAATATATAGTATTTTTCAAGCAAAAGTATTTATCTTTTAAACAGTCTATCAATAAATATTCTTTATAGAATCGATTTTAAATTTATGCCTAAATAATATGTGTAATATTAAACTTAGTTATGTATGTTTTATTAAAAGATGTGCTTTTCTTTCTTTTTTTCTTTTCTTTTTTTTTCTTTTTTCTTTTTTTTCAAAACTTATTGAGAATTTTTTGTCATTTTTTTATTCTGCCCATTCATTAAAATCTAATTAAATCATAAAGAAATAAGTGAAATATTTCTGAACCATCTTCATTATAAATACAAATTTTCACACAAGTATTATTAATAAAATATTAACAATAATAAATAATATAAAAATGCTATTTTATGTTTACATATGTCCTTAATGACATTTTTAAAAAAATCCCTTTCCGTTTTTTATTTTGTTTACCATCGAAAACCATTAGATTTCTCAAAGTTGATTAATCAAATTTCCAAATATTAATAATAATTTAAAGAAGAGTTTACGCAATGCATTCTAACATTTCTTCTGAAAAATAATTTTAGTTTTTTTTTTCAAAATATCTTGGTTATTTTAATGAGTTTTTCTTCACTCTAATTTTCCTTATATTGTATTAAAATTACTCAGTTGTTTAATTTAATGACATTTTCCATAAGGAAAAATTACAATCCTATATCAGAGTGGATAAAAAAAAAAAAATTTTTCTTTCAAAGTCGCCTTTAAAAAAAAAATAATAACATTAAATGAATTTATTTGAAATAATCTAGAAGAATTACTATAGTGATATAAATAAGTCGCAATGTTTAAAACTAGTTACTTTCTTTAAAATTACTAATTAAAACTTCAACAGTTGGGGGGAAAAATAATAAAATGCATATAATGATACAACTGAATGAAATTTTTCAAAGAGTAATAATAAAAAAACAATTATCCTACCAAACAAATATACCTTTAAAAAATTCGAGTGAATTTGCGAATTCTTACATTTTGCGTCGTATAAATTCATAAAATGACGACTTTTTAACTTTATATACTTATTTTTTATAATTCTATTATAAAAATGCATTAAAATAGTACAGAAATATTTCAAATTAAACTTAATGAATAGGCAAAGAAAATATTCAGACACACAATATTTTAGTGTAATCCCACTGCGAAATTTTTAATAATCGTGTAAAACTTTGATACAGAGTCCTCAAAATCCAGTCAACATTCACGAAGTGATTTCATGCCATGAATGATACAGCAAAAATTTTGACTCCTGAATGTCACTGGTCGCGTCCTTGAAAAGATCCCTTCGAAACAAACCCTTTCTCATTCGTTCCCTCGCTCACGTGTAAAGGACCGGACACATAGCACTAACTTCTTGTGGTCAGGCTTCGCTATTTTTTATGTTTCGGTTCGGCGCTTTGATGTATAAATTGCTCTTTCAGTGCACTGAATCTGACCTTCAAGAAATAAATTAAACTCGAAATCAGTTGACAGCTTTATGAGTGAAGATTGGGGGAGATAAACTTTTTATTAAAAAACATTTTATAAAAAAACATAGATATATACATTTTAATACTTAATTTACAGAGAAGATAATTTTAAAATTATCTTCTGTAAATTAAATTATTCCTCCTATATAGGGAGAATTATAAGCACTATAATCTCTCCCTTGTCTCCGCGCTTGCAGATGCGAATAAATCAAAATACATTCTTTCTTTCTTTTTTTTTTTTTTTTTTTTTTTTTTTTTGATAACATGATTTTTTATTTTTTAGAATGATCTTTCCTAAAAAAGAAAAAAAAAGTTTTGTATTACTAATTAATGGGGGGGGGGACTGAACGTGGACTATTTTAGGCACAATCTAAGGCGTTTTTCTGTTTTAATATTTATTTTAAATTATTTTACTATATTTTAAATATTTATTCATTTTCTTAACTATTTTTTTATGAATAATGAATGTAAAAGTGTGCCGGTGAAGAAAAAACTTGGAATTCTGTATATATTTTGGGGACAATTCATTTTATATGTAAAAATATTTTCAAACTAAATAAATTATGTCATTTATTTTATTGTTTTAAATATAAATCTCGTAAATTATGCATATGCTTATTAAAACCCAGATATAAAGTAATTTTTGAAAGAAATGAAATTATACATTTTCTCTCTTATTTTTATTTAAAAAATTTTATACATTTTCTCCCTTAAAATAAAAATGCTGGTCAGTTTATATTAGCCCTCTGCTTTCTAGATGTTGGAGGGCCATTACCTTTTTGCCCGAAACCGACCTCTAAGAGTTTACCGGCAAAGTAAATGCAACAATTCTGTCATTGCCGAGCTGTTAACGGCTCAGTGATAGCTGCCGCAATTAGCGGCGGCTCACTTGCGGTACAGCATTGTTTTTGTACAAATGGCCTTAACTCCTTTTAGCCACGACGAAACCAGCTTAAGGCGTTAAGTCGAGCGTTTGTGGGGAGTGTCTCTGGCGACAGTAGCCAGCCAGAAGTGTGTCTAGCGGCATTGGGCAGCTAGTAATGAATCTAGAGCAAGCGATATCAAATATTAGCGAGCCTCCAGTGAGTTGGCAAGGAGTTTTGGAATTCGACTCGAGAAGTTGGCCCGTGGTAAGAAGTTAATAGTAATTACGTTGCCTAGTTCAAAGTTAATAAAGAAATATATACAGCCACGGGCTGTCTAATAAGATTTTATCTAGCAGCTTAGCCGAAAGATAGCTGAGAAGTAATCTGAAGTACCCCGATTGAGTTAGTGCCGGAGCTGTGAGTATGAGTTTAATCTTTTAGCATTGTTACCAGTTATTAAAATTAAGAACTGCTCCACTGTCCTTGAGCCCTAACCGTTTTAAATAAACTGTTTTTATCTTAGTTCCTGAGTTTTGTCTCCATTCCACTCCCCCGCTGAGTGTACAACCGTTACAGTGTAACTTAATATTGTGAAGGATTTTCTATATACGTGCCTATAATTATAAATAGTGTGTTTTAATGTGAATATATTCTGAATAATTCATTCATTATTATTATTTTCTGGATATTTTTTAGTAATTAATAATCATCTCACATGATTTTAGGTATCATATACTTTTGTGGCATTCTTTCAGTTAAAAGGTGTTTATTTGCATCATAACGAGGGCTGGATTAGAATTACAGTGATTCTTATTACAGTATCGGAGACAACGAAGTATCAACTTAAATATTCTCAACACAAATATTTTGATTGATAAAAAATATCAATTGAGGTGACGTTTTTTAAATAAAGTTGAAAAATGAGCTCATATACTCTCGAAATATCAGTGTTTATATAACAAGTGCATACATTTTATTCAAATAATTACAGTATGATTCATTTAGATTGTACCTATTAATATATAGTATAAAATATATAAAATATTTTTTCTTCATTCGATTGGTAAAATTCATTTTAACTTGAATATATTTTGATCTATGTCTTTTACTTATGAGTTATCTCTAGAGATTATTTCATATAGATCATATAAAATATTTTTCAACATATTAACGTAAATTAGGGTAGTGTTCATTGTCCAGCTCATCGGTTTACTTTTCAAGATGATTATATGTTTGTGTGGGCGAAATGTATTTGAGTTTATTTAATACCCAATTTATTCAATAACATCTGGATTGAGGTTAATAACTATACATTTTATTGAGCAAAACTTTGAATTAATCAAATATATGCCATCAAAAAATAATTATTGCAAATAAAGAAATCTAATTAGAAATATAAATAGCTGAAGAAAATTTCGATAATTAACTTTCTATATTTGGATTATGTTATTTTTTAAATGTATGTTTTTAATTACAAAAATATTAAAATGATTGAATAAAGTTTATTTCATAAAACAATTTTGCAAAGCAATTTTTTTAGTAACCAGATGTTCCAAATTTGAATTGCATAAAATTTTTAGAATTTTTGGATGAAATCTGTATAATTATCGCTAATTTAGATATAATTTATGGTGATAATTTAATTTAACGTAAAATATTAATTAAAAAATCCTATGAATATTCTAGGATATATTTTTCTCAAAGGCAAATTGGAAATGGCATCATTTATTAATTACTTCATTCGTAATTATTGAGTTAATAGTAGCTCGGAAAGAAACTGGCATCAATTTGATGAATTTGCCTAAAACTACTGATTTCAAAAAATAAATAAACAAATAAGCAAAATAAGTTCAATTACCAACGCTATTTTCTTCCTTTATAAAACTTGTAAATGAATTTAACGACTATCTTCGAGAAACCATCAGTTCAAAATTTAAATTTTGCAGATTCATTTTTTGTTAATATAGCTTAGATGATATAGTTGAATATATAAATGAAATGACAGAAACATTAAATAATACTGACTATAGATGTAACCTTACGTAGACAATTCTAGAAAAAACATTTATCACACTGTTTAATTTTCGAATATAAACTAATTTTTGATAATAAATGTATAATAAATGTAAATATTACATTTTCTCCTAATGAAAAGAGTAATAAAACAAATATTTCGTTTTGGTGAACTCACAAGTTTACATTTCTTTTAATTGAAAAAAATTAATTCGTTCATGAGTGCATACATACAGCTTCACTTAGGGCACACAACACTTGTTTTTAATATCAGTAAAAGAGAAAAGTAATGTATTTTCATATTTTTTTAAGAAAAAGTTTTTTTTTTGAGGGACGCTATCTGAATAAAATTTGTATATAATGCTTCGGTTCCAAAGTGGTTAATAATTCCAATCTTACAAATATTTCGGAAAATATTATGACCATACAAATTTAGAGATGTATTTTATTATCTTCAGTTAGGTACTACTATGGATGCATTGCTCAAATATATTGCATTAAAACTATTAGCGCAGCAAGCAATAAATCGAAATGTGCGAGGCAACAATGCATAGGCATAAAAAAGTACGAGTGCATTGATGTGCAGTTCAGAAAAAATATATAGAAAACATTTTGCAAAAGATCTTAATTTCTGCGAAACGAAGCATAAATCTAAAAAAGAAATCATGTTGTAAAAATTTTCTTACATGTAAATGACAAAAAGAAGGACTAATTTTGAAATGATGCAAGTTATTTAATATTGTGCCATTGTCCGCTTGAATTGATAAAACTGCTGCACACATTCTTTTAAATGAATTGATAACGATGTCATGTCTTCAGAGATTTTGTTTGTTTATTTCATGGCATCTACACCCACGCACTGTAACTCTAACTCAATGTAAATATTAAGCAAAAGTTTTGTTTTTGTATTTTGGCAATTTCGGTTTTTTTTAGTTAAAATTTTTTGGGAGTTCTTGTTTTGTGTGAAAATAAATGTGTTTTTGATTTTTTAAACGACTGGATGTTTTTCGTTTTGCAGACTCCAGAATTTTTTAATGTTATGATTTCTTAAATCTATTTTAAGCCTTATTCAATTACTGGTGATCCAGATACGCTGCTAGCGTAATAGAGTTATCGTTGCATAAAAGATAACGTAATATATTTTTTGGTACCCTCGGCGAATACCGGTGATTGTAAAAATGGCTAATATTGAAGATCTTAAGAAATTGAGAAAAGGTGAAAGAGCCGCTTTTAAGAAAGCTTATAATAAAGTAGAAGAGCTGATAGCCTTAGAAAGTCTTGATATTTGCGAACTGGAAGCAGAACTGAATGTTTTCAAAGTGAAAGCTAATCGTTTAGAAAAAACCCATTCAAATATTCTTGAACTTCTGCCCGATAAAGAATTTGATGTAGAATTTGGAGTTGTAGAAGATTTTCGGGATAAAGCTATACGAATTCAAACGAAAGCAAGAAGAATAATCAACGGTCAACAAAACGTGAGTAGTGTTTTAAATTCAACTAATGATGACTCTGTTGTAATTAATACTGTCGAAAATATTACTGTTGATAAAAGTAGGTTTAAATTGCCTAAATTAGAATTACGAAAATTTGATGGTGATATTAAAGAATGGCTTTATTTTTGGAGCCAATTTGAAAAAATTCATGTTGATTCTAGTATTGAAGATTCACATATATTTCAGTATTTGTTACAGTCTACAGTTGAAGGGTCTCGTGCTAGAGAAGTGATTGAAAGCTTTCCGCCAATTGGCGAGAACTATCCAAAAGCAATTGACTGTTTGAAAAGTCGGTTTGGTAGCCACGATTTACAAGTAGAGGTTTATGTCAAAGAATTATTGAAATTAGTTTTAAAAAATGCCAATTCAAATTTTTCCTCGAATAATTTGTGTGCATTGTATGATAATCTAGAAACCCAAATTCGTGCACTTAAAACGCTTGATGTTACAACTGCCGAATGTGCATGTTTACTTTATCCTTTAGTTGAGTCTTGCATGCCAGAGGATTTGCTTAGAGCTTTTCAGCGAGGTTTGAATTTTGATTCTGGCGATGATTCCAAAAAGAGATTAGATGCTTTATTAAAATTTTTGAAAACTGAAGTTGAATCAGAAGAGCGCATTAATTTAGCTATGACAGGTTTCGGTTTGACGGATGCAACGTCATATAAAAGTGGAAGCAAATTAAAGAAAGACAAAATATTTACTTCGGCTAGTTTGTTGAGCTCTTCAGATGGTGCAGAGAAACTTTGCATTTTCTGTAGCGGAAAACATGAACCGACTAATTGCTTTAAGGCTCAAAAAATGTCTTATAATGAAAAATTAAAGATTTTAAAAGATAAAGGTTATTGTTTCAAATGTTTAAAAGTCGGACATAGGGTAGGAAAATGTAGGTGCTTTGTGAAATGCATGATCTGCAATAAGAAGTATTATGCAGTTATGTGCACCGAGTCAAATAAAAAAGTAAATAAACCTGCATCAAATAATGCGGAAAAAGAGGTTAAAGAGCAGGATAAATCACTAAATTTCGCGAGTATTTCGAACGCGCCACAAGTTTTGCTACAGACTTTGAAAGTTAAAATAAAAGGTAAAAATTGTAATTTAATCGTAAGAGCTATGTATGATTCGGGATCGCAAAAGTCTTATATTAGAAAAGAAATAGTATCCGTTTTAGGATTAGCACCTTTACGACAGCAACATTTGTCGCATGCACTTTTTGGAGGAAAAAAGATCAACGAGAAGTTTCATAACGTATACAAAATTGAGCTAGGAAACTTAGATGGAAGTTTTAATTGTAATTTTGACGTAGTTGATCAAGATATTATTTGCAATGATGTTCCTTCTGTTTCGTACGGACCGTGGATTGAAGAATTGCAATCTATGAATATACAAATGTTTGACATCGAAAATAATTCTGGGCCAATTGATATTCTTGTTGGAGCAGATGTTGCTGGTAGACTGTTTACTGGAAAGAGAAGAGTTCTATCCAGTGGATTAGTAGCCATGGAAACCTATCTAGGATGGACTCTCATGGGGAAAACTGAATTGCGTTCTAAAAAAGAAGATACAGCTATGATGGTAATTTCGATGTTTGTACGAGACGCTACTATTTCCGATCTTTTTAGTTTAGAGGTTTTAGGGATAAGTGATCCAGTTGAAATGAAAAACAAAAAGGAAAAAGAAAATCTTACTAAATTGCATTTCGAAGAAACTGTTCGAATCAATACAGATGGAAGATACGAAGTTTCACTACCCTGGAAAGATAATCATTTGCCTTTACCGAGTAATAAAGAGATTGCTATGAAACGATTAGAATCATCGACGAAAAAATTGCATCAAGAAAACTTGTTTACAGCTTATGATGATGTGTTCAAAGAATGGAAATCGTTAGATATAATTGAAGATGATCCAGTTGACTCTCCATCTTCCCTGCAAGAACACTATTTGCCACACAGACCTGTTGTAAAACAACATGGAACAACTAAAGTACGCCCAGTTTTTGATGCCTCTTCCAGACTTAGAGATTCTCCATCGCTCAACCAGTGTTTAGAGTCCGGACCAAATTTATTGGAACTTATCCCTAATCTTCTTCTCAGGTTTAGAGAACATAAATATGGCATAGTTGCCGATATAGAGAAAGCTTTTTTACAAATAAGTGTGCAACCGGAAGATAGGAATTTTCTAAAATTTTTTTGGTGGAATGGAAAAGAAAATGTAGTTCCAAAGATAATGCGGCATACACGTGTGGTGTTTGGTGTGAAAAGCAGCCCTTTTCTCTTAGAAGCTGTGCTTGAACATCATTTGAAAAAATATCGAAATAATTTGAAATATAGTCAGAGAACAGTTGACATACTTCTGCGAAGTTTTTACGTAGATGATTTAATTACAAGTTTGGACAATGAAGCAGAAATATTACCTTTCATCGAGGAGAGTCATCTCATCTTGGCTGAAGGAAAATTCAACTTGCGAGGATGGAAGTACACAGGAGATGATGACCCAGAACAAGTTACTTCGGTTCTCGGATTAATTTGGAATCGTAAAGAAGATGAACTGAAAATTAATTTGGATTGGATGAAAACATACAAACTCGAAATTGTATCGAAGAGAGTGATTCTTTCCATTACACATAGGGTTTTTGATCCTATTGGATTCTTATGTCCTTTTCTGTTAATTCCCAAATTAATGTTACAGAAGATGTGGAGAGACAACATCCCGTGGGATAGGGAAGTTGAAGATAATTTGAAACGTGAATTTCTAAAATGGTTTGAAGATTTAAGTTCCTTAAAAAATTTGTCTGTAAGCCGCTGTTTTTCTCCTGTTATAAGTGATCAACATAATATAAGTATTCATACATTTTGTGATGCCAGCCAATTTGCATACGCAGCAGCTGTTTTCGTTCGCATAGAATATTCTGGTGTTGTTCATATAACTCTTTTGGCTGCCAATCGAGAGTTGCTCCAGTAAAATCCATCACTATTCCTCGTCTTGAGTTGCTGGCTGCAACGGTGGGAGCTCGACTTTGCAGATCTGTACTCAGTGCACTCCAGTGGGACAATGTGAAGAAACACTACTGGACTGATTCCACTACAGTATTAAGTTGGATTCAGCGAGAAGAAATTTGGTCAGTATTTGTAAATAATAGAGTTCGAGAGATAAGAGAACTGACTGATCCAACTTCGTGGAAGCATCTTCCAGGAGTTCAAAATCCTGCTGACCTACCTTCAAGAGGCTGTTTTGCTCACCAACTTTTATGCAGTAGATGGTGGGAGGGTCCCATATGGCTTCTACAAACTGAAGAAAACTGGCCTATTACCAAACCTGTTTTTGACGAGCCATCTATTCTGAAAGAAAAAAGAAAAACAAATCCAACTTCTAAGAATCTTCCAGTTGTGTGTTCTTTAAATCAATGTGAAAATAAAAGTAGTAGTAAAAACTATAACGAAGATTCAGGTTGGTACTACTATTATTTTTCAAGCTATGATCGAATGCTACGAATGACAGCTTGGATGAATAGATTCATTTTCAACTGTAGGAATTCCGCTTCTCGAATCACGGGTGAATTATCTTATGCGGAACTAAAAGAAGCAGAAATAAAGATTGTACAGATGATACAAGAGGAATATTTTAGTCATGAAGTCAACAGAAAGAGAATTAATTCTTTAACAACATACAAAGATGAAAAGGGAATACTTAGAGTGAAGACAAAATTAACGTATAGGAAGGATTCAGAAGATTTCAAGAACCCTATCATTTTGTCATCCCATCATCCAGTCGTTGAGAGACTGATAATGACTGAACACAAAAAGAATTCACATGCAGGATTACAAATGATTTTAAATATTCTACGTGAACATTATTGGATTCTGAATGCGAGAAAAACTGTTCGAGCAGTATTATCAAAATGTGTTATTTGCTTAAGACACGCCAAAAGAAATGTGACTACCCCCTCTGCATCACTTCCAGAAAACAGAATAAAAGATGCTGCAGTTTTTGAAATAATCGGTTTTGACTTAGCTGGACCGCTGTATTTAAAGGAGGGGAGTAAAGCTTGGATTTGCATATTTACCTGTGCGGTTTTCAGAGCTGTGCACCTTGAACTTCTGTCATCATTAACTACTGAAGCTTTTCTTCAAAGTTTTCGTAGATTCATCTCAAGAAGAGGAAGGCCATCAGTTGTGTATTGTGATAATGGAAGCAATTTTGCCGGTGCATCAAATTATTTGAAAACCGTGAATTGGGCTGAGATTGCACAATTTAGTAGTATACGAAGAATACAATGGCTTTTCAACCCTCCCACTGCCTCCTGGTGGGCCGGTTTCTGGGAAAGATTAGTTGGAGTAATGAAACAGATCCTAAGAAGAGTTCTCGGAAAGGCTTTTTTATCTTATGAAGAAATGGTCACCGTTTTATGTGATGCAGAGTCTGTTATAAATTCTCGACCGCTTAGTCATATATCAGAAACGGATTCTGAACTGATACCTTTATCACATAACTCATTTTTGCAAGATTTCAGGCAAATTAGTGTTCCGGATTTAGATCAAGTGGATGAAGTTGTTCTCAACAAAAGAATAAAATATCGTCAACAGTTGATAACTGACATTCGGAAAAGATTTAGATCGGAATATTTGGGACTTTTAATTCAAAGAAATGAAAACAAGAAACAAGAAAGAGATATTAAGCTAGGAGAAGTTGTGTTGATTGGAAGTGATAATGTAAAATGTAATGACTGGCCTTTAGGGGTTGTTATTAAATTATTACCTGGAAAGGATGGTATTAACAGATTAGTGCGTTTGAGAACAGCAAAAGGAGAACTTCTACGACCAGTCCAAAGAATCTTCCCACTTGAAATTTCCAATGAAACTTTCAGAGATGATGTTTTAAAAACTAAAAGTGGGAGAATTGTTAAAAAACCACAAAAGCTGGACTTGTAAACAAATTTATTCAGAACTTTAAATGTGACTTTCAGTATATATATCTTATATATTTTTTGTGTTAGCGAGTATGTTAGAAATGTCTATTGTGTATGTGTTATTCTTTGAAATTTTTAAACGTTTGGTAAGTTAAGTTGTCTTTCAACAACTTAAGGTGGGAAGATGTCATGTCTTCAGAGATTTTGTTTGTTTATTTCATGGCATCTACACCCACGCACTGTAACTCTAACTCAATGTAAATATTAAGCAAAAGTTTTGTTTTTGTATTTTGGCAATTTCGGTTTTTTTTAGTTAAAATTTTTTGGGAGTTCTTGTTTTGTGTGAAAATAAATGTGTTTTTGATTTTTTAAACGACTGGATGTTTTTCGTTTTGCAGACTCCAGAATTTTTTAATGTTATGATTTCTTAAATCTATTTTAAGCCTTATTCAGTTACTGGTGATCCAGATACGCTGCTAGCGTAATAGAGTTATCGTTGCATAAAAGATAACGTAATAAACACAGGTCCGAAATGGTTTTCCTCTTTGAAATCTGAGTAACGTTTTCTATAGTTTCTGATGTGCTGATTACGAGAAAAATAATAAAAAAAAATTCCATCACGTCAGGATTTTTTGATATTGAATATTTAAGATTTTGCTGAAAAATGTCTGAGCGTCTACATTTTAAAACTTATAAAACGTCATTAAATTACTTCAGCTTATTTTTTATTGCATTTAATTAGTATAAGGTGACATAGAAATTACTTTAAAACAGTAATTTGTTAATTACTACATAATAAGTATAAGTAATTCACATTAACCATGTTGAAAATGGGTCATTTTGGCTTAATTTAGTAATGAGCTCATTAATACATATTGATTAAGTAATATAACCTAATTTATGTAAATATTAGTCGAAAAGGGTGTAATAAAGATAAATCAAAGGGATTTTGTATAAGTACCCGCACAAATTTAGAAAATTTACAGTTGAAAGGCGCATCTTGCAGCATAACCTTTAAAATATCATCGCGAAGCTGTTTAAATTCTCCGAATTGTTTTTGTTATATTTGCGAAAATTTATGGTGAAAAAACAAAGAAACAACATTATAGACTTTGTAAAAAATATTTACAGAAGTTATTTTGGATACGTTTTAAGTAACCAAGACAAAACTTGGACACCTCATAAAATTTGAAAGACTTGTTTATTAAAACATCGCAAGCGGTCAAAAGGACAGAAAAATAGCTTCAAAATTGTTTCGCCTATGCTATGGAAAGAGCCTAAAGATCATGTTAACGATTGCTACTTTTGTTGTTGTGACATAACTGGATAAAATTCTAAAAATAAAAGGGACATAAACTATCCAAACGTCTCATCAATTACGCCTGCAATTTTCAGCGATTCAAAAATGGCCCAGCCCCCGTTTTCGACTATACAAATTGAAGATTCTGACTGTGATACAGATGAACAGGATGTATACCAATCTGATCCTGAATTTCAAGTAGATTTTAACGAGTGTCAGCCCTTTTCCCAGTCACATTTAAACGACTTGACAAGAGATTTGAATCTCCCCAAAGATGCAGCGAAACTTCTCGGATATCGATTAAAAGAAAGAAATATGCTTGCACCTGGTACTTCATTTTCATGGTACCGCCACAGAGAAAAAGATTTTCTTCCATTCTTCGGTGAAGATCAAGATTTAGTGTACTCTAAAGATATTCCAGGCTTGACGAAAATGTACGACATTGAATAGGCTCCTAAAGAGTGGAGATTGTTACTTCCCAGAAAATCTAGAAGCCGTTAGCGAAGAACAAGGCGAAAGATTTCACCAAGATTTAAAAGAGCTAGAAGACCGGTATTAAGGAAGATGGAATACTAGCATGATGGCGGACTACTGCTGGTTGTTGAAGCGCGACAATCCAAACCGGAAATTTAAGCGAAAATCGTAAAACCGAAGCTTCCAGGAAAAAAGCATCAGGTTCGACAAATAAAATTTACATATAATTTAGATCAGTAATAAGTTATTATTACATTTTAGTTGTTTTTTATGTTAAAAGTAATGTACTTTTTTAAATATATATATTTTTTATGTGAAAATTTGTGGGTTTTTTTCTATTTTCTATCTGTATCTTTTTTGAAAAATCTGAAGGTATGGAAAAAAAATCCCTGTCGGCTGGGCCTATGGGCGGAGGTAGATTTCGAAGAGTGCTCATTTCAACCAAAAAAAAAAAATATATATATATATATATGATTAGAGATAAACCCAGTTTAATAACTTCATTTGGCCGTTTATGAAAAATTTTTAATTTCATTTTTTTGCAAAAACTGGTTTTATCAGAATCATCTTTAAAAAAATTCAGCTCAAATGCCCATTATGACAACATATTTTGAAATAGATTCTAAATTTATTAAAAAATCGGCCAAAACAGTACATTATACAGTTCCTAAATAACAAAAAACTGTCAGTTGAAAACATTTGAGAAAAAAAATCGAATTTAAAAATGAGTCATAAAATAACCGATTTGTTGTTTGAATACATCTTTAATTCTTTAATCATGATTGCCTCGGAAAATTTTGTGCGAAATGCTCACTTTGACAGCATTTTTAAAAATATATTCTATCTTTATCAAAAAACTGGCCAATGCGTCACAGTATATAGTTCCTAAATAAGAGGATCTGTAAATTGGATGCATTTGAGAGCGAAAATGGATTTTAAAACGAGTCATAAAAAAACGTAATTTGCTATGTCAAAACTTCCTTAAATTTTCAAATCTCGAAGACTTCGGGAAATTCTATTCAAAATACCCATTTTTGGTAGCCTTTTTCAAAATATATTTTGTCTTTATCAAAAAACCAATCAATGCATCACATTATATAGTTCCTAAATAAGAGGATCTGTAAATTGGATGCATTTGAGAGCAAAAATGGATTTAAAAACGAGTCAGAAAAAAACGCAATTTCTTATTTGAACACTTCCTTAAATTTTCAGTCACGATGATTTCTGAAAATTCTGTTCAAAATACCCTTTTTGGTAGCCTTTTTTGAAATATATTCCGTCTTTATCAAAAAACTGACCAATGCATCACATTATATAGTTCCTAAGTAAGAGGATGTGTAAATTGGATGCGTTTGTGAACAAAAATGGATTTTAAACGAATTAGAAAAAAACGCAATTTCTTATTTGAATACTTCCTTCAATTTTCAGTCCCGATGACTTTCGGAAATTCTGTTCAAAATACCCTTTTTGGAAGCCTTTTTTGAAATATATTCTGTCTTTATCAGAAAAATGGCCAATCACTTTATACTGTTTCTAAATAAGAGGATCCACCATTTGGATTCGTTTAAAATCAAAAATGAATTTAAAAATGAGTCAGAATATAAGCCTTTTGGATTTGAGGTTTTTTCTCCAACTCCTATTTTTGTTTAATTTCTTTTTGCTATACGAATTGGTCCTATGAAAAACTTGTCAATATAAAAGTTGTAGATATTTTTAAGAAGATGTAAAATAAATTTAATCAGATTTGATAGCTTAAAAATTGACGAAGTTATGGATTTTTCTCTTTTTTCAGCGCCCTTTTTCTTTTCGTTTTTAATTTTTTTCATCAGTAAAAGTTGGTCCTATCAAAACCTTGTAAATACAAAAGTTTTAGATAATGTTAAGAACATTTATAAGAAATTTATTTGGACTCTATATCTTGAAAATTGACGAAGTTATGAATTTTTTTCTCTCAAAAACCCTGTTTTTTTCGCCCCTTGAGGCCACTTCTAAATTTATCAAAAATCTGTCATGTATATACATTTGGCCCATTTTTAAGAAGTAATATAAACTTTAAACCGATTCGATATCTACTTTCATTAAGAAGTTATGGCATTTTTTCGGTTTTCACAAAAACGCCCCCTATTCCGACCCCCTTGGTCCGATTTTGCCCATTAACGACCTCAGCCAAGATTTTATCCCCATTGATTTTATGTACAAGTTTGGTGGAGATTGGTGAAGAATTATAGAAGTTATCGTGTCCATAAAAAAGTGAGATATATATATATATAGATAGATAGATAAACTGGTGCGATTGCAATAGGTAGTATTTCTTACGAAATCTACCTAAAAACTAAGTACATATTCGTAATCAGCGCACCAAAATACCCTAGAATCAACTTTCAAATTCTAGAGAGGAAGTTATGACTCTCAATTTGCAGGCCTGTGCAATTTATCGGAAAGTTTTAAGAAAGTATTGTTCCAGTGCAAGCGTCTTGCAATTTCCAAATCCCGGACTATATAGAAAATAGTCATTAGTCTCACTATAATACTTTGTCCGATTGTTGTCTCGAGGATATTTAGACTTAGAAATGCATTCGAATTTACTCTAAGATGTAATGTGTCAGTTTCAACTATGTTCAACAAAAACAAGCTGTATGTGATGTTGCTTTTCATGCTTTGAGAAAAATTAATTATCAGTTTTTAAAGCACAAAATAGATTTCATTATATCGTCTTTAATTCTGGGCAGTCAAAGTGCATTGGGCTGTCATTTATATACAGCTCCGTCCGTCTACTGATGCTCATTCCACCTCATGGCATCAATCCACGTCGCCTTCATTTGGGATTATTTCGAGTGGTCGTCGTAAGTATATATTTACGCAAGTGCACATGACCACATATTACCAGAGATTTTCAAGTATTGTAATAAAGTCACTATTTTTTAAGGATACATAGATGTATCTTCTCTTGATTTTTTTTAGATGAATTTAATTTTGTTTTCTTAAATAATCATACAAATTCAAGTTAAATGAATAAATTTTGTTTGCGCATATTTCAATTCTTGGTATTTTTCTGAGTAAGTGTATGCATACAATTGCTTATAAATAACACGCAAAGAAAATCACAGTCTAAAATTTCTCATAAAGTTAAAAAATTTTTTTAACTCAGTATATTTTCTTAAGTGCCATAATTTCAAATCGTTATAACTCGAAACATATTCCATAAGATTTCATTTTTAACATTTTCCAACAAAGTTGAAAATTGTTTATGCATTTGATTTGTAGGTTCGTCTATCGTCTGTCCGCACTTTTACTGTCGTAAATATACTTGGACTGCCATGCAATTTTTAGATGTTATTGACGTGTACCCTAGCACAAATCCTATTGAAACTGAAGTTCTTACTATAATTAGTTTATTTACAGGTTTAGTCAAAAGGTCTCCGTTACACTACGGGTTATAAGGAAAAAAATCTTTTCAAATTAATTTTAAAGGTAATACACCCTGCCAAACGCATTCAAATTTATGTGCATTTGCGAAGTGCACTAAAATATACATTCTGAAAATTATATAATTAAAAAAATAGATAATATTCATTTAGAGGGCCACACAAAATAATTCCATTATACGATAATAAAGGGGGGTGTTATAATGATCAATAATAAAATAGTTCGAGGTACCTCCTAATCGGAGGTACGTCTTTTTTGGTTAATTTTATTCAGCCTGACATCAATAAAATAGAAAGATAAGGAAAAATTCTCTTACCTCATTTATGATTCCTCCGCTGATCCATCCAGGCACGAACAGGTACTATAAATCCATTTTAACGTAACAGCAATATGCTAGCTGCTATCAGATACTAAAATATAAAGTTAATAACTGTGTTATAAATGTTTTCAGGACTCATAATAAAACCTGCTATTTTCCATTTATATTTTATATTTAATAGAATAAAACATTATGAAAATATCTAGATTACCATAGTTAAAACGGGAGAGAGAGAACCACGTCTCTCCATTTCATTTTTTTTTCATAAGAAGTGCGTAGAAAGTAAGAGTAATAGGTATTAGTTTATATAAATCAAAGTCCACAACATTGGCAGTAGTCTGAGTGTTCCAGAAGGAGAAGAAAAGAAACCGCAAGCCCGGAAAAGAAGGCTTGGCTAGATAAAAAATAAAGAATATAACCACAGTCTCGGATAATATTTTCTGATGAATTCTTGTTTCATCCATTCGAACACACAATTCCCCCGCTGAATCGGAGGAACAAGTTTTTGTTCATAAGTTCAACAAATTCTGACGATGGAGTTCAAACTTAGTTTTGGGAAGAGGATTTTTCAAGATATCTCCTGCCATCGCTGCAGTCTGCAAATACTGTAGCTTTATTATGCCCTCTTCCACTAAGTTTTTTATTAGATGATACCGAAGAGAAATATGCTTCGTTTTAATATGGTTTTTATCTGTTTCAGTAAGTTTTATACAAGACTGATTGTCCTCGAATAGAGTTATTGGCAGTTTTTGCTCAAGGTACAATTCTTTCAGTATTTTAAGAATATATGTTGTTTTTGAGCTGCACATGCGGCTGGAACATATTCTGACTCTGCCGACGATAATGCAATGCAGCTCTGTTTTTTCGACGATCACAAAATAGCATTTTCCCCGAAGTGATTTACCGATACAGACTTCCTATCTGATGGATCATTCGCCCAGTTTGAATCGGAATACAGTTTCAAGACAGGCTCTTCAAAATTAGTGTAAGTTAATTTTAAGTTGTTTTAAGGTACTTGATTGTTCTTTTAACTGATTCCCAGACTTTTACCCTTGGATTTTCGTTTCTGTGGCTTAAAATATTTACTGTTGTGCAATTGTCTGGTCTAGACACAGTCGCAATATAAAGAAGAGCCCCTACGGCCTGTCTGTAATTCGTATTATTCGGAAGAAGATTTTCATTATCCTCTAATTTCACATACCCGGACTCCATCGGTATGTTGGTTTCGAATTTTCTAAGTTGAATTTATTTGCTAATTCATTAATTTTATTCATTTGGTCGAGTGTCATTGTGTCTTTATCGGGTCTATTTATGTTTATCCCTAAATAGTATTTCGCCTCACCTAAATAAGTAACTGGGTATTCTTTGTTCAATTTGTTTACGAGTACGTCAATATTTTCATCTTCCCCAGCTATGATTACATCTTCATCATAAACAATTAAATAAGTCATTGAGTTATTGATCGTTTGTTTGTATAGACACTTATCGACCGGACTTTGGTGAAAACCTAATTTTGTTAATGATTTGTTCAATGTCAAGTTCCACGCCCTGGCTGCCTGCTTTAAACCATAAATGGCCTTTTTGAGTCTGCATGCCTTGTGCTCCCCTCCCGGAACCACATAACCCTCAGGCTGATGCATGAACACGTCTTCTTGTAATTCCCCGTGTAGGAAAGCAGCCTTAATATCAATATGTCTCAAGTTCAAATTTTTATATAACGCCATTGTTAAGAAACTTCTAATTGTCGTATGAGATGCGACTGGAGCAAAGGTCTCGTCATAATCATCCCCTTATTTTGGGGGAAAACCCTTTGCAACCAGCCTAGCCTTAAATTTCTCTAACGCACCCTGGCTATTGTATTTGGATTTAAAAGCCCACTTGCAACCGATTACTTTTGTCCCTGGCGGGGCTTCGACTAATTCCCATGTATCATTTTCGCGAAGAGAATTCATTTCTTTTAAAGTCGCTTTTATCCATTTTCCTTTTTCAACCGGGTTTTGCATATTTTTTATATCGTCCCAATTTTTCGGGTCTTCTACTTTAACATTATTTGTTAGGAAAGAAAAAAATCTATCAGGAGGAAACCCCCTGTTTGGTCTGTTTGATCTACGTGGAACGATATGCGTGGTATCTGAATTTGCAATCTGACTTTGCTCTGTTTCTTCAATACTTACATTATCTTCGATTAATTGCAATTTCCGATGCGGATTATCGTTATTAGGCGTTTTAACAGTTTTATTCGACATGTTATCTTGAGTTGTGTTTCGAATTTTCTTCTCTAGAAATTTTACAGTTCTACTTATTATTATTTTCTTACCATCCGTACAATTTCTGTAGCCCTTACTCCTATTGTCGTAACCTACGAATATCCCCTCTATTGCAGTATTATCCCATTTTCTTCTAAGGGGTTTTTGTATGTAGGCAAATGCCTGACACCAACGGTTTTGATTTTCGAAAGGTCTGGTTTACGACCAGTCCATTTTTCGTAGGGTGTACGGTCGTTGGATGAGGTTGGGAATCGATTCTGTAAGTACGTTGCGGTGCAGATAGCTTCGCCCCTGAATGAGTTTTGTAAACCGCTATAGTTTAGTAGGCAGCGAGCCATTTCCGTCAAGGTACGGTTTTTAAGCTCGCGGCCCCGTTTTGAGGCGCAGAATACGGAGCAGTAAACTGGTGATCGATTCCCTCATTTTTTTCAATAATTATCAATTTCCTTTCTTAAATATTCACCTTTGTTATCGGATAGCTTTTACTTTCCTATCAAATTTATTCGTAGTCATTGCTACATATTCCTTGAACTTCAGAAAAACTTCATCTTTATTTATCAATAGGTACGTGACAGTAAAACGGCTAAAATCGTCTATGAATGTCAAAAAAAAAAAAAAAAAAAGTATTCCCCGCCAACCGTCGTTGTTTGCATGGACCCGTACAGATCAGAATGCACTAATTCTGTGGACTCTGTAGCTCAAAAACTAGCGGCTTTGGGGTATGGATCACAAGTAAGTTTAGAGATGATGCAAGTTTCACATGTATCGCCGTATTTACATTTGTCAATTTCAATCCCTAACTCCATGTCTTTATGTACTAATTCCTTAATATGATTAACGTTTCTGTGGCCTAATCTTCTAGGCCATTTGTGCAAACAATTTTTATTTTTGAATTCATTTATAATATTTACATTGTGAGATGTATTTTTTTCATTTTACATTCATACAAATTGTTGATGAATATCAGACTTTCTGTCACGAGACTTTTTCAAATGGTATCAGAGACCCTACTGTGAAGTAACCACTGTGAAATATGATTAAAAGTCACCATGTGACTTTAATGGGACATTATTTGGTAATTTATCATTATGCAACGTTCACAATGACTTTGAAATTGAGCCTCCAAATGACAGTCACACGATAGTCTCAATTAAACGATACTCTAAAGTCGCCGGGTGACTCGTCACAAAGCAGCAGTCGCAGTGACTTGACAGTGGAGTCACATATAGTAGTCTTTTGAGACTCATAAAAGAGACGTGTGAAATTTAATATTTTTTGGTTCATCGTAGTGACTGTGACTTTTGTGACCATGTGTGACCTGAATGAGAGGTTATACCGACTAGCTGTTTTGCAGGGATAGTAGTTATTAAAATTATATTAATTTCTTTTGAATATTCGCGTGAAAATTATCGCTTGAAAATCTCTTGAAAATGGGCATTTTGTGACTCCGTCCTTACATTTTGCACACAGGTGTATATATATATATACATATATATATATATATATATATATATATATATATATATATATATACAGAGAGAGAGAAGAATATCAGAATTGGTGGCGAGGCATATTTATATTTTTATACTCATAGTAATGCTGTAATTTCATTTAATTCCAGTTATTACCACTATTGCTACAATGTCTCTCGAAATAGACGTGAATACAGTTAAAAGTATATAAAACAAAATTTTGTGTCAAACCCTGTTTTTTTTTTTTTTTTTTGTTATTATGCAATTTGGCTAAAGAAGGATTAAGGAAGATTGAAAATAAAATCTATATAATTGATAAATAGTGTTTCGTCGCCGCTAAATTGTAATCATTAAGATAAATGATTTTTTTAAAGGGTAAAACGGAGAACTCCTATAAGATTTCGTTTTGATAAAATACTTATTTTAAAAAATATTTGTTTTATATAAATTAATATCTTCCATTAAATTTAATCTTGAAAGATTTATAATGAATATCAAAAACAGCAGGTGAACTAGTAAATTTTACATGGATTATACCAAAATAATCTCTGCTTTCAAAATTTGCATTTGTAGCAGAAAATGATTAGTCTTTACATATTATATATATTGCGATATTAGATCTTTGAAATATGTAACAGTGAAGGAAGTTTATTAATCTGTAATGCGATTCCAAACAAGCAGCCTGTTTGCTTGGTAGTTTATTGATTTATTTGCAACGACATGTATATATCGTTTAAGTAAAGGGGATATGTACTATGTTTACCTAAGTATTATTTACATTAGGCATGATATTGAGAATATATAAATTAATAAAGGTAAGAATAAATCTCCTAATTATTAAATTTCTTAGTCTTTTCTTTTAAGCACAGGAAAGTTTTTATAGAAATATAAGGAATTTTGTTAGTGTCAAGAATATATCATTTTCATTAAATTTAAAATACAAATTTCGTCAATCAAGTTTTATTTCTAGAAAATTGCAATAAAAGTCCAACAGATTAAACAATTTTGAGTCAACAATATTGAATCAAAATTACTAAATGAAGAACATGAATTTATTTCATATATGTTTTAAATTAATTATGTTATAAAAATTCTTAATATTCAATTTACTACAGTTTTTTTTATTTATTTAAATTTCAAAAGTTTCGCATAAAATATTTTATGTCAGAATTTATAGTAAAAATCTTTATTTAGGTTATACACTGAGGTGACAAAAATCATGGGATACCCTGCAAATAACCTGTCGGCCCTTCATTTGCCCGTCGAAGTGCAACAATACGGTGCGGTATGGATTCCACGGGTCTTTGAAAGTCTTCTTGAGAAATATTGACTTTTTAGGTAGATTTCGTATGAAATACTACCTATTGCATTCGCACCAGTTTATATATATATATATATATGTCACTTTTTTATGGACACGATAACTTCTATAATTCTTCACCAATCTCCACCAAACTGGTACATAAAATCAAAAGGAATAAAATATCGGCTAAGTTCTTTAAGAGCCCACAATAGTCACAGAAAAATTACACAAAAAGACCCGGATGACCATGTAAAGTCTATGTTAGCGTTCTTTTATAATATCTCACTCAAATTTTAATATTTTTGCATGATTTTGTTGCACAAGATAGCTGAGGGCAATCCACAATCGGGCTAGTTTTTACTTTTTCAATTTTTGTTTCAGATTTTCTTTAAAAAATTACTTTAACTTTCGAAACCGGTTTAAACCGGTTCTGAAACTGAAACTATCGTAATATAAAAAATATATAACCAAAATCAAAAAAGTAAAAACTAGCCCGGTTGTGGATTGCCCTCAGCTATCTTGTGCAAAAAAATCATGCAAAAATATTAAAATTTGAGCGATATATTAGAAAAAAACGCTCCCATAGACTTTACATGGTCATCCGGGTCTTTTTGTGTACTTTTTCTGTGACTATTGTGGGCTCTTAATGGGCAAAATCGGACCAAGGGGGTCGCAATAGGGGGCGTTTTTGTGAAAACAGAAAAAAAACCATATCTTCTTAATGAAAATAGATATCGAATCAGTTTAAAGTTTATATTACTTCTAAATAATGGGCCAAAAGTTTAAGCATGACAAATTTTTGATAAAGTTAAAAATGGGCTCAAGGGGCGAAAAAAATAGGGTTTTTGGAAGAAAAAAATCTTGACTTTGTCAATTCTCCAGATATCAAATCCAACTAAATTTTTTATAAATCTTCTTAAAATTATCTAAAACTTTTGTATTTGCAAGTTTTTGATAGGACTAACTCTTACCGGTAAAAAAAAAAAAAAAAAAAAAAAAAAAAAAAAAAATTAAAAACGAAAATAAAAAGGGGTTTGGAAAAATATCCATAACTTTGTCAATTCTTAAAATATCAAATCCAATTAAATTTATTTTATATCTTCTGAATAACATCTACAACTTTTATATTGACAAGTTTTTAATAGGACAAATTCGTATAGCAAAAAATGAATTAAACAAAAATTGGAGGAAAAACCTCTAATCAAAACTGCTTATATTCTGAATCTTTTTTTAAATTTATTTTTTATTTTAAGCGCATCCAAATGGCAGATCCTCTTATTTAGGAACTATATAATGTGAAACATTGGGCATTTTTCTGATAAAGACAGAATATATTTCAAAAAAGGCTGCCAAAAAGGGTATTTTGAACAGAATTTTCCCGAAGTGACCGTAATAAGAAATTTAAAGAAGTATTAAAATAACAAATTGCGTTTTTTCTGACTCAATTTTAAATCTATTTTTACTCTCAAACGCATCCAATTTACAGGTCCTCTTATTTTGGAACTGTATAATGTGACGCATTGGTCAATTTTTTTCATAAAGACAGAATATATTTCAAAAAAGGATGCCAAAAGGTATTTTGAATACAATTTCGAGAAGTTATCGTGATTGAAATGACAAATTGCGGTTTTTCTGACTTATTTTTTAATTCAGTTTTGTTCTCACACGCTTCCATGTGACAGGTTCTCTTATATAGGAGCTGTATAATGTCCCGTATTGGTCAGATTTTTGATAAAAGCTGAATATATTTTTTAAAATGCTGTCAAATTGGGCACTTCGCGCAATATTTCCCGAAGCTATCATGATTAAGAATTGAGGTCATTTTCAAAATTGGTTATTTTATAACTCATTTTTAAATTCAATTTTGTTCTGAAACGCATTCAGTAGACAGTCTTTTGTTATTTAGGATTTACATAATGTACCGCATTAGTCGATTATTTTAATAAAGTCGGAATTTTTTCAAAATATGTTGTCAAAATGGGCATTTGATCCGAATTTAGCTTAAGATGACTCTGATAAAACCAGTCCTTACAGAAAAATGAAATTAAAAATTTTTCAAAAGAGGGCAAATAAAGTTGTTAAACTGGGTTTATCTGTAATTAAATTTATTTTTTGTTGTTGAAATGAGCACTCTTCGAAATCTACCTCCGCCTATAGGCCATGCCGACAGGGATTTTATTCATCCTCTATAGACGCCCATAATTCCGAAAGTGTTGCCAGTCGAGGATTTTATGCAAGAACTGATTTCTCTATTATGACCCATAATTATTCGATGCTATAAATGTCGGGCGATTGCGGTGGCCAAATCATTTGCTGGAATTGTCCAGAATGTTCTTCAAACCGATCACGGATTTATATGACCCTTGTGGCATGATGCATTCTCAGCCTGGAAAATCGAATTGTTGTTTGGGTATATGAAGCCCATGAATGGTTACAAGTGGTCTCCCAGTAAATGAACATAATCATTTCCAGTTAGCGATAGGTTCAATTGACCCAGTCCATTCCATGTAAACACAGTCCACACCATTATGGAGCCACCACCAGCTTGTACAGTGCCTTGTTGACAACTTGGGTCTATGGCTTCACGAAATCTGTGCCACACTCTTACCCTTCTATCAAGCTCTTACCAATTGAAATCGTAACTCATCTTACCAATCCACTTTTTTCAGTCGTCTACGATCAAACTGATATGGTCACGATCCCAGGAGCGCCGCTATTGGCGACGTCGTGCTGCAAGTAATGGCACATGAGTCGCTCTTCTGCTGCTATACCCCATTAAAGCCAAATTTCTCCGGATTTTGTTAACGAATACGCCTGTCGGACGTCCCACATTCATTCCAGCGATTATTTCGCACAGTTTTGCTTGTCTGTGCACTCTGTCTCCTCTACGAAATCTTTGCTGGTCGTGGCCATTAAGTGCCTGCGGTCGACAACTGCATTGTCCATGATGGGAGCTTATGCCTGAATTTAGGTATTATTGGCTCACTCTTGACACTGTGGATCTCGGAATGTTGAATTCCACAACAATTTCCGAAATGGATTGCCCCATGCTTGAACCACCAACTGGCATACCGCATTCCAGATCCATTAATTATCATCGTGTGGCCATAATCACATAATCAACCTTCTCACACGAAGGATTCGAACACAAATGAAAGGGCTGTTCAGGCACTCACCGTTTATACATTTTTTAAAGCGATACTACAGCCATCTATATATTTGCATATTGCTATCCCATGACTTTTGTCACCTCAGTTTAGTATACCAATAAGAACATATATTGAATATAAGATGCAAAAAATTGCGTAAAAGTAGGATAACTGTGCAAGTTAACATTTATTTCGTCTAAAATATTAGGCATAAAAAAACCCAATGTGAACGAGTTTGTTTCCTTATGTTTAAAAATGATGAAATATATAAAAAAACACAACAAAGGATTATTGTCTTGACCTGATCTAATACAAAAAAAAAGTGGCCAGCCATTATTCTCATCGAAGTAACCACACCATATCCCGAATACTATAACTAAAATCGCTTGTAATCTGTATTTTAAATACTACATAGTAATAGGTAAACTTACTATCATTTACAAAACCTTATATTTATTCTGTTTTTAATCTGTTCATTTCCTTGCATAATATATACGTGATTTATTGAAGCGGTCAAAAATATAAATCAGTAAGCAGAATAGAAGCATTAAAAGTAAAATTATGCTATAACATATCCACCCACAATTCTGTCTCAGGAAAGTAAAATACAATCATTACAATAATAATAAAAATAATAAACTAGTTGCTCCCCACGAAATTCGACGAAAGACAATATATATTAGATATGATATATATATCAGTCTATATACACAATAAGATACTGAGCGAAATAAAAATTGCCACCTCTTGAAATACGGATAACATGACTTTTCATGATAAAGATACACAAACTTCAGAAAATAAAAAAAAATAAGGAAAACAACTCATAAATTATTATGTTACATTCATAAATTATTATGTTGTTTTTAATGCGGTTTCTAAACCATAAACATTATTTAAATGTCGAATTATTTAGGAAGTTAATATAATACGTAAGAAGACGAATTCAAAAATATCTGCATCGTTTATTTTTTCTCCGTTTAAATATCATTTGGTAACTGTACAATAGTTATAATATCAATAAAACATTTTAATTATAATAGAAACAGGGGGCTACTAAACTGCGTAAACAACCCACTACTACATTATTACAGCACTTGCAATAAATTTAATTTAGTTATTGATTTGTAGCCTCCATTAACTTCTCAAAATTAAATTATTGTTATGGTGACGAAAAGAAAAACTATATCTTTGTTATTATAAAGAATAAAATTTTTGTTTGTTGCTGACATGCAGAAAACACTTTAATTATTTTTATTTTAAATATTTATTTAATACAACGAAATGATTTTCATTAATTTTTTATATTATGTAAAATATAAATATCGAAATAACGGCATATCACAGGTTTTATTCTTTTTTTTTCTAATATGACATCATTTACACCTTCAAAAACATTCATCTTTTCCGAAATAAAAGCGTGATTTATGCAGTTATTTAGAAATTGTTTAGTTTAATAAAATATTTATTATAATTAAATAGAAATAGCGCAATTTATAGAAACATTTTCATTCGTGCAGATCATGGACCTTTAAATAAATAGAAGTTCAGTTTATTTAGATGCAAGAATAAAAGTCAGTGAATATAACATCATTACTGACACAGCTATGACAATGTATATTATATTCATGGAAAAAATTATCCGGTTTCTGAATGACATTTTCTCCATCCACAAAATTTCATTTTAGATATTATATTTTATTAAAGTTTATTTTCTATTATTTTATTTACATAATATTTAATAATATTACTCAGGAAATATTCTTTGTATTGCACGGCGATTAGTGAAGATTTATGTGCAATCATTTTATTAGGATTGAATTTTACGAAAACCATTATTTTTTTTCTTTGAAATACGATTACACATTCACCGATGATATCAAGCTCCTGATTGAGGGACAGTAATAAAGCAAAATAAATGTTTATTATTGTAAGAAAACTTAACCTGTTACCACTGTTTTGGAAAACTGTCACGAAAAAGCTTTCAAAATTATAAATAAAATAAAAAAATGGTAATAAATTAAAAATTAGCCAGAATGGGCACATGTACACGTAAACAGCTTTCATTTTAAAAATAATTATCAAAATCGGGCCAGTAGAAAACTCAGGACTGATGATTAAAAAAACACCCAGGTCTTTTATATATATAGATAACCAAAAAAAGGTTTTAAATATGCTACTATGCTGATTCTATATACAAAAGTCTTGGTCAATGAATATTAACATCAGTAAAAAACAGCTTTCTTTTAATAACAGCTTAATATCGTTTTAGAAATGTGGAAAATGCTATTAAAAATCTTTATAATATTTTTAAAAAGAATTAAATATTACTAACATACTCTTTGTAAATAGATAGATTTAAAACATTTCTAATTTATAAAATAGACTTTGAATGATGATTCGACTTTGACACGTTGTTGAATTATCAATTTAAATCAAAAACTAAATTCATCAGTGCTAATAATGGTGAATATGTTGTTAGAAAAATGATAGGAAAATAATTCTTTTTACGATTAATTTTATAAATTAGACGTAATGTCATTCTATTAAAAAGTCAAGTTTGAATAAAATAGTCTAAAAGAAAATCAAACAGCAATGTTTCACATTTTAAAAATATGTAAGTGATATTTTATTAAAATGTAATTTAAAAGCATTATCATCATTCATTGAAAATTTTCAAAATATGCAAAAGTGCGAATTTCAACAAATATTTAAAAAATGCTGAAAATAAATTTAAATTCTAACACGATCTAATTTAATTAACAAATAATTCGAACATTAAATAAAAAGGCTTATTAAAAATTTTCTGATTGCACTTGTTAAATTGTTCCATATAATCATTTATTTAATTTATTAATTTAGATGTAGGACTCAAAAGTGATACATTTCACAAAGATCCTGCATAAAAATTATTTTTTTAAAGAATTTTAAAATTAATCAATTTGGTTACCAAATGAATATTTTAATACTTTATTAGTTTACTACAAGAAACATTTTGAAATTCAAATTGATTAAATCGTGGTTCACATTTAGTGCATACTTATAAAAAAATAGACTTTTAATTAAATTTGAAAAAAAAAAGAACTTAAATGTTCGTTTTAAATAAAATGTAGATATATGATTATAATAATGATTATAGTGAGTTATCTCCATGTGATATACTGTATTTACTCGTGTATAAAGCACAATTAAAAAAAAAGAGCAAAACTCCTAGGTGCGCCTTATACACGGCATTTTTTTTTACTGTTGGATGCAGTCGAACGATATACATAAGAAACAAGAAATTAGTCAAAGAAGATTTTAAAACTCGGAAAATATTACTTATCTGAAGTATTACTGCATATTTATTTCAGTCCTTGCAGTTTTTTATACCACAGAGCTAATGGCATTATCTAAACGTTAATTAGCAGTTCGCTTTACCGTCACTCATTCCTATTTCCCGTCATTCATTCTCTACCCGAAGTTAAAAAATGCATTTTCGTCTTGTTTTCTGGTCTGGTGTAATGTTTGTTTCGACTTTTTTTTTTACTGAAATTCATTTGGTCATTCTTCATTAGCGTATCAAATTTATGGTGCGCGTAATATACGAGATTTTAAGAAATCGCCATTTTTACCTGTACAGTAGGGGTGCGCCTTATACACGCGTGCGCCCTATACACGAGCATATACGGTATTTCAATTACTGTATATCTCCGTATGAAGCCGCGACACTTTGCATACATTTTTGGATTAAATGTGGGGGAGAGGCTTATACGCGAGTATAAGAAAATTTACAAAATTGATGTTGTAAAGCAAAATAAAAAGACAATAAATTAGTAAAAAATCTTTAAGGATATTTAATAATTTCCATAAATACTTTAAAACTCCATTCTTTTAATGTTACAAATCTTCAATCTTTCTTTATCAAAATAATTAACGTAATTTTCAAGCAAGTCATTAGAATCGCTTTATACCATTTAAAAGTCAATAGAAACACCGACAGTGTCTACTTCATCATCATCCGTATGGCCGTTTTTTTTTTTTTTTTTTTTTTTTTTTTTTTTTTTTTTTTTTTTTTTTAAATGGCAGCATCTCCAATTCCATCCATTTCATTGTTGATGTGTTTTTTTTTTTTTTTTTTTTTTTTTTTTTTTTTTTTTTTTAACAAACGATCATTTCTTGTAATTATTTAAGGAAAAAAATGTGTATTTGATTTTTATGAACGAGCATGTCACAGTAAAATGATAGGGGTCCAATTAACCAGATTTGGCAGCGCGCTATTTTATGGGTTTTCAATTTTGGACATTTTTTTCCTGAAAAAACGTATACTAGGCTTAACCTTCCGTCGTGTGTGTCGTTGTAAAAAGTACAACATTCACTTTCTTTTTTCTTTAAAACAAATTTCAAGCGGCAGAGCATGTTAAAAACCATTTGTATTCGTTTATTGGATCTCTTTACCCAGCTCTTGAAAGTTAATTGTATTTCAGATTGCACAGTTAGCTGCACCTGTTATTTTAATCTGTTTATAGTGCATTAAAAGCATGTTTTATCTGCAAACAGCCTTCAAAAAAGCAAATCTTATGTTTGATATATAAAACGACTAATATAGATGAAATACAGGACTAATTTTGTAAATCCGATGTGACTTATTTTTTTTTTAAATAATTCATTATTAGTTTCTATTCTTTGTGATTGTATCAGTAAGTAGCCTTTTATATAGCGAAACTTCTGCTTTAATATGTTATAACAAAATAAGTGTATTACGAAATACTTTCATAAATTGTGATCAGAGATAACTTTTGTGATATTTGTACGTTAAATTATTTGTAAAATAAAAAAAAAAGCAATAATTGATTGCGATTCGCCTGTTGTACAATTTAGAACGCGCGTCCGCTCATGTGATGAAAGTTTGCGCACCCGGCAAAAGGTAGACGGATCGGCTTATCTTATCTTACATATATTATAATTGTGAAAGTGTGTCCAAAAACTGGATTGAAATTGGCTTCAAAACAGATGGATTAATGTCTTTGAATATTTGCGTATAGATAAGTTAAAATCCGGAAATGAATATAAGCTAATTTTTAATTGATTCATTCAATTATTTTCCTAAATAATTCAAAATTTCATTATTTTTCATACAGAATCAATAGGCATTTTTTAGATAAATTTTAACCCTTTTCCTTTCCTGTTGCCAATGAAATCTGGAATGATAATTTTTTCAGCGGCAATAAATTTTCAATTGAGCAATTTCCGTGCAAAAAAAAAAATGAAAAAAAAAAATAAAAAAATAAAGATGACGTCATAATTCGAATAGAATAAAGAGAGTATTTTCTGTTATATATTAAACATTCATATTTGTTTTAATAACATGAATTTCTCTGTCAAAAATGGCGACTTAATTAGAAGTAAAAAAATAATGAAAAAGAATAATATTTTCAATGAAATAAAATTCTTTGAAAAATGTGACGTCATAGATGAAATAAAACAGGTACTTTATAGTAGTCGTTATTAATACAAGAGGCATGAATATCAGTAGCTAATGAAGCTAGATAAATAATGATGTCATATTTAAAATGAATGAGAAATATATTTACTTATACTAATTAATAAGTTATAAGTTACATAAAAATGAAAATTTTAACTCAAAACTCATAATTATCAACGGAAGAAATTTTTTGTGGGGAAAAGACGAAAAATAAAATGACTGATTAATATATTTTTTACTCTATTTTTAACACTTTCCAACAAAGTTGAAAAGTTATTATGCTTTCGGTTTGTCTGTCTGTCTGGCCGCTTTCTAACTTTCGTGTAGCCATGAAATTTTTGGACTTCATTAACATTTACCTTAGCACGAATACCTATTGAAAATGAAGTTTCTACCATGATTAGTTTACTTATAGGAATAGTCAAAAATTTATCTTTACATTACGGTATTATGGGGAAAAATCGTTTTAATTGAATTTTAACGATGTTACACCCTGTAAAACATATTCAAATTTATATGCATCATCAAAGTCCACTAAAATATGCATTTTGTAAAGTATGCAATGAAGAGGACACATTATTCATTTACAGGGTCACACAAAAGCATTGCATAAGAATAAAGGCAGGAACAGTTTACGACACATTTTAATTATGGTAAACGATTTCATGTATAATCAAATTGATATACTTAGCTAAGGCTTAATGTGAGTTATTTCATACAAAATACGAAATGCATAGCATTCACAGGGACACACAAAATATTTTAAATTGGTTAGATTCTATCCGAAGTACTGTATATGATGAATGATGACTGTTGGATGGATGCAGTGCATTTTGAAATATGATATGTGCCTTTAAGTTTAACTAAATTAATGCATATTAAATGGTATGTATAAATGCTGATATTTACACATCTTAGATATACAGGGCTGCACAAAATATTCTGGAAAGTTTACTGAATATGTGCGTAATTTTCTTCAGGTGTTTTTTTTTAAATGAAACATGCATTTTTATTTTGAACTTCATTCAGTAAACCAAGAAATGTTTGTAGTATATAGATAAAATGATATACAGGTTCAGGCAAAAAACTGGATACATGGATGTCTTCGGATGATAATTTCTGAAAATTTAATTTAAGTAGAGATAAGGAATATTTTTGTTTGAACTAAAGTTTAGAAAAATTATTTTGTATATTAAAGGTACTGGGTAAAGTACAGGGCTGAAAAAAAATATTCAAAAATATTTCTATTTATAAGTATAAGTCGCTGAAAGGAAAATTTAAACCAGCAATAAAATGGGCAAAAAAAGAATCATCAGAAGATTTTTGTTGGAAATGTATTAAAAAACTATGCCTTATAGCGCATTACTGCTTTACACCACATAAGGATTTTTGTTTAATATCGTTTTATCAAATTTAATTCATCATATTATATTATATTTTTCAATAATAATAAGAAGGCAAGATAATCTTACCTTTCATTCATCTGATTCTTCAAAATATTCCATTCTTCATGGCCTCCATTCTTTTGGAATCTTCGATTTAACGTCAGCTTTTTATTACTTATTAATTAGATAAACTTCGCTGAAATGGTAAACATTTGATTAATAGTTTGTTTTTAATGAACAATGGGGTCGAGGAAAGTTTTGAATTGAATAATGATATTATGTTCACATAAATTACATAGCTGCTTTTAGCAGCGAAACAATAGACGTTTACATGTCTTACATCCACACAGAAAACTAAACAAACACTGAAAATATTAGAATGTCAAAAAAGAGTTCTAAATGTTCCTTTTTTTATTTTGTTTTTGGTCGTTGTCACGTGACTTCACTGCAGTAGAAAAGGAATAAGTGTCCTTGAATAAGATCAGTTTATTTCGTTGTTGAATTGTTCCGAAATAGGGAAAAAATAATTTCTTTTGCTTTTTTTTATGACGACAAAAAATGAAATCTTTTTATTGTAAATAAATCTAACTTGATTTTATTCAGCTGAAATAGTGATTAGTTTATTTCAACAATTTTTACTATAAAATCGCGATAAAAAGTTAATTACACATGCTTTTAACCTCTTCAGTCCCCGAGTACCCAAATGGGTACATCAGTTTTGTCCCATTTTATTAATGATACTCAAATATAAATGAAATTTCGATATAAGAATAATATGTTTCGAATTCTAAGATTAGAGCTAATGAAAATAAAACAAAAATCTCGCTCTGAAGTCAAATGAGAGAAGAAATAATTCAGTAATAATTAAAAATACTGTAATAATCGCCAGTAGCGAAGAGGTTAACCAACGAATTCTTTTGTTTGATAGATTAATTAATTCCGCTTTAAATGTTATGTGGACGAAGTCACGGGTAACAGCTAGTATACAATAAATTTGTTCTCTACTCGAATACGATAAACTTGCAGTTTCCCACATTTCATGTTATAAAGTACTGCTGAATGGAAAATTTTGTTCAAAATCATAACAAATGAAATGATATGGTAATTTCTATACCGGGAAAACACAATTACAGGATAAATTCTAGTACACTGTAAAAAATATTTTGAAATGTTCCTGAGAGTATCGCAGTCTCTGCCGCGTGATGCTAACGCAAATATTTTTTATTGCTGCAGAAAATTGGTCTGGTTTTATTCCACTGCTGAAACTAAACCCAAAAATATGGGAAGAATTGAAGGAGAAATGAAAATAGCACAGATTTATCCAATGGTTCCTGTTTGAATACTAAACATTTCCAAAAAATGTTACAGTGTACGATTTGTATGAATGTACGATTTTATCATGTTTTTTCACGGCTAATACATTAAAAAGATATAAATTTTGCTTTGTTAGGATTTAAGAAATTCAGTTGTCCCTGATTTCAGTCATATGAACTACAATGAGCCAGATAGAGTTCATCTGGTTAAAAAAAAAAAATAAGAGAATGAGAATTTTAGATTAATGGATTTGGATTTGCAAAACAAATTTCAAGTCCTAAATACCAGCTTTTAAACGCTTTCTGACAAAAAAAAAGTCAAAAACACACTGTGCCTAAAAATATCGTTGCTTGGTTGTTTGTTCTAAAGAGGGAAGAATATTTTTCAAATTTATTGTTTCACAATCTGTTACAAAAATAGAAGGCATTATTGAATTTTGTATAATGTATTTATTTGAGAATTTTTTTATAAGCAGTGCTCTGTTGTAGTATATTTTGCACTTAACATAAAGTGTCGGGGAAATGCGAAGGTGTCGGAAAGCGTGCGTTTAACGGTATAAGAGGATCATGGCCGCTATTAATTCCTTTTTAGATATGACTTTGCAGGATCTTTTTTATACCTTCTGATGCTGACGATTCTTACTAACAATCATGTTTATGCAGTATACAGTTAAATGTTTCCTTTTACCGAATTATATGAAACAGTTTTCATACTAAATTTCACTAAAATTTATCCATTATTTCTGGCGATAAATAATAATAAAAAAAGAATAATAAAGATAAAAAAGTTCAATATCTCACATTTTAGATGTATTAAACTTTTAATTATGACCAAACATTCTGAAATATCTAAATCGTATAAAACTCCAAGACCACCATTTTCATACTGAAATACAATTTCCAGTATACAGATAAACTTTATTGAAAATGTAGAGGTTATCCTGGTCATGCACAGAAATAACATCCCCTTGAACATGTGAACAAAATTAACTGACGAATCCGTGAAAGAAAAAAAAGAAAACAAACAATAATATCTATATATTTCTTATTATAATTCACATCTCCAAATACTATTTTTTATACAGTAAAAATTATTAAGAAATATTTTAAAATAATCCTCAATTACAAAGTACTTAATGATATAATACAGATTTATTTTTTTAAGAAATCAATGATTTGCCCGTATTATAAATAATTAATAATGTATATAAAGTATTAAGTTAAATTTCCTCTCCCCTATAGAGAGCAAATAGATAAATTTATACCACCTGTACTATTCCATAAATCCTAATTTCAAATAAATATAGATTTTACTTTTAGATACACTCTAGCAGATACCACAATATATTGATTTACAACGATGCAGATTATATTTCATTTTCTCCTGGGTTCGGTTTTGAATGGCAACCAGATACGTAATTCAATAAGAGTATCTGAAATACTGTCCCATGAAATCTTGCCAAAATATTATTTTTTCCATATCTTTGGACGATGTGCTAGATATATTAGTCTAACAGAAAGCAAAAATATTTTTCTTTCGTGCATTGAAGTATTTCAGGAAATAAATATGAAAATAAAATTATACTTAGAATAAATACATTCTAATATATTATTATTAAAAAGTAATAATAATTTTTAAAATTTTTAAATTATTTTTTTATTTTATACGTTTTAATGAAATGTTACTTTTAATTATTATTTTTTTCTCATTTACCGATATATTTTTCAAATGTAACTTTTCTGTCTGAATGGTTCTATTCTATTCGCCATATAAAATGTTTAATTTCTGTCGTAAATTGTAAACTTTTACTGTTCATTACGCTAATTTTCATTGTGTTCCTTGTATTCTGTATCGCAAATTATTTTTAAAAAGCGCATCAAAATGTTCATTCGAGTTATTTACAAATTGCTGCGTACCAGTGAAACGATATAAAACGTAAGCACATTCTTAGAACAGATATATTTTAAAAGAATTTTGGTATTAATGAAATATATAATTAATTTTAAGTTCTGTAATAATGAAATGAAATCGTATTTGAGCAAATAAATACATATTTTTGATAATTAACTCTGTAATTTTTTTTAAATAACATATTATTTGGTTCCGCTACTTCCACACTTTTTTCTGATGTCTTAAGATTTAGACAAAACAAGCACTGTTTAACGTTTATTGTAATTTTTTTTTTCAAAATTGTTACCAAGAACCCAAAGCCCCACTAGTGGCTGAGAGGTTTTCCCTCGAAACTATGGCAGGTGCTCGGTTCGAAAAAAACCGCGCGATCTAATCGTTCAGAGTTTACCATGGTTTTCTTCGAACATTAGATTTTCTTGCGTAAATGCGGATTAGGTTCCCTTAGGTCCACTGCTCAAACCTTTTTTCATAGTTAAAAACATATTAACATCTTTCGGTGCTCGTCAGAGCACGTTTTAATACTAGTAATAATTACTATTGTTACTAACTACTAACATAAATTAAGTTAAATAGCGCAGAGATATACTAACATTATTACGAATTTGTAAATAAAATTGCGAAATCTCTAATTGGAGTGTTTTAGGTGGTAACTTTTAAGATGTAACATACTCGTTATGAACGATTTATAAAAGTTTCGACAGTTTAATTTCACAAAAATACACAACATACTAGAAAGGTTTTAATTCGAAATTTATTTGGAACATTGCAATTTATTGGATACTGTTGGGGTTAGAAATTATAACTTTGGTATCACAGTATCTTATAAGATGAAGATGTAAATGCTCATTTAGAACGAATTCTAAAAAAAAAGTCTTTAACTCTTGTTGACAACCTCATTGTATCCATGGGAAAAGTTATTCAACAATATAAACTATTCGGAGGGATCTCGCACCGTATAAAATACAATCCATTCCGTTAAAACATAATATTTTTTTTTTGTTTGCTTAAATTGGTGCGAACCGTCTTTTTATGCTCATGACACCAATTACTTTTCAAAAAACAGTGTATGAAAATTTATGTATAAGATTTTGTAATTCTACTCTTCAATATGAGCGTTTTCATCATTATATTTTATCAAAATGAATTACCAATTAAATGTAGCATCATATTTTCTTTACTCATCATAAATTATTAAGTCATGCTCTCAGCAATATCGTTCAGACTAATCTCTCAAAGGGAAATCCTAGTTAAATAAAAATAATCACAAATAATATTGAGGGCAATATAACTATTGCTCGCCAAGCGAATCCTCCATTGTTAGTGAAAAGAAGAAGCAAAAAAAGAATGGAGAGGACTCGTTAAAATGTTTGAAAAAAAGATAGTTACAGCTGATCAAACTTTGAGGGAAATGAAAATGATTTATGGTGTTAAATGTGTTATGGCGAGATATCATATCACGACGAGGCAATCCATCTGGCATTTATATTCAGAATAAAATAACGCACATAAATAACAATTCTAGCCCCAAGTCTAAAGAGAGCCGAAATCATACCTAAACTAATAAACAGGTAAAATTCAATAAGATGAAACAATGAAAAAAAAATGCAAATTGTGATTTTTTTTTTTTTTTTTTTTTTTGGGCCACCAAATATAAATTTAGTAGAATCACATTCATAAAATGGACAATTGTGTATCTTTAGGGTCTAAATGAATGATATTTCATTATTTTGTGTCTATTTCTTTGTAATGTACATGTTTTAAAATAACGTGGCATTAAAAAAATTTTCGCACTGCCTACGACACTTGAAGTTTTATGTACGAAACAGAAAACATGACAAAACATGGTAAATGCGCGTTCATTAAGGTTTATTATCTTAATAATAGTTTAAAATATGAAAAACCGTTCTTTTTCGGGTTGAATATACACACTTTCTATTCGATATCAAAAAGATTATTTTCAATTAAAATTTGTAGAAAAATTGCAGTGAAATGCATCCTCAGTTACTTATAAATGTGCGTAAAATAGAGTGAAAAATTAAACTATATTACGATCATTTGCAATAAAAATATTTCCAATTGGACTTTCTTGATCTTCATAAGTGAGAAGTTTGTTGTTGTCTCATGGCGCCTGATATATTTTCCCGGTAAAGACGATTCCACTTACGGGATAGAATGAAAAAAAATTGACTATAAAAAACTTCAAAATTTCAAACAGACATAGCCTTTTTCTATTATGAAATAATAGCATCCAGACTGACTGGTTACTATGTTATTATATAGCAGATTTATATATTTAGCAATGGCTTTGTTTATAAATTTGTTATAAATGAAGAGGAAATTTTCACTACTTTTTTTTTTATTTACTTTTTCTCGATTAGTTTTCACTTTATAGGATTACTATTTTTTTTATCAACATTTATAATCATTTGGACGCAGCATGATTGAAATATATTTTTTTCCAATAAATAAATCTTTTTTGTGGTGTTCCTATGCTTTATTTTTTTATTTATCTTATAAATATATATAAAGTAAAATAAAATTTATGCACATATTACTCGCAAAATCTTTGATCTCATCAACATTTTAGAAACAATTATGTTCTTTCCACAGAAAATTATACACTAGAAAAGAAAATTAAATCCCATAAATCTTAAAGTCAGCAAACGCGTTTAAACAAAGGAAATATTTTCATTTTTATAATAATAATACATTTTGTGAAGTACATAATCCTTTGAACATAAAATATTCCTCTAGAGTCGGGTCATGCAGATTATTAAAATTAATGTTACAAGAATAAATGTTACTTTTCTTTAAAAAGCTAAAATTAGACAATAAAAAATACACTTGATCCTATTATAATTAAAAGATAATTTTTTTAAATATATTTGCAATCATGTTATATTATAAAGACTTTTTTAATAAAAAATTATTTCTACTATTATAAACTCGTTATTTATTAACTGACTTCTAATAAAAGAGATACTGTTTATCAAATCTTAGCACGTAGTTTTTGGGTGTTTTATATATTTTTTTCTAATTCATTCTGTAGTTTTAAAAACTCAAACTAAAGCATAATATAAAAATAATGAAACATTCTCCGTCCAGCATATAATTATAGAAAGCTTTCAAACACATTCAAAACGATACACAAAAAGCGGCTCTACTGAGTTTTACGGCGTAAGACTGCTAAAACTTTCAGTAAAAAAAAAAAAAAAAAAAAAAAAAAGCTTTTTTTAAAATTTACACCAGTTTGCGGTTAAAGACATTTGATTCAGTTACGAAGTCACCACTTTATAGACATTTCCTTAATCTCCATACGTAATTCCCTTTAACAATTTTCATCTCTTTAATTAAAAGTGTTTATGTATTTCATAAAAATTGTAATTCAAAATACACACTTAAAAAAATTGATTTTATTAGACATTTAAAATATATGTACCTATTATTTCACTTTTATATTAATATTAATATTATTTAGAAATGTTTAAAAAATTAAAAGTCATCTCTTCGGTATTAATGCGCATTATTATTGAATGTCATAAGTATAAATAGATTTTAACGCACTGAATAAAAAAGACATTCTTCGTACTCAATGGCATCAGATTTTTAGGTAAGACTATAAAGTGTTATCGTGCTGTGAAGAAGTTTTGGATTCAAACCCGACTGCAGCTACGAACAAATTGTGTAAAAATTAAATAACACAGCAATTCAGATTTACTCGAAAAATTCAAATTTGTTGAGACCATTGACAATTGAGTGATTTCCTAATTTTGAAATTTAAATTAAATTACTATTAGTAAAAATAAATTTACAGAGTCTTTTGCATTTTTTACTGCAAACTTACAAAATGTATCATAAATTTACCTAATAATTTCTCTGTTATTTAAAAAATTCTCTGTATAATTTTCAGAAATAGCTAGATAACGTGATATTAAACACTGACATTTTGAATTTGGCTCTATGCATTGAATTAAATATTGCATTTTATCTTCATATTCAATAGAGCACCTTAGTGTATTTTCTTGAAGCTCGAAAAAGATAAAAATTTCTTTGGTTGCCATTAAATCTTTTAATCTAAATATTCTACAATTTAAAATTGCGTTTTGCATTTTCACTAGGAGAGGTAGAAAACAACATCTTTTCATCAACACGTGAACATTTTTTTTTATATCTTTCTTGATATTCTTCGGCATCTTAAAAATCTTCGTTAACAATTTTTCGTCATTATCTTGTAACAAGATTTCTGAAATCTCACTTTGACAAGTGTCAAACCTTTGAAATTTGTCAATTAGTTGAGTTTTACAAAAAAGAGATTTTTTTAATATCATGTATCATTAACAAATTCACCTTCAATTTTATTAGCCGTGAGAGTAAAAGTAGCTTTCAGTCTTTTTCTGTGAGTTTTTAAAATACTAAGATTTATTTCATCATTTAAAATAACTAAAAAATGAAAACTCCTGTCCAGCCGATAGTAATAAAATACATTAGAATTCAAAAATAGGGTTAGATTTAAATTATGCTTGCTAATCAATTATTTCTTAATTAAGGGCTACGTCTACGTGCTACTAGGAGTTCGTAAGTTACAGTTAAAGTGCGAAGTCATATAAAATCCACATATCATATAAAATACTGTTTAATTCTTTTTAAAAAGGCACATCTAACATTACTTCAAGTTTAGTACATAGTTCTCATTCGTTTATCAAACTTCTTCTAATAACAAAAACAACATCAAACGTTATTTTCATTTTCTTAAATCACACACAGTGCATATTACTAGTTTTATTTCACTTCATATTGCAATAGCTATAGTATGAGATTTAGAAGAAATTCTTTAATCAATGCAATTCCGTTACACTCAGTATTGTATGAAGCGCACCCAATGTATAACGTTGAACGTTTAACTAAATACAGTCACTTTTGATGATGCTCCCACCTAGCATGAAGACCTAGTTCATTTTGTAGCGCTATACATAAAAGTTAGAGAATCAAAAAAAAAAAATCTTTGCTGATATTATATTTTATATTTTTTTAATTCTTTATTTTTTTATTCTTTGATTTCCTTTTGTTTATTTCATCCCAAAATAGAGTTAAATATCCAAATATGTCTCTAGGAAATTTTTGTTTCCCTTATGTTCTGTCTACAACATTCGGTTCATGAAAACTATTCTTTTGAACTTACAACAACTTTTTCTCCGACAAAAATGCACATAATACCGTAATTTTTCAAAATCAATTTCGTAGATTTTCGGAGGATTCAATTTTTTTTCATTTTTTTTATTTATTATTTTTAATCCTTTTTCAGTTTTATTACACATTATTCTTTCAAGAAAGTAAACTTTGCTTTAAATTTAAAGAGTGAAATATATGTTCCAATCATAAAACAGCGTAAAGAGAATTAGGCTAATAAAAATAAATATTATTATTACTAAATGCTTAAATATAAATAAAGTCACATATTAAATGTATAACAATACACTAACATTACTATATGCAAATAGTATTAAAAGTATTTTAAAAAACAAAATAATACTCCATGAAAAGTCATGGACTATGAATAGTTCACCACACTCAAACAGTTTAATAGAAGAAAATATTAATTTCTAAAATTTCTTAATATAGGGCTTTAAAATGTACGAAGTCTGAATGCTAAGAAAGAACAACACAAAAAGTTTTTCCCAAGTAAAAAAATCATTAGAATGGTTAAGAAGGGTTTTGAAGATTATCTTCTAGCATTAACTAATAGTCCTCAGATTTTTGTTATTCATTATAAAAGTCAGAGTATTTTTTTCATTCTGAGAAAAAACAGTCCACACCATCTCGGATCCTCCACCAAAGTTTCGACTAAAGATATGCCGTTCTTTATGTTTGATATCGTGCTAGTAGCATCTTATGTCATCTCGACTGTTTAAATTAAACTTATTTTCATCTGACCACATGACTGTGCTCCACTCTGTTATCCATAACACAAACTGTTGTGCAAAGTGATGTCTTGCTTTTTTGTGATGGGGCTCAAGTTTTGTCTTAGCTTTCATTTTCTTCCATTATATTCGGCACTCGTTGAAAAAATTCATTTGACGATTCGAGAGCTTGCATGTTGCTTTAAAGTATTTACAAATAGGCTAGAAGAAGCTCCAGTACTAGATGGTGTTCGTAACATAGATCTTCGATTTTTTTCTGTTAAGTTTGGACGTCGACCACTACGTTTTTTCTTTCCATACATTGACGGATTCTTTAGAACTTATTTTTACTGCTTATTGAAAAAAAATAATTAGCAAAAAAAGCGGGGTGGCGTTTTTTCCACAAGCTCTCAGTGCCAAATATTTACCAATTTCTACCTCTGTGAGAATCTTTCCTTGAGGCATTAGAAAAATTGTTGATTTTCACTGTTAAATAATAACATCCCAGCAAACGCAAAGCTATCGGTAAGCCATCGGACGATAGCCGCTTGCCACTGCCAGCGGTATTGGACCGATGCCAGTTGACGCTATCGGTTCCGTATCTTTTTTGATATGCCGCGCGAATGCCGCTCGATTCATGAGGCACGCAGCCTGTCCGGTATCGGCAAAAAACTATGCCGATAGCTAACCACACGATATTCGGCTGTAGCCCGGCACAAGCAAAAAAAATCTCTGGTGGCGCCATCTGTCAAACACTCTAACAACCATTTTGAGAGCCAATGAACGAACTTCAGTGCGGCAACAGGCGGGATTTGATCACGCAACCCCTAGACCAGCAGGCGAATGCTTTAACCACTGGACAAGTCAGTCCTGGTTATGGGAGGATTATTTGTGGTAATAAGGGTGTGGCTTTTCAGTAAGAGCTACATGAATGGCAAGTGTCGTTGACGTAAATGACAGATTGGAAAATTGTAATAATAATGTGTTTTTATTTTTTTTATTTATGTATTCATTTACATGTTATTCTCTTATGCACCTGTTTAAAAAAAAATTAATATTTAAATTAATGAATTAGCAAATTAATTAAAGCAAACGAGTTGTTTTTCTTATAAATTTTAGAATCATTATGTAGTATATTTAAAAAAATAAAAATAATATTTTTTTTCAGAAGTAATGATAAATAAACAATTTTTTTATTAGAAACTATAACATAATTACATGCTTTGCGTTAATTTCTAAAGTGTATATTTTAATTTAGAAAAACTTATTTTAAATAATAATAAATTGGTAATAATTAACTTTTAAATAGAATAAAAAATTATGTTATGCCATTTGATGATTTAAAGGAGTATTTATGTTTTACGACTATGTTGCAATGCTATTTTGTTGATTATGTATATTTATTAAGTAAAAAATAAAATAAAAGTAACATACATATTATATATATATTATCTTTTTATACACATTTTTTATATAGGAGATATTTCATAGTCCTTTTTATAAATTTAAAAATGCTTAAATATTGGATATAATAAATGAATTTTAGAGGTTTTTCTGTTATTGCAATTTTCTTTTTGGGAATTATAAAGTAATAAAGTAAATATAAAGTAAAAAAAAATAAGAAATATATATTTGTAACATAAAATAAATAATTCAATAAAAAAATAAGTTGGTAATTAATCACTTTTAATTAGAATGAGAATTCACTTTAAATCATTTTATAATTTCATGCAGAATATTTTTTAAATTATTTAGCAATATTAATTCCGAATAATTGTTGCAATAATAATTTTTCAATCTTAAAATAAATAGTAATATTAATTTATTTTTCGTTTCTGAGATAATATTTAGAAGAAAAAAAAGTCTATTTTTTATCTTAAAAAAATGGGTAGATTTCTTTTATATGTTTTACCTTGTAAAATAATTTCAAGTACTTTTTGGTAATTAATATTAAAATAAAGTAAGAAACTGAGTTATTCCTTTTAAAATAAATAGAAAAATAGAAAATAAATTCAGTTATCTTACTAAGTACTTTTCTGTTTTTCTGTGATTAAATTCCTAGTGAATAACAATTTAAAGGAGAAATTTAAAAATTCTTTTGAAATATTTTTTTAAAACTAATTATAAGTTATTTTAAAAATTAATTCAAAAACAATATTTTTAAATAAATAAATAAAGGTTTTTTTTTTGACATATTTTCTGTTTATGACTTTTAGAATTTTTAATGAAATACATGAAATATACATTTCTTATTAAAATTCAAACTCGAATAAAATTGAGAAAGTGAAAAAAAAATCGGTTAAGACTAATTATTCTGATTTCGGACCGATATTGGCACATATGATCGGTCCACTATCAGAACTCAGATATCGGTCCTGCGTCATTTGCCGGTATAAGTCGCTTGCCGATATATAACCAAATATGGACCTATTACCGAACCGGCTGTCAGAATAGCAGATTCTTAAGTTTCAGTTGCCAACCTGCTACCAACACTTAACCGACATTGACGGCTCCGGTCCGATCGTATGCCGAAAGTTATGTACTTGTTGGAATGTAATGACACACGATAAATAAGATGCATTAAAATAAAACAAAATTATTGTAACATTAATTCAAAGGCTGACAATTTATGATTTTTAATAAAACCATGAACAGAATTGAAAATATGAATAAATACCCTTTGCACTAGTACCAATGTAAAAAATAATTTCACTGAATTAGGTTCTTATCACAAAACACATTTATTATTTAGATGAAAAATAACAGAGTATAGAATGTGATAATTTTCAGTTTATAATTTTGCCGCGACCACACTTAGTGTTATTTTAGGAAAAAATTAAAACATGTACTGATGTATTGAAATGTATTGATCCATAATGACTCCATCTCATTGTTTTTTATAGGAAAAGGCATTTATTTATGTCAAATGTGCCAGAACATAGAAATTCATAACTTTGAGTTTATTATTCCCAGGTCTCACACACTGGTTTTTTTCCCTTTGAGTTACGCATTTTCTTATTTTAATTACTTACTCCATTTTATTTATGAGTTATATTAAATTTAGATGTCATATTATAAATGTTCATCATTATTTTATTAATGTAAAGCTAAGATTATTTGTATTATGATATAAACAAATTAATACTTTCAAAGTTTATAATTTTGACCAGGAATGTATTTCATTCGATTTTATCTGTAGCATCTTCCCTTCAATATAAACTGAAACTAGCCATTGGGGGGGGGGGGGGCACCATCTTATTTGCTAATCTTGTATATGAGTACTTTAAAATATGAAAATAAAACGTGAACAATTTGTAAAAAGCATTGCAATTCCAAATGAAAATTTAAATGCATATTTAAATATTTTAATACAAGCCCTATCAGAGAAATGTGGATATTTCTTGATTATTCCTTCGTACCATTTCGACAAATCATAAAAATGGCCAAACTATTCGTAAATAATATATATTGGCATAACTTTTATTTTAAATAACGAAAGAACAAATAAATTAAAAGAAGATGTAAAAAAAAAATTAAATGCCAAATTAAAAATCAATTATGATATAAAAATATATGTATACGTTTAATGTCAAGTGCAAGTGACATTTACGATAAGTCATTTTTGGCTTTCGGTGATAGTTCTTTTTGGTCGACGTACTAATCAAGTAGTAAAAGAAACATCTTTATAGCTCTAAAAATGATAAATCTATTAACAACAGTTTTTTCGAACGAAGCGTCTCATTTCTAATTAAAATATATATCTGAACTGAAATTTCAATGAAATACAGGCTTATGAAAAATCGAACATTTAGGAAAATAAGATTATGAATATCTCGATAATTCATTATTCGATCAATTTCATTTTTTATGCAAATTTTATATTATTATTTTTTTTACTGTGACTACATAAAATAACACAAAAATTGGAATTTTTATATAATTTTCATCAGAAAGACTATTTTGAGAGTTCGAAAAAAAGTTCTGGAAAATCGAGGTTACTGATATTCAATAGGCTTCTTCCAATTCTTACATACTAAGAGCACACCAATTTTCAATTTTCTGTCTCAGTTTGTTCGGGACAAGAGCGTTTACAAACTGAAGGACGGCAGTATTTTTTTTTTTTTCAAAAAATATGTTTTTCGGAATCTCCAGTGTCAGAAACTCGTAAATCCTTCATTTTTTTCGATTTTTAGAACTATTGCAAGATTTACCCTATGTAATAAAATAAAATAATCCTAAACTGTTCACAAACACATCATTTGTTTGTCTCTAAAAATATATTTAAAAAAAATGGAGTTAAAATAATAAAACCCAACACGGGTGAGTTGCAGAGTCGGTACCCGGCCACAACCTACTAGAACCTTGATCATACTAGTAAATTGATACATATATTAAAGCATAGCACGGCAGTGCTATGCTTTACATCCATGCCAATCACATGCATAATTTTACATTATTTTGTATTATTAAAATAAATAGTTATAAATAAAAAAAAGCTGATTAATAACTATAGAACAAAACAATTTATATCATTAAAAAAGGAAAGTAAAATAAAATAAACAATTTATCACCAATATACAATGATAGCCGAGTTAGCATGTGAGACACATAATCGCCATTTTGTTCCAATCGTACCAACGTGCTGCATATATGATATCTGTCCCCAACTTTTCTACGTTGAACCCTACCCAGGAATGTTGTGGCTGCATAGGGGAGCGTTTGAATTCTACTACAGAGAAGATTAAGATCTCCACCGTTACCAGATTGCAACAATCCCATTTATTCGCATCCATTTTTAAGTTATTGTGCATATTTTTTATAGTACATATTGCTAAAAATTTCATCAAAGAAACTATTAAAGATTAGCATTGTTCATTATCATGTTTGATTTGTTGCCAAGATTTTTATTGCCAATATACGTATCTACATTTTTTTAGAAATAAATATTTGATATATTTACTGACAGTTATTTGTAATAAAATAAGGTCAAAATCACTTATTTATATTTATGGAAAATATAAATTGTAAAAACATTATTATCCTGCTTTTTTATTACTTAATGAGTTACGAGAAGTGTATTTAAGAAAGTGCCGTTTAATCACTAGGTTCATTCAAGAAAATGACAGACATATATATTTTGAATATAAGGAAGGGCATTATTAAATAAAATGCTTCCAATCTTTGAAATCCAATCTTGTTTAAAAAAACTTTAGTTGGAAACATTTCTGAATTTATTCTTGTAAATTAGAATATATATATAGGTTATAAATTGTTTGATTGCACTATTTACTGCAAGCGTTGGACAAAAATTGAGTGTATTTTACAAGTGCTCTCATACATAGAATAGCACATATGCTAAAAAATTGCATAAGATGATATAAAATAATTTGAATATCCAAGATTTTTTTATAATACTTGGATTTTAAATGGAGTAGTATATCTATGGATATATACACGAATTTTATGCATTTATATGTATTTGAAAAGATTATTGATTAATAGTGGTATTTATGGACAATATAAAGTTTGAAAAGACTTTACATTTAAACCACGATTTAATACGAAACGTACTTCACTTTTATTAAAGACTAAATATATCAAGCCATTTACGTATTTTTTGTTGAATAAGAAATATATATGACCATTTATTTATTTGGCTTTGAAGAAAAAATAAATTACTTTATTTTCATGCACATTGTATTATAAATTCTTGTAAAATATATATAGAAAGAACAATATATTGAACTATTTTTATATCATAAACATGTTTAATATCAGAAAACTTTCTATGCGATGACATTTCTATGACAAACGCGAACACGAAAGAAGAATTAGTAATATTGTATAAAACTTGTGACATGTGTTGATGACTAATAAAATTTTCTTTTCGTGAGATCGCATATTTGTTTCTTTGAGTCTATATTAAATGAAGAAAGTGCTAGTACTGGCAAAAAAGTTAAGAAATAAAGCAAAATGTATGTAGATTAATTTTTATTTGTGCAGTTACACATTGTTTAATTCTCTGAAAAATATAACTGTTATTCCTATACAATCTAGTATTTTATAAATTTTTCATGTTGCATTTCTGTTAAATGGCGATACATAGAGAGAGTACCACACACAAAAAAGAGTACTACTCTGTTAACCCATCGACCAAAGTACTATCGCCAAGATTAAATGCCAATTATGGATGATCGTGAATGTAAATTCAATGACATTAAATACGATTCACGTGTTTAAAAAGTCATTAAGTGATTTTTATTTCGACTTTTTAATAATATTTTTATTAATATTCTACTAATTATTTTTTTTCCTTATTTAAAATAAAAACTACGTCAATATGTATAATTTGGCTATTAGTTTGGCAATTTGTAAAATTTGGCGAAATAGGTCGACGGGATAACAGAGTAGTACCAAAAGGTTGTTTCTGTGTGTGATGTGAAATACATTCTGAGGTACGCTGAATCTAGATTAGAATTTCTGGGGATGTCCTAGTTACTAACATGTCATCTTTCCATAGCATACAAGATATTTGACTAACATTTTGGTCTCTAATTTCTTTTATTTAAATGGCATATATATATATATATATATATATATATATATATATATATATATATATATACATACATATTTTATGAAAGAAAGTGAATCTGCTGAAAAAAGGCTTCTAATTTTGAAAGTCTTGTTAAAAAAAAAATTAACATAAATCGACTATGATTTTATTCCTCTAGATAAAAAAAAAAAATCTAGGTTACAAATGATTTTATTGCACAACGTACTATGGCGTATGCAAATGTTATTGAAAAAATAATTATATGTTAAAAGTGATCTAATACGTAAAATAGGAACTATCCTAAAGTACTGTAGAAAATAATACACTAATAACAGTTTAGTATATTGCATGGACGCTAGATGGCAGCAGTAAACATTTGATACTACGCACAAGTGAATTTATTGAATTTTAATTAATTACTATTTCTTATTATTTTCTGACTCATTTGTATTTTTAAATTCCTATTATGTTTTTTTTTCTATATATTTTTCATATTAATTATCTTGTATTATTTCATTTAGATATTGTATCCTTTTTTGGAGTGATTGTTATAAAGCAGACCTGTTATGGAACGAATATTTTGAATCGAACAGGTGCTAAAATCTCGATTCTAAGATATATTTGCATTAAAACCTCAAATCGACAAATTCTATCATCTTTATTTTGAGTAATTAATATTATTTAAATTGTATACAACAAGTAAACAAAAAATTCTACAATAGTTATAGAAAACAAATCCTCATTTAACAAAATAAAAAATTGACACTAAAAATAAGCTAATTGCGAACGTCGTCAAAATATGCAAGAAATGTATTCCACAGGTAAAAACTTCATTCATTCTCATTAAAGTAAGATAAATTCTCGAAGGTAAAACGTTTTAAATCTCTAAATAGTAAATTGCATTGGTCCGTCGTATGCCGTAGCGTCTAGTGTAATAAAGATTGAATATAAATCTTATTTATACTCAATTTGATTAAAACAAAAGCAGAAATAGCCAGTGCATACTTGCCAACTTTCCCTTTTTTTAAAAAGATAAAACATACTTTCCACCAGAAAATTTATTAAATTAAATGTTTATTATTACTATTATTATTAATTTTATTTGAGATTTGTTATCCGTAGTGGCTACCATTTTCGATTATCTGGTTATCCTAGCTCCTACAACAATAAAATTAAAAATTATGCTACAAGATCTTTAGAGCGACAAGATTTCCTGTAATGAAGAAATCCCAGATTCCATAGAACAGGTTTGGAATAAATTTTCATCTGAAATGCATTTACTAAAGTCCATTGAAATTCCCAGATATATGAATTTACGTATATAATCAAGCTGATGTTCAAATTCAGTTACATGGATTCTGTGATAGCTGAAATAAAGCTTATCCTGCTATGACCCATTTACGTGTTGTTACTCCGGAAAAAATAATCGTCAACTTGACTGCAGCATAAACTAAACACTATAAAATCACAAACATTGTTAATCGAGTATGTAAAATTAACCATTAATGCCTACCCATGAGTGGAATCATATTATAGGTATTTTAAATCTAGCAGATGTAGATACTAGGAGGATTCCACCATAACAGCTTTTTAATCATTCTCTTGCATGGGCCTCCAAGGGAGCTGACAAATAAACACATCCTAATACGAATGTTCAATGTTTCAATATCTGAGTTAAATAAAATAACTGACTCGGTCAGTAATGTTACTCAAGTAAATGCACCTCCAGATTTCATTCTGAAGTTTTCTAAATTCTGTAAGCTGTCAAGAACCAAAGCCTATTGCTTTAGATTCACCTATAATGCTAAGCAAATTACTTTCGAGACAATTCGGAAATCTTAATTCAGAAGAAATCTGTAATTTAATTGAATGTATCATAAAATGTAATTTAATTGAATGTATCATAAAATAGGTGCAAAGTTCTGAATTCAACACTGCTATTAAAATGTTATAAGATAGAAAGCCCTTGCTCAGCAATAGTAAATTATTATCTCTAAATGTATTTTTAAATTCGAGTGATATAATTCAAGTAAGTGGTCACTTGTCGCAACATCTATCACTACACTGTAAAAAATTTTCAGAAACATTTCTGAAAATAACGAAGACCTGTGCTGCACGATACTAACGGAAAGGTTTCTGATTCGAACAGGAAAGTGTTTCGGTTAAAACACGGAACCTTTCTGATCCGTAATGAAAAGTTTCTGAATGTATCCGAAACCTTCCTGAATATATCTGAAAGCTTTTTGTATACATCCGAAACCATTCTGAATAATCTTAAACCTTTCATTATGGATCGGAAAAGTTTCTGAATATATCGGAAATATTTCATTATAGGTCGGAAAAGTTTCTGAATATATCGAAAATACTTCATTACTGATCGGAAAAGTTTCTGAATATATCAGAAGCCTTTCTGAATATATCTGAAAACATAGTAAAGCTTCCATTAAGGATAGGAAAGTTTTCAGATTGTGTAGCCAATCTTTCATTGCGGAACGGAAAGGTTTCGGAATATATATGGAACATTTCATTTGGGATCGAGAATGTTCCTGAATATGTATAAAAGTTTTTATTATATATCAAAAAGGTTTCCTGTTTTAGCTAAATGTTTTTCGGTTGAAATCGACTGTCACTGTAGTGCAGATGTGCTCAAATATTTTTCGGCGATGTTTCCGTATACATTCGAAAACATCGCGGAAAAATATTTATACGCATTTTTTAATATTCTGTTTTGCTTTGATAGTGGCACAACTGAAAATTTCACGTTCATCCTTAATTTGAAGTCAGCAATAAAAATATGCATTATTGGACTTATGAAAGACTGAAACAATTGAAAATAGCATACTAACTTTATAATAAAAAATACTGTAACTGCACTGTTAACATCAGATTTAGGGAATCAGAAGAAAAAGAAATTTATATCTGAAAGAAATTTAGCTGTGGCCTGTATTTTCAAAAAGAAAAAAGGTAGTAATATTATTAATAAAAAAAATAACTTCGAGAATTGACCCCCCCCCTTTTTTCGCAAAAACACACATGAACATTATTTTTTAGAGGTTTTTCTTTATATTTTTGTGTGTGCAACATGAATGTATTTTATTACCGACATTGCTGCTAAGTCTTATGCACTGGAGGAAACAAACTACCCCCCAAAAATTCCTCTAGCAAAACTTTAAGAAATTCTTATAATTAGGATTTTTTTTTTACAACTTAAACTTACAACTTTTTATTACTTTTTTTACAACTTAAGCATGAGATACACATGATAAATCTAAACGGCATCTGTAACTTCTTCCCACAAACACTGTCTTCTGGGTTTGCAATGCAAATTCATTATTTAGAAAATTCCATTCAGCAAAGCTTAAAAGTAGAAGTAGATAGTGTAAAAAATCATAAGCTAACTGTACATAAAAATTAAATGAACGCAGAATCATAATCCAGTTAATTTCAATCCAATTTTTCAGGTGAGATAACACAAATTATGAGTCATTTAAATAACTTTTTCGTGTGTGTGTGGGGGGGGGTGTCAGATTGAAAAATGATAAATGTAAATATTAAAAACATTCAGAAAAAATCTACTAGGTTATGATATCTGTAATGATTGGAGATCTTTTTTCACTGCAAATTATTAGCAATATGAAATGCTTTTCAAACGCATGTTGTTAGCCACCAATCTTTGATGCGTTAATAGTACAATATGGAACTCACAATTTTTCATAGTAATGAAATGCTGATGATTTTTCTGTTTCTCAAAAAATGTCCCTTAGCCCTAACTTTTACCTTCATGGTTTGATCAAGTCCATTAACGAATTTAAGGCTCTTTTTCCAGCAAACCAAGACACTTGCGAGCTAGTGTTTTCTCTATGAGGTTATTTCTTAATAACTCGTTTCTATTTTTCTTTCTTTTTCTGTATTGGATAGCTGAGGTTCTTTACATTGGTGCTTTTTTTTTGGTTGCAGATATCTTTTAGAATGACACTTTTATTTTCAGAACCGGTTTTGAAAGCAAAAGCAACTTTGAGGGACCTCAGCTATCCAATGCCAAAATAATAATAAATAAATAAAATACTTAAAAATCTCTAAATGCAAAACTGTTATTAGAAAATAATCTCTTTCTAAGAGGAGCATTAGTTGAGAGCGTCTCTGCTTGCAGGAACAGAAACCTTAAGGCTTCTTAATTTTTTGTGTTAATTTCAAAATGATCCATACAAAATTATCGCAGTTATCGTGCGGACAAGAAAATGAAGTATATATATTTATATAAACGAAAGCATTGCAATATACAGGATTTCTTACATAACTCACCTAAAAACCGTTCCTTCAAAAGCTTGTCAGATTACATAACTCTGTAATACACTTCTTTATGAATATTATGACATACATTTTTGTTATGAATGCATAATAAATATTTTTGTTCTTTAGTATATATTGAAAAAAAGGAACATTTTATTACTATTGTTCTATTTGTGCATTATCTATGCAAATATTGAAATTTAATAAACATATATGCTTACTTTCAATTTTTCTTTGAGTTGCATGCATCATTTCTTTTCTTTTTCCCTTTTAAGATTTTAAACATTAAAAAAATTGTACAATAGGTTTTGAATCAACATTGTTACCTAACCTAGATGACTACATATTGTCTTTTATGACCAGAGTTTCCACTTCAAGTCTCCCCAAAATATTCAGGACCATTTTGCTGTATTTAGTCACTATTTTACATCATAGATTCCCCCCCCTCCCAATATTTTGATTCAATTTCTTTCTTGAACAAAATGATGGAAAAAATACAGTACTGGAAAATAAAAACAAAAATCCAGGGCTTATCAAGATATTCCAGAATCCTTGCAAACCCTATTTAGTCTTTCCTTATTTGTGTTTGGTATATGTATTGCATGTCAATTCAGACATGTATAAAATTGATGTCCTTCATAAGATGGCTCCTTGATTACTTTTTGATTTTGGTCACAATTATTTTTTATAAAGTTATTTTCACTTTCAGAACCCATCAGAAACTGAAAGTAACTTTATAAAAAAATACTTGAGACCAAAAATTGTAAAAGTAAGCAAGGAGTGTTCTTGTGAAGGACATCAACTATACAATGCAAAGAAAATTATTTAAAAATGTCAAAATGAGAAAGATTTATTAGAAAAATGCCACCCTACAGGAATAGCATTAGCTCACAAGTGTCTATGCAGGCAGGGACAGGACCCTTAAGACTGATTATTTTAGATTATTTTGCATATCAGTGCATGAAGACTTTCACAAAATATAGCTAATGGGATTCAGAGGTCATATAAAACATTAATATATTTAACTATTTTAGAAAGGCATTTTTTTATATAAACACTACCTAAAATAATTATTTTACTTATTTTATTTATTTATTTTAACAAGGTATTTATGACAAATTGTTAAGAATTATACTTATTGAACATTGAATAAAAAATAATTTTTTAACTCAATAATTTGTCCAATTTTGAACTCAGTTATCCCATTATGATGTTTATGAATATAAATTATAAAAGTGATAACACTAAACATATTTAACACTCTACTTCTCTTATTGAAATAACTATTGTCAACATTACCGATATAATTTTTAACAGCAAAAATACTTTGACACACTAAGCAAATATTTCAAAATATACACATAATTTTTTTAATTAAAATACTTATTATATTAATAAAAATATGATATCTTATATAACCAGCACATAAAAAACGCAAATTTGTAGAGAAGTGCAGATAATGAAACGACCATGCTGTATTATGTCAGTAATTGTTCTTAGTAAAATATGTAATTAAAAATGCTTTAGTTTTCATGGTTTAAATGGCAATATTTGTAACATCAGTAATTCATGTAAGTTTATGCATATGACTAAGTATTAATGTTAATATTATTAAATACATACCAGTTTTATGCATGTAAAAAACGTCTGCTTTCTTTTAAATAGACGGTACACAAAGAAACACATTGTTTCTAGCTCAAAGATAACATATTATTAAAAAAAACAGCTATGAGCTATTGATCTCAAATTAGACTCAAATTTAAAAGTATATAAAAGCTAGATACTTATGAATCATCAACAAAAACAAAAAAAATTATTCAAAATGATTTATTGAACTTATATTTTATTCAAAAATTAAAAATATCAGTCAGAAAGATTTTAATAAGACTTAAAACTTCGACAAAATATTACAAAAAGTAATTAATTTAGTTGGAAATGTTTCGGGGATTAATTTCAGAATGCAACTTTCATAAAACAAATATGTGGTTGTTGCTCGTTTAGGGTATTCAATATTACACACAAAATACATTCCTACTGCTACAGATACTGCCTCCAAAATTCCATTACATTCGATAATAATACTTTTTTCTGAAACCATATTTACTCCAATATAGTTAAAAATGTTCCCGATAACAAGAAAAGACTGAAATGTTTCACTGTTGATGTTGACTTGTGATGGAATGCACTCCAAAGACAAATTTCTTTGCCTCTTTGGTGCCAGCAATAACTTGTCGGTGTAAACCTTTCTTCTTGGAGTAGGCACTAAATCTTTATTTTTCCTGACATTTTCTCTCACTATATCATATACCTTGATGTTCCAACTTTCATGACCTTTCCCAATGTAAGATTTTAGGGAAGGATATTCATATATTAGTAAACGAACTATGATGTCCGGCTGTTTCATATTGGGGAATAATGTATATTCCTTAATTTCGTTTGAAAGATGTCTGAACAATTGACTTTTTGTCAACCACAGCAACTCATCAATCATTGTGATCAATCTGTTGAAAAATTCTCTTTTGGAATTAGAAATGTGGCAGGCCAAGGAAGTAGTTTTATGCCTGGAAAGAAAATGTATTTAGTATAATCATTTCTGAAACAGAGATACATTTTATTTTCTGCTGAGACTGATAAACTAAATTATTAAAATAAATGTACATGTATCAATATAAAAATAAAAACCCTAAATGAGTTAAAAGTGGGATACAGCCAGGGTTGGAAAAAAACCAAAAAACCGGTTTTTTTTTGGTTTAAACCAGGTTTTTTTAAGAACATCCTTTTTTAGTACATATACATGCATATTTATTAATAAAAATAGACATTGTTGGATTATATGTAGTATAAATTCATTTTAAAATAATTTAAATTAAATAATTAGAGTGAATTATGTAGAAAATTGAAAAAAAAATCATATTTTAATTTAAACAGTTTAGTAAACAATCTTATGTCCAAACAATAAACTACTCTACACAGTGAAAGTTTGAAAAACTTTATAAACAACCTTTTGATTACTTATAATAAACATCTGATGTAGTTTGATGAATGTAAATATTATTTTCCATAATAGAAAAAAAAGAGATACTTCTTGGGGGTTTTGTTTTTTGAGAGACAATTTGAAATCAACCTTTATAGTCATTAGATTTAGCAGATAACAACAGGGTTGTTATGATTTTGCCCAGCCCAAAAAACCCAGGTGGGTTTTTTGTGAAAAAACCCAGGTGGGTTTTTTGTGAAAAAACCCAGGAAAAAACCCGAGTGGGTTTTTTTCAAAATTTCAACTTTAAATTACATATATAATGTATTTATATTACATATATAATATATTGTAATATATTTCTTAATATCAGTACACCACTCAAAGTTTATAACCATCACCCCCCACCCCAAAGAAATGAAATGTCCTATTTATACCATCACAATTTTTAAAAGAAATAATTGTTAGTTAATCTCTGTAGCACGTGTAAGTAACAAACAAATTTTTTCCCATTAAAAAAAATACTTTGATGTGTAATCCGTTCTATGTCATACAATAGAAACTCATAACAAAATACCATATATGCTTAGAATCCTAATTTAATTATGTAGACATGTAGAATTACTTGGCTTATTCTATTATTTAGTAATAATAAAAAATACTTTATAAATTATTACTAATAATCAATTTATCACAATTTTGATTACTGTCATTGATATATGTCATATAATTGTAATAATCAATTAGCTACTTTAAATTTAGTAATAAGAAATTTTTTTTTCAAGCATTCTCAACCACCTCCAATAAACCCCCAAAACCTGAAAACCCCCGAAAAACCCTGATAAAACCCCAAAAACCCTGATAAAACCCCTGAAAAAACACAGTGGATGGGTTTTTTCCTGAAAAAACACAGGTATTTAACAACCCTGGATAACAAAGGGGGAAAAATTAGTTTGTTATTGTTAAAATACTATAACTAGCACCCAATTTTTGAATACTCTCTTATACAACTTCATATTTTGATTTTTAAAGATTATCTCCCCAAGAAAAAAAAAATTATTTTATAATTTTATCAAAATGTTAAAGATCATCAAGTTTTGTAGCTCCATATTCAAAAGCTTGTGCATGTTATGATAGATTGCTTTAAATAATCTGTATTTTTTTAATGAAAATATTTCATACTACATATTGAATATTTTTAATCTATTTTATCTTTGATCAATTCACATGTTCTAAGATTTTTCTTTACAGCAATGGAATATGTTCACCAATGCATAGTGATTTTCATCCTATACATGAAAAAAAACCTAGGCCCACTATATCTAATACTTATTGCTGAAAAAAAGTGTTAAAAGAGAAAATATTTATATCCAATAATTTGTAAGTCTTAAATTATAAAGAAAAATGAGAAAATATCATTAGATTTTTTTCGAAAAAAACCAATTGGTTTAAACCATGCCAACCCTGGATACAGCATTACCTTATGGGAGCTTTAAGATATTACATTTAGGTTTTAAATTGTTAAATATATCAAATTCTGTGTGATACTCTGCTATTAATATAAATGAAAAAGAAATTTCATATTCTATTTGCATAATTATATAAACAGTACAAACATTATTTTGGATGTAAAAAGAGATAAAATTTACCCACTGGTGTTTTTTATTAACTTCTTTCATAAATTCAAAAGATGGATTTTTTTTATATTAAAATTTAAGTGATCCTGTGGTGGGACTTTAAAAAGGATTTGCTTTAAAATTACATTACAACTTTTTTCTTTTGTCTTCTGAAAAATATTTAAACATTCAAAAAATTTTTTTTTTACTTTCCATGTACACATTCAAATATATCACACTTTCACTGAGCTTATAGCGTGTATTAAATGCATTTATTTTATTAAACTAATTTTATTTTAATAAATATCTTTTGCTTCATTCTATCCAAAAACACAAGCAATTTTTGCATAAATATTTTTTTTCTTTTGTACTACTTGATTATTTTTTCAACCAAAATCTATCGCCTATGATAAAATACCAAAAATGGATAATTGTAAATGTCACTTGACACTTAACAAGAACGTTACATCATCAGTGATTTTTAATTTATACTTTTATCAATATTATACTAATTTACTCGCTTTTTCATTATTAAAAATACAAATTATGCCAATTTGTATAATTTAGTGATTAGTTTGGATATTTGCATAATTTGGTGAAATTAGTCAATGGCATAATCAAGTAGTATTTTTTTTTTTTTTTTTTTTTTGCATTACATTTCACATAATTTGGATACAATGAAGCAAAGTAGCCTTTTAAAAATTTTAATGGATTAATTTATAAACTAAGTTATATAAAATACAAGTTTTCCTGAAAAAAAAACTATATTCAATAGAAGAAAATAAATACCAGAAGACGGCGCATAAAATTAAGACTAACTTAGAAACATATTAGGGCATTCCATGGAAAAAGGACAAAATGTCCTGCATGCGAAAACTTAACTTAAAAACCTTTATCTATTGACTTATAAGTTGTTAAAACATAAACTATACCTCAAAGTAAAATATTTTGCAACAAACCTTCAGCTGATAAAAAATGTTTTGTGGGAATTAAAAAAAAAATTTTTTTTTGTATGTGTAGGAGTGCAATTTCATCTTTTATAAAAATTTACGATATTTTTCCTGTACTGATAGGTAAATTTTGAGACCTTTCTTGAGACTGGTTGGAGAAAATCATGGGTAAACTTAAATCTTCTACAATAATTTTAATCCTCAACCGTTTGGTGGATTTTGCAGCTTTTCTGCAAGCAACTGCCAAAAGAGCAGAGCTTTTTCTGCGATTGACCAACTACCCATTGATAAATCCCCCCCCCCCCCCCAAGGACCAGTTGACAAAACCTTAGTAGTGAGACAAACTTTGTGGCTTTTTCCTGCGACTGGCAAAATTTATTGATATTTTTTCCGCTTTTGAGCAATGAATTTCACAGTTTTTATAGTCAATCCAATGGCAAATTTGGCTATATTTACCTGCAGCTGATTGCAAATTGTGATATTTTCTTTCTATGTATCAACTATCAAAAACTGCGCAGCATTTTTTGCCTTCGATCAACCAATATATTATTTCATGGAGTTTTATTTACTTTTTTTTAGTTTTTCTTTGACATAGCAAAAATTTTGATAACTTGGTTAAATAGAATTTGAATTATAAGGACTGTCGGCCATTAAATGGACCGAGCAGAGTGATGCAGCATATTTGTGGAAGACTTAAAATATTACAACAGTTCTCATAACAAATACTTTTATTAATGACTAGGATGATGACCAGCATTGCCATGGGGGCCCAGCCTGAAAAAACCCGCCCGGGCCCACTTGAAAAAACCCATTATGGGTTTTTCAAAAATTTTCATGATTTTACAATTGTATCAATATTTAATCTAAGTTATCAATGCAAAAATAAATGCGAATTTAAATATATTTCAAAAGAACCAGATTTAAAAGGAATTTCTAAGCATTAATAAAATGCCCCTCCCCCCCCTCAAAAAAAAAATTAGCTGTAAAGAAAGGAAAGAAAAAGTTTTTAATTGATCTCTTATTTGCAATTAATGAAAGAAACTATATAAATTTAGCATATTTAACTTAAAGCAGGGTTGTTATGATTTTGCCCAACTAAAAAATTCAACTGTTTTTTTTCAAAATTTCAACTTTAAATTATGTAAGGTTTAGGTTAATTTTTTAAATATCGTTATTAATATTTTAATATTGATATGAGGATATATTTCTTAATAACAATACACCACTCATATAGTTTCTTTCTTCATCACAAGGGGGGGGGGGATGCTTAATTCTCCCACTGATTAAAAAGAAATATGTCACTCTTACTTAAATAAGGAAAATATGTATTCCTTGCAAGTATAATGCGTTTAAACATATTGTTCACTCGCAAGAATAGTGACACATCTCAACAAAAGTAAATTTTAAATGAGAGGCAAAAGACAATTTGCATAATTATACTGTATAGCAATTAGTTCTGCATGCAGAAATGGAAACATGCATAAAAACACAAAATCTTCAAGAATGAGGATGCAGAATGAGGTATCGAGAGTTGAATACCTCCTTACACAATCCACCTCACTTCTGTGGTCAGAAGTCACAAATGGATATATCATTAAAAAAGTAAATTTCCATATAACTTCACTTATGAAACTGTTTGTGTAGCAAGACACACATATGATGGAATAAAATGATTAGCGGAATAAAACACAGCATGAACTTTTGCGAGATTTATCACTTTTCTTGTAGTTGATCGATATGATGTTTTAACATATTTTAAATTGACTACATATTACAGGGAAGGTGGCAGTTTGTTAACATGTATCAAACTATAGTAAAAATCGTAAATAAGCTTTAAATGAATTATTATTAAATGGATTATTATTAATAATCCAAAACATGCAAAAACAGTAAATCTTAAAAATCCATCATAGTTTTTTAAGAATCTGATTGTAGTTTATCTCGTAAAATACTACAGTACACTCCCTCTAATCCGCACAGGTTGGGACCAAGGGTTTTGCGGATTATAGAATTTCGCAGATTATAGGTCATTTCTTTGTTTACATTCTAATATTTGGAATTTATCAACAAATGTTAAATATGCAGCAAATAAATAACACAGAAATGAAAGAAAATACTTTTTCATGCATAAAAAGCTACAGTCAACAGGAACACATTTAAATGATATAATAATAGAAAATTAATTGAAAACATTTTTTTTATTTTTAAATCTATCAAACATCACAGTGATGGTTGTTTGCTTTATCATTTTTTATTTATGCTATGCAGTTTAATCTTGATGCCCTTAAGAGTCAGAATTTCTTGATTAGTAACATAAGTTTGTTTATTCTAAAAAAATAAGATATTTATCCTCAAGAGCTATCTATCTTTTACATAGTCAGCAAATGTGCTCAGAAGATAGCAGTCTTAATAGTTATTTATAAGATACATAAAACATTTTCTTTTAATAAATGCAGAAATGCATTAAAAATTTCTAAATTCATCAGTACAGTCAAACCTTTATTATAGTCAAAGTGTGCATCTTGGTTAAAAAAAAAGGAGAATTTAACTGTTTGTTTACATCTGAAATATAGAGCGGATTATAGGGTTGCAGATTAGAGGGAGTGGACTGTATTATGATCAATCACAGTAAAGAATTACACCTATAGTAGTACTGGAATTTTGCATTTCTGAATCACAATACAATTGATTGTAAAATACAGTAGACTCCGTCAAAGCCACACAGCTTGGGACAGGCAGTCTACTGTAATAGAATATTTAAAAATATGCATAAAATCAGGAGAAATATGTCGAAAATCAGGAGTATAGAAAAACATGTGAAAATTAAGAGTTTTCTGTTGAAATCTGGAGACTTGACTCGTCTGAAATATTTATTTTAATTAAAATATAACAAAAATAAAGCTTTAAGGATTACCTTTTTTAAATGCTCAGGTACTTCATGCCTCATTTTATGGACAAAAAAACTGGGACTTCAATTTTATTTTCTGCTACATTCAACCATGATTTCTAGAAAAAAAAAATATTTTTTTTATTTATTTATTGTAAGCATGATTTGGCCTTCTTTAACATGGTGTGCCAAGTGCATGAACTGAATGTGAAAATGGCGATTTTCTGATAGGACAGAAACATTTTATGTTCTGGCAGCCTTTGAAAATGAAAAATCATTGCACACACACTTAAAATTAATCTGGAGGACTTTTTTTTGCATATGTGTGTGTGAATGTTTGTTTCGCGACTATTTTTGACATTTGTAAAAGGGAAAGGTTTCAGTCTTTCAATTCAATAAATTTTTTCCTCTGAAAATAATTATACAACTTAAGAGATTGTTCTAGTTTTGTAGCATTTTCTATCTGATTTTTCCTTGAAATTTGCATTTTATTTTTGTGATCTTCTGGCGAAATTCACATAATCTTTTCGCTATACTCTGATAAAATTCACATATTCTTTCTGAGATATTTTAAATAAATTCACAATCAAGACTTGAATTTCAGGGCGGGATGGCGGGATTCGAGCCTGAAATTTTGAAATCCCACCCAAAAGAATATCGTATGCGGGAGGCTCCCGCTACAAAAAAATCACAAATTTTCTGATATTTTCGTGTGAATGAATGACATATTTTGAGAGTTTTTTACAGCGACAAATTGATCGAATTCACGATATTTTTCGCAATGGATCGTCAAATTTCGCATTTTTTTCTGCAATCGATTGACAAGTTTCGTGCAATTTTCTGTCGCGAGAACGGAGTAATTCCGTTTCAAATTTTCCAAAAAGTTAACACATTCGATTTCAAAAGTTATGAATAATCATTTATCAGCTCAGAAATTCGGATAGTTATCTCCGAATTTCCATACTAATAACCGATTTTTCATAGCTTTTGAACGGAGGACTAAATGTATATTTTCACAATCAATTTCATCAATCATTTGCAGAAAATTTTGTTAGATTATCTCGATAGAAACGTCAATTTTCTCAAAGAATCGCGAAATAAAAACTCGCTTTTTCTTAAATGATCGCTATAAAACATAAATTTCTTTAAAAAATCGAGAAATAAACACTAATTTTGTGAAATGATTGCGGAATAAACGCGAATTTCGTAAAATCATTGTGGAGTAAACGCGAATTTCATAAAATGATTGCGGAATAAACACGAATTTTGTAAAATGACTGGGGAATAATTGCGAATTTCATGAAAGGATCGCCATATAAACAGCGACCTGGGAAGGGGAGGGAGAATTGCCCTGGGTGCAGAAAAGTACGGGTGCCGATTTTCTACTACCAACATCATTTTTGGCCTGTAAGAAGAAAAAGAATACTAAATTGAAATTTTGCATTGAGTACAGTTTTCTCTTTGCACGCCCCTGCATATAAACCCAAATTTATCAAAATGCCACTTAAAAAACACGAATTTTATGAAAGAATCTCGAAGTTTTCATTAAAAGATCATAAAAAAACGGCAATTTTGTTGATAATCGAGGAAAAAAATGCTAAATTTTTTAAAGGATTGCGGGAAAATGCCAAATTTGTCAACGGGATCTTCAAACTTAATTCTAAGCAAAAACTTCCTTGAAATTCGCAATAAATTTTCTGAAAAGTTACAGCAGATTGTGAGAGAAATGGAAGGGGGGGGGGAAGGGAAATTACTTTTGGTTCTGTGTTTTTTCTGCGACCTTTTGACGAAATTTGTGGATTTTTCGCGATCTTTGAACGAAATTATCGGACTTAGTTTTTTTTTATGAAATTTGCAAATTTTTCACGGTTTTTGAGGGAATTTGCGGATTTTTCACGGTTTTTTGACGAAATTTGTGGAATTTTCGTGATTCTTTGCCAAAAATTGCAGAATTTTTGAGATCGTTTGGCGAAAGTTGTGGTTTTTTTGCAGGTATTTTGATGATATTTTCGTTTCAACTGTGATCTCCATCCGAAATTTGCTTTTTTTCCCCGAATCTTTGATGAAATTTCTGTTCTTTCACTATTGTTTGACGAAATTCACATTTTTTTCACGATCTTCAGACGAAATTTGAGTTTTTTCACGATTATCTACAGAAATTCGTGTTTTTTGCGCAAAACTCTAACAATATTTACGATTTTTCTGCGAATGATTTACGACATTGATTTTTTTGGGAGGCGATTTAACGAAATTTGCAATATGTTTTTTGTCTAAATTTCCGGATTGAGGACGATTTTTTTTTCCGGAACCGAAAACCTTTGATTTTTGAAAAATACATAGCAGAATCGCCTTTGGATCGTTTAGTTAGTATGCTAAACCCAGGGCAAACATATTTTGGTGCCCCTTCAGTAAAGCATATTTACAAATATAATTTTACTAATTTTCTAATATCTTACTTCATTTAAAATTAATAATAATAAAATATGTAATACTGAACTATGTATTCTCTTTTGTAAAATATTGATTCATTAATCTTGTAAGTGGAATCGGAAATAATCTAAAAAGATTCCGGTTTAAAGAGGATCTTTATGCCATATCCTTAAATTCTTCTATATTTTGGCATAACCCAGACAGGACGTGTTTAACAATACCGTGTTAAACATAAACGTGAGAAATATCAAAATACAACAGGTTCACATGGTCTCCCTTCGCCTGGCGCCTAGGGCATGTGCCCCCTCTGCCCCCCCATTAGTTTTGGTCTGTTAACTTGTTATCCAACACTGGTTCAAACAGCACCCCCTCCCCCTGATTCAACAATAGCTCTAAATATATATATATTAGGGATGCACCGAATAGTGATTTTGGCCGAATACCGAATATTCGGCCAGCCAAATAGTAACTATTCGGCCGAATACCGAATATTCGGCTTTCCAAATACTTTTTATATTTCAAAGTTTAAAGGTATTAAAATGTTACTTTTTAAAACAGTTTTACATGATATTTAATAAAAGAGACTTATATTTTAATAAACGAACTTTTTATAAGAACATTCAGTATTGAAAAAAATCTGCCCTTTTTTTTAAGAAGCATAATTATGAGACTTTTTTAATTAATAAAATCATCTTAAATATCATGATTTCTTCAACGAATTAAAACAAATATTTTGAAATCAAAGAGAAATAATGAAAAAAAATAGTTGAAGAAAAACTATACAGTCTCATATTTGTTCTTTTTAAATAACTCAAGGCAGATTTTTTTCAATATGAAGTATAAATACTTTCAACTTAATTCTGAATAAAGGAATGCCTAAGACATAGTTCTTTACTTATGAATGGTGGCATTTTCCATCCTTCTCATCATATCATATTTTACAGAAATCAAAGCATGTGAGTTGAAAATATAGTTAAAGTATCTTCTTTATTGTTAATGCAACAAACGAAAACACAAGATTTCTTGAGTTAAATTTTACATATAGCAAATAAATAATGTAAAAACATTCTATTTTATTTAAATATGATTTTATTTCTAACTATTTTATATATATTTATAAATTGACAGTTAAAAGCAGAAATCGTGAAAAGTTTTTTAAAATGTGTTTTAAAAGGCTTTATTAAGCATTCGATTCGGCCAAATACTTTGATATTCGGCCAAACCGAATATTCGGCAGGCCGAATAGTTTCATGTTCGGCCAAGCCGAATATTTGGTTTAACCGAGTAGTTTGATATTCGGCCTAACCGAATATTCGGTAAAATGGCCGAATACCGAATAGATACCGAATATTCGGTACATCCCTAATACATATATATATATATGGCATTATTGATAATACTTGCTAATCTTAATTGGCAAACGGCAGAGCTCCCAGCTTTCTTGTTAAATTTTTCTTTTTGTTTTTTAATTTAAATAGATAAAAATATAAAATAAGGATCATTTATGTATTATATCATTAAAATACATACAAATGTGTATGTATTATATCATTAAAATACATACAAATGTGTATGTATTATATCATTAAAATACATACAAATGTGTATATTTACATTTATATTAAAACTGCATTATTATTATAAAGATATTTGTATCTAAATTTTGTTACGTTTAATATGAAAAGCATTTATGTCCTGTCTGCAACTCATAAACTTGAATGACTAATTCTACATTTAAAAAAACTATAAAAAAATAAAATATTGCTAATATTAATTTATATATACATTCAATTCTTATCAAAAATATTTTTTTAAATAAAATTGACATTTTCTAAAAAATATAAAAACTTTCAAAATAGAAACTGCGTACATCATGTCTGCAACGTCTATAATTTGTGATTTGTTTCGAATTTAAATTCTTTTCTCAGTAACATATAAATGTATTTTGAAGAACTTATCTTTTATAGTAACAATTCAAATTATTCATTCAGCTCAGTATCTTATAAACAAATAATTCAATGAACTTTGTAAATGTCATGTACGCAATACTGTGGAATCATCCATAAATAAACTAGAAATGTATATATTTTAATGTATTTACAAGTAAGAAATTTATCCTTTTTCTTAGTAAATGTTAAAGTATTATCATCATTTTTTTTAAAATAGGTATTACTTCTATTACCTTTCAAACTGAATTTCGTGGACATCAGTGAAATATGCAATACTAAATTAATCACCTGAATTAAACTGGTAAACAAGTTAAAAATAAATATTAATAGAATTGAATTATAACTTTAAACTCAAAAGTAAATAATAATATAACACAAACTTACTTTATTTATGTAAGTAAAATGCTTCAGAACATCGAAGTGTTGATTAGGCGGGAACATATCACTTCCGATTCTCGCGGTTGCAGAAACACTCGAATTGAGAAATAGTTGGACTGCGCATGCGTTAGCTAGGATTTCGTTCACTTCGGAAAGTAAACCGAAAATTTCCTGATTCTATCGGAAAGTGAAAACAGCTCTGACATATCAGATAATATCGGGAATGTTCCTGCTAATTTGAATAACGTTCCAAAAATTTTTTACAGTGTACGTTTTGATAAAAAATACCCTATGCTACTTCCAAAGAATCGCTTTCTTACTAACTTATTAATAAAGCATGTACATTAGAAACATATGCATGAAAGTACACAGCTTGTATTTCCTGTAATACTTCAAAAATATTGGTTTGTGAATGATCGTTCTATTGTACAACAAGAGCTCCACAGCTTAGCGCTTTGCAAACGCCTAAAAACACAAGCTAATGAACAAATGATGTTAGATCTTCCCGTTGACAGAATCACCAAAATTCGTTAATTTTCAAGCGGTTCGCTGGTCCCTGCGTAAGTAAACCAAATATGCCTAGAAGTACGATAAAAATAAAATTTTACATAGGAGTATTCGTCTTTATGTGCACTAAAGTAGTGTATCTCGAAATGATATCGGACTTGGATGTGCAAGCCTTGCAAACAGCCTTAGAACCATCTATTGCACGTAGACGCTTTCTGTCTGATATATACTCAGATAATGCCAAAAATTTCACTACTCTGTTGGCTAATCAATTGAAGCAGCTATTCCATTCTTGAGAGAAATTGAAATTCAAAATTTTCTTTCGAGCCAAAAAGTCAATTTGCATTTCATCCCTCCATATGCTCCTCGCTTTGGTAGATTAATGGTGGTAGCTGTAAAGCTAACTAAAAATCATTTGTTAAAACCATATAAATCTAATATCTTAAATTTTCAAGAGTTATCCACTTTGCTGTTTCAAATTGAAAGCTGTATATATTCAATACCTTTTACATCGATGTCATCAGATCCATCTGATCCGCGTGCATTAACTCTGGGGCATTATTTAATAGGAACACCCCTACTTGATAGTCCAGAATCTTCTAATTCATGAGCTCTATTATTAAATTCTCGTTGGCGTTTAATTGAAAAGGCTAAGAATCAATTTTGCTATAGACTGTCACGAGAATATCTTCAGCATCATCAACATCGTCCTAAATGGACTCCACTAGCTAATCTACAAGAAGTAGATATGGTGATTGGTGATAGTACATGACCGATTCCTGCCCATAAGATGGAATATGGGTTGTATTCTAAAAACTTTTCCGGGAGCGGACAATCATATTCATATCGTTTTCATAAAAAAATGCGGACGGGGAAATGGAACATCGTTTTACAAATGTGTCCCGTCTACCGCATGTAATGTTGGCCGCATTAATGTTTCATATATTGCATCGACCCTAGATTGCAGCAGTAAAGATTTCATGCTGCGAACAAGTGACTTGATTGACTTTTAATTAATTATTATTTCTTATTTTTTTAGCTGAATTGTTTTTTTAAATTTCTATTATGTTTTCCTATATATTTTTATATTAATTATCTGTTATTGTTACATTTAAATACAGCGACCATTTCCTGTAGTGGCTGTTTTACTGCGGACCTGTATTGGAACGAATGTTATGATTTCAAAAGGTGCTAAAATCTCGATTCTAAGATATATTTGTATTAAAATCTCGAATCAACAAATTTAATATTTTTTATTTTGAGTAATTAATCTTATTTAAATAGCATACAAGTAGTAAACCAATAATTCTTAAAATAGTTATAGAAATCAAATCAACTTTTAATACGATAGAAGATTGACTCCGAAATAAAAACAAGATAATTGCAAACGTCATCAAAGGATACAAGAAGTGTATTCTACATAAAATGTCTTGATCCATTCTGATTAAAGTTAGATAAATTCTCATAGGTAAATCATTTTATATTTCTACATACACAATAGTCTTGAAATACAAGATATTTGTATGTATTTTTTTAACTGAAGCGGAATAGTACATGTATGGATATATAAGCGTATTTTATGCAATTGTATGCATTTGAAACATGTATTGACTAATATTGCTAATTATGAACAGTATAATGTTTCCTAAAACTTTCTGTTTTGAAAAAACTTTTCATTTAAACCGTGCGGTAGAACGATACTTACCAGATTTTTATTCATCTAGGGGACACGTCCCCTTACGACCTATACTCATCAACTCCCATTGAGACACCAAAAATTAGAAAGACACGCTATTACTGCCGGCTTTTTAAAGATTGCTAAACACTGAACTATATTTGTTTAAGAATGGGCGATGTACCTGTAAACAATATTTTTGTTCATATCCCTTTGACTGGAAAATTTCAAGGTCGAATCAGCTGCTGTTAAGCATCTACAGGCAATTTACATGATTGATTAAACAAGATCTGTTAAATAGTAAAATGCACTGTCTTTATTTCTTTGTATTTTTTGAATGATACTTAAAAAGATCATTTCAAAATATAAAGTAATTTTCTCATCTAAATATATTTTTTAAATTTTAACTGTTTTGCAATAAACCTTGTTACAATAAAATATAAGATATTTTCTTTTTTTCCTGCTTTTAACACACATCTGACAGATGAAAATTCTTAAAAAATATTATTCAGTAAAAATTAAATTTGTTTCCTTACGTGTTCAGTAATGTGCTATTAAGGTAATGAAATTAGTAAGTTATTAAGTGATACTTTGATGTTTGATTTTATTTAATAAAAAATCAACGAAAATTACGTCACTATGACTGAATCATAATTGAATGAAATCTAAAAACAACATCCTTTTTACCGTCGCAAAAAAGTTGCATACTTTCCATATTTTTTTCAGTTTCTATTTTAAATATATTTTAATGTGCAGTTGATTATTTTAAAAATTCTGCCGCATCTAATCTCACCTTCAGCAGTTACAGTTTTGCATTAAATATTTTTTATTTAAATTTTTTTAACTATAACATTGTTTCTACTTACAGAAGCCCTCTGAGATGAACATCTAAATTTCTGTTGCAGCGGAATGAAAACAATAGAACGTAGCTTTTTCAAAGGTAAAAATGAGTTATCTTAAATTTGTCATAGCATTTTCTTTAAAAGTTTTTAAATAGTTCTTTTTAATTGTAACACTACTATGATATCTATAATGATATTTTTATATCCCATTTTTTTTCTTTAAAACAACTAAAGTGAAGAAATCTTATAAAACAAATTTAAACAATTTTTTAAATTAAAATTAAAACACAAAAATGGGACTATTTTAAAAAATAGAGAATACGGAAATGTCTACAAATAATGTGCTTTAATTAAAAAATAATAATAAATATCCAAATGGATTAAGTTGAAATTCAGGCCAAATAATAAAAAAGTGAAAAAAATGATATAAAATAACAAAATTGCAATTTAACAAATTATGACTATTTTGAAAATAATATTTTCAAAGAATAAAATTTTAAAGACTTATAAATAATTTTTATACTTAAATTATTAATAATAAAAAACATCATTTTTAGGTTGATCACAACGAGTCATATATTACATACGCCTTACATTATAACATTAATTATCCTAGACCAATGATAAAAAAAACAGTAGTTTAAAGATAGTGCATTTTTTAATTGAGTTAATCAGACTCTGAATGTCTCATATTACCTTAAACATGGATTAAATATTAATATTTCTGGGCTCATCAAAAACAAATTTTAAATAAAATTTCAGTTTTACAATTTACAGAACTACACTTTTTTTAATTTCTATTTTTTAAATTTCTAATTTAAGTTTGTAAACATCTCACATTTAAAATTTTTACAACATTGCATAAAGAGAAAAATGCACTTCTAACTGCAACCTTTTTAAAAACTGTATCTAAATCTGTTTTTAATGTACTATTGTATTATTTTTTTAAAGTTTTTGTCAATTTTTTTGTCATCGTGGCAGCTGAAGTATTCCGTTTTTGGATATTAAACATGGTCCAATCAGAATACGAATAAAATAAACAGCAGAAGAATACCATTTTTGAATATTATATTTAGACCAATCAGAAATTGAATAAAATAAACTAATTTAGGGAATTCAACCAATAAAAAAATTCATTTATACTTCGGATTTTCCAAATCTCTACTTAGAAAAACAACCATTATCCAAATAGTTACAAAAAACCTCAGTTTTCTTTAAATAAGGTATTTAGATATTTTAAATATGACGGGATCCGTTTTCCATTTACAACGGTTAACGCATTTGAGTAAATTCATTATTTTAAAATTTTCTTTCTCTTTTAATATTCGCAAATAAATGTAATTTTATGGCGTAATTTCCAGCATTTTCCCACATTTAACTCTTAATTATTAAATTTTCATTAAAAAGTTGTTGATTCTTTTTGTGTTAGTCGCGTGTAAATATTTTTTTGAATTTCAAAGATGTATTATTCTTTGACCGTTTGGTAACGATTTTAAATAATAACTTTTTCTAAAATTTTCAGAAAAATTCTCGCAAAATGTTAAAAATATGAGTTTTAAATGGTGATAAATTCTCAAAAAATAAGCAAATTAAAAAAAAAAAAAATAACTATAAGAGTCTTAGCACCGGGAACTTCTAATGTATGAAATAATCTAAAAATGAAATAATTCCTATGTGTAACTTTTGCTACTATAAAGCATTTTAATAGATCGATTTTATGTATTTCTAAAATTAGCTTTAATTTAAAAACTACCTGCATCAGTATATTTATTAAACATTTCTCTATAATACCACTAGTTTTCATATTTTTCGTGCAGTAGTTTTCTTATTATTAGCGAAGAAAATCCTAAGTCACAAAAAACTGATTGTCTGCAGATGCTACTGGGTAAATTACTTTTTTTAGAATATAGATATACATAATATACCAAGTCAATTATTTGATTTTTAATAAATGTAAAATATGTAATAGCATTTAGTTGATTTCTATTGAATAGAAAATAAATAGTGGCATTTTAATGCCATTGTATTACAAATTTCAGTAACATATTAAAAGAAAAAAAGGAATAGATTCAAATATATTAACATTATAAACGTGTCTTATAAAAGCAAACTTTCTATGCGATGACACTTTTATAGCAAACACAAACATGACATAAGAATAAGTAATATCGAATAAAGCTTGTGACATGTTGGGATAACTAATAAAATTTTCGTTTCGTGAGATCTCATATTTATTCTTTGAGCATCTATTAAATTAAGAAACTAGTCCAAGCAAAAACTTATAAAATAAAGTAAAATGTATCTTGTTTCATTTTTATTTGCGCAGTTATTCATTGTTTACTTCTCTGAAAAATGTAACTCTAATTTCTGTACATTGTAGTATTCTACAACTGTTTAAATGTTGCAATTCTCTTAAATGGTAATGCATATAGAGAATTCCCACACAAAATAAATACACATTTTGATATACGATAAAATATTTTACAATAGATACTTTTTAGAAAATCATCATTGCAGACCATATAATCTCTCGAAAATACAGGTTCTTTAAATTTATTATAAACGCGTATTTGATTTCGAAAATTAACAATGATAAATGATGACACAGTACATTAGGACAAGCAGTTTTTTTACATGAAACTGGGCTATAAATTTTGGTAAGTTTGAAAATTTATTATTTATCAGGAACGATTATTTTGACCCATTATTGTGACCGTAAAAAAATGTCCTTTTTTACAAACCATTATATAATAAATGGTATTTCTTTTCGGCAACAATACGGGACTCACAAAAATGTTTACAAATGTCGTATATCAGTCGTTTGCCATTGAGTGATATGAAATACAGTGAGTGATATGAAATACATTCTGAGGGATGTTGTATCTAGAGTTGAAATTAATGGGCATGCCCTAGTAACTATCACATCTTTTTGCCATAGTATTTTGCTGAAAATTAGATTTCGCAAGTATTCTTAAAAAAATATTTCTCACTCTTTTAGTTCAAAGCAATAATAAAAAAAAAATCGGCACCGGGAGAAAATCAAATACTTAGCATTTTTGAATAAGTGTATAGTTTGCAACACTATTCCTGGACTGAAAATTCATGCATATAATTTCTCTCGAAGTTTTCAAAAGAGACGCGATGTTAAATATATAAAAAATACTATTCTTTATTGGAAATGTTGTTAATTTTAACTATATTTTAAATACTCGGATAAGCATTAAAAATAAGTACATTAAAAAAGGTTTTTTTTTAAATTTAATAATTGGAATCAATGAATTTAGGTGAACTTATATTATTATTATTGTATTCTCGTTTTTTGTTATACTGATTATTCTGAATCTTTTATTTGAATCATTTTTAAATATACAGTACATTTTTTATGAAAAAATAAAGAGTAAAAAAATACATTTAAGCGTGTAAAAATTATATCACTTTACAATATAACCAGTTATAAAATACAATTATATTAATTGCACATTAATTAATAAATACGGTTATATCAATTTGACAATCAATTACAGATTATATCAATTATATAACTTTTAATATAACACTTTAAACACAGTTTTATACGAATATTTCACTTTTTTATGGAAACTGCCATGCATTATTGTTTGTAAATTTTGCTTAATATTCTGCTGCTGGGTCTTTCTGATTTTGATTGGGATTTTTATTGATAATTTATCTCAGAAATTCGAGAAACGTCTAAACGTGCGACGCCACAACACGGATTCAGAAAATGATTTAGATTCAAAATAATTATCGGATATGTCTTCAGAAGGAAAGTAATATTTAATTTATAAAGGCTAACTAAATTACTATTTTATTTAATCAGAAAAATAATAATTGCTTACCAGTTTTGTTATTTATTAAAGTCTGCAAAAGATTGTATTGGTAAATTGTAATGCACGATTCAAATGTGTTTCTTTTCTATTTTTATGTAATGCACCTTTAATTAAATCTTAATTATCTTCTTCAAATCAAGACTACGTTATTGTAATATTTAGAGAAATTAAGTTGAAACTGGTGTGAATCAATATGACGAGATACTTCTTAAATACACCATAAAATACTTAAATGATTTTAATCTAAAAAACTTGAATGCAAATTTTAATATTTTATGGGGTTTTTAAGAAGTTTTTATAGTTCCATATGTATAATATGTCAACAATATTTCGGCACACGAATTAAGAGCAATAAGCACATATTAGTTAATTTATGAGAAAATGCATTCATTTAATACAGACTAATTAACTACTAAGGCATTAGGACAAATCTTTAGCAATTTGATTTAATATGGTCACACATTTCTCCAATGATATCAAATAATGTCCCATTCACTATTCCCACATAATTGTATGCTATTTCTATTAAGCATTTTAAGAGCACATATAAGATAATTTATGAGAAAATGTCCATTCATTGAACAATGCTTATATAGGGTATTGCGACAGACCGTCATCAATTTAAACTATTAAAAACACACGTTTAAGCAATCATATCAAATGGAGTCTTTTTTCTTAATTTCACATATATTTATACTATGTCTACAAAACATTTCTGGAGCACATATTGGATAATTTGTAAGAAAATTTAATTTCATTTAGCACAGGCAGTAAACTGCAATATGAAAAACCTTCTAAAATTGGATTCAATATTATCACGTGGTTTAAGAAATTATATCGCAATGTTCGCAAAATTTTACCACTAAATTGTAACAATATTTTCAATGTATTTCACTGCATAAAAATAGCGCGAAATTTGAGAATCAGGGGGTGTTTGCGCTTTCTACTTCTTAAAAATTAAATTTAAATTTTCTTATCATAGCTGTGCCAGATTCCTTAAAAAATAAAAGGAGTGTGCGAACCTTGTGTCAGATAAAGTCCCATTTTCTATTCAAATATGTAGAGGTATAGTATGTCTACAAAACATTCAAACAGCGCATATTAGATAATTTATTAATAAATGAACATTCATTTAAAACATCTTCAAGAATTTGGTTTAATATGATCACACGTGTAAGCACCTATTTTAAATAAAGTCCTATTTTATATTCCCACATATATACATGCTATGTCTATTAACCATTTCAGGAGCACGTATTGGATAATATATGAAAAAAATATATACATTCATTTAACGCATTCGGTGCAGGGAATTACGGCAAATTTTTAGCAATTTGACTTAGTATGATCACATATAAAACCATTTATACCAAATAAAGTACTATTTACTATTCCGACATGTAAGTATGGTATGTCTACCAAAATATTCAAAACACATATTCGATAATTTATGAGAAAATGTGCTTTCATTTAAAACAGAAGATAACGTGTATTATGAAATACTTTCAGCAATTTGATTTAATATTATCACGCGTTTAAGAAATTATATAAAATAAATTGCTATTTACTATTCCCAAAAATATGTATAGTATGTCTACAAAACATTTCAAGAGCACAAATTGAACGATTTATGATAAACAGTACATACATTTAAAACATCTGATGTAGGTAATTGTTTCAAATCATCCGCAATTTGCTTTAATATAATCAAACGTATGATCACTTATATTGTCTAATAAATTCCACATTAATTGAATTACATTGGTAAATTCTGACATGAAAGTAATTAACTAACATATCATTTTATTAATATAATTTCTTTTACGTTTACATTTATAGTAAACATTTCATTTAAATTCATGAAAACGAAAAAAAAAAAAAAAAACAAAAACAAACAAACAAACAAAAAAAACACATACATTCCCTACCTTTTTTTTAAATCATATCAAACGCTAAAAAATGTATCGTTTGATATTAAGAAATGGAAAATACAAACGTCTTTTTGGAATTTTTAGCGAACCAGTTGACGTACGGCAGTGATGTTTATTTAAAAAAACGAGATGAATAAAGTTATAGCATTCAAATAATTATCGTAGTTTACTGCAGTTTTTTATTTAAATTTCAACAACAACAACAACAAAAAAAAAAAAAAAATGAAGACGTAAAATTAAACAGTAACTAGCGAACCTGTGGATGGAATAACTTCATTTTCGTCTATTTTTTATTTTCATGATAAAACTTAATTTCGATAATTTTTCATCTTTGTATGATTGACGGTCGCTGAGATAGTCGAATTTTTGTCTTAAATCTCTAACTGAACAGTGTTTCGTGTTGTTGCTGTTGTAGTTTTTTTCACTTAGTTTAAATAAATATAAAAATTGTTATGTATGTAACATAATTCATTCAAATTAAACAAATAATGTAAAACAAAAATGTTTTTTATTTCCAAGCTATTAGCTTCAGGTCTTTAAAAAAAGTTGTAAAAACACTTTTTTTTGTTCGACTCTATGATTAATATTATTTTTTTCAAGTAACATTAATTTTATACGACAATGCAATGATTTTCTTGAGTATCCTAATTTTTTTAATTCCAGTAGTAGAGAAAATGACAAAAATCGGAGTAAGTCGAAAAAAAAATCTGTGCCAAAAATGCAAAGTTTCTCTTCAGGAACTAAATGTAAGCTTTTTAAATTGTGATCATATAACATCCTGATTTACATAATGAATAGATGTGGAGTAATACAAATTCTTCACATTCTGTATATATCTTAAATAGTATTCTAGAATCTACATTTCTTGTAACTTCTTAAAATATTGCTTACTACATAGTTAATTAGTTCAGTATTGTGTGAAAGAGGAAAAAGTATCGAGAATATTTATAAGCACTTGAGATTTACTTATATTTAATATATAAGTGTCAAAAAATTTAAATGACTAGTATTAAAATATGCTTTGACAAGCAACAAAATATGTTAATATGCTTCAAAGTATGAGAAGCGTTTGACAAGTGCTTCTAATGGAGTATGAGAAAAGACAAGGGGTTCCGTCTTGGTTGCAAGTCACTGCCAATATCAAATTTGAAAAAATCACATTTGTGCTTTTTCCATATTGAAAAAAAAATCAGCCACATATACGATCAAGTTGTGAAGCGTAAATATATAGTTACAAAAGACGAAGCGTGATTAAACATGAATGTCAAGTGAAATAGTGCCCAAAACTCTAGTACTTCTGCGTTTTACATTCAGTCGAATCATGTATGCCTGCAGTGTAAAACTGCACAGAAAAATGATTTGTCGTGCAGTTGCAGGGCTCAGGCAACAGCGCAGTTAACTTGTAAATCACGAGCGAAAGTTTTACTAAAATGGAAAGATGGGAAGTTTTAAGCAAATTTCTTTTATATAGAAAATGCGCAAATATATTTTATCAAATTTGGCATTGATAGAGAGTTGCAGCCAAAAAGGGACCCCTTGTTTTTTCTCATACTCAATTATAAGCACTTGTCAAACATAAAAACATATTAACAGTGTTGCTAGTCAGAGTAGTTTTAAATACTAGTGAAATACTGCTTTCACATAATGATTATGCTTTACAACATGATTTAAAAATGTTTTATTTATGTATGATACAAAAATCCTATTATCGTAAAGGGATAAAGGATGACATGACGAAACAAAAATGATGATTCGTATGATGTCGTTTGATGATATGAAAATTATTAATCACATCTGCACGGATGAACTTCTCGTATATTTCGTGGCCGGAGAAATCTGGCGAGCAGAGATAAAATAATAATAGGTGGTTTCTCCAAATAAATGAAGAGATGAAGTCAATAATACTTTCTTGTTGATAAGTTCAGCAAGCTACGCCACATCGCAAGCAGATCAAAACAAATCCGCCACCAAAGAACGGTGGAATGATGAAACTTCGAATCCCGAAAAACAAAATAACAAAAATATTTTATTTTAGGACTTCTGTCGGCAGGATCATTTTAGCAGTTTAAAAATCAGACGAATTCTAAGCCAGTGTCAGCGCGTTTTAAGCGGGAAAAATACGCGGAATATTACAGTCTTAACGCTGAGCGCTAATGAGCGACGTCAGGGGGTGGAAAAAAGAGCGGAACTAGTTACGTTATTGGTTAGAAAGTAGGGCATTATGTTCGAACTATTATCATGTCACGAAAGCTTGATAATTGACAATTTGAATTGAAAAATTGTACGCCGTTTAAAAGGTCGAAATGAATTATGTGATTGCAGATGATATTTAATAAAATATTAAAAATAAAACTTCCGAAAGGATATTTTTTATTCTAAAAAGGAGAAACGAAATAATAAAATAGATTAATATTTCTAAATAAAAGATTTAAATTATGTTTTGTAACAAAGAAAACATAATATTAAATGAAGTATATTATGTAACATGATTTTAAAAATGTTATATTTATGTATATGTATATATGTTTTGTAACAAAGAAAACATAATACTAAATGAAGTATTTTTCTTTTCTTTTTGAAAAAAAAATGGATCATAATTTGAAGTTGGTAGAAGAAAGCTGTTTCTATTCGTTTACCTCTACTACAGTAATATTAATAGAATATTATGTAGATAATACTAATTGGAAGTAATATGTAAATATTGTGCATTCGTAATAAATATGCAGTGATATGTAATAAAAAATATAGAAGGATAATAACAAGGAGATAATATGGAACAATAAGGTTCTTCAAATTGTATGGAACATTTATATATGCATACCCACATACACACACACACACACACATATATATATATATATATATATATATATATATATATATGTATATATACTTAGTCTCATAAAATAAAACTTAAGCAACAGGAACTTTAGTATGTTAAACTCTAGTATATTTCAAGATTTTAAGAGAATATTCGAGATGTTTTCTGCATTTGACAGTATAGAAGAGTTTTATAAAAGTATGAAAAACATTTTGTTAAGAAAACAAGAAAATATATTTTGGACAAGCTGTGAAGAGAATACATAAGGCCAGGTCTTATCTCCCATATAAAATGGAGGAAAACAATAAAAGAAGTTTTCAAAGTTCCATGCTTCCATGTTTTAAGAATGATTAAATGGTCAGGAAATTTTTGTTGAGTGAGATTTTATAGTATAATAGAATTCCACTTTGTCTTTTGTCTCTCCCGAAATGCAAATCTTTATGTCAGCATCATTGACGATAAAATACGACAATATTTAGATAATAATGATAATGCATATAATGGTTTGAATTTTACTTTTTAGGAACCAGTTTTTTTATAGACAGTCTCTTAGTAAATTTCTTCGAAAAAGTTAGATATAAAAGAAAACATTCTATGAGTAATAACTCCTTAAGAAGTAACCGTAGGTATAAGAAATTTATTAAGTTTTGCAAGAAAGCACGATTAACTACAGTATAAAAATATATTAATATTATGGTCTGTCTAAATGCAATTACATAAAAAATTAAAGTGGAGATATTTTATCTTGGAAAAACTATATTTCATAATTTTTTAGTCCTTTGTTTTATTACTTTATTTGTTTAACATAGTAAATATGTTTTCAAAAATACCTCAATAAATTATTTACAAATTCTGCTAATTTCAATCATCGCTCTACAAAAGTTCTCTCTCTGTCTTTTTTTGTTTAAAATTGTATTGTTAAATCGATTTCAGAATTTACATTCACACATTGAACATAATTGAAATTGACAAATTCAATTTTTCTCTTTCTATTTCCAAAAGAAAAAAGGATGTTTTTAGACTTATTCTAAAATGGTTGTAATTTCTATATATGTGTTTATTTTCTTGTAATATTTTAATAATTTGGAAATTTATTAATCAAAAGGACTTGGTGTATATTTTAAACTTTACATTCTACACATATTAGAAACATTTTCTTTTCATTTTCAATTTGAAATACTAATTCATTATACATAGATTCCATTTTCGTAATGTCGCTGTATAGAAAATGCAATTTTAGAATTTACTGTACATCGGTATGAAAGAATTGTAGGAAAATGTATATTTCTTAAAATTGTAAAGAAATCATTCAAAATACATAGTAATTCATTGAAACTTGTTTAAATTAATCCGGATTAAAGCGAATACTTTGCACTTTAAGAATATTTCCTTATAAACAATATTAAAGTTTCTGCTCTTTATGCAAGCTACAGATTCAGGATAATATCAGTTTATTCCAGTTTGATGTTTTACATAAAGTAGAAGAATATGGGATATGTATACAGGGTGATTAAAAAAGTGGATAAAATGATATGACAAATCAAGCATACAACAAAGATAAAAAATCACATAGAAACACAGGGTTGCGAACTACTTATTGTTCCACAAATACAGGGTGTTTCGTTCTAGCCACACCTAGTTTGAAAATAATAATTTCGAGAAAAATAAAATTATTGTAACGAAAATGCAACGAAATGTACCTTATTTTGTGTGAAAAGTGATAACGTTACGAAAAGATCTAAAAAACATATTGATCAAGCAATCGATGGTACCGTATAAACTGATTATCGCAGTCCAAAATGTGAGTTGGCAAGTGCATATTGATGGTGCGCATCATGCAAACTTCTACCACATTAGTTTGGTGTTATCAAATTAAAACTAGTCGTTGGGGGCCACCGTAATACTTACCCATCATGGAAACAAAACGTGTGTAAACTATTTATAAAATCCATTGCAATTCCAAAACAAAATATAAACGTATATATAAGTATTTTTAACTCATAATCATGCTCTATTAATGAATTGCTGATAAAACAATTTCGACAAATTGTATAAAACGCCAAACTATTCAAGTAGCACTGAATTGCATAAAGAAACATCCTTATAACTCAAAAAATAATAATCATATTAACTAACAGTTTATTGCATCGAATTAAGTGTCTCATTTCCAATTAAAATGTATCTTTGAATTGAAATTTCAGGAAAATACAGGGTCATGAAAAATCAAAAAATGTGGAAAACAGGATTAGAAATATCTCAATAACTAATAATCCGACCGACTTCGTTTTATATGCAAAATTTGTGCTATTTTATTGCCTTTTACATCCATTCCTTAAAATAAAAAAAAATCGAAAATTTTTATGTACCTTTCATCAGAATGAATTTTTCGAGAGTCCGAAAAAAATAGTTCCGGATACACGAGGTTACTGATATTCAAGAGGCTTCGTCCCATTCTTACATACTAAGAGCATACAAAATTTCAAGTCTCTATCTCAATTTGTTCGGGAGATAGAACGGTTATAGACAGACAGACAGACACACAGACGGACGGACGGCAATTTTTTTTTATAAAAATATTTTTTTCGGAATCTCCAATGTCCAAAACGTGTAAATCCGTCAGAAATTTTTTTTCGATTTTCAAAACGATTGCAAGACTTACCCTATACTACGTATGATGGGTAAGTAAAAAAGGTGAGAATGTCTGTTAAATGTTTCAATATAATATACTTCAGTATTCTGAAATTTATTACCGCCAACCCTAATTGAGTTAGGATGAAACACCCTGTATTTGTAACTCAATAAGTGATTTGCGGCCCTATGTTCCTATGTGATTTTTTATCCTCGTCGTATGACTGATTTGTCAAATCAATTTGTCCAGGTTTTTTTATCACCCTGCATACTTGCTGTATATTACATTTGTGAGTTTTGATTATTTTTTACAATACATTTGGTGGTTAAAGTTTAATAAAATTTTTTTAATTCTATGTTTCAGTATTTCAACGATCAAGCTGTTCCATCTATACAGAAGAAATTTAGATAAAATGCATTCAGCTTTGAAAGGGAGAAAAGATGTATTTTTTTTGTTTTATTTTTTTTAAATCCGTATCTTAAACTAAGATGTAAAACTGAGCTGTAGAGCGAAAGATATACAGAAACAAATCTTTAATCTTTCCCTTAAATCAATATTTTAAGCCTTATTAACCGGCATTTTAAGTTTTCTTTCACTCTGTTATAAGAACAGAAATATGTGAAATGGACGGGATAAAATTGAATTGATCCTTGCAACCGTTTTTCTCAGAAAAATGGAGATTGTGAGTTGTTTTATTTTACTTTGTACATGTCTTAGTTAACAACAGATCGAAAACTGCAGTGATTCTTGCAATGTTAGAAGTTTACTCGGTAAAATAGAAGTTGATAATTGCATTATTTTACGCCGCACATGGCTTTTGCAATTACTTATTATTTTGTCAAAAAAGTTAGTGCTGTAATGTTGTCTTAAACAAAGACCAATTTAAGGAAAAACTATAAAACGTAAAATTATTTTTTGTGCTACTTTTATTTTACAAAAAAGTTCTAGCATAAGAAAATTAAGGTTATGTAAAAAACAAGATTATTTTTAATTATTGGTACATTACATAAAAAACAATGATAGAGACTGAATATTTACATCTATGAAAAATCCCTTTCGGCTTGGCCTATAGGCGGAGGTATATTTCGAAGCGTGCTTCTTTCAACAACAAAAAATAAAATATGGTTAGAGATAAATCCAGTTTAACAACTTTATTTGGCTACTTTTGAAAAAAAATATTTTTCTGTAAGAATCGATTTTATCAGAATCATCTAAAGCGAAATTCGGCTCAAATGCCCATTTTGACAACGTATTTTGAAATATATTCTGACTTTATTTAAAAAAAAAATCGACCAATACGCGCATTATATAGGTGTTGCATAACAAAAACTTGTCAATTGAATGCGTTTGAGAGCAAAAATGAATCTAAAAATAAATCATAAAATAAAAAATTTGTTATTTGAATATATCTTCAATTATTTAATCATGACCGCTTAGGGAAATTTTGTGCGAAGTGCCCACTTTGACAGCCAAATTTAACCAAATTTAATTTCATTGTTCTGAAGGAACTGTTTTTATCAGAATCATCTTAAGCGAAATTCGGCATAATTCCAATTTGACAACATATTTGAAATATATTTAGTCTTTATTAAAAACACTGACCAATACGGCACATTATACAGTTTCTAAATAACAGAACCTATCAACTGGATGCGTTTGAGAGCAAAACTGAATTAAAAAATGGGTCAGAAAAAAGAAATTTGTTATTTGAATACCTGAATTTTCACGATCGTTTCGGGAAATTCTGTTCAAAATACCCCTTTTGGCAGCCTCTTTTGAAATATATTCTGCCTTTATCAAAAACAAAGTGGCCGATACATCACATTATATTTTTCCTAAATAAGAGGATCTGCCATTTGTATGCGTTTAAAATCAAAAATGAATTTAAAAATTAATTAGAATATAAGCGGTTTTGGTTTGAGGTTTTTCTCCAACAATTTTTTTTTGTTTAATTAATTTTTGCTATAAGAATTGGTCATATGAGAAACTTGTTAGTTTAAAAATTGTAGTTATTTTTGAGAATACGTAAAAAAAAAATAATAATTAGATTTGAAAGCTTAAGAATTGACTAAGTTATGGATTTTTTTCTTTTTCCACCCCCAACACCTTTTCTTATCGTTTTTATTATCTTTCATTGGTAAAAGTTTGTCCTATCAAAAACTTGTAATTACAAAATTTTAGATAATTTTGAGAACATAAAAAAATAGTTAGTTTTGATATCTTGAGAATTGTCGAAGATAATTTTTTTTCTTCCAAAATTCTTGTGTTTTTCGCCCTTTGTATAATGGAGATTCCATTATATATTGTTTTTTTTAAATCTGTTCATTTTATAAAAATGTATTTTAGTTAATCTTTCTAAATTAATAATTATGAATTCATTTCGCCCTATTCACATATTATAATATATTCTATTATGTATGTGAACGTTTTTATTCAATGCCTTCTACTACACGAGCATTATCCGCAGTTGTAAAATCTAACAAAAATAAAATAAAGAAAAAGAATTCCTTTTCAATCTGCGCCTCTCAAAGTACCGTTGAAAGCTCACTCTGCGATTTCAACAACTAAAATAAAAACTAATTTTTGTACATGTGCCGACGATATTCTTTCTCTAAAATACATATAGTCCTGCAAATTATTTCATGGGTACGTCTAACGATCATCTATTTTGGGGCATAAAATTTGACTGTCAGCAGATGTTTTTCTCTGTTTCGTTTGAGAGATTTTTAGATTCTCGTGAAATTGTTCTTTGAAGCAAGTTAAATTTTTATTCTTGCTATGAGTACGGGAAGAGTTACATAGAGAGGTGAGAACAGCGTCTCCACGAAAACAGAGCAGAACCTTTCAGGCTGGTAACAAAAGGCGAAAGGACGATACTTAAGAGATGACTCACACAGGGCTGCCGTAGATACAATGTCGCCAAAATACAAAAATTCGCGCCATGCACAAGGGTCCAACACACGCATTGGATGCAAAAACACGATCAGGTCACAGCGGTAATCACATTAATTTTGAATTTGCACAGGGAAAATACAAAGTTGCCTCAGTTTTGTGGTTAGCAACATTGTGCTTTATATTATAAGTAGAAAACTGCGGATAGAACATCTGGACAGAAATGGTATGGCAACTTAATGATGAATAACTGATGAGACAACAGAATCTGATATCGTTATGTCTGTAAAAGAGAACCGCTAAAAGGAGTGTCTATGGAAGTTACATTTACATGCGCTGAACAGATAATTACAAAGTATTACTGAGGCACAATTTCTTATGAGAATAATGTAATTTAGATGCTATTTTAATAATGTTTAAGGAACACAGCCAAAGAAGGCGAGCCCATCGATAACTTAACTACATCTGTTTTAGCTGACAGCTGCAAAGTGTTTCTGACGGCTGAATAATTGTGGGAGCGTATCTCAAATTAAATTGGGAAGCTAAAAATTCCGAGGTTAATTATAAAGACAGATGAGAAAATAAAAAGCATTACATTTAATGTGAAGGGCAATTAATACAATCGATTTAGTTTTTTGGTATTTGATTTAATTTTAGGCTTCACTTTAGGTCTGTGCAGGGAGAGAAAAATTACAAACAAAAAGATAATATACTCGAATGCACAATTAAGTGTAACAGCGGTTGGGGGGGGGAGGGAATCCAAACAATATTTAAAATATTTGAATTGAAATGGCGGTGGGGAGGGAGGGGGCCGAGAAGAAAACGTATATAATGAAAAAACCTTATGTATACCCATTGTATACGTATAATTGAGATTCCATTATATATTGTTTAAAAAAACCCCGTTCAATCAGTTGCATTTTTGTTAATCTTTGTAAATTAACAATTATGACTTCATTGCACCCAATTTACATGTTATAATATATTCTATTATGTATGTGAACGCTTTTATTCAATGCCTTCTGCTACACGAGACTTATCCGGAGTTCTAATATCTAACAGAAATAAAATAAAGAAAAAAATCCTTTTCAATAGGCGCCTCTCAAAGTACCGTTGAAAGCTATCGCTGCGATTTCAAACTCTAAAATAAAAACTAATTTCTGTACATGTGCCGACGATATTCTTTCTCTTAAAAAATGCATATAGTCCTGCAAATTATTTCATGGGTGCGTCTAACGATCATCTATTTTGGCTATCCAAAATAGTTTCATCTATTCTTTAATTCTATATCATAAAATTTGATTGTCAGGAGATGTTTTTCTCTGTTTCCTTTGAGAGATTCTTAGATTCTCGTGAAATTGTTCTTTTAACCCTTTCGCACCTGTCCCCATGGTCTTCACATGTATCAGTATGGCTCTGTTACTTAACAATGCGATTCAGTCTCTCTCTGCATAATTATCTCCAAGGTTGGAAAATGTACAAATAGTTTTGGCAAGCCAAAGTGGTATGTAACGTGTACACCGTTTATAACGACAATTGGATTTTATCTGCTGTCCTGAAAAAACGGACTACAATATGTAACTTTTAAAATGTGTGTTTCAAGGGTCATACACTCAGAGGATATAATTGACTTTCATCTATCCAACAATTTGAATAAAATCAAGAATCCATATTTCTGGTATGTTCTTTGCTTCTACGTTCCTGAGTCATTGTGCACAACGTTGGATTATATCATTACGTAAAACTGACCTTTTAAAATTATTTACGCAAACTGCCTCTACTCGACACCGAAATAAATGTTACACCTTGAGCCTGTTTTTAACTTTATCAAAAATTTGTCATGCATAAACTTTTGGCCGATTTTTTAGATGTAATATAAACTTTAAACCGATTTTATATCTATCTTGATTAAGAAGTTATGTTTTTTTCAGTTTTCAAAAAAACCCTTCCTTTTTCCACCTCCTTGGTCCGAATTTGCCCATTAACAAACTCGACCGAGGTTTTATACCCCTTGATTTTATATATCAGTTTGGAGGAGATTGGAGCAAAATTATAGAAGTTATCGTGTCTAGAAAAAAGTGATATATACACTGGTGTGCAAAATTTAAGGACGAGGCCCAAAATGCCAATTTTTATTGGGATTTTCAAACGATAATTTTCACGCAAATACTCAAAAGGAAGTAATATAATTCGAATAATTACTATCCCTGCATAGCAGCTAGTCTATATAATCTCATTTAGATCACATATGGTCACACGTGTCACAGTCACTATGGCAAAACAAAAAATAGGAAATTTCATACGTCAGTCATAAATGAGACTTTGAAAAGTTGATCAGACTCATAAATGAGTCTCAAATCACTAATATGTGTGACTCCACTGACAGGTCATTGTGACTGCTGCTTTGTAGCGAGTCACCAGATGACTTTGTTTGTCGTTCCATTGTCAATCCATTGAGACCCTCGTGTAACCTCTCATCAGGAGACTCCATTTCAAAGTCATTGTCAACATTGCATTACGATAAATAACACAATAATGCCCCATTAAAGTCACATGGATACTTTTCACTACTTTTCACAGTGGTTACTTCATAGTAGGGTCTCTGTCACCAGTGTATATTTATATATATAGATATATAGATATATAGATAGATACATATAGATAATATATATATATATAATTTTTTTTTTACTGATTGGTTTTGATGTCTAAATGTCATGATCAGCGTAGATCTGCGAAAACCAGCAGCAGAAATTCCAGAAATTCAGATATTTCACACGAAATCTACCTAAAAATCCAGCTCATTTTCTTCAAACAAAGATTAAATTGATAACGTAATTCATTAAATGCATTCCATTTTTCGTTAATTTCTCAAACAGAATGCATTTTCCTCTAAATAACGAAATGAAGCGTATTTGTATGACAGTATTTTTTCTTTTTAAGGAATTTCTGAATTAATTTTAAAACGCGAAATATTTTCAACTAAGGCAATTGCAGGAAATATGTCCACTTTTAAAATATAATTTTTTAGCGATAGCAGTATATATTTTTTTAAAGTGAAAATTGTCTAATAAAGTATAGTCTTTTTAAAACTGAAAAAAAATTACAATTAATCAAGATTTAAACTAGCAAGAATGTTTTTTAAGTCCAGTTGATAAAGGTAATATGCAAGTAATACGGCCATTGGAGAAATATATTGAAAATATTCATATTTTATGCATGTGAAACTAAAACCGAAAAAAAAAATAAGTTTTGAAACTTTAAAAAAATAAAGAAAACATAAATAAGAAGAAAATTTAGATATCAACTTAAGTATTTTTAAACTTTTTATAGCAAACATGATTTTAATATTTTTAACTTTAATGCAAGTAAAGATTTATGTATATTTCTCGTTAAATATGACCCCATCCTCGTTCACATAATTGCGACACACAACATTTAATCTCATATCCAGAACTTTCTCTTTGTTGCAAATGCTGCAAAATCAATTGTCTTTATCACTTTTCTTTGCTTAGGACAATTTTCCATTATTCCTCCGCGACTGAATTTCTGTTTATTTAATCGTTGTCGTGATATTTTGGTGTGTTCAATATTACTTTATCAAGTTTTGAAGCACAGCACTGTAAAAACGGTCGATTGTATGGAAACTTTACTGGAAATCAGGACGCTGTACAATGTACTGATTTTTAACGGTCAAATTTTGTTAAATTCTAAAAAAAAAAAAAAAAAAAAAAAAAAATATTGTAATTTACGAAAATTGTTTCGCTAAAAAACAATAAATTGCACTCGCTGGCGTCTGGATTATCCGTACAATTCCCATAAAATTGTCCGTTTATTTTACCGTGAGGTATTTTCTTCAAAATTAACACTCGTAAAGTTGAATAGTATAGGAGTCCAATAGAGAGGATATAGTTCAATGCAGATTTTTATGACGCCAGTTGTTTTATGCTTTTTTCTGTAATGTTGCTAGTAATTTTTGAAACTATGAGTTATAAAACAATGGCACCATTTCTGCCGTTATCTTCAAAAGATGAAAAAACACAGCTAGAGTCTGAAGATTAGTTTTGACTGGAGTACTTGACAGGAAGAGATGTATAGCGACCCTGTTTTTATAAAGATGTTCCAGGATAGACATTTCTTTTTTCATTATTGACACTATTCTTTATTAGAGGTGGTATTTCAGAAACATAGCTTGAAGTAAAAGCTTTCTCGGGAATTGCATTTGAGTTGAAAAAATATATACATGTGCCTTTGAAGCTCCCCCTAACTGCGGCAAGTGTGATAACTTTTACCCAAACTAGGGAAAATTTTCATCATATTATATATATATATATATATATATATATATTAATATTATTAACAAAATAACGAGGAACTGTTCGTCTAGTAATAGTATTTAATTTTTAAAGCAACATTTTGCGATAATTTATGGTCTCTTAATGCTCACATTCTCCCATTTTGTCTTTCCCGTCCAAAAAGCTTCTTTTCTTTTCGAGATACACACTCTAGAATAATAAATACAAAAAAGTTGCGAGAACGAATTTTAGCTTATCTTTATTCACTTTTAAGTCACCTATTGAATTTTAACTTCATATTTGGTTTCTATATGTTGCGTATATATTATATGCACTATATGTATTATTCATTTTTCTATGAATATCTTTGCTATGTAATATATATATATATATATTAAAGTTTATCGGTTTATAAATTAATGTCAATTGTATATTGAAATTCTAAAAACAGTTATGTGCATTAGTAATAAAATAAAATGAACAAATATAATAAAAAATAAAGAAATTTATTTATATGAATCTAATAAGTAATATGGTAGGTAAAAGATTAAGTAATATGGTCATATATGCAAGTAATATGTCCAACGGGCATATTGCCAACAATGATGAGTTTTAAAAAAGTATTCATAATTCTGTCTGGATATACAGATATTGAAATTCATTGTCACTGTTAAAAAACCCTTAAACCAGCTAAAATTATATGTATAATAGTAAATAAAAGTTTTTGTTTAAATAAGAAAAATAACAAATGAATCAGACAAAAAAAAATTATAAAATACTAACGTAACAAACAAGAAATCAACAATGACTACCCCTCTCCTAAAGGACGTGATCAAGGATTACGGCCAAAAGGTACTAAACTAAGTTATTCGGATAAACAGGTAATAGACTCATGCATCATTTTTTGTATTTTATTGAAATCAATAATAATACTGCATGTTAGCCACACTGTAAAACATTTGTGTAACGTTACTCCATAAAACTTGCTGCCTCCAATTTGGTGGGGTACTTTAACCGAAATGATCGGTGTAACATTGCATTGTTACACCAGTAATGCATGTTTTTATTATATCATTATGTAAGTGAAAAATTACTCAATGAATTGTAAATCGTAGCTGCCACCAATTTTATGGAGTAACGTTACCACAAATGTTTTACAGTGCATATTACCTGCATTGTCCATATTTGCATCATATATTTGTCATTTATACCAATTAAAATTTACAGTGATAGTGGAGAATATATTTTCTTCTGAGTGATGAACTTATCATTAAAACGTCCGGAGGAAGTCGATTTGATTCCCCAACCATGTGACTAAATTTCATTTTGAATATTTTTCTTGAAATAAAGTACATTCAATCTCCTCATATTTACGTTAAATAAATCAATTGAATAGTTTTGAATAAACACTCCGGTGGCAAATATTATTACCGAATTTGAGAAAATTTCCGGGCATTCTAATGTTAAGCACATTTCTATCACTATATTTGTTCTGCTTAAGAAAGTTTGAATATTTTCTCTGTTGTGAATTATTTTCGAATATAATGAATTTGGCGTTTATGTCGAAAACATGTACAGGGATAAGAGGGAACGCATTATCCCATTAATGTGATACATTTATATGACACATTTATATGATAGTATTTTTTATTTTTAAAAAAATTCTGAATAAGTTTCTCAATGTGAAACATTTTGGATTATAAATATTTTGACGTTTATACCAATAAATATTTACAGGAATGAAATACAAGGTTATTTAATAAAAATACTGATTTAAGTCACATTTCTATGATGATATTTGAGCAAAGTAAGGAAGCTTTTAACATCTCCAATAAATTTATATCTCATATTAATTTATTTAACACAATTATCGCAAATGTAAAACGATTTTTTTTTGTTTCCTTAAAAAAAAAATTACAGGTAATGTTTTTTTTTTTCAGATTTCGACTTAAACAAAACAACATATATTTGCAGAATTGTTTACGAGAGAACAAATTTAGCAAAATTTTATTCAGAACAACTATCTTAATTTACGTTTCCCAAATACAGAGATACTATAACCAATTAAAGATGAAATATCCATAACTCTGACAATTTTTAATGTAAAATAATCTGATAAAAAGAAACAACATATAAATGTGATTGATTAAAAAACTCAAAGTTAAATAGTATTTTATATGCCGCTGTTTTGCATTTACTTGCAACCTTTATATTGTTACTTTGTTTGAAGAATCCTCAAAATATATTTGTTTGCATTTCGTGATTTAAAACCATATAACAGTCTTGCAAAAGGGCGAAATTGTAATGTTGTTTTCTCAGCATTTTGTTTTAATTGCTAAAAAAATATGATTCTTTCAAAATTATAGAAAAATCTTATTTACGAATATGAATTTTATCCTTGAGTGTGTTAATCATTGCACAATGTATTAAAAATCCATTAAATCATTTAATCATTAAATCATTAAATCCATTAAATCATTTAAAAATCCATTAAATCATTAAATAAATCCATGAAATGTAGTACAAATTTATGTAATTAACAAAGTATTTTCGGATAAAAAAAATAGTCTTCACATCACAAAACGTATCTCGCAAATTTTAGATCAAGCGTTAATTTTAGTTGCTTGTAAAAACAATAAGACCTAAAAATGAAACAAATTAACTTGAAGCTGTTTTTTTTGCGATTTATATGACTCAATCCATTAAATCATTAATTAAATTCATTAAATCATTAAATCCATTAAATCAATCCATTATATCATTTTACCCAATCACCCAATCCATTAAATCATTAATTAAATCCATTAAATCATTAAATCCATTAAATCAATCCATTATATCATTTTAATTATTGCTTGCATTGCAGTGAAACCTGGAGCTTAGGGAACGTCTATAGACGGGCTTGTCAGTGAGAGGGTTAATACAATAATTATTATATACATTAAATCAATAAATACTTGTCAACAATAAAATACATACAATCAGAATCTACTACAGATTACTATGCAAAATCCCTTTTTGTAAAATTCGAATTATGTTTTGCCAGTTATTGATTATTTGTAAAGAATTTTAATCGATATTAATTAGTCTTCATAACTTCTAGTCTTCATTAATTAGTAAGCATATTATTTTATATGTTATTGAGTTTTATAAAGTAACATGCACTCTTCTATTTTGCTAGTATTATTTTTACAAATGTGGTCTGCACTGTAAAAAATTTTTGTAAAATTCCAGTAGATGTACCGTAAATTTTACGGTACTTCTACCATTTTCACTCTTTACGGTATGAATACCGTATTTCTAAGGTATATTAAGTGTAAAAAACAGTTTTTTGTACTGTTTCGATTAAAAACGGTATTTACACAGTAAAATTATTATTTTTCCGTAAAAACTCGGTATTTATACCGTAAAATAATTATTTTTCAATAAGGAAAACGACATTGTAAAAATTTTCGTAGCATTTCAATAGATGTGCCTAAATTTTACGGTACGTCTACTGTTATCATTCTATACTGTATGAGTACCGTATTTCTAAGATATATTAGGCATTAAAAAAAACATTTTCTGTGCTATTTCGATTATAAACAGTATTTATACCATAAAATGACCAATTTCTGTGCTATTTCAATTATAAACGGTATTTATACCATAAAATGATTGTTTTTCAGTAAAAAGGCGATATTTATACTGAAAAAAATTATATTTCAGTAAGGGAAAATATGGTATCCTCGCCTCGGTGTACGGCATTTTCTCAAGCGATGTTCTTGTTGTTGCAAGGTAAATGCGCGCAGGTCTGAGGAGATGAGGGGGGGAGTGCAGCCGTTAACTTGTTTTGGAGTCCAAAAATCTCAAAGGGTCACAACTCCTGCAATACACACTGTTTATTATAATTTTTATGGATACCATAATGTAACAATAAAAAAAGAGAAAGGACTGTATTTACTTTTGTTAAATAGTATTAAAGAAGAATAGATAATTATTAGAATATATAATTATTATCTTTAACTACAAGAAAATAAATAATGTAATTTATGAAAGATGACTAAAGTAGTCTACAAAGTAGACGAGGCTTTATTAAAGATTCACATGCATTTTATGTGTCTTGCGTGTCTGTGTAAGGGGGGGAGGACTGATTCTGGGCCCGTCACGGTTCTCGACGGCCTGAATAGATGTTGTCTTTCTAGTGGGAACTTTTATTCTATCATACTGAATGATGTCAAATCCATCCTTAATTTTTATTGGAGAATTATACAATTCATAGAAGTGAAATTCTAAGATTTTAAACTAATTTAATTAATCACTTATTCATAGTCATGCAATTGGAATTGTAATATTATGTACGATTGAATATATATACCAGTGATTTTCTTATATGTTAAAAGGGTTTGTTCACCTTTGTGTATGCTCTTTGTGTTTCATTCAGTTGGATCCTCATACCGGACGTGCAGGACAAAGAAGTATGTAACATTTTAACTATTTTTAAGTGAAAGTAACTATTATGCATGTATTTTTATTACATTTTTAACTTACATTAGTTCTTAATAAACTTCTTCTTTACTGTTATATATTTGTATTATTAATTTATTTTGGGTTTAAAAATTATGACATTAATAATTAATATTTTTTTAGGTATGACAAATAACAAATTTTTCAGCTAAAAATTATTTGAAATTAAATGTTCTTTCAAAAAGAATCTAATAATACAATGTGAAAAATTTCCGTCGTGGAATTTCAAAGTGGAGTCTATTCATGAAGTAAAATAAAGAGAAGCACCGAAATATGGTACTGCTTATTTTTTGAAAACTCCAAGCTGGGCAACACGAAGCGTTTTACCTTTTTCTTTTCCCTTATTCAGCGACACACTAGTAACACGCATGTTCACGTTCTCTACAATTCTAATGTATCGAACGTCGCCTCTCTCAAATAATGAAGATCGGCGGCTAGTAAGTTGTCTGTTAAAAAAAAAAAAAAAAAAAAAAAAGATATGGTATAACGTATCGTGTGTGCTCAGATGGTGAAATTTTGGGGCCTATAAAGACCCATCCCCCGCGAATCCCCACGTTCAAAATTTAGACAAAATTATCATAAAACTAGAAAAAAATACATCCTTATCAGAAAAAAAAATAAAATACCCAACAGTCAGTTGGCTTAGATTTATGCTTAAACCACCAGTAAAACTGCAAACACCGGTCTCCTTTCCTCTACCAACCTCATAAATAACTAAAATTCAAAAATCTTTTTCGCTTACGTTGTTAGAATTTTATCGAACTCAGACCCCAATCTCGATGAGCTCAGGAATTTCGTAATTAACAATTCTGTTAATCTAATCCTTAAAAAGGTGGTGAAGTTCAAAAACTCTAAAAATCGCAAATCAAAATTTTAGAACCTATCTCACTCGACGCTCTTTCGCCATACGCCTCAGTATTGAATTCAGACACTTTTCTCCGGGAGGGACTTCTGTGGCTCCGGGGGGTGGGGGAATGAAACCTTTTTCCCCAGTGAAAACACAAGAACTCTATTTTTCCGGGGGGGGGGCATTTCATTGCACGGGGGGTTCCCTCTGGGGCACCCCATTAATTCAACACTGATATGGCAAGACTGTTATTTTTGTTAAAAGAAAGGTCTCTCATTCGGTAACTCAATCTCTCCCCTCCAAATTTTGGAAAATTAAACACTAAAAACCATTTAGACAGTTTAAGTTAATTCACAGTCTCATCCATATGTCTTCAAACCTTGGACAATCCCCCCTCCCCCGATCTCCCTTCAGTCCGGCTTGGATAAATTATTCAGACTAGATGTTGAATGATATTTTCAGGTTACTTCAGTGGTCATCAGTGGAATTTTGATGCAAACACTACCACTGATGTTTTTAAAAGAAATAGTCGATGCCTCCTACCCGATTCAGTATGATCCATCGGATGGATCAGTTGGATTTGATCATCGGACGCATGATCATCCCCCCTATCAGTGTTACCTTGCTCAGTTAAAGATGTCTGTAAAATAATGATTCCCTATTCCCTGATTTTGCACTCACTTTACCATATTTCAAGTAAATTATAGAAACGCGGTTAATTTACAAAAATTCCATTCGACCAGTAAGGGGCTAAGTGCAAATATAACGTTATTTATTTTTTGGTAATTTTGGACCCTTTCCCTCCCTTTAAATATCATACGTTACTTCCATCAAACTCCCTGGCCCGGTAATGATATCGTTATCAAAGTGTAAAATTTTTTTTAGAATTTAGTTCTTTTGTTTTGATTAACATACAAAACGGGTTAAATTTATTTTTCGCAAACTTTATTGATTCAATTGAAGATAATTTAATAAAATATCGCTTTATTCAAATAAAAATAGTTAACAAAATAAAAAAAAGATAATGTACTATTTTGAACAAAATACCACGTTACAGTGAAAAAGAGATAATTATAATTGGGTCAAAAATGATATCGATATCAAAAGGCAAATCCCCCCCCTTCCCCTAGAGATATCTTACGATATAATGTGTCAGACCCTCCCTCCCCCCTAAAAGAATAATGTTATATATGCACAGCACCTAATAAAAAAAGTTAATATATCATTCTTGTTTCTAGTAAAACCATCGTAAATATTGACTGAGCAAAACATTTTCTTTGAAAATGTCTGATTATAGGCAAGATAATACAGAACGTGAAAGTTTGCTTTCGGCCGAAGTAATGGTGTCAGATTTTCGAGGCAAAAGCCTTTTTTACGGGTAGCAGCATAAGTTTCGTATTTACCAACCAACCAACAAATCTAATGGCGTCAGTTTGTTGATTTCGGGCAATGAGAACTTGAGATCCAGTTATTCATATTTAAGTAAGTATCAACTGTATTTCTTATTTTCCTTTAACTTACATAATTAGATAACTAATTTGAACTATACATGTTTTAAATTGTTTTTTCTTAAAAGTATGTTATTCATTTCTTTGGCTAAGTTATATAAAAATTGGAAAATAAATTACTTTGTTTTTGAAATGTGCGTGTTGGATTAAATTGCGTTAAAAATAGCAAACTGACATCTATAAAATTTTGAATATTTTCTGTTCAATATTTCAACTATTTCCTTTTAAATTTAATCATTTTTACTAGAATATTTGCGTAATATTAGTAATTTACATTTATCTTATTCAAAAGAAGGAATTCGACTTATTTCATTCCTCCTTTTTAGACTGTTCCACGCCCCTCCACTATTGTTTTTATGTTAAACTGCTCATATAAACAACAGTGCTGCTTTTAAGTTTAGTTAAAATTATGGATAATGTATAATATTAGGTTTTCTAAAGATGGGAACTATTACAGCTACAGGTAAACAAGTCCTTAATATACAGCAAATATTAAAATTACAGTAAGCAAATTTATTTTTAATAAACAATTTTTTATACAAATCTAAGTTTATGCTGAAAAGCAACTTTTTTCAAATGAAGATTTGGTTGTCATTGCTCCATCTCAGTGGCTTAGCTAGGATAGGTGATACCTATAACGATTATTTTCGTTCATGTCTTTAAAGAATGGAAGTTAAGTTTGATAACTGCTTAAGACATATGAAGATCAGCCGTGAAAATCAAAATTAAAATTACATTGCGTAAAATAGCAATAACACAGGAAAGAGAGACTCGATGAAGAAAATGCTCAAGTATGTATGTGGCATTTATTAAAGAGAGGTAAAACTTACACTCTCATGGGGTGACCCCCTGGTAAAAATACAGAAGCAGGAGCTCTACATCCTTACAGCAGGACAGTTAGAGATAGACTGACTCCTGACATCAAATAATGTAGCCAAAATGCGTCGAGCTAAAATGTGGTTGCCCTTAGACTATAATAACCCTATACGTGTAGTTCATAAAGAAAGTTTAAATTAAAAATATGCCAACCGGACCGTTAATTTGGCGATTAAAATATCAGCGTACAAATATGCATGCCAACACTGATTGCTGAGAAAAATATTTCTAAATCCATAACACAGATGTCAGACGCCGCTTTAATATAAACAGAGCGTTAGATTTTAAGCCGAAAAAGGAGTTGTAATGTCTGTTAATTTGGAAAGGAATTAAGTGACTGCGTAACTGCAAAAGGACATATGGTTTTTAAAATATCTTACAATGTACTCTTAGAACAAACGAAAGTATGCAGGCTCAGAAAATGATTTTAGGATGAGAAAAGATTGGATTTTGATTTATTTTATTAACGGCCTCGGTTACACATACGTAACTGCAATTTAAAGGAAAGAGATAAATATATTCTTTTTAGAAAGTAAAAATGATGTCTAATTGATTTGAAGTTGGGAAAGATAATTTTAATTTTAAATTTGAGAATTTAAATTTAAAAAAAGAAGCTAATAATAATATGTGATGTTATGTTACTTTCGACATCACATATCTCTCCCCCTTTCCCGGAAAAGCTATTATAACCCACATGCATTTAGCTCGACACATTTAGTGACGTAGAATAACAATACAATAAAATGTAGTTGCAACTAAAATGTATATCATATGGATAAATGAGCTCATAAAAATATTTTTAAGCATATGCATTGATTAATAAATTATTGAGATTTAATTTCTCAAATAAAATATATAAGGTATACCATTTTCATATATTTGTTGATCAACATATAAAATAAAATCTCTTTATTGAACTAGAGATCATAATCTGGAATTTTTTCATTGTGCACCGGTGACTTAAAAGATTATGCTTCCAGATCTTTCAACATTCTTGATTTCAAGTCCTCAAGCTGAAAATTTTTTTTTGTGTTCAAGACATGTTGGATATGTCCCAACCAAAAGATTATATTGAAATATAGATATCAACACAAAAATCTATATGTTATGAAATTTTTTTAAAATTCAATAAGCATACATATATAAGGCATAGCTGTAATAGAATACAAATGACACATAAAATATCTAGTGTGGCTAGAGACATCAACGAATAAGTATAATTGCAAGTAAACACATTAAATTTACACAATGAAGACAAACCTTTTTTTTTTTTAAGTAAGAAAATTTAAAAAAGGTGATCAAAATCTGTAGTATGTAAAAGAAAACTGATAATGTGAAAATCAAAAGCATTTGTTCTGAAGAAATGCACAAGTATTGATAAAGATAAAATTTTTCTTGAATGTGCAGAGAATGTGTTCGTAAAAAAAAAGGTGGAGTAGAGAGTAAATATGTACAGTTAAAATGCAACCATTAACTGGGCTTCTACTGAAGATGCGGCTGGTATAAATACCAACAAGGTTGCATTCACATTTAACTTTTTTATAAAATACTCTCAAAAACAGAAGATGAGAAGTACGTGTGAATTAATGTTTATAAAACTACACCATGTCTAAAAGAAGTTATGTTAAATTCAATGTACTTAAGACTTACATGAAAATTAAGTGAAAATGTTAAATAGGCAGACAAATGGATTGAGTTGATGGCTTCCTGATAAAGTAACTAACATCATTAAATACAATTTAATTTAGCATATTTAAAATGACATTTTATTGTAATAAAATATCTTTCTTTAAAAAAAAAGGCGAAGTTTTTTTTTTAATGGTAGTAAATTTAGTGTGAAGTACTAATGTATATCATGCATACCCAATGAAAATGAAGAAACGTGGAGAAGTGAATGTAAATGATATCTAACTACCAACAAATATTATGCAAAAACTGTATCTATCTATCTAAATTATGCGTAAAGAGCAATGAAATTCACATGTGTAAACGGAAAAACATGGAATAGTGGAAATGGGAAGGTAAAAATTAGTGGGTTCAATCATCCATAATCAAAACAAAAAAATGTAAAGAAATGACTTATGTATTAAAGATAATAATCAATATGTTATAAAAAAAAACTTCACAGAGGACCGATAATTAAACAATTGCATATGTAAATGTACATGTATGTGGATAACTTCATCCGTATAGCATGCTGCAAAATATATATACCTTTGTAAATTACCATTGTACAAATCTTTGTATAAAAACATTGTAATTGCTGCATGCAAAGAGAAGTTGTATGAAAAGTGAGTCAGTTGCAAATATCCACAAGCATATCAAAAGAAAAAGAACTTTGTAAAAATTTCACCACTGTAATATTGATACACCAGTGAACATTCGCACTAACACTGTGTGTAAAGAAAAGTGCAATTGATAATTACACAGACCTACTAAAAATGTGTATAATTTCAAAAGCACACAATGCATGTTATAAAAATATGAATGCTAATGTAAATAACCTTGACTTGTAACTTTCCATGATAACATTAATTGAAATTATATCTAATGTGTGTAGTGTGATATGAAAAAAATTCGCAAATAATTTCTACTGAAATTACAGAAAGTGGCATCTTAACCTAATAAATTTTGTAACCTTACGAAAAGTTTAAAAAAAGTGTAATCTATATGTATGTTTTTTTTTTTTTTTTAATAAGTATGATTCCAAACGAAAGAGAAGATTCAGAAAGTTATATTTCCTACATAAATATGCAACAATGCGCGTGAAAAAAAAACATGAGTGGGTATATTAAGTGTTAATGTGTGTAAAATGAAAAGGCACGGTTGCATGTTACCAAAATGGTTATAGGATATGGTAAAACAGTATGATAAATCACGAAGATTATTGTACATTCTACATCTGAGTAAGTGCATTAAAACTACTTTACCAAAATAATAACTTCTGAAATTGAAATGATAACGATGATAAATTGTGATTTAAATTAATGATACCCCCTACACACCGATCCGTTATATTTTTTCATTCACAATTGTACGCTATTATAACAAATGGCCATATCATTTCTCATTTACCTTTTGCCCTGCATTGAGAAAAAAAAAAAAAAACAGAGGGGCGAATTTTTACTTAACCCATAATCCGCTTAAATCAATGTGGTGTCTGTATGTCGAAGAAAATTCTTTCTTTTAAAGTTTGCTTTTGTTTATCCACTCGTTGAATAGATTAGATTTTTGTTCTCTGGTGCAAATATCTTATTTAAACACACCAGTCTGCATAAAATTTCAACTTCTTTTAGAAAAGAAAATTAACTCTATTTCGTCGTACGCTAGAAATTTAATTTTATTTCAGAATTCTTTTTCCAAATGGTGTAAGATTATACATATTTATTTTCAAATAAATATTGGGTGACACCCGGGTTGGACCGCCCACCCCCTGCCCCCCACTATCTACGCCACTGCCTCCATCTAGTATTGTGATTGATGTTTAGAATAATACGTAATGAGGAAAAATTTCTGTCCCATTCTATCCCATTCTCCATTACTAACTAATATTGCAATAAATATTAGTACTATTTATTACTAATATTAGAACTAGTACTAACTAATATATCCCGTACTTGAATAACATTAATTAATTAAAGTTTGAAAACATAGTATATTAACACACGCAAAAAATCATAAAAACCTGATTTAAATAAAAAGAATCTGATTTAAACAAAGATATACATATATATTTTTTAAACTATGATTGTTTTGCTCCTTAGTTGCTATTTAAAAGCATGCATATTCCATTCATAATACTAATTTTGAAAATAGTGAGAAAATGGTGTTTATATTAAGACTTTTTTTGGTTTTAAATGTTTATAAAAAAAGACTTGTGCATTGATTGCTCTTAACCCGGGAGAACACGCCCTTACCCAGTGTTTGAATGGTTTTAACTTTGTCACCAATAAAATCAAAATATAACAACTACTCTATTTAGACGGAAACAATTCATACAAATTTTGTGATAAAATAAGTTGAAGATTACTTTTAAAAAATTAGTGGTTACAATTGTAAAAACCATACGCACTCAGGGTCTTTTAGGCCCTGCGCACGTCCTTCCGAGTTAAAATTAGAGTCATCGTCCTGTTTAATTTTATAGAACACAGTAAAAAGAGAGGGGGGGGGAAATTAAGTCAATGTAAATCAATAAACCAGTTGATATGGCCCTTTTAAAATTCAGCTGGCATATTTGCAAATCTGATTTAAAAAATTCACTGGCAACTCATATATATGTGTTATTACAGTATTTATGTTTTCACTAGTGAGAAACTGGGTTATTTATTAAATTTTAAGTCAATTAAATGTCATTAAAACTAGTGTTTGATTAAATAGTCGATTCGGTATTTTGTGATTCCGCATGTTATACGATTATAAGTGTCATTAAACTAATTAAAAAATAATTAAAAATGTGTAGCCTATAATTCAAATACTTCGCTGAATAAATGCGAATTACGGCGTTTCTTGATCCCTCCCCCTCCTCTCTAGAAAAAGAAAAGCACCCAGTTAAAGTCAAATTTCTGGAGTGATACTTTTTAGCTCACAGGCTATCATAACCTGAGAGCTTATGTGCCCGTCCGTTCTGTATGTTCGTTCGTGCGTAACGCGATAACTCGTGATAAAAATATCCGATTCACTTGAAATTTTGTATGTAGGTATATCCTGACAAGGCGCTTCCCAGATTAGTTTTTGGAGTTCATTCGATATGTATAAGAGGGTGAACGGGGGGCCCATGCCCCTCCCCTTAGTTGATATAAATGGGATTTTCATGCAGAATTAAGTGTTCGTTCAAAATTTAGATTAGGATCATTCTGATGAGGCGATTCCGTGACTGCTATTAGGTGTTCATTGAATAAGTATAAATAGGGGGAACAGGGGTTCTAATGCCCTCCCCCCTTAATTTATATAAATGAGTTTTTCAACCAGAATTTTTAGATTTCGTTCAAATCTCTGAATAGTTTTGGAAGTTTAATGGTTAAGTATAGAAGAGGGGGATAACTCCTTTTAAATTATATAAATGCTAAATGGGTTTTATTAAGAACTAGCGGCCTTCGCCCGCTACGCTGGTCGGTTTATCTAAAGAAATCTTGAAGAAGTAGTTAGATAAGGTTCAGACATACATTAAAAAAAAAAAAAGCAAGTCGATCATTCAAAAAACGTTGGGAAATATCAAATATTTACTGTAATTTTTTAAGAAAAACAAAGTTTCGAAAAAAAAAATTAAATCGAAAAAAAAATTACACTGACATATTAATGCAAGGAAATTTTCCCAGAGAGAAAATTCGCCTTGAATACAATATTTCAAATTCTTTTAATTGCTTATAGGCGTTAATGCCAACATAGTGAAAAAAAATTCCATGCTGGGAATCGAACCCGGGCCATCAGTATGGCGCACTGACGTTCTACCGACTAAACCACATGGAACGACAGCCAGCTTGAAACTTTCTCATACTTAAGTAGACTGGCGAAAACATAACGATAGCGCGTTTTAAAATCGCACAGTGACATCTATTGGATTTTATATGTACTAAAAAACGTTATGTACTAAAAAACGTGAGCAGCGCACCTAATAGTTTCTTTTGTTTCTTTTTGTTACTTTTTTGTCTGTTGTCCGATTTTGATGAAACAAAGCCTATACACTGCCCGGGAGTGTGCATTCTTCATTAGTGAAAACCGCATAAAAATCCATTCAGTAGTTACGAAGATAACCTCGAACAAACAGACAGACAGACAGACAGACAGACAGACAGACAAAAAATTCAAAAAAATTTTTTTTGTGTTTCATTGGTTTTCTTTTATCGCCCTGACTCCATTTTTGTCAATTATCTTCAATGTACAGACACACCGGGTCCTACTGTTTTATTATATGTATAGATTATCTCATTTGTTCTGAATTTTGGATATAGATTTTTTATATGATAAAGCATGTCTTTGATAGTATAGGAGGTTCAATGATTAAGTATAAAAAAAGAGGAAAGGGGAGAGCTGTTTCCCCTTCTTAATTTTTTTCCGAACGGAATTAACCCTTGAAAATATAAGGCTTTAATGTACAATTAGTATTTGTAGCCTGTGAGCTCAATGCCATCAGTTTAACTGGGCAGTATTCTTTATTTTAATTTGTCTCTTTTGCACACAGAGTTTATTGAATCGGATTTAAGTCTTTGTATTAAAAATTTACTTTCTGGTGAACTTTTTTTTTTTTTTTTTTTTTTTTTTTTTTTTTTTTTTTTTAATTTGGATGGTAAAAATAATGATGAAATGTCTGATTTTGTGAAAGAGCCTATTATTCAATGAATTTTTTTTTAAAATAGGCCCCAAATTTCGCTTTGATTGTGCCTGATTACGTAAGTTTAAATTCCAAATTTACAGTTTTACATATTTAGATTTTAGACCATTGGTGTAAAAATCTAGGCACCAGCGGGGGGCAATCACTCACCACGGAGTAAAATTTAATAGCATTCTAGCAAGAAATTTATACAAATTATTAGATGATACAAGTCGAAAAAAAATTAGTAGTGAGAGCATAGGAGCAACTGGCGCAAAGACTTTTGCACCCCTGTCTTAAAACAAAGAGGTGTACCTACCAATCCATATTTTATCACATGTTCTCAATATTAGAAGTTTTACGGGAAGTGTAAATTATAATTATCATCTATTTGAGATCTTCGAAATCAGCCTGCGTAATTTTTGTGATAAAATATTTAAAACAGTAAAAATCATTGATTTACAGTATAACTATTTAGTTTCTTACACGTCAAAACCTTGTGTGATTTCTTTGTTTTTCAAATTGATTACTTAGAGAATTATAAGAATATAGTTATTATATTTTCGGGTTTTTATTTAAACATTTACTTTTTGATATTGAGTAATTTTAATATGACGGAAAAGCTAAGGGTCTTCCTCTGGTATTTTATTTATTTATTTATTTTCGTAGTCATTATCGTCCAAACTCTTCAAAAATTTTTGGAATTAAAACATGTTTTCAGTTTTTGACAAGCAATCCAGAAAAAATATTGATATATATTAATAAAATGGCTGGTATAAAGACTTTTTTTCATTTGGTATATTTAAATCGTTAAGAAATAATATATGTGTTTTTTCAATAACAGAAAATTTGGAATGGAGAAGGAATATGGCTACCCAATTTCATTTTTGAAGTATAATGGAGGAGTAGACTTGGAACTACCCCTTGGAACTTGGATACCCAGTACCAAAAAAAAATTCTCGATTGTCTGCGGCAGATACTACAGAGGCAGAAAATAATCCATAGGTAAAATGTTTTGCAATTGCAGCGTTAATTAAACATTTACTTTTAACGATTTTACGCGTTTTATTCAGTTCTGTAAATAACTAACTCACATTTTTGCATTCAGTAATAAAGTGTTAAATGTAACTTAAAACAAAAGAAATGTTTGATGAAAAAATAATCTACAAAGAAGAAAAGAAAATCTGTAACACCCGTCTCCATTCTTTACCTTTCTGCTTTAAGGCTTGCAATATGAATAGTGATTGCAAAAAATAGTGGATATGACTGAGTATCAGCATTTTTTATTGCACAGTCTTGACCATAGTTTATTTTAATTTTTGAAAACAAATAAAATCGAACTCAAAGTCGATATTTGATTTTTTTTTTTTAATCAAAGGCTTGATACATTTCTTGTAATATTTCAAACCCATAATGGTAATAATAATATAATGACTATTAGTTATTACAATAGCATAATTTTATTTAGGTACATTTAACTCACACATAATCTAGCTAAAATAGCGTCTCGGTATTATCATTGTTAAACGCATGCTTTTTACTTATTTCTAGTTAGAATTTTTTTAAACTTTTTAACCACTCTTCCATTCTCCAAATAAACAGTTTTTTAATTGACTTCTTTTTCATACCCTGCCCTTCATTATAATTACAGATTCACTGTCGCGAGATGCCACACGCGGCTAATTTTATGCTGCGACCTGTAACTTTCGCTGCTTAAGCGGGTGCGGGAAACAAAAATATTCAAATTTTATTAAACAGTTTTATTACATTAAAAATTCTGCTTAAAATTACGTTTAAAACCTTGTTTCTGTTTTAACTGTAACAAGAAATATTATTTTTTTCTTTTTGGTTTCTTTTTAAAATCTAGTTTTCAAAGCAATCGTTCTCATAAAAATGACTTTCTGTGAAAATGCCTTTTTTTCTTCATGAGTTTTTTCACCATTTCTTGTATTTAAATTACTTTAACCCAATAGCGGTTAAAAAAAATCTTGTTTAAATTTGGAACAAATCTTTTTCAATTGTTTTATATGAATTTTGCTTCAGCAAATTAAAAAATATATATATTTAATTTTAAAAATATGATTTTAAAAAATTACATTTTTTTTACATTTTTTACTTTAAATATTTTTTAATTTTATTCAAATTAATGCTTTTAAAATTCCTAAATCAGAATTAAAGCTTATATATTTCTGTTTATATAAATGAAAAGAAATTCTACAAATAATATTTCGAGTTATAACGATTTTAAATTACCCCACTTTTTAATAACTATTAAATTAAAAAAAAAAAAAAAACATTATGAGAAATTATGTCACGTGCTTTTGTTTCAAAGTGATATGGTAAACAATCAGAAAAAATTTCAAAATTTTAACTGAATAAATAACAATTACTTGATAATGTGTGCATTGTTGAGAGAATGTATTAAATTAAGGATTTCATTTCCGACAATTCCAATTTTGTTTAAACACATAGCCTACACTAGGCTCAGTAAGAAATTTTCAATCTAAATATTAATTCTATGGTATTGTTATTTACAGACCTCTTGCCCCCCCCCCCCCCACTTTTAATATTTTTAAATAATTTTTTTTCACACAGGGTGCAATACGTAAATTTTATTGTGCATTTCTACTTTTTCAATTGTTTGTTACAGTTTTAGGTAGCTTTCATTAGAAAAAGCAAAAAGCTATCTATATTGCAACCGTCCGGAGAAAAGCACTTCCGGAAAATTTTGGTATATTTTTATCGATCATGACCCCCAGACCCCAAAACCACCCTCCGTTCAAATGCTGACATATATATATATATATATACAGGGTGTATCTAAACTATTGGGCAAAACTTTAAGAGGTGATAGTACACATCAAGACAAACAATATTGAATAGGGGGGGGGAAACAATATTGAATAGGGGGGGTTAAGGGACCCAAACATCTTCTGAAGGAGATAGGTGCCATTAAAGTTTAGGAACTAAAATTTCAAATAAGCATAAAAAACGGAAAAATTTGTCCATTGATTTGCGGTTTTCACTAAAACTACTCTTTGTGTCAGTATTTTCTTTAGAGTAAGTTGTAAAGATAAATTTCAAAAAATGCTAATAGAGGGTGCTTTAGACTTTGGAGTAACAAACAATTATTTTTTGCCGTTATTTTTGCATCTCATTAAATGTTTTCGGAAGCTTAGAGTTAAACTTAAATTTTGAGCTCAAAATCTGAATAGTTGTGAGTGCTTAAGTAGCGCAAACTGAACTGTGTTTAGAGGTTCAAATTTCAAATGATTATAAAAAACGGAAAATATGTCGATTCGTTTGTGGTTTTTGCTAAAACTACTCTTTAAATCAGTCTTTTCTTAAAAAAAAAAAAAAAATTATAAAGATAAATTTCAAAAAATGCCGATAGAGGGTGCTTTAGACTTTTGAGCAACGAACAAGTATTTTTTGCGGTTATTTTTTGCATCTCATTAAATTTTTTTAAAAGCTTAGACATAAACTTGAATTTTGAGCACAAAATCTGAATCACTGGGAGTGGTTAAGTAGCGCAAACTGAACTGAGTTGAAGTGGAGGGCAAGTTCAAATATCAAATGATTATAAAAAAAAGAAAAAATTGGTTGATTCGTTAGCGGTTTTCCTTTAGAGAAAACCGCAAGCAATTTTCTTTAGTATTTCCGTGAGTATTTTCTTAAAAATAAATTTTAAAAAATTTCGTTAGAGGGCGCTTTGAACTTAAGAGTAACCGACAGCTATGTTTGACCGTTATTTTTTGTATCTAATTAAATACTTGCAAAAGCTTAGACTTAAATTTTGAGCTCGAATTCTGAATCATTGGGAGGGGTTAAGAAGTGCAAATTGAACTGTGTTCATTAGTTGAAATTTACCCCCCTCCCACCTCAAACACATTTCATTTTTGCGCTACCTAATTACTCCCACCGATTCAGAATTTGAGCTCCAAATTTAAGTCTAAGATTTTGCACAAAAGATTACAGACATTAGATACAAAAGATAGATAGGATACAAAGATACAATTAGATACAAAAATTAACGGTCAAAAATAGCTGTTGGTTACTCTTAAGTTTAAAGCGCCTTCTAACAAAATTTTTTGAAAGTTATTTTAAAAATTTATTTTCAAATAAACATTTACATATTACATACACATTGACATAAAGAATAGTTTTAGCGAAAACCGCAAACGGATCGACCAATTTTTTCCTTTTTTTATATAATCATTTGAAATTTGAACCTGCCCCTCCCCTTGAACTCAGTTCAGTTTGCGCTACTTAACCACTCCCAGTGATTCACATTTTGTGCTCAAAATTCAAGTTTATGTCTAAGCTTCTAAAAAAATTTAATGAGATGCAAAAAAAACCGTAAAAAATAGTTGTTCGTTACTCCAAAGTCTAAAGCGCCCTCTATCGACATTTTTTTAAATTTATCTTTCTAATTTATTTTCAAGGAAATACTGATTTAAAGAGCAGTTTTAGCGAAAACCGCAAACGAATCGACCAATTTTTCCGTTTTTTATAATCATTTGATATTTGACCTCTAAACACAGTTCAGTTTGCGCTACTTAACCACTCCCAACTATTCATATTTTGAGCTCAAAATTTAAGTTTAAGTCTAAGCTTCCGAAAACATTTAATGAGATGCGAAAAATAACGGTAAAAAATAATTGTTCGTTACTCCAAAGTCTAAAGCGCCCCCTATCGGCCTTTTTAAAAATTTATCTTTACAATTTATTTTGATGAAAATACTGACATAAAGAATAGTTTTAGTGAAAACCGCAAATCAATCGACAAATTTTTCCGTTTTTTATGTTTATTTGAAATTTTGGACCCTAAACTTTAATGGCGCTTATCTCCTTCGGAAGACATTTGGGACCCTTAGTTTGTCTTGATGTGTACTATCACCCCTTAAAGTTTTGCCCAATAGTTTCGATACACCCTGTATATATATGTGATTTTTGTCACGCTGTAACTATCGTATTTATGAACCGATTTGAATGAAACTTGGTATGTACATAGTACATAGAAATGGCTCGACCGAGTTCGTTGGGCAGCATCAGATGCCATCTTCTTTCAAAATGGTGTCCATTTAAGTTTATCAAAAATCTTTTAAATGTATAATGATGTACAAAGAAAAATTTAGAAATTGAGGAACGATTCTTTCTAAAGTGTTTGATATTAATAATGAATTACGGAATACTTTTTGCTTTGTCTTTACCTTAAAAAGCGCGTGAGATATAGCAGTTTGGATTTTTAATGTGGATGACATTTTTTTTAAATCAATTTGCCAGCGACAGCCCTTGTATATATTAATCGATTTCGATGTGAGTGTGCGCTTGTACATGAATTAAGATTTCGACCAAGCTCATTGGATTATTTTATCCATTATATTGTTTTAAAATGGCATATACTTCATGATATCGTGGTATTTGGAGACCCTATAAATCGCTTAAAATAAAACCAGCTTCAATAAAATATGACTAATTTATAAAAATTCCCATTAATATTCAATATTGCCAAAAACGAGTATTCAATCTTATAAAATCTATTAAAAAGTACAAACACACAACAATATATATCAATTTAAAATTTCACATCCAAAAAAAATAATAATAATAAAGTAAAAATAAAAATAAAAATACTAAAATACAAGTTAGAAAATTCTAAGAAATTTTCCCGTGAATTTAACATTAAATATTGGCATTTAGCCACGGGACTGGTGTAGGTTCTTAAGAGTCATGGAAAGTACCACACTAGTCATGGGAAGAAACGAACACACTAATGTAAATTCTATGGGAGCGTTATTTTATAATATTTAACATGGATATAAATATTGTTTAGTAATTTCTGTGTAGGATAACTGAGGGCGAGGTACCTGCGGTAGTTTTTAATTTTTAGATCTTAGTTTTAGACTTTTTTTTTAGTTTTCCTTCATTTACAGAACTGGTTTGGAAATTGAAACTACCCAAATATATATAAAAAATCTATAACTAAAATAGGAAAATGAAAAGTAGCCCAGTAGATCATCTATTGTATGTATATATATATATATATTAAAATCAAAGCGAGAAAATTGAAAATAACGCTTCCATAGGATTAATATTAGCATTCTTGTTCCTTCTTCTGAATATTGAAATAACCTCTTAAGGTGATTTTGTGAAACCATTTCTACAAATTACTTTTGTATTTTTTTCGATAATATATTTTAATGCTTATACCCATGTTGAATGAATCTTTTTCTTTAAGGTACTTGATGTTGGTCTACACTGTGTGTGGTACAAACTACAAATAATCGATTTGCGGATAATCAAAATGCAGCAAGTGGGCAAAACTATTGGAATTTTTATATAAATGTAAATGACACACTATGTAGAAGAAAATAAATTGTATACATAAATATTATAACAATGCATCATGATATAGTGTATTAATGTAATTTAATCGTTGTAATAAATATCTTTTTATATTTTAATTGCTTGTTTTAAATATGTCTGAATCATAATGATATTCATTTATTTTGTAAATGTTCTAAAATATTTATATTTGTAATTTTAATATGATTCTCAAACCCTCTCCTTAACAATGCAAAGTTTTTATACAATTTTAAACTTATTTTTAAGCATGAATGTATAAATTTAGTCTTGACTATTTAAATATTTGGAAGGAAAATACATTTTTCATTTTTTATTAATTTTTTTTTCGCGTTATAGGCATTTTTGCCCACGACAACTAGTTTTTACTTTTCTTGATTTGTAAGGAGAATTAAAGTTTGTTATTAAGATTATAAGCTATAAATTACATATCAATATAGAATAATATAATAGCACATTTCCATAAAAAAAAATAAAAAGTGGTGATTTGCTAGACAGTGACATTCTTAAACTTTTAAATGAATGTAAGAAATTTTAGATTTGTATGTTGAGAAAATAAAAATAAAAATCCCAATTTCCAAGTAAGTTACAAGAATATTAATGTATATGTATAATTTTGACCACTTTTATTAATTTTACTTTATTTTTTGAAAGTGTATGTGATTTGTATTCTCTTCACGCCCTTCTGATCCTTTAGTTTTTATAATTATGTCTGTGAAACAACAAAAGAAGCGTGAGATAATTTTTCGGCAGTCAGTACTCTTGAATTATTTGTTAATATTTAATAAAATTTAATAAATTGTTACTATTTAATAAAAATAATATAAGATCAATTAATTATTTTCAGTTTTAATAATTTATAGAAATGTAAGAAAGTAATTTAATATTAGCATTTTATTTTATCAGAGATCATCTCACATTATCATAGCGGTCACAAATGTAAACACTTTTTGTGATTTTTATTTTTAATTCTCTAAGTGCATACTACTTTTACAGCATCTTTATACCTCTATTTTAAAATAATAATTTTCGCTGTATATTTAAATCTGAAATGTGACAGCAGTAACTATTTTAAAATAGTGGTATGAAAAATAAATGTAGAAAAGGTGTAGTAATTGGCAGCTATGTAAGTATAATTCAAATTCATTGTTTTTAGTTACATTTTACCATAATTTTTTTTGAACAATTGTACGTAATGACAAAAAATAAAAAGAAAAAAAATATTTCTTAAGAAATACAGAAAATTTAATATTTATGAAAAATAATATATATATATATATATATATATATATATATATATATATATATATATATATATATATATATATATATATATATGTATTGTTTTTTACCAGCATGCATATCATTGCACAACTTGATGATCTACAAATGGTTTTATTAACATTTTTATCAAAATATTTAAATGTATTCTCACATATCTAATATTTGTCGCCAAAATAAGAGTGAGACTTGTGCTTACCATGTATATTCGTCGATTCTGATTACAGAATAACACATAAGAATATCCCATGTTTGACAGGATAATATAAAACAAAAAAGGACTGTAAAGAGAAACTTGTTTGTTTTAAAATATGCAATTGGTATGACAAGAGTTTAAAATGACTATGTTTTAGAAATTATGCTTGGTAAGTGTTATCCATTATAAGCAATATAAATTTCTAGACAATATCTGAAATATATCATCCCCTAACATATTATGTCTTGTGGAAGCGGCTACCTCTGCTTGAAACAATCTTGAGACAAGATCTACATTCATTCTCACCTCAAGAGAGTAGAAGTAGCAATTCTCAAACAAGACGATGCGTTCGTGATGATAGATTCCAGACATCGTCTTGAAATCTATATTGCTCGCAATGGAAGATACTTTCCAGAAGTCATTCCTGAAAAATAGTCATTTTAAACTCTCGTCATATCTATTCTATATTTTTAACAAATAAGTTTCTCATTAGAGTCGTTTTTTTTTTTTTTTTTTAACCTGTCAAATGTGGGAGGGTTTTTTTTGGATCATCCTGTATTTTTACGGTATATATACCGTATATTTCATTTACGGTACACATACTGATTACAAATGTTTTTACGGTACATATACCGCACATTTAATTTACGGTATATATGTTGTATCAATATTTTTTACGGTACATATGTCGTACATTTAATTTACGGTATCTGTGCTGTAAAAATATTTTTTACGGTACATATACCTTACATTTAATTTACGGTATATATGCTGTAACGATATTTTTTAAAGGTACATGTACTTTAAATACTTTACGGTACATATACCGTCCAGTTAAATTACGGTACATATACTTTAAATATTTTACGGTACATATATCACAAAATATTTAAATTTATGTTCAGTTAAATTACGGTACATGTACTTTAAGTATTTTACGGTATATATACCGTCCAGTAAAATTACGGTAAAAGGAAGTGTCACAAAGTTGACGGTATAACCACCGTGATTCGAGACCAAAATTTTTTACAGTGTGGTGTAATAACGCCAGGCGGGGTAATAACGCCAGGTGCTAATATTATGCATAATTATGAAATAATCTGGTAAATGACACCCATGTGCTCTACGCAGAAGGGTTTTGAGTCATATAAATCGCAAAAAAAACAGCTTCAAGTTAATTTGTTTCATTTTTAGGTCTTATTGTTTTTACAAGCAACTAAAATTAACGCTTGATCTAAAATTTGCGAGATACGTTTTGTGATGTGAAGACTATTTTTTTTATCCGAAAATACTTTGTTAATTACATAAATTTGTACTACATTTCATGGACTTTCAAAATGTTATTGAAGATTTTGGATATCTTCTCGAGATAATTTGTAATTAAAAATGTACAGCGAAATAACTATAACGGGGAAATAACGCCAATCCTTGGCATTATTACTCCGGTTGATTGCCTACAGTGGCCGAGCTACATTCTAAATACTGATTCAAATAAACACAGTTAAAACTGCGCAATGTTTCTAATAATTCCATTTAAGCGGTCCTTTTTAAGCAAAAAGAAGCTCACGGTCTGATAATCTTTTGCCTCATCCTCCCCCCCCCCCCACCACCACCACATATTTATTTTTCTTACACTTTAACAAAAGATTGAACATTTTCAAGAGCTTAGAATGCAATTTGTCAATTTCTAAGTTTGTAGAGTTTGTATTTTTAGAATTGGGCAATCTACATGCAATTATTCCATCTTATTTCATAGTTTTGTTTGCATGGCGTTATTACCCATATAGGTGGGTGATAACGCCAAATAGCTATGGTCAATAAATCACGCCATTGCATTTTATGAATACATATCTGGTAAATTATTTTTTTATATAGATAGTCAATGAGTTGCTGTATCAAATCATATATTTGTTTGAAAAATACAATCTAAAACTGAGTCGTGAAAATTGGTAGAACCTTAACGTGGCGTTATACCCCAGGGTACCTTATTTTGAGAAAAAAACATCAAACTTGAAATGCAATGTATTGTATAATCGTGATATATGATGTTTTTAATTAATTAAAATTTCTTCTGACATATTTAAAAAAATAATTTTTGTCGGTACATAGATTAATATAAAAATTTAAAAATCATCTATTTTAATTTAATTTATTTTTTAATATTAATGATTATTATTATAATAATAAAAAACATAGAAATAGAAAGCGTTAAAAATAATTATTGAACTAAGTATCTAAGCATTTATTTATAGTAAACAAGTTTTAAAATACATATATGGCACGATTACGTCTAAATGGAAAATATTATTTATTTATTTATCTAAAGAAAAATTATTTCACGCTATATCATACTTTATATTTATTTCAACATTTCAACAAATTTAATTTAAATAATTAAGGAAAAACTTAGTTACAATTAATTTCAATTTCTCAATAATTTCAACAGTCATTTTCATAAAATTTTATTTATTACTTTTAGTTTCAATTTACATCAAGCCAGATTTAATTAGAACTCGTAGGTAATTAAATTAAAATAAATTTTAGGTTACATGTAAATTTATACAAAAACTTTAATAATGAGAAAATATTTCTGATATATACATTTTTAAATGTTAGCGCATATTAATTTATGTTTAAAAATAGCCCTAGAAATTTAGTAATGAGTTGAAATCTATTCTTCAAGTAACTTTAATATAGTAAATTATTGATTTAGAATATTTTATGGCAATTTCATTTTTAATCAGGTTAAGCTCTTCGGTTAGTACTTCATTTCTACATCAATATATATATATATACCGTATTTACTCGTGCATAGGGCGCACGCGTGTATAAGGCGCATCCCTACTTTACAAGTAAAAATGGCGATTTCTTAAAATCTCGTGTATAACGCGCACCATAAATTTGATACGCTAATGAAGAAGGACCAAATGAATTTCAGTAAAATAAAAAAAGTCAAAACAAACATTACACCAGACCAGAAAACAAGACGAAAATGCATTTTTAGACTTCGGGTTGTAAGAGAATGACGGGAAGTAGGAATGAGTGAGGGTAAAGAGAATTACTAATTAGCGTTTACATAATGTTACTAGCTCTGTTGTATAAAAATCTGCAAGGACGGAAACAAATATGCAGTAATACTTCAATTAAGTAACACTTTCCGAGTTTTAATGTCTTCTTTGAATAATTTCTTGTTTCATATGTATATCGTTCGACTGCATCCAACAGTAAAAAAATATTCCGTGTATAAGGCGCACCTAGGAGTTTTGCCCTATTTTTTTGGAGAAAAAGTATGCCTTATACACGAGTAAATACGATATATATATATATATATATATATATATATATATTCTTAATTGAATATATATTTTTTTTCTCGCATAAAAGTTTTATTAGAATTATACATTTTAAAAATTTCAGTTAAAGATATTTTCTAAGCAAAATGTATCGTGCAATGAAAAAACAATTATAAGATCAAATAAATTAAGTATTTCTGTTTTAAATAAAAAGGGTTTTAAAAAGATTTGCGCTAAGAGTAGTTTAATATGCATTAAAAGACAAGTTCTAGCCACACTTAAAATTTTTTTTTAGAAAATTGCACATAATCAATAAATAGGATGAATTTCAGTTATTAATAAGCCTTGAAAATGTTAAAAATAAAATATGCTTTTAAATTTATCATGCGCTAGTTTAATTTTTGAAAATTTGGAAATAAAAATGAAACATATTTCTGGTTAAAGGTTTTTTAAGGATTTTTATGTACAGTAAAACCTCTAAATAACGGACACCTCGGGACGCAGAAATTGTCCGCTATTCGGAGGTGTCCGCTATTGGGAAAACCTCAGAGATACAAAAATCGATAAGAAATGCTCAATATTTCATTAATTGACATTTATATGTTCTAAAACCTCTGTTATATGATTAATGAGAAATTAAAATTATTTTTTGAGCAATAAAACTTAAATAAAATTTGCACACCTTTAAATGTCGTTTATTACATTCTTATTAAAAACAAAAATATACAAAAGTTTACATTTGCTTGCGAGTACGTTCAGTTTGTTTTTCAATGTGATATGTTATTGGTCATAACAGAGTTCCGAGCGGGGATATGGATTACACTTTTTGATCATTAAGGGTGTATTCGAAAAAATGATTTTTCACCTTCAACAGCTCAAAATTTTCTGATACATTTTCAGACTCATTTTTAAAAGTATAAACATGAAACTTGTTGGAGTGATTATTGAAATGATGTATAAGAGGCCGTGTGAAGTAATTTTTCGCTGAATCAATAAGAATTTTGATAGCATTTTTGCAATATTTTCTACATTTACCAAAATATTGACAAACATGGAACATTATGTGGTTTCTAAATAAGGAATTTTGAAAGTTTAGCGCATTTGAGTTCAAAAATGAATATAAAGATAAATCTGAAAATAAGCGGTTTTGATCGGAAGACACCCTTAAAAACATTAAATCATAAAATCTTCTAGAGGGGGACATAGACATATGAATGCTCCCTGGCAACTGAGAAATTTTCTCAGCCTATGCTCTACATTTATCTGTGATCACGAAATTTTTGACACATTGCCGTGATAAATTTAGAGAATTTTTTCATTTTTTTTTCTTGTTAAAAAATACTTTTTCATCCTTTATCGCCGAAAATAGTGTCCGCTATTTGGAATGTCCGTTATTCAGAGGTTAAACATAGAAAAATTTAGGTTTTGGAAGTGGGGATTGGAAAACTGTCAGTTAAATAGAGGTGTCCGCTATTCGGGAGTGTCCGTTATGGAGATTTTACTGTATAATGATAAATGTGTGTGTTTTTTTAGAGTTTACGATTCAAAAGAATATGATTTTATTTTACATTTATTTACTTGCAGTATAAATTCAGATTAAAATTATAATGCATCTTTTTACCTAGATTTAAATATATAATTACGATTAACTATATATTTAAACAAGTTTGTGTAATCCAATAAATATTAAACTAAACATGTATATTTCTTCTAGTACATGATTCTACTAAAGCATGTAATTAATAAAATGCTATATTTGTAACCATTACACAAAATTATAATTGAACTATTTTTTTTCTAATTTGTATTTCAGAAAGAGCTAAATTAGGTTGTATTTAAAAAAAATTTAATTGAAAAATATTTTTATTAAATATATATTTGCAAGTGATAAGTTATAATACTATAAAATTTGAACATATTTCACGACATATGAAGAAGGATATGATAAATAATTTAAAGGAAACAAATATAAATTCAATTGCCCCAAAATATACAGAAACAAATAAATTAATATCAACATATATTACGACATATGAAGAAGCATATCAAAAATGATAAACAATTTTAAGGAAATGAATAGAAATTCAATAGCCCCAAAGTATACAGAAACAAACAAATCAACTGGAAGTTTATCTATTAATGCTACCCTTTGACTGCGAAAAATGTGTTTTCAACTTTCTGAAAAGATGTATTTAAGATTACATTGTTATCGGAATGGAATCATATTAAGAATTATCACAGAAATTCGCGGTATGGCACAATAATGGCGGTAATGCCGCTTATTAAACACATTAAATAAAAATGCATATTTCAATAAAACATGGCATATCCTTAAAACAAATAGTAAATCGATAGTTAAGCCCTTTTTAAGAAGAAAAAATATATTTAATTTGATTTCCACACACATACACGAGTAAAACTGTGAAAAACTACACGCTTTCAAATATGGGTTTATGACATATATTTTTAAGAAGGCGGTAAAAATTTACTTCGCTTAAAAAAAAAAAAAAAAAAAAAAAAAAAAAAAAAAAAAAAAAAAAAAAAAAAATCTTAAATGCCTAATGAACATCATAAATAAAAATAGATATTTAAATATTAAATATGTTTACAAAAATGTATCTAACTATGCGTATAAGTTATTTTTAAATTCTTCACAAACCTGTTAAGAACAATGGAGAGATATAAGATTTCATGTAGTCTGAAAAAATCTTATTTCTTTTCATTCTGTTTTACGGAACAAAATAAAATAATTTTCGGAAATATGTTTCTTGAAGAAATAAAAGTAAAAAAATCTATAATAATTTTATTAAGTGCCTGTAAATTCTTCTTAGCATAACCAGTTAACCCCTTCGCGACGGGAGCCTTTTACGAAATTTTAAATGTTTTGTCAACAGTTTTTAAAAACAGAAATTTGTGCCTTATTAAATCGGGAAAATGATTTGATTAAATAAGGCAAATTTTACAGTAAAATATTACTGGTGGGGATAAACAAGAACTCTTAAACCTTTTTGTGGCATGTACAAGTGTCGCTCGTCCCGAAAGGGTTAATCCAGAAAAACGTCTTAAAATATTATGTTTTTAATACGGGTTTTGCTCACCATTTATTGAAGGAACCGCATACAATCATCTTTTCAAAAAAAAAAAAAGGTTTCACTTCTGTGTTTAAAACATTATCATAATATTGTATTTGCTTTCCATAGTCACTATTGTGTTCGCTTACAACGTCCAATTTTTTATTGCAATCGTCAGTGTCACTCTCGTAATCCTCAATACACTATCTACTTCATTTCTGAAATAATAATAATAATAAAAAAATTGGAATATACCAGGGCTCGCACAACTGTACCAATAAATTTTTACAGTATTTTCAAAGTATTTCACCGCAGAACAATGTTGCGAAAATTGCGAATAGAGGCAGTGTCGGCGAATTCTGTTTCTTAAAAATTAAATATAAATTTTTTTATCATTAATAGTGGTGTCAGAGTCCTTACAAAATATAAGGAGTGTGCGAACCTTGAATATACATAACGAGATATATTCCTTGAATCATTTTGTGACCAAATAAATAATAATAATAAAGGTAAATGATTTGGTTTCCTTTCTTGAGATTGCAGAATAAAGGGATTGAATAACAACAAATAGCATATGCTATTTAGAGACTCGTTAACGCCCAATTATATTAAAATTTAACTTAAGTGACTTACTTTAGAATATTATTGTAACATAAAAGATTAAGAATTAATGCAGTTTTTTTTCATAAAAAATAAAATCACTTTTAAAATAGTCTATAGAAAAATAATCTAACGCAATGTTTTTCGAAACCTACCTTTACACAGCAGAAAGAAATCTTTTTTTTTCACTCTGCTTGTGGTAGTAAGTAATACAGGTCGTACAATCATGTCAATGGAAGCATTCTGTATGGCGATATAACGCTTTATTGAAAAAAAAAGAAAATGCTCCTTTTTAGGCACAATTTTCTGTCTAGAAACTTCACTACATAGGAAACGAATGTATGGGAGAACTAAAAGAATAGCTATGATACACACATGTGACAAAAGAAGTATCATAAAAGATTATACAAGAAGCTGATCATTGACGAGTTAATAACATATGCTGCGAAAATTTAAATAATTTAGGCATCTTGACTGGTTTAAGTATTATTTAGATGAATATTATTATGAAGCAAGAAAAATATAGAACGTTTCACTACCTGACCGACAAACCATCAGGAGGTGTAGGGGGCAATCAGGCGACTCGGAAATGCAATATGATTTGAAAATTGTATAGTACAGCTATGATTCAAAAAAACAGAAAAAAAATAAAGAGAAGCAGCAACCCATTAATGTGTAATTAAGAGTTGTAATTAAGAGTTCATGGTTACGACCAGAAATCATCAAGAAGGCATGGCATAAGAGTCGCATGGAAATATTTACTTCTAGAAGACTCCTGGCATTTCACGCATCATGATAAACTAATGTTTATTATTTTTATAAACTGTACGGTTTCAGATAAGATATAAAGAATTTATGTATTGAAGAACTTTTTTAAAAGTTATAATTAACCCACTTGAAAATGAAGTGTATTTAATGCAAGTAATTAAAATGTATTTTGGAAAGATTTTGTCGTGCTAAAAGTCTTGAAATCCACAATGTCTGAACTCGGCATACATGCAGATTTTGAGAAATTACTCCAATAAGTTATATCGAATTACGACAATATATGCGGAATTACACAAAACTATATGTATTTTTGTAACTATCACAAATTTATAACACCTGAGTGAAAATCTCAGCGATTTATACAAGCTCAGTCATTTTTCTGTAAATTTTCAGTGATCACAAACAATCTGTAAAATTACGATGTTATTCATATGTAAGATTCACTTACTATTGTATTCGTTATTAAATAAGACCATAGAACGTTATTGCATATTTTTAATTCATATTTTGCTTCACTATAGTGAAGAGAAATACGTATTTTCTCATGTTTTACCGAGACTGTTGTTTAATATTTAAATCATCATCGCTATGTAAATAGAAAATGCATAATCATAAAAAAAATGTTTGCATTTTCATCAATTATTTATTTTAAGAAATTTTGAAATGAAACCGATATTGTGATAAACTAAAGAATTATGGTTATTTGTAAAAATCGATATGATGATTACTGATGTCGAATACTACACAATATGCAACTTAAGTTACAATGACACGCGAAATGAGTTTTTCACGCTAGGTTTTTTTTTTGTGTGTTTTTCATATTGGATAGCTCGATGGATGGTGATGTTTTGTCTTAATAATCCTGAAAATTATCAGTGAATGGTGAAAACAAACATGTTTTGATATAAAAAATAAATTTTGATTCTATCTTTTCATTTTCATGTTCAATAGTACAATATTTATGTCATTTGACAATGTAAAGTATGTATTTTATGAAAATATCAGTAATATATTGTTTTCTAAAATATTTATATGCATGAATGCATTTAAAATTTTACTAGATGAGTATTAGATAAATTGCGACATGTCCCTTTCAACCCCTCATTTTTTATAATTGTTTCAACAAAAATTATTTGCATTTCGTAAAATTTAAGTTTTTTGTTATTTTATTTAAAATGAGTGAATGCCATATTATGTACAAAAAAGTATACAAATACTACGATAACATATATCTACAATTTAAGTAATATTTCCTTTTACAAAAATATTCAAAAAGTAAATAAGCCTAGAATATATAAAAGTAAATTTGAGAAAATTTGAATAAGAGAAGAAGATAGAAATGGTGCTTCATCTGATGTAAAGAAGCACCTATCCAGAGGAAAAGTGAGTTTCTACATTAGAAGAAATCAACAGTTATTGCCTACAATGTTGAACAAGCCTAATTAAAAACTGTTCTAAAATTTATGAACGCACAATCAAATGCTTTTCAATGCGCCGCTAACAATAAAATGGGTAATCTAAATTATTTGTATTGCATTAACATTTGTAATGTTTACAAACATATATTAAAAACATTACACTATCCTTTATTATTATAGTCTTAGACCAATCTTAAATAATATATTGTGAAACATTTCAATACTCTTATTTCAACTAAAACAATCACGGGAGATTTTAGGAAACTGTATCTTTATCTTATCATTATAATCATTAAGGTTTAATGTTTCTTTTTTAAATATCTTTTTAATGACACAAATGGTAGATTTTAACGATCTCTAAAGTTCGAAAGAAAGTCTTCACTAAGCTTATTTTAGTTGATTTTCACAGTATTCGCACAAAGAATTATAACAAAAGAATAAAATGGATTTTCAAAACAGGTTATATAAAAATGTATAAAATTTGTATTGACTTTAAAGATTGTTACATGATTAAATTGGAAACTGTAATTTAAATACAAATGTGTAATCTAATTCTTGAACATTATTTTTTCTACTCATTCGATTTAAATCAACAAAACTTATTATATTTAAAAGTGATAGACTTTACGTTTATTATTATTATTTACATAATTTCTAACGGCGTTTGATTAAGTTATTTCAATTTTAAAAGCTAAGAAATTTCCTTTATTGTTTCGCGCGGTTTTTGTTTAATAATTTTTCCTTTAAGCAATAACAAAGCAGGTAAGCGGCGAAAAGTGTAAATATTATGCTTACATGTTACTTTAATGTAGATGTAGATTTTATCTAATTAAATATTCGTTGGCAATAAAATCTTTAAAAAAATTTCGGGTTCCGAGAATGAAGTAAACCATTATTGGAACTCATTTCTTACAAATTACAATTTAAAAATTTTTACTAATACCAAAGAGTTCAATGAATCACTTGGAATACCAACTGATTTTCAAGTCATTTTGACTAACTAGAGTTTATAACATAATTAGGTAGCATATAATTTAAACAAATTACATAATTTATTGAATATAACTATAACTATAACAATATACATATTATTTTATATTATTATGAATGTGATAAACAATTAATTTTTTTATACGACAAAAGCCCGATTACATTATTTCATGCATTTTAGATACAATTAAGATACTTCTAGAATAAAAATGGAGAAGTAATTCAAAATAAAAATATATATAGTACTTTTATCCGATATATTAACTGCATGTAGAAACTTTTTTCACAACCATTAACAGGAAAATTTTAAATGCAAAATTAGCAAGAATTCATTCTTTTAAATAACATGGAACATATCCATAAGTAAAATGAAGCTGAAATCGCGAACTTTAGCATTGAAGCATGTATTTTACTTAAAATTACAGATAGAAGAAATTTTCTTGAGTAAATATACACATTCTCTTTCTTCTTCAGGATTTTCCACACATATAAGCTTTTCCTTAACGAAATGCTTTATGATTTTTTTTTCGCCATTCACAACTGTCCTCTGCTTCTGCGTCACTCAGTCCATATTTTTCTATATTCTGTCTCAGGTTATCGCTCCTACGTTAAAATACACATTATAACTAATATAAAAAATAAAACATTCATCCATAATATAGCTTTCAAGAACTAATTGTGTAATAAACATGGAATGAACATGGACTGATTTTGGAATGCTGGATTTTCATTGTATTATTGTGGCTGTGTCTCTCAGGCTTTGGTAATATAACTTTATTGCTGTTTTAATGTATATTATACAAAAGTTTAATTTGGCTGTATTTTTTTTTTGAATGAGTTATATGCTGTTTTCTGTGGCGTCGTGTCTGGTGGGGAAGTGTTACAATATCAAATGTTTTTGTGCATTTGATTTTTTACATTGTGACACTCTGATCGAAACCCACTGCCACTACATATCATAGTTTTTTTCATATTCATTCTGATGCACTGCTATGTTTCTAATCCACCGCTGATGAGATCCACAGCTTTTTTTTTTGTTTTTTACTTTTGAATTTTGTTTTTCTTGTTCCAATTTTATCTGTTTAAAAATCCTTTAAAGTTTGTTTGTTTGACTTCAGTTTTATTATAGTACGGGACACTGGATCTGCTGATACGCTTGAAATATTAAATGTTATGCATATATGTACACTGATAGTGTTTAAAATATCTTATTTAAATACGCGTTATAATCATTTAGATTAATAATTATTTAACACCATGTTCTTCAAGTGGATAACTAAAAACCTAAAAATTTGAACCGTTTGATTTTCGACGTGCCATGTTTTTTTTTTTTTTTTTTTTTTTTTTTTTTTTTTTTTTTTAATTCAAAAATCATTTATTACATTTTATGTCATTTTTCTGTTTAATTTCATATAATATTTTGGTCTTCTGCAATTTTTGATTTAGTTAAAAATATTTTAAAGTATAAATTCTCTACATGCGTATTTTTGTATTTAACATACTTATAAGAGAATTATATGTATATTTGAGGATTTCATTCCCATCTTACAGAAAGCTGTCTCTGGAATTTAGATAATTTAATTGCAACTGAATAAAACAGAGCATAAAGCTAATCATGAAGTATTTTAAAAGTCTTATATAATTTGATTTCAACGTATTTACTTTACTGATAACCTAAAATGTGTAAGATTCATATTTTAAAATTATCTTTTGCACGCACTTGATGACTCAGTGATAGTGCAGTTACATACTATTCCACTAAATTCCGCAGAGGAAAGTAGACTTTGAAAAAATAATTTCCAGAATTTTTTTCATTATTTAACAATTTAAAGTTCATTAGTTTCTCTACGAAACCCCAAAATTTTAATTCCGATATGCAGCAACGACACCGGATTTTAATTTAAAAAAATCCGTTTACTATGTATACGAAAAATCTATTTTTGTTATTTAATAATATGTTGGTTTGCAATTATCGGTGTCATTCATTTACTTCAAAATCTTAGCAATGCAAATACTTTTTCCGTTAAAGAGTTAACAGATACAATTTTACGCAATATTTTTACATTTTTTTTTTTTATTTTCTAATGCTACGTTCATTAATATATATATATATTTATTGCGGCCAATACCCGGAGCCTGGCCAATTCTAGAACTGGCCAGCCAATACCCGAACTGGCCAAGCTTCCTGGCCAAAACCTGAAATACATGAAATGAATAGCTTATTTCGGGTTTTGGCCAGGAACTGGCCGAACTGGCCGGGAAGCCTTGGCCAACAACCGATCTATGATGCATAGGTACCAATTTTTTTGTAATTAAGATAATGTAACATTAAACTGTACAGTAAAAAAGACTCCCATTGATTATATTGAAGCGAAATATTTTTGTGTACCCAACTAAATTAACCAAAAATAGTACACACTTCCCTTTCAATATCGAAATTAATTGATAAACCAAATACGATGACAATTACAAATTAACCGGAAACTTTACCCGAGTTAGATCACGGACAGGCTGACGTCTAGACTATTTGAATTCATAGACACTTTCAACTATGTTAGAAAGGATTAAGCCGAGTGCTTATAACTATTTAGCGAATCGGCCAATCGCATCTGGCCAGTTCGCGAATTGGCTGGCCAATTCTACAATTGGCCAGTCATATTTTAACGTTGCTGGCCAATTCGGGAATTGGCCGGCCAGTTCTAGAATTGGCCAATTTCGGGTATTGGCTGCAACATATATAAATATATATATATATATATTTGTTCATATAAATTTTTATTTCACCAAATTTTTCCAAATTTCGAAATTTAAAATTTTGTTTCTTAAACTCAAATGATCAGAGACAAAAATACTATAATATCTTTGGAGGATTTAGATTGAAGATTATCACGTGTGTGGGCTGCTTCCAGTAGGTGCAAGAAAATATATATTAAAAACAAATATCTGGACACAGTGAGGGTGAATAATCGATACACTGAGCGCGGGTACACATATAACAAAGAGTCCAAGATTTCCGCCTCCAGACTTGCCAGTGTCTTTATTAGTTCAATTTCATTATTATCACGAGCCATTTCTAACTGAAAAAACTTTCTTCTATTAAATTCTTCTATTCCAAAATCTTGGAAATTCTATGCGCATGAATTTGTAACAGTTGCATACTATTTTAGTCCAACAGATTACCTTTCTCAAAACTGGTTTTAAATTAAAAGAATTTTTATTACGCAAATTTCTTTCAAATTTCAAAATTTAAAATTTCGTTTCTTAAAACCAAATGGTCAACGACAAGATCACATGACAGATTTTTTATAATTTTTTTATATTTTTTTAATTCAGATTACAGGGTATTGTGTGCAATGTTTGTCATATTTTGAAAAAAGAACATTATTTTATATTAGGAACTTTGCAAATTACAAACAAAAAACTTGGAAAAATTTGGAACTGTTTTTAGAAAAACCTCAAATTCTCTACGAGTATATATGCTATTTGCATAAAAATGAAAACAGTTTACTACAATAATTCCATTTAATCATAGACTGTAGTTTGAACGCTTTTGCTTTATTAGTTTTGACCGGGTTAATCAAAAAATATTTTTTTTTTCAATTTTTTTACATACTTTTGATGGAAATGTATGACCTGTTTTTTATGTTTACACAAATAGAGTTTCTGGATAATTCCGCTTGTACTTTTCTTGATATTTAACAAAATAACAAAAATCGCAAATGGCCGATCACCTTTGGCCATATAATATATATATATATATATATATATATATAAATATATAAATTTTTGTCACATAGCGTCGTCACCAAGATTAAGCACATATGCCAATTTCAAACATCCCCCCCTTAAACAAAACAGACCGTTCTGCCCTAATTCAATAACTAATCTGTGTAGAGAGGTGTATCGTATATGAAAACCTTCCCTGAAATAAGTTCTATCTAACAGAGTAATTTTCATCCAAATATCTTCAGAAGAACTCGAGTAAAAAGTATCCGAAAATTTCCATTTGTACTTTATATAAATAATAGATAATTATATTTTTATTTCATGCGGCTCCATGCAACATTTTCGCCTTATTGATATTACAATTATTAATTCTCGTAAACAATTAGTGTTGAAGTCTGATTTTTATTCTTTTTGAATGTCACTGTCCGATGGATTTTTGTAAAGGAATATTCGTATTTCATTTTTTTTATTTTAAGGAATTTATTTATTTATTTAGATAAAATTAAATCATTTAATTATATATGTTTTCAAATGCACAAGTATATGTCTGTTACAATTGTCTGAATTTATTAAATATATTTAGTTTAATTAAAGATAAGTTTTTCCTTTTAGACATTATAAAATAAATAGTTAATGCTACGGTATCTTTGCTCGTTTAATTAGAATATACATTTAATAATTATAAAATTATGATTTAGATTTGTTAATTAAAAGATAATTTATCTTGAAAGAAATACTTAAAAAAATCCTTTATATAGTTTTCAGTTGCACTTATCTGTTGCTTTTTTCTATCATTGCAAATTTTCTATTGTTATAATTTTTCTTATTAAGGTAATTTTATTTATCAATCAAATGTAATAAATATTTTATTTATTTCTGTAACAGGTGTGAATCACTGCTCGATTTCAAAATGTATCGATAAATCTTATTAGTTAAACAGGACATGATGCAAATCTGTTTAATTATAAGATAACATTCCAGAATTATTGAACATACGATGTTCCAGAAAAGTAAAGTATTTAATCTGTTGTTATTGATTTATGCATCTATACATTATTACTAAAAGTTATAGCTTGGATATACATTTTGCATAAATCAAGACATTTTTCAAAGGGCTTTTCTAAAGGGAATACACTATTCAAGCTAATGTAAAAATTATAACAGTGCTTTCCACATTAAGCTTAACTCATTTAATATTTGAGCTGTAAAATAAACGCTAAATTGGGACCCTTATTTTAAAAGTAAACAATAAATCATGAATGATTTAGACAATTGGTAAATAAATGACTTAGAAAAATTCTGGCGATATCACAAATCATAAACCGAAAGAAAAGAATACACCAGCCTGGCGGGTGTCAAAAGTATCTTTGTTGTTTCTTTATTTTAGAAATATTTTATCTGTTTTTTTACCTATATACTATGTATCTATACATAGATTTTTTTTAATTATATCATATATTTGAGAATTTCGTGTCGAAATCGAAAATTTCTTACTGTGCACTATAAATGGAAAAAGAATTTTCTGAAACTGTTCGAACTGTAGACGAATTACATCCATCATAACTCCGATTGTGAGTTGAGAGGAAAGTCTATTTAAGAATAAACATTGAATTCGAAAAAGAATTCAGTACACAATGCAATAGTTAAGTGACTTGGGGTAAGACAGTGCTGAACCAATTTTTTCACCTTCTCAATCACTATATCAATTTGAAAAATAAATCAAATGCTCAAATCAATATATCCAACATAATGTGATTTTTGCCAGTTTTCTAGTAATATTTGAGATATTCTAATTAATACTATGATATTTATTTAGCTATATTACTAATAAGATCTTTGTAACTTCGTTATCTCCATTAACAAATCCATAAAATTATGTTACCGAACTCCATTATGATTCAATGTTGCAGAGATATTCACTAATGAGATTACTTTCAAAGTAAAATGTTTTAAACTGAACTAAATTTCCAGTCAAAATATAATAATGGATATAATTTAATCAAAATTATAGAAATTGTTTATTTTTATTATAAAAAAAATATGTAGCCAAAATAATAGTATTAATATCATTTTTTCAAACAAAGTTTTGTAGGGTTTATTTTGTCAAACTACAAATATAGACATTATATATTTTAACAAATCAAAATAAAATTGTTTAAGTTAGGGAATCGATTAAAAGAAGTACAAAAACAAAGTTTGAATTTGGGGAAATTACTTTACGTTTTCTCGTTTGTTCGGTAGCAAGAATAATATTCTTTTAATACTTATGGTAGATTGATAGAATATAATGAAAAAAAGTTTTCAATTTTATTTTACTTTTTTTTAATTTATAGTACTGCATTTTTGCTATAAATAGAAAACACTTTAATTTCCTTTTTTTCTATATTTTTCTATATTGTGTATCTAGATATTGCTTCAGCTTCACAATCTAAGAGCTTGTTTTACCATCAAGAAGGAATATACACATAAGAAAAATTGTGAACAAGTACCATTTGATACATATTTTCTTCATGTAATAAAATAACAGGACTTGAGTTGCTTAAAACTATATAAAATATTCTGTGTAATATCATTTATACAATTATTGTCCGTAACATAATCTTGGATATTATTTTCAACCATTGGGATCGTATACATAAATGGATATAATTTTTGGTATATTTTAGTGTTGGCAAAGACACTTACCAAAACAAAATCGTTTAAATGAAGTTTGAATATAAAGTTTGCTGTTGCATTACTCCATTGATTATTGAAACATTGAACTCATAGATGCACATCATCCACGCCCATATTACAGTCGTGTATTATTACATTGAACAATGTTCTTATCAGGAAATCAGTTTTGTTATTAGAAGTGCTTTATAAATGCATGTGAATGTTCTTGTTTCTTTAGCATACTAATCAGCATATTTATTTTCTTCGATCATATCGAACATCAACCAGGATTAATTTTTTCAATGATTACATACATAAGATTTATCATTTGTAGGTTGAATTTCTCTTTAAGAAAAGATATTTTCTTAGTAGCATCCAATGTAAACTCGGTATCTTAGGAAGTTATAACAGAATCAAAATACTCTAGTGATGTGGAATTTATGCAAGTGTCCAAAGCTAATGGAATTCTATAGAAATTGCTACCAGTTTAGCATCCTTTTAACCCCTTGCGGGGCGGTGGTTTCATAGATATACCACTTAATTTTAATTCCCAAACGCCACATTCGCACCGGAATTTTGTTAAAGAAAATTACGGTTTATTGAATGCGTGAAATATAGCGTTTTCTTATTTAGGAATAAAGTTCTTTTCAAATTCCGGTGGCAGTCATCAATTTCAATACTTAAGCAGTGAATTTGCCCTGCTCCGCAAAGGGTTAAAGTAAAATTCCGTGTCTTAAACACTTGCCCTTGTGATAGTGCCGTAAATATCACAATGTGAATTCTGTCAAACTGAGTTTTTTCTAGCATAAGTGTAGTTTGTGATCATATGTGACTTCATGAAGAATTTAGCAGTCTCCTGAACTTTTATTTTAAAATTTCTGTGATTTTTTTTTTTATATTTTATGTCTTTTTATATTCTTACAGATAGATATTTACTTTAATAACAGTCGTCTGTCACGGTGAAACAGATGTTTCCTCGTAATTCAAAATACATATGTGTGGTAAATTGGTTTGTTATGTAATTTCATTTCTATATTAAAGGTAAAGGATGAAAAAAGTATGGTAAAAGGTTTTTTCTATCTAAGCTTTGGTGATGATCTTTGAAATTTTTTTTATCAGTAGTATTTATTTTAAGTGTGAATTTCGCCTGTCAGGTTTTATTCCTGTATTGGTGATCCTACAATTTATCTTAATATTCCTACTACTGATGAAACGGTAAGGTAGTAAGTTGTTGCAATATTTCGTGCTGTATAATATTATGCAGATAATTTGAGAATCCCAAAACAATGTTTTAGTTTTAGGCTACAGTTTTAAAAAGGTTATGATAAAATAAATTTGAGACGAAAAAATCTACTGTTTTTGATTATTTTAAAGATTTAGGCGAGAAAGGTGTTTTGGCCTTCTTGCAATTTTTTATATTATTTTTGAAAATAGTACCAAAATAATTATTACAATGGTAATTTTCTTTATTTTTTTAATTACGTTCTTATTAAACTATTTGAGAAAAGTGCGATTTAGATTTCCTTATCAATAGATTGTATTACTGAAGTTTGAAAGTTATTTTTTTAGGATAGTGTACATCGCAAAGGATACTAGATTGCGCATTTATATGTGTTATGTATTTTACTTATACCGTATTGTTGTAAAACGATGTTTAAACATTTTAGATTTAGCGCGTATGTCAGTAGAGAAGCAGAAAAGTGAAGGAGATAGGTAATTATATTTGAATATAATTTTATGCATACAATATGTTTGAAAATGCGAAAAGCATCATTATAAAAACTCTATAGCTATTTCTATATAATCACGCAACAGATTTTATAGAAAACGATTTCTTCACCATATTATGGAGCATTCTCATTCATCACAATAGAAATATTCTAGATATTCAGAATAATATATCTCAATTATGACCATTAACAATGTCTGATAATGTAGCCAATGGAATATTTTTTATAAATAGGCGACAATACAGCAAAAGCTACTGATTTTCAATAGTGTAGGTAAAGAAAGACGTGCACTCAAAGTGAAACAATACAGATTTTTGGTTTTCCAATGTGTAACTGCGACTTCAACAAGTTTGTTTTACATTAAATTAACACAGTTTTACTACATTCATAATCATATATAAAGTGATCCTATAGTAAGAGAAGCAGAAAGACAAGCATTTTAAGCTCATCTCCATAAACAAAACAATTTGAAAGATATGTGAAAAAAGAAAAACTTTATCAAAATAGTAAGCAAAAGTAAGTTTAAGAATTAAAAAATGTGTACATTTACATGCGAAGCCCTTCTTCTTTATATTTGTCAATCTTGTACATTTCACCTCGAAAATAGGGCAAGAATTCAAATTCAGGAGGAAAAATCTTTTTCAAATAATGCAGGAAATGTTTCTTATAAGTTAATGAAGGGAATTTTTTGTTATTTCAATAATATAAAAGTAAAAATAAGCCATAACAGTAGTAGTTGATTCTCGTTTTTTATTTCTAATTAATAAAATAGCTAAATTGCATATTCCTGCACCACATTACAGAACTTATAGTTTTTGAATCGGGTAGTTCCGATCTTGTTATTTGTACTTTTTTTTGTATTTTACTCCTGCGGTTGTAGAAAATGCGATGGTATGGTTTATATGAAAAAAAAGAAAGAAAACGATATCAGATCAGATACACATAAGTACGTAGAAGATCCTTATGTTAAGATTCCAAATATATCCATGCACTGTTATAGAAATTCTGAGTTTCTAGAGATCTTTCAAAAAGTTATAATAACTATTCTTATGAAAATTACATCAATATTAGTAAATTATCACTACGCATTTATGTAATATACAATTTGTAATGTGAATATGCAGTTACACTTTTCAAAATCTTCTCCTAGTTTGATCCTAATTTTGGTGCTCAGTAGTTTGTTCATCATATGTGGAAATCGTAACCAAAATTTTATGCTGTGGTTGAACCATAACTCCAATTATTGAAACAGGATTGCGTCAAAAAGTATGGTTTAACTGAAGGTCTAAATGTTGGTACCAGATTTTAAAAACCTGATGGTTACAAATACTAAGCACCAAAATTTGGTTTAAAGTAGAGTAAAATTTTAAACAATGTACCTGCAATTTTTTCTGGGAATATGTTTTTCTGCAAGTAAAGTTTCATAATGATGTAAATTAGTAATTTATAACTTTAGCCATCCTACATAGAACACAATTAAAGATACGTAGAATTTGTTTAATAAAGAAAATGTCAAACGTCGATGTAAAAGTTTAAATGCCAAAGATTTGAGACAGAATTATAAAATTAAAATTTTGAGTAATTGATTGCATTACATGCCACGTTGTTACACACAAAATAGCTTCTCTAGCTAACGGATAGAGTGAAGGAATTCCGCACAAAAGACATGGATTCGAAGGTCGTCCTTGACATTCAAATTACATTTCCGTAATTTAAATCTTGTACGAACTATATGTAAAGGACGATTTAATATCAATATCTTTGTTCATATATGCCAATAAGAATTTTTAGGTACCCAGAATGTTCTATAGTATGTGATATTTCTTACATAAAGCGCAAAAGACCTCGGCATCTCAGCCGCGTTGTTGCTTCTGTAACTCTTTTTCTTAATACACATGGTACGAGATTGAAAGATGGTAAAGGTGTGCGCGATCTTCGAGATAAGGCTTCATAAGAAAAGAGACTTAACATTAAGAAATATTGAGCTGAAAGATGCCCGTCTGTGACGCATAAAGAACACTGATGAAATATCTAATTAGGTGGCTGCCAAACATGGACTCACAGTGAGTAAGGATAAATAAATTCCCACTTGTGTATCGCTAGATTTTGTGAAAGCATACTTGCGAAACAAAATTTACCATATTGTAAAAAAAATAGTAAATTTCGATGGAAATTGGACAAGCAGCACGAAACATTGACGATCAAAGATCCGAAGAAGGTACTTTGGAGCCATAAAACCAAATTCAATTTATTTTGAAGCAATTCCAGACGTTATGTTTTTCAACAAAGGTATACTCGAATGAGTTCCCAGTGCCAAAGTATAAAACTGAAGGAAGAAAACAAATCAGTAATGAACTGGGCGATTTCCTATCATAACCGTCTCACTTGTATACATCGATGAAATTATGGATCTAGCATTTACATGAAAATATTTTTAAAGATTACATGTTTCTTTATGCTCCTAAAGAAAAGCAATGTAGTTGAGTGTTTCAGCAGGATGATAACCCCAAGTACACCTCAAATTCGTCACAAATTCGTTTATGGATAAGAAAATTAAAAATAATTTTGATTTCTCCCAATCGGTCATCCTACCACAATCCTATTAAAAAAATTTTGGAACACATCGGAAGAAAAACGTATAGAAGCACATTCAAAGGCTGAATTTTTTCAAGATTTTCAATCTAAATGGTCGAAAACCTCAAGGACCACCTTGATAAAATTATTCTCTGACGATGTGCTTTAGATCTCAAGGATTAATGATATCCAATTAAGTATTAATTATTGATGTATTTCGACACACTAAATAAACTTGTAACGGACCGACACCGACTTGATTTTAGAGGCAAGGATATTGTTTGTATAAAGTTATTTCCTCCATGGCACAAACATATACTCCTCATTTTCGTCTACAAACAACTCCATTGGACTTTTAACGGCTGAAAGCGCATTGCCCGATTGGAAGAGTGTCGTTTCTATTTCTATCGGGAAGGTAGTCGTGTACGGAAATGGACAAATCTTCTGAATCCATTCATCCAATATCCACTGGGTATTGTTCATGCTGCAGAAGATTCTTTAATAAAATGTGGTGACTGCATTGTCATGATATGACTTGAGGCTCTGATACGTTGCGGCATGACTCAAACTGAGTTCTTAAGAATCCCCATCTATATACTTACTTCCATTAAATGTGATGCGGATCGCGTATTCTGTTGAACTTGAGTTTTTTCAGCAGCACTATGAGAACCTACACATATCGAGCGTGGTTTCAGGGGTACTTTGTTTAAATTTAAACATTTCCACAAGAGTTTTCTACATCTACAGTTATAAATATTGATATGCATAAAGATCTTTTTGCAATTTCGATGTGATCGTCTGTTTATTCATTATTTAAATATTACATATACCTTGCATAAACGAAAGGCTTTTTCCAGTCTCTGAAGTGCCTGAACTTAATTTAGCAATCCTTTAAAATAATATTTTTAGAAAAAATATTCCATATTATAATTATCTAAAGTAACGCATTAAAAATAATTTTTCGTTTTACAAATAAAAAACTTCAGTGCTAGAATTTTTGGAATTTAAATAGTTTCTGTAGAATGGATTAGTGATAGTTAAATTCGAGATTTCTATTTAATCACACTACACAATACAATATTTTTAATGCAAAGAATCACGGAGTACTTTAGTCACTGGATATTTTATGATATATACACGTTTAAAATGAAAATTTCTTACATATATATAAAAGGAACTAGGGAACATTGATACACCACCTCTACTGCTCACAAAGCCATTATAGGAAGTTTCACAATAGCTCCAAAAGATGAAGCTAGTGTACTCAACTACATACAGAACGTCTTTGGATGATTCACGAGTTTGACGAAATGGGGCGGGAGATTTATTTTTTATAGGTCAAAAGTAAATTAGAATTGCACAATTGCAATGGTGTCATACAAATGTTCCAGTATTTTCAAACCAAAAGAATACTCTCTCGGGTAAGTAAAGCTAGTGTTCATCAGTCCCTCATTCTTTATTTTTAGGTAAATTATGAAGTGTTGAATTTCAGACTCATGTTATTCTAAATGACTGCATGGGGCACATTAATGCAGTCTATGTAGGGGCACATTGATACATATCAATATGCCTCATGATAGGTACAGACAACCTATTTTTTCCCTTTTTTGACTCTTTATATATATATATATATATATATATATATTACCATACACTCCTTAATACAACTAATTCAAGCAAATATTTGTTTAAATATATGTTTTTATTGAAGTAAAATAGCTCCAATTTTTTATATTAGAAAATTTTATAGTACAAGCAAACAGACAATTTTGCACAAAGAAAATATACGAACTTACTTGACAGCTAGGGGTAGTAGAACTGACAAAAGAAAAAGACGGTTGCTCCGCAAATCTTGAATTATTGTAGATTCTCCAGAGAAAAAAGTATTTTCGACATGAGAAATGTTCAATAAGAGAAACAAGCTGCAGCAAAGCAAAGGATAATTATATTATAAACAAAATTTTTAATACAATTATCTTTTATTTTCTGTTTATAAACCAATTTATAAACAGAAAACGTGGTAATTTTTTCATCTTTCCTAAGAAAGAAGGCAATTTCTGATATGAGAATGTTACCACGGCTATCAATCATACAAGGAACATACAGAAAATCATGTCATTATACAATTAATTTTAATTGTTTTAATATTGCTTACAAATAAATTATGAGTGATTTGAATTTCTATAAATAAATATAGAATGCTTTGCTAACTCATTTTTATGCAAAATATGCATTGGTGTTATTTTGTCTCCATTTTTTCCAAATGCATCAAAGTACCCCATAAGATGTGTCAATCTGCCCCGAGGATGGGGCACATTGATACAAATGATTTTTTTTAGATGTTTTTTATTACATGCAAAAATACTGCATAAAAAACGATTTTACACTTTAATAACATCTTATAAAAGTTTTGCTGACACGGCATGGAAAAATAACTTGAAAATTCTATCTTCTGGACACCAAAAAAATTCTTATAAAAAATGTGCCCCAGTTTTCCTAATATTTTAATTAAAAAAATTGGTGAATATCCATGTGAAAAAAGCTTATTTAACCAAAATATATTGCCCTTTTTTTTTTTTTTTTTTTTTTTTTTTTTTTTTTTTTTTGCATTGGCACATTTTAATACCATAGAAAAAGACATTTTCTTTTCTCATGCTTTCAATCTTTTAGTATGTATTATACTTACAAAAAGTCGTGAGCACTATAAGAAAGCGTTAACATCATTTAAGTAATTTAATAGATTACATAAGTAATTTAATAGATTAGCATATTAAACGGGAAATATTTATATGTACAAATGTCTATATTATTCATGTGAATTAAATAAACGTAAGGTTACATGGGGCAAGTGGGCCATGATTTAACAGTATGGTTTAGGATATTCCGGCAATTCAACTTCTAGAATCTTATGTGCATTTGAATCAGCCCGAACCTTTGTAAATTTATTCAGTTTGATTTAGTCTAAAAACCGGAAATTTTCAAAAACACATTTTTGTTTTGTTATAAATAAAAAATAATATCTAATAAATCTTTATTTTTTCATGGGTACGATTGCTTCATAAAAATGCACACACCATGATACACATGTGACACCAATACACATGGTTTAGTTTTTTATTTATTTTTATTTTTAATTGAAAATATTTTTCTTTTGTTATGCTAATGCACAAGGCGTTTGATCCATGGATTTTTTTGCGGTTAAACAATATAATGCCCTCACATTTTATATACCGTATTTATTCGTGTATAAGGCACACCTTTTTTCCAAAAAAAATAGGACAAAACTCCTAGGTGCGCTTTATACACGGAATAATTTTTTATTGTTGGATGCAGTCGATATACATAAGAAACAAGAGATTAATCAAATAAGATATTAAAACTTGGAAAATGTTACTTAATTGAAGTATTACTGCATATTTATTTCATTCCTTGCAGTTTTTTATACAACAGAACTAATGACATTATATAAACGTTAATTAGAAATTCTCTTTACCGTCACTCTTTCCTATTTCCCGACATTCTCTTACAACCCGAAGTCTAAAAATGCATTTTCGTCTTGTTTTCTAGTCTGGTGTAATGTTTGTTTCGACTTTTTTGTTACTGAAATTCATTTGGTCATTCTTCATTAGCGCATGAAATTTATGGTGCTCCTTATATACGACATTTTAACAAATCGCCATATTTACTTGTAAAGTAGGGGTGTGCTTTATACACGCGTGTGACCTATACACGAGTAAATACTGTATTCATTTTCAATTTTTGGATAGATTTCAAGAAATTCATAATAAATCACATTTCCCTACATAACAGCAATACATTTTGGAAATTTTTCCTACACAATCGCTACAAAATAGTAATAAAAATAAAATTACATACATATATATATCTATATATAACATGCATCGTAAAATACTTCATATGCTTAAATATTATTCTTAATCAAAAATCTACTCCATAAAATAGAATTTATGATTCTTTTTCAATTTACCATAGCGGAACAAAAATAAATCTAATAAAATAAAAGTCAATAAATTCCAGCAGAAATTGTAATACTTTCACTTATTTATGACATGTTTGTAAAAATATGATTAGATATATAAGCCTGTGAAATTACTATCTGTCTTATTATAGGACGGAATTAGATTTTTCTGTACAGGCTATAAATATTGTATGATCCAAGTTGTATATTTCAAAAAAGATTTTGCAAGAAACTTTCTTAAATGAAATTGACATAAGGTACTAAAAGATAAACTGAAAATTCTAATCCAGTTTTATTAATAGAAGAAATACATTTTGTTTAAAGACCAAATAAATTTTACGAAGAGATTATTTTATTATTTCTTATATCGCAAATCAGGAAACTGTAGAGCGGTCGCAATTTCTTTTATTTTACTGTAAGAAAATAAAACCTAAATAAAGAACGAATGACGTCAAAACTTGTGTTTCATTAGAGAAAATAAAAAAAGCGTAAAAATATTAAGCACGATAAACTACAGTTATAATTTGAATAATATAAAATGAGCGAAAAGATTGCAGTTTAAATAAAATTAATGACATACGAAGAAAAGAGACTGCAACTATGATTGGACATTTATCATCTGCTTCCCGCTAACATACCGAATTCTTGTTTTTTCGGCCAAAATCTTCTAATTTGGTGAAAAACTGAAACAGTAAATTAAATTATGAATGAAAATAGCACGATCCAATGCTTAGCAAGCATTACGTTTAAGGGAGACCAAACAAGAGCGGCTTATATATCATAATTATTTTGAGAATTCCTATAAAAGAACAGTTAATGCTACGCAGGTTATTTTAAATAACGAGCATGACACCCCAAATACAAATAATATACATCAATTTCAAGGTAATTTGATTGCATTTATGCGAGTACAGAGAGACAGACGAACGGGTTTCATAAACATTTTTCAATTGTGTTTGAAAGTGTTAACAATAACCAAAAATAAATTATTAAGAATAAATCATTTGCATATAAACTTATTTGTCTGTTATTTTTTTTTCTTTTACATAAAATTTCTTAGGAACGGAGCAAAAATGTAATTTTTATTGATTAAGAATGATTAGTGACTGATGCATTTTTCACAATATTTTAATTAAATTCATTCATATCCATTTTTTTATGATTTAAATAATAAGAATAAAATTATTATGCATGTATAAATACACATAATTCTATTCTGCTCACTTTCAATGCAACATCATAATGCATAGTTAATATAAATTTAATGTATATCAGCTTAGTAAACAATACCTTATTCAGAACTGCTATTGATTTTAGATATGAGTTTCGATATACAGGATTAGGAATTTAGAGTGCTAATATTTGAATATCACAAAGGTATCTTCTGAATTCTAATACTTTACGAGATCATTATTACTGTTAGTATTATACTAGAATGTAAAATTATCCGTATTTCATGAAAACTACATTTTCAAGTACAGAAAACTTTAAAGTTAAATACATATTACCATAATATCCTATTAAATAAAAAAAATGAGTTGTTCTACAAAATATTTCATTTAAAATAATGCTTGCAAACTTATAAAGAAATATTTTTCTCAATTTTGATCTCGATTAAACTTTTAAAAGTAATAAATTATTTTAAGAGGCAACGTTTATTTTAAAAACGTGTTTTTACAGCATACCGATTTACATTATTGAACTTTTATACATTTGTATTCTCCTGTAACAATACTAAAATTAGATTTAATAAGAAATTTGACTATTATGTATATATATATATATATATATATATATATATATATATATATATATATATATATTAAGTTTTGGAATAAATTTTAAAATTCCATTGGATTTACGAATTGGAAATTCCTATTTCCAATTCGGTATATTTTAATTTTTTTTTCTTGTACTATACAGGGTGTCCACTCTCAACGGGGGCCAATGGCTAATTTCTAAACCGTTAGTCATAGACATATAGTTTCAATTGCAAAAATGCTTTTAAAAAAGTAAAGAATTGTTTTTCAAGTGATTTATGTAAAAAATATATATATATATATATATTAAAAAATTACGAAAATTAACATTTTATTTGATCTCCCGGTCCTATTATTGATGTTTAGTAAAATTTTTCCATCACCCTATCAAGCAATACAAAAAAGGTCCCATTCATCTAACATTAAAATTGACCGAGTTATGAAACTTTAAATTTCATGACTTAAACCACTTTTCTGTCGCTTAAAACGAATGAGGTCGACTAAGTTTTCAGGGAACGTATACTAAGTGCTTAAATTATTATAAAGGGCGTCCATTTCCAACGCTGTCTAATAGCTAATTCCTAATCCATTTGTCACAGACATATAGGTCCAATTACAAAAATGTTTTAAATGAGATAAAGAAATATTTTTAAAGCAATTTAACTGAGGGTGCTACCACCGTATAAGTTTTACAGTGGTGTTAATTTTTATTAATTAACTGCTAGATTGGTTAAAATAGTTGAAGACGTGAGTTCAAAAATCCTCTTTATCGAGAAAATAAACTTTTGGGAAATCGCAATTTTATTTTAAAAAGATGTGTTAATTTGATAAGGTTTATTTCGCTTAAAACGTTCGTACGTATGTTTCCATTGTTCAAAATTTCTATTCAAATTATAATTCGATTCCAAATAACCTATCGATGCTCAACTCGTATAATTATTTATATCCAATGACAATGTAATATTAATATAATTTTAGGTGCGTACCATTTATTTATTTTACAGTACTACCCCAAATTCTGTTAGGTTAAGGAATCTAATAGAATTTTCAATATATGTCATTTTGTAACGAATTGTGACTGTTGCTCTTCATAATTTAAATTTACTAACTTTCTGTTATTTTTTACTTATACTTTTAGTACAAATTTTGCTTTAATATGTAATCATCAACTTAAATTTAAAAATAATATTGTAAAAATTATTTTACTCTCAATGTTTATGTTAAAATTTATATCTTGCGTTTATTTTTATTTCCAGTAAATTTGTGACTGACCCCTAATTTGCATCAAAAAAGTAGCTTCAACTTTAAACAGCTATTACTCTGTTAGTTTTAACAGCAGAGGAATGGGACATTTTTTTATTGCTTGTTAGAGCAGTGGTAAAAATTTACTAAATATCACTTATAGGACCGGGGGACCGTATGCAAATTTAACTTTCGTAATTTTTTAATGAAAAGTTTTTTTGACATAAATCGCTTGAAAAACAATTCTTTACCTTTTTAAAGCATTTTTGCAGTTGGAATCATATCTCTATAACGAATGGTTTAGAAATTAGCCATTGGCCACCGTTGAGAGTGGACACCCTGTATACTTCGGCGTACAGCACGCATTTTTAGCTCTATAAAATCACTTTATTTTTCTCGCGCGTGTTATATAACAAATATAAAATGTTTATTTCAAAGTTATAATAAAAAAATATTAGATTTCTAAAGGAAGTTTGAAATGCATATCGATATCAATATAAACATGTAATCTAACAAGATATGTTTTTTAACATACTGCAACTCTCTTTTCACATAACATGAAAAGTTCGTTGTATATTCCTTATTTTCATAAGCGTCACATCATTCACTGCCTTTTCATCTAACTATAAATAGTCATCCTCAGTAGGGCCACGTTCACTTGATATGCCGCATTTAAAATAGAATTAAAGAATTATTTTCCGTTTCATTTCGTTCGTTTCATTTTGTTCCGGTTTCATTTCGCTCATTTAACGTTCCATAGCAATAATATCCGTTCACACATTTAAATTAATGATGTATGCCGCATATTTACATTTTTCGTAAATGTTTGTCTTCTTATAGCGTCCATGTGTTTTACACTGCAATCTTAGATTTTCTTTAAATTTTCTTTCATTTGTTTTAAAATTTGTTATTTTTGATTCTAGGTAAAATTCAAATTACTTATTTTTGGGTAGAGATAAATTTCAAATTTAGTATGATTAACTCCTGATAAATTTCTAGTTAACTAGTATTTAAAATGAAAAACTTGAAATTTATCCCGAAAAAAAATTGGAAATTTGAAATTTATAAGGAACCAAAATTAGCATAGCATCAATAACATATTTTGAATGACAAGCAAATGATTAAACGATACAATGAAGGTTTATTTATAATTTTAAGAGGTTAATTAAGAGGTTTTGTAAACTATAAAATTTATCTTTAGACACTTAAATATTGTAATTAAATTGTTTTAAAATGTGCTTTTTTTATTGATCTCAATCTCAAACAACACACAATTTCCTATTGCTCGAGTGAGATCGGATTTCAAATCATAAGGATAGGGCTTGGAAAAAATAAGTGTCCAAACGCATGTCTAGTTTATATCACAAAATAATATTTCAAGCGTGGTATTTGTTCAACGCAATGCTTTTTTGTTGTTGTTTACTTTAATTTTTGTTTTGCTTTGTTTTTTGTTTATCAAAGCATAATGCGACTTTCACATGTATCTAATTACTACCCTGTCATAACAAAAATATAATTGTACGTCATACATATTTAATATGTATTTTAAAAAAAGTAGGATTTTATAAGTAAAATAATATTATGAAACTTTTTATAATACCCATAATTTTCGAATGACGCTTCTAGTAAAATATCTAACATTATTTCTACAGTTTTAATTAGAGTACCTATCCGACAAACTTTTAATGTGAAAAAAATAAACAAAGAGAAACTGCTAGCAAGAAAAACTTTTAATGAAGCGAGGAATTTATAAACTTTTTTTAATGTATTTCAGAATGAAAATTTTGACAGGAAGATTTTCCTGTCAAATTATGTACCGTGAATTTCTCAATATGATCGTCGTAACTGATGAAGAACTTTCCAAAGAATATAATAACATTTATTTTGTCCATTTCAGAAGTCAGCATTTGACAATAAATAAATAAATATATACACAAATAAAATTTATTTTACAGGGAAAAAAAGCTATCAGGGCAAAATTTACTTTTATTATTTTTACTCAATACTGCAAAATTCTGTTATAAAGAATGTTATGTATATATGTTACACGCTTTAAAATATCAAAATTTAACTAAAAATTTCAAAATTATTTTTATTTTTATATTTGCTTTTTTTAGCAATATGTAGATTTTAAATATATATATATATATATATATATATATATATATATATATATATATATATATATATATAATTTATATATAAATATATATAATTTATATATAATATATATATATAATTTATATATAATCCAAATAATTACTCATTGGCTGCTGTAAGTTCATTTATTTAATCCGTAATTATGAGTAAGGGAAAATCTCCTTTTGCAAACATTCCATCATTATTTCAGCGTGCCGGTACTCATCCAAGAAAAAACCCAAGAATCCTCCTTCTCAACTCGAGGCTTCCCTCCTAATTCTAAAAAGAAAATTCTGGAACATTCTGTAACCTCAAACCATCATTCTTTTATGTAAACAGAATTCTTGTCCAGCTACGAGACTATTTTCCACAGACAATAAATTTATTTTTTTTTAAATATTATTTAACCAATTTATAATCGACTCAGGATTTTAAATATCTTAGGCAGACGATTTTTATAGACTATTAATTTTAAGAGAAAAAGAAAAGAAATGAATTTAGTGCTATGCACACTAACAAAGGTTGACTGAGGAAAAATAAATAAATAGATAAAGTAAAATAATGATATTTTTTGAAAGGTATGGGTTTGGAATAAATTTAATAAGACTTTCTTAAAAAGGGTTGATAAAAACATAGAAGAAATTAGTTTTATTTGGAATATTAAGAAATAAAGTTTAGTTCGCATCTCAAATAATAGGTGGCGCTGACGGCGATTGAAGGCCAGGTGATCAATGCTGACTGAAGCGTTGACCTGCCCTTCAATCGCCGTTAGCGTCACCTATTGTTTGATATGCGAACTAAAATAAAAAATTAAGGTAAAATAAAAACTCCTGACATTGTACATAACCCTGCTGCAAGTTATTGAATTTTAAAATCCATCAGTCATTTTTGGGACACCCAGTATATATATGTGTGTGTGTATATTATGTATATTATATATATATAATATACTATATATAAATATATATACATAGTACACAAACACACATACCCATAAGTATATATATATATACATACATATGCGTGTGTGTGTGTGTGTATATTATGTATATTATACATATATATATATATATCAAAATGATAAGTGAAAAAAACCGGAGATTGTGATTGCACCATTCTTTCTTTATTTATTGCTTAGTCTTTTTTTTTAGAATAAAGAAAGAAATTGCTGAAATAAAGAAAGAGATTGCGAAATTTTGGCAAGAATTATTGAATTATTTAGCTAAAAGATTGCCATGATGGAGAACTTACATTTCCATTGAAAATAATGAAAGTAATGTTGTAGTACATTATGTATAGATATGAGCATGAAAACTGTATCTGCACGTCACAAATATTTTACAGAAGTGTATTGCTATTGATGTTTTGGGAGAAACAAAACTTTCTTTAATACAAAGTTCCCAAATTCAGCATGTACGCCTCAGCCGGGACAATTCCAGATTTTTTATTTAATCATTCACGATCAATTGTTTTGTCTTTTTTAAGCAATGTGTGTACGCTAAAAACGTAGGAATAAGAAGCTATCTTTAACAAAATCAGTTTTCTGCTTTATTTTTTAAACAAATTCCTAAATCAAAAATATAAAATATTCTCTAAAAAAGCACCAGTAAAGTTTTTTATGCGCGTAATTTTTGTTAAAGACAGCAATATCTTTTTCTTATAATTAAAAATCTCTGGAATTCTTCTGAATATTTAATCTCTTTTAAAAATTGTCTAAATGCGTTTGATTGTGCATTAAATGCGCCTTCTAGATCTATTTTTCTATAAAAATCATTATGGGTTTGTTGTGTGTAGTCTTATTTAGAAAAAGAAAATTTGATGACCAAAGCTGTTCTATCATGTCTCATTAGGTTTCAAATATTAATTACAAATGAGTAACTATTATTAATTTTATTGCTTAATAAAAGATATTTTTAAGACAAAATATGTTTAATATGATAATTTTCTTTAGAATTGAGACAAGTTGAAAATAACAACAAAACTCTTTTTGATCCAAATGTGAAGATGCATAAATATCTTACGGCATATTTAGAATTATATTTTATACACATTTATGACTGTATATTCATCTTTTTGATAGGTTAAAAAATGGAAATCAATAGTTCTAATTAATTATCATTTACAGTATTGCCATCTTAATACAGTTTATTTTAAAAATAATAAAAAGCATTTGTTACAAAGTAAGTAACATGTAGGTCGCATTAGCATTTACAGACGTCTTGGTGGAGCCAGGTCAAAAAAAAAAAAAGGTTATGAATTTCTGTTTTAATAGAAAAAAATAGAAAAAAGATATAGTTCCTTAAAGAAAGATTTATTTCGAATTTTTATACAAATTATTTTTACTACACTGCCCCTAATCTGTAACATTCTGTCGAGTAATTCTGTCGTGTTAATTAAAAACTTATTTTTTTAACAATTATCACAAATCAAAAGGTTTCAATTTGCTCCAAAGCCAGATGAACTTCATAATGTGGTAAATTGACACCTATATATATGTAATTAATGCCTGCGTAGTTTGCAGCAGAGTTTTAACTATTTAATGTATGATATTTGAATCCAGAAGTTATAAATAAGATTAAATTTATCGGAAAATTTCTGGTATGGTGCAACTTGTAAAGAAATGAATTTAAATCTCAATCAAAAATCAAATAAGATCTATTTATTAATAGTGAAAAGCGTTCTGTAATAGCATAAGAAAGAGTAAAATTTCTATAAAAATAAATCGTACTTTTAATTGATTCAACACTAATGCACAGTGTATTATATCCATAAGAAGTTTAAATGTCAGGATTTATTATATTTACTATAATATTCATTATGTTTCTAAAAATCCCTCCGTTTCATAATCTTTTGTTTTCAGAATTATTTTTTTTAATTTAACAATACCCAAGAAAATGATTCGGGAGGATATGTATATAATAAAATTCTCATGTACATTATATTTACTCTGCAATTGAAACAATGTATAATATATTTATTTTCTAATGTTTCAATGTACTTTACAATAGTTAAAAAATAACAAGACCCAAAGAAATCATATTTGTCAATCCTAAATTTACTTATTATACACATGACAAAAAAAATTAATTAATCAAAATTCCTCAACAATAAATACAATTATCACTTTTCTAATTAACCATATGAAAAAAAAGTATAGATAGACTAGCCGCCTTCTCCTGCTTTGCTGATCAGTTTTTCTAAAGGAGTCTAGAATCAAACGAAATACATACAGTAAAGACTAAAAATAGAAAAGAAAAAAAAATAATATCGAATCAAATATGAATACTTGTTATCTTATTCGTATAATCTTAGATTATCCAGTTCAAAATCGATATTGACGGCATAATTGACAAAATAGCTGTAAAATGACTGAAATACCTACGTTTAACTATTATTTAGAAGGTATGTTATCTTGAATTTCCCTTAACTAAACCTGCCTTGAATCTAAACCTACTGTTGAGGTGTGCCATATGTCCTAGACGTGAGACTATTCCATTACACGTCCTTAGATGAAAATTTCTAAAATTTGATGTGTTGGAGAGATTGAGAGATTGAGATATGATGCAGGTGTGGTAATAATTAAAAGTTTCGTACCTCTTGTTAATCCTTTTGGACGGGCAGAATCTCTAAAATCGCTGGAATAAATATTTATAAAGTTTTAATAGGTTTGTTATCCTGAATTTAACGCTTTCACCTAAAACTGCTGCAAAGATATAGCTAGTGAGGGGCAATTCTCGGAAATTTACTAATCGAAAAAAAATCGTCGTCATTAAAACACAATTTACACAATCACCAATTATTTCCAAAAATCTACCATTACGATATCATACAATCGATCATTAATTTTTTTTGTTTTTACATGTTTATAAAGGATTTTAGTAAGTACAAATGAAACAGGTGGAAAAAAAAAAAAAAAACACATAATAAAGGCTAAAAGGGAGCCACAGTAGTCGAAAAGGCATGTGACGGGTTCCACTGTTTGCAAAAAGTTGAATATTCGTGAGTAGGTATAAAAAGATAAAGAAGTTTAAATATCAAAAATTACAATTTTTCGACAATCAACAGCAAAATGTACAAAAATAAATAAATAAATAAAGGCAAACACAGGAGCAGCTTAATTGATGGTAAATGGGATCAATGTTTTAAATTGATTTTATTTACGTCATTGAGATCAGTTCGATAATTTTTCCGTTATTATAAAAACCTAATGATTCAATACCATATCTAGAACTCTCAAGAGGAGCAAACTTTTTTTTTAGGGGGGGGGGACGCGATTTGCAAAACGTAAATAATTTGTCACAGGACTTTTAAAAAATATATCACATGTAGGTCAAATTTAGAAAATTGCCCCAGCCTTTCGCAGAGTTCCAACTATCACGCCTCCCTGGTATAAAACCTCACCCTATCTTTGAAATGTTTACATATTATAAATAATATTTTTAGAGCTCCCCGCAAAAAATGCGATCTGTAATGATAAAAGTTAAAATTTCAAAAAATTCGAAAACTGCTCTCCGGGCTGGGGCAAATTGGGGGTGCGTGAAGAAAGGCTCGTAGTATCAAAGAGTGGCCTGCGGGCTTTCCGATGCTATATGTCACATGACGGGTTGAAAAATATTTGGAATCATTTCAACACCCACCCCTTTTAGCCCCCTCGGGGTGTGAAAATTTTAAAACTGCTGATACTCGTTTTTAATTGTTTCATTAATATATATAGATATACATTTTTTCCCGTTTGACGCTTCTACAATAACTGTTGAGATGTGCCAAATAAGGTGTTGGTATCCTATATGGACAGGGCTCTCAATATGGACACCCCTAATATTTTTAAAGGTAATAATTTTGATCGAGAGATGGCTCAACATTTTCGCGAAGAAAAGCAGTTAAAAAGATAATTAAGACTAGAAAGTGTAAAAAAACGTGTTGTTCGCCATTTAGGAGGAAACTTGTTGTTTCGATGTACTGATCTTAATTACTTGTAATCTTAAATTCTTATTAGATATGATAAAATTACATTAAATGTTGAAAAGGGGAGTATTTTAGAAAGCTAATAAAACATATTTTCGATTGCTAGTGCATATTTTGCTTAAAAATATTTTCCTTTTTCATTTGTTACAAGATTTAGTAAAATTACGCCCAGTTCCCAATATGGACAGCTTATGACCCCATCGACTACAACTGTAAGAAAGAAGAAAATTCAACGTTGCCAAGCAATAAATTGAAAAGGCATCAAGTGGTAAAATCTTTTTTCAACAAGATGCCATTTGAACAATCTCCCAAAAACCTTTCTCCAAAAAACCCTTGCAGAAAAATAAAAACAAGCCTCCCCCCCAGTAAGATATCTGTTGGCGAAATCGTAGGTACCAATGGTATGACTGCCTCAACAAAGAAGAGCTGGTACTGCTGTTTTTGTAGTACTAATGCTTTTTCAAAAATGTGGCCATGCATCACATGTGGCAGATATGTTCATGAGGATTATGTGGGACTTACTGCCCATGATGAAAAAGCTTCTATTTGTCCATGCTGTGAGGACTGAGTAATAACAGATGTAAATTCGCAGACAGATGCAATAAAGCTAAAGAAAACGAACAATATTATTTCATAATATTTACTGGTAACTGAGAGGCATGGGTATTCGAAGGGTAAAAACCGAGAATGACCCCCCCCTTTTCTAAAATGCATGTTCCGAAGATACTTACTGTCTCCCCTCCTCTTCCGAATACTTTAAGATATTTTTTTAAATTCCCTCTCCTCTATAATCCCTTAGAAAAGTGGCTCTTCCATACAGACTGTGTAGAAAGTGAATAAGGAAATACCTGTCAATAATAGGGACAGGCAGTTCCTTATATGGACACTTGTAAATATATTTTGTTTTTATGATTTAAATTAAACCAAAATAATTACAAGGTCTCTGATTTTTATAATGGTAGCCAATAATCAAAGGATAGTGGTCATACTTTTTGGAGTCGTATGACGTGTATACGGGGGTGGAAAAAATTCATTTTCCTTAGGGTGACCATATAGGGTACAGATATTATATTCTAAATTGTACAACCCTCTTTTTAATTCCGTCATTGGGCGATTTCTAAAACTGCTGAAATACATGTTTAATTACATATTTTTAATACATTTATTTTCCGGAATTTCATGTTGCTATCTTGAAAGACTATTGAGATATACACTATATTGCCATTGATTATGGGACACTTGCGATTTAGACATTTTACTAAATATTTAGAAAAATACTTGAGGAATCATATCGAAACTCTTAGTGTATAAATATAATAGTATAAGTCATACATCTCCGTGAAGATTTTTTCCCGAAACTCCAAAGGGGGCCGTCAACAAATTAAAAAAGATTGAATATCTTTTGAATAACCCTGTCAAAACTAATGTAGAAAAAGAGCTCAAACTCTAGATTGTTATTGAATGCCTTATTGTAATAAGCCTTGCTCATTTTTATGCAAATAGCTTGCATACTCGCAGAGTAATTAAGGTTTTTATAAAAATGATCCCAAATTTTTCCAAGTTTTTTCCTTGTAATTTTCAGAGTTCTTAATATAAAATATTATTTTTTTCAGAAAATATGACAAACAACATTGCACACAGTACCCTGTAATCAGAATTAAAAAATAATGAAAATTGTATAAAAAATGAGTTGGTTTACTAAATAATTTTTTACTGCGCATGCGTCAACGATATCAAAATTTCATTTGCATATTATGTTAGCTAAATGTATAGAGCAACTTTTGTGAAAGTCACAAAATCATAACTTGAAAATTCTGACAATAATCGTCAATTGAATAAGTCGAAAATTTGTTATTCTCAAAATGAAGCAAAAACAAGAGGGGTTGTATCCATATATTCATTGATTAGTGTCAATATGGAATACACAATATGCGATGTACTACTACATTTGGATAAAATCCCTCATTATTTAGCTTCATTTTGGAAACAACGGATTTTGTCCTTTTTCTATAGACGATTACTTTCAGAATTTTCAAGCTATGATTTTGAGACTTTTACAAAAGTTGCTCTATACATTTAGCTAACATAATATGCAAATGAAATTTTGATATCTTTGACGCATGTGCAGTAAAAAATTATATAGTAAACCTATTCATTTTTCATACAATTTTTATTATTTTTTAATTCTGATTACAGGGTACTGTGTACAATGTTGTTTGTCATATTTTCTGAAAAAAATATTATTTTATATTAAGAACTCTGAAAATTATAATGGAAAAACTTGGAAAAATTTGGGACCATTTTTATAAAAACCATAATTACTCTGCGAGTGTGCATGCTATTTGCATAAAAATGAACACAGTGTATTACAATAAAGCATTCAATCATAATCTAGAGTTTGAGCGCTTTTGCTACATTAGTTTTGACAGGGTTATTCAAAAGATATTCATTCTTTTTTAATTTGTTGATGGTCCCCTATGGAGTTTCGGTAAAAAATCTTCACAGAGATGTATGACGTATACTATTATATTTATACACTAAGAGTTTCGAGATGATTCCTTATGTATTTTTCTAAATATTTAGTAAAATGTCTAAAATCGCAAGTGTCCCATAATCAATGGCAATATAGTGTATTAAAATGTTCCAGAATTTTTCACTCGCGTTTGCCCCTTTTAGGGGGGGGGGCAGGATTTTCAAATCATTTTGCACACTTACATCATAAGGAGCATGTTTTCTCCAATTTTCTACATTCAGCAGCTTGGGCTGTGCGTTTCTTGTCAGTCAGGACAAACTATTTTATGTATATACGGATTGCTATATCTTATTTTTATAATTATATTGCTTATAATATAATTTAAAGGAACACTATTATTATCGCAAATATTGTTAGAACACTTAAAAAATAACTTTTATTATTCATTTTTCACATAACGCTATTCTAAAATATGATAGACGATAATGACACTTATTAAGTGCAATGTAAGTTGTGATTCCACATTTTGTAAATAAAATATTAACTGTAAATCTTTGTAAAATTTTATTTATATAAATTAATACTATACGTTAGTTTATATTTCACAAATCCTTTTTTTAAATATTTTTTCATTCAAATTTTACAAAAAAATGCAAAATGCACCACGCACTTTATTAATAAGGAAAAAATAATTGACTTTGTAATATAATCTATGATTTTTAAAGTATAATTGAAAGTACATTTGAAAATCTATTATTTTTAATGAAATTTTCCAAACTCAAAAAAATTTTATTGCTTTACTTTTGCATAACATACATAAAAGTATTACACTAAAACGCCAAGTTGCATAAATTATTTTTTCCAATAATAAAAATAACTAAATTTCTTGTGAAGAAATGAAAAAAAAACTTTAGCTTTTTTGAGCTAAAAAAACAATTTCTTTAATATTTTAAAATATATAAATTTTAATGAATTTCTTTTATAATTAAAAAAATAAAACAAAAACAAAATGCACTTTGAAATTAAACATTTTCCTTACGTAAAGAAATTTTACGAACGAATTATTCTGCTACAACTTAGTTTATATTTTTTACAATCATTAAATTTACTTCAATCCATGTAAAAACTGTAATTCGAATATTTCTAAAATTAAAGAATAATGTTAAATATATTTTTTGTTGCTGACAAAAAAAAAAACTTTTTTTTTTTGCTTTCAAAGAATAATCTAACATCTTAACAAGCATAAATGGATGTTTCTTAATGCATAAATATCTGTTTTTCTAATGCAATATATCATAAGAAATATATTTTCTATCTAACTGTTTTAAAAATTACTTCTGATTATAAAAATATATAATAGTATTTTCATTATTAATATTAATATTAATATTAATATTATTTTTATTACGTTTAATATTATTTTAAAGAGACTTTTTATACAAAATACTATTATTTTTATCACTGCAATACACATAACTTGAGATATCTTGATTACAGAGGCTGAATCGAAATGAAGCATGGGTGTAAGTAAGTATGTTATTTTATTTCAAGTAAAATTTCACTAAATTTCAAGTTAAATTCATTTGATGCTCAATTTTATTCCGATGCACAAGATTCTCTGTAGTTAAATGTTTTCAACACAAAATCTCAACAGAGTTATAGAAATATTTTTTAAAGAATATATATAAATATATGTATATAAATTTTTCTAGATCTTTAGAAATATGCTTACTAGTTTTTGATATTTTATTTTGATTATAAATGTACATTTACATCTATCTATTTGACTATCTGCATATATATATGTCTCTATGTTAGGTTATTTTACTTTTATTTAATATATACTTTTGCATATATTGAACATAATTCAATTTTATTAAAAAGCATAAAATTTTTAACTGGGTCTCCGTAGTTAAAAAAAATGCTTTATACAAAATCTGAATGCAGAATTAGAAATATTTTTGTAAAAATAAAATATACATATATGTTAGCAACCAAACCGGATTCTAGGCCAATCTAATTTTAAGGCTTCATATAACGGAATAAATATAACATCACGTCTGTGTCTGTCATTCACAGACATATTGCGGTAAATATAAGTCTATAGACCAACACGTTTACAGATTATAATGAAATCACAAATATATTTTTTAAAAATGTAGGGTGTCTAATTAAGTTATAAAAAACCCCTTATATATCGGATGTCTAGTTAATGTTTTCGGAACGCTAAACTGAACAATATATTTCTTTACATTTTAAGTTATATTTCCAAGTATATCTTCGAAAATATAGTGCACATATACGTACCTCTATCTCTACTACTAAATCTATTGAAACCAAAATAACGAAAAAATAGGCGTAGTAGTGGTTAATTTAGAACTTGTGAGAAAACTATTGTAATTGGGATAAGTCACATAATTTTTGAGAAAATCTCATATTTCCGTCACAAACAAATTTCACTTTGCGGGCATTCAGTAAGGAATATATATATACATATGTATAGATAGATAGATAGATTGATATTTATAACCATTAATTTTTAAAAAATATGTATTAATATGTCATGAAAAATTGAAAAAAAATAATGTATTAGAAACTTTCAGAATTATAGTAGATTCAACAGACGACTTATATGTGTAAGTATAAACTATAAAATTTGATGCAAAATCCATCTTTCTAAATTGCTTAATAATAGATAATGATTTTCTAAAATTAGGTGTCACATATTATGAAAAATTTTAAATTTTACTAATGGATTTTTATAACACTAAGGAAATAAGTTAGATACACACAAATAATAAAAAGACATACAAACAGTATATACAATAAACTCAACTGTAGTTAGGTCCTTAATCGAACCCGGGACCACAGCATTCCAGGCTGCAGCTCAAACCATTCAGCTATTTCTCCTTGAGTCCGCAATTTCTCACTACTAAACCCAGTTGGGGAAAGATCAGATATCTTCCATCATTCAGATAGATAAAATGTAAGGGTTTTTTTTCAGCTTCTATCAAATCAGTCTATTTTTTGTGTTTTTTTGTTTTAGTATCGAAGCTATGCTGGAAAAATCTGAGTAGTATAGTAAAGGAAATTTGAGGGACTATGCTTCAGAGAGATAGTATATCTAGAGAATATGTACTACTATAGCTAAAGGAGTTTTTTAAATAATGGGGTTTCTAAAAAATCCAGAAGTTATATATCATATGTCTACACCTGCATCCCTGAGAGATCTATAATCAGATATACATAATTTTGAAAGTTAATATTACGTATATATCAGGGCTCGAAAAATCTACATGCCCGACATCAGTGTTGTTAGACGGCGACTTTTTAAAAATTCAGATTGGCACCACTTCTTTGGATTGGTAAAATTACGTTTCGTTTAATGACATATTAATCAAGAGGAATTTTATCCTTTAATAAAAGTGGTGCCAATCAAATTTTTAAAAAGTCGCCGTCTAACAACACTGATGTCGGGCATGTAGATTTTTCGAATATATCTCAATATATGTAGAATGGAAAGAGAAATTTCATTCCGGCTGCTTAAAACTTGAACCCTACGAAATAGATTTGAAAAGAACTTACATTGTTAGTTTGATTTTTTTTTCTGAAAAGACGTTCAACACCGCTCATTTAACTATTTACGGTGAACATTCTAAATCAGAGTTAAGTATTTATTTTTACTTATTTAAAAGAAAAAATTCTAATATGTAATTCTGAAATTTTAAAGCTTACATTTCTTTAAATGCTCACTTTTGTACAAATACTAATAATAATAATAAAAATAATAATTACTGTTACCATCATTATTACTTAAGAAACGTTACGTTTCATTTTGTGCCCACTATACACCGATGGTGGCAATTGTGTAGGTATAATGCGAAGATATATAACGAAGATACTGGTCCCAATTTGAATGATGTGAACCCACATAAGAAGAAATTATTTGAATTAGCGTACGAGTTACACGTTCAGCCATACCAGATTGAGGACGGTAAGGAACAGTAAAAGAATGATCAATCTCCCCTTCTCACACAGAACCTTAAAAATCTCAGACATAATGGTCACTATGGAATCCATGGTCACTAACTACCCTAATTGGTACACCATATTTAGAAATATAATTATCAACAAAGGCATCAACAACTGCAGGCGCAGAAGCCTTCCTGAGGGGGACTAAGTCCACCCTTTTAATAAAATAATCCACAATTACTAGTACAATTTAGGATTAGACAATGGATAAGGACCAATCAAATCTACACCTACACATTCATTAGGGAAATTTACTTTAATAGGAATTAGTTTGCCAGCTGGACTTACGTTTTTATAATTATATCGTTGATATGAGCAACAGCTGGAGACGTAAGCTCGCACTGCTTTCCGCATTTTAGGGAAGTAGCAGGATTCAAAAATTCGAGCATAAGTTTTCCTAATTCCTAAGTGACCGGCTAATGGATTATGATGAAATTGCTTCAAGATGGCCTTACGAAGACTAGCCGGAATAAAAACTCTTAATTCACCACGTGAATTTACAATTTTGGAATAGAAAAGAATACCATCGATAAGCTTAAAAGATTGGGACCATTTCTCTAACATCACACATTTGCGCTCGGGACATCATTAGAATTTTTCAAATAACAATATAAACTACCAAACTCCTCATCTTGCTTTTGTTCCCTTATTAACTGTTCCCGTGACCATAACACTAACGAAGGCAATGCACAACACTTAACTTCCTCCGTGAACTCTAAACCCCCATGCGAGTTACGAGACAAAGCGTCAGCTACCGCATTTTCCTTGTCTGCCCTATGTTCTATAACAACATTATACTCTGCCAGGTTCAAACACCATCTGACCATACGAGAAGACAAACCATTTCCATTAGTTAACTTTGTCAAAGCTGAATGATCCGTAAAGACTTTAACCGGAATATTTGTGAAAAAACAACGAAATTTATTCAAAGACCAGATTACTGCAAGACACACCCTTTCTGTAATCGAATAATTCCTTTCTGCCGCATTTAAAATTCTCGGAGCAAACACTATTGGTCGACCTTTCTGTGCTAACATCGCTCCAACCCCATCGCAATAAACTTCAAACTGAGAAGAATAATCAGGATGAGCCAAAATAGGTGGTGATACAGCCGCCTCTTATAATAATTCAAAAGACTTTTGAGTCGCTGACGACCATGTAAATTTCACCTTTTTCTTTTTTAATTTATACAGTAGTTCACATAACTCTGAAAAATGTGGAATGAACTTTCAAAACCAAGCAACCATCCCTAGAAATGTTGCTACTTCCTTACTACTTTTGGAGGGATTCATTGCCGTAATTGCCTCGATTTTCTCATTTTCTATTTTAATACACTCACGCGTAGTTTTTACTCCTAAATATTTTATTTCCTTTCGCAAAAATTTATACGTTTCCAATTTTACCGTTAACCCAGCGTCTCTCAACAATGTAAATACTTCCCTCAATAGTTTTAAGTGCGCCTTAAACGTAGCTGCCATTATAATTATATCATCCAGGTCGACCAAGACACCCTTACCGAGCAAAGGTTTTAGGATGTTATTCATGACGTTCTGGAACGTTGACGGTGCTCCCGATAACCCAAAACACATTCTCTTGAAAGCAAAAAAACCGTCCCGAGTAATTAACGCAGTTTTAGCTATATCCTCCGACTTCATTGCAATTTGAAAATAACCAGACGTAAGATCTAATGTCGACATATATAATTTGTACTCGTAATATTTGTCAAAATCTCATCAATTACTAGAATTGGATATTGAGGGTATTGCGCTATTGTATTAAATTTCTTATAATCTACTGCAAACCGCCATGTCTCTGGATCATCCAAAATCTTCCCATTATTTTTACGACATAAAACAACTGGCGATGCAAAAAACTTAATCAGCATAATAATATCATCCGCAAGCATTTTTTTAATATGATAGTCAATTATACTTTCTTTTATCTTGTCATAACGATATGGTTTACTAGCAACAGGTGCTGACAAAACCAGTATCGATTTCATGCCACGCAACATTCGTTAAACCCGGTTTATCTGAAAGAACTTCACCAAAATCAATCAAAAACTTATTGAATGCCTCTTTCTCGACTTCACTTAAACCAGATTCCCAGAAATCAACCGACACCGAAACTGACTTTTTCTGGCTCACATTCTCATAATTATTTACGATCAAAGAATTTTTAATGAAATCCAGACTAACTCCTCTATCTTTCATGTAATCTACGCCGACTATACAATGTACCGTTAAACCATCTAGCACACAAAATTCCCAACATATCTTAACCGTTAACACCATTGGACATATAGTGTTGTGACATGGCTGGGCACGCCGCCGGTGTTTTATTGGTTAACTGAAGACATAATCTAAGCAAAAATTAAAGTCTAATACATTATTTAAACATCTGGGAATTGGAAAGTGGAGCTATAGTTCAAGATTTCCAATCACTAAACACGATACTAAGAGATTAAATGGTAATCAATACACACGTCCACGGCTTAAGCTCAGCTTGCGGCACTCACACCGGCTCTACTTTCAGGTTGCGGCTAAATGCTACGTTAAAGCTATAATAAAACAGCCCGTGGCTGCAAACAATCTTTATTTGTCAATCTTTAAACATGCTCATTTTTTACACAGTTTTTATTATTTTTTAATTCTGATTACATGTTATATTGTACAATTTTGTTTGTCATTTTTTCGAAAAAGAACATTATTTTATATTGAGAACTTTGCAAATTATACGCAAAAAAAAACTGAGTATAATTTAGGACTGTTTTTATAAAAACCTTAATGTCTCTACAAATATACATGCTATCCGCATATAAATTAACACAGTCTATTACAATAAGACACTTAAACATCATCTACAGTTCGAACGATTTAGCTACATTATTTTTGACAGAGTTGTTCAAAATATATTCGTCCTTTTTCAATTAGTTGAATGTCCCTTATGAAGTTTCAAGTAAAACATTTCACGAAATGTTTGACCTGTACTATTACGTTTACACACTTAGAGTTTCAGGGTAATTTATCATGTATTTGTCTAGTTATTTAACAATATGTCAAAAATCGCAAGTGCCGGACACCATTGGACATATAGTGTTGTGACGTGGCTGGGCACGCCGCCGGTGTTTTGTTGGTTAACTGAAGACATAATCTAATTAAAAATTAAAATCCAATACATTATTTAAACGTCTGGGAAATGGAAAGTGGAGCTATAGTTCAAGATTTCCAATCACTAAACACAATACTAAGAGATTAAATGGTTATCAATAAACACGTCCACGGCTTAAGCTCAGCTTGCGGCACTAACGCCGGTTGCGGCTAAATGCCTCGTTAAAGCTATAATAAAACAGCCCGTGGCTGAAAACAATCTTTATTTCTCAAAAATACTCAACGTATTAAATAACTCTTATCCGCTGGCTTTCCTCTTAGGTAGCTCAGCTCACCACAAGCTAACTCGGCTCCCAATACTAGCCATCTCGCTTCAGAATACCTTGCTGGCCCTCTCGGCTTCGCAACACAACACAACACAACACACACTCCAACTCATAGCTTTTATACGTTGCAAACTGAAGACGGAGCTATAAATTTGCATAATGCTCTTACCGCAGTTAACTGTAGACTCGAGGGCGCTAAATACACTCTGGAAAGTTAAAGTTGACTAAAGGATAGATGTCGCTTTTACGCCACATATGTTAGAACATTGACGTCACGATCTCACTAAAAATATTAGAGTGCCTTTATAACAAAGGGGCACTCCCTCACAGTGTATATGCACTAAATGTCAAAAGGTGACCGGCGACTTGCGATTTTACACAATTTGTTAAATATCTAGGTAAATACATAAAAATTGTCCTGAAACTCTAAGTGTGAAAAAAATTAGTAAAGGTCATAAATTTTCGAAGATATTTTTTTTTCAGAAACTTCACAGAGAACCGCAGAAAATTAAAAAAAGAACGAATATCTTTTGTATAACCCTGACAAAACTACACTGTTAAAACTAATGGTGACACATTGCACCTTTTAGGGGTGAAAGGCTTGTCTCACTGGTGACACCCCTAGAGGAGCTAAAATGGCACCCTTAACTAGGGTGAAAGGATGGCACCCCTAACCCAGGGTGTTTCAGGGGGTGAAAGGACGGCACCTCAGGGAAGAATAATGGCACCCCTTATCCACAGTGTTCAATAGGGTGAAACGATGGCACCACAGGAGAGAATAATCTCACCCCTTATCCAGGGTGCCCCAGGAGGTGAAAGGATGGCATCTCAGGGGAGAGTAATGGCACTCCTTAACCAGGGTGCCTCAGGGGGTGAAAAGATGGCGCCTCAGGGGAGAGTAATGGCACCCCTTATCCAGGGTGCCCCAGAGGGTGAAAGGATCGCATCTGAGGGGAGAGTAATGGCACCCCTCAGCCAGAGTACCTTAAGGGGTGAAAGAATGGCATCTCAGGGGAGAATAATGATACCACTTATCCAGGGTGCCCCAGGGGGTGAACGGATGAAACACATAATCCAGTGTGCCCTGTGGCATCCTACAAGAAATAGCACTGACAATCAATGGCCCACAGTTGCAACCCCCCTCCCCCCACCCTGCTTGTCAAGAAATTGTATTGGTTTGAATCATGAAATGCAAAGTGTTTACCCATTTTTAAATTGAATTCTGCAGAGAAAATTATCATAATCAGTCAATATTTTGAGTCTTTTTTTTTTCTTTTAGATTGATGGAATATTATATTTTTAAACTCATTATCAGGTGTCCAAAGAAAAATTGTAGCATATTTTTGTAACTCAGAGAGGGATAATATGAATTACAAAAATAATGATAGAAAGGTAGAGAATTCAAATTGTACTTTCATTTACACGGAGAGTATTTTAAGAAAAATTCAAAATTTTAACTTTTATACAGTCTTTGCATTTCAAAATCACCAATCATAAGTCATCACTATTGCACTGTTAGTCATAACCAAAAGGTTTTCTTAGAATAAATCGCAAAATTTACACAACCTCTACACATATTTTCTGCCTCTAAAAATCACTGAGAGTCAAATATTATGACTTTGTCATTTTGAAGCCTGATTTTCAATTTTATGCTTTGAAGTTCTTGTAAAATGAAATAAATCATGATTTGTCTCTAACTCATATGTTTGGATCAAACTTTTTGGGCATGTTTAAGAAAGAGCCAGTAACTATTTTTGTGATTGGGCATTTTTAGATGCAGGAAAATTATAAAAATTTGATGTTTTTTGATTCCAAAATAAAAGAAAGTACAAATTGAATTATGTATCTTCATATGAATATTTTTATAATTTTCTCATAGTTTCAGAAGTAATCCGTAACCATCTTTTTTGACACATAGTATATTGCTTGACATGTATTTTCTTTATTTTATATACAGGGCAACTGAAAAGTATGGGGACACAGAAAAATGCTATATCCTGTAAAATATATGCCATAATTTAATAATAAAAAAATAAAAGAAATAACAATATTTTAACAAATTGTTCACTGGCTTGATATTTAATTTTTACACAAATTTGAAAACGAAAGATCACAGAATTGACAGTCCGCTGCAGATAATTCTGATTTAAATCATCTATGCCTTGATAATTTCGCATCACATACAATGCAAACTGGGGATTTTCTATTTCTAGCTTTTCTACAGAAGTTAAGTGAGTTAAGATCTGATTGTTCGAAGGCAATACACCTGTTATTAAATATCCACGCAGATGGGTGTTGAAGGTCAATGTTGTTTTTGCTCCATGTGAAGGCCCCAGTACTGTTGGAAGTTCCATTAAAATTATTTTGCTTCCATGAGGCGAACACTTCGTTGAACATATTAGTTGCTGATCATTTTGACGGTTGTGAAATTTTCGGAGAATTAAGATTTTCATATAATAGAAGAAATGCTATAAAATTTTAAAATAAGCATTTCTCAGATTTTAGTTGTGAAATATCAATGTCAAACAACGCACCAATATTTTTTTCAGCTACCCTGCTGTATCTAATTAAAAAAATGTAAAACACAAATTAGAAAAGAATATGTAATAAATGCTGTGTAACTTTTAAATTAGTAAGAATACTTCACATTCTTTAAAATTCTTCCAGAAAATTAGCCATCAAGCTATGAAATGAATTATAGAAAATAAGCTCATTTTATAGTTGGGGTAAAATCGCAGATGAAATTGAGTAAAAAAAATCATTTGTACAATATATGTAGTACTTACTATTATAGTGAACTTATGCAAATCCATATTTTATAGCATATATCCACACAGGATTGGAAATTAAGAACTGTATGTAAGGTGTCAAAATAATGCCTGCAATTTTTTTTCGATGTGTCAACTGCATTTCATATTTTCTTATTTCTTTTCACAACCATGTTAATAGTAATAATATTGCATTGCATATTTAATTTTAATGTATTGAAGGGAAGTGAGGAGGAAACTTTATATATTAAACACTTTTTCTTACTAAACAAAATAAAAACTGACTTTCCATAAGTATGAAACCTGATTAAACTACAATATTTGGATTCTGGAAAAACTTATTCTTTTTATAAAGCTAATATGCATACAAAACAGATAATCAAGCAAATATGTCCACAGAGAGAAAATATGAGCTTTAGATATAACTAGGGATAAGCTAATTTTTAAAAAATCTGAGACTAACAGTGCATCAGAAAATAAAAAGTTAGCAAATAAATGAATCTTTGGTTGCCAATTATGGTGTGGTATTTAAAACATTTCCAAATCACACATATTTTTTTTTTGTCTTTTTGAGGAAGGGAATACAAAAATTTTAAAACAATTTTGATACAGTTTCTTATTTTAGGAACATATAAGGATGCAGAAATATCTCATAATAAAAGAAAATCTTGTTTACAGGAGTGTAATATCCAAGGACCAGTTTTATCAGTCATTGGTGAAAGTGAAGTTAACTTAGAGGTTATTGAAAGGTTCAAAATTCTTAAGACACGTGCTGAAGTCATGGTGCAGAGGGGGGGGGGGTGTATGCTAAAATACAAATGAAAGCATTTTCTAAACAAAAATTAAAGTTAAAGGAAGCTAGCTATCAAGATTTGACGACTAGGAATAATTTTTCTATAATTTAGTTTCATTTGACGACTAACGACTGCTGATTTCTAGTCCTGTATCCACATCAAAACACTTTCTGCCAAATTGTTTTTGTGTTTTGACTTATTGCATCTGAAATTTTAATCCAAAGAGTAATTATAATGAAAGGAATAAAACACTGAATTAAAAAAACAACCTTTTAGTTCAAATAAGCTTTTTATTGTTAACACCAAGAATGTATTAAATATTATTAAACAAAGACGTAACACTATGTGGAACTGATGCCACTGAGAAAATTTTGAAGACATAAGTATCTAATAAAAATGATAAAAATTTAAATTGACTTTTGCTATAGTTAACGTTAAACAACCAAAATAATGCATACCACAAAGTAACTACGCTTATAAAATTATCAGTTTGTGTAATTAACTGTTTATATAAAATTAATACATAGCATGAGTAATTTAACAAGTTGCTTGAGTTGCGGAGCACAGTAACAGGTTGAAACACAGAAATTTCTGCACCTTCTTCATGATAAAGAGTCGGAAACTTTTCTTGTATCAAGCATGGTATGTAAGTACTATAAATGTAAGTTCACTATCTGAAATAATAATAATAACACTTTAAGGAAAACACACAACAAGACAGTCCAATTAAAATGTATCATGAAAGTACAGCAAAAATGGTAGATGAACAAAAAAAGAAAGAATAAAATTTAAATAAAATTTAAATTATAGCTCACAAGGCTATCAAAGCCTGACAGCTAATGTGCCCGCATGTTCTGTATGTAACGTGATAACTCTTTATATAAATATCAGATTTGCTTCAAATTTTATATGTAGGTTCATTCTGATAAGGTTCTTCACTGATTAGCATTGGAGGTTCATTGGTTAAATATGAAGAAGGGGAGAAGAAAGTGCTACCTTCCTTAATTTATATAAATATGCAGAAATCATGCAGAATTATCACATTTTCTTCAAATTTTGTTAATAAATTCACTCTGATAAGGCATTTCCCCGGTTAGTTTTAGGGGCTCATTGGTTAAGTATAAAGAGGGATGGCAGTTAATCCACTGTCCAATAACTTACAGTTGATTTCTTTTATTTTTGGAAGGGCATTATTCTTTGAAATAAGAGTATAATATACAGTTGTATGTATAGCCTGCGAGCTCAATGCCATCAGTTTAACTGGGCACTTTCCTCTTTATTGCCTATTTTCGGACAGCACGAGAAAATTACATGACCAACTCATACTTATCATTCAGATATTCTTTTCCTGTATTATCATTAAGAGTTACAAACTATTTAAATTATTAACCATATTTACAAAACATATCTTGCAACAAAGTGTCTATTCCAGATTAGCAACGAATTTCCCTAACATGTACAGGTATTCCATACCAGTAATAATAATAAAAAAATGAGGAGTTTTATTCAAATTTATTAGTACGCCCCTATTATGTATCCTATATTGACACTAATCATTGAATATATGGATACAACCCCTCGTGTTTTTCCTTCATTTTGGGAATAATGAATTTTCAACGTATTCAATTGACGATTATTTTCACAATTTTCAAGAAGTGATTTTGCAACTTTCACAAAAATTGCTCTATACATTTGGCTAACATGATATGCACATGAAATTTTGATATCTTTGACGCATGCGCAGTGAAAAATTATTTAGTAAACCTACTCAATATTCGAACAATTTTTATTATTTTTTAAATCTGATTACAGGGTATTGTGTGCAATGTTGTTTGTAACATTTTCTGAAAAGAATGTTATTTTATATTAAGAACTCTTCAAATTATAAGCAAAAATCTTGGGTAAATTTGAGACTGTTTTTCAGATTCGTTGAAAACCTTCATTTTTCTACGAGTATACATGCTATCGACATAAAAATGAACGCAGTTTATTACAATAATCCACTTAATCATAATCTACAATTTGAGCGCTTTTGCTACATTAGTTTTGACCAAGATATCCAAAAGATATCCAAAAGGTATTCATCCTTTTTTAATTTGTTGACGGTCCCCTATTGGAGTTTCGGAATAAAACCTTCAGGGAAAATATGACTTGTACTACACTACCTGGCCATTGATTATCGTCCACTTGCGATTTTAGACATTTTGTTAAATATCTAGAAAAATACATTATCCTGAAACTCTCAGTGTATACACATAATAGTACAGGTCATATATTTCCGTAAAGATTTTTTTTCCAGAAACCTTATAGGAGACCGTCAACAAATTAAAAAATAATGAATATCGTTTGGATAACCCTGTCAAAACTAATGCAGCAGAAGCGCTCAAACTGTAGATTGTGATTAAGTGGCTTATTGTTATAAACTGTGTTCATTTTTATGTCGATAGCATGTATACTCGTAGAGAAATTAAGGTTTTTATAAAAATACTCTCAAATTTTTCCAAGATGTTTGCTTATAATTTACAGAGTTCTTAATATAAAATAATAATATTTTCTGAAAATCTAACAAACAACATTGCACATAATACCCTGTAATCGAAATTAAAAAATAATAAAAATTGTATGAAAGATGAGTAGGTTTACTAAATATTTTTTCACTGCGCATGCGTCAATGATATCAAAATTTCATTTGCATATTATGTTAGCTAAATGTATAGAGCAACTTTTGTGAAAGTTGCAAAATCATAGCTTGAAAATTCTAAAAATAATCGTCAATATAATAAGTTGAAATTCCATTGTTCCCAAAATGAAGCAAAAAAAAAAAAAAAAAAAAAGAGGGATTGTATCCAAATGTACTAGTAAGTTCCGTATTGTGTATTCTATATTGACACTAATCAATGAATATATGGATACAACCCTTCTTGTTTTTGCTTCATTTTGGAAATAACGGATTTTTAAGTGATTCTATTGACGATTATTTTCAGAATTTTCAAGCTATGATTTTGCAACTTTCACAAAAGTTGCTCTATACATTTAGCTAACATAATACGTAAATGAAATTTTGATATCGTTCACGCATGCGCAGTGAAAAAATATTTAGTAAACCTACTCATTTTTCATACAATTTTTATTATTTTTTAATTCTGATTACAGGGTATTATGTGCAATATTGTTTGTCACATTTTCAGAAAATATTATTATTTAATATTAAGAACTCTGCAAATTATAAGCAAAAATCTTGGAAAAATTTGGGAGTATTTTTATAAAAACGTTCATTTCTCTACGAGTATACATGCTATCGACATAAAAATGAACACAGTTTATAACAATAAGCCACTTAATCACAATCTACAGTTTGAGCGCTTTTGATGCATTAGTTTTGACAGGGTTATCCAAAAGATATTCATACATTTTTTAATTTGTTGGCGGTCTCCTATAAAGTTTCTGGAAAAAATCTTCACGGAAATAGATGACCTGTACTATATTGTTTATACACTGAGAGTTTCAGGATAATTCCTCATGTATTTTTCTAGATATTTTGCAAAATGTCTAAAATCGCAAATGGACGATAATCAATGGCCAGGTAGTGTATTATATTTATACACTAAGATTTTCAGGATAATTCTTCATACATTTATCTATATATTTAACAAAATATCTAAAATTGCAAGTGGACGGTCATCTCTAGCCATATAGTGTATATCAGGAGCTTTAGGGAACTGGCTAATTCTTTATTTCCCCTTTTGCTATATGGGGGAAAGTCGGGTGGAATGGGACTGTAGGTTTTTCTCTTTGTGCATTATTCTAAATATTTCATCGATCGCATACAAGATCAAGCAATGGTAATCCATTCTTCAGTTTACAATAAATATTGATATGCATAGACTTGCAAATGTATGAAAGAATTTTTTTTTTCAAAAATCCAATTTAAATTTGATTTATTTGCTCTCAATGTATTAAAGGCTTGTTTATGTATAAATGTAATAGTTTCTCTATTTATGGAACATTATACTGTATATTATCCATGATTTAAACTAAGCCTAAAGCAGCATTTTTGTTTGAACAAGAGGTTTAACACAAACAAGGAAGTGGCGAGGAATGGGACATGCCAGAAAAGGGATGAATGGGACGCGCCCAGTTCCTTTTTTTAATTAATAATAATGCGAATTGCTAGCATGCAAAATTTTTAGAGGATAATATATTAATTATAACATTGATAATATATGCATTCATACTTCAAAATGTAAATAAATTGATGATTATTTAAGGCGCAACGCAAGGCACAGAAAAAGACCCGGATGATAAAGCAAAGTCTATGGGGGCGTTCTTTTCAAATATTTCGCCGAAATTTTAATATTTTTACGTCATTGTTTTGCACAAGATTGCTGCGGGCGATCTACAACCGGCGTAGTTTTTACTTTTTCAGTTTTGGTTTCAGATTTTTTTTTTTTTTTTAATTACTTTAACTTACGAAATTGGTTTAAACCGGTTCTGAAATTGAAACTATCGTTATACAAAAAATATATAAGCAAAATCGAAAAAATAAAAACTAGGCCGGTTATGGATCATCCTCAGCTGTCTTGTTCAAAAGAATCATGTAAAAATATTAAAATTTGAGTTAGATATTTAAAAAGAACGCTCCTATAACCTTTTACATTATCATCTTTACATTCTGAGCCTACACTGTAAAACATTTGAGTAACGTTACACCATAAAATTGGTGGCAGCTTTGCTGCCTCCAGTTTTATGGTGTAACCTTGCTTCCTCCAATTTTAAGGAGTAATTAAACCGATATAATAGGTGTAACATTGTAATGTTACACCAGTAATATCGGTTAAAATACTCCATAAAATTGGAGGAAGAAAGGTTACACCATAAAATTGGAGGCAGCATGCTGCCTCCTAACTTGTAAACTATTGTGACTATTCTGAAAGTTCAGTGGAGTAGTCAGATAGTTCTTGTAAACTATTCTGAAAGTTCAGTGGAGTAAATACAGATTCTTTTCCTTTTATAATTTGAATGTTCATGACTACAAATTTGTCATATCGCATGATGTTGATGATTTTATGTTATCAATTATTAAATTAGTATTTGTACGTTATGTTTCTACATTGTTCAGGGGGATTAAAAAGTATTTTACCTTGCATGCTGTAAATTGAATTTTTTCTTTTTGTATTAAAAAAAAAAAAAAAAAAATTATTTTTGTAAAAAAAGTTCTACCCTACCCCACTCTCCCCTATATAGATATTATATATTAATACACCAATTACATGAAAATAGAATTTTTATCAATAGTATAAAATACAGTTTAAGGGCTAACAGTTTATTGCATATCCTTAGGTTTTAACACCTTCTCCCTAGGTTTTTACCGGTAAAAAGCCAACCCTGTTTATTGGTCTTGTTTCTGAACGGGTGGAATGAAAGATTGTTAAAAATTACGTCATTAGAAAAATGTTTAAGATTTATAAATGACAGTACAAAAATCGCCTTTAAAACACGAGATCTTCATCACCTGCGGAAAATTTTCACATTTGTGTAAAATTACTATATAAATTTTATTGAAATGAAATATACATAAATTTTATTCATTGTTATATTTTTTTAACACACACTATTTCTGTAAACTATTCTGAAAGTTCAGTGGAGTAAATACAGATTCTTTTCCTTTTATAATTTGAATGTTCATGACTACAAATTTGTCATATCGCATGATGTTGATGATTGAGAAAGGGCGGTGGACTGATTACGGTCTAATCAAACTTAAATTACTATTATTGAAAAGAAAATATTTTATTTTATTTAACCATAAATTCTGCTACTAAATAAGGTTTAATGCGAAAGAATACTTTCGAAAAAAAATGGGTGTAAATCTGCATAGCGGATAATCAGATCATAAGGTTATAGAGTCAGATCATAAGGTGTATTCAATTCAATACCCTAACATTTTCTCACCTTTTTGAAAGAAAATGAAACCAAAAGTATGAAAATATGAAGAATTGGGAGTAAGAAAACATAATGGTAAACCCAAGATACCGCTAAATTTGGGTTTTTAGGCATTTCCCACCAAGGTATGACTTGGCTGACTAATAACGTTTTAATATGCAAATCGAGGTTTTATCCGTGATTTTTATCCTTAAATGAGACTAAATGGTTGTCCGTGCTACCGCCTCCCGATCTAATCTTATTATGAAGATTATTTTGGAAATAATGGTGGTTAATAAGGAAAATATTAATAATGAAAACCCTGTAAATAAGTTTTGATTACTTTAAGATTTGCAAGTATTCAATTATCTTAAATGAAAAAGTTACTCCCCCCCTCTCAAATAAAGAGAAATCAGGTATACTGAAACAATGTTAGAGAAGTTACGCGAGGCTGCAATATGGTGTGAATTAGCCTTTACAGGAGGGGCTCTGATAGCATCTATCCGACAATATATGCAAAGCCGGCCAGATGCTGTCCAAGATCCCGTGTAAAGGTTAAAATTAAAACTTCGCGAATAAAATTAATTGCTTTTAACTGTATATAAACGCAAAAACATATTTTAAACTTAACTGCTCTGACAAAAATTGTTACATAACTACTCTGAGCTGTCTGTCAGACCATTTAATCTGAAGATGAATAAAATGTTACATTAATTCTCAGAATACTATTTATGTATTAAACTTTATGTACAAGAATATTATAAATAAATTCAGCTATTCAAAAGTATTTAGAGGTAGTAATAAGACTCCAAACTAGAAAAATTTGACCAGTATCTATAGTTAAACTAAAAATTACAAGTTAAACTGTGAAACTTGAAAAACTCACGGTGTCTGAGACCACTAACAGCAGTTAAGGGTTAAATCTAAACAGTTGAGTTTAAACACAAGATAAAATGGTCATAGAATATTCCGATTGCAACAAGATTCGTCTATAATAACTGATTTGTAATGAAAAAATATGTAAATATTTTTACAATCTTTCATTTCGCTCTTTCTAATTGTGATCCCTTAGGATTCCCGTGCCTAGAGCAGTTTGCTCCAATTGCTCCTCGGTAGCTACGGCCTCGATAAATCATTTAAAAATATTGACATGTAAACGAGAAATTGTAAAATAACTACCTCATAGGTTTAACATTAGCAAGCGGGTATTATGGTGAGAGTGTAGCTTGTAGCTTCACATAATAAACTTAACAATCAATCATACTAACAAAAAAATCTAATTTACTGTTTATTTATGACATTACTTATAGGGATGTACGATAAATTAAAGTAACAATAAAATAAAATAAAGTTAAATCTTACCTTTAATCAGACTTTGCCCGGTTCACTGGTCGCGCAAATCGGATCGTTAAGTCCTCATTGTTGTTTCATTGCAGCTCAGTGATTAGTCCTCAATTAATATCGCCAATTTACACACTGCCATGTTTTGATTTGCTCACACCCGTAAACTTTACTTGCCGACACCGAAAGCAGAAAGACACGCGTCATAGCGCATGCGCAAGTTGCCAGTCATCCGATGAGGTGCTTACGAAGTGCATGGCACCTTATTTAGCTCCCATCATCCAGTAACAGATCTGTCGTCACCCCGACCGCATATTCAAGCTCCTATGACACCTTAGGGTTCCAAATGGCACCGCCTTTTCACCTCCGGGTCCCAAATGGCACCGGTTTGTCACCTTTATTTTTAACAGTGTAATATGGCAAAAAGCTATCAAACTGTATATTGTGATTAAGTGGCTTATTATTATAAACTGTGTTCATTTTTATACGGATAGTATTAATATTTGTGAAAAAATAAAGTTTTTATAAAAAAAATCCCAATTTTTTTCAAGTTTTTTGCTTATATTTTTACAGAGTTCTTAGTGTAAAATCATTAAAAGATGAAAGTATGAAAAAATCAGTGATTGTATGCAATTATATTAGTACGTGCATATTCTGTACTTAATTTTTACACTAATTAATGGATAAGAAGATCCAACCTCACATCTTTTTGCATCATTTTGAAAATAACGGATTTGGAGCTTGTTCTACCCGTGATCACTTTCCGAATTTTCAAGTTATGTTTTTTGTACTTTGACAAAAGTTGCTCTATACATTTCTCTATCACAATATGCAAATAAAATTTTGATAGCACTTACGAATGCGCAATGAAAAAAATAATTAGCAAACCTGCTCATGTTTCGTACAATTTTTATTAATTTTTAATTTAAATTACAGAGTGTTGGTTATAATATTATTAGTCATATTTTAAGAAAAGAGCATTATTTTATATTAAGAACTCTGCAAGTTATAAGCAAAAAAATTGAAAAAAAAAATGGAATTGTTTTAATAAAATCCTTAATTTTTCTGCAACTATATAAGCTATATACCGTAATTTCGGGTGTATAAGCCGCAGATCAAACAATTCTTTTTCGACCCAGAATTTTTTAAGAAACAAAAATAGCTAGTTAGATCGCCGTAAATATTTGTCTTCAATCACTAAATAAGATTTCTGGGTCCAAAAAGAATTGTTTGATCCGCGGCTTATACACCCGAAATTACGGTACATAAAAATGAAGGCAGTTTTTACAATAAGCCACTTAATCATATTCCTCAGTTTGAACGCTTTTGCTACATTAGTTTTGACAAGGTTATATAAAAGATATTCGATCGTTTTCAATTTGTTGACGATCCCCTACGGAGTTTCTAGAAAACAATCTTCATGGAAATGCATAACCTGTACTATTATCTTTAAATATTTAGAGTTTCAGAATAATTCCTTATGATTTTTCTTGATGTTTAACAAAATGTCTAAAATCGCAAATGGACAGTCAGCTTTGTCCATATATATATATATTTATATATATATATGTATATACCGGGTGTCCTAAAAATGATGATGGATTTTAAAGTTCAATAACTTACAAACGGTTACAGCTATTTAAAAATTTTTTGCAGGAGGATTATGTATAATGCCAGGAGTTTTTTTACCGTAATTTTTTATTTTAGTTCGCATCTCAAACAATAGGTGGCGCTGACGGTGATTGAAAACCTGGTGATCAATGCTGAGTCAAGCGTCGACCTGGCCTTCAATCGCCGTCAGCGCCACCTATTGTGTGAGATGCGAACTAAAATAAAAAATTACGTTAAAAAACTCCTGGCCTTATACATAATCCTCCTGCAAAATTTTTTTAAATAGCTGTCACCGTTTGCAAGTTATTAAATTTTAAAATCCATCAGTCATTTTGGGACACCCGGTATATACAGTGTGGACACTCTCAACGGTGGACAATGGCTAATTAATAAACCGTTTGTCATAGACATATAGTTTCAATAGCAAAAATGCTTTAAAAAAGGTAAAAAATTGTTTTTTAAGTGATTTAGGTCAAAAAAATGTTTTACTAAAAATTACAAAATTAAATTTTTATAGGGTAACCAGGTCTTATAAGTGATATTTAGTAAAAAAAATTCGATCACTATGTATACAGCAATATAAAAAAGGTCTAACATTAAAGGTTTATTAATCTAACATTAAAATTGGCCGAGTTATGAAACTTTAAATTTCACGAGTTAGATCACTGTTATTCAAAACGGGTGAATTAAGCTTTAAGTTAACGTAACTAAGTGATTAAAATATTATAAAGGGCGTCCATCTCCAACGCTGTCCAATGGCTAATTCCTAAACCGTTTGTCACAGACATATAGTTCCAATGAGAGAAATATTTGAAATGAGGTAAAGAAATATTTTTAAAGTGATTGAACTGAAGGTGCTGCCACCAATACCTGAAATATCTCTATCTCAAAAACTAATTTTTGAGTTTTCATCAAACTTTCAAATCAGGTATGGTCCGAGAACTATTATTTCTTTATATGTTTTGGTATAAATCACCCAACAGTTTTTATATTGCAGCTTTTCTGATAATCACAATAGACCTACCTTAAAAATAAATGCATGGAGTTTCATGTCTTTAGAATATTCACGATGTGCGTGGATTGTCATAATTTTGGCACTCTGCTAGTGAATTTTGAAGTATTAACATGTAGGAGATCGAAGAAAGTTTTGGGATTACCATATTCGACTAGATTTTTCTACTGCTGTTGAAACTAACACACGATTATTGCTTTCGGAAGTATATTGATTCCGGGTGATCAAAAACGAAAAATTAATGTTTATATTTTAAAAAAATTTCTGAAGTACAAAAATTAATTAAAATGTTGTTTCATTATTAAATTAAATTAAAGATAAAATTTCAACAACGAATTTGAAAACGAGAAAAAAAGAAAAAAATCTAGTAATCCCATAGTTTTCCCCCTGTTTTTGCCTTTTTTTAATGGAATACTTTTTGTTGCTTTTACAAATTATAAAATAAATAAAATCAGGAAAAAAATAATATTTCGAAAATCAATTCAAGTTTGAAAATTTTGAAAAAAGTTTTCATATTTATGAATCAATACGGATAATTTGTGTTAATTATCTCGCCGTAACTTTCATATTTTAGGAGAAGTAGCCTCAAAACTTAATATTTGTTTCATAAAATGGTTTCATTAGATTTTATATAGCGAGAGCAGAAACAAACAAGTAATGTCGAAACTACTTAGGCCATAAAATATGATAAACAAACTCTTTTTAGTTTCAATAAAAATATGTTTACACTTTTTTACAAATCTTTACAAAATGGATTGATGTTATCCAAAAGTATGTACTTATCAATTTTTGGCATGCATAGTTAGTTTTAATGCTTTTTTAAGGTTCTGTACTTAAAATGTGAAAGGTGAACAATTACAAGGTCACTCCCGTGTCTCTTTGTTCGTTAGTCACAGCCATTTTACTCGTAAATTGTAAAAACTTTGAAAGTTCAAGTTGGGAGAAGTAATAAAAAATATTCACCCACATATTTGCAGATCATTAAACATTTACAAATATGTTTTGGAGGGCTTATTAAGTTACTCGAAGAAAACAAACATTTTCTTTGTATATTGCGTAAGGTAGCTTGTGAAAGATTTTGTTACACTAAACTCAAATATATATTTCTTTTTATTGCATTATATGTTATTATATTTTCAGAGATGTCGTCAAAAATGTAGTGCAAAAATATGACCCCCTCATCTAATTCTGAATCTACGGAAACTAAAATTATGAAAAAATTAGAGCTATAAATAATTCTTTAAACCTTGCGGGAAAACTATATCGATTATTTAAGACCTCTTAGTTTTTAAAAAAGCATATATTTCTGTTACATATAAAATTTTTAACTAGTGGGCATTGAAATAAATGTTGAGAAGTGTTGAAAGTACCTATCGTAGTGTAGAAGCATTGTTGATAGTGACTGGACAGATATAATTTCGTGAGCGGCGTACTCTGCATGTTACAAACTTTTAAAGCATAGTTAACAACTTTTAATAATTTTTTTGTGTAATGCTATACTTTATAGTAACATAAAAACAAAAAAAATCATATTGCAGCAAACAGCCTAATTAAATTAGAATTAACCTTATACCTCGTAAATCACATTCGTACGCATAAGAAATTAAAAAAAAATACATTTTAGCCATTTTAGTACCACAATTTTTAAAAGTATGATTGTATTATTTAATGCAAAATATTCGTTACTTTAGATGTAACATACACTATGCTATGCAATTTTGGTACTAAAATGTAATGTAATTAAATGTAAATCAAATGCAATGAATTGTTTATTTATTTTAATTTTTTTTTAGTTTTTTTTAAAATTAAAGATCTACGAAACCCCAAGATTAAAATAATTCTTAATTGGAGCTATAAAAGACTATCTCAAAAATCATCAAAAAGTATTTTTAAAAAATAATAGTAAATATTTAATTAAAAAAATGAGGAATAATTTTGTGTCAGAATTATAATAACAATAAAAATGTATAATGAAATATTAATGTCACAAAAACTTAAATTTACGAAAAAATAATAATAATTTAAAAGGCCAAATATGTCGGTAAACAAAAAACACAGCTTTAAAGTAACCGAGAACTGGATTAGAGTTACTTTCATATGCAAAAGATCAATAATGCATATCCAAGAAAACCGATCGGTGATATTCATCTTATATCAATTTAATTTAGAAAGCTACGTATAACAAAACAATTTTTTTAAAGTTCTTGTTTCAGAAAAATAATTACATGATAAATTGAAAAATTTTCATTAAATTTCCTATATTGTAGTGCATTTATTTAAAAAATTAATTTATAAAACGCTATTTAAGAATTTCAGATTTTTATTTTATATTTTATTTATTATTTTTTTGGCATTAAATAAAGATAATAAAAAACAGATTTTGACGGCACGTCTTTCTGAAGCAAGCTTTATCTTGATTTAATGGAAGGACATGGTGATAAATATCATACGCAACGAAAAGAAAAAAATATATTACTCAACGCCATATGTCACCAAGTTCCCTATTATCTTTACTTTTGTTCCCATATTCGTTGTCTGAATTGTTGTCACCGAGAGAAAAAATATTTTGACACGCAATATATTAAATATATATATGTAAGAATATATATTTATTAGACATGTTTTTCAGTTTTATTCCATTTATAAATATAACATTCATTTTTTCCCGCTTTTTGTTGAAAACGAGTAAATATAGTTTCGTTTTGGATTGATAATTTTAATTTTTCAGTTCTATTTCAGTAAAAAAAACATAACTGTCTTTGAAAATATAGACTGATTTGAATATTTAGATTTAGAGAATAGAATTATTTGGATAAAAGCGTGCTCGTAGATACATATATATGTAGCCCTTATAGTCACCCATTAGTCAGTGTATCCGCAAGTAAACTGACAAAAACATAAAGGTTCAAAATTCGATATATATAATCGTTCAAATTTTGATGAATCACTTCAAATTTTATAAAACTCTAATCAGTAATTTAAAAGATATTAATAAATGTTTCATTCATTCTATTAAATTTTAACATTCAATAGTATCGCTTTATATCTAATAATTCTGGGTGACAATTTTGGTTATGTCCTGATCAAGATGAAGTTGCATTGATTTCGTGTTACTGAAGTTAATACATCGAAATAAATTTTGTATTAATGTATATTTTTAAAACATTGTAGCAGCATTGCACCAAGAACAGAATAGTTATGAAACTAATTATAGTATGAAAAATCCTAAATATCCATAGATTTTTGAATCATTTTTTTTCTTTTTAAAAACCATCTAAAATATCTATGATAACTTTTAAACCTTTAAATAGAAATTGGAATGAATAACGAATCAATCGTAAATGAATATTTTTAGAATTATAATGCATTTGTATCTGTTATAATTTCTTTTTTTAAGTCATAATACAGGGCTCCCATTTTCGATGATCTCAAATGGTTAATTCCTAAACCATTAGTCATAAATATACAGTTTAAATTGAAAAAAAAATAGGCAAAAGAGTATTTTTAAAAATAGTTACTTCCAGACCACGATGTTCACTACATGCTTATTGTTGGTGCTATTTTTTCAATATCTTTGTATCTGCTATACATAATTACTTTCAATATGGTAAACAAAGCCATGATAAATTGTTTTGTGAAAGAGTTTGCGCTATTCATCACGCAAGCAGTTCTGAATGCATTGTTTCTATTTCTTATACTGATGGAGCGAAATGGCTCCAGCAGCAAAAAAAAAAAAAAAAAAAAAAAAAAAAAAAAAAAAAAAAAAAAAAGAGAGAGAGAGAGAGAGAGAGAGAAGGACAATAAAAAGACCACAAAAAAAAATAAAATAAAATAAAGACAGGCAAATTTATGATGAAAGTAATTTCAAAAAGTCTCCCACGATGTAAAATGAAAAGGAGAGAGAGACAACAGAAAGACCATACTAAAGGAACCCCAGCCGATGCTCTTCTGGCAAGGGGGGGGGGGTCATAACAAGAGAATTCGTCGCAGTATAAAAAAAAGAGGAGTCAAAATGACCCCAAAATTAAAATAAGAAAAAAATTAAAATGAGGCAGAACAGGCGGACTGGTAAGAAAAAATCTTGTGAGAGATCAGAAGCTGTTAGAGATCCCTCCAGTGAAGTCCTAAAAAATTTGTCTTTTGCCGCCTAGTCTGTTCCCGAGATCGACAGAAGATGACCGGAATGTAAATCCCGATGGAGTATCCCGATGGAGTATCCCGTAAAGAGTGTGCCCTTCTGATATTAATGGTCCGGAAACGACAAGGAGTGGTCCTGATGCCTCGGAAATAGTCTGAGTATCATCAAACCTCCGTATGCACCCTTCAAAATACCTCCCTCCTAATACAAGGCATTTTAAAAAGTTTTCTTCACTTTGCCTGAAATATTTTTCTTGAATTATTAATGCACATAGAGACACCAATCTCTTGCCTCTTGCCAGCCATAAGGATGAAATAAAAAACATACATAAATTAATATGCATTCTGGTTATAATATATTTGATACATATATGATTGATCTAAGTGGTCTGTAAATGGACAGAATAATATATAAGTATATAAATCAAACTGACGCAAATATTAGAAATCTGGGGAAATAATTTAGTAAATTTTTATGTTTTCTTTATTTTATGTTGTCATTGCTTTGTAAATAAAGTTTGTGTTTATATGTTAAATTTGTTATGATGTGTTATTTTGGCAGTATGTTTTCTTACATAAATAGAATTACGATATGAGCAAAAAAGTTTGATTTTTCTTCATAAGGTACATTTTCCCCTAATAGACACAACGCAATTATAATTTTAGTAATTGATATAATGATATAACCATTTTATACTTCCAATATTTATAAATTTACCTAGAGGATCACAAACGATCACCTTTGTAACTTAATAGATATCAATTAAATATGTAAATCAGCCTAATATGCTCTAATGGGTATTAGTGAGATTTGGAAGATGGGGTAACGATACCAGAGCTAATCAGAATTATGTTAAAAAAAAGGACAAGTGCAAATTTCTCTCCATCATATACTATTACCTACATTCAACACATATAAGCTGCTTGACACAAGAAATCTTATTTAGTACTACGTGCTTTGCATCCACGTCATATTTATTTAAGTTTATTCATTAAGTGAAATTTATGGAATATGATACATCAAATTAAAAAAAAAAAACATTAAATTGAAAAAAACAACAACATTAAATTTAAAAGAAATCTATTTTTTGCTTGTATAAATGTGAATAAAGGACATAGGAAATATCTTACATTCATCTGTTTGCAGTTCAAAAATATAACAAATCTATCACTCTCGGTATTTTATCGGTAGAAAAACTTTCAATAATATCAAATTCTACTAACAATTTCATGAAAGGTGTATGAAGTTCACAATTTTAAATTATATAAATTCAAAACTAAAAAGTGTTTGAGCACTTTAAAAATATTTAATCCACATTTCTTATTGAAATAACATAGTAAAAATTAAAATAATAAATTTAAATAATAAATTAAAATAATAAATTACGGGAAATTAAAATAATAAATTTTAATTTCCCGTATAACCGTATTTTATTTTGAAAAATAAAAATTTATTCTTATAAAATGTCTCACAACATGATTTTTTGTGATGCAAAACAGTATTTATATTAACATTTTGCTTCAACAACAATATGCTTTCAATTTTTAAGATTATAACATGAAAATTTTCAAACATTTCTGTTAAGATATCTAAACAAGCTTAAAGTTATTCTCTCTCCCATTTTAAATAAGTATTAGGAGTTTGCTGATGAATTAATAAGTTTTACATAAGCATTATCAGCATTATTTATGCGTTTAAAATTTCAGCACGTATCAGAAAACAATTATCAGGGTACATATTTATCTCCGATAATTTATTGGATCTTTAAAATCTGTAACAGAGGAGGACGTTTCATTGCAGTTTCATAAGATTCCTAACTAGCAACATGTTTGCTCGGTGCACTAATATTTTAGTACTTGTAGTAACATGCATATCGTTCAAGTAAAAGCGATGTTTACTTCGTTTACCTAGGTTTTAACGAACTTTTACTGCCTTGTTGGATATGTAGACGACAATATACTTAATTATCTAAAAACGCGATTTCCTTACATTTCATAAAAGCGGCACGAGACTACTTAGATGAGAATCGAGAAAGATAGCGTTATTATTAGTTTAAAACTTATTTATTAAAGTTAATAAATTTATTGGTTTGTGTATTATTAATTTAAATCTATATATTTTAACAAGCAAAATTACATAATTTTTATAACTAATATTTTTTTATAGAAAATTAAAATATGTAATTATATTGGATATATATTTTTTGATTATCTAAAAACTCCTAATGCTTGTGCTTAGTGTTAAAGAATCTACTGAATACGCAATCTTTTATTTGAAAAAAGAAATTCTAAAATTCCCATGTGATCATTTAAATGATATCAATATGTTAATTTCATGTACATGCATGCTTTCCCAATCACAAAAATGCCTGCACGCTCACACGTACCGACCTACAGATAAACATATAGATATGGGAAGATAGATACATGCATATTATAATGTAACAAACATTGGAATAGCATGTACACTGTAAAAAAATATCTGTAAAGGTACTAAACATTTTCTAGGAAACTGGGATTCCAAGAACTTTTCATGCAACGATAACAGGAAAAACCCATCTAACCGATTCCAAAACTTGAGTTTTCGTTGTTACCTTTACAGGAAAAGTTCTTGGAATCCCAGTTTCCTAGATAAAGTGTAGTACCTTTACAGATTTTTTTTTACAGTGTAAGTATTACTAAACTGAAAAAACTTTAAACTATTTGTACACTATTTCTTCTTCATAATTTTGATAGTTTTTTTTTGTTTTAACGAAATTGTTAAAATTGGGATATTTTACTTCATTCGTTAGTTATTACGATGTGTTTACTTTAGCATTTAAAGCTGGCTATTTTTTTTTCTTGAAATTTTGTATCTGCTTGCCCCCTAAATTTAACTGACATCTCCCATGAGATATATCGTTGGAAAATCCTATGAACATTTATTCATAATATGTACTTCCCTCGTTCTTACTCGCACTTTGCTTCTCCTGGGGGGGGGGGGGGCGTCATTTAACGTACCCCAGTTGGAGGTCTTCAAATAATAGGAAAATTGTGGAACTGATCTCAAATAACTTAGAAAAATCAATAAAACTATTGATTAAATTAGTTATCCATTTTTGCCCCAATAGATGCCACTCATTTTTTTCCATACTGCTGTTTATTGCCCAAAAATTCGAATTTCTGATACTAAAACTCTCTTATTATTTTATAAATAATCGCGCCTTTTAAAATTTTTTCAACTAAGGGATTCCACTGTCTCATGCCTTTCCCACTGTTGTCGCTCCCGTATAAACTTTCTTCGGTTTGCTGTTTTGTAATTCCATCTGTTTTTAGTTTCATGTATTCACTAAAATCGTTTATAAGCATTTAAAAAGGAATGGCTTTAATGATTTATTAAAGAAAATCTAAATTATACATTGTCAGAAGTAATCGATAACTATATTGATTGTGCTTTTTGTGATAGAGATTTTTTAGACTGGTTAATTTTTGTCCATCACTAGCCATATTCCAGCAGCAGTTATAGCTAAAAGCGTGAAATTCAATAAACAATCACATTAAAAAATTATTAAATATTTATTTTAATGATTTTTACAATTCCTCTCCTCCCAAAAGGATTAACGGAAGTTATGAAAATTTAGTTCATTGTCCCATAACGCAGTTTTATAGTAGAGGCATTTAATTTAGGATAACTAATCTACTAAAATAAGCTTAACGCTATATTTTATCTATTTTAGAAATTCTCAGGTCTCTTGATATTTCCGCAGAAGGTTTACATTAAAGTGGGAAATAGAATATCACATACCTATTTTTTTAAATAATTAAACATAGGTACTTCAGTCGTCTTAGAGTGTATTATGTCAACATCGACTTTAAACCGGATAATATAAAATTATCCAAATAGGACAAGAATTATAGATATTTGATTAGATACTGTTATTATAATTTTTTATCTTTACTACACTGTAAAAAAAATCTGTGAAGGTACTAAACATTTTCTAGGAAACTGGGATTCCAAGAACATTTCATGTAACGACAACAGGAAAAATTCATGTAATCCATTCTGAAAATTGAATTTTTGCTGTTACCGTTACAGGAAAAGTTCTTGGAATCCCAGTTTCCTAGAAAAGGTTTAGTGCCTTTGCAGATTTTTTTTTACAGTGAAGATGCATTTTGTTTGAATCAAGATTCTTTTTTGCGAAAACGTTCAGTGCAACGGGCGAAACTGCTAAAAAATGTTAATTTAGAAAACTTTTCGAAAGTTTTATGTTCTTTCAATACGCTATTTCTTTTGAAGTTTTCATTTTTTTAATTATCTTCTTTGTATTCATTTTTATCTTAGAATTAACAATTGTGACAAATTCCAAGCTTCTTTCCTAACGTTTACTATCTGTCTAGGGCTAGTGGCACCACCATACAATGCCTATACTGAAACAGAGATTGCTACCAATAAGTGTCAACATTACATTTGAAATCGATCAGGTATTTCCGATTATTCCACAAGAAATTAATTTTTAAAAAATCAAAGCCATTTTTAGAAAGTTCAGAAAGTTTGTTGTTTCGACCAACTATAGATGGTAGTGGCACCGGTTTAAAATGTAGCTTGTGTAGGATCAACGATTGGTGCCACTGATTTGCAACCAATACTTTTATAAATGCTTTATTAAATCCCGAGATTTCATAGAAATTGTGATATTACAAATTTTAAGAACGTCTTTCGCTTTTTCGCATCATTTTTCAATTTTAAAATTTCGAATTTACTTTTGGCTGTTTTTTAGAAGACAATTATATTTTATAAGAAACTATCGTGCCATATTTAGATTTTTTTGCATTATTAGCAACGCAACATTCGCAACTTCGAATCTTTTTCGCTCTTTCAACCACCGGTAACTGTGGAAAGCACATTAAGTACACTGTAAAAAAAAATCTGCAAAGGTACTAAACCTTTTCTCGGAAACTGGGATTCCAAGAACTTTTCCTGTAACGGTAACAGCAAAAATTCAAGTTTCAGAATCGATTACATAATTTTTCCTGTTATCGTCACATGAAAAGTTCTTTGAATCCCAGTTTCCTAGAAAATATTTAGTACCCTCACAGATTTTTTTACAGTGTACAGCTTATGTTTGAACACGTTCTATCATCATCACTTTTTTCACAACGTCATTAGTCGCGCTCGGTCTTTTCGCCGCTGGCCCCCCGCATACCAAATATGAAAATAAGAAATATTTTTCACCTAATATACGAAAATAACATTACAACGAAGATATAAACTCGCAGTTTTCTTAAATTATGCATTTTATTCGTGAGATCGGGAGTAGTTTAAAAAAGTACAAATGAACTGACATTAGTGATTTTTACGTAGACTTTTTCGCCAATTTCAACTTTGTTTCTAAAAATGTAACTGAAAGAAAAGCAGAGATGTCCTGTTACTTCACTAAAGTGGTCGAGAAAGCTTCAAAGTCAGCTACATGGTACATCTCCGTTGTATTTGTAATGCGATATAAGTTAGAAGAATATAAGTTATACGGGCGGCGAAAAGACCGACACGCGACTACTGACGGGTTAATTGGTTTGGTATTTCATAAAATACATAGAATACCTAATTTTAATCGCTTTTAGATTTTCGTTCACTTTATTCTTTAAAATTTCGAATTTTCTTTCGACTTAAAAGAAAACATTACATCTTATTATTTCCTACATCTCCTTTTTTTTTCAAAAACGCTATTTAGATATATTTTGCAGCTTCCAAGTGTAATAACATCATCATATCATATACAATATATTGAAGAAGGGATTGTCACTACACTGTAAAAAAAATCTGTAAAGGTACTACACTTTATCTAGGAAACTGGGATTCCAAAAACTTTTCCTGTAACGGTAACAACAAAAACTCAAGTTTTAGTATCGGTTACATGGATTTTTCCTGTTATCGTTACATGAAAAGTTCTTGGAATCCCAGTTTCCTAGAAAATGTTTAGTACCTTTACAGATTTTTTTTTTTACAGTGTATACATTACAACCACTACTTTTAAAACTGGTTTCATACTTCCTGAATGTAGAAATTACATTTTAGAACGCTTTTAAAACGTTTTTCATGCATTTTTGCCAGTTTTAAAATAAACAGAAAAAATAATAGGATTGATACTATATAGTAGGTCAGGCGGCTCTGGGTTATTGTTCTAACACGGATTAGAAAGATAAGTGTAAAAATTGCCAAATTTAAAGGGATTAGCAAATTTAAAGAGATACATTATTTTATGAATGATAGCATAAAGTGTTTAAATAAGAAAAACTTAAGACATTCTTCCAAAAAGATTTTAGAACAGACTTTTTTATTCAGAATACGACGATAGAATAATTTAATATCATGAAACATCAGTAATCGCTTCTCAAATTTGAAAAAAAAATGACAAAGCCGATCCGAATAAACGGAGTTCAAACTAGCGGGCATCTACTTTTCTACTAATGGAAAATCTTTTTACCTAATATTTTTAAGCATAACACATATTATTTTAAACCTATGTTCATTCCACTAAAAAATTACAAAGAACTTTAATTTATATGCTTTTATATATGTTTATTCTTGTAATTTATATCCGGCACAATATTTTAAACAATTATCCTTCGGTAAATCCATCACATTCCTTTACAAATGCTTTCCCATTTACTAAATGAATTGTCTTCATTCCATATGTACACTGTATACGAATATTTGGATTCCAGCCTAATGGCGGGAGATGCATTCAGGAAATAAATCAAATTAAACTATAAATTCAATGAGCAATAAATATCGGTAAAGAAAATAAAATATTGATTATTTAAATTAGTACATTGCATAATTATTCTGTGGTGTGACTATTTCTGTACTGGACACTTAAAATATTTTGCCTTCTGGTTTTTGATGAATTTTATGACTATTATTTATTATTTATTATTTATTTTATGACTATGATTTATTTATTTTTTTTTTCGATAAATATTTTAGAACGTCTTGAAGCTGATTTGATTGTTATTATAAAACCGCTATCGGTTTGTGATGAAAAAAATTCACGTTCTATCTCAATAAATAAATAAATAAATATATCTTATACTATAATACGAGCAAAAATTGTGCGTATGTCTGTGAGTAAATTTTTTTCTTAGTAAATTCTTTTCAACGTTTTCAACAAAGTTTTTTATTTTACCTATTCGGGCACGAGAAAACCATTGGGCTTTGTCACATGTTCGAGAGAAATCGATCAGTGGGTCATTTTGGATCATACTGGGTCACGGTGAAGCTATTTATATCTAAAGAATGGCTAGATTGATTTTAAGGAAATTTTGTGGGCTAGATCACTGTTCGAGAAATTTTGATTAGTTTGTCTTTTTTAAGTCATTGTGGGTCACGTTAATTTTACCTAGAAAAAAGCTCGCACGATTTTGACTAAATTTTGCATTTCGTCTTTTTAGGGAACGAGAAAGTTATTGGACTAAGTAACATGTTCGATAAAATTCGATTAGTTTGTCATGTTGGGTTATAATGGGTCAAGGTCAAGCTGTTTATATCTTAAAAACGGGTGGAACGATTTTAATGCAATTTTGTATCCAATTGTTTTCTGGCACAAGAGAACTATTAGGCAGAATCACATAATCAAAAAAACTTCGATTAGTGGATCATTTTTAGTTATTGTTGCCCAAATAAATTGTATCTAAATAACGGCTCTAACGATTTTGAGCAAATTTTTTATTCTACCGTTTTGGATTACAAGAAGACTATTCGGTTAAGTCACTGGTAGGAGAAAAATAGATTAAAGGGTCATTTTTGGGACATTGTAGTAGGTCAAGTTAATTTTATCTAGAAAATAATTTGCACGAGTTTGACAAAATTTTATATTTTATCCTTTTCGGGCAGAAGAAAATCATTGAGCTGGTTCTAAAGTTCCAGCAAATTCGATTAGTGGATTATTTTGGATTATAACGGGTGAGGGTCATAACAGTTCATATGTTCGAGAAATTTCGAATGATGGGTCTTTTTGGAGTTATTGCTGTGAAACAAATTTTATCTAAAAAATGGCTCTAAAATTTTTGATTTTTTTTCATTTTCTGTTTCAAGAAGACCAATATGGTGCGTTGCATATTCAAGAACATTCGATTAGTGAATCATTTTGAGTCACCGTAGATCAGAATCAAATTAAATGTTTTCGAAAAACTTATCAAAAGTTTTTGACAAAATTTTGTATTATACTGTTTGCAAGGCACGAAAGGATCATTAATCTAGATCATATGTTCGAGGAATTTCAAATGGGTCACTTTTGGTTACTTTGGGTGAAGGTCAAGATAATTTTATTTAAAAATAGGCTTAAATGATATTGTGAAAATTTTACTTTATGCTCTTTTGGGCTAAGCCGAAAAGGGTCTTAGCCCAAAGGCTTTTTAGGCTGTTACATGAATATCAATCGGCTAGCTCACAAGTTCAAGAAATGTCCATTAGTGGATGGGTTTTCGATTACTACTGGCCTAACAAATATTATCTGAAGGACTGCTCTAACGAATTTGATTATATGTCTGTTATCTATTACTTTTGAACTCGAAAAAGCCATTTGGTTTGGTCGATTTTCGAGAAAATTTGATTAGTGGATATATTTGTATCAATATGGATGCGAGTCAAGGTAATTGTATCTAACAAACGGCTCAAATGATAATCGCAAATTTTGTATTACATTATTTCAGGCACAATAAAATCATTGATCTAGATTTCATCTTCGAGATATTTCGATTAGGGGGTCATTTAAAGGACACTACGGGTTTCATTAATTTTTTTTTCTACAGTCGGCATTAACTAAATTTGTTCGATTTTTAACTGAATTTTCAAGGTTCTCAACCTTGAAAATATTACTGGGCTGGGTCCCATGTTCGAGCAAATTATATTAATGGGTCATTTTGCGTTTCACTGCTGGTTAAGATAATTTTATATAATAAACGATGTATACGATTTCTACTAAATATTATATTACACCTTTTTGATTAACAAAAAAGCTTTGACCTAAGCCATATGTTTGAACGGATTTTGTTAATGGGTTATTTTTGGTAATAAGGGTCAGGGTCACGAACCTAAAATTTTGTACCAGTCAGTTGGCGATATTAGACATAATATTGGCGACATTTGGCTTAAAAAGTGACTTTTAAGATTAAATTGCCAAAACACGTACTTGGCGCTAAATGAAAAAGAAATTCACCAAATTGGGCTATATTTGAAAACACAAATGATTTTAGAACGGGAAGAAATTTTTCAGACATTCCTTACTCCTTCAAGATGAGCGACCGGTATTCGTGCCGGTGTTGTTACCATCTTTATCCGGCGCTACCAGTATACGAGATGGAGCTTTTGGCACTAATGTCTCGAGCGATTGTTATTCGTGTCAGCAGACTGGAATATTTGAACATATATTAGAGAAGAACACATTCCCTTCTTACTAGGAAAGGACATGGAATCAATTGATATTTTTTCAGACATGTCAATTTAGTTTTCAAAAAATTACTGGAATGAAACGAAAATTTATTTCCTCATCAATTTGTGTTTTTCATTATTGCTTCTGAAATGTGATTTCCTTTAGATCATAAGTATTTTGCCTGTCTAACTTTTTTTATAACTATTTTTTCTGCAGTACTTAGAAGGGTGAAAGTATATGTTTGAGCTTTAAATATATGTTAAATTTTCACTTTTATGACTAACAGACTCCAACAACGCGTGTTTTCTATTCCTTTTATTTCGCTTTTATCTCGGCGTGAAATGTAGTTTATTTTTAGATAGACGGGTGCACATTTTCTTTGAGTTCATTTTTTCATTTATCTGCGGTTGAAAATTGCTTATTTCTATATCTATCGTTATGATTACTAGGTACTGCCATTCGTTTTTAGAGATTAAAAGAATGACTCCATTTTAAACTTTATTTTATTGCGGTAAATTCATTTAAGCAATAATAAAAAAGAAGATGAAGAAAGAAAAGAAAAGACTGAAAGAAAAGAAAGTTTTTGGTTATGGGCTAGTGGATTACATTGGTTCCTTTTTTGATTTTACCTTTATTAATGCTATATATCGTATATATTATAGAGAATATACATTATAGAAAAAATACAAAGATAACGATATAGTGAGAATATTTCATCGAGTTGAACACAATGTTTATTTTAATCGAGCTTACTTCGGTCACCCCATATGGTGCATTGGAATTAAATGGAACATTAGATTTAAGTAAACCGTTGATATAAATTGGCGGTGAATAAATTTTTGTGACGTTGCTTAAAAGGTATCACTGATGTGCTGCAATTTACATGATTTCCCCAATATCTTTATCACAATAAAAATTCACGAATTAAAACGCAACATCCAAATCGGTTAAACGTTGACATCCTTTTTTTGCCGATTGTGTTGGTGTAAATCTTGTTAGGCAAATAGGTTTAGGCAACCGCCTGCCAACGGTGTTATCCTTAGGTCGAAACCCAGAAATTCCCTAAGTCGAAATGAATTAGTAAGTATACTTCCCCTTATACCTTGCAGATGGCGCAACCAATATTATTGTTGTTATTATTATTATTATTTTGACATAAAGTGCTATAAAAATTACCATGCACTAATGTTTACAGGTTTTGTTATAGGATGCTTTTTACCATAGGTAAAAAACCATATAATTACATTAAATTTTTTATAGTGATTCTATGACATTTTTTGCTAAAGGATGGCTTTCCTTGATAGAAAATGGAAATACGTTCCAAGCATATTTTGTAATAATTAATGTCCATGTCACACAGGCTGCATTGCAAAGTAACCCACTTAAGTGACTCAAAATAACATAAATAGTTCAGTATATGTCCCTGGTGATGGGGACACGTACCGTATTCAGCAATTAAATGATGTTTCCATAAAGAATTTACCAAAGTTTTTATTTATTGAAGTTCAGAATTATTATTATTGTCATTTTTATGTTTTAAAATTGTGTATTAACTACATCATTATTAATTTTCTTATGATTGTATATGTATTTGTATTGGATTATATGTTAATAAGCAAATTCAATTAGAGTTGTTTACAAGTGAAAGAGTAACCGTCATCAGTCCGGCGGCCAAGGATCAGTGGCTTGACAGTTAATGTCAAGGGTGGAATTATGAGTATATTTATAACAGGCAATTAAATTAGACCTCACATTTAGTGATCACTTGTTTTTACATCATCCTGGATCCCCATAGACTGGAGTTACCAGATGTAAAAGACCTCATCCTCTCACAAAAACAGTTGGAAATAAAATGTGTTGAGGAGATGGCGTTTTAAGGGGGTCAGTGTATTCTGATTTCTGATTGATCGAAGAGGGTGGCAGAATCCCCTACTTCTGTCGTAAGTAAAAAAAAGAACATTACATAAGGATGTGTAGTGAAGGCAGAATTAATAAGTTCTAGTATCCTCTCAGATGAAGGAGTCATAGCATAGTTTCAGTTTTATTCTAAGATGTAGAAGTCTCATTACACGCCCAGTGAGAGATTCCGGGTTCAGAGGTCATGAGTCTCAAAATCTGGATCATGAAACTTTCGGTGACCAAATGAACTCAAATTATCCGCGTGAAACGGATTGAGTCGAAAATTGCCGTAGAAATTGAATACATAATTAAATTTTTTAGTTAAGGAGTTTTTTTTCGTTATTTTTAATTACATTTCTGTAATGGTAGAGGCTAAATGTCTTTACTTATTTGTATAAACACATAAACAAATAAAAACAATTTTTAATTTATTTTTGAAAACTATAAAAAAGGAAAATTTTATGAAATATTAACTTATTTTCAATTAGAACATTTCAAGAAATATAAACTTCTTTTCAGTTATTTAGGCTTCGGGGAATCAGTTATTTTAAAAAGCAAAAAATCGTCTGTTACTGTGACATCAAAATACTTCCTCTTAACATTTAAAAAAATCTCAAATTATTACTATTTACTTTAAAGTAGAAAATAGAGTTTCAACCATTGCTTTAAAAATATGAACGCATTTGCGAGAAAAAATTTTTCTCTAAGCATTTATTTTATTTCTTAAATATAAAATACTTCTGAAAAAATTATTAAGAAAATATCAGTTTTTAAATAAATTGGTCCAAATGGCATCTTTTTATAAGCTCACAAATTTTATGTCGAATCTTTGAAAATTAAAAACCTTTTCACACATAAAATTACAGTTTATAAGCAATTTCTTAGGAAAAGTAATTTGTAAATATATTTATAATTTATATTAAATAAAATTGCTCTAATAAATATGCTGAAATAATTTCTTCCTAAATTTCCAATAAAGCTATATTTCTTTTTTCCGCAAAAAAATCGAATGTTTTCATGCAATTCAAGCGCAAAACGGTTTTCTACGCATCCAGTATTTAAAATAGAGATTTTAAATCCAATCTATATAAAAATTCTTAATTTATATTGCATGAAGCATTATGCATTTTTTTTTCAAAAAACACATTGCGCATAATTTTAAACCAATATATCCAATTCAGTTTTTTCGCTATAAAAAATATTTTATGTACATTAGTTAGCAATTTTTTTTCATATTCTGAATCAATTACGTTTGTTCATTAGACTAATAGACTTAATAATCTTAGCAAAATGTATTAGACTATAACTTAATACATAAATCCGTAAAGCATGCACTTAATTATGCTTCTTCAGTAAATTCATAAAAGGACTTAATGAACTTTTTTATTATAAACTATATCATCAGTTTTGTAAAAAATAACATAAGATAAAGTAAAATAAAATAAAATAAATCTATGTTCTTAATACTTCACATCATAAAGCAAATATAAGAGAACTCTTCCTATAATTAAATTCATTAACGATTACGTTTAAAGACAACTTAGATGAGTTTCTTTTCATTAAACAAATTCCAAATTAATTAACAAAAATAATTAATCAGGATACATGTGGTAATGTTAAGAAAAATGCAACTTTATACTGTTGTAGGAGAATTCTAATTAAGTTTCTTGAATGCTTAAAAGTATGCATAAAAAATCTTACATTTTTTTTCCTTGGCATAATTAATTTTATTACCCAGAGTACAAAAATAATCAATAAAATAAATGATGCTGACATAAAATACATTAAATTGTTTTCTCTGAAGGTAATTTATCTGAAAACAATAATTCACAATTTTTTTTCGTTTAAAATATTAAAAGAAAATGTTATATAGTGCAACTAAGTTTAAATTTAAACAAGAAAGAAAAATAAACAAGCTTCAAGCATATATTATGAAGCTATTTCCAACACATTCAGAATAAAATAAAACTATAGCGTTTAAAAAAAATAAAATATGGAGTCTCATTTCATACGTGAAAATGTATAACGCATTTCAAAACAAAATTTCAGCTATTACCATCTACAATTCGTAATTTATCTGAATTTGTCCTGCATATGGTACAGATATTTGTTTGTATTAAAAACATGCGTTCCAAAAAGATATATATATATATTTCAGTTAAATATTCCCCTTCAGCGATTAACACTAATAAGAAGAATTATAGACGGATACCTTTGTGCAGTTTTGAATATGAATTAGAAATTCATAAATCAAGAATAATATGCTAAATTTTATTAAAATTAAAAATGTATACGGAATTTTTAAGCATAAACTTTTAAACATACTCTTCAGCCTTTACTACGCAAACACAGCATTATAACCAATATATTTTGTGTGTCTCTGTAAATTAATAAATATATGCAATTGATGCTCTGCTTTAACATGATCGTACTGAAACAAGCATGGATTTATACACTTAAGTTTCTTTAATTTAAATCCCACACTTTTACGAATGTCACAGACGGATAAAAAAGATAATAATGTTTTAATATAAATTTACTAAGAAATAACCGTAATTAAATTATTTTTAAATATGTAACCAACGAAAAAGATAAATTAGTATAGTAACAGTCAATTTCTCTTAAAATAAACAAATACCGAAATATTTCTCTGACTTCCGCTTTTACACCTTTTAAAATAATTTAAACTCTCATATAAATTTATGTATTTCAACTTTAAATGAAAAAATAAATTAATTAAGAAAAGCGTTTCTATTGTTCAGGGATAGTAGGATTATCCAAAGAAGGCAGCTAACAATTTTATAATCCGAAACGACCTTACATAAATATCAGGATTTTTGAAATTTTCGATATCATCAAATAATTGTCTCTTAAGATTTAAAAGATATTACAAAGGATTATAAGTACATATTTTTTTATCGATGGTTGGTTCTTTCTTATCCTTTCAAGAAAATGCTTTAGTAATGCATAAACGTTGTTAAATAAAACCTTAAATATTATTAATAAGATTATATTGTTTTAAAAATCCATTCACGTCATAATTCCATTCATACATCAGTTCATTAAAAAAAATTATGCAGAACTCTGGCTATTTAATTAAATGTAATTTTATTTGTCTTATTATACTTATCTGCATAATGATATTTTTAACGTAAATAATTAAAATAAATACATTTCTACTGATTACATTAAACTCGAAAAAAGAATTTTCATAACGATATAAAACACTGCATATTAGAATAAAATTCAATCTAAAAAGAATAACATGAAATCAAGGGGTAAATAAATCAATTATAAGTAATATTTATTGACACTAGAACCCCCGAAAGGAATTGAAATGACTCCCACCGTGTAATAAATTCAATTCAAGTCAATTCAAGTTTTTTTCTAGAAATAAATTTAATCTACAACACGCAGAGTTACAATGAATAAATCAATAAACTAATTTTGATTAAAAACTCAGGTGCAAAACACTATTATCGAGCTTGAATAAAATTTCCGGGTGTTCTAGCGTTAAAATTACGTATAGTTAGAAATTAAACAAAGCAAAAAGTAAACAAGGCTACTGAATGTTTTGAAATATCCTAAGAAATTTCTAAAGAATATGCTATGTACATTCGATGAAAAAAATACCTTTTCCTATATCCATCTAGATATGCGGACTAACCCAGACTTTGTTGTCTTGTTTCTTTCAACAGAATTATCCAAGTTTGAGACCATCAATATCTTCTACTTCCTTCAATTGGCCAATGTACAAAGTTTCATTGTATTCTTCACATTTATGTAAATGATATGAATTATTTTAAAATGATCTTGTTTTAGAGGTTTTTATCAACATTGATGTTACGTACCCGAATATTAAAATGCTACCAAGTGATTATGCCATGACTTTAACGTATTATTTCTTCCTAATATGCCCAACTCACACATTTAGTTTGTTTCGAAATTTGCTAGATATTCCAATAAATTAATTTAAATAAGCATTTCTTAAATTATTCTCTTCTGTGAATCAAAGGTGGTTCCATAACATATTATTTTCACATTTTAAAATCATAATTTGGAAATAGCTGTAAAACAAACTTAAAATTGAGAACTCGCATCCAGCAAGGAATATAAATTATAAACACTTCAAAAACATATCGATAGGAATTAATATTTTTACCAAATATTAATTTCATAATTCATCTTATATATATTTTTTAAATTTAGTATATGTGTGTTTCGATATTTTTAACATTATAATCTATAAGAAATTATCCCTTATAGATTACATTACTTGATTATAGTTTTTAGGATAAATTATTAAAAATAAGAAAATGTAATTTTATATTAGCAGCTTTGAATTTTGAATATTTATAATTCAATAACTTATCAGCCAAAACTTGAAATTTAATTTCTAGGTGTAGTTTTACACGAAAAATTAAATATTTTCTCATAATTTAATTTTGTTTTTAAAAAAATTTATCTGGTTTTGATTAACAGAATACGTCTAAAGGAAATTTTGTAAAAATCACTTAAAAGAAGATTTCCTTTTCATATGTTTGATATCATGACATTTATCGATTATACTTAGTTCAAAAGTTAGTAAGTAAAAGTTTATCTTGTTTTCCACGATTGTGAGAAAATTTTATCACAATTTAAAACAAACTATAGCAAAATATGTATCCAGCGTATGATGGTTGAAAATAACTTCTGATGTTTTGAGTTCTATTTCAATTGTACACCTGTAAGTGCGCAGTATATTGAATGGATATGCTTTAATCCTGAATAATTAAAGTGTTAGGGGTGAAATTGGCAATTTAAACACTGTTTAATTTTTCGCATGCATTTAAGCTCTTATTACTTAAGTCAAATAACTAACATCATTTTTTTTAGTGTTTAGTCTTGGTAATCTTTAAAACTCCAACATTAAGTTTAATCTTATTTTATTTAAAGACCAAAATGAAAAATATTCTCTTAGTGATTTTTAGAACGGGGTACATTGTAGCAGTTATATCAGTCTAAGTTCCTAGTTATCATCTAGAAGCATCTAGTCAAAACTTCATTTAGAAGCATCTAATTGAAGTGAAAAAACTTCTTTAAATACATGCAGTACATGCAGTACATGCAGTTTTTAACACAATCAAGCTAGATTCAGCGATTGGGAAAAGAACGGCCTAGACGAAAAACGTTCCTGTTTAAGTATGTCCATCCACTTCATTCTACAGCTATTAAAACAGGAAAGTGCAACATGACCATTACAAAGAAACCGACAATTGAGGAGATTTCAGTGATACGTCTATTCGGCACGTTACCGTCTGAGAAGGGGAAAAAGCAAATAGTTATAAGATTTTTACCAATAAAATGGGAAGTAAAGGTAACCACATATCCGTAAAAATCAATGAAAATTGACCCTATAGTTAGAGTATTTTAACACGTGATATCTATTCTGTCAGTAAGGACTTACGAAAAGTATCTTTATAAGAAGGGTGATCTTATAAGTGTGTGAACATATATTCAAGTACAGTCTGTATTACTTTTACTAACGTGTCTGTTCTTTAATCTGACAAAATTGGTTCAGATTCACTCAATTTTCTTCTCTTGTCACAACATGGAAATACAAGTAAAATTATTATTTTTCTTTACCACAAAATCTCTGAAAACAAAACCCAAAGCATACATTTATCGTTTTGAGTAATTCCTTTTACAAGTCATACGGGGTAAAAAATAAAGTTAATTGATTACAGAAAACGGAAATTATAAATTACCTGACTCGGTAAACAGAAGCCCATCATTGGCCGCGAGATTCTGACCTACAAACTGGTAGACGGTAGGTGCTGGGTTCGAACCCAATCACGACTGTCGGCCTATTCGTTCGGAGTTTTCCGTGGTTTTCTTTGAACCTTGCTTAAATACGGGTTAGATTCTCTTAGAAAGACCGCCACAGAGGATAACCATAGGGCATATATCCCATAGCGTACATAATTGGCCGACATGAATACAACGACAACAACGAATAAAACAACGGTAAACAGAAAAAAAAATTGACTGTTTTAAAATTTGTATCAAACAAATGTATTTAAGTGTTCTCTTTATCTCATGTTTCCTCGAAAAAGCCGATACAGAACATTTTAGGAATCTCCATTTACTATTAAAACATTTTTTATATTATTTTAATAAAGGAATAATTCATCAGTGATGAACTGTCCTCATATATATAACGTCGAACGAATTAGAAACGCATTTTCAAGTACAAAAAAAAAAAATTACGTATGTCACATCTTGTATTAAATATTCCAGATGCGATCATTATTTATTTTATCATTTTTTACATGGCGGTTTAGTCAGTACTTGACAGAAAATATATACTAAAGCTTGCATGATGATTTCTGAATACTTGTGTAAAGGTTAATGAGCAGTTCAATAAATGACGTGAATCCTTTCGACATAGTATTTTTTTTTATAGTTGAAAGATTTATTATATACGATATAATCTAAATGCCAAATAAATTAAATTTCAGTTTCGTAAATCTCAAAACATTTATAGAATGATAATTTGTTTAAACACGAGCTGTAGTGCGACATTTTTATTAAAACGCAAAGCTGCTTTAAAATTACTTTATTACATTACATCATTAAATTACATTAGCTATATTCACAGTATTTTATGCTAAACCAAATACTGTAGAAAAATATAAACCGATGGGAAACTTATCAGCTCATAAGCGCTTATTTGGCGCAAGGGGGAAAAACGAGTTCATGCAATATATTCTCCTTATACCGACTAAGTAATTAACTCTAACTAAAACTAAATTTATTTTAGTTTCTTTTTATATTAAAATCTTGTAAACGGGATGGAGACAGAAAAAAGTACCTAGATAACCGGCCATTGACATAATAGATAATAAGTACTTTCAATTAACTATTTTTTTATTTAAAAATATAAAAATCAGATAAAAAGAAATTAAAAAAATAGGTAAATTTATGGGTCATTTATGACTAGTGCCAGAAAAACCTTCCAATTGGATTAGTAAAAGATATTTTGTTTCATTTTTTAATTAGGTTACTATTTATTTAAGTTAAACTGTCATTAGTTTAACTTAAATAAAGAGTAACCTATTTTTATCATTACAGGAGTAAATTTTCTTAAGTAATAACTGTAAATCATAATGTAATATAAAAATACAATTACGCTTTAAATGTATCTAAACTTCAGAAAAAATTATACTGACCTGATACAAAATATCATGTGATGATAATTTGATGATGATGACAATGATTTAAAATATAAATTTAGATAACATGGAGTTAAAGTTATAAATTTGTAGAAAAATGAATTTTATTTACAAGTAATTTATGACTAGCCACAGAAAAATCTTGTTGGTAGACTTAATAATAAATATTTTTGAGTTTTATTAATAGGTTCCTCCTTATTTAAAGTAAACTAAAGACGGTCATTTCAGGGTAAATGATGTTAATTAATAACTTTAAATTATAATGTAATATGAAGACAAGATTAAGAGTCACGTAACTCAAAGCTTGGTTAAAAATTATATTGACCTCATATAATATATAATTTGATGATAATGATGACTATTTAAAATATAAAATTATTGAATTGAAAAAAAAAGTTTATTTACGAGACGGGTTATTTAAGACCGGCCCCAGAAAAATCCTGCACGTCGGCTAATAATAATAATAATAATAATAATAATAATAATAATAATAATAATAATAATAATAATAATAATAATAATAATAATAATAATAATAATAATAAAACATTTTATTTAATTTTACTTTTAGAATCATTCTTATTCATGTCATTACAGTAGTAAATGTTTTCAAACTATAACTTTAAATTATAATTTAATATGAACATACGACTAGCAGGTACATAAATAAAATATTTGTTAAAAATTACATTGAGCTGATATAAAATATAATTTGTTGAAACAAAATATTTACGTATTGTCTATTCTTAAAGTGTTTCTTTCCAAAAAAAATGTGTTTCACGTTTTATATTCTTTTCATGTTTTCGATTCACGTTAATTTCACGCTCATCTTCCTTTTGGAACTAAATCAAAATACATCATGCAGACAATATTGTATATCAAACGTTTTGAAAGGTCAAAAACAATTTTCCACTTGAATAACCTTAAATAATAGTGTTAAAGGATTACACGGTTAAACGGCCAAGAAAATCAGCGTTTGTTTAGAAAGTACATTGAGCATAAATTTCAAACAACGATATTTTTCGTGTAAGTATTTTTAAATCATCGGATATTCGGGATAGATTAAATTAGTCATATATAATTTAATGGAATGTATATATAATATTATTAATTACAGACAATTATCATAGTGTATGTTACACATTATACATTCATTCAATATTTATTGTATTTATGCAATAAATTTATGAGTTTTCTTACATGAATTCGCTTGACAGAATAAATCGAAGCTATAACGTTTAGTATACAGATTGATAAATTTAATAGAATTATTTTTCAACTTGAGAAGATTTCACATTTTAATGAAGTATGGTTGATGTTTTCTATATTTGTATCCTTATAGTATTATAAAATCAAAAGTTTGCTTAAAATTTTGAATGAAGTCAAACTTAAGATGGATGAATTAATGTCTTCGTATATTTTAATATAGATAGGTTCTATACCCTAAAAAAACCATTTTTTATATTATAATAGGTTTATAAATAATTCAAAATTTCAATATGTTCACATTGAATTCAAATGAATTTTTTTCTCCCAAGAATTTATTAAGTTTCATTTTAGTTATAAAAAAAATGAAGTCTTCAAAAATAATTTCTAACTCCCCAAAACTAAATTTTCGTTAAAAGATTTTCGTGTAAAAATGAAAAGAAAAAAAAAGAAAAAGAAAAAGATATATGTTTTTTAACCTGATCAGTCCTGAGGCAAATATTGCGAGTGACCACCAAAAAACTTGTTACCCTCTAAGTGTTTGCCCCACCAGTGGCCGAGAGGTTCGGACCTCTCAACTGGTAGACGGCAGGTGCTGGGTTCGAACCCAATCGCGGCTGTCGGCCTAACCGTTCGGAGTTTTCCGTGGTTTTCTTCGAACCTTGCGTAAATACGGGTTAGGTTCCCTTAGAAAGACCCCCACGGAGGGCACTCCCCCTGGTCCTATATCCCATTAGCGTAGATAATCGGACGACAAAAATCAACCAACCAACCAACCTCTAAGTGTTTGGAACGTAATATTCCGTTCACTAACAATGAAGGTCTCCATACAGGCATACCCCGAAAAATCAGAAAAAAATTACAGAATGTTATTCTCATTTGGATATATACGTTTATAAAAAAATTTCGGCGGAACCATCATTCAGTATTCGTAAAAAAAAAAAAAAAATATAATGAAAATTTCGTTATTTGGCAATTTATCGCTGGTTGGCGAAGGAATGTAATTTCAAAAAATACTTTGTGTCAAATATACTTTAAGAAAAAAAGTTTCGTGTTGAACTTCTTTTGACAAGTTTAATTTAAATAACTTTAGTTTTAATTTGTTTTGAGTATAATTTTGTTATATCGATATTTATATGTCTTTATATTCAAATTTATTCTTCAAAATTTGAGATTTAAAACGAAATTCATAATTTAAATTAATTACATTTGTTTCCTGCTCAAAGTCCATTTGAGAATTATCGATTAGTTTTTGTTGCTATGGAAACATGTCGTTTTATTTTTGAATACGCTTAATTGTATGAAGATAACTTTTCTCAAAATGATTTTTTTGTCTATGAAAACATTTTTTCAAGTGATTAATTAAATAGCTACTTCAACAAGTAATATATATATGAAATAATATATGTATATAATATATTAAATTCTCTCATTGTTTTTATTTAAATTCATTAAATACGATTTACACTCATTCTAAATGTCCAACAGCTTTGAGTTGCATAATAATCGTTTGCTTTTGTCGAGGAAAAGAGCGGCCCGCCTAATCGAGTGACTGTTTCATCTTTTCATGCCAAATATTCGAAACTATTTAATTTTTTTTACATAATTTCTAATGTGTTTCCGCCTCTAATTTTAAATGATCCTTTATTACATACATAAGTACTTTAATTTGTATTTTTTTCATAAAATTCTGACTATGCCCAGTATGGAGAACTTCCTTGTAAGTTCCAGGTTTCACTGCAATATAAGCAATATTTAAGGCAATATAATTCTATAAATTTAAGAAATTTTCTACACATTTTAGAATGAATAATACTCTCAAGGATTACATTCATATTTGTTGTAAATTTTTTTATATAATGTTAATAAAGTCATATTTTGCGGGCATTTATAACAAAATGCTGAGTAAACAACATTATAATTTTACCCTTTTGTAAAACATTAAAAGGGTTAAGATTATTATGAAACATCTGCAAAGAGTTAGAAGTCTACACATTCATGCGCATGATAGGTGTGAATTTATTAAAAAGTTCTAGAACTCATTTTAACAATTTAAATGATATGTAATAGTGCCTCTTAAAGGCGACAGCTGGACTAATGAGGTTAAGTCACTCGTGACATTTTGTTTACAAACTGACTCCAAACAAGCAACCTTTATTTTTTTTCTATTTTATCTGTTTTCTATAAGCGCAATTTATAGCTATGGCTTACAGTTTTTTAGGATTCCGTTTATCTGACTAAACGCTTTCGTCTCTATCCTCTGTCTGTGTGTCACAGAGTCCGTACACAAAACCTATATTACTCAGAGAGTTCAAATTTTGTGTACTTATAACTAAATATCTCTTGTCACACAAAAAGTCATAAAACTTTGAAAAATACTATTATTTTAATTAAAATATTATTTTTATTATCATCAGTTCAAATTTTGTTGTTGTTTTTTCTCTTCTAATTGCTCCATTTCATTTACTTTTAAAATAAATGGAATACATTTGTTGCCACAATTAAGAAATTGGTATTAAAAACTTCAAAAAAATTAATATTTCAAAAATAAATTGAGATACAGTATTTAAACAAAATACATTTAAAAGTACATTTTTTCCTATACAATCGCGTAAAAATTGAAAATGCACGGTATCTAGAAGCTCAAAAATTTGCAGTAGCGTAAATTTAAAAAGTGAAATTTCATTTCTTTTAACTGTTGCAAGTACGTTTAAACAATTTTTTTTATGTAGGTAACATAAATTAAAGAATTAAATAAATCACTTGAAAAACGTGCTTTTTTGTTTTTATTTATAATAGGTTTTCCATAGATCAGGGGTCGTACATGTCCTGAAATTTTAAGACCAAGAAAATCTTCAGCACCAGTATTTTCTCATAGAAAACATCTTCTTATAATAAAGTGTAATTTCATACGTTGAAACTAGATGTATGTTTCTATAAATAAATACTGATATTTGTCCTAAAAATTTCCCAGAAATGTACGACCCCTGCCATAGATGTATGTATTTTTGGATAAATATATAAAATGAAAAATATGAGCACTTATTTGCTAAATTTCACAAAAAATGTTTCTTATTACAATTTATGATATTAATTTCTAATAGTTCAACTAAATAATAACGTATAACAGCTATAAAGTTATTTAACCCGTTTTATATGTCTGAATTATACGGAATTATTTTTAATGCATTAAATAAAAATTTTGTAATATGTTTAAAGGATACATACAAGATACAATACGCATTATTGTACACTAGACTGCCATTAATGACTGTACACTTGCGGTTTTAGATGTATTGTTAAATATCTGTATCTAAATAAATTTTAACGGAAAAGAACATGTAACTTTTTTTTCATAAAGAAACGCATATATTTTACGCCATTTTTAAGTACGCACAAAAGTTACAAAAATCGATATTCTTGTTCGACGACTAGTTCTACACAAATGCGCATATATTTTTGATGCATTGGTTTTTTTAAGAATCTATCTAAAATTTTATTTTAATCACTTCAGAAATCTTTTTAAAAATACTTTAGAAAGCATTAACTTCAAAAAATACCGATCACTTAATATCATTTTAATCGATTTTAACATTTCTAAGATAAAGAAACTACGATTATTCATAGTACGGATAATATTTGATATTTTTATTCTGAAAAATAATGGAATGTAAAAGTGTTTTTTTATGATTTTCTTAAACTAAACGTTTTTGTACTTTGCTTATCTATAAACGTGCTGGTGTGTATATATACCTAGAGAATAGAAATGAATTCTACTGATAATGGGAAAAGGCAGTTTATCGGATAAGGCTGCATTAACGCGAAATTGTACTCAAAATGTACAATTAATTTAATATAAAGGGAAACGCAAAATTTATAGATCACTTGTTTAAAATTAAATCGACATTAACGATTATTTCCCAGATCAGAAAAAGCATATTTTCTGCATGAATAAGGTTAGAATTCATTTCTATGTTATAACTCATTGATGTACGCAATGAGGTTAAATAACACAACAAACTATTAACAATAAATAGAGGAGACATTCTTCCGAACCAGATGATATATAAGATACAGCGTTGAAATTTTTGCATAACTTTTTCACGGCCGCGAACTGATTATATTCGTTCACCGCGCTAAAGGTTTCACTGAAATAGCAGCATTATTTAAATTAATATAATTCTTCCGATGAAATCAGGTTTTAAAAAAATAAGCTATTGTAGTGTAATATCGTGGAGCTTTATACATATACAGAGTTAGTCATAGTAATCGAAACAATAGGCTACTTCCTTAAATATTGCTTCTAAGCACGTATTTTTCATTTAAAAATTTTAAAGATGCATTTGAAAAAACACAAAAATTAACTTTTTATACGTCCCTATACTGAAAAATTCAAATTTAGGTAACTTTGAAATTTAACCCTATTATTAAAATTTAAAAAATATATTCATAAGCTATCATCCAAAAAAAAAATCTCTTTATCCATTCATGAATTGAACAAAAATATTTCTTTTCTGGGTCTAACAATCTCACACACATATTAAAATACAAAATTCTCCCATATTCGTGAATTATATCACTTAGCCATGTCTCGAAGTGAAGAGTTTTTCATTCATTGTGAAAGGAAGATAGTGACCACTCACAAATTAGCTGTTATTCAATGTCAATTTTAGACAGTGCCTCTCATTTGGACAAATAAAAACCTATTTTAAAACGGAAATCCTTTTGTAAAACAGAGAAAAATAATTACATTTTAAAATAAATATTTTGAAGTCACATGTAGGCATCATTTAAACTCAGTAGTCATCTTTTGTAAATTCCTATTTTTAATTTAAGAGAGATGTGAATTAAAAAGCATCAGTGAAAATATTTTTCTGTTTTTTATAATGAAAATACAATTTGCTCTATTTACAAAGCATTTACAAATAGAACAAATTGAAATATGAAATAATACATGTACCCAAAAGATATACAGTGTGTCCACTCTTAACGGCGGCCAATGGCTAATTTCTAAACAATCATCCAAACCAAGTTATCGATCTATAGTCCCGATTGCAAAAAAGCTTTCAAAAAAGAAAATAATTATTTTCTAAGCGATTTTGGTAAAGCAAATATTAAAAATTACGAAAATTACATTTATATATGGTTCCTCGATCTTATGAGCGATATTTGGTAAAACATTTTCAGCACTCTAATAAGCAATACAAAAAGATCCCATTCATCTAACATTAAAATTGACCAAGTTATGTATATTTAAATTTCATGACTTAAACCAACTTTCCGTATCTGAAAACGGATGATTTGAGATAAACTTTAAGAGAAAGTACACTAAGTGCTTAAATTATTTTAATGAACGTCCATTTCCAACGCTGTAAAATGGCTAATTCCTAAACCTTTTGTCACAGACAAATAGTTCCAATTACAAAAATTTTTAAATAGGTAAAGAAACATTTTAAAGCGATTTATCTGAAGGTGCTTGCCACCGTATAAGTTTTGCGGTCGCGTTAATTTTAATTAATCATTCTCTAGATTGTTTGAAATAATTGAAAACATGTGTTTCAAAATTCTCTTTATCGAAAAAATCAAATTTTATGGAAATCGTGAAGAACCTTTAAATGCGTCCGTTGGTTTTCATTATTAATTTGGAGATTAAAATGTTACATTAGTGCAGATTGGTATAGACAGATGCAGAAAACAAAAGCGATAACACGAGTTTTGAAATTCACATCCTCAATTGTATTATTACAGATGCTTTTTTTGTAAGGAAATGAAGCTGTTTCTTTTCCTGAATTTATTTTACAAAGATTTGTTAGTTTAATAAGCTTTTCTTTTATTTATACCTTTCGCATATATGTTTTACTAGTTAAAAATTTTTATTAAATTTCTAACTCACTTCCAAATATCCGATTGAGGTTCCAATCGCATAGATATTTATATCCAATGGCAATGTAATTTTAATATGATTTTAGGTGCGTATCATTTATTTATTTTACAGAATACACCAAATTCTATTAGGTTAAGTAATCGTATAGAATTTAAAATTTGTATCATTTTGTAATGAATAATGACTGATTCTTTTCATAATTTAATTTAACAAAATTTCTGTTATTTGTTTACTTATATCTCTAGTACAACTTGTATATTTTGCTTCAATATGTAAACATCAAAATAAATTAAAAATTAATATTGTAAAAATTATTTTATCCTTAATTTTTAATGTAAAATTTTATTTTGACGTTTCATTTTGTTTCCAGTAAATTTGTAAACGACCCCTCTTTAGCAGAAAAAAAATGCTTCAACTTTAAATGGTTATTACTCAGTCAGATTTAATCGCAGAGGAATGATTTGTTTTTGTCTTACTTCTTAGGGTTGTGGTAAAAAATTACTTTATATCAATTATAGGATCGATTATATATATACATATATATATACATATATATATATATATATATATTAGCGGACCCGACAGACGTTGTCCTTCATGGCACCGACTCTAGGAAATTAAATAAATGTACGTAAATATAGCAATACAGACGATAAACACTACGCTCTTAATTTAATTTCTTATTACAATTATGTAAAGAAAATATTTTTTACTCTTCAGTATTTTTTGAAGTCGGTTCAATTTTTGATAGAAAAGAATATTTTTCTCTTTTTAGTTAAAAGTTAATGATTTTCTGAAGTCGGTTAATCGGTCGTTCGGTTAATTATTATACAGGAAATATTATTGTAAAACATACACGTTTGTCAGGAGCGGGGTTCGAACATTCGATCTCTTCCTTCAAGAAGCAGAGTTTAAATTTGGCGCCTTAGACCACTCAGACATTCCGTGCACACTCATCGAACTTATTCAACACTTTTAATTAGCGAAAAATCACTAACTATTATTTTTTGCCTACTTACTAAAAAAGCACCGAATGAATTTCGATGAAATGTGAATCTAAACCATTCTAGAATCTATTGGTAGACACACACAAAATTTCATTAAAATCGGTCCACTTGTTTAGGAGGAGTTCAGTGACATACACACGCAAATAAGATTTATATATGAGGAGCCCAGATGCCAAGGGGTACAAGTGACAAAATTTAGATTTCGAGTAAATTGAGTTCAAAGTTAAATATCAACATTAATTGAATGAATTGAGATATGAAACTTTTGCTTACATCTTAATGATCTTTGAACACTTTATTTCAATAACTGTTTTTAAAAATGTGGAATACAATTTTTCTTTTTATTTATAACTAAGTAATGTTTATTATCATTCGACACTTGTACCCTTGGCTTCCAAACAGTAATGAAAAGTGCTTGGAAGCTAAAGGTACAAGTGCCGAATGAGCACAAAAAATGCAAAAATTATGAAATAAAAAATTGTATTTATGAAAAAATTAAGAACAATGTTGATACACATAAATGGAAGGACAAAAATTTGTTTTAATATAAATTCTAAAAACGGAAAAATTGTGAAATAAAAAATGAATTAACGAAAAAAAATGAACGATGTTGATATAAATGAATGAAAGGAATTTTTTTTTATTCTAATATAAATTTTAAAATTTTATTATAAAAATTTTAAAATTTTTGAAACATTGAAATTTATATTTTTTAACACTTTCCAACAAAATTGAAAAGTAAATGTGATTTTAGTTTGTCTGTCCGTGCCTTAAATCTCGTAAATATACTCGGATTGCCCTGAAATTTTTGGGAATTATTTAAGTTTACCTCAGCACGATCATATTGCAAATGAAGTTTCTAACACGATTAGTTTATTTACAGGGACAATCAAAAGTTTGTCGTTAAATTACAGGTTATGGGAAAAATCATTTCAAATGAATTTTAAAGAAGTTACGACTTGTCAAACACATTAAAATTTATATGCATTTACGAATTGCATTAAAATAAACATTCTGTAAAATATGAGGTGAAAAGAATAGATATTTTTTTATTTACAGGGCTACACAAAAGATTTACATTATCTAATGATAAAGAGGGAATTTTTTACAACATATTTTAATTATATTACAATTTTCATGTATAATAAAATTGATATACATTGCAGACGCTTAATATAAGTTATTTCGCGCATAATACGAAGCACTCAGTATTTACAGGGATACAAAAAAGCTTTCAAATAGTATATTCTATCCGAAGTACTGTATATTATCGATGATGATTGATGGATGGACGAAATACATTTTCAATTATGATTTGCGCTTTTAAGTTTCACTAAATTTATACATATTAATATGTATGCGTATGTTCATATAAATTCTATAGTTCATATACAGAGCTATACAAAAGATTTCGTAAAGGTTACTTAATATGAGCGTAATTTACTTAAAGATTGCTTTTAAATAATCAGTATATTTCTATGCTGAACTACATTCAGTTTACTAAGAAATTCTTGCAAAACATTGATAAAATGATATACAGGGTCATGCACAAAATTTTATGCATTGTCATCTATTTATGATAATTTCTGGAAATGTGATTTCAGTAGTCTTAAGAGTGTTTTAGTTTTAACTAAATTTTAGCTAAATACTGGCGTATAATAAATTTTCAAGGTAAACTACAGGATAAACAAAAGCATACAAGTGTGTTTCTATCTATTAGTAAAAACTGTTGAAACAGAAATTTCAAATTGTTATGCGTTTTCTTGCGAAACTAAATTTCCCCATTATGCAGTGCATAGCAACCGATAAATAAAACCTAGGGCTGTTCGAAATTATTAGAATACATACTTTTTTATGAACATTAACACTTTATTACCCTATATAGCAAAGATTTTTAACACGTTCGCTGCAGCTTACGTGAAGATGTGATGATAGTTAATGCCGCACTGTAGAAGTGGGTTTTTCCCATAAGCCGATTTACTTTTTATAACAAAGAAACAGTAGAAGATTTTCCCATGCCATGATTGGCTATTGAGACATTACCCCACATCACGCGCTGACTCGTGAATGATCCCTTAATGTTGGCGAGTGATCGGCAGCGAATGTGTTAAAGATTTCAGGGAGTGGTGGAAAGTGTCTCAAAATCTACACTTTAAGCATGATTTTCTCACATGTTAACAGTTTAAATGCATTTATTTAATGTATAAAAAAGCAAATGGACTTGTCTGCCGTTGGTCGCGCTTCTGCTGTAGACATTAATGGATGCAATTGCACTTATACCCTTTGGCCTCCAAGCGTTTCACACTTTAGGGAAAGAGGTTAAGTAACTGACCCCTAAAACACGGTATATAATTAAAAAATCACTCATAACTTCTTACCTACAAATAAATAGATTTATTTCCAGATAGTCTGTGCACTTAACTCATTTTTTTTTTTCAATTTTGTCACTCATACCCCTTGGCTTCTGGGCTCCTCATATATAAAGATAAGCACTGAAAATTTCAGGTTTTTGCTCCGTAGACATCGCCAAATTAGGAAAATGTAAATTTTCTCACGAACTACTGGATTTAAACGAATTTGCTTAGTATCATTCGATTCAGCATGAAAAAATACACTAAAATATGTTATCAGTTGAAAAATAACTACAAAAGCCGATTTTTAAGGAATGTTTTTAAAGTTCGTTCGTTTTTCTACTCCTCTTAGGAGTGGAATTTTCGAAAATCGCTTCTTAGTGGCACTCGATGTTATAAGAAGTATTTTTACCCCAATTTTCAAGATTTTTGGTTCGATATATTTTTTTGTGCTGTGATTAATATGAAATCCAGACTTTCTTTTATATATATAGATAAGCATTGAAAATTTCAGGCTTTTGCGCCGAAGATATCGCCAAACTAGGAAAATGTGAATTTTCTCCCGAACTACTTGATTTAAACGAATTTGCTTAGTACCATTCGATTCAGAATGAAAAAATACACTAAAATATGTTATCAGTTGAAAAATATCTACAACAGCCGATTTTAAAAGAATTTTTTTTAAGTTCGTTCTTTTTTTACCCTCCTGAGGGGGGGGGGGGGTTCGAAAATTCCTTCTTAGTGGCCCTCGATGTTATAAGAAGTATTTTTACCCCAATTTCCAAGATTTTTGGCTCGGTATTCTGTGCTGTGATTAATACGAATCCGGACTTTCTTTTATATATATAGAGCTCTTTTAATTAGCGAAAAATCACTAACTATTAGTTTTTGCCTAATTGCTAAAAAAGTACTGAATCAATTTCGATGAAATGTGAATCTAAACCATTCTCAAATCCACTGGAGCACACACCCAAAATTTCATTAAAATCGGTCCAGTCGTTTAGGAGGAGTTCAGTGACATACACACGCACAGAAGATTTATATATGTAAAGATATTATCATATTCTTTAATAATAACTATTATTATTCCTATTAATTTGCTCCTTAAATTAGGTATTATTTCACGCAATTTTACTTACATAAAAAGATTTTAGCTTTGTTCTAAATTTGTCACCATTTTTGACTAATTTCTATTATTTAGTATTAATTCTAGTGCTTATAAACGAGCCATACTTTTTTTTAGTAATATTATTGCGTTGTGTTTCTAAAGAGGCTTGTTCTAATCGAGTAAGAGAGTACTTAAAAATTAAGCTATAAGACTGTATAAGTTTTAAATGAATAGATAACACCATTCTGAACCATAATCGGTATGTTTATGTTAAAATGATTCATCTTAACAGAATTAAACGGCAAACATAAATAATATGAGTGCATGAATGATTTATACAGAAAATAAGGCAGACAACACTAAGGATTTCAATTTTAGGGCAAAAAATTATATAATGCATTCAGTATTATATTCAGTATACAGTGTGTCCACGCTCAACGGCGCGGCGGCCAATGGCTAACTTCTAAACCGTTAGTCATAGACATATAGTTCTAATTGCAAAAAATGCTTTAAAAAAGGTAAAGAAGTATTTCTTAAGTGATTTAGATCAAAACAATTTTAATAAAAAATTACAAAAATTAAATTTTTATTCGGTGCCCCGGTCCTATAAGTGATATATAATAAATATTTATCACTACTCTAACAAGTAAGACAAAAAAGTTCATTTTTTTGCGATTAAAGCTGACCGAATAATAGCTGTTTAAAGTTGAAGAATCTTTTTCGCTGCTAAATAGGGGTCGTTCACAAATTTACTGGGAAAAAAAAAAACTTCAGTATAAAATTGCACATTAAAATTTGGGAATAAAATAATTTTTACAGTATTAATTTTAAATTTATGTTGATGTTCACATATTGAAGCCAACTATACAAGATGTACTAGATATATAAATAAACAGTAAGACCTCTATGGAGTTGCAATTTATGTCATCACATTTTGCACCTTTTTGTAAACATTTTTTTTTTTGGAATTTCTTGCTTACAGACAATATTAAAGGAGATAGCCTATTTTTTCCCGATAACTATGACTCACTCTGTATAAATATAAAACTCCACAATATTAAACATAGCTTATTTTCTTAAAACCAGAATGCATCTGTAGAATTATATTAATTTAAATAATGCTGCTATTTCAGTGAAACCTTTAGCGTGGTGGACGTAAATATCAGTTCGCGGTCGTGAATAGGTTATGTAAAAATGTCAACGTTATATCTTATATATCACCTATTTGGGAGAATTTCATTCCCGGGGCAGATTGATACACCACATGGGGCACTTTGATACGTTTGGGAAAAATGGAGACAAAATAACACCAATGCATAGTTTTTATAGAAAATGACTTATTAAACCATTTTATATTTATTTATAGAAATTCAATTCACCCACAAATTATATTTAAGCAATATTTGCAATAAAAATTAAATTATAATGACTTGATGTTCTCGCTGTTTCTTTTCGGATTGTTGAAAGTGGTAATTTTGTCGTACCTGGCACTTCAACCCAAGCATTATCTTCTTTCTTAGAAAAGATTAAACAATTGCAAGGATTTCTGTTTATAAATATATTTATAAACAAATATTAAAGGATAATTATATTAAAAATTCTAAAATAGTATAATTATTCTTTGTTGTGATGCAGCTTATTTCTTTTATTTAACATTCCTCATGTCGAAAATACTTTTTTTCTCCGGAGAATCAATATAAATTTGAGATTTGCCCAAGTTGCCGTTCTTTTCTTTTGTTAGTTCTACTACCACAGTAATTTCGTAAACCTTCTGTTTGCAAAAATACTATGAAATTTTCTAATAAAAAAAGTTTGAGCTATTTCACTTCAATAAAAATTAATATTAAAATTTTTTGGTGGGAAATGGTTGTATTAAGGAGTGTATGGTGATGCAAATAATAAAAGGTAATAAAAAATGAACTAGAAAAGGATTTGGGTTGTCTTTAGCTATCATGGGGAACATTGATACATATTAATGATCCCCGACATACACTGTATCAATGTGTCCCATCAAGCCATTTTGACTAATGAATCTCAAATCTAGTACTTCATAATTTATCTAAAAATAAAGAATGAGGAACTGATAAACAGTAGCTTTACATACCAGGGAGATTATTCTTTTCGGTTAAAATATTGAAACGGTTATATAATACCATTGCAATTGTACAACTCAAAATTATTTTTGAACTTCAAAAACAAGAAATTACCCGTTCCATTTCATCAAACTACTGAATCATTGCAAGACCTTCTGCATGTACACTATATTGCCATTGATTATGGGACACTTGCGATTTTAGACATTTTACTAAATATCTAGAAAAATACATGAGGAATCATCTCGAAACTCTTAGTGTATAAATATAATAGTATACGTCATACATCGCCGTGAAGATTTTTTACCGAAACTCCATAGGGGACCGTCAACAATTTAAAAAAGAATGAATATCTTTTGAATAATCCTGTCAAAACTAATGTAGCAAAAGTGCTCAAACTCTAGATTATAATTGAATGCCTTATTGTAATACACTGTGTTCATTTTTATGCAAATAGAATGCATACTCGCAGAGTAATTAAGGTTTTTATAAAAATGGTCCCAAATTTTTCTAAGTTTTTTCCTTATAATTTTCAGAGTTCTTACTATAAAATAATATTTTTTTCATAAAATATGACAAACAACATTGCACACAGTACCCTGTAATCAGAATTAAAAAATAATAAAATTGTATGAAAAATAAGTAGGTTTACTAAATAATTTTTTACTGCGCATGCGTCAAAGATATCAAAATTTCATTTGCATATTATGTTAGCTAAATGTATAGAGCAACTTTTGTAAAAGTCTCAAAATTATAGCTCGAAAATTCTGAAAGTAATCGTCTATAGAAAAAGGACAAAATCCGTTGTTTCCAAAATGAAGCAAAAAAATGAGGGATTTTATCCAAAAGTAGTCGTACCGTCCCGTAATGTGTATTCTATATTGACAGTAATCAATGAATATATGGATACAACTCCTCTTGTTTTTGCTTCATTTTGAAAATAACGGATTTTCAACTTATTCAATTGACGATTATTTTCAGAATTTTCAAGTTATAATTTTGTGACTTTTACAAAAGTTGCTCTATACATTTAACTAACATAATATGCAAATGAAAATTTGATATCGTTGACCCATGCGCAGTAAAAAATTATTTAGTAAAACAACTCATTTTGTATACAATTTTCATTATTTTTTAATTCTGATTACAGGGTACTGTGTGCAATGTTGTTTGTCATATTTTCAGAAAAAAATATTATTTTATATTAAGAACTCTGAAAATTATAAGGAAAAAACATGGAAAAATTTGGGACCATTTTTATAAAAACCTTAATTACTCTGCGAGTATGCATGCTATTTGCATAAAAATGAACACAGTGTATAACAATAAGGCATTCGATCATAATCTAGAGTTTGAGCGCTTTTGCTACATTAGTTTTGACAGGGTTATTCCAAAGATATTCATTTTTTTAATTTGTTGACGGTCCCCTATGGAGTTTCGGTAAAAAATCTTCTCGGAGATGTATGACGTATACTATTATATTTATACACTAAGAGTTTCGAGATGATTCCTCATGTATTTTTCCAGATATTTAATAAAATGTCTAAAATCGCAAAGTGTCCCATAATCAATGGCAATATAGTGTAGTTGTGTGCATTAGCATTATCTTCTGGAGTTGTAAAACTTTCTTTAATGACCTTGTGAGATGTAGAGGGAGTGTATCACTGTAACCCGAGTTACTCCTATATGTATATATATATATATATATATATATATATATATATATATATATATATATATATATATATATATATATATATATATATATACATATATCTGTATGCATATATTAATTTCATAATAATATCTTAAATACACGTTCTTTAGTCCTTTAAAATGTAATGTGTATCCTTTATGTTGCATCTTTTTCTTAAAAATATAGAAATTATATAAGGAACTTTACCGATATTATTGTATCTGAAATTATTTTTAAAAAAATACACTTAACTATGTTTTAAAAATCTTGAATTAATTTGTCATTGTTTCTATTCATATAAAATTATTCTGAATGAAAAAAAATAAACATTCAAAGATTAAAATGCAAGTTCACGAAAATATGAAGCAAAGAGTGTATTTCAGGATATCAAGAGAATAAAATTTCTTGAAAGTTGCATTATTTGTTTTATTTATTCCAAATCCATGTAAAATTCATTTTAAATATTCAAGATAACTCTCAAATATATACATTTTAAACAAGCTCTTCAATATATATATGTATATATATATATATTTTGACAGGAAATAATATAAGTAAGTTTCTGAATTTCAGTTTTACTTTTTATTAAAAATATGCTATATTTTACATTAATGCGTCGCTACATGTAAAAAGAAAATATTTGTAAAAGAAGTTTCTACTTTATAAAAACATGTATATTTTAAATTTGAAAAACATGCTTCAGCTGTATTCTTAAAAACTTATAATAATCCTCTTACTTCTGTCATTGAAGAAAGATTAGTGTAAAAATGTATAATGATTTGGTAGAGAATTTTTTCATATATTTCTGAAAATATTGTAAACAATATTCTACTTTAAAATGTAATTTTTATTTAAAAATGTTCTAAAAAATATTTTTGTTTTAAAATAATCTTTATTAGACAGATTTTCATTAGGTGAATATAGTTCTAGATGTTATAATATAAAGACAATATACAAAACGATGTTTTAATTATAAAATTATATAGAGGCAAATCTCGGATTCAGAATATTCAATAACAACTGTTCATGGACAAGCTTTCGTGCAATTATATATTCTGTAACTCTACCAATCTCTTTTTTTCTGTAGTTTTGCAATCAGAGGAATTTATTATTTATCATTATTCTTCGTTTGTTACTTCCTAGAAATGGGGGAATTAGTTCATTTTATTGTCCCAAAGATCGCGGTTTCCACAAAAAATGTCTTTGTTCATCATAGTAGTTGATCTTGGAAGGTTTCCTTAAAGCAACGCACCCTGGGAATCCTTGGAATCAGCTCGTAGGCAGGAGGCGTTTATAGGTGTTCGGTCCCTGCGGGTCGTCGAGTTGAACCGGGAAAGTTGGGCATGAAATGAAAGTGCCACTTGGTTCTGTGTCGCGCTAATTATTCCTTTAAAACTCCTTAGTAGGTATCCTTTTTCCATATTATGCCTTTTTTGACGTGCATTGTTTCGAATTTTTTTAAAGTTCATTTCTCATTTTAGTTGGAGGTTACGTATAGCGGTTCACGTTGCCTTGGCATTCCAAAAGCACCGCGATGTTATGTGATGTCGAGTTGATTGGGATGAGATGTTATACTCGGCATGTCTCCCCATAATTTGGGATTTAGGCTGCGTAACGTGCGCTGAGAAGTGCGCAGCCAAGACTGAAATTATTTAAAAGTGTGACGGCCTAGTGTGATGGACCGAGTACTCGCCCGAAATCATTTTCGAAAGGGACCATCGTGGCAACGTCGTATGGAAAAAGGTAGAAGTTTCTCGAGGGCACAGATTGAGAATGGGGCACTTCAGTTTATCAACCTAGATAAATCCTTTTCTTTACATGTGAAGTATTTTTTTTTGTAGTAGTAGCAGTAGTATTGATGCATATTATTATGTTAAATATAATCCTACTTACTACTATGAGTGAAACTCATAAGACAGAATTATGAGTTTACTAAAATTAATCCAATATATCATCAAGAAAATCAACTTTTAAAGTATATGATTACTTTTAAAGTAATTGCTATGAATATTTGAATCAAATCTTTGGGCATATTTTCGTGTGATTATAGCGCCCCTTTCCAGCTGATTTTTTTTAATTCAGGGAGAACCTACTACCTATAGCCAAACACTTACACAAAATATTTGGTTCAATTCTATGCATAACTTCATGTACTTTTTGGTGGTACGATATTGAAATTGGTACAAATATCGCTATTTCTGCGCTCTTTTCCGGCGGATGTTTTTCCAAATTTAGGGAGGACAAACTAGCTATAGCCATACACTTACACAAAAAATTTGGTTCAATTTGATGTATAACTTTATATACTTTTAGTCGGTACAATATTGAATATAGCAGAAAAATCTCTATTGCAGCTCCTCCTTCCAGCAGAATATTTAAAAAATGAAGGAGGATCAGCTTGCCCTAGCCAAAAACATTCACAAAAAATTTGGTTTAATTCTATTGATATTTTTATGTACTTTTTGATGGTAGAATTGCGACAGACGCACAGACACACACACAGACACACACACAGACATACGCACTGACACACGGACAGAGAGTCATTTTGTAAAAAATATGTTTTTTGGAATCTGTGACCCCTAAAACGTGCAAATTTGTCGAAAACCGTAAGTCAAAAAAATTTCGATTACTATACTTTCTTCTATTGAAGATAGAGGAATGTAAAATAAGTGATAGAAAATAGCAAGTTTCGAAGTTATTTAAGCTTCATATCTCTTTGAATATTCATAGTATATCCATTTATACTTTTATAGTACATATCACTATACCCAGCCCTACGTTCTATAGTTTTTATAAAATCTTAAAATTTATTTACTAACATTTTTTACAATAATACAGTTACTAGTTAATATGTTTATTGCACTTTCTCATATTTAAAACTTGAGGAACGGCAAAATTTATTAAATCCTGAATTTAATTAAGATTCTAATCAGAAACTTTTAATTACTTTATATTTTTATAAATTTGATGAAAAGAGGCAATATAATTTCCTCTCCTAATTTTAAAATATTCTTTTTACAATTTTTGATGCGAATCCGCTATTACAAAAACGCAGTTGATAGTCTATTAAACAGTTAACGTATTGCCAAATCTGTCATTTCCACTTAATATACAAATTCATAATATAGTCACTTGAAACAGATATTATAATTAAGAACTGTAGTTCTCATTTGAGAATGTAAACGTAATGTTATAAAATTTTATATATCTTAACTCTTTCGAATAAGATATTCTTTTTCAATTTTAGAAAAAAAATAACTTTCATGTTTATAACATTAACACTAGCTATAAAAATAAATTAATTACAATTTAAAGAATACTTGATTGTTTGGAACATAAAGAATGTGGTAGTTTTGCGTATTTCTCAATTCATATTCACACGACAATAGGTTAAGGAAGAGTTTTGAGGTATGTTTAGAAAATATTGTATATCAACAAGATTAAGGTTAAATTAAAAATCTCTAATTTCAGGAAAGTAACGTTTATTTCAAAATTAAAGCGTGGAATGTATGAAAAAAATAAATGAAATACAAACAGTGTAAAAATATTTCAAGCAATACATAATTGTATTAATATCATTTTTATTAAATGACATATCTTTCATGAAAACATATAGTAAATAAATGGACACATACTTAAAATTACTTTGTGTAAACAGTAAAAATAATACTCAATTTAAAGACATGTGCTTCTAATAGTACGCCATACACGAAATAATATATATATATATATTTACAAATACATGCAAATTAAAAAATAATAATAATAAACATTCTTTTATATAAAACGGCAAAAAGTCAATGCAAGCACTCATACCCATTTTATCTATTTTTTATTTAATCCTCCATGTAGGCACACATCTCCTTTGATACTTTGATGATTTAACTTTCTCATCCAAATGTTCTTTTAATGACTTATGAAGACTTTTCGAAAGTACATTGGGAAGCATTAACAGCCTGAAATGGCGATCAGTTGATTTCACTGTAATCGATTTTAACATTTCTGATATGAAGGCAATGGGACTATTTTACTTTTAAAATGGTATAAGATAAAGGTTTTTGTTTACTGTTTCTCAAAATATAACACTTGGTACTTTGCGTGGCGATAGACGTTCGTGGTTAATAAACTAACTAGAGATTGTATAATCGTATATCTATATGCAAATATATGTATATATGTGTGTGTGCGGGTATGTTTTTTGATATCCTCTTCAGATTGCAATTTTTTATGTACTTTTTTAATTACAGTCATGAATTTATATTTAGACTAATAACAAATAAAATGTGAAAAAAACGAAAAATAAAACAGTTTACTTTTTGTTTGTAAAATTTACTGATACATGGCGATGTTATTTGGCGATTTGTAACTTTATTTTTTTTATTGTAACAAATATTTTTATTTAGAACTACATTTCTTATTTGATAAATAAAATATAATGTATTAAACTTCAGATAATACATAACTTAATAGATGTTCTATAGATGTAATAAATTTAAAATGTTCAGGTTTATTTAAAATGTGATTAAAATAATTAAATGTAAATTTTAATAGTTAATTTTATTTTTTTAAAAAGTACTTTCAAAGCCTTTAATCAGTCTTTTCCACCAAGAATATTTTTCTGTATTTATACAAATATATGATTCTGTTTTAAGAATGAACGAGACTGTAATTATTATAGTTGAAAGTAGAAGAAGATATATATTTTCATCAATTGCATTCCTTTACTTTATTATTCCGCTCTGTGTTTATTAGTCACTTTTCATTTTTAATTGCGTGGCTAGGTTTTTTTTTTATGATATCTCAATCAGAATATCACAGTATATATTCATATATGTTCATGATACACAAATCATATTCCCAACATCCAATTATTATTTATTCATTATGAGAGAATCCAATGCAAAAAGTGTGTAACGATGCCCTTTCGTATAATATACAGAGTTTATGCTTTAATATCTTGAAAATAAATCCTGACAATTTGTCAAAAGGACGTATTAAATTTTATGCTGCAACTTTTAAATATTTCTTTTAATCTTTCATCTAAAACACTACCAGTTCAATCTTCAGACCATGAAATTAAAAATGAAAACTGATCAATGAACACAAAGTGGAATACTGATATAACTGAATAGCAATTAATAATAATATGTCTGTACTTCTATTTTCAACTACAACATTTATTATCTCGTTTATTTTCGAAACGGAATCTTGTATTCCTATAAATGAAGAAAATATTCTCGGAGGAAGAGCTTCATTAAAGGCTTTAAATGTGTTTTTTAAAATAAAATTTTCTATTAATATCTTTATTTCATTCTTTAAATTTCCTTTTCATGAACATTTTAAAGTTCATTTTATATATTTTGTGTTAAAAGCAAGGCGAAAATTGCGTTCCGTCATATGTGTTTACATTTAATCGAAACATCTTTTATTCAAAACGGCAAAAGTTCAAAGCTAGTACTCTGATTGATTTCATGGAACATTTTATAATATCCATGTAAGCACACATCTACTTTAATACTTTGATGTTTTAACTTTCTTATCCGAATGTTTTTTTAATGACTTCTGAAGACTTTTCGAAAGTACACTGGGAAGCTTTACCACCCTGAAACTGTGATCAGTTGTTTTAGTGTAATCGATTTTAACGATTTGATATGAAGCCAATGGGAACTATTTTACGTTAAATAACTTTTTTTCAGATTCTGAGATTTCATAAAACAAGAGAAGCGGCATAAGATAAAAGCTTTTGTTTACTGTTTCTCATAATATACTAATTAGTACTTTGCGTGGCAATAAATTTCGAGTTTATTGATCTAACCAGAGATAGGATATTAATCCTACACGAATGTGCGTGTGTGTGAAGAAATATATCCTTTTCAGAGTTTATTCTTATCCTTATAGTATTATGAATGTGAAAGTGTGTCCGAAAGTTTGAAGTTAACTTAAAAACGGATGAATTTATGACTTTATATCTTTGCTTATAGATAGATTATATCCAGAAAAAAAACGCAGACTATGTTTTATTTATTTTATTCAAATATTTTTCTTAATAATACAAGATTTAAACCATTTTTTACACAGAATCACCAGAAATTTTTTAGATAAAATTTAACCATATTCCTTTCCTTTTTCCAAGAAAATCAAAGTCTGAGATAATTATTTCTCAGCGGCAATAACTTTTTTATGCGTAAAATAAATATAAAAAAGAATTAAAATAAAGTAAATATGGTTTTATACTTTAAATAAAAATAAAGGAAATATTTTTCTACATATATTAAACATGGATATGTGTTTCGTTAATAAAAAGTTTTCGTTCAAAAATGACGACATAATTAGAAGTAAAAAAAAATGAAATATAATTATATATTTTTTAAATATTTCACTTAGAAAAACATGGCATCATATTTGAAATAAAACAGGTAGTTTATAGTTAGTAGTTAAAAATACCAAGGGCATCCATATCGGTACTAATGGAGCTAGATTAATAATGATTTCATATTTAAAATGAAGGAGAAATATTTTTTACTAATAATAATTAATAAGTTTTACGTACAAACGAAAATTAGCATTCAAAAATCATAATTATCAGTGGAAGCACATTTTTTGTCGAAGAAAAAGGAAAATAAAAGAGTTTGATACATTTTTTGACTATCTTTTCTCATTAAAATTAAAAATAATTCTTTCGTACAGATGGTATCAAATCACATTTAAAGTAAATTTTCGTAAAACTAAAAAAAACTTATTTTCACACGTTGAAGCTTCAGTAATGAACTTTTTACACAGAGATAAAAATCGTCTGTCAACGTGTTGAAATGCACAACAAAGGATGTCAATTAAACTTCGAAGTGAGTAGTTATCGTACTTCATTAATACGAACTGAATTTAAAAAAAAAAACTGTTTTAATCAATTATTTTTAAAAGAGTGCAGTTAAAACTGTAAAAGGTGTTTTTAGTAAAAGGTTTTATCCGGTAACAATGATGTAATATTTTTTTCGTGTAAAGCATTTCTTTTAGTTAGAAAAATTTACTGTATATTTATATTAATTTTGCAAAGTGATGGCACTTTCTTCGAAAAAGTAAAATTAATCCTAAAATAACAATAATCATATCAGAAATAATATTCTGCATTAAATTTAGCTTAAAATTTAAATACATTTCCTTATTTAAAATTTAGTATTTAATAGAAATAATATTTCAATATTTTTCTAAATGTACAATAACATTGGATTCCATTAAGCGATTTCCTGTTTTAATTAAATTAAACTGCTTAATTTCCCATGATTTATGAAGTGAAAGACATTTTAAACTCCACTTTTATTAATTATTTATTCTTTCGATTTGTCTATCTGTCAGTCCGTCTGCCCGCACTCTAACTCTTGAAAATATAGTCGGATTACTATCACATTTGGGATGTTATTGACATTTATCTTAGCACGAACCCTATTCAAATTTAAGTTTCTATCACGATTAGTTTATTTACAGAGTCAGTCAATTTTTTTTTTCGTTATATTACGGACTATGGGAAAAATTCGTTTCAAATGTATTTTAAAGGTTTTATATCCTGTCAGACACTTAGATTTATATGAATTTACGAAATGCACTAATATATGCATTTTGTAAAATATACAGTGAAAGTAATAGTTATTATCCATTTACATGGCCACACAAAATAATTACATTACGCAATAATAAAGGGGGAAATTGTTTGTCATGTATTTTAATTTTGTTAAGCGATTTCATCTATAATAAATTATATATAACGCACTGAGGATTAATATTTCACTTATGATATGAAGTGCATAGAATTTACTGGGACACACAAAAAAATTCAAATAATACGTTCCATCTGAAGTATTGTATATTATCGATAATGGCTGATGGATGGGTTGAAATGCATTTTTAATTACGATATGCGGTTTTAATTTTCACTAACTATATGCATATTATATAGTGTGTATACGTGCTATAGTTGGTAAATAGTTTTACACAAAAGATCTCGTAAAGTTTTCTGAATAGGAGCTTATTTTATATTTTAACTGGTTTTTAAATAAGTTATGTATTTTTACGTTGAGCTGCTTTCAGCTTACTAAGAAATGTTTGTAGAATATAGGTAAATTGGTATATAGGGTCACGCAAAGCTTTGGATACATGGTTACTTATGGATGATAATTTCTGGAAATTAGATTTAAATAGTGTTAAGTGTAGTTTTATTTTAAATTAATTATAGAAAAATAATGGCACGTTATAAGGGAACTAGATAAACTTCAGGGCTGAACAAAAGTATTCAAGTATGTGTCCATATATTAGCATAAATTGCTGAAAGAAAAATTTTAACCAATTAGGCGTTTACTTGTTAAACATAATTTTCCCATTATGTAATATATATATATATATATATATATATATATAGATAGATAGATAGATAGATAGATAGATAGATAGATATAGATAGATATATATCAACCGACAGATCAAATAAAAGGCTGTTCAAAAATATTTGAATAAATATTTTGCTATGGACATTTAAACTTAATTCCTTAAATAAAGAAGTTTTGTTTAAGATTTCAGAAAGTATTGAAAAAGTATTTCATAATTTATGCTTAACGCATGATTTTTCTTACTTGCTTTTGTCGCGAAAAATATTATGCTGTATGTAAAATATACCTGGTGCTGTAGAGATATTTAAAACTATTAGCCAGTATCTTCCATAAAATATTAGCATTTTATAGCAGTTATACCAAATAGCATGATTTTTACAGAATTTATCTTTCACAAATACATATTCATCATGCTGTTATTTTACAATCTCCGATTATGCTGATCCAATTAAATTTAGCAAACGGTATATTAAAGTCAATGCATGAATGTTCAGCAAATAATTTTGGTAAAAGGTTAGGCTTTACTCGTGCATTATTTACATGCAAAGAAGACGCCAAACCACCAATGAAGCAATATATATGCATATTTCGCTTCACATCCTTCTAATTTTTAAAGGCGCCATGATTATCGAAATGCGAAACATGAGAAAGGAAATTTTCGTCCGATTTAAAAATATCTCTGGATCGCAATAATTGCCTCCCATTTGAGCATAATCCTACAAAATTCTATGTTTCCCTAATCCAAAATTGCAAAACAACATTCGATATGATTCTTTTTTTCATATCTAGGATGCTTTTTCCATAAACAGACTTTTTCCGCGATTGAAAGTAACAAGCAAATTTATTGTTTAAATAATGAGCATCTAAGATTAGAGAGACTTCGGAGAATGGCAAATGTTTTGATTTTATAGTTAGATGTTAAAAATGGTTCCGAGAAAGATGTGTTAAAAATAATTCAAAATTAAATATTTTGCTTTTATTTATTTATTTCTGAAATTTGATGTTTCACTATGCTTGATTTTTTTTTTACTATCATTTATCCTTTCTTTTTCAAGGTGGGGTTATTTAGAATAGAAACATAATATTGTATGTCAACTTTTCGATTTACCAATCTATTCAAAGATATGTCCGAAATAACTTGTTAATAATAGGCTTTCTTTTAAAATATTTACTAATTTATCTCTTTAAATGCTATTCTTTGACACAAAAAATAAATCAGTATCCATGAACGGATTAAATGTAAAATACAATAAATATAAATAATAAAATTAGAATAACCGAAATGTAAATTTATTCCACATTTAATCTTATAAAACGAGTATGACATTCCAAGCTCACGAAAGAAATTTAAATGATCCTCTGTTTATAAGAAAATGCAAATTGGGATCATCAGAAGTATTTCTACTATAAAACTACTACAAATTGCATAGTATAGTATTTCTACCATAAAATTAAAAAAAAATTAACACGAAATAATTATGTATTTAGTAATTTGTTTTTCATTAATGGATACTACAACATATGGCATCTTAACATACAAAAAATATTTATGTTTATATTTTTGCCTTTTCGTACATTTTTTGGGAAGCCACTTTTATAAAGCACGTTTATATCAAGAGTTCGCTATAACAGGGAACTGCTATTTTTTTTTCAGTTGTGCTATCTAATAAACTCTATTTATACATTTTTTTTTTTCGTTTTTTAAACATAATTTTTATGCATAAAAAATTGTATCCTATCGGATACATTATATTTGATTAGGATTCATGTATATATATAGAGAGAGAGAAAGAGATAATTGTAAATCAGATAATTGTAAATGTTGTGTTGTTATTCTTATATCCGGTATGAAAATGCTATGTAAGGTACCCTGGGGTAATTACGCCAGGCGGGGTAATAACGCCAAGAGCTTATATTTTGCATAATTATGAAATAATCAGGTAAATGACACCCATGTGCTCTGCGCAAGAGGGTTTTGAGTCATATAAATCGCAAAAAAACAGCTTCAAGTTAATTTGTTTCATTTTTAGGTTTTTTGTTTTTACAAGCAACTAAAATTAACGCTTGATCTAAAATTTGCGAGATAAGGTTTTTGATCAGAAGATTATATTTTTTTATCCAGAAATACTTTGTTTATTACATAAATTTGTAGTGTATTTCATGTACTTTCATATTGTTGTAGAAGATTTTGGATATCTTCTCGAGATAATTTTTAGTTTAGGATTTACTGCGCAATAAGTATCCCGGGGTAATAACGCCAGGGATTGGCGTTATTACCCCGGTTGATTCCCAACAGTGGCCGAACTATATCCGAAGGGGGTTCATATATTAATACGGGACAGCATTATCACCATTTTTGAAATGGTAAGATTAAGGAGGGGGTGCCCAATACTTAAAAATAATCTCTCTATTTTATTATATTATTATTATTTTTTTTACTAATGTAAAAAATAATTTTTAACTCTTGTAAATAAAACTATATCAAAATGTTTTCGAGATTCAAATTCGAACATCTTCAAAATCAGGTTTCTATTAAATTTCCACTGGATTGTTCAATTGAGTTCGAAATTTTAACTGTCCGCTTTCTCAGCGTTCGGTTTTTCAAAACTTCATAAATTTAACCTTTAACTGATGTGACAGAAATTGTAACGTATGAATGTGATGCGGTTTGTAAGACCACAAAATTGAAAGATGAATAAAAGGCGGGAATAACTCATAAGATTGTGTTTTTGTACTAAACTTTTTATACAAGAGTATTATACTTAATATTCACCTATTTAGTCTCTGGTGGTAGTACTAAAATTCCAAATGAAACAAAATTTCAGTAGTGTTTACAGTTAAACTGAAAATTACAAGTTAAACTAAAAAATTAAAAGTAAAATAGTGGTCTACGAAACCGGTAACATTAGTTAAAGGTTAAAATGCGATCCATGATTTAAAATCATAGAATACTGTTCCTGCGCTAAACTTTTTGTACAGAATTAATTCTAATTAAATTTAATCTATTCAAATATTTCTAACACTATTACGAAAACTCCAAACGAAAGAGAATTTCAGTTGTAACTATAGTTAAACTGTAAAATACAAGTTAAACGCAATTTTTTGGAGGGGGGGGGAGGGGGTACAGTGTTCATCAGATTGCTAACAGCAGTTAAAGGTTAATTTTGTTGCTAATATAGAGATAATGATATATAACCATATGAATTATGTATGAAATTGAATAAGAGATCTCTTTGGGATAATATTTTTTTATCAAAAATTTTATTCAATTTATTCAAAATTTGTTAAAGCATGCTCCTTAAAACGTCGACAATTTAAATGTAGGTTTGGAGAATCCGCATTAGTGTGGAGTTATAGGTTAAAAACTATTTACTAGATTACTATACTAGTATTAACCCTTAACTGCTGTGACAAAAATTGTCGCATAACTTACTGTGAGCGGCCTGTCAAACCGCTTAATCTAACGATGAATAAAATGTTAAATTAATTTTTAGAATATTATTTTTGTATTGAACCTTATATGCAGGACTATTGTAAATAAAATTCAGCTATTCAAAAGTTTCTAGAGATAGTAATAGGATTCCAAATGAAATAACATTTTCCCGGTATCTATAGTTAAACTAAAAATTACAAGTTAAACTCTGAAATTTAAAAACTCAGCGGTATGTGAGACGCTAACAGCAGTTAAGGTTTAACAAAAATATTTATTACATATAACTCTAGTTATTATAAAACTTCACATAATTAAAATATTACATTATGAATGGTTAAAACCATGCAATGTTTCTTATAATCATATTTAAGTGGGACTTTTTAAGCAAAGAGAGACACAGGGTGTTATATTCTGTTGAAGCTCCCCCTCACTCCTTTTTCTTTCACTTTCACAAAAAAAAAATCAATATTTTCTATCGCATAGAATGCATACATGGGAATATAAATACTGATTCAAATAATCCGAGCAATGTTTCTAATAATTCTATTTAAATGGTCATTTTTAAGCAAAACGTAGCTTAGAATCTGATATTCTTTTGTCTCCCCCCCTCCGCCACCACCACAGCATTCTTTTTCTTTCAGAGTCACAAAAAAATTGTACATTTTCAAAGCTTAGATTGCAATTTGTCAATTTCTAGAGCTGTAGAGTTTGTATTTTTAGAAATGGGCAATCTACATGCCATTATTCCATCTTATTTTATAGTTTTGTTTGCATGGCGTTATTACCCATATAGGTGGGTATTAACGCCAAATAGCATTGGTCAATAAAAAACGCCATTACATTTTATGAATACATATCAGTTAAATTATTTTATTTTATATAGATAGTCAATGATTTGCTGTATCAGATCCTATATTTGTTTGAAAAATACAATCTAAAACTAAGCCGTGAAAATTGGTAGAACCTTAACGTGGAGTTATTACCCCAGGGTACCTTATAATTAATTATGTGTAAAAAATTCTTAAGTCTTCATAAAATAAAAATTATGCAAAGGAATGTTTTTGGAATTACCAGCTTGTTATTACTCAAAGTAAACGTATATTCGAGTAGACGTTCACAAATGAGCAGTGAGGAGAACTTTTAATTGTGACAGGCGCGCGTAGCTCAAAGGAAAACATTAATCGCAAAAAAGCACATTTTTTTTTTAAAGAAAGGAAAACAGCATGACATTGATTTTAACAAAATTTTATTTTTCAAATTGCAATTTATTGCCAGTTTTTGTAGCTTTTCATTTGTATCCTGTCATTATTTTCTATTGATATACGACATTATTTTCATCTTGCTTGTGATATAGTATCAGTACATGTAATTTCAGATGCATGCTATAATAAATATTCAAATATTCACACACAGTTTTATCACCAATTTATGAATATTCGCAAAATAAATTTGTTAGCATTAACATTTTTTTTTTTTTTTTAAACCGTATAGAATTTTCTTTTTTAACTCTACCAGTACTGAAAATCTATCTACTATCTATTTCTATAGAAACCTAATAAGCCTAACTATGCAGAACATTTTACAAACATTTATATCTTATTAACTGCATGACACACATCTGTCAGATTCAACTCCAAATGTTAAAATTATCTTCGGCAGAAGAAATATAATTAAATATATTATTCTCCGTATATCTATCTATACTAATAAAAGAACAAAATGCTCAGTCTGACTGCGTGTGAATGTGTCTGCGATGGCTAGCAAAATCTACAGCATGTACGAGGCTCAAAGTTTTTTTAGAGTAGCTCCAAATTTCTTCTGATGCACCTGAGCTTCAGAATTTCGAAATTCCAATTATTAACTGAGTAATTATTTAAACTCCAAAGATCACTCTCATAAAAAATCGCCTTTTTTCCACTTTTTCCCTTCATTTGTTCATGGTTGGTTGGTTGCATAAAAATTTCGCAGAAATAATTAAAAAAGCTGCGACAGAATTAAAGAATCAAATTTGAGTGTTTAACATTTCCAAAGTGAGAGTTTTTTCAAAAGACTTTTAAAATTCATAAGCTGGAAAATTGTCATTTTAACTCAGGATTTTTTATCACAGCTGTTCTACGCCATGGAGGAAAAAGTGGAGGTGAAGCAAGCCGCAAAAAAGGTTTGTAATATGAAGCCATTTATCGCTCATATTTTAATGACCCAATCAAAAGTACGAGGAAGGGATTTTGTATTAATAAAAATAATTGAAAGAAATGAATTGCAGTGGAAGCACATTTTAAGAAAAAAAGGTATTTCTTTAAATGGCCTTTTTTCTATCATATTATTTATTAAAATAAATGTTTTCTTTTATAATAATTGAAATTGGGCAGTTAGAAATAATTAAATGTCAAAATAAAATAAAATAAAATATGGAAAACATTTGATTTCAACTAAAAATTGCATTACTAAAAGTTATTTTTTTTCAGAAGTTTTTAATACTTTATAACGCAGATGAAAAATGTTTATGACTTAACAATACATTAATAATTGCATGCCAGTATATAAAATATATTGATGAAAACATTCTTTTAAAATCATGCATGAAAACTTAAATAACAAATATCAATCTAAAATCTAGATTTCAGAGTGCAGACGATTTTAAGACATTAACGAAAGAATGTTAACTTTTCAAGCAAAATCTTAAACGATGCTTCTATATTGATGTTTCAAAGTTATATGACAAAAATAATCAAATAATCTTGCCAATGATTGAACTATTTGTATTTTTTATGTATATTATCGTGCATTACAGCCAATAATGGAACAAATCATCATTTTTTAAACGAAATTTTAGTTATCTGTTCAATAATAGTTTAAACGATAAAAAAAAATAAAAATGTACGGGTTTAAACCAGTTTAAATTGATCGGCGTGTAAAAGTACCGGATTTTGTTAGTGCTTAATTAGACTGAACACATGTTAAGGGCCGACTAACGTGCCATCGCGTGATGTAGGGTGATGCCCAATAGCCAGCACGCGCTGGCGCTGGAAAATCTTTCACTGATTCTTTGCTATAAAAAGTAAATCGGCTTCTGGGAAAAAACACTTCTACAGTGCAGCCATAAATATCATCACATCTTCATGTAAGCGGCAGCGAACTTCTTAATGTAGCGGATTTTAGGGACACATTCTTGGCTTTACTCCAAGGCATTATAATTTCACTCTATTAATTTCTCTTTATCCAATGATTGTACCCAGATTTTTGGCACTCCGGACATTACAATGTATGAGTGATTAGCTGTGTTGCAGTAAAAAAAAGTATACAAAACTTTTCTAGGAGGTTTTTTTTTTTAAATCAGTGATTAAATTTAAATGAATTCTATTCAATTTAAAATTTTATTATGGCTTTAATTTTGTTTTTAAAACGAAAATAAAATGGCATTTTGGCGTAAAATTGTTCGAATCCGTAAAAGATTCTTACACCATAATAAATTGTCAAATAGCCAAGTAAATAATTTATCAGAAATTGTCATAAAAAGAATAGTAACAACAATGGTTATAACCTTAATGTTTAGACTAATTAAAACATAACCCGATCCCAACAACAACAACAAAAAAAAAACTGACTACAATGATATGTGTCTGATACGTGATAGACAAAATTTCCGTGAGTATAATCCCGACCCGAACCTAAAAATTCTATTTGAAAAAAATTATGGATTTGATAACTGACCCGAATTAAATCAGAATCCCGCAAGATGTTCAAATGAAGCATCACCCGATCTAAACAAGGAAAAATAATTTTCGTGGGCTTGAAACATGCCCTAAAAATTTTCTTAAAAAAAAAACCTATGTATGACCCGAAAGAAATCTGAAACCAATAAAAAAATTTCAGAGAACTATAACCCGATCACAGCAAGACAAAATAATATCCGTGGTCTTAAACTCGACTCGAACACAAAAAATTCCATTTGAAAAATCCTAAAATTTGTCCCAAACCACATCTGAATTCGACCAAAATATTCGAAAGACCCATAACCGGATTCGAGTAAGACAAAATAATTTCAGTGTAAATTAAGCCGATACGAACCTAAAACTCCTGAACTCAAAAAATACCTGACATTTCAATCAAACTAAATCCTAATCTGACAAAAATATTTCAAAGAACCGCAACCGGATCCGAGAAAACATTTTCATGGATTTGAACCCAATCCGAACCCAAAAAAATTCATTGGAAATAATCTGAAAATCTGAACTGAAACAAATCTGAACTTGACAAAAATATTCCAGTGAAGCATGTCCTTATTCGAACAAGACAGAATAATGTCCATTAACACGCAAGAAGACCCGAATCTAAAAGTTCTATTTGAAGAAAAACCCGAAACTTGAATTAAACCAAATCTGAACCCGACAAAAATATTCCAAAGAACCATACCCCGATCCGAGCAAGACAAAATAATTTCCATAAATATAAACCCGACGCGAACCTAAAAAATTCGATTTGAAAACACCTGAAATTTTACGCAAAACGCATCTGAATCCGACCAAAATATTCGAAAGAACCATAACCGGATACGAGTATGACAAAATAATTTCCGGTGACCTTAAATACGACACCGATACCTGATACGAACCTAAAATTTCTATTTGAAAAAATACCTGAAATTTGATTCGAACCAAATCTGAACCTGACATAAAAAAATTCCAAATAACCTTAACAGGATCCGAATAAGACAAAAAATTCCCATGGACGTAAACCAAATCTGCCTTTTTTTTTTTTTTTTTTTTTTTTTTTTGAAAAAATCTCGAAATCTGAACTGAACCAAATCTGAACTTGACAAAAATATTCCTGTGAAGCATGTTCTTATTCGAACAAGCCAGAATAATTTCCGTGGACACGCTAGAAGACAAGAACCCAAAATTCCATTTGAATAAAAAGCCGAAATCTGAAATGAAACAAATCTGATCCCGACAAAAATATTTCAAAGAACCATAACTGGATCCGAGCAATGCAAAATAATTTCCATGGACAGGAATTCGACCCGAACATTAAAATCCAATTTCAAAAAATACCTAAAATCTGAATCGAACTAAATTTGAACCCGACGAAAATATAAAGAACCATAACAAGATCCGAACAAGGCAAATTAATCTCCATGGACATGAACCCAACATATGGTTAGGTAAAATTTAGGTTGCAATTACATTACGGTATGGTTGTTATGGTTAGTTTAAGGATAGGTTACAATAAAGCGACGGCTAGATTACAATTATGTTATATATAAGTTACGGTAAGGTACTGTTAAATCACAGTTAGGTTATAGACAGGTTAGGGTTATAGTACAAAAGTTTGCGGTTAGAAATTTGTCCACAGAGTGAACATCCCGTAAGACATGGTGACGTCACGGTGACGTCGTTGTGAAGTCACATTGTGACTTTGTGACCGTCGATGTGACGTCACGTGACGTCGATGTGAAGTCACTGTGACTAAAATGTGAAGTCGTTATGGCCGTTTTAGAGCTTGTTTGTGACGTCACATTGTGACCACATTGTGACGTCGCAATGTGACCAATTTGTGAAAAGTGTGTCATTTGTGACGATTTTGTCATTAAAATTGTGACGTAATTGTGACGAAAGTGACAATGCTTTCAAGTCACATTGTGACCAAATTGTGAAATACAGGGTGAGTCCAAAATCATGGAACAAACTTAGAGGGGGCGGTAGGACTCACTATAGCAAATAATGATGGCACAGAAATATATGACCGGAAGTGACCCGTCAAGACGCTACACTAGTCACCAAAAAAGACCCGGATGGTAATGTTATGTCTATGGGGGGGGGGGGTGTTGTTTTCAAATATCTTGCTCAAATTTCAATATTTTACATGATATTTTTTCCATAGGATAGCTGAGGACGATCCACAACTAGGCTAATTTTTACTTTTTCGATTTTGATTATATTTTTTTTATATTACAATAGTTTCAGTTTTAGAACCGGTTTAAACTGGTTCTGAATTATTGTGGGCTCTTAATCTGTAACCAAAATCAAAAAAGTAAAAACCAGCCCAGTTGCAGGTCGTCCTCAGCTATCCTATGGAAAAAAAAATATGCGAAAATATTAAAATTTTAGCGAGATATTTGTAAATAGCGCTCCCATACACTTAACATTATAATCCGTGTCTTTTACAGTGACTAGTGTGGCGTTTTAACGCGTCACTTCCAGTCATACATTTCTATGCCATAATTATTTATTATAGTGAGCTCTACCACCTCCCTTAAAGTTTGTCCCATTATTTTAGACTCACGATGCAGATCGTTTGTGACAAAACTTTCGTTAACACTGTGATGATTCTGTGACGATTTAACTTTTCTTAACGATTCTCTAACAATTTAAAAGAAACAGGATCTGCTGAAGCTATAACTCCACGCCATGTTCTGTTAAAATAGGGTTTGAGTCCTAAAATCACATATTGACAATTTATGAACAAATACTGTATAATATATAAAATAGTTACCTGCAGTAAGGAGACTTTCTTCTAAATTAAAGTTAAAAATTCGATTTACCTCACATGCCTTACAACTCTGGTGTTGTTTTTAAAATTTGAAAAATATTGCCTTTCAAAAATATTTATATATTTTCCCCACATGCTGAAAATTGCATAGCTTCAATTTTATTTATAACTGACACACATTTTGTAATATGCTGTTCAAACTGTTTAATCTTTTTGAACTTTTTTAAAAAAAACTTTTACTCGCTTTAATATCCACAAATTTCAGCACATATCTAAAACTGTACAGCTTGCCAATATTTCTGACCAATAATCCTGATGTCTATAAATATATAGGGTGGATGCTCCAGTGTTGGCCACATTAAGAGAAAAGTTGAAATGGAAATTTTATAGTTTTAGACTGAATAAAGCATATTAAATCGCAATAACAGTATTCTTTAGTAAATTTAGCTGTCTTTCTGTTAATTATAATAACTTTCTATCAAATATTTTAGATTGTGAGTAATAACTCGTTAAGTAATTTCTTTCAATTTGCACCAGTTTTGGCCACCCCTGCACCAGTTTTGGCCGCCCTAATATCTTGTAATTTTGCAAACATTTTAACTGATAATAAGTAAAAATAAAGCATTTTTGTGCAAAATCTGTTTTACCACACAGATATTTGTTTGCTGTATAAAAAAGATTTGCATTTTTTAAATGAAATCATAAAAACATCGAATAAAATATACTTAAGCTGATTTTAACTGAACATTTAAATTTAAAAACAAAAAATATATTTAATTCATAAAAAAGACTTATAGGACATAAAAAGCTTATTTTAACATTTTGCATATTTTCATTTATATATATCATATGTTATACTATACCAATATTTACAGTTATATGACTAGAATCTTGAAATTATTCCATTTTTACATGAAATAGTATTTTGACAATCTCTAAAATCCATTTTTTTCAACTGATTTTAAACTTTAATTCCTCGTACTTAGCTGCCTGTCAGCCTAATCATTTGGAGTTAGTTTTCTTCAAACCTTAGATTTCCTTGTGTAAATATTGGCTAGGATCTTAGAAAGACCTTCACAGAGGGCATCTCCCTTCTTTTTTGGCCCATATCTCTCATATAGATAATTGGCCATCATAAATAGCACAACCCTATTACTTGAGATTCAAAAATAGTAAAAACTGGTCTCCATTCTGTAAACTTGTGTTGCAAGGTAGAACGAGATACTACAAAACTTAACCATCTTGAAAAGCTGACAATGAATTTTGAAAAGCCATAATTTTACTTCCTATCTTATAACAGTGTTTAATCTAGACCATTTTTAAGAGTACAGAATTGTCTTTTTTAAACTTGTTAAAATGAATCCTATTTATAGTATAAAGATTTTCACATTATTTGTTATTTCTAAATTCATGTGCTTGAAATTTTGCAAAAGTTATGCAACTTCCTCATTTTGTTTTGAAAAAATACAAGAAACCACTAAATCATGCTGTAATTTTATTGAACTTTTAAATTTATAAGTCATAAAACATTTCTAAATATATTGCTGAAATTTTCACTATAATTAGTCTTGTGGCCAAAAGTGGAGCATATTGTTGTGCCCTTTTTGGCCACACAATGGCCATAACTGGTACACATAGCAAATTTAAAGCACGTACTAGCACGTAAAGCAAGTAGTTTTGGCCACCCCTACTTTAAGCTGTAAAAATAATTAATTTAAATATGAAATTGCAACAGAGAGAAAGCCTACTTCATAAAGCTTCATAGCAATCTGTTTCAGAACAAATAAAGTTCGATAAATCCCTAATATTGAAAGATTGTGAAAACTTGTTACCTAAGCAAAAACCTTAATATATGTGAGTGCACACTATAGTTTTACACTTTTTTTTTTTTTTTTTTTTTTTTTGCAAGTCATTTTTTATCAAAAAATAAACAAATGGGATTGAAAATAATAAAAGAGTGTTAGATTAAGGAGTAAGAATGCATATAATTTGTTAAAATCAATTTACAGCCTAAATAGAGGGTAAATCATTCCAATGTGGCCAAAACTTGTGCAGTTGCCAAAACTGGAGCATCTACCCTATATCTTTTAATTATCTTTTGTTGTAATTTTCCAACTGATTGAAAAAGTGTCTAGGTCAGGATTCGAACTAAGCAGTCTTTCGCGCAAATTGTCAATACTTTGTCGACTGAACTATCCTGGAAGAATCTGACGCACACAATTCACACAGTGAATACGAACGCATACTTATCATTATTATATATAACCCTATGTAATAATACTTTAATTTTTTTTCAAACTACTCGTATGATAAATGCATACTATTCGTATGAGTATATAATGATATTTCTCCGGGTGAATTGTGCGTGTTAAGTTGCTCTGTTGGAAGAGCATTGGCAGCATACATCGAGGGTCTCGATGTATGCTGCCAGTTCGAATCCTAATCTAAACATTTTTTTACTCATTTTGGAAAATTAATATTCGTTTGATTAATTTACCAATTAAAATCATTCTGTTAAATATAATATAGAATTATCTTTTGATAAAACTACGTGAAGTTTATGCGCAATATTTGTAATATACAGATTTTATTTAAAAATCGAGTACTAATGAAGATGAGGCAATTAGTTCTAGTATTACGCTTAGTTATTTCCTTACTATAGTGGCCTGTGCGCATGTATAATTACACCAAGTTTTAAATTCGTAGTTAAACTCATATATATATATTGTATATGTCATATAGTGTAGATGTGCCGGTAAAGGTCATCCTTATGGAATTTATTTTTAAAAAGTTTCCTTATTAATAGTTATAATTATTAGATTTCATTTTTTTTTCGTATTAGATGAATCTGTTAATAGTATTTAAGTATTCTCAGTCTCACTTCCCAATATTAGACAAAATTTTATTGAAAATAATAGAAATACATCAAACACTAAAAATTTCAGTAATGTACATCCCACAAAAAAGTACATGTAATTGTTTTTATGACTATTTAGAACCAGGATTTAATGAACACATACTAATGGAACAAAATTGTTATTTTCAGCACCATTTAACAATTAAGATATCAAAAATTAATAAAATAATGCGATAATTACTCATTTTTTAAAATCAATAATTGTTATTATCACAAAATCAATATCTTAATTATTTTAGATACATGGTTTAAAATAATAAATGTCATGGAATTACAGTTATCAAATTTTTGGGATTATGAGAAATTCAGAAAGGTAATAAAAAAGTTTTAAAAAATTTGTTTTTGCAATATTAGTGCATAAATTAATATATTTATCACTATTTTCAACAGTTATACAACCCCAAACTCCTTTATATATTAATTATAACGTTAACTTTTGATTATGCATACATTTTTAAATTTATTAATATTTGATTTTAACCATGTAATTAAAAAAATGTGATTAAAGTGCATTTTAAAAATAATGTTATTAACTATTTTCAAATCGTTGACATGCTGTTCCGTATTTCAACAAAATAAATGTTAAATTTATTGAATTTACTAAGGTAAGTGGATTCAAAAAAGTTAAATTAATATGATACTTATTCCTTTTATAACATGTTTTTTACGAAATTCACAGAAATCATTATAAAAAAAGCAGGAAAAATAACATTTTCTTACCTCTTTCTTAACGGCATTATCCTCTAATTCAAGTTTCATAATCCAAATAGCGAAGATAATTTCGAAGTCGGAATGTCCGAATGAAGTACATTGACATTGGCGCGCTCATATTAACGAAACGCCACTGACAATGTATTTTTTCGGACCGGCATTTTATATAAAATGTCAACTGATCGCATTTCTGCATAACTTTTTAAAAATTTTCAACTTACGTACTAAATATACACGCATAACATCATAACAAAGTTACTAGAGCAGCTGGCCTAATATTCTAAAGAATAAATACACTAGTGTCAACTATTCTGGTTGTTGCCAAACGATATTTTTTAAGCAGGTGATTTTTTGTTATTATTGGTTGTTTGAGCTTCGAAGATTTATAAGTTGAATGCGCATGCGCATTAGTTTTATGAGGGTATCCCTAATTAAAATTTTGAGTTAAATTTTTTTTTCACGCATTTCTATTTTACTTTCAATTAGTTTCAAAATACAGTGGAACTTTCATTTAACGAAGCGCATATTTAATGAAATTATCTACTTTTTTAATTTTCTGTTGAACCTTCTTTTAGAACGCAATTAACATTTAAATTAATATTCATATTAAAAAAAAATTCTTCTTAGCAAAATTTGTAGCACTTCCGTGCATGCACAATATTCAAAAGGATAGATTGCTGTTAAGATTGATTGGTGAATATATTTCAGCGGATTGTACGAATTGAAATTATGTATTTATTTTATCTTTTAAATAAAAAGGAAAAAATGCGAAAATTTTTCGATATGCTAAGAAAGGGATTCTAGTTCCGCGAAAATATTATAGGTCCATTCTCTGAATACTTAAAAAAGATGCGAAAGTTTTTATGAGTGTATCTTTCATAAGAGATCGCACACAAAGTAATATTCGAATTTTTTTTTTAATTTTTCGATTTGAAATACAAGAGAAAACGAGAATTAGAACGCTGCGATTCAGTTTTTGTTTTCCTTCCTTTATTACGCGGTTTTTTAGATATTATACTAATGATTTTTTTTATGTGGCTATATTGCATAACAAAAAGTACTATCCAAATTAAAACACAGTTTTATAATATTTCCATTTCTATTTGTAGTTTACTATACAAATTTCATGAATTTTCGTGGATTTCTATTCAACGATATTTTTTTCATAACGAAGCATTTAAGTGTAACGAGAAATTTCCTTAAATGGAAGTTTCACTGATAGGTTCATTGCTGGGTGCTTAGTTTCATATGATGGGAGGTTTATCTCATATATGTGATATGACGTACATGTTACATGCAGTGCATGTAATGTGTGACATAAGAGCGATTGCACAATATTCTTCTGCAATGCCAGAAAACACGTTTTTTTACCAGTAAATAACATGGTTTGGAGAATTTTTGTAATTTTCTAAAGTTTTCTAAGAAAGTCACATCTGAGTCACAATGTGACGTCACTGAGAGGTGGCATTTTGGTCACAGATGTGACGTCACATTTCAGTCACAATGTGACGTCACTGAGGGGTGGCATTTTGGTCACAGATGTGACGTCACATTTCAGTCACAATGTGACGTCACTGAGGAGTGGCATTTTGGTCACAGATGTGACGTGACCACAGTGACTCACAGTGACGTCACTGTGACGTCACTGTGAACATGCATGCTATGTGGGATTACACATGCTTTGATTAAAAATATGCACTTATTTTTATTAAATGGCTCTGAAATTATAGTACCTTATGCAAACCTTTTAGTTAACATCTAGTATCGATTTCATTCACGGTATAGTCGGATTTAAGATTGATATAATTAGCTTGAAATTTAAAATATTTCACTTGGGATTTCTATGTGAAAAAAAAAAAAATTGGTTACGTGACTTAACAGTGATTTTTACTGATATATATCAACACTTTCACACAAAAATCACGCAATTATTGGACATACATTCCCTCCCACGTTTCCCATTGTTAATTTTGAGTATTCTTAGAGGTTAATATTTGTTGTTGTTTTTTAAACCGATTTTTCAGTCAGTCAATTGCCACTTATTTCAAATAATGCTTTTCTTCATGTTTCGAATTAATGATAAAATCATACAAATTTCAAGTTCGTTTAATATTGTAAATACGGACACAGGCAAAGCCGGAAGGGTCAGCTTGTATACTAATAAAAGAACAAAATGGTCTGTCTGTGTGTCCGTGTGTGTCTGTGTGTGTGTCTTCGATGGCTAGCAAAATCTACAGCATGTACGAGGCTCAAAATTTTTTCGAGAGTAGCCCCAAATCTCTCCTGATGTACCTGAGCTTCAGAATTTTAAAATTCTAATTATTAACTGAATAATTAACTAAAATCGAGAGGTCACTCTCATAAAAAGTCATCTTTATCCCAATTTTTTTCCCTTTCGTTTGTTTACGGTTGCCTGGTTGTATGAAATTTTCGCAGAAGTAGTTAAGTAAACTGATTCAGAATTGAAGAAACCAATTTGAGATTTTGACGTTTCAAAAGTAACTGTTTTTTCAAAGACCTTTAAAATTCATAGACTGGCAAAATGAAAGTTTAACATAGGATTTTCGAACACAGCTGTTGTACGCCAGATCGTTGGTACTTCGTACATTAGAATGTATGTGTGGTTAGAAATTTTGCAGTATAAACAGGGTGATTCTAAATTTTTCTTACAATAAAAGAGGGGTCATAGTACAAATCAAGACAACCAATATTAAATAGGAGACCAAGGATCCCAAACGTTTTCCAATAGAGATAGCCGCCATTAAAGTTTAGGGACCAAAATTTCAAGTAAACATAAAAAACGGAAAAATCGATCGATTGATTTGCGGTTTTCACAAAAATTATTCTTTATGTCGGCATTTTCTTGAAATTAAATTATAAAGATAAATTTCAAAAAATGCCATTAGACGGCATTTTAGACTTTGGAGTAACGAACAACTATTTTTTGCATCTCATTAAATGTTTTCGTAAACTTAGACTCAAACTTAAATTTTGAGCTCAAAATCTGAATAGTTGGGAGTGCATAAGTAGCACAAACTCAACTATGTTCAGAGGGTTCAACTTTCAAATGATTATAAAAAAGGGATAATTTGGTCGATTGATTTGCGGTTTTCACAAAAACTATTCTTTATGTAGGTATTTTCGTGAAAATAAATTACAAAGATTAATTTCAAAAAATGCTGATAGAGGGCGCTTTAGACTTTGGAGTAACGAGCAACTCTTTTTTGGAGTTATTTTTTTGCCCCTTATTAAATGATTTCGTAAGCTTAGATTTAAACTTAAATTTTGAGCACAAAATCTGAATAGTTGGGAGTGGTTAAGTAGACAAACTGGACTGTGTTCAGAGGGTTCAAATTTCAAATGATTATAACAAACGGAAATATTGGTCGATTCGTTTGCGATTTTCGCTAAAACTAATTTTTAATCAGCATTTTCTTAAAAATTAATTTTAAAGATAAATTTCACAAAATGCCGATAGACAGCGCCTTAGACCTTGGAGTAGCATACAACTATTTTTAACCGTTATTTTTTAATCTCATTAAATGCTTTCTAATGCATAGACTTAAATTTTGGGCTCAAATTCTGAATCGTATGGAGTGTTTAAATAGCGAAAAATGAATTGTGCTCGAGGAGGGGATACGGTTAAATTTCAACTCCTGAACACACTTCAGTTTTCGCTTCTTAACCCCTCCTAACGATTCATAATTTGAGCTCAAAATTTAAGTTTAAATCTATACTTACGAAAACATTTAAAAAGCTTTTGCAAGCATTTAATTAAAACCAAAAAATAATGGTTTAATTGTTGGTTACTCTAAAGTTTAAAGCGCCCTCTAACGGAATTTTTCGAAATTTATCTTTAAAATTTATTTTCAAGAAGATACTGACTTAAAAAATAGTTTTATTTTAAACCGCAAACGAATCGACCATTTTCTCCATTTTCTATAATTATTTTAAATTTAAACCTCGCACCCTTAAACACAGTTCAGTTTGTGCTACTTAACCCCTCCCTACTTTTGAGAGTTTAAGCTGAAAATTTAAGTTTAAGTCTAAGCTTGCGAAAACATTTAATGAGATGCAAAAAATAACGGCAAAAAATAGTTGTTCGTTAATCCAAAATCCAATGCTCCTTCTATCGGAATTTCTAGAAATTTACCTTTATAATTTAATTTCAAGAAAATGCCGACATAAAGAATAATTTTATTGAAAACCGCAAATCAATCGACCGATTTTTCCGTTTTTTATGTTTATTTGAAATGTTGGTCCTTTAACTTTAATGGCGGCTATCTCCATTGGAAAACGTTTGGGACCCTTGGTCTCCTATTTAATATTGTTTGTCTTGATGTGTTCTATCACCCCTCTTTTATTGTAAAAAATCACCCTGTATATACATATACGAGGTTTTCTAGCGGTTTGTTTAAATCATTGATTAAATTTGAATGCATTTTATGTAATTTAAAATTTTATTATGACTTTAATTTGTTTTTAAAACAAAAACGAAATGGCTATTTGATGTAGAACTGTTCCAATTGGCAGACGATTCATACACAATAATAAATTACCAAATAGCAAAGTAAATTATGTATAAAAAATAGTCACTAAAAGAATAGTAGCAAAACATAATGTTTAGGTAAATTAATCCATAACCCGATCACAACCGAAAAAAAAAAAAAAAAAAAAAAAAAAAAAAAAAACAGACCAAACTCCGATTCAAGCAAGGCAAAAATTCCATGAGCATAAACCCGACCCAAACGTAAAATTCCATATGAAAAAAAAAACTATTAATTTTATATCTGATTTGAACTAAGTCTGAATCCCACGAAAATATTCAAATGAAGCATAACCCAATCCGAATAAAGAAAAATAAAGTTCGTTTATATGTAGCCCGAACCGAACCTAAAAAGTTTCTTTGAAAAAACCCGAAAAATTACCAGAACGATATCTGAAATCGATAAAAATATTACAAAGAACTATAACCCGATAAGAACAAGGTAAAATATTTTCCGTGAATATAAACCCGACTCGAACCTAAAGAATTCCATTTGAAAAAAAAAAATCTGAAATTTTATGCAAACTACATCTGAATCCAATCAAAATATTCGAATTAACCATAACCGGATTCGAATAAGAGAAAATAATTTCCGTGGACATGAACCCGATCAGAACCTTAAATCTGAATCGAACCAAATATGAACCTGTCAAAAGTATTCCAAAAACCATACCTGTATACGAAGAAGACAAAAAATTCCATGAACACGTATCCAATACGAGCCTAAAAAATTCTTTGAAAAAAATCTCGAAATCTGAACTGATCTAAATTTGAACCTGACAAAAATATTACAGAGAAGCATATCCTTATTCGAAGAATACAGAATAATTTCCGGGGGTGTGCAACCCAACCTGAACCCAAAAATTCCATTAAAAAAAATGAAATCTAAACTGAACGAAATCTGAACCCGGCAAAATTTTTCCAAAGATTCAAAACTGAATACGAGCAAGACAGAATAATTTCCCTCGACATGAATCCGACCCGAACCTTAAAAATCAATTTGAAAAAATACCTAAAATCTGAATCCGACAAAAATATTCGAAAGAACTATAATCAAATCCGAACAAGACAATATAATTTCCATGGACATGAACCAGATTGGAACCAAAATTTTTTTTTAAATTATTGTCCAGTGAAGTATAATTTCATTCGAAGTAGGGAAAATAATTTCCATGGAAATATAACCCGAACCTTTAAAAAAAAAAAAAAAAAAAAAAAAAAAAAAAAAAAAAAAAAAAATACGAAATTTGAATTGAACCGAGTCTAAATTCAACAGAAATATTTCACACAATCATAACCGGATCCGAAGAAGACAAAATAATTTCCATGGACATGAATCCAATCCCAACCTAAAGTTTGCCTGTTCTACAAAGCATAATGCGCCCCGCGGCGGTGGAAAGTGAAACTATGTACTCTGCAGTGCGTGATGGTTGATATTTTGTTTATAGATAGTGTTAAGTTAGAAGTTGGTAACGGTTAGGTAACAGTTATATAACAGGTACGGTACGTTCCGGTGGGTATTACGTTGCATTTAATTTCCGGTTAAGTTACGGTTATCTTACAGTTAAGTTACAGTTAGGTTAAGGTTAAGTGCGGTTAGGTTATGGTTAGATTATAGGTAGGTTATGATAAGGTGACAACCAGGTTACATTTATGGTATATTTAACTTACAGTTAGGTTACAGTTAAAATACAGCTAGATTACAGACAAGTTATGATTACGATACAATTAGGTTACGGTTCGAATTTTGTTCACAGAACGAACATTATGCATGTTTGATTAAAAATATACACTTATTTTTGTAAAATGGCTCTGAAATTATAACACTATATACTAACCTTTTAGCTAATCATCGAGTATCGATTTCATTCGCGGTAATGTTGGATTTAAAAGTGATATAATTAGTTTGAAATTCAGGGTATTTCACTTGGGATACCTATGTAAAGAAAAGTATTTAGTTAAGTGACTTAACAGTAATTGTTAAGGATAAATTTAAACACGTAATCGTTGGACACATATTCAATCCCGCGTTTCCCATTGCAGACATTTTGCGTATTTTTGCAGCTAAATATTAGTTTTTTTTCTTTTTTTAACCGATTTTTAACACAGTCAGGGGCTACGTATTTAATATAATGTATTTACACATATTTTGAGTTAAAGATAAAATCATAAAAATTTCAAATTCTTTTAACATTATTACACCCGTGTACATATGAAACAAGAAATTATTCAAAGAATATATTAAACCTTGGAAAATGTTACTTAATTGAAGCATTACTGCATGTTTATTTCACTCCTTGCAGTTTTTCATACAACAGAGCGAGTGACATTCGCTAATTAGCAATTCTCTTTACCGTCATTCATTCCTCTTTCTCGTCATTCTCTTACAATCCGAAGTCTAAAAATGCATTTTTTGGTCTGGTGTATTGTTTGTTTCGACTTTTCCTTTACTGAAATTCATTTGGTCATTCTTCATTAGCGTATCCAATTTATGGAGCGCGTTATACATGAGATTTTAAGAAATAGCCATTTTTAATTGTAAAGTAGGGGTGCGCCTTATACACGAGTAAATACAGTATTTATAAAATACTGCATTTATTTATACCTAATAAAAAATGATGGGAACTTAACTGAAGCATGTATCACTATGTAACTTATATCATAAAAACAATAGAATTTCACAGTTACAGAAACTTAATGAGGTGATTATAATTAAATTAAAGAAAAATGTTTTCTACAAATTTAAGTGCATTAAAACTTTTTCTATTTCACGGAAGAAATGTAGTTCTCAAAACTTTGGATTTAATTAAAGCATATCCTTTAATTAAATCCAAAATACTACGCAAGAATGAGTAAACGTAACTTAAGTAAAACATGTGTTTGATATTACTTATTTGGCAATCAATAAATAGGTTGTAATTAGATTCAATAATATTTGTTAGGGGAAATAAAGTTTACGCACATGTATATTTTTCTCTTAGTTACCTTATGAAATAATTGGAATTACCAGTAACGAATTTTTTCTCGTTTACATCAGCTTTCGAAAACGAAAACTAAATTATTTTGATCGAATTGCACTCTGTTTCCAGTTAATGAAGTTACAGTATTAATGTTTTAGAATTTTTATTTTCTATTTTTTGATATTCCATTAAACAAATTCTGAAAAAATAAGCTATAAATAAAAATGATTGTTAAAAGAAAGAAATTGAAAACATTTTGTTAAATATGATAATTTTTGAATAGAAACCTATAATGATTATATTGTTACATGACATTAAAAGTGAAGAGTTTTTATTACAGAATACTTCATATAGTTACAATTAAATATTTTCATACGTTAATTTATAGTTAATTATAATATTTATTCTATTTCTGATATTTATACAGTTACATAGTTTTTGATACAAAAGTGAAATTCTATCACGTAATCACTTCCGTTAAAAATTTGTATTAGGGCAAAAAAAATATATAAATATATATATCAGTGCATAGGGAAAAAGTAAAAGCAAATTTATGTACAGTGTTTTGAAAATTTGTTATTTTAGTCTCATTTTTCAGCATCTAAGTTTTTACACCGAAAGACTGAATTCAGTAAGCCCAACATTATTAAAAATCGTATTTTCATAATATGCTTGTGATATTTCCGTCTGATCAGTTATTGTAGCTTAAAAAATATGTTTGACTTTGATAAACATTATCTATATATCTATCTATATACATATATATATATATATATATATATTCATATACTACTTATTATGGACACCATAACTCCTATGATTCTGCTCAAATCTGTTCCAAATTGACACATAAAATCAAGGAGCATAAAATATCGGTGGAGTCCATTAATGGGGAAAATGAAAATACGGGGTTGGAAATATGAATGTTTTTTATCAAAAACGAAACACCCCCATAACTTCTTAATTAAAATAAATATCGAATCATCTTAAAATTTATATTCTTTCGAAAAAGTAGGCGAAAAATTTATGCAAAATATATTGTTGATAAAATTAAAAATGGGATCAAAGGGTTAAAAAAGGGGTGGGTTTTTGAAAAAAAAAAATATAACTTCAACAATTATCAAGATTTAAAATCCAATTAAAATTAAACAAAATCTTCTGAAAAATATTTAATAATTTTGCATTTACATGCTTTTTACAGGAGCATGTAAAAAAGCCCTCAACACCCCCCCCAAAAGAATGATTTTGAAAACAAGTAAGAGAAATCATGCGTTCATCATAGATTATGAAACACTTTCCAATAATTCATTGAAATCTTTATCAAAACTTCGTTATTTAAGGCATTAAGATTACTGTCTACAAGTTACTTGTCTATAGTCAAACATGTATTATAATACTTTTGAACATCTCTGTATTTCATCTATCGGCTGATACGTATATAAAAAAACATACAATGAGAAAATCTATTTCAGCAAAAAGAAAAAAAAGGGTCTTACAGTTTGAATTTTTTTAGTAATTCACACTAATAGTTGGAAACATACTTGAAAATTTTGATGAGCCCTGTATTTTCTCTAGTACCTTTATTACAGGAAATTATTTAGCTAAAATTTATTTTTATCTAACACACTTAAAACTATTGAAACCACATTCTCTGAGATCATCATTTACAGGCGTCCATGTATTTAATCCTTTACTTGACCCTGTATATAATCTTAGCAATATTCTACAAACATTTCTTATTAAACTTAATGTAGTTCAGCGTAAAAATGCATGCCTTATTTAAAAACAACCTTCAAGTAATTTAAGCTAATATTCAGTAACGTTTGCAAACTCTTTTGTGTAGCCCTGTACATCAACTATAGCATTTATTTAAACCATATAATATTTATAAATTTAGTGAAACTTAAAAAAGCATATCAGAATTAAAATATAATGCATCCATGCATCACCCATCTTCTGATAAATTTACAGTTCTTCGGAAAGAATATGCTATTCGAAATATGTTGTAAATCCCTCTTATGCTATGCATTTCGTATTATGCATGACTATTTCGTAAACTTATTATTAGTTTTTTAATCATGGAATAGCTTAATAAATTTAAAATATGTCGCACAAAATTGCCCCTTTTATCACCATATAATTGCATTCTTTTTAGAGGGTCTGTAAATGAATAATAATTATTTTTTTCGCCGTATATTTTAAAAAAAGGCAAAATATCGTAAATGCATATAAATTTTAATATGTTGGACTATGTGTAATATTTCTAAAATTCAGTTAAAATGATTTTTTGCCATAGGCCATAATGCAACTTTAAATGTTTGACTGCCCCTGGAAATAAACAAATCATGGTAAAAAATTCATTTGATATAGGGTTCGTGTTAGGATAAATATCAATAACTTCCCAAAGTTTCAGGGTTACCCGAATATATTTACAAAAGTTAAAGCGAGTACAGACGTACAGACAACCCGAAATCGTAAAACACTCTTTAACTCACTTGGAAATAGTTAAAAGTGCATTTCATCGATTCTTAAGACATTAACGTTAATATACAGTACTTTTGACAGAATATACTATTTGATATCTTTTCTGTGTTTATATAATTTATTTACTGCGTTTCTATGCACTTCATGCGTGAAATATTATGCGTGAGATATTAAGCCTCAGTAGCGTATATGAATTTTATTATAAATGAAATCATTAAACTTAACTAAAATATATAGCAATCCTCCCGTTATTACTGTGTAATGGAATTTTTTGTATGGCCCTGGAAATGAATATTAACAAGCTATGCCTATTTGAGTGAATTTCTGAAATGAATATAAATTTGAAGATGTTTGTTAGGATTTAACACCTTAAAAAATCCTTTGAAAGGTTTTTATTCCATTGGCCATAATATAACGAATATTTTTGACTATCCTTGTAAATAAACTAATCATAATAAAATCAATATTTTCAATAAGTCTTGTGCAAGGGTAAACGTTAATAACATGCAAATATTTCATGGCAGTCCGAGAATATTTACGAAAGTTAGAGCATGGCCAGATAGCCAGACGAAGCAAAAACATAAGCAATTTTTAACTTTGTTGGAAAGAATTAAAAATGCATTTCATCCCACCATCAGCATCATCGATAATATACAGTATTTCGGAATGAATATACTGTTTAAAATATTTCCTGTCACCCTGTAAATGCTATGCACTAAATATTAAGTGTAAAAAATTAAGTCTCAAAGATGCATATCAATTTGATTATACATGAAATCATTTAGAATAATTTACACGTTCGCTGCAGCTTACGTGAAGATGTGATGATAGTTAATGCCGCACTGTAATAGTGTTTTTTTCCCAGAAGCCGATTTACTTTTTATAACAAAGGTTCAGGAAAGATTTCCCCGCGCCAGCGCGTGACTGACTATTGGAAATCATCCCACATCACGCGCTGGCACGAGAGTGGACCCTTAAAGTTGGCGCCTTATCACGCACTGGCGCGTCTGCGGCAGCAAACGTGTTAAAATATGTCGCAAACAATCCACACCCACCTTATTATTGTGTAAAAGAATTCTTGCTCTGTAAATCAATATGAACTATTATTTTCACCGTGTATTTTAGAGAATGCATATTTCAGAGCTCTTCGCAAATGCATATAAACTTGAATATATTAAGTTTTGTGTAACATCTTTAAAATTAATTTGAATTGATTTTTTCCCATAGAAGTTATGTAACAGGAAAATTTGACTATCCCTGTAAAGAAAATAATCATGGTAGAAACTTAATTTTCAATAGGGTTTGTGCTAAGGTAAACATCAGTTACATATCAAAATTTCTTGGCAATCCGAGTATATTTAAGGGAGTTAGAGCGCGGACAGACAGACAGACAAACCGGAATCATAAAAGCTTTTCAACATTGTTGAAAATTGTTAAGAATTCATTTCATCTATTCATCATCCATCATCAATAATATAAAGTACTTCAGAATGAATATACTAAGGTGGTCTGGTGTAATAACGCCAGGCGGAGTAATAACGCCAAGGGCTAATATTATGCATATTTATGAAGTATTCTGGTAAATAACACCCATGTGCTCTGCGCAGAAGGGTTTTGAGTCATATAAATCGCAAAAAACAGTTTCAAGTTAATTTGTTTCATTTTTAGGTCTTATTGTTTTTTCAAGCAACTAAAATTAGCGCTTGATCTAAAATTTGCGAGATAAGTTTTGTGATGTGAAGACTATTTTTTTTTTACCCGGAAATACTTTGTTAATTACATAAATTTGTAGTACATTTCATGGACTTTCAAAATGTTGTTGAAGATTTTGGATATCTTCTCGAGATAATTTGTAATTTAAAATGTACAGCGCAATAGCTATAACGGGGTAATAGCGCCAATCCTTGGCATTAATACCCCGGTTTATTCCCTAGAGTGGCCGAGCTACATCCTAAATACTCATTCAAATAAACACAGTTAAAATTGTGCAATGTTTCTAATAATTCTGTTTAAGCGGCCCTTTTTAAGCAAAATGAAGTTTACGCTCTGATATTCTTTTGCCTCATCCTCCTTCCCACACCACACCTTAATTTTTCTTACACTTTCACAAAAAATTGAACATTTTCAATAGCTTAGAGTGCAATTTGCCAATTTCTAAGTTTGTAGAGTTTGTATTTTTAGGATTGAGCAATCTACATGCAATAGTTTTGTTTGTATGGCGTTATTACCCATATAGGTGGGTAATAACGCCAAATAGCATTGGTCAAGAAATCACGCCATTACATTTTATGAATAGATATCTGTTAAATTATTTTTTATATAGATAGTGAATGAGTTGCTGTATCAAATCATGTATTTGTTTGAAAAAAAAAACAATTTAAAACTGAGCCGTGAAAATTGGTAGAACCTTAACGTGTCGTTATTACCCCAGGGTACCTTATTTGAAATTTTTCGTGTCTCCTTGTAAATGCAATGCATTTCATATTATGCGCAAAATATTTAGTCTCAGTGTATCAGCATATTAATTTTTTTGTACATTTTGTACATCCCATTGTGTTACTACAGTTTTTCTACTAGTTGCAGTTTGTTTAACATGTGTAGTTTTAAATTACATATCTATTTTTAGGGAAAAACAATGACAAAAAAAAAACTTCATTTCAAAACTATAATTAAAAGCCAAATACTTTAAATAAAATTTCCAAAAAAGTTAACAATGCTGTATTTAACAGTTGAGCTTATAGATTTTCCCCCGCCCACTTAAACATTAAAAGATGACTTGCTTCTAAATGTATTTCTTAAAAAAGGTTAAATAAAAGAAGCTGAGAGGCGATTAGTTTCAGTGGCATGTTTAGAAGATAAAGAAGAACGAAAAATTTTTATAATCGCATGAATATATTGCGGGTAGGCGGGACTAGAGAAAATGTGTTACAAAATTACTAATGGGTTACTGGAACTACGCATTTTCTTCTTTTTTCACGAGTAACCTATTAAAATCATATAGCAATATCTCTCTAACGAAACGAAAACTTTGCAGTTTACCTTTTTTTCCTGTGTGTGGTTTTCCCATAAATAATATTAGTTTTACATAAGCCCTAATGCAGTGCATAATCCAAACATGATTACTATTTTGATCATTAATTCCGAGTTCTTACTGGAAAGACTTTCTTACTAGGTAGATATTTTAATACAAAAAAGAGTGTTTTAATCCTTATTTTTATTTTATCGTTTCCAATAATAGTAATTTTAAACAAAAAAATTAAAGGATTATATAACAGGAAATTAGATTTTTTAATTTTTTTTATTATGAATTTAGAATTTCTATATCGGGAAAGGGCCAAACTGAGAAACTTGGTCCAATGTTGGAAATTACTGGTTCAGCAGATTTCAGCAGATTTTTCTCTGCTCCATAGGCATTAAAAACATTAACATTCTTCGCAAAAAGCTCTCCGCGAGTTCAAAACTTTAGGAACCGTAATGTATTACCAGTTTTTTGATAAAGGCAGAATACGCTTCAATAAATGTTCCCAAATTGAGTTTTTTGAATATAATTTCTCAAAGCGGTCGTGATTAAAGATTTGAGGTTGTAAATATAAAAAATGCTTATTTTGTGAATCATTCTGAAATTTAATTTTACTCCCAAACACATTCAGTGGCTGATTTTCTTATTTAACACTAGAACTACCGGCGTTAAACTAAATAGTTTTACTACAACTGTCTAATTGACGGATTTTTATCATGGATTTTATTGTAATTTTTTGACATAGTTAATGTATATAAAAGAATATAACTTAACAAAAATAACATTCAATATAATAATTCATTAACCTTCCCACTGCCGCGACTGGATATATCCATTCACTAGACTGCAATTGAAGCTTTATTTAAATGAATAAAATTCTACTATCTTAAAAGGTTAGCCAAAAAATAACTCAAGTTGAGCCAAAATCCACTCATCTCGCGTTTTGAAAGGCAGCTTCTCAAAAAGAGATGAAATAACTCAAGGTGCGAGTTGTTTGTAAGCAATTTAAATCAAGATGAGCAGTTTAAAAAAGCAATTTAAATCAAGACGAGTAAAATGTCTGACAAACAGCTCTATCCTGGATCTTTATATTACAGCCCTTTTCTGAGAAGACAAATCCACTCTTTCGTTTTAAGAGTGTACAAATATAATGCAGTTTTAAGAAAATAAGTTCAAGGCTTATAAGCATATAAGTTACAAAATAATTATACCATGTTAGAAAATCCCTTTTTTATTAACATTTAAAATAAATTAAGGAGAAAACAACATTATATTTTTGCCCTTTTGCTCGGAGGTCAGGGGGTTAATTATTAATAAAAAATAAACAAAACCTTTTTCTATTTTCATTTATAGTATAGCACATATGTATGAAATAACTCTGGGGCACATACATTACAAGTACATATTACCATAGAGGAACTCTTACCACAAAATAATTCTTGCATTCATTGCAGTTATAAATCGCGCTTTTTTGTTGCACATATAAATTTAGCAATATTTGTATTCATAACGATTTTTTTATTTTAGGTTTTTGTAGTACAATCTATTGTTTTCTGTTCCTTTCTGCAGGACGCATATTCACTGGAATGTTTTACCAATAGTTGAAATGAAATTTGTTTTCCAATTTTATTTTCATCACAAATCTCTTTGTAAATTACAAGAACTGATTCTGACCAAAATAATTACAATGGTCATCAACACGAATATGCTTTAAAGCTATATTTGCGGGCCATTTGTTCAACTAAATCTACTCCAAACTTAGTATTATTGAAAAAGACACAGCTGCAGGAAATTGTTCTTTGTTAGAAGCATTTTCTACGGATTTGTGTTTCGAGCTAAGAATTAGTTCATTTTTAAGAGGCTTACTTTTGTAAACTGTTAGGACAATATCATTTTGTTTGTAGAATTTTGTGGACAAGAGAGCCATGTTATCTTTTCTAACTTTAGCTATTTTCGGCAGTTCTCTTTTATTTGCTCGTATAGTTCAAAGAAGATTTTTTTTGTCAATGGCTTCTTTTTGAGTTGCATACTTGTAAAAAAATATCCATTGTTATATCCCCCCCCCGAAATTAAATAGTTTTTACAAGATTCAAAACCACAAATTCATTTATAGGTACTTCTGATGGTCTAAATTCATCTTTGCCTAAATAAGGAAAATCATTTATAAGATATTCACTTCACACTACTGTAGCTAATCAAAACTTAATTACAAATTTGTATTGCAGAAATCTTCATCTTCATCACCGTTTTGAGAAACAGTAATTCATCTACGGCTGTATTGTGATCTGATTTGTGACACTCTTAGTTGTTATCAATGAAGGACTTAATTTGGAAGCTAATACAAATTCGTCAGTTCGTAAACAAACACTCCTCTCAGGGTTTTTTTTATTGAAACGAATGAATCTCAGAATTTCTTAAAATCTGTTTCTACTCATAGTTTCGTGAAAACAGAAGGTCTCAATTTTTTTTAACCACAAATTGTGTAGCTTCAAATTTTTCGCTTTTTAAGCTCCTCGTGCATACAAAATAGCTAAAAATTCATTAATTCTTTAATAGTAATTTTCCAATCGTCCTTCTGTGAAACATATCTGACCTCGAGCTTTTATGTTTTTATGTGATTCATCATTGGCTTCCAATTGTAAGTCTGAATGCATTGCTAATATTACCAAGCATAATCAGTGTCTGAAAAATCAGTTTTATTTACCACACAAGATAGGTCCAAATTAGCATTATTGAATTTCTCTCCGAACAGTCTTCATTTATACTAGTCAGTTTTTTTTTATTATTATTCGATTTTTTTACTTTCTGGAAATCATTTCATTGTTGCCCAAAATTAACAAAAAATAATTTTTATTTTACATAAAAAAAACCTTCATACTACAATGTGTTTTTATTTTAAATGACACTATTTAGAGACCTCTGCAGTTTATTTTAATAACCGGAACTGCTTCAAAACTTCTAAGAGGACTAATAACAAGGGGGAAAAAATTCAAAGAAAAAAGAAAAGTTCCAATCACCAGTAAAGGTTATGCCATGTGACACGTTATGCTCGGAAAAAACGTTGTACAAAGAATGCAGGGTGTGGTGCAAGAGAACGGTGGTCACATTTGAATGTGGTAGAATTCCTCGTCGGGAAAGTGAATATGATAAATAAAACATGGCTTTTTTTTCAAAATTATTAATTTTTAAATTATTTTATCTGGTTCTTCATCCCTTATAAAGCAACCATTTTCCCCACTAATGGCGGTGAATGAGACTATTAATTATTATTTTTTTAATTGTTGTTGGAATCTTTTTTTCCCATGATTTATTAGTTATTTTATAAATTTTTGTGTTATTCCAGTTATTTGAACGAGATACCGGCAACTCTGAATAGCGTCAATTAAAAAAAAATAAAATAAAAAAAAATAAAAATAAAAATAAATTAAAATTAAATAAAAATAAAAATAAAAATAAAAATAAAATTAAATAAAAATTAAATAAAAATAAAAATAAAAATAAAAATAAAAATAAAAATAAAAATAAAAATAAATTAAAATTAAATAAAAATAAAAATAAAAATAAAAATAAAAATAAAAAACACCTTGTATTTTCCGAGATTGGACTTTTCACAGATTACAATTTTAACAGATTGAATTTTTCACTATGAACTTTATCACGTTAGAATGACAACTGATAATGATTGCGTTCCTCATTACATTTACCAGTTACGGATGTAATATGTTTGAGAGAAACCTAGAGTGAACTGTACATGCGCGAAAACATCTCGTCCACGTCAAAATTGGATAAGTCCGTACCACATCGGAATGAGTTTGTTAACTGTCAAAGCCGTCATTTTGACGGGTGTTAATATAAATAGGAATAGGTCATACTGATTAAGGAAATTAAAGTGGGTTTTTAAAAACTGAATAGGAGTATTTAACTTCTCTTATATATCAATAATAGAATAGTTTAATAAAAATTCTAGAACAACACATAAATTATATGCAAATTTTAAACATGAAACTGTCAAAATGATGGTCTTGGTAGTTCTAGTTAAACTTTACAAAATGAACGCTTTTTAAACTTCACAAAATGAACAAACAAATCCAACTACTGAAATCTGATACAGTTTTTTTTCAATTAAAAATATAATGGTATGATAATTATTCATTTGAGCTGATCTAAAGTATCCGACCAGATTTTGTGATCATTAAAGTTAGTTGGGTAAATTTATCCTTCAGGATTCATCCGAGATGACTCAGTTGGAAAAACATTGGCGGCTTCTGCAAATACATCCCTGGTTCGAATCCTGGCCCGGGCATTTTCCCCCACTTGTAACGGTTGGGTGCTCGTGCTGGGAGTTAAGTGCAGACATACTCAGGAATTAAGATAAAAACACAGTTTATTAAAAACTATAAGTGCTCAAGGGGAGTGGAGCAAGTCTGTAAATTTCACAACTGAGAATACTACTAAAAGATTAAACTCATACTCACAGCTCCGAAACTAGCTCAATCGGGGCACCTCTGGCTACTTCTCAACTATCTTTCGGCTAAGCTGCTGATAGAATCTAATTAGACAGCCCGTGGCTGTAGATATCCTTTATTCACTTTGAGATAATCAAATGCAATTACTATTAAATTTCTTACCACCGGCCCACTTCTCAAATCGAATACCGAAACTTCTTAGCAACTCACTGGGGGCTCGATGCTACTTGATATTACTCACGCTGGATCAATCAATGCAGCTAGATACACTCTGCTAAACACCAGCGGAAAATCGCCGCTAGAAACACACTTCGCTGTCTACTATCGCTAGAGACACACTCTCTGCTGGCTACTGCCAGAGAGACTCTGCTTGCTACTGCCAGAGAGACTCTGCTGGCTATCGCCAGAGACACCTCACACACACTCAAACTCCAAGCTTTTATATGCTGCAAACTGAGATACTTCAAATTTACATATTACTACTAACCGCGAGCCTAACTGTAGAATCCGTAAGAGACACACACGCTCTAGAAAATTAAAGTAAAAGAGAGGATAGATGTCGCTTTCACGCTTACACATTTTAAATTATTGACGTCACGATCTCAGAAATACTAGAGTGCCTTTATGACAAAGGTCACCCCCTCACACACTTAGAAAATGAAAACCTGTTATACTTGATTTACCGATTGAAAAATTATATTATAATTTCGTGTGCAGCATTTTCTGCACTTCGTTATATTGACCTTCGATTAATTTTGTTGATCTGATCCAAAATATTTGACCAGATTATATGAATGTTAAGGTTAGCTGTGTGAATTAGTCCTCCAGTATTCGTCCGTGATAGCTCAGTTCAAAGAGTATTGGTGGCTTTAGCCAATACATCCCTGGTTCGAATGCTGGTCCAGATTTTTTCACCCACTAGGAAAATTTGCACTTATTACCCACATTGATTTACCGATTTAAAAATCTTCTTTGTATTTAATCTAATATAATTTCATATGCAACGTTTTCAAATGATCCTTATATCGACTTTCGACTTATTCTGGTGAGTTAATCCAAAAAATCTGAACACATTATGTGATTTTAAAGGTTAGTTGGGTGAATTTGTCCTTCAGTATTCGTCCGGAATGGCTCAGTGTAAAGGGCGTTGGCGGTATCAGGCTATACATTCCTGGATCAAATACTTTTCCGGACTGTTTTCACTCACTTGGAAAATGTAGACCTGTCATTTTTAGCAATTCATTCATGATTTTGCAATGATATAATTTTGCAGTTTTATTTAAAAAATGAGTCTACGATTTTGACCTTAATTGGTATTCTACCATTTTTAATCACAAGAAGGCTATTGAGATAAGTCACGTGCTAGAGAAAATTCGATAAGTGGGTAATTTTGAGGGTCATTATGGGTCACGCTAATTTTATCTAAAAATGTTTCGCACGAATATTACTAAATTTTGTGTTCTATTGTTTTTGAACACGAGAAAATTATTGGGCTAGGTGACATGTTTTAAAAATTTGATTAATAAATCGATTCATAATGGGTCAGGATCAAGTTAATTATACTTAAAATCAATAGCTGAAACGATTTTAACTAAATAATAAATAAATAATAAACTAAAAAATAATTTTAACTAAGTAATAACTAATTTGTATCCAAGCATTTTTCAGCCTGAGAAAAGTAATGGGCTAGGTCATACGTTCGAGAGATTTTCATTATAAGGGTCATTTGTAGACCTTGATAGGTCAAACCATTTTTATCTAAAAAACGATTCTAACAATTGTTATTAAATTTTGAATTACACCATTTTGGATTACGAGAAGACCATGGGGCTGAGTTGTATTAAAAAAAAAATCATTATGGGTCACAATAACTTTATCTAGAATTTGACTCTAACTATTTTGACTAAATTTTGTATGTTATCGTTTTCGGGCGCAATAAGACCATTAGGCTGGGTCGAATTTTAAAGAAAATTCGATTAGAGGGTCATTTTTGAGAACTGTGGGTCAATTAATTTTATTTTAAAAACGGCCCGAATGATTTTGCCCATTTTTTTCCTTTTGAGTTCAAGAAGACAACAAGGCTAGGTTGCATGTTCAAGAACATTCAATTAATGAGTCATTTTGGCTCACAATAGGTCAATAAACTTAAGTATTTCTGATAAACGTCTAGAAGATTTTGAAAAAAAAATGTTATGCCGTTACAGAGTGCAAGAATATCATTGGGCTAGCTTACGTGTTCAGAATTTGGATTAGTGGGTCATTTTTTGTCAATATGGATCAGCTCAAGCTAATTATGTCTAGAAAACAGCTTAAACGATAGTAACGACTGGCACAACGACGGCCACAAGAAGATCTCTGGGGTAGATCACATGTTCGAAAAATGGCGATTGGTGGGTCAGATTTTAGTCACTGCTGGTCAGTCAAATTTTGCATAGAAAACAGTTCTAACAATTTTGATTAAATTTTGTTTTCTTTAACTCTTGAGCTCTATAAGGCAATTTGGTTAGGTTGCTTATTTAACCTTTCTACCCTGAATGGGTCTAATCGACCCATTTCTATTATTTATTTCATAATAGCTCCGTCGGGTTTTAACTAAGAGCTCTTATATTTTAAGTATTCCTCAAACAGATAAATATCTTCAGTTTATAATTTTTTCAGACTTCCGAAATTATTTTTTTTAGTCAAAATAAAAAAAGTCACATTTTACCTGAATGGGTCTAATCGACCCATATCACTTATCGCATATAAATGCATGGAAAACAATTAGATTTTTCGATGCCATTGTGGAAATGCCATGTTCCATGCATTGTGGAAAATGTTTAATCAAAATAAAAGTTTTAGTTTCTCCGATCTGTATTGTAATCAGAGATTAATGTACTGACTCTGTGTCATATGCAAATTTCGTCCTTGCGACCAAATCGAGTTTTTTCTTTGGGGGGGGAGGATTCCCAGAACGGTTTTTTGTGCGTGCATAACATGTCCGTTTCTTGCGATACACGTACGGTTCCAACGCTCTTTAGGGTTTTCGCATGCGCTGAGCATTTTGCGATGAAAAAAATGGGTGTTGCCATTGGAAATTTTCGAGTTTGTGTAAGTATAACCGTAACCGTGAGCGCCATTTTGTTGTCGTTCGCAGAATCTCGAGCTTATACCTCTGAATAGCTATATCTGAAATTTCATTTTGATCGGTTGAGCGGACTGGCCGCTAGAGCTCCATATATCGGCATTTTTTTTTTTTATGACCACCCTGTATTTTCTTCATTATTCGGGTTTCAAAAAGATATGACACTTGTCTCATATGTGCCGAAAAAAAACAAATCGGTAATCCTCCTTTCAACTATGCAGCATGAGTCCAAAGTTTCAAATGGAGATAGAAAAGAAACCGGAAATAATTTTATATTATAATGAAACTAAAGGTGGAGTAGCTACTACTGATAAATTAGCTGCTGCATATACATGCTAAAGGGGTACTAAGCGATGTGTGTTTATTTTACAATTTAATTGATCTAGCTGCAATAAATGCATTTGTTGTTTTTATGCATGTAAATCCTTCTTGCAATCAAAACAAACTATACAAAAGGCGGCTTTTTCTAAAGGAACTTGGGAAACAGCTGACCGAACCTCACAGAGATATTAGAATGAAACAAAATATCCGAGTAACCATAAAGAAGCAATTGGCTACCGCAGCAGGTGAAAAAAAAGAAAGTATTAGTACAGCTAAACGTGGAAGATGTAAAGAATGCGGTCCAAACAGAGATCGAAAAACGCAGACGAGATGTACTTCGTGCTTATCTTTTCTTTGCCAGGAGCATGTAAATGTGTACTGTAAATCTTGTTTATCATAAAAAATGTATCAAAACAATGGAAATAAAACAAATTTCTAATGTACATTTTTTATTATTATTTTCCAAATTATTGCTTATACAAACAAGGCATTGCAAGGAAGAGGGGGAGGGGGTGCAGTTAAAGTGGGAGGGGGGGTTATAAAATATGTTGGTCTCTAATAGTGAATACAAAAATAATATCTAAAATAAAGCTAGTTAAAAATACTTGTTTTGAGGTAGAATAAATAAAAACAAGTAAACTGGGTCTAATCGACCCATTCAGGTAAAACGTAACTTTTTTTCAACAGGGTAGGAAGGTTAAGAAAATTGGTTTTAGTGGATATATTTGGGTCATTCTGGGTGTGGGTCAAGAAAATTGTATCTAACAAACGGTTCTTATGATACAGATAAAAATTTTTTGTTTGGGCATTATAAAATCATTGGGCTTCGCATGTTTAAGAAATTTCGATTAGTCGATCACTCTTAGGACACTGCGGGCCTAGCTAATTTTAACTAGGATATGGCTTCAGCGATTTTTAACTGAATTTCTTTTAACTTTAAAAAGACCAGCGATGATAATCATGATAATAAATATGAAAATCTAAATAAATCGTAAATATTAACACTTAGAGCAATACTCAAATATAAAGTTTCTGCTAACTTGGCGGGAGAAAAATTGGGATGACGTGTCGCGTATATGACGCCTGTCCCGATTTCTCTTACAAATGTCTTAGAAACCCACTGCGTGGAAACGTTTTTCAAGCTTTTATGTTAGCCATGCGCATTTCTCGTCAATAACATTTTGTTCCCGGTAGTATCAGATTTATTTTTCGTACAGGAAAATTAGAAAATTACTTTCATGATCAAATGATTTCATGATTATTTTGCTTCATAGTGTTATTTCATTTTTTCGTCTTTTGCATGAAATGCGTGAAAGTCCCTTTAAATATTTGCTACATGTGTATTTTGCATGGATATACTTTAAATAAAATGAGTGAAAGTTTTATATTTTATGTGAAACGAATGTAATAAGAACCATGGCGATCAGATAAATATTTGGAGGTTCATCACATGTGCAAGAATTACATAAAAATACCGCTTTATCTTGCAACTGTTATAGCAAACTATCACTAAAATTATTAATAAAAAATATTGGTGCCCACTGTCCAGAAAAGGACTGTTCCGACGAATGAACACAATGACAGAAATATTAAATATTAAATATCATAATAGTATTTCGTAGATGATTAAACTAAAATATTGCGACAATGAGTGAAGAACGTACATCTAGCTGTAACCACTGATTCTAATTGGAATGTATGTATATTTTAAATCATATACTTTACTTAATAGGTCTATGTTACCGAGCGTGGTCTGGCACATACTTAACTTAAAAAATGATTACATTGGTTTTATGTCTTTAAAGAAATCCTATATTATACTCAAGTCTACAGCAAATTTGGGTAATTTTGAACAGCATTTTTTGGCCATCTTACGGTATTTTCCGGTTATACAACACCCTGCCAAAATGTATGTTAATGCGCCATTTATTATGATCCTGAATGTACAAATTATTTTTATTGGAAATCATGTCAAAAATTATGATTCTCAATTTATTGAAAGCTAATCTATTTTTTTATTTTAATCTATTAATTATTTAATCGCAACCTTGCAAAATTTGTCTGTAAATAGTCAATTTGTACAATTTGGCGAAATTAGTGTGGTGTATTTTTTGTCGTCCGATTATCTACACTAGGGATATAGGACCAGGGGTAGTGCCCTTCGTGGGGGTCTTTCTAAGGGAACCTAACCCGTATTTACGCAGGGTTCGAAGAAAACCACGAAAACTCCGAACGGTTAGGCCGACAGCCGCGATTGGGTTCGAACCCAGCACCTTCCTTCTACCAGTTGAGAGGTCCGTACCTCTCGGCCACTGGTGGGGCAAAGCGAAATTAGATTAATTAAATGATACCGGAAAGCTTACATTCAGAGTGACCGAAGCCATAAGTTACAGCTAGTAATTTGATAAAATTAAAAATAATTCGGCATTTTTATACAGTTGGAAATTCTATATTTATGTATAATGCTCAATATTGGCAATTTTTTAGTAATGCTGTATTGATGAAGTTTTCATACTAAAATTAAGTTGGATATATTCTATAATTTTGACAAATTTTATTATTTTTGAATAGATAAATGCAGTTTATTGAGCAATGTTGAACCATTTTTGCAATTGTGTTGTTCTGGATTTTCGATGATGGAAAAAATATGTAGAAGTGTACTCAGTTAGGTAATGAATTAAAATTCCAAGTTTGCCACAGTCGTCTTGCACAAGGAAATGACATCAGAAAACGGATACGAACGGAGAAATGGTAAAAGATTTTCGAAGAGAAAAGGAATGATTGCAAAAAAATTCAGATCCGACAGACACGATATCAGCTGTACGGAGTTTTTAAAGAGTGCCTTTCCGCAGAAACTACTGCAGTCTTTAAACAGAAAAATTGCACAACCAGGTGCAGGACATAAAACATTTATTTTCTAAGATTTTCAAAAGTCTGGTGTTATAAGTAAGGCTGATAATATGGGAAAGATGGATTGAAAATAAGTAGCCTTTGAAACAATTTCATGGCGACGGCAGAGTTTTGTAGTCTCACTGTTGGCAACGTGGACAAATAAAGTAGGCTTTTTAAAAAGGACTATATCTTGAAATATAATGAGCCTAAAAACTCAAAATTTACACAGACAGATTTAAAAATTACCCCTCTCAGTAAATCTTTAAAGTATTCACACATAATTTCAGGAATATAAACGATCCACGATAGATCTATTTATATATTTTTTAAAAATCTGTTTCAGTTTTTCGAAAGAAATTCGGATTTTCTTCAATGGACGCAGGTGTTTATTAAAGATGAGAGATGTTTCTCATTAATTAAACATTTTTGAAAAAATACATTTTTTAAACTTTATATGTCAATTATTGTTTGATTAATTGGATGATTTTTTTGCAAACTCTCATTTTAAAAGCCCATTTTCAAAACCACAAATTCTTTTTATACTAGGATACTTCTAACCGCAGTTATTTTTCTCTAAATACACCTTTTTGATATTTTATTTTAGGAATCTAGACCTCTCTTTAAACTCTGTTTAACAATATCTCAGTTTCATTAAAAATTAAACACAGAGTCTATTTTTATTTAATGCTTAAAAAAGCAAGAGAAATACATTCTTTGAACGGGAATTTCTCAGCATTAAGATAAGTGACGAACTGATCTACTTGGAACTTTCACATAGCTCATAACAGGGAATGTATATTTTAAAAAGTAGTGGACTTCAAATTTTAGGACAGAGAAAAAAAATGACTATATATATATATATATATATATATATATATATATATATTTTTTTTTTTTTTTTTTTTTTTTTTTTAGGAGAGAGCTATTAAATATTTAAACTGTTGTATTTTATACGTTTTAGATGTTGATTTTTTGATGCAGCACAGAGATAAATATTACTTATTTAATAAGACATTTATAAACATTCCTTAATAGTATTTTTGAATAGTAATTTAAAAAATTCGCCACCTCCTTGAGCAGTATATCTACCTGCTGTTTGTTTAATGGGGTTTAACCCAGAAATAGGTTTGTTAAGAATAGATTTCCTGCCCTGGTGTTGTAATGTGGAGCAAAAATATTCAAAATTGAGTTTAATGCACGACTTTACAATGCGCGTTTAAGACGCCTGCTAAACTGCGCTGTAGGCAGCGATCCCAGTTCGAAGTAGGTTATTTTTATGAGACTTTGCAATACATATTTCAGGTTCATTTAAGAATATTATTTTGGACCGGGACAACGCCGGCCGAGGCAGTTTGTTTTTCATAATATTCGGAAAATGTTCGGAAAAAAGATTCGGAAAATGAGGCCAGAGGACATATTTTTTCATTACATTTTCCATGATGTAAATGAAAATATAAAACCTTAAATAAAAAAGAAGAATACTTATAAGTTTGAAATTAGGAACACGTCTTCATGATCCATACCATAAGCAAAGAATTTTTTTTTTTTTTCAGGTAATATAAATAGACCCTCTGATTTTTTCATGAATCTATTTCTGAATAAGTTTGAATAAATATGTGGCTAAATAGCCTTTATTATTTCAACCGATTTAAATGTACATGTACATATTCTTTGAGTAAAATGGAAGTGAGAGACAGACACAGCGAGGTATTTACAATGGTTTTGTTTTTACTTTTCATGTCCGAATTCCTAAAAAATATGCTTGGCGGAGAGGTAGCTATTGAACTCAAATATTGCAGGGAAAAAACTCATTTACTAATGTTGAAATGTTAAGAATAAAATGAAAAGAATGCTGTACTCAATTTAATATAATGTTTCGGTAAAATGACTGGTCATATTTACCAATGTTGCATATTCTTTTGTTTATATTTTTATTTTTCTGTCTTTACCAAAAACAAAGTAGTAGATTCCCTTTCTTCCCCAGGCTTATTTATACGATTTAAGATGCACAGCTCCTGTTAAAGCAAGAAAGTGGATATCTATTCTCAGGGACGCGATATAATTTATTGCATCGTAAATGACTTCTTTGTAAAAATTTCACTTATCTTCATTTAAATTTTGCATATTTAAACTATTCGTACTGATTGAAATATGTGAATATCTGTGTGTTGAAATAATCTTGATTGCTTAAAAACAACTCGTTCACTCGATTTGCTTCAACTTTCTACGAGAAGTTGAATTTCAAGTCGTGAGACGAGTAAATTTTAGCGCATTTTGAGTTATTTTATGCCCGAGGTGTTTTAAGAACGAGAACACCACTTGGTCAACCTAAAAACATGTCTGTCTGCGAGTTGCGAAAACTTGCGAGCTGTGAGTTGTATCTCTGCTGGTATGCGACAAAATTTTATCGCTCTATCAAACAATTTATGTATCGTATCTAGTAAAAATTAATATTTAATTATTACCTGATAGTTTGGGTGTCAATTAGTTATTTGTACAAATAGCACAGCAGATGATTCTTCTATCCTTATACTATTTTCCCGATATCTACAATAGCACTGTCTAAAGAACAGTACAAGCTTTTACATAAAACTTTAAATTCAGTTAGACCTTGATACAGTTTGGTGATTTGCCATTTTGGTTTAGCGCGCAAAAAGTAGACTTGCTTCGCTAGAGTTTTCAGAATTAATGTAAAATTTGAATCACAAGATAAAACATTGGATCATCGAAGTACGTATGCAGAAATATTCTGTATATGGACTAATGTTGATTTTGTTTTGGCTTAAATCGCACTAAAAATTCTGCTGCTTTGCTGTATTTTCAACTCTTACCACAATAGTACTATCTTTCAATTAATGCATGGTTTTTCACCAAATTTCATACGAATGATAGATTTATATGAATATGTTCTGTTTATCTTGTGGGTGCAAATTTCACAATGTGGAATTTTTCACATAATTTGGTTTCACAAATTTCATGTAATGTGGTTTCTATGATACATTTATCATGATTACAAAAACTAATACAGTGGTTTTTATCAAACTTCAGGTTCACTTATACGTTATCCTAAATTTGTGCTTATGTTTTGATATTATTCATCCAACGGGTTGCACTACTGTGCAACATTTTTTTACAATTTTTTCTCTGGTTGTATCTCAAAAATCTATGCAAGGTATTTAATTAAACTAATCATACTATATTACACTTCCACATAAGTAGATAGTCTAAAACTTAGGTTTATATATCACAGTAGGAGTCGCGTTTGCGCTCTTTGGGTAGAAAATGTGGTTGCAAACATCCAAGAAGATTGGTGACAAAATCTACTGATTCATCTGAAGGATGCGATAAATGTATCTTTATACGAAAAATTCGATGAATCCATATCTATAGAATCTTGATGATATAAATATATTTTAGTTTATTTGTGGTATTGTGAGAGTAATTTTTCAAATATTCACATATATCAGGTGAAAAAAGTTCTAGGATTGTCAAATAGGATACTTTTATCCTTGTTATATCAATAGTAGGCATCCCAATTAAAATCAACTCACTTCTTAAGAAAGTATCGATGATGTTTTATTTAAATAAGCAGTTATTTAAATTGTCAATTATAACAATATAGCAACAAAGGAATATTAATAATATTGATATCATGTCGTGATTTTTTAAAATGCAAAATAAATTTCCTTCGTGTATATGTTTCTTTATTGCTTTTCTCAATTTATTACTGGAATTTCTAGTGCTTTTTCATTTGATTTTCAATTAAATCATAAATAATGTTAAAAAATAAGAAAAAACAACTAGTTTTCTACTCTTACCTAATAAAATTTTCTAGAGAAATACAATTTATTGTTAATATAATAAAACAGAAGATAAAAGAATGTAATCAATAAAACATTTAATGTAGCACTCATATGCTACTTGTAATAAATAACAAAAAAAAAGTTTTTGTTACTCTTTGTAATGCTGGTTAAGAGTACAAATATTTAATAAATATTTCATCGAAAGAATCATTATTTAGGAACGTTTCTCATTTTTCTTTTTGTTTCTGTAATAAAAGTAGCTCAAATTAATTAAATCTTATTTGGTTTCTTTTGAACATAGAAAATATTAGTATCGGAATTATTTAAATTATTCTTCAATTTTTAGAAAAATGTTAATAAAAAAATTCAAACGTTATAATACTTAAATTATATTTCGTTCATCTTTTGGGAAATTTTTAAAATTATTTTTACTTGTTTCATATTATTATCCATATATTCTCTACGAATATTAAATAATTTAAAATCTATGTGATGGTAATATATCAGTGTAATCACAATAAAATACAATAAGAAGATCATTCAGTGTACCATTAATAGAAAGAATATGAAATTTTAAAAAGATGAAGGAAAGAGTGAATATAAAGAGAAAATTAGATGGAAAAGGTACTAATTCGATTGCCCTCGTGGCCTCAACACTCCTCCTTTCAAATATCTCAATCTTATGTAAATATGACTTAAGGATTACTTTATGAGGAATTAACTTTTCCTTATGGAGATTCCCCTTATGGAGATTGATTCTCTCCTTCTTATATTTCTTTTGCAGATAATCGGCAGTCATAAAAACAACAAAAACAAAAGCAGCATCTTAAATGTTTTTTTAAATGCAATTAATCTGGAATAATTATGTAACAGAATGGATGATAACTACCCAAAGTCGCATTTAATTGTAAAACAATTCAAAAAATCCCTTTCGGCTCGGGCTACAGGTAGAGGTAGATTTTGAGGTTAGGTACAAATTTCACCAACAAAAACTAAATCAAGATAAGAGATAAACCTACTTTTATCACTAAGAATAAGATCGAAGCCTTTTTGTCAAAATTCTAATATATACCCATTTATATGAATATAAAAATGACAAAAACAAAATCGGAGAACTTCAAAATGTTAAAACATACCAATTGCGAATATTAACTAAGTCTGGTTTTTACCACGTTTCAATGCGTTTTTGTAAACTCATATGACATTATATATTCACCTGTTTTCCGTCCATTATGTTTGCAATTTGATGTATTATTTAAAAAAAAAACAGTCAAGCTATTTCTTTCTTTTTTTTTTGTTTTATTTTGGAAATCTTAACTTTGAAAAGTTATGACATAATATTATTATTTTTTTTAATTTATCAAACTACATTTTTTTCATTTTATGCGAGCAAGTTTTGTAATAATAAACTATTGCATATGCATTGAAATTAAATGCATTGTAATTGTTGTGATAAAAATGTTTTTTTAACTACTATAACGATTTTTTTTTCATGCTATTCATTTGTAAGTGCTTGTTTTGCCAGAGAGAAGTTAAGGTGCTATTCAAATTTTTTAACCCACCCCGTTTCCACTTTCTTGGGACAATTTTGCTCATTTTCAATTTCCGCCGAGATATAAACCCTTAACTGCTGTGACATAAGTTGTTGCATAACTACTGTGAGCGGTCTGACAGTCTGCTTAATCTAAAGATGAATAAAATGATAAATTTACTCTCAGAATACTATTCTTGTTTTAAACTTTATGTACAGAACTATTATAAATAAAATTCAGCTACTCAAAAGTCTCTACATAAAGTAATAGGGCTCCAAAAGAAACAAACTTTCATTAGTATGTGTAGTTAAACTAAAAATTACGGGTTAAACTCCGAAAATTGAAAATCTCAGTGATCAGTGAGACCGCTAACAGTAGTTTAGGGTTAACCAGCTCAATGTATTCTGCGAGTTTGAAATCGATTCGTGCATAATTGCAACCTTTATCGTGCGGATAAGATTTAGCATCTAAATACATACATTTATATATATATATATACAACATATAATACATTTACAACATATATAATACATTTATATCCCTAGTAGCAAAATGTGTCTGGCCCTTGAATGGCTTCTCATCGAAATCTGATGACACGATAAGCGGCCAATGATCGTATTCTCATCGGCTATGGATAAATTTCATCGGCAATTACTCAGAAATGTCTCATTGGCCCTAGATCTAATGATATCGAAATCCGATGAATTTTAGAAACAAATTTGATAAAACCCCGAGGAGTACGATTTCATGATGATGAATGTACGATGACTATGAGATAAGTATCCAAGCAAATTTTGATGAGAAAGCGATGGATTATTGATTGGTTGGTTGGAATAAAAATGAGTTATTTTAGAACATTTATCTTTTGATTTTGTGAAATATACATACATTAAAATTTTAGCGGCTAAACATTTAAATACGGCCACTTTTAATTTGTTTTAGCTGTACAACAGTAGCAAAAAAAAAAAAAAAAAATTATTTTTTGGATAGAGGAGGTTAGTTAGAGTTCCTTATTTTCTTAGTTTATTTCTTAAAAAAGCCTTTTATTTTAAATCAATCGAGAAATGAAAGAAATAATTAAAAAACATCTTTAGATATCAATTTTAATATATATATATATTAATGTAAATCACTTTATTGAAAGCATGGAAATTTAATAGATTTAAAATAAATGCTTCAGGGAAAGGATAAATAGTATAACTTAATAGGATTATTTATATGAAGGTATATCTTTTCAGAAATAAAGTATGATAATATGTTACTCTAAGCCTCACCTTTTATCAAAAAATAAAATAAAAAAATTTTGCTTGAATATTTTAATATTCGATAAACAATTACCACTCTTATTATGAATTGTTTTAAATATTTTAAAATAATTTTATTATTAATTCCCAGTTATTGCATGTTTTGCTTTGATAAGTTTTGACCTTTTAAAATTTTTTCTATAACTTAAAATGCCCAAAGCTTATTTCTTTCACTATATATGACTTTAAAATGACAAATATGTGTATTTCTATTTAGGTACAAAAGGCTTATAAAATTTTGAAAAAAAAAAAAAAAAAAAAAAGACTGAAAAGCACATTTTTAAAATTTATTTACTGAAAAATAAATAGCAGCTCTATCTACCAAAATGTTTGGTGTAAAAAAAAAAAAAAAAAAAAAAAAAAAAAAAACTTTTAAGCAATGTTTTTTTTTTTTTTTTGTAATGCACAGATGAATGTATAAACACTCATAACCTTCCACTGTAAGGTAGGATTCATGTATCTAATTGGGTAAAATTGTGGTCTCTTCATCCTTGACAAGAGGCATACAAAAGCAAGGGGCCTTACACATTTCTCATTTAAATAAAAATCACATTTTAATTACATGAACTGTCCCAACGATGTACCCATACTTGTCAACAACCTGATTTTTAAAACATTTTAAACCAGAAAATTTAATTAAATGTGTCATGCCTCTACATGGTAGTGATTTGAAATGCTTTATTTTATTAAATAAAATTTCTGTTTCAAAGCATTCCCCCCCCCCCTTCTTAAGGTGGAAAGTCTAAAGTATGCTTATCACATTTTCATTGTTAAGTATTTGGTAATTCATATTTGTAAATCTTTATGTGGGAAATCAGTAAAGTATGCTCATCCCATTTTCTTTGTTAAATGTTTGACAATTCATATGTATAAAGTTTAAAAAATAAAACTCGTGAAGAAGCACATCTTAATAACAGTTTGTTTCTACAATTTTAGGAATTGGGCGCAGCTTTGCAATTCACAATTTTAATTCTCCTTTTTATTTAATATTCATACATTTCTGGTTGGTTAGTTACTTTTCTATTTGCATTACATAAATGTTTAAAAAAAAAAAAGGCTCCTATGTCATGTTGATATTCCAGGATGTCTGAAAACTTCTATAAGAGGCTTCTCCCCCCCTTCACACTGAAATCTTTGTTTCTTTAATATAATTTAAGAACAGTAGATAGGTGCACTACAGTATACCAGTGAATTGAGCAACAAAAAACACAAATCAAGAGACAATTTCACCTGTAAGCAAAGAAGAAACCAGTTCGAATATCACAATTTGTCTCCTGCCTCATGCTTTTTGTTGCATTTGTCCCTGGTGTGAAGCCTGTTTAACTCTTTCCGGCATGGGCAAAATATGTACGAAAAGGAGAAATTATCGACTGACACCGGAATTCACAAACGAATTTTTTAAATATTTTGAATTCCTTAATTTAAGCTTTTATTGTAAAAGCAAAATTTTTCTAAAATATTATTGGTGCCGTTTGCAAGGTTGGAATTAAAATTAGGTATCCAAGACCAGGCACAGTGTGCTAGAAAGAATTAAAAAAATGTATTCATGAAAATGATAGGCACAAATCTGATATAAAAGCATTTCCAATTTTTAGAGCAGTATTAAAAAGCAGTCTTACTATAATGTGAACAAAAAATGTGTCATTACACAATTTATAATATTTATTAACTGTATAAATAATAAATCATAATAAAACTGATTGCTGTATGAACTCATTATAGAAACTACAAAAAACATGATTTACCCAACATTACATAATTAACTCATTTAATTTATTATAATTTGAAACAACTGAATTACAGTAAATGCAATTTTCACATTAGTTTCTTAATTACATTTAATGTGTTATTACATGCTAAAACTAATTATTTCATACAAATTATAATAGACTGCTCTTTCTTATTAATCAGATAAATTGCCATTGTCATTCCAGGTTTGTGCCCAACTTATGTCTGTACTAATTTTTTGGCAGGATGGATGATTGTACAATTTTTTTAAACACTCATAAATTTTGCATTTAGTGGTGTAATGCACATAAAAGTTCTATTTTCAGTTAATATTATGACAAGATTGTTTGACAAGACAGTGCATCTGCATTTCATGAAGGTGCGTGAACAAATTTTATCGTACTACAAAATAAGTTATCCAGAATTTATCTTTTATTTGTATGTTTAAAATTCTATAACATTATTGAATTCCAATCATGCTTAATCATTCATTTTTTTCAATATCACATTAATGTTGTTAACCATCTTATTGTTTCTAATCTTGAGGTGCTGTCGTAAGAATCCATATATACTATCTGCATCTTTTAATTACTATATTAATAAAAACTAATTTCTAATGTATAATCTGCTGATCAAACAAAAATGTTTAGATACTGAAATTTGAATAAAATTTTTCTTATTTCTATTTGCTACAAATAAAGCAACATTTAAGGGGGAAAAAATCTTTCTGGTGTAAAATTTATTTTATCTGCTGCAAATTATGTATAGCAAAAATCAGAGTTAAAAAAAAAATTCAATTATTTTAATCATTTAATATTATTTATCTTCTGATTTAGTATTTGAAATTTTTCTTTAAGGTTAATGCCAGAAAAAAACTTCCAGACAGACTATAAAACAAATCTAAGCTAGATTATTTTCTGAAACAATTTACTGTCATAGAATGATTCAAGTGTTACATTCAAATCCTATAAAAAAGTAGAAATACAATATTTTTTTAATATTCATGCACAAAAATTTATTTTTAAATAACAAAATATAATATATACATCAAAAGAATTAAGATAAATTTACATATATAAGTGCATTATTTACACTGTTTATATTTATAAATAACATTCCAATTGGAACAAACAGAAATTAATGCAATTAATAATTCGAAAAAAAAAATCTTAATGGAAAGATGGATATGTCGTTTTCACAATTCTTCTACAAAGATCTGCAATTGATACTCTGATGTCTAGCTAGACCTTAATGATGTTATTTTGAATTTAAATTGCCAGACAGTCCACTTTTTGCACCGTAGAGGGGATCTACGGTTTTACGTTTTTACATATAATCACATTATTTATATACATAAAAAACATATAGCTTATTTCAGTTAGCTTTATTAAGCACATTTGTATTTTAGTACTTTATTTAAACAGGAGAGATATAAAGGTATTCAAAAAACAATGGTACATTTTGAAATTTTTAAGAAAGAAAAAATATCTTTCGAGATGGTTGAATATATTTATTTAAAAATAGAAACTGGTACTAGTTAGTTTGTAATTTTTGCCGCAGGTACATTTTTTTTCTCCTTGGATTTTTTGTAGTGTTTCCACAGATAGAAATAACAGCAAAATTCAAAATTGTTTGAATTATGAGTCAAGATAGAATTTGTTCAGGCTGGGGCAGAAAATTTTGGTCTGTACACATTTCTTTTGTCGACAGTCATTTAACAATTATTAATTTTTCTACATCCAACTTAAATTTTCTATAATACGACTTAAAATAAAACTTTTCAATGCTAACCCCCAAATTTATATGTATACATATTATACACCTTATGAGCAAAATTTACTCTGTTTCTGCAAACAGTTTCAGCATTATTAGCCATTTTACAAAGAGCGAATTTCGGAGATATATCTTCAAATAGAAATCTGGTACTTATATCAAGTATACCCTACACATTTCACCCAAAGCTTATTTTTAAAAATAACCAGCTTTTTGCTATTATAAGAAAATATGTTTTTTATGATTTCACAAGATCCTCTATTTTCTGTAAAAAGCGGGATACTGTTCGAAATTCCTTAAGCCTTTCAATTTTTTTTCTCCTATAGAAAAAATAAAGTAACATAAAAACTGAATTTACCAAGTTAGTTATTATTCATAATTTGATGTAACAGATACAGTCGGCTCTCGTTAATTCGAACTCGTCAGGACGACAAAAAATGTTCAAATTATCTGAACTTCGAATTATGGAAAGTATGAAATGAAAACATGCTTAATATGGTGCTATTACAAAGGAATTAATGTTATTGTTTTTTTTTTTATTTCTTTCGTCTGTTCGGAATTCTCACTAGTTCGAATTAAACGAAGTCAAGAGAAAATGAGTTCAAATTAAGGAAAATTTTTAACGTTATTCTGCCATTGAAAATTCCAGGACTTCATGTTTAGTTCGAATTAAGCGAAGATTCGAATTATACGATTTCGAATTAATGAGAGTCGACTGTATTTATATTATGCAACTATTGTTAAAACTCATGGAAATATTGTCAGTTAAATATACAACATTTTCAGCATGATATGTAAAACAAATGGATCAATTAATCATGATTTTTCTTTTGGGAAATATCAGAATATTTTATGAAGTCATCAGCTTTTTACATTGAAATAATATATTCTGTGAGTCCCGTGACCATTTGATGATAATTGCACTTTTTTCCACAGACTTTTCAACGAAATTTGCATTTATCCATGATCTTTTAGCAAAATTTGCAGTTTTTCACCCCTCTTTTTGAGAAGATTTGCATATTTTCTGCGACCTTTCGACAAAATTCGCTTACTATCGACAAAATTAAGGTTATTTTTCCCTGATCTATAAACAAAATTTGAAAATTTTCTCCAATCTTTCAACAAAATTCGAATATTTTTCGTAATCTTTTTATAAAATAAGTCTATTTTTGACAATTTTTCTACAAAATAGATCTTTTGTCAAAATTATCATATTTTCCTCAATCTTACGGGAAATTTGCATATTTCCCTCGATTTTTCTACAAAATTCAGATATTTCCCCCAATCTTTCAACAAAATTCACATATTTTCGCACAATCTTTCTACAAAATTTGAGTCTTTTCCACACTATTTCTACAAAATTCATGTATTTCCCTCAATCTTTCGACAAAATTCCCCTTTCTCCCTGATTTTTCAACAAAATTTGTGTATTTCTCCCAATCTTTCTACAAAATTCACATTTTCTTGCACAATCTTTCTAGGGTATTTTTCACAATTCTTTAACAAAATTAAAGTATTTTTCTGTAACTGTCCATGAAAATTTCCCGTTCAAGAAAATCGCATTTTTCCCGCAATCACGGAAGTTGTGTCTTTTCAACAATCCTTAGACGGAAATTGATCCTCAAAAAAAAAAAAATAGTATCTTTTTCTGCAATCATTTGACGAATTTAGTTTTCTTTTTCCATCCTTAGGAGAAATTTGCGTTTTTCCAACATTCATCCCAGCAGCAGAATTTTCTTCTGCAGTCTGCAACACAAGTAAAAGCTTAAAAAACAGTCTGCAGGCCAATCCCTCCCATTACATAATATGCACTCAAACATCCCAAGTATTTGTGATAGACATAAAAGGAAAGTACAGTAGAACCCCGATAATCCGGATCGGTTTTTTCATTTTTTTTTCAACTTTAAGAAGCGACTGGCGAAATTTTTTTGTTTTATTATACAGAATACGACGATGCAACAAGTTAATGTTATGGAAATTAGCCAATCGCTTCTCAAACTTGAAAAAAAAAGTGAAAAACCCAATCCGGATTATCGGGGTTCTACTGTACTTTTAAAAATCCTCATGATTGTCAAAAAAAAAAAAAAAAAAAAAAAAAAGGGGGGGGGGTTTCCCCATTCACAAAATTTATGGGGTTTTTGCAATCTTTTGAAGAGATGTCATTTTCGCGATCTTTTGATGAAAACTGCCGTTTTTTCATGATCTTTTGAATAAATTTGTTTTTTTGCAACCTTTTGAATAAATTTGTTGAGTTTTTTTTAGCAATATTTTGACAAAAACTGCCATTGTCGCTATCTCTTGAAGAAATTTGCCATCTTTCGCAATCGTTTGAAGAAACTTGCCCTTTTTTGCGATTTTTTGAAGAAATGTTTCACATTTTCGCAATTTTTTGAAGAAATTTGACATTTTACCGTCATCTTTGGAAGAAATTTGCCGTTTGCCATTTTTTGAAGAAATTTCTGTTTTTTCGTGATTTTTTGACAAAATTTGCCATTTTATCACGATTTTTTGAAGAAATTCACCGTTCACCGTTTGTTTTGTGATCTTTTGATGAAGCCTGGTTTTTTTCGTGATCCTTTAAAGAAATTTGCCATTCTTTAAGATCTTGGACGAAGTTCGTGTTTTTCTGCATTCCTTTGACAAAATTCACGTGTTTCCCGTGATTTATGACGAAACCTTTTTTTTTAAAAGACTATTTGTCGAAATTCGCAGTACATTTTATGTCTGAATTTTTGGATTTAAGACTTAACTTTTTTTAATATTTGCTAAATTTTTAACAGTTGAAAAACAGCCTGCAGACCTTTCCTTCGGAATTTTGTCTACTTGTCGAAAGGTGAGACTGAAAAATTTTTTTGCTAAACAGAGCAGTAAGGACAGTTTCCCCCAGGTTTAAAAAAGGGCAGGGCGCTACTGTTCTGAAAAGGGCACTTTTAAAATTTTTCAGGGCACTTTTTATATTTTTTAGGGCAGTTTTCATTTTTAAGGGCATTTTTATAGAGTTGAATCTAGAACCTAGCGATTAAAAAAGTCGTGAAAAAACAGAAACTTCATAAAAAGTAAATTTTGTTAAAAGATCGAGAAAAAAAAAGGGCAAATATTGCTAAAAGATCCCAAAAAATAGCAGATTTTGTTAAACAATTGCAAATAACGGCATATTTTGCTAAAAAAATCGTAAAAAAAACCCGTCAAATTTTGTGAAAAAATCACAAAAAATGGCAAATTTTATTAAAAGATCGCAAAAACAGCAATTTTTGTTAAAAGATAACAGAAAAATACATATTTTGCTAAAAAATAGCGAAAAAACGGAAATAAAAAACAAATCTTGTGAAAATATCGCAAAAATGGAATTTTTCTAAGAATTTTCCATTTTATTGCGATTTCTGGGTGAAATTTGCGTTTCTTGCGCGACTTTTGGAAGAAATATGTCGTTTTTGCATGATCTTTTGAGGAAATCTACTGTTTTTGTGTTGAGGAAATTTTGTCTTTTCGCGACTTTTGGAAGAAATATGTCGTTTTTGCATGATCTTTTGAGGAAATCTACTGTTTTGTGAAATTTTGAGATGAAATTAGCCATTTTTTTTTGCAAAATTTGCTGGAAATTAGTTGTTATTCGTAATTTTTAACGAAACTTGCTGTTTTTTAGCGATTTTTTGACGAAATTTCTCGTATGAGGCTGTTTTTTGCATTTCGTTGCCAATCTTTCGCATAATTTACCCTCTATAGCGCGTTCGGATCATCGCTGGAGGGCTGCATTTTTTGAAATGTGGAGCAAGAAGAATGCCTTTTTTTTTTTTTAATGAACGACAAAAGGGGTGCTAGTTTTTGGATGACGGGGCAAGAGGGGCACTAGTTTTTAAACTAAAAGGCAGGAGGGGCGGAGCGCCCCCCTGAAACCCTCTGGGGGAAACTCTGGTAAGGATTTTCAGGCATGCAAAATACATAAAAATATCTGTCGGATACTCCGCCCTAAAAAATGAAACTGTCATCAACACTGATGAAGAAAAAAAACTTAAAATCACTGAAACTTGCTTGAAAGAATTTTTTATGTATAAAAAATAGGTTTCAGCTGCATAAAGGAGGGAGGGGGGGGGGGTGTGATTGTGAATTTTGTCTTTGTTGAAAAGTGCGACACATGCGTGACTGAAAAAACTTTGTTGCTAAACAGACCAGTATAAGGATTTTCAGATGTGCAAAATACATAAAAATATGTCAGACACTTTGCCCTAAGAAATTAACCTGCCATCAACACTGATGGGGAAAAAAACTGAAAATCACTGTTATAGCGGTATCATACAGACGTCTTTCGCAGAACTTTTTCCCCTACACAACATTACATCCAGCAAAATGTTCCATGTCCTTGATATAGGGAGAATTTGTTCGGTAGTTTCGTTTACCGAGCGTTTCCTGCATTGCATAAAAAATGTTGGCCATTCATTCAGTGCTGATCAACTGACCAATAGGAGCAGAGCGAGAAATTAAATAACCCCACGAGAAGTTTGAAAAACCTGTTTACTGAACACGCTGCAAAATGAATGATCCTGTTTTGTAAAATGTCTGCAGAAAAATCTTTCTCCGTGTGATACAGCTCTTACTCACTTGAAAGTTTATATATAAAACATAGGTTTCAGCTGCATAAAGGGGGGGGGGGATTATGAATTTTTTCTACTTGTCAAAAGGTGTGACACTTGTGTGACCGAAAAACTTGCTAAACAGAGCAGTATAAGAATTTTCAGACGTGCAAAATACATAAAATTATCTGTCAGACACTCCGCCTTAAGAAATTAACCTGCCATCAACACTAATGTGAAAAAAAAACTGAAAATCGCTGAAACTTGCTTGAAACTTTATACATAAAAAGAGGTTTCAGCTGCATAAAGGAGGAGGGGAGGGGGGATTGTGAATTTTGTCTACTTGTTGAAAAGTGCGACAAACGTGCGATTGAAAAATTTTGTTGCTAAACAGAGCAGTATGAGGATTTTCAGACCAGCAAAATACATATCTGTTGGACACTCCGCCCTGAGAAATTAATCCGTCATCAACACTGATGAGGAAAAAACTGAAAATCACTGTTACTCACTTGAAAGTTTATATATTAAACATAGGTTTCAGCTGCATAAAGGAGGGGGAGGGGGAATTGTGAATCTTGCCTACTTGTCAAAAAGTGCGACTGAAAAACTTGCTAAACAGAGCAGTATAAGAATTTTTAGACGCGCAAAATACATAAAATTATCTGTCAGACACTCCGCCCTTAGAAATTACCCTGTCGTCAACACTGATGGGGGAAAAAAACTGAAAATCGCTTGAAAGTTTATACATAAAAAATAGGTTTCAGCTGCATAAAGGAAGAGGGGGGGGGGATTGTGAATTTTGTCTACTTGTTGAAAAAGGCGACACACGTGTGACTGAAAAAATTTTGTAGCTAAACAGAGCAGTAAGGGTTTTCAGACATACAAAATCTATAAAAATATCTGTTGGACACTCCGCCCTAAGAAATTAACCTGCCATCAACACTGATGGGAAAAAAAAAAACTGAAAATCACTGTTACTTACTTGAAAGTTTATATATAAAAGATAGATTTCAGCTGCATAAAGGAAAAGGGGGGGGGGGGATTGGGAATTTTGTCTACTTGTCAAAAAGTGCGACTGAAAAACTTGCTAAACAGAGCAAAATAAGAATTTTTAGACGTGCAAAATACATAAAATTATCTGTCAGACACTCCGCCCTAAGAAATTAACCTGTCATCAACACTGATGGGGGAAAAAAACTGAAAATCGCTTGAAAGTTTATACATAAAAAATAGGTTTCAGCTGCATAAAGGAGGAGGGGGGGGGAATTGTGAATTTTGTCTACTTGTTGTTTTTTGTTTAATTATTAACTTGTGAAACAAAAAAGATTCAAATGATTTAGTTGCCAAGATTGGCAAACAAAAAATGATTTATAAAAAGTTGTGTTTTGCCTGATCATCTAAAGTTTATTACAAAAGAACAAACAATTAAAGGATTAGGAGGGGGACACCTGGACTTAACCTGTACCTACCACATTCTTTCTGATAACAATTCTGAAAATACCAGAAAAACACCTGTTACTTATTTACACCTATTTCTTATTTATCTGCTAATTAATTTCCAAAATGAAAAAAGAAAAAAAAAATGATTTAAATCAAATGATTTTTTTTAAATCAGTTGATTTAAATCATGCCAACCTTGTACAAAATTTCATTTATTGTTAAGTTTTTAAGAAGGGGTGTCCATTAGGGGCTGTGCATGTATAACATTATCATTTTAGGGAGGAGGGGTGTCTGGTACATGATATCATAAGATATCACTAGGGGAAGGGGGGGGGTGTCTCTAGCTTTCAATATCATTTTTGTTGCAACCAAAATTATCTCTTATTTATAACATGATCATAGGTTTTTAAATAGTAAGTTAACTTTATATATATATATATATAAATACAAAGTCATTAAAATCACTAAATTATTAATAAAGTTATTTAATTTTAAAGTATGGAACACTTATGTTTGTCTTTCCTATTTGTTTTCATTTGTATTTGAATATATAAACAGGGTTTCAGAAACCATATGTGAAATACATTTGAAATGAAGCACAAATAAAAAAGGAAGAATGTAGTACACTCGTTTTGTTGATAAAAATTTCTGTCTGCTCCTTACCCTTCCTTTATTCGGAGCAAGTGTAATAAGACTTTATTGCTGTTAAATGTATTATGTAACAAAAAAAAAAAAAAAAAAAAAAAAAAAAAAAAAAATATGTGTGCCACTCGGGGACTGCCGCGGTAAAGCTATTGCATAGCATTTTTTATCAACTTATGCAAAAATACCGCGTCAATGTCTGCTGAAGTCTATCGAAGGATACCTTCCCGAAGTCTGCCAAACTGAAACTTCGTTAGCCGGATTGTTAGGAATTTTTCTCGTTGCGGAATTCTTAAATTCGGTCGCCGCGCTCAAAGCCCGCGATAAAAGCTATGCAATAGCTTAATAAATTACCAAACAAAATTTGGTCGCGCTACGAAAATTAGATCGCGAGTTACAAGCATTTTAAATTTTTCGACCCTCACCGTGGGGGCTCTCCTGTCACCAAAAATTAACAGTCTCATATTAAATTACCAAACAAAATTTGGCCGCGCTACGAAAATTAGATCGTGAGTTATAAGCATTTAAAATTTTTCGACCCTCATCGTGGGGGGGTCTAATGTCCCCAAAAATTAACACTGCCTCATAATAAATTACCAAACAAAATTTGGCCGCGCTACAAAAATTAGATCGCGAGTTATAAGCATTTTAAATTTTTCGACCCTCACCTTGGAGGATCTCCTGTCACCAAAAATCAACACTGTCCCATAATAAATTACCAAACAAAATTTGGCCGCGCTACGAAAATTAGATCGCGAGTTATAAGCATTTTAAATTTTTCGACCCTCACCGTGGGGTGTATCCTGTCACCATAAATTAACAATGTCTCATAATAAATTACCAAACAAAGTTTGCCGCGCTACGAAAGTTAGATCGCGAGTTATAAGCATTTTAAATTTTTCGACCCTCACGGTGGGGGGGTCTCTTGTCACCAAAATAAATAAGACCACCAAAATAAACACTGTCTCATAATAAATTACCAAACAAAATTTGGCCACGCTATGAAAATTAGATCGTAAGAAACATAAGTTTGAGACTTGATATTCTAATATCTGAAAAATACCGCGTCAATGTCTGCCGAAGTCTACCGAAGGATACCGTTCCGAAGTTTTCCGAAAGGAAACGACGTTAGCCGAGTGTTAGGTTTTTTCGTTACCGATGTGTTAGGATTTTTCGCGTTACGGAATTTTTGGATTCGGTCACCGCGCTCAAAGCCCGCGATAAAAGCTATGCAATAGCTTAAAAAAAAATAATTACAAAAAATTACAAAAAATTATAAATACTGACTTTTTTTGGTGTTATTTGATATAAATTTATATTTTATTGACTTCTATTCACTTGAACTAACAAAGTGTGCAAAAAATAAATATAACCAGATTTGTATACCACTCCAAACAAAATAAATACTATTTTTTTCTTTTTTTTTACATTTTTAAAGCAATATCATTACCGGTGGTGGGGGGGAGGGGGGTAATTGCCTGACATTTTGTAATCATAACAAATTTATAAGAACACATAACTATTTTGTTTCATTTGTATATTCTCATAAAATTTTAGTTTTAAATAGTTCAATTATATAAACAATTATATTTTTTATTTGGTATCTATTACTGAGCTTTTAATATATTTCTGTTATTAAAAAAAAAAAAAAAAAAAAAAAAAAAAAAAAAAAAAAAGAGAGAGAGATTTACATTGGGAAATGAGACCATGAGAGTGGTTAAATTTTGTTCATTAATACGGAAAAAATGGAATACAATACTATAAATATTAATAAAAAAATAATTTAAAAAGAAGTTCCTTACGTGTGACCATTAGTGACACATCTATCCTACATTGAACTAAAATCGTTCAGTTTTTTTTTTTTTTTATCTTCATCACCACTGATTTAAATTAAAATCATAATGTAAATAGCAATAATTTGATACAAAATATTTCAATGTACAAATCGATATGAATCAGATTAATAATAACATTGTTTCTTTTATTTGAACAAATTTTTGTTGTCCCGTGTATTCTTCTTTAGCCTGTATATAGTTAGTTACTTTTATAAGTTGTTTATTTTGGGTGTTGATTTGTGGTAAAATAACAAAAAATAAGTGATGAATTAATAAATTTGTGAGTGCAAAGAAGTCAGTAAATTTGTTTGTGCAGTTCGATTTAAGAATAAAAAGGTAACTGAATTAAATTAAGAATTTAATTTTAGTTAAAATTTATCAAAACAGCAAATGTATGCAAAAATGTTTATTTAAAATTTTTAAGTATTCGGTTACCGAAAAGAAAGTATTCGATAGTCGAATACGGAATATTCGGCAAATACTTCAACCGAAGCTTGCGTATTAGGCAAATTTTCTGCTTAGATCAATCCTTAACATAATTCAACATTTATATATTTAATGCCATATGTAACAACACTCCAATAAATAAACAATGTGTACGTCTAAAATTTAAACACATTATTTTTAGGTTGATTAACATGATTTGAAATTAATCACATACAAAATACATAACATACAAAATAATCACATACAAAACAATAATGTAATAGTTGTAGACTTTTAACGATAATAAAAGATCAGACTGTAACACTTTTTTGAAAGTGCTTCACCAAACTCTAAAAGAAATGAGCATGTAATTCAGGCATCTTGTCAAGTTCATACACATTTTTTCATTAAACAAAATAACAACATCAGAAAGAATGAAATGGGTACTTACCTCTCAATATTCTTCGATATAATGAGTTAAATATTTCTTCAAATAATTGAAAAACGCAACACGAGGCAAGCAATCAATGGCGCGCCGACAGTCAACAAACAATTTCAACTTCTTGTTCTTCCGGTGTTTCGGCGGCTTCCTGTTTCAGTTTCAACCAATCAGAATGCGCTTCGAGAAAACGCTGTGATTTTCTTCAAATTTCGCCGTGATTTCATATTGGGCCATTATCTGTGACGTATGAATATACTATCAGCGCATTTTTAATTCTCTAATACGAAACCGGTTCTCAGATGCTGCTCGCAATGATATGCTCATGTTACATTGCCAGGAATTGATGAAAGGCCTCGCAATATACGATAAACTATGCTACTAGGGATATATATATATATGGAGATTCTTCTTTAAAAAGTTCTTTTGAACACATAAGTAAATAAACTCGGAGGTAAATTAAATTCTGACACCGTTTTTAAACTTTTAAATGACTTATATTAAACGTTAATATTTACAAAAAAGATATTTACATAAGACTATTTACAAAGCAAACAATCATAACTCTAATTAATCAATTACATCTTATACGGGAACTCGTCTTCATCTTACGTTCTTTTTACACCAACTTAAAACTAAAAACATTCCATTCTCCTTTCTTCCGTTCAGTTCTTTTTTCTACAGCTTAAATCGTCTGGTTTCTTAGGAATTAATAGTTTCTTCAAAATCGTCTGCCTCACTGAGAGCCTGTTCATCAGAGTTGCGATGCGTAGAAAATAATATGCAGATCTAATAGTGGAGGAGATTTCCCATATTTCGGCCATACTGATGAGACATTCGTCCTCGAATGTATTCTTGTTGGCTGGAAACAGCAGCTGGATCATCTGAAAAGATAAAGAAAAAAAAAACACAGCAGCATCCAAAGTCTAAATTGAAAAAAAGAAGTCATCATGATGAACATTTAAATAATCTCGTTCAAAATAAATTCGTATTCTTTTCTTTTCACGTCCTTTCGTCTTCTTTTTTCTTACGTCTTTTCGTCTTCTTTTATCTTACGTCCTTTCGTCTTCTTCTTTCATACGTCTTTTCATCTTCTATTACCTTACGTCTTTTCGTCTTTTCTTTCTTACGTCTTCCGTCTTCTTTTATCTTACGTCTTTTCGTCTTCTTTCATACGTCTTTTCATCTTCTTTTACCTTACGTCTTTTCGAGAATAAAGTTAAAATTCTATTAGTTGTCAGTCCAGAGGTTTGTCATAGTTGGTATAGTGTCACAATCGGTGAAATTCTTTTTTTTTTTTTTTTCAAGCTTCGTCCGTCCACGGCTTCATGTACTCTGCACATGTACTGGTGACCATGGGTCCTTCGTTTAATCCAAGTTTCTTTACATCGTAGGTGTCATTATTTTTTACTTTTATGACTTTGTACGGACCTAAATATTTTGGTTTTAACTTCAAACCTGGACCTTGTTGTGTGCGTTTTATAGCAACCACATCATTAATCTTAAATTTGTTAGCTTTCTTTCGTCTGAGGTTGTAAGTTTTACGGTTCTCTTCTTGGACTTTTAAAATCTGTTTTTTAGCATTTTTTCTCATATCTTCGCGATTATTTGTAAAATCAGATTGTATTTCAGCATTCAGAAGACTAGTAATTTCAATGTTATTTTTTAGTTTCATTTTAGTACCAAACATCAATTCAAAAGGAGTTGTGCTTATACTTCTCTGAAAAGTCGAATTTATCACCTGTTGGACGTTGCTTACATGTGTATACCATTTTTTAGGATTATCGACAGACAATTTAGACAGAACAGATATTATGACAGAATTTAGACGCTCAACTTGGCCGTTAGACCTGGGTAATCCAGTGGTAATCGGGATATGTTTAATATTTTCATTGATGCAATAATCTTCAAAAGCTTTAGAGGTAAATGCAGGACCTTTATCTGATATAATTCGAACTGGATTTCCAAAGATATATTTTTGGATTTCTAATTTAGAAATTACTTCGGCAGCATCGGTAGATTTTGTGGGATACAACCAAACAAATTTTGTGAATGCGTCAATGACCGAAAGGATATGTTTGTAATTTTTATTAGTGCTTTCTAATGGACCTAAGTGATCAACATGGTACGTATGTAATGGAGCTTCTTCTTTTTCTATTGGGTGAAGTAAGCCTTCTTGTTTACCACATTTTCTATTAACTAAAATACAGGGAACACAATTTGCTATACATTTCTCAATTTTTTGTTTAACTTTAGGGATGTAAAAATCATTTTCTAAACTTTTCTCTGTTCTTGCAACTGCGTAATGACCTTTTTCGTGAGCGGCCTTGATTATATTCATTTGCATGTCTTCCGGTACAACTAATAAATCATTACCATTAACACATTTATAAAGAACATCATTTTTAACTAGATAATCATCATAAGATTTCACCTTTAGGATTTCTTTTATTGTTTTAATATGGTCATCGGTTTCTTGAGCTTGGATAATTTTTAAAGTTAAGCTATCTTGGATTACCATGCAAATAGGATACCTACTTAATGCATCGACATGTCTCATACTGCTACCCTGTCTATGTTCAATAACATAATCAAAATCGGATAACATTATTGCCCATCTAGCTATTTTTGTACTCATTTCTTTTTTATCCATAGTCATTTTAAATGCATTACAATCGGTTACAATTTTAAATGGGATACCTAGCACATATACTCTAAACTTTTTCAGGGCTTCAATTACAGCTAAAACTTCTAATTCGTAACTAGTGTACCTCCGTTCAGCTTCGGTGGTTTTTTTACTTGCGAAATAAACTGGATGAAATTGATTATCTACTGGAGATTGTTGCATTAAAACAGCTCCATAGCCATCAATACTGGCATCACAATGGATTTCGGTCGCACTTTTGGGATTGTAAATTAAAAGTACTGGTTCTGACGACAAAATACGTTTGAGTTCATTAAAAGCTCTTTGTTCTTCTATATCGAATTTAAATTTTGAATCTTTTCTTAGCAGGTCACTTAACGGTTTAGCTATAACCGAATAATTTCTTATAAATTTTTGAAAGTATCCTGTCAATCCTAAATAACTTTGAACATCTTTGGTACACTTTGGTTCGGGAAAATTTATTACTGCTTTAGTCTTCAGTGGAGAGGGATACAATTTACCATTTATGATTCTATACCCCAAGAAATCAATTTCACGCTTCAAAAAATTGCATTTTTTAAGATTTAATTCTAATCCATATTCCGATGCAGTTTCGAGTACAAGTTTTAATTTTTCTAGACCTTCAGCTTCGTTTTTAGCAGGTATTATTAAATCATCCATATAAATGACAACAATGTGATCTTTTAATAGGTTTCGAAATACATTATAAATATACTTTTGAAAAACACTAGGGCTATTGGTCAACCCGAATGGACATTTCAAAAATTCGTATTGTCCTTCATGAGTAACAAACGAGGTGTATTTCCGCGAGTCTTCTCCAACATCTACATGAAAGAAACCGTTTTTCAAATCTATGGTGGTAAATACTTCGGCAGAATGTAATTGGTCTATTACATCATCAATAACTGGCAAGGGGAAATGCTCGCGTACTGTCTTTTTGTTAAGACATCTGTAATCAACACAAAGTCTCATTGTGTTATTTTTTTCTTGACTAAAACAACCGGCGAAGAAAAATTAGAAGAACTTTCTCGAATTATTCCCTGAGCTAGCCACTCCTCAATTTGGTTTTCGACTATTTTTTTCTCGCATGGCGGTAATCTTCGAGGAGAAGAACAAACTGGGTATTCGTCAGTTAAATTAATTTTCATTTTAACATCTACTGTTTTAGTTTTAATAGGTACATAATTTTCAATTAAAGAGTATAACTCTGAACGTAATTTTTTGTCAGCAATGTGAGTTAAATCAATTTTAGGCTCATCCAAAACATTTACAATATTAACTAAAAAGTCATTAATCTGAACTTCAGCTTTAAACAGTTTCACTTTATTCTCAGAAATAGTTAATGTACCTTGATGAATAACATCAGTGCCAATAATTAAATCGAAATTAATGCAACTGTCCTTAACGACAAAAATAGTAACTTTAAATTTTGAACCATCTACTTCGATTTCTGAATTGAAACAACCTTCTGGTTTAATTGAGGCTTTTCCTAGACCGGTCAAAGAGATACTCGTAGGTTTTAATTCTACAAAGTTCTTCAAATTATCATAAATACTTTTCTTTAACAAAGTCTTTTGGCTACCAGTATCTATTAAAGAGATTAAACGCAAAGAATAAAGCTTTATCTCTTTCAGAATTAAATCTTGGGATGTAATAATGTTTACTTGTGACTGAGCATTTTTAACACTTGTATCTTTAGATTTATTACATTGAAATGATTTATGACCATAAGCGTTACAAGCAAAACAAAGCGGCCCTTTATCTTTATTTACACAGTTAATACTCTTATGATTATTCCCGCCACAATTAAAACAACGCATATTTGGCTTTACAGGCTTAAATTTGTTCTTAACTTCAACTTCGGATTTAATTTTTGGCTTAGCTCCTTCATATTTATGAAATTTTGCATTTTCATACTCCGATCTTATTTTTTCATAAATCTTTAATTTTTGTTTAAATTCAGCAATATTGGGACAACCATACAAAAAAGATTTTTTAGAAATGGGGTCATTAATTCCATTTATTACATACTGAATAAGGGCAGAATCTTCAATATTGCCTTTTGAGCATAATTGTTTCATATTTAAAAAATATTCACCTAACGATTCATGTGGTCTAATTTTTCTTTTGGACAGCAATTCGTGTAATTCAGCTGAATTGCACGTTTGACCAAATTCAGATATGAGTAGGGCTTTTAATTTAGACCACGAATTAATATTTGTTTCACTTTCAAGAAATAATTTTGCTTTGCCTGTCATACGGCGTTTAGCCAAAATCAATTTGTGCAAATCACTAACGTTAAATAATAAAACAATATCTTCAAAATCGGCAATCCATTTATTAATATTTTGTACTTGAGTACCTTCAAACATTGTAATCATACTTTCAATATCACTAATAGAAATGCTTGGTTTAATAACATAATCAGGAATTAGGATTTTCTGATTTTCATTACTTTCACAATTAGAACTACCAGAATCATTTCTCATATTATTCTCAAAAACAGTTGAAATATTTTTAGTTTTATCTTGTAAATCATCATTAAATTCATCGACACTTTCGTCATCACTAAGAGTACCTACATCGGCTATCATATTAATTTTTAAAATATTAAAATCACATAAACTAGAAATTATTCTGGCAGCAATTTCATCAAAAGTTCCCGAATTATTTATACACAAAACATTGCAAATGGTAATTAAGTCGTTAACAGAAAAATTATCTTTAATTTCTTTGAATTTAGTTTGATATTCATTGGAATCTACTTCAAACGTAAACCCAGTAAAATTCCGAATTCTACGTCGATTATTTCTGTCACCGATTTCTCCAAAAATTAATTTGTGCAATATCTTAATACTAGCTGATTTTTCAGTTTTCAAAGAAAACTCTAATTCCTTTAAATCAACTAATTTTTCCATTATTGAAAAGAAAAATGAAATAATAAACTCACTTCATAATCAGATGCTCAGCTTCACATACTTTGATAGCACTTTCGTCGCAAATTTATACCTCTTCTGAAATAGCTTTGTAGGCTTGACATTCCATCACAGTTCTAAAAAATAGTTCTAAAGATATTAAAAAATATATATTTCCATCTCTGTGGGCGTGCGTCTGTATCTCACTTACTGAGACCAAAATTTATGGAGATTCTTCTTTAAAACGTTCTTTTGAACACATAAGTAAATAAACTCGGAGGTAAATTAAATTCTGACACCGTTTTTAAACTTTTAAATGACTTATATTAAACGTTAATATTTACAAAAAAGATATTTACATAAGACTATTTACAAAGCAAACAATCATAACTCTAATTAATCAATTACATCTTATACGGGAACTCGTCTTCATCTTACGTTCTTTTTACACCAACTTAAAACTAAAAACATTCCATTCTCCTTTCTTCCGTTCAGTTCTTTTTTCTACCGCTTAAATCGTCTGGCTTCTTAGGAATTAATAGTTTCTTCAAAATCGTCTGCCTCACTGAGAGCCTGTTCATCAGAGTTGCGATGCGTAAAAAATAATATGCAGATCTAATAGTGGAGGAGATTTCCCATATATATATATATATATACCGGGTGTCCCAAAAATGACTGATGGATTTTGAAATTCAATAACTTGCAAACGGTGACAGCTATTTAATTTTTTTTTGTAGGACGGTTATGTATAATACCAGGAGTTTTTTTACCGTAATTTTTTTTAGTTCGCATCTCAAACAATAGGTGGCGCTGACGGCGATTGAAGGCCAGGTCTACGCTTTACTCAGCACTGATCACTTGGCCTTTAATCGCGGTCAGCGACACATTTGGGACGCATTTTTGGGACACCCTGTATATATATATATATATATGTGTGTGTGACGATTTAAAAGTTAGGAGCCAGAGACATCAACGCCGGGTTTCCCTTTCACTGCAGAGAAGTCGTGGCCACCGAGGAAAATAAATAAATAGATGTAGAGAATCCAAATAATTACTCATTGGTTGCTGTAAGTTCATTTATTTAATACGTAATCATGAGAAAGGGAAAAGCTCCTTTTGCAATTCCATCATTATTTCAGCGAGCCGTACTCATCCAAGAAAAAACCCAGGAATCCTCTTTCTCAGCTCGAGACTTTCCCTCTTAAATCTAAAAAGAAAATTCCAGAACATTCTGTAACCTCAAACCACCATTCTTTTATGTAAACAGAATTCTTGTCCAGCTACGAGACTATTTTCCACAGACGATAAATTAATTTTTTTAAAAATATTATTTAACCAATATATAATCGACTCCGGATTTCTTAGGCAGACGATTTTTATAAATGATTAATTTTAAGAGAAAAAGAAAAGAAATGAATTTATTAATATGCACACTATCAAAGGTTGACTGAGGAAAAATAAATAAATAGATAAAATAAAATGATATTTTTTGAAAGGTATGGGATTAGAATAAATTTAATAAGACTGTCTTAAAAAGGGTTGATAAAAACATATAAGAAGTTTTATTTGGAATATTAAGAAATAAAGTTTAATTAAGAATATCTTTAATTTAGAGCCATCTTTTTAAATTTACGCATACTGGAATAATGTTTTTTAAGGCAAATTAAGAATTTATATCGTCTGCATAAAGATTAACAGATTAGATTTAGAAACAAGATTTTAATTTAATAATTTGAAGTAAGTACGGAACATTATTATAAGAAAATTAAGATAGTATAAAGGTTAGTTTTGGCGAAAATTTTTTTAATTTGTAATACATATATATATATATACATATAAACTTTTTAGATGGGGATGATTTTGGGTTCATGGGGTCATATAGTGAAAAGTAACGAAGAAAATTTTCTTACATTTTTCGTACAAAGTCGTACGATAGTAGCGACTACAGTAGGTCGTATTTCTTACGAAATCTACCTAAAAAATGGGGTCATAAAGGGAATTTATACAAATAAAATGATAAAATAAGAATTCTTGTTCTTTCGCAATATTAGTTGCAGCGTGTCATTGGTCATAATTTTAGTTTTGTTGTAATATCATCTTAACATACAAAATTTTCTGACAAAATGTGCAAATTAAAAGTACTTTATTTATTTTTATCTTCTTGACTTTAACATATATAAAAGTGTACATTTCACATACATATTTAAAAAGAAATATTTTGTTTTAAGCAAAGTGACTTTATAAACTTCTTTAGCAACAATCCGTCCTAATACCAATGTAAACATACCTATGTGAGTATAATACGCTAAAATATTAATCATAGGTTCACTATTAAAAAAGAAATGAAGTGAAAACATGGAATACATGCAAGCAGCATATTTCATGTTTCGTTATTTCTTTTTTTTTTAATGGAAATGTACCGTTATTCAAGAGGGGAACTTTCTGTTTTTATCTAGACAAATAGGAGAAATAGAATATATTTGAAAATAATTTAGAAAGAAAGAAAAAAATACATACAATGATGCACATTTACACAGAAGAATTATTTTTGATGACTATTTTCGCATCCGTATCATAATACAGAGGTTTCATTTCCTCTGGCTTCGAATCCTTGTATTCGTCATCCGAGGATTAATACTTTATTCCCTATACCAGTTAAGCGACAACAAGGACTTCGTTACAGTAAAAAACCTCTGCACTTTCACCCCATTGAAAGGGGATAGTTCTGTTTATTTGCCTTAACCCGTCAGTAGTCGCGTGTCGGTCTTTTCGCCGCCCGTATAACTTATCTTCTCCTAACTTATATCACATTATAAATACAAAGGAGATCTACCATGTAGCTGACTTTAAAGCTTTCTCTACCACTTTCGTGAAGTAATAGGACGCCTCTGTTTTTCTTTCAGTTACATTTTTAGAAACAAAGTAGAAATTGGCGAAAACGTCTACGTAAAAGTCATTAATGTGAGTTCATTTTTACTTTTCCAATTACTCCAGATCTCATGAATAAAATGCATAATTAAAGAAAACTGCAAATTTATATGTTCGTTGTAATGTTATTTTCGTATATTTGGTGAAAAATATTTCTTATTTTACATATTTGGTATGCGGGGGTCCAGCGGCGAAAAGACCGAGCGCGACTAATGACGTTGTGAAAAAAGTCGCGACTACTCGCGGGTTAAAAAATATCAAATAAATTTGTTTTTAATATTCATAAAGATAAACGGAAATGTATTGTTTATTCCTGGAAATTTTTGGCACACAATTTAAATTTCTTGGTAAAACACAGAAATATTATTCTATTTGTACTGAACTGATTTGTATAAAGTGAAGAATAAACGAATTTTCCACAATAGAAAACCGTATAATGCACCATAATACAAAATAATTCTTTCATTGTGCTGTAACTAAATAACGAACAGTGAGAAGTTTATTTTCAGTAGCAACCATCGGTATTCAGTAGCTAGAAAATCGGAGTAAAAGGTATCATTTACATAATATCCGAATTAATCCACGATAGTTAGGGCTCGGAATAAAGATACATTTCAGACAGAGCTACCCAAGTTATAAACCATTGTAAAAAATAGTGGAAAGCTTTCCGTTATGTTGAAAACACAAACAGTCTTATTTTAACAAATAAATGATAGTGTTTTAAAAATTAATGGAACTTATAGTAGAAAAGAAATGATATGGCAATACAGTGTTAACTTAAGTATTCTTGAAATAATCATATTTTATATAATTTTATTAACTTTTCATTAACTTATTTTTACAATATGTTTATACTATGTTGCACAAGAAAAATGATCAGAAATAAAATTTTATATAGAAAAGAAACTCTGTGTTTCATTGATAATAAAATGGGCAATGTGAGACATCACTTGAGATGTATTTTGACTCTAATAAAAAAGAAAAATATTTTTCGGGATAAAATTCCGGAGGGAAAACTAAATAGAATTCAACCAGACTAAGTCTTCCTGAAGGATATTCTTTAAGAGTTCAGGATTATTCTTTATATGATGCTCTTTTACTTTGACTACAACTTTTTACTTAATTCGGCTGAAGATCTTGAATAAAACAAAGCTTATAAACTAAGTATTACATCTTTATTTAAGTCTTGAACAATACACAAAAAATTTAGGTATACAAATTTTCCAACAAAAATTTTACAACTTTATTTTCTTAAGTTTAGATTCAATACAGAGAAAAATAGATATCTTGCTTAGATAGTATTGTGCAAACTAAATGGCACAGCTTTGTATACCTATTGCACTGAATCAGTAGTAATGTATTGCCATAAACATTAAAAAATAATTAATTTGAAGTAAAATATTTAGGGTGTCCAAAGGTGCCTTCTGGTCAAACGTGCCCCCCTCTCCCCTAAATTTTCAATTAACTATGGGAGTTGAACTTTAAACTCTCTACTTTATCCTCGCGCTAGAGCAGAAATATTGTAAGAAAATGTAAAAAAAAAAACATAATTTAAAGTTTTAGAGACATTAAAAAATGTCTTTCGATTCCAATTTTAAATTATGAAAAGGGAAAAAAGAGAAAAATAGCCGAAAATGATGTAAAATTTCACATTTCACATTAGTTACTTTTTTAATTTTTGACATACTATTTCGGCTTGCATGAGAAAATTTCAAAAATATATAAGAAAGATAACTTCACAACTTTTGAATAATCAATAAATATCTTCTAGCTCACTTCGGGGTCTAAACATGAAAAATTACGCAAAAGTGTAAAAAAATAAAGGATCGAAATATAGAAAATATTTTGAATAAAAATTCAATTATAGAACCGATAAATATTACTTTTCACGAACTTAGACATTCGTAAATATTAATTATAAACATTATAAAACAATCTTATTATTCGTGCAATACACAGACTTAGGATTTTGAATTAGTATATTTAATTGTATTTCGAGTAATAAGATAAAAGTAGAAATTTTATATAATTTTAAAGTGAATTCTTTTTTCTTTTTAATATGTAAGTTTCGCATGCAATAGAAATGTGAATTTGAAAATGAATACCTTACTATCGATGCATTTAGTGAAATACAATATTTATTATTGCTCTGTAGTTGACGCGCACATTAGTAATTTCATAGTAACATTAAAAGGATATTAAATTTGGATATAATTACATTTGGGACTGGATTCAAGTGCAAAATTTCAAAAAATGAACCTTGATCCCAAGAAAGCCCCGTTTCCGGTACCAACCCATATGGAACCGCATATCGGATTTGCTGCCCAAGTCCGATTCGTAGCATGCAGGATGAAATTTTTACAGTAGAGAAAAATGTACTTCTGCTACGGAAAAGCATCAACGGGTATAATATCGATCGATGGCTTTGTTACTCTTTTACACATTTTGTGCAGTTTATTTTAAAATACAAGCTGCGTCGCTGACAAATATAAAATCTCCGAAAATATTTTGAAAGTGCATGACATACATAGTGAATTTATGTAATAAATGAATTATTTTGTGATGTATAGTTTTAACAGATGTAAATTTTCAAAAGGGGGGAAAAGTCCGGGCCAGGATTCGAACCAGGAATGTATTGGCTGAAGCCGCCAATGCTTTTCCAGCTGAGCCATCCCAGACGAATTCTGGAGGACTTTTTTATCCAAATGACCTCAACGAATCTGCTCTGAAACTATGGATCAGCTCAAAAGAACAAACCGAAGGCCAATATTTGGAACTGCAGAAAATCGCTGCATACGAAATTATCTCTTATTAATTTTAAACATGATTATTCAAATCGGTAGATTAATTATATTAGATGTAAATTTTCCAAGGGTGAAAAATGATTCGAACCAGTGTTGTACTGGCTGAAGCCGCCAACGCTCTTCCAACTGAGCCATCCCGAACGAATTCTGGAGGACTTTTTCACCCAAATGACCTCAGCGATCACAGAATCTGGTCTGATATTATAGAGCAGCTCAACAGAATAAATCGAAGGTTAATATTTGGAACTGCAGAAAATCGCTGCATACGAAATTATCTCTTATTAAGTTTAAACACGATTATTCATTACGTAAGTTAATTATAACAGATATAAATTTTCCGGGAATTTATCCCAGATGGCCCAGTTGTAAGAGCGTTGGTGGCTTCAGCCAATACATCCCTGAAATGGCAAATAAAACCTTTGTGCAAAAATGTTAAAAGGTAGAAAACCAACGATTATAAATGTATAAATAAAGCATGAAAAGGGAGCAAATGGCTCTTTCTAATCTACTATCGAGATTCTTCTTTAGTGCAAAAACCCAGCGATCTAGACAAAGCAAAACTGACCAAAGCGACAGAGAGACGCAGGCTTATATACCCGCTACGGGAACGATCCCGCCTAAAGGAAAGCAAGCTAGTGTTTGTTTGTTTGTTCTCCGTTAGATGTCGCTACTTGTCCACCCAGTTGTTTTGGCTGATTTCTTCTCATTGGTTGCTTTTCTTTAGGCGGGATCGTTCCCGTAGCGGGTATATAAGCCTGTGTCTCTCTGTCTCTTTGCTCAGTTTTGCTTTGTCAAGCTCGCCGAGTTTTTGCACTGAAGAAGAATCTCGATAGTAGATTCAAAACAGCTGTTTGCTCTCTTTTCATACTTTATTTGTGCATTTATAACCGTTGGTTTTAACAATACATCCCTGGTTCGAAACTTACTTCCCCCACCCCCCTGGAAAATTTGAATCTGTTATAATTAATTTACCGATTTGAATAATCGTGTTTAAAGTTAATAAGAGATAATTTTGTATGCAGCGTTTTTCTGCAGTTCCAAATATTGACCTTCGATTTATTCTGTTGAGCTGATCAGTAGTATCCGACCAGATTCTGTGATCGTTGAGGTCATTTGTGTGAAAAAGTCCTCCAGAATTATTCCGGGATGACTCAGTTGGTAGAGCGTTGGCGGCTTCAGCCAATACATCCCTGGTTCGAATCCTGGCCCGGCCTTTTTTCACCTCTTGGAAAATTTACATCTGTTATAATTAATTTACCGATTTGAATAATCGCGTTTAAAATTAATAAGAAATATATAGTTTTCACGCCACAAAATTTACCCAGCAAATTTAAGATCAAGGGTTGACACTTACGTGGTTTTTCCAGCGATAAAGTTCACTAGCTTAACAAATTAACATTTAGCAGTTGTTTGTGATTAGATGATTCAAAAATGTCTGTGTGAAACTAGCTCCGTTTTTACGAATTTCTTTATAAATAAACGTATTATTAGCACTTGGAATTATTACCACCTAGGACATCCTATAATCGTTATAATACATCACTTGAGGAGACAATCTATGTCAATAGCTTGTAAATTAGGCATTCGATTTATTTGTTTAATTAGAAATAGGGGTTTGTGCGCACTCACCTAAAGATATATTATTTCACATAAACTTAGCAACATAGAAGATGTTTTGGAAATATGTTCCAAAGAATACATTGTATAAAGTACATCAAAAAAAATGAACATATTGGACTGAATTTTGCTCAGTTACGCTCTATACACTGACCAGCTGGTTTCTGAAATTTTGAATGTCCATGAAATATGTACAACTTGATCATACGTGAACTTACTAACATTTGTTACAAACATTTATTTGAAAATAGAAATTGGTAAACAATTATGTGTTCTGAAGTTAAAAAGTAAGTATTACATGTTATTAGCTTCATTTAAAGTAGATAAAATTAAAAAGGCAAAAGAAAATAACCTTTTAAACAGCTTATATTGTTTTTACATCTTAATAACGAACCGTAGAGATCAATATAGTCAAACATCATCAAATCTTTTTTTTTTAAATAGAAATTGGACATATTTGGACATATTTTGCTATGAATTGTAAAAATATAGTTAATATGGCTTCTAATAAAATATTTATAAAAGACAAATGGTGTACTAGTTATTTAATATGGAAATGGAACTCATTTTCATAAAAAGAAAACTATGTATTTTTTAAATTGTTTATAAAAGATAAATATGTTTTTAGTAAATCAACAGCTTTAAACACACGGTACACTTAAAACCTGTTCTATTTTTTCTATTCATTATTTACGCAAATTCAGTAGTTCTTCATAAACTAAATTTTTATCATGACCTTGTCATAAATTTATCGATTAACAATAACTTTGAGATAGCAAGAATAAAGTCAGTTTGTGTAAAATTTCTTTAACAGTATCAGAAAACTTCAATTGGCCAATTGTGAATTTTCGCAGTTGAATCTTTAAAAGACATAATTTTTACTCAATAGCAATAGTTCATTTAGTTCAGCCTGTTAGGTGTATTTCACAGTCAAGGGCTCTCGGGTTAAAACCCAAGGATGACTAGAATACAATTCTGTTAGAGTTTTAATGATGCAGCAGCTCAAATTTTGAAAATTCAAGTTCTTTAAAAATTGAATGACTCATATATTTTAAAAAGGGAATTAAATTATTAGTAAAAATGAAAATTCAACATCTAGTGTATTTCAACGTATTATTTTACAAATCTTTTCTATATTGACCAAATTACTTCTCTGTTATTAAACAGAATGTCAATTTTTCTGTTCTCTATAATTTTACGCAAGACTTAAGATAATGGATTACTCGTAGATTCTCTGTAATTGCACAGAGTGTCTTTAACAGTGTGCGCACATAAAATGACTCATAAATATATGTGGAAAAAGATATGAGAAATCGACAAATACATATGTAACATTTTATTATTCAGTGGATGACATATAGATAAACAAACCTCTGTATATTGTTAATTATACTCAAAATGATATATTAATTTTCCCCATATTTAAATTTAAAAAAATAATACTATATTTTCTCCCTTCTAGGCTTTAAATATTACATTATTTAATAAAAGATAAATTTTAATTATTATTTCATTTTGCTTTGAAGAAAAGACAGATACATAAATAAATTGTACTTTTAATCATTTAAAAAATGACAATTAGTTTATTACAATATTCTGTAATGTATGAGAGTTTTCAAAGTTCTCAAAAATGTGCTTTCCTTTAATGCCTGATTATTGAAATTCATACTTTTACACTTAATTTTTTTTTATGATTGTATGCATTTTATATTTTCCTGTCTTCAATGAATATCACATATACCGGGTGATCCAGAAGTTTCGGGAGTTTTGAAAAGTTAATAATTAGGAAACTATGTATAATACAAAGGTTCTGTTTTCAGATATATGCTCAGAAACATGTGGGATTTTTGTTTAGAATGAATTTTTTTAAATACATATAGTTACCATTTTTAGCAACAGGTGGCGCTGTTGTATAAGACTGAATGTACCTATACCATGCGTTATACAGACACATGAGTTCATTGCGAAACTTCTTTTCTATGATATTGATGAAATTTCGTTTTAAGGGTGGTTTATGTTCAAACATTTTTTGTAAGGTAAATAAAACTGCATTGTAAGGGAAATTTGATACAAAATTTCATGAGCAGCTGCAGTGTTTAGACATTGTCTAGACTATGTTTAGACACATCTTTGCATGTCGCGTTGTTTTCATATCGTACAATACGTCAAGTTAAAACTGCAAAAGAATCGATGGCCATTGCAAATGTGAAATGCTATGGTAAGCAAGGTTTAAGAAAAAGGCTCATTGGAAGATCGTAATAGAAACAACAGATCACAAACGTCTGTTACAATCGTAAATTAGGCAGGATTCTATGCTAATACTCTGTAGAAATCACCAGTTCATGGTGAGTGCAGTAAACTTGTGATATCACGATGAACTGAAATTTTTTTCTGCTCTGAGGATACTGTGCATGCTGTTTTGCATCGGATCACGGCGGTACTTATAAGCCATGAGCGTCATGATTAAACTTTGTAAGCCTTCGACACTAATTCGTTGTTTTAAATGAGCTGTATCATACTATAAAAACAATACTATCAATTTTAGCGCCACCTGCTGTCAAAAAGTGCAACTAACATAATATGTTTTTTTCATCGAAAAAACAAATCCCACAAATTTTTCAGCATTTCTGTGAAAACCGCATACTTCTATTGTTTATGGTTTTCTAATTATTATCATTTCAAAAGTCCCGGGACTTCTGGATCACCCGGTATATATATATATATATTAAATATATAAACATTTTAATATTTGCCAAAACTTCTTTACTCTATGATGAGTTTCACAATATTTTTCTCATTCACTCTTTTTTCTGTATGTTTAAATGTAAATTGATCGCAGTTTTATATGTTTACCAAGAATTTTATACAGGCAGTGAAAATCTCAAAGTTCCTTGATTGTTTCAAGAAGGTAATCATTTTTAGGGGAAAGGATTAGTGGTCATTGGAAATTTTCCAAATATATATTTTATATTTTATCGTAGACCTCACAGCTACAGTTGAATAATTTATAGGTACATCGAAAAGTATTTTTACAAAAAAAGAAAAAAAAAATGAAACTCCCAAATTGGCTATTATTCTACAGAAAATAGCTTTTTTATTATGTTTCAGAACATAAAGCTTCTAAATTTTGCTCTTAAACATGCATAATAAAACACTACATTTTAAAAGTCATAAAGTGTTTTAAAAGACATTATATGTGCTGCTGGTTTTTAAATAATATTTCTTAAATTAAAAAATATGCGCTGCTTTGCACACAGATGGCAGATAAATATTTAATTATAAAATATAAATATTTTTCGTATCCTTTCTTAAAATTAAAACATTTAAGCACAGATTATATATATATATATATATATATATATATATATATATATATATATATATGTATATATATATATATATGTGTGTGTGTGTGTGTGTATACTTTTCACTAGTCATTACAAATGTTTGAAAATAATGTGCTTAAGTAATTTTATTTTTAAAATAATTAGTGTACGTAGATTAAAACAGTAATGGAAATAAAATGATTATTTAATGTTCTTTGATGAATATAAGTAGAATGGGGAGTACATGAACAAAATTATTTCAATATACACTATTCCACTGTCCATCTACTTGCGATTTTTGACATTTTGTTAAATATCTAGAAAAATACCTTAGGAAATACCTTGAAACCAGGGCTGTCCAACGCGGCGCCCGCGGGCGCCATGGCGCCCTTTGCAGGTTTTCTTGGCGCCCTTTTGAAGGTTTCCGGTTATCAGTCTTTTTAATCAAAATTTTCTTGTAAAGGATACTTTATTTAAAACTCTTGATATTTACTTGAAAGATATTTTAAAAATCTTTACAAGAGTACTTCACACCATCAACAATTATAATATATGCAGCGTATTTACAGAAAAGCAGCAGTACATTATTAGTTTTTTAAAAACAAATCATGTTTCTTTACTAATTTCTAGTTTTTTATGAATTTTTTTATAGAAATTATGCCAATAGAAATTAATATTTTTAATATGTTAAGAAGTAAAATGTAGAGAAAAAAATTTATCCTCCCCTCTTTCATGCGTGAATATTCAGCATGTTTGTTATCGCTATTGACGTTGTTTCATTGGCCATTCGACTTATTTATAAGACTGGACAAAGGCTGTCTTTTTCTCCCCGATACTTTTGAAACTTTAATTTTAATAATTTTGTTTTTTTTTTTAAAGTCTATAAAATCGTGCGAAAGGATTTTCATTAATAAAAACTCATCCAGGCTCTCTTTGGAACCACTCATGACTTGGCTTCTGCACTTTTTGTAATAGCAAATTTACAACTTCAAAAATAATTACAGTAATTGCAAAGTATTTGCGTCCCCCAAAAATCTGACAATATATCTGATTACCATTTTATTTTAATAATAGGTGATATTTCCTTTTCTGGCTCCATCTAATTTAAAAATGTTTGAGATAATCCCCCGCAGAAAAATGTATTACTATTTACTGTTTTTTTTTAATTTTTTTTTTTAATATGGCGCATTAGTGGGCATTATGTCTCTTGCCACATTATGAAATTGCCTATATGTATTTCTTTTAATATTAAAACATGATTTTCTTGCATGTTTTAAGCCTGTTTAATAATGGCGTCCTTCGTTACTTGCTAAAAAGTGAGATGCGCCCCTACTTAGTAAAAGGTTGGACAGGCCTGCTTGAAACTATAAGTGTGTAAACATAATAGTCATTCCTGTCCGCAATATATTTTCCCGAAATTCCATAGAAGACACTCTACAAATAAAAAAAAGAATAAATATTTTTTGGATAACTTTGTGAAAACTATTGAACCAAATACGCTCAAATTGTAGAATATGATTAAGCGATTTATTTTTATAAACTATGTTTATTTTTAATTTGATAGCATGTATCTTCGTAGAAAAATGAAGTTTTTTATAAAATTTGTCCCAAAAATTTCCAAATTTTTTGCTTATAATTTACAGTGTTATTATTATAAAATAGTGCTCTTTTCCGAAAATATGGCAAACCATACTGCACACAAAAGTCTGTAATCAGAATAGAAAGAATGTGCATGAAAAATGAGCAGGTTTATTAACCCCTTGCGGGGCAAGGCAGATTCACTGCTTAAATATTGAAATTAATGGCGGTCACCGGAATTTGAAAACAACTTTATTCCTAAATAAGAAAACGCTATATTTCACGCATTCAATAAACCGTAATTTTCTTTAACAAAATTCCGGTGCGAATGTGGCATTTGAGAATTAAAATTAAGAGGTATACCTATGAAATCACCGCCCCGCAAGGGATTGAACAATATTCCAATACGCATGCATGGACACTAGGGTGGACCGAAAAACTTTTTTCACAGTGTCAGAATCTACCTATGCGGAAAAGATGTTCTCTTGGATGGAGATTAAGGGAAAAATAATTAAAAAAATTAATTTTAAATTTTACTACTGCCACAATAAGGTTGAATTTCGAAAAAATGTGAAAAAAGACCTCATTTTGGCTTGATGATTTTTGATTCAAAATAATAGTTTAAAAAAATATCCAAAACCTACCTATGAGTAAAAGATGCTATATTGTATGCTGAGTATGAGAAAAATAATTAAAAAAATTAAATTCAAAATTTAAATCTGCCGCAAGGTAGCTCAAATTTATGTATTTGAACGTTTTTACGGTAAAAAAAAAAAAATGTTTTTTTGCAAAATAAAATATGAATTTTAGAATTTTTAACATTCATTGCACTGAGGGGATATATATTTGATTGCAAGATTAAACCTTTAGTTTATTAATTAACAACTTCTTTATTATTAAATCAAGAAAAATCGTCAAGTTACAATTGGCGGTAATGACGCTTCGTATTGAAAATCGGCATGAGATTTGGTAATTCAATTCGAATTTCATAAAACCGTGTCTTATATATAGTCTACACACAACAGAAAATGCTTCCGTGACTATTTTGATTATTAGTTTTGTAGAATGAGCGTTGCGTGAATAGATATTATTGATAGTAGATGTTATTGCCACTGTAATGATTGCTAGATTTACTATTGCTTCTGAAATCATGTCGTTACTAAATCTCTCAGTTAGTGGAGGTTCGACATATTTTCCTACTTAAATTTATGTAATCCATCGCAAAAGGTCAAAAGCTGATAAATGGAAAATATAGATATTATTAAATGTAATGATTAGGATTATAGCAGACCATTTAATTTCACTCGCGCGCTTTTAGAATTATCTACTGACATAAATTAAAACACAAAAAGTTTCTCACATGCAGCGATTTTTTTTTTATTTCACCAGTGAAACATTTGTGTCCACAGAGTGGTTCCATTAAGGCTCCGAAAAGATAACTTAGTGGAACCTCATTGGTGGCTTCCATTGTAGTGGAAGCTTGAAGATCAGTTCCATATTCGAATAACACACCCTTTAACATCTACGCTAATACGTATTCCGTCACAACCGATTGGAACCAACTTTGTTACATGTATATTATTGTTAACATATGACAAAAAAAAATGTACGTCGTGTTTTCAAATTGTTTGGCACTCTCCCAGAATTTATACATATGTGGCCGATGTATTCGGAACCAAGTTCTTTTTTGAAGCTCAAGTCTGCTTCTATTATGATTTTTCTTCTGTTGGCTGTTGGCTTCTAGTTATGTAGCCTTGTCTTTACACCCATTAAAGTTTAATAAAAATGGCCATGATCATAATCTTTTACAAATGACTAAAGATAATGACTAAAACGATAGAATGGTCTTTGGTTTGGTTTGTCATGTCGAATTTTTTTTCTGTCAATAGCATTATCGATTCATAGTTTTGTGAGATAATGCTCACATCTTGAAGTGCACCTGACATAATGGCAGCACCTTGGTCGGAAATGTCCAAACCGTCCAATATTCTGGCTGATGCCAATTTTCGTTATTACAGGTTTTCAGTTATAGCTGATGACGCAGAAAAGTGAGTTTGCTGGCACTACGTCTGTTTAGTTTACATCGAATTTTCATATTTGTATTCAAATATATTGAACTGAAAAAAGGCAGCGTTTTAAGAATGGTGCACAAGACTGTAATAGCTTTCAATATCTTATTTTCTTTTATAAGAATTAAGAAGCGCGCAATATTTGTCGTGAGACAATTTAATTTTTCTTAAAATGCTGCAGTGGTAAATTATTGAGATTGAATCTCATTTACAGGTCGCTTCTAACTTATTAGCAACTCCTTCTCACTAGCAGGAAATAAATAGATGTAGACCGATTCCTTGCTTTGGTTATTTTTGAAATATCAATATATAAATTTTATAACATTTTCGCTATAAGGAGCATATTTACTGGCATAACAAAGCCAAACCCAAATAGGGGGTAATTCACGTATGTGTATATATAACAACACTATGGTATAGTAATATTCAAAGTACACTAAGCTAACAATACACAAGCAGACAAATCCCTCACTAAAAAAACTGGAATTGCCAGTTTTTCGAAACTTTAAACCACTTGCAGCAATATTAAATTTCGAAATTAGATTTTTATTTTTTTTCATTTAATCATCATATTTCTTAAGCAAAGGTAGATTTTGATTGATATTAAAATGATTATTTTGCGTCAAAAAAAAAAAAAAAATCTAACCAAAATTAGATCTTTTCCCATTTTTTCCAAATTTCATCGAATTTTCAACTTTTTTGTGGCAGTATTTAATTTCGAATTTATTATTTATTATTTTCTTTACTTAACCTCCATACGATATAACATCTTTTCCGCATTGTTGGATTTCAAAAAATTATTAAAATAATTGCTTTTTGACAAAAATCACCTAATCAAAATTCGGTCTTTTTTAAAATATTTTCGAAAATTCAACACTTTTGTGGCAGCATTAAATTTTAAAATTAATTTTTTTTATTATTTTTCCCTTAATCTCCATACAATAGAACATCTTTTCCGCATAGGTAGGTTTTGAGGAATTGTAATTTTTTTTCGCTATAGACAATCGATCAACCCTAATGAACACTATCAAAAGTTCCTTTGCATATTGTGTTAGCTTAATGGAAAGAGTAACTTTTGTTAAAGTCTCAAAAACATATCTTAAAACTTCTGAATGAGATCGTCCATAAAACAAAGCAAAATCTGTTATTCCCAAATTGAATTCTGGTCCCAAATGATGGGTTGTATCTAAATATAATTACGTGCCATATTGTGTATTCTATATTGACATTAATTTAAATGATAAATGAATTCAGCCTCTCATCTTTTTATTTCATTTTGGGAATAGCGGATTTTTAGCTTTTCAGAATTTTGAAGCTAAGTTTTTCAGACTTTCACAAAAGTTCCTCTATATATTTAACTAAAAGAGCATGGAAATACAATTTCGATAGACCTCACGCATGTGCAATGAATAATTATTTAGGCAACTTGGTCATTTTTCATACAATTTTACTGTTTTTACATTTTAACTATAGGATATTATGTGCAATGTTGTTTTTCAAATTTTAGGAAAGAAAATTATTTTATAATAAAAACTTCGAAACTATAATTAAAAAACTTTGGGGTTGTTTTTATTAAAAGCTCAATTTACCTACGAGTATCCATGGTATCCGCATTAAAATGCATACAGTTTATTACAATAAGCCACTTAATCAAAATTTACAGTTTTAAAGCTTTTGCTACATTAGTTTTGACAAGGTTATTCAAAATAGGTTCTTTGTTTTTCAATTTGTTGACGGTCCCTTACAAAGTTTCGGGGAAAATCTTCACGTGAATGTATACTAACTATTATGTCTAACACTTATATTTTCAGGATAATTCCTTATGTATTTTTCAAGATATCTAAATAAAAGTCTAGAATCACTTGTAGCCGATCACTTTTGGCCATATATGTATTAAAAGAAACATTGTATTGCTAATAATTTTGCAATTGTATATTTTTATTTTAGAAACAAGGATTTAAAATATGTGTCTTTATATCCATTTTATATTTTTACTTTTAAATCTAATGTGTAGGCCGTATTTTTAGTGGATATTTAAGTCACAAGTGTTTGAATGTATTTTACACAATGAGAACCAAAAATGTTTTTTAGAAATTTTCAAATTATGTGTAACATATTCTGTATATTTAAAGGTGTATAAAAATAAATAAATATATAAAATAAAAATAGACAATGCTTTTACGATGTCTTCAATTTTTGTGACACATAATTATGTTTGTTTTCTGTAGTTAAAAAGAGATCAGATTGTTATATCTGACATTATACTTCACTACAATTTTCTATATGATTCAATATTTTAATACATTGGGATATTTTTTAAGCAGTAGTTAATCGAAAGTACCATAATTAAAGAATGTAAGGTATATTAAAAAAGCTAAAAAGTATAAGAAACCGGAAACTTACATTACAATTTTATAGTTTTAGGTCAGAAAAAAAAATTCATTTTTATTTTTTATAGGTTAATATTACTATTGTTTGCCTTTCTATAAGATATATTTTTCATTCTTATTTGATTTTTTTTATTTAAATTCATTAATTATATATACTTAAATATTTCTGAGATGCTATGAGCTCTTGAAATCCACACGTCCGTTTTCTATTAAAAAACTCATATTTATATCATTAACATTAAAATACATTAACGATTTATTTCTGTTAATCATATTTTAATTCAACCAAACAACAAAGTACATTGCACTGAAACAAAAAAATACTGTTTTTTCTATTAAAATGTGAAAATACATATTTATTCAATAAAACAAACGCAAAATTATTTATATTTTTAAATATCGAATTAAACTGCACGTAAATTATCATATTATTACTATTTTATGAATGTAGCACAAGCAATCACGATATATATATATATTTTACACAAGTATCGTCTGATAAAAACTGGCATTGATGCAAACTTATAATACAATCCAATCATTATTATTCAAGTTTAGTCGAACTTTTCTAATTCCATGTGTTCTGATTATGTTAAATAGTTTCGAACTATTTTAGGGTTTGTATTGATGAAAAATTTTAATCATATGTATTCACCACTAGCGACTTTTAAGATGCAGCGTATTTCTAAATGTGTACGCTCAACCATTAAAGACACACATTGTCGGATGTATCTGTAAGTCCACAAAACTTTGAAGAATAATTCTTTACTTCAGTATGCTGCCACCACCGATATAATTATGTGATATCGGTACGAATTGAAGAAGACTAACTCTTTCGATTAAACTTAGTGAATAGCTGATTTACACAATAATAAAAATAAGTCAATATTTACAATTATGAACTCGGAGATAGGTGATCTAATTCAACATTAAATTAATTAAAGAACACAAGTTCTGTCCACTATTAGGTTACTCTATATTTTTCTTATGCACGTTAATAAAATCAGAGATAATTATTAATCTTTCCACGCACCCAGTTTCAGTCCTCTTTGAACCTCGCTCCTTACCCGCTTGCCTTTTGACCAGAGCATTTCTCTGAACCACATCACTCTTCTCTCGCCAGGTCAACACTAACCCTCAGCTCTCATCTTCCACCGAGCCATCCGGAAACGGGATTCAATCCTTTCACCACAGGGATCCGTCATCTAAAAGAAAGGTCACTCTTTCAAGACATATCTTTCTAGTCTCACCATGCTCGTCTGTCTTACCTATGAACTTTGATTGATCAGTGAAAGGCCACCTATTGTATGCTAGATTCTATCAACCAGAACTAGGTCCCCTCGCCACTCGGATTAAGACTCCAGATAAAGAAGGAATATTATTTTAGAGTTTACATTGTACAAAACACATTAATAAATAAAGAATAGTATCATGTAAGGATAATTTCAGATAATAATCACTTATCTCACACACTTGATGTCATTTTATTTTTAATAAACATTATTGTATGTGTGTAAAAATAATTAGAACTTAGATATATGCAGTAAATGTCTGAAAAAGTTAATATCATAAATTAAATCAATAAAATACAACTTTGAAAACACACAATCGTTAAAACCTCTAAACACACGTATACGTTTCGCAAGTTCAAAAACTTGCTTCCTCAATGCTAAAATGTTGAAATATATAAAATCAAAACTCTTTCCAAATTCAAGCAAGGCGGGAACCCAAATATTTGTAAACACAGCGCCAAAGAAGATCACCAAGCTTCGGAAACCAATGGAATCAGATCTGAATTAAAGTATCGTGACATAAAAAATCTAACCAGAAAGTTGAAATATACGGCATGCTAGATAAATCATTAACCAAGGAGTTTTTTAATTTATTGGTATTGAGTGCTTTAAAAAAGTCTAAATCCAGCGGACTCGTGTATTTTTGGACAATCGTGGAAGAAGTAAAATTGAAATTATGACCCTTCTCCGAACAACGAGAAGCAATGGAGGAATTCTCCAGTTCTTTTCTCTTGACATAGCCTATGTGTTCTTTGTCTCTTTTTCGGAGTTTACGTTTGGTTTGTCCAAAATAACACAAACCACGTTGGCATTGAATATTTTAAATACCTCTAATAAACTAGAGGAGGGATTTGCTGTTTTAATGGTGAAAATGTAAATTTATTGACAGGTTTAAATACCACTTTAAAATCATAATTTCTTAAAACATTAGCAACTTTAAAGGAATGCTATTGTGAAAGGTGAAATAATGAGATTAGAATGAGTAACCGGTATAGCATAAGAATCAAGGTTATTAGGATATTTATTAAAACTGTGAGATATCAATCTGTTAATGTATGATAAACTGAAACCGCAATTTGCAGCATTTAAACGCTGTATTTTATTGATTTGGTTTCCCATACAATTTTTTTTCGATTATCATAAATTACTTAAGTATCTGTTTTATACAAAAATTTTTGTATAAATAAGGTGGTCTGGTGTAATAACGCCAGGCGGGGTAATAACGCCAAATGCTAATATTTTTCATAATTATGAAATAATCTGGTAAATGACACCCATGTGCTCTGCGCAGAAGGGTTTTGAGTCATATAAATCGCAAAAATAGCTTCAAGTTAATTTGTTTCATTTTTAGGTGTTATTGTTTTTACAAGCAACTAAAATTAACGCTTGATTTAAAATTTGCGAGATACTTTTTGTGATGTGAAGACTATTTTTTTATCCGGAAATACTTTGTTAATTACATAAATTTGTAGTACATTTCATGGACTTTCAAAACGTTGTTGAAGATTTGGGATATCTTCTCGAGATAATTTGTAATTTAAAATGTACAGCGCAATAACTATAACGGGGTAATAACGCCAATCCTTGGCATAATACTCCGGTTGATTCCCTACAGTGGCCGAGCTACATCCTAAATACTGATTCAAATAAACACAGTTAAAACTGTGCAATGTTTCTTAATTCTATTTAAGCGGTCCTTTTTAAGCAAAAAGAAGCTCACGGTCTGATATTCTTTTGCCTCGTCCCCCACCCTTACACCACACCTTTATTTTTCTTACACTTTCACAAAAATGTTAACATTTTCAATAGCTTAGAATGCAATTGGTCTGTTTCTAAGTTTGTAGAGTTTTTTTAGAATTGGGCAATCTACATGCAATTATTCTATCTTATTTCATAGTTTTGTTTGCATGGCGTTATTACCCATATAGGTGGGTAATAACGCCAAATAGCATTGGTCAAGAAATCACGCCATTACATTTTATGAATACATATCTGTTAAATTATTCCTTTTACATAGATAGTCAATGAGTTGCTGTATCAAATCATATATTTTTTTTGAAAAATACAAAGTAAAACTGAGCCGTGAAAATTGGTAGAACCTTAACGTGGCGTTATTACCCCAGGGAACCTTACATAATTTGTTGTTTAATATATATTGAACCAAGCTTTGTATTTTTAAGATTAACTAATGTAATAATGTTGGCAGCTGGCTACTATTTTAAAATTTGTGTTTCTTGATTTATAGCACTTTGTTTTCGCTTTAATTAGTGTGTCGTAAATAAGGCACATTGCACCGTTTTAAAAAGTTTCCGCCAATCAAGATTTCGAATGTTAAAAAAAATAACTTATCTGGCTATGCTGTAATACAACTGATAAATTGAAAATGTTATTCTTCTAATAAGATGTATTTAATAATTATTTATATGTTTAATGCATATTTTATATTAAAATATCACGACCGTAAAAATTTTGAGGACTTTTAACACTTATTCGGAATTTAAAGTTTATATGAGAAGGAAGTCAAAGTTGCCATACATTTTTTTACTTTATATTTTTCAGTTTTCAGCGATAAATATATAAAGTTTGTCTTACATTATAAATTCCGTCTAAACAAAGCTAAAGTAAAGATTTATTTGTTAATCAGTAATTCTTATCGATTGGCACCTGTCATATTTCTATTCAATAATTTGTAGTGAGGTTAGAAAGCGATTTCTTTTTCCAAACAAATTGTACGTTTTGCACTTTATTTTTTACTAAAGAAAGATTGCTTTAATGTTTTCAAAATTAATTTCCATTTTTTGCAGTTTTGTGTTATACCATATATAGTGATTATACCTTGAAACTGGCTTGAAACAATTGAAAAATCCTTTGTAATCATAAATAAAAACTTTTGACTTCTTTGTATACTGTTTAAGTTAAGAAAAAATAATATTGGCGTATTAAAAAATGTATATTTAAATAATTCGTATCAACTTTTGAAAATGTAATTGAATATAAAATATTTGAAAGCGGATAATATAAAAAAAATTACTTCTAATCCAAATTACACTTAAGTGCAAAAAGTGTTTCAAATGCTTTTTATTTCTTTTTATTTTTTTATTAATTGAGACATATGATTTATGCGTAGGATAATTAGTTTTACCACAACAGAAAATCAACCTAAAAAATTACATAAATAATATTTAATCACTTGATTTTATGCAAAAACAAAGAAATAACAACGATCTTTCACCGACCTTGTATCATCTTAGAAAATCTTCTACTGTAAAAATGCAGTTCTCCAAATGAAGCGAGAGTACAGTGAAGAAATAAGAAAAATCATGCGTTAAGTATATATTATGATACACTTTCCATCACTTACTGAAATTTTTAACAAAATTTCGTTATTTAGGTAAACAGGTATTATAGTCCGTAGCCAAATATGCATTCCAATACTTTTTTACAGACTTACATTTTACCTATCGGTTCATATATAAACTATATAATGTGGTAATTTAGTTTAACAAGAACAAGCCTATCAGGTTGAAAATTCTCTTTCATCAATTTACAGTAGCAATGGAAACTGTAATTTATCTGCCCTGTAATTTACCTAGTACGTTTATTACATGCCAGTATATAGCTAACAATTAGTCCAAACTAAACCACTATTAAAACTACATAAATCACATTTCCAGAAAAAACCGACCATACATCTAAATCTTTGCGTGACACTTTATAACATCTGTGTCATATTATCTGTATTCTACAAACATTTCTTACAAGGAAGGTCTCCATACGGGCATACTCAGAAAAATGTGAAAAAATTACAGAATGTTCTTCTCATATAGTTATATATGTTTATAAAAAAATTTCGGCGGAACCTCCTTATAACGTCCGTAAAAAAATAATAAAAATTTCGTTTATTTGGCGATTTATCTCCTGTTGGCGAAAAAACGAAATTTTGAAAAATACGCTTTTACACTTCGAATACTTTTTAAAGAAAAAACTGTCTATGTTCAATTCATTTAAATAAGTTTAGTTTAAGTAATTTTAGTTTTGCATTTTTACTTTACTTTAAGTGTAATTTTGTCATATACGTTTATATGTACTTATAACAAAATGAAATTAATATATTTTATCATTTAAAACACAATTTAAATTGATTAAAATTGTTCCAAATTGAAAAATACACTGTTAAAAATCTGCTGCATTTTGCTGCAACGCACTTCCTTGCTTGTATAGAAAACGGTTACTTGGCCGTGAAATGGAGCTTTCTCATTGGTTGGAATAGAGATATTATATACAAGCGGTGGAGTGCGTTGCAAAAAAATGCAACAGATTTTTTACAGTGTATGACACGGTCAATTCACGATGATATAGAGCATTCTCATTGGTCAGAAGAGACATATTCTATAAAAGTAGTGGAGTGACGTTCCAGTAAATGCTGCAGATTTTTAACAGTGAAGTCAATTAAAATCAATTTTCAGATTCGTTAAAATCGTCTGCTTTTGGCGAGGAAATGCACTGCTTGCCAAATCCCGCGTCGCTTTCTGCTTTTCACGCCAAATATTCCAAACTATTTTATTTTTTTACATATATAATAATGTAATTCCGCCTCTAATTTTTACTGATCCTTTATTACCTACATGAGTAGTTTAATTCGTATTTTTTTTTTCAAAAGATTCTGAGTATGCCCCTAATGGAGACCTTCCTTGTTAGTAAAGTGATTGCCGTTCAGCGTGAAATGCATAACTTATTTAAAAACCACCTTTAAGTAAGTTACGTTAATATTCATTAATCTTTATTAGCTGCTTTTGCAGCCTTGTTTGTCAATTATAGCATTTATATTAACCGTATAATGTGCATACATTTAGTGAAAATTAAAAGCCCATATCATAATTAAAAAAAATATTTCATCCATCTATCAACCTTTATCTATAATATACTTTCGATACAATATAAGATTTGAAATTTTGTGTGTCCCTTTAAATGCTATGTATTTCGTATTATGCGTGAAATAACTTACATTAAGCCACTCTGATGTAATCAATTTTATTATAAATTCAATAGATTAATATAATTCAAATATGTCGGAAACCATTCCTCCCTTTACCATTATGTTATGGATATATATTTTTTTTTTCACTGTAAAAAAAAAAAATAATTTTTTTGCTGCATCTTTAAAAAATGCATATTTTAGTGCATTTTGTAGATGTACATAAAGTTTAATATATTTGACAGAGTGTAACATCTATAAAATTCATTTGAATCGAATTTTTCTGATATGCGTCTGATATGATAACGGAAAACCTTTGACTGTCACCGTAAAAAAGTAATTATTCTAATAATATCATTTTTCATAGATTTAGCACTAGAATAAATAAGTTAATAAATACCATAATAGGATTAATAAGTTCATGACAATACAAGTTTATTTACCAGAATAGAGTAGGGATAGATGAGCAGACGGGTAGGCGCTCGGACAAACCGAAAATATACACTTTTCAACTTTGTTGGAAAGTGTTGAAAACTTGAAGGAATTTTTAATCCTTACAATTTAGATTTTTCTTTCAGTTGATAGATGTGTCTTTTAGTACAATGGAGTTAAACGCATACAAGTTTCTCGGAAGAAAGATAACATAAAAACATTCAAGAATGCGTCTTTATTATCAAAAACATTGACAGAAACGAATTTCGTGATGAAAATTGTTCATTACTAAATGTTTCGAGATGTTTATTTCTTTGTTGAATTTCAAAAAATTTACTGATAAAATGCAAAGAGATTTTAATGTGATTAATTCGAGAGCACCCGCATTTCCTGATAATAACAAAACACACACAAATCTGTCGAGTAATTTTGGAAAAATAGTTTAACACACATTAAAAATAAACACGTGCATCGAATTGAAAAACTTCTCTTTTATAAATCAGTTAATTTTCTCAATTATTTCTAGAAAAGTTTTATTTTAAGCAATAAAATCCTTTAAGTATAATACACAAAATAATACAAAACATTCAAATTTTTTTTAATATTTTCAGATGAAAGAAAATTGAAAAATATCACTGGATAATTGAAATAATATCTGCGACACATAGAAAAGAAACAATAATTAATTTTCACACATCTAAGAATTTTAGTTAAAAAAGAAAAAAAATAATAATGAAAATTTCAGAAAACAATATTGCCTTTAACATATACAAGCTTGCATTTAGTGAAAACTAATAACGATAATGTATTTTTTCCAAAAGTTAATAATATATTTGAAATAAAATAAATATTCTCTGTTACAGTTACCATGAAATGGTCTGGTTATTTGACAAAAGAAACAACAATAAAGAAATATTATTGCAATGAAACAAAATATATAAAAATTATATATAACAATCTTAAATGAATGTTGCTTTTACGTTTCTTAATTCTTCACAATTTTTCAAACAAGTTGAAACAATTATCTCTTTATAATGACTTCCAAATATCAATATGTTATAAACATCAATATGTCGGAATGACAACATATTGTTGGATATCAATATGTTGTGTCATTCATTTTTATATGAGAATAAATTTAAATGATTATTTGTATATATTGTATAAAAATAAGAACAACATTATATCCACCTTTAAATCTTTTATGATCTAATAAATCAGTTAAATAAAAAAAATCAGAATGATAAGGATTTTAAAAAATCCAGGAATTTCTATAGTACGCTGGCTTCATTTAAAGTACATGTTTGAACACTTACTTCGTTATTTCCGATTCTTCGTAATTTGTATTTGATTTAGACAATCTTTAAAAAAATATTTAATCATATTTTATTTTAATTATTTCTTTTAGTTATAAAAAGATTCATCTTGACAATATTTTACATTTTCGATGAAATATTGACCACAGTTCATTACACTTTTCATATACGTCTGAATCAATATCTGTAAAAATATATTTTACCGGAAGAAATCCTTTATTATAAAATTGATTGACATTTATGAAAAGTTTAATAGCTTTAAGCATAGAAGCTGGCAGTTTATTTCTGGGACTAGAGTGGATATTTGTGAAGAGCTCTCTACTGATAGCACTTCTCAAATTATCAATATAACGTCATAAATTTTTCACATACTTCAAGATAATCCAATCAAATTTAAATGTCATATTAACTATATATTTGAAAATACATTCCCAAATATTTTATTTAGTTTGTCAGTAAATATGATAGGTAAGCTAAATATTTTACTCAAATACCGAAGATTATATAAATGATATCTTATAAAGTTAATTTAGTTCTGATCAATTTTATTTAAAATATTCTATCTGACTATTTTGTGATTTAAGTAAACAGCATTTATTAATTTCAGGCAAGTCTGGTCCAGAAATAAAATTTGGTGATCCGCAAATATGTTGTTTAAAAAAAACGTTTTTGACGAAATATCTACATGAAGTTAAATTGAATATCTCCAAATTATTAATTTACATGGTCATATGTGATAATTTTTAAAAAAAAACTTTTTATCAAACTTTTTTATTATTTTTAATAAATAATGCAAGAAAAAACGTTATATCAACTAGCTATCATAACTACAGTCAAGAAAAAAATATAAAAGCATTGTATTATTCAAGATGAAGTAAGATTAACAGAACTGAAACGCAAAACAAATTTCGACGGCAGTAGTATAATGTTTAAGGAATATATGATTTTTACTGAATTAAGTGTGTAAGGTTTAGGCAACTCTGTTCTAGAAAAGAAATTTGGTGATGTGCAAACATTTTGATAATTAAATTAAATTGCTTCAAAATATTAATTTTCATAGACTGTTAAAATTTTTAAAGTAAATTTACAGAGAATATACGGCTAATCCACTATCTTAAGTCTTATGTAAAATTACATACAAAGCCGAGATTATATTAAATACCAGTATATACAAAGGAATATAACCTTGTAAGAAGTTTTTTTTATGACACATTAACCTCCTGGCCGCCCAGCAAAAGTGTAAAATTGTAACGTTGTTTTCTCTGTAATTAATTTAAAATATGAAAAAAAAGATGTTTTCTCCAACCTGTTACAAAATATGTTATTACGTATAGGTATATAATCTTTGAATGTACTAATCCTAACTTAATTTTTCAGAACTGGGTTTTATTTGTAGAATTATATTAATTTAAACATTGCTTATTTTGCAGTGAAACTTGCAGGTTAGTGTGTGAAAAATCCGGTAGTGGCAGTCAGGAGGTTAATAATTATTTTGTTCCGGCGATGTTTTATAGATTTTTAATTGCTATATAAGATGTTCTAATGTAGATTCTTATAAAACAAATTATATATAATTAAAGAAAAATACAGATTTTACTCGAATATAGGGGGATTTTGAATCTAAGTCCCTGTTTATAAAACTATGAAAAAAGTCGTAACACTTTCGTCTCTGAATTTCTTTTTCCATTTTGCAAGCAAAAATACAATGTTTTCAATAACGTACACTTTAGCTATCCAAATAAACATACTCAAGTTAAAAAAATTTCTAAAATTATGAAATGAAAAGAATGCATTTAATTTGTGTACTATTCATTTCATATTTATATTATAAATGACTAAGGAAGAAGTTTTGAAGAGGTTTATAAATTGAAGTATGACAACGAGGTTTGGTAGGATATACACATTTTTTACAACAAAGTACAATTTTGTATTTTTTTCTGCGTTTTTACACACACAGCGAAAAGTAACTTACATTTTAAATTCAAAGAATAAAATACATCTATTAAATGAAAGAATTTCGAGGATTTTTGTGAACTTTTATTAGCATTATTATTACACAATATCAAAACACAAACGAAGTCAAAATAAGAAAGTTTCATCCATATGCTATCATTTTAATTTGCTAAAAAACCCGAATAACTCTTAAGATAAAAAAAATACTCGATCAAAAGACATGTATTATTTATAGTACATGAAACACGATAGGGATAAGACCATCCATAAAGAAAAATTTATACAAAAATGAAGTTGAGTTTCAAATATAGTGTTTCGAATTTCTTCGTGCGTGCACAGAAAACATATTTAGAAATCCTGCTGATTTTTAAGCAATTATTATTATTTTTTATATTTGATTACAGGGTACTGTGTGCAACGGTGTTTGTCATATTTTCTGAAAAGAACATTTCGTTATATTAAGAAATCTGTAAATTATAAACAACAAATTCGCAAAATTTAAGAGGGATTTTATTAAAGATCATAATTTATCTACGAGTATACACGCTACCCCATACAAAAGAATTCACTTTATCACAATAAGCCATTTAATCGTAATCTAAATTTAATATTCTTGCTACAATAGTTTTGACATTTTGAAAAAAAATTAAAAATATTCGTTGTTTTTCAATTTTTTGTCGGTCCCTAATGGGATTTTGGGGGAAAAATCATGTAAATGTAAGATTTGTATTCTTGTGTTTACACACAAAAAAGTTTTAGGGTAATTCCTAATATAATTTTATAGATATTTTACAGAACATCTTCAGTTTTGGTTTTTGATTTTTAATTTATGTATTTTTTCGTGCTTACACACTTAAAATTTCAGTATAATTCCTCTTACATTGTTTCTAGGTATTGAAAATAATGTCTGAAATTGCAAATGGCCAGTCACTTTTGGGTATACAGTCTATTCTTAGAAAATTACAATAATTTAGTTCTTATCGAATACATAGTATTGAAGAACAAACCTATTTTACATATACTTTCCAAAACATTCTATACATAAAACAACAATAACATTCAGTTTGTTTATAATTATCGGCATGTTATTTTTTTTGTATTTTATAAACTTGTCTCATTCAAGAATATTAACTTACATTTTTTAACCCGATACTACACAATTTATTTCTTAAACTGCACAAAGTTATTGGACCATGAAATAACAATGTACATTTCATATCATTATAAAATGAAGCCAGAGTTAAACACAAAATAAGACGTAGTAGTCGTAAATCTCTAAAATCTCAAAATTACCACATGATTTAAAGTACAAAAAGGAAAAAATATCTATTTAAAAAGAGGAAAACATTGCCAATAGAATATGTAAAAAGAAAGATGCACTGTCGTTAATGTGTCACATATAAAATACAGCGCTCTTTCAGAAGTCATTTTATTTTGCAATAGGGAATAAATACTGCTTTTATTTCAGGAATTTTTCGGTCATAGTTGAAATAAATTTATTTATTGTTTTCTACAAAACAACAGTAAATAACACAAACAATGCATTCTTAAATATAAGTCTATAAATGTTCATCTAAAAATTTTATTCCGTATTTTTTATTAAAGAATGAGAAAAAAAATGTATTGTATATGTTTTACTTAGAAAAAAATAGGATATTTCTTGTCATTAAGAGATAATTTCTTGATGTATATTTTATATAATTTGAAAGGCAATTTAAAAGGATATAAATTTAATTCACAAAATTTTCTCTATATCAGTTTCGTTATTAGTGAATTCATTAACCCTTAAATGCATAGTGTATCATTTTCGATACTATAAGTGTTCCTGATTTATTGGGGGTTTTATTCACATATTCCGCATTCTCACCAGAAATTTAAAAGAGCAATTTTCACTTTACTTAATGACAGGCCATTCGTAATTAAATAAAGAAAAATTTACTATTTAGATTTTTCTGGTATGAATTCTGATTCACTGAATTGCGCATTATTTGGAACACGTTCTATCATATGCATTTACGGGTTAAAATTTCCTGTTGCGTTATGTTATTATTATGTGCGATGTTGATCATCTAATATTTTTTGAAATCTTTTTAAAAATCTTGCATTTACTATATTCATATAACGTATATATATATATGTGTGTGTGTGTGTATGTATATAGATGTCTATCTATCTATCTATCTACATGAGATTTCTACAATGTAGTTTTCCGTTACCATTTAATAGGATTTCCATTAAGAGTTGCAAATCGTTTCATCATGAATATTATATGTGGTATATTTATAATATTTTAACTGTTAATTTTGCTATTATGTTTAATTCATTGTCTTGATTTAATTCTTCGTTTTGGTTTATTGTTTTGTTGATAAAATCCATTGGTGAATCTTGTCTACTTTTAATGGTATTATATTAGCATTCAAATTATTATGCTGCTCCGCGCGTGTAATTATGAATGTATACAATTTGATATTTAATTGATATCTTTTCATTTTGAATAGTCATAATGAATTTTTTCCTATTGTGGTATCTTATATATAATTAATATATAACATCCGTTGCTAATAGCAATTTTATAAATATGGTGCGCATAGGTAATTGCTGCTATCCGCATAACCTTTGTGTATTGTCTGTGAGATTTCTACAATGTAGTTTTCCGTTACCATTTAATAGGATTTCCATTAAGAGTTGCAAATCGTTTCATCATGAATATTATATGTGGTATATTTATAATATTTTAACTGTTAATTTCGCTATTATGTTTAATTCATTGTCTTGATTTAATTCTTCGTTTTGGTTTAGTGTTTTGTTGATAAAATCCATTGGTGAATCTTGTCTACTTTTAATGGTATTATATATATATATATATATATATATTAAAGACAAGCCCTTAAAAACATTCCATATGCAGTCTTGAATACGTTGAGAGTTTCTTTATGCTTGTGCCTTATTCCGGCCACAATTACCTGAGCAGAAAAAAAAAAAAACACAGAATATATCTTCATCTACAGTTCTTCAATTCAATCTATCTTCATTCATTCTCAATTGAACATAAATTAATAAAATTGGTATATTGGTACTTTTTATCTATGTATTCAATCCTACTTCTTTCGTTGGTTACATGTTGTTCTGAGTTATAGCCAAAAATTAACTTTTATTGTTCATATTGTATTTACTACATTTTTCATTGATGTATACTTGTTTTGTATTGCAGAAAAACCCAATTTTTTCCAATTTCTAGCTTTTCATATATACTGCAAACTAAAAATCGTGAATGTTTTGTTGAATGTATAACTTGTGAAAAACTAAATATTTTGTTCCCAATTTTTATTTTTTTTTATTTTTAAAAAGTGTAAGATAAATAAAATTTTAATTCACATATAAAAACGCATTCAGTCTGCCAATATAAATCTTCATAGAAAACACCTAAAAATTCAATTTTAGCAGTTGACTCGTTAATTAACTATTCAAATCAAAATGGTAAAACTATTATTTAACCATTAAAACTGTGTTTTTAGATGTTTTCCTCCAAGATATGACTTGACAGTCCGATTGCGTTTTAACTTTTCAAATCAAAATTGTAAAACTATGATTCAACCACCATATTTTTAGATGTTTTCCTCCAAGATATGACTTGACAGTCCGATTGCGTTTTAATATGGGAATCCAGATTTAGCTAATCTTATATTTTCTTCCGTGAACTCGATGAGGTTATTTTCTATACAGCCACCTCCGGGACTTTTATCCATATTTTGTTGAAACGCTAATCTCAAAATTATGGTGCTGAAAAAAGAATTTTAAAACATTTCTAAAAACACTATTTCCGAACATGATTTACGTAATGGACACTACAGTCGAATTAATAAGGCAAAATTAACGATATGCAGTTAATCATTACATTATATTTGGTAGTTTAGACAATACTGTATCTTTGTCGGTCAATAAGCAACAAGTATATTAAATGAAAATCGTAGAATAAATAATCAGTATTACATTTTCAGAAATATTTTCTTCAATTTTTGTGGTCATTTCCGACAATACTGTTACTGGTATATGTCATTACATTAAAATCAGCATTTCACATTTAAAATTTTAGAACAGAAAGTATACGTCTTTTATTTCCTACGTATCCTTTTGTTTGAATGTGGGAGTGCGCGTTTCAATTCAAAGAGTTTAATAATTGGACCAACTGAAAAGTCGCATTTCTGCTAAATATATAAGTTTCCTTCAAATAAAGAATTAATACGATTTGTGAAATTTCTTGTTAAAAATATTTATAAATTTAAACTTAATTATTTGAAGATTAGACCATTAAGATATAATGATTGGTGTTTTAACATTTGTAGAATGATACATTATAAAAACTATTACATAATAAATTACAAATGTTTCAGAAAATCATCACAATGTATTTGAAATTTATGGAAGTCATACAATACATCGTCTGTAAAACATTTATAGAAATATTTTTTTCATTTGCCAGAAATATTCCTAGTGGTACTGTAAGCGTCAGATATTCTATAATTGGATTACCTCTTCTTTACATGCGATGACAGAAAAATTAAGACTCTCTTTTTTCCGTTTATTTCTTTACTTTCAACATGGGAGCACACTTTTAGAATCCAACATCTTAATCATTTGGACCCGCGGGTACTTGGTTGAAGTCAAGTATAAAATAGAAATACGATTTTTCTTTAAAGAAATTAATGATAAGACCTTGTTAAATTTCTCATTAAAATTATTTGGAAATTTACGCTTAATTACCGGAATATTTCAGCGTTACGTTACAATGGCTGTTATTTAAAATCATATAGGGAAATAATGCACGAGAAAAGTTATTCTATAAAGTGTTATATTTAGGAAGACATATTTTGTTTGTTAGAGGAAAATAAAGAAATTTATACTTTTTAATAAACTTTGAGAGAAAATGTAAATTTTAAAGGATAAGGAGCAGTAAAACACAATGCTAAATATATGTTGCAAAAATGGAATTTAAAGATATTTGTCATTTAAATATGACTTCACTGACATATTGTGTTTTAATATGCTAATCAAGATTCTAGTAATTACGAAACTTCGGCCATGCACTCGATGCACTGGTTGTGTGTCACCTCCGAATATAACACATATCACACTAAAGTCAAGCTATCAATCTAATTAAGAAAATAGTATACTTATTTTTAACTTATTTTTTCTTTTTGAAAAATTGTGAGAGACCCAATGGGAAATTCGTTTTAGGTTATATGGCGAGTTGAAGACTTGGAAAATGGAATAAGAGAGAATATCGAATGAAATCCGAAGATTGTGATAGGTTGCAATGGATGGACACGAAAATCAATATCACATTAGATATGAAATTTTAGGATTTTTATTATATCTGGATGGTGAGCCGATAAAAAAAAAATAAATAAATAGAAAAATGGTAAGAGGTATATAAAGAAAGCACTGCGATTCCAATAACATAGGATGTAATGACTGCAACCCTTCGTTAGAACATAAACTTTCTATCCACTGACATTGTAACATAAAACTACACTTTGATATTTTCAGGAAGAAGTGCCTAAGAATGAAATGTATAATAATAAAAAAAATCAATTTAAATTGGATTTTCCATTCAAAACATATGTAAATGAATGTATGAAATACAATGCAAATTTTGAAACGAAATAATAAGATGAACGAACTTAGGCCCTTAAGCTTCGAATAAGTATGAGTATGACACGAAAGACAGAAATACTCTTTCAAGAAATTTATATCTACATTATAAAGGCCAAACGCATCTGTTCGTAACGCATACGTCATTTTGCGAATGGCAACACTTTCACATGCTACTTGGTTTTGAAATTTTTGGTACTATAAATTTTATGCTTCTAAACATAGCTCATTTTCAATTTTTACACCGTCGTATAAGAAACAATACGTACTTTTAAATGCAATTTGTTTTAAAGCTGTATTTTAATTTATTCTTTACATATTAAATTTTTTATAGTTTTTAGTACGAATTTTGTAATTATGGCAACAGAAATACGCCATTTACTCTTAAAATTGATAAATATTTAAACGTGCGCATGTAAATTTTGAGAAGATGAAAATTATGACAGGTTTAGAATTCATGCGAAATTTTAAGATCGTTTCAATTTGAAATATATTTTTTTTCATACGCATTTTTACCAAACATAACAGCTTCAATTGATACCTTCATCTTAATAATTGATCTTAATTATATTTTCCTATGCGATTAACGTTTAATTTCCATAATTTGGATAACTGAGTTTTATAGAAATTGTATCTTTTTCTTAGTTTTAGCTTTAAATAATATTTGTTTGAGAGTTAGACCATTGTAAGATGCATTTTTTACTGTAGCTAAATTTGTAGATTTATTATAAATCAATGAAACAGTTCCTCCTTAAAAAATTACTTTCGTCGAAATTCGACGGGTTCCACGTTGTTAACATAAAAGCTAAACCACAAAAAGGTAAAACAATTACAGAAAAACTCATCAAATGGACAAAATGAATTAAAAAGAGTCTATTCTAATCGATTCTTTACAGAAAAACTAGTGATTTAGGTCCGCCCTAATTCTTATCCATTATGCACTCGCATACAATAAACTATGAGAATAAAAAATGGGTAAATTATTTATGAAATGCATTGCAATTCCAAAATAAAATTTACACATACATTTATTTTTTTAATGCATGGTTATGCGCTAATACGTAATTGTGGGTACTACTTGAATTTTGGCGATAATTGTTTGATCGATGGGATAATAGTTATACCGAATTACGTAAAAGAAGCATCCTTGTAACTCCAAAAATGATAATTATATTAACTAAAAATTTACTGCGTTAAATTAAGTGCTTCATTTCTAATTAAAACATATCTTTAATTTGAATTTTGAGTAAAATACAGGATTATGAAAAATCGAAAAACGTAGAATATATGATTACAAATATTTCGGCAACTAATTATTAAATCGATTTCATTTTGTAAACTGTATCTTTTTTATTGTCTTTTATATTCACTCCTTAAAAATTAATTAAATAAAAAATAAACAAATAAAAAAAACCCTTTTATATACCTTTCACCATAACGAATGTTTCGAGAATCCAAAATAAAAATACATCTGAAGAATGGAGATTACTGATATTAAATTAGCTTCTTTTACATTCTTAGTTACTGCGTATGTACCAAATTTCAGCTACGTTCATACCACCTCATTTTTTTTCTGGAGAAAGAGAGTTTACAGGCACAGAGACAGACAGAAAAACGGAAATTTTTTTATGAATGTTTTGGAATCATTTGTATCTGAAATGTGTAAATCCTTGCCGACCCAGTGGCGTGGTTGGTAGCGGCAGCTGCTGCCACACCGCTGGTTCCCGGTTCGAATCCGGCTAGCGGCATGGATGTCTGTGTTGTCTCTTTGAAGTGTAATAAATATATATGTAATGGATATTTGTAATAAAGTGTTCTGTATTGTCTCTGTTTCTGTGTATTATGGATCAATCGAGGCGACAGCCATTGTAGCTATAGGCCTCAAAGCACTGTCCATTCAAAGTTCAAATTCAAAGTGTAAATCCTTCAGAAAATTTCTTTCGAGTTTCAAAGCATTTGCAAGATTTATCCTATGTTACGCAGGATGGATAATTTATAAAATCCTTAAATCTGTAAGACCCTGACAACTGAAAACGATTCAATGTTTGGCGTACATTTTAGCGACAACAAAATCATCCAAACATCTGCACACTATCATGATGAATTCGATGCGAAGATATAAAAGTACATTTTGAAATGCAAAAGTATCAATACTGAATTACTTAGCTCAAAAAAAGAGAGAGAGAGAGAGAGAGAGAATGCTTAGCGGTTTTGTGTGAAAAGGATTACGTATGTAATGATGTTTGATTATTAAAATTTATTTTAGTTATTTATTAGCAAAATTTGAAATTATAGGAAACAAATGCTTGGTCAGATAAGAGAATTTAAAATTTTATGTGAAGAAATAGCAAGCACTATATATATATATATATATATATATATATATATATATATATATATATATAATACTTCATAAGACAAAGGCATTTAACATGTTAACAAAAATCGACGAGCAAACGTATTAAAATGACAATATCATCGATTGTCTAGTACAAGATTTTAACTTTTTCTGGTCCGATTTTTTTTTCCAATTTTAAGCAAAAATTACTTTTTCGTTAATAATATTAACGCTAGCTATACAAATAAATTAATTACTGTTTAATGTATATTTCACTGGTTGAAATATAACAAATGTTGCTGTTTTGCGTACTGTTCAATCCATATTCATATGAGAATATTCTAAGGAAGAGTTTTTGGAGATTCTTAGAACACATTATATTACAATAAGATTTAAGTTATATTACAACTTTCTAATATTTATCGCTCTTTATTGTACATAACTTTCTCAGGAAAGTAAAGGTTAAATTTCAAGAGTGAAATGTATGTTTAAAACGAAAGTATCGCAAACCCCGCACATAGAGAATTAGGCAAATAATAATAATTATTATTAATAATAAATACCGAAACATATATTAATAGTCATATAGGAAATGCATAGACATATTTTAACATTACTACATTTAAATTGTAGCAAAATATTTTCTTATAACAAAACAATACCACTGTAAAAATATGTATTATTCATAAAACAAAGAACCGAATGGGTTAAACTGTACATAAAAGAGAGGATAAGATTTTAAACAGAGCATAAAACGACGAGAAATTGTATGTATATGTTTTTCATAAGTATATTTTTAGTATGAAATTTTCTGAAAGTGCAATCAAACTTTCAATTAAGACTTATCGACCAGGACGGTGGGACTTTGAAAATACAAAAATACCAGGATCAAATTACTTAACTTCAAAAATCATACAGAATGATTAGACTTTTGTGTGATTGGAGTCGCGTATGTAATGATGTTTTATTATAAAACCTGAGACTATACTATACTTTTTTACTATTTATTTTGCTGTTTATTTCTAAATTATTCATTTTATAGAAAAAATGCTCTTACTGTTAAGATAACTATAAATTTCTGCAAAAACGTTAAAGCATAAAAATTTTTAAACACACAGCATTAGACAACGATCTTAAAAATAATGAAACAAACTGGTCGAGAAACTGTATTAAAATTACAAAAAGAAAATTTCAATAACTGCTTCTGTTACTAAAACGTTCGTTTGAAAACATCTCTGATTGTCTAGTATAAGATTTTAAACGGAATATAAATTAGAGAATTTTAAAAGTTTACAAAACTAACGCAGCACATTGTTAGAGGTACTAATATATGTCATGAAAAATGGAATATTTTTGTACCTGTTTATGACGTATTTACATTTATTTATGCAGCTATGCACTATAAATAATAATAATAAATAAAGTATAAATAATATTTTTTTTACCATATCCAAAGTAGTATAGGTATTTAATTAAAGGTATATAAGCTTCTTTTTTGAAAAGAATATACATTTTTACGATGTTTAAAAAAAAATATGTATTGCTATCTATTTCGAATCGTTCTTAGCAGAGTTGTCACATGGTTTTACCAATGCAATTTTTTATTAATTCCATTTGTTAAAATTATGCAATAAACAAATAAATAAATAAATAAATAAACTAAACTCTATGATAGTCTAATTCATGGAGGATCGTCCATGACGGCTCCCATCACCGTTTACTAGACCTTTGACTCAAATGTGCTATGCTTCACACATCCGGGCCAGATGGTCATCCTAACGCAAGACCTTTGATTTGTAGCTGACAAACAAGCTTGGTACTCATTTAATCGAACCCAAAGGAAGGAAAGGCTGAGTGCACCGTGCCCAGTCGGGGTCAAATTCTCGTTTTGCGGCGCCATAGTCAGATTATCTGATCACTATATGATTGGGCTTCAAATTATACAAAATACTTTTAAATAAATGCATGACAATCGTCCATAATATTTAGAAAATTGTAGATTAATTACTTTATCAGTAGTTCATTGTTCAGTAGTAAGCAGATTTGCGCTGTCTTTATTTTCTCATTTATGCGCACAACACCTAAGCAAGTTCAGCTTAATAATAAGGTTAATATCTCTTATATAATAATATCTCTTATGTATCTCTTATATCTCTTATATAATAATATAAGGTTATTATTATAATAAGGTTAAGGTTCAGGTTAATAGCAAGTTCATGGTCTGAATGTTAAGCTACCACATAAGGACTTAATTTCGACTATAGATATCAGGAATTATCTTTGAATCCTGGATAAAAATAAAGAACAATCTTTCTCTTAGATTAACCGCTGATGGGTTCAGATTTGATAACTACCTAAGAAGACATTTTTTCGTACAATACTGCAATACCTATAGTAAACAAAGTGAACTTTCGATATTCATTATTGATATTGTAAAATTTAGAATTTTGTTAACTTACAAAATTGAATTGATATCAACTATTTGACAGCGTATAATCTAATGTTAATCATTTTGCTATATCACTGAATAAAACGATTAAAATTGGAAAATAATCCACTAAACAATTTATGCAATTTAACATGCTTCAAAATATCCTAGAAATACATTCTACACATTAAACAATTATTATATTTCAATACTATTTTTTTTTCATTATAGCGTGAAATATGATTGTTTATATATAATGTATATGTTACAGGCCAAACCCGATTTTAGGCCAAACTAGTCTATTCTAACACCCATCGGATAAACTAGTTTTTCCTAGGCCAAATTAGTCTATCCGAACGCCCATCGGATAAACTAGATTTTCCTAAGCCAAATTAGTCTATCCGAACGCCCATCGGATAGACTAGATTTTCCTAGGCCAAACTAGTTTCGCCGAACGGTCATTAGGATAAACTAGTTTAGGGTAAACTGAGTTTTAACCCATTTTTGGCGGCGTTTTTTTTTTACGCGCGATGACTGCTCCAAGCCTTGCTTTCTATTACTTTCAGGTGTCGCTTCTCCTAGCAACCCTCGGCGCTCGAAGCGGATTTTCTCCCAGATTGCGCATGCTCTGTTCGTTCATTCTTTTCCAGCTTTCTTATTGGACTAGAGAGGAGAAATTTTTAAATTTAGAAATCGCGCTTTGTGAAAGTAATTGAAATTTTAATGCGTTTCACTAGTCCGTTGGATTTCAAAGAGTCATCATCGAGTCAGTAAATTATTTTGGATTTTTTTTTCATTTACATTCCTCTGGTTAGATTACTTACCTGCTATGGCTGTTGTTGATTTCCGTAAGAATTTGAATGAATGTATGAACGAAGAGGGAGCATATACGAGTGTTTTTTTTACTCTTTTACCTGTAATGGGTAAAAGAGCTGTAATAGACTGGTGTATGAAAAAAGGTTTTATTGGTTCCAGGTATGAATGTCCAAGGTGTGGGAAAGATATGAAATAGACTGCGTGTGATAAATTAACTGATTATTTTGAATGACGATGTCGAGATCAGTCGGCATCGAGTATGAATCCGCATGATGTATGTAGGAGTATGAGAAGGGGTTCGTAGTTTGAACGTTCGCATTTATGTCTGTGTAAAATTTTAAAGATAACGCGTGAATGGTTTGGTAGATGTCTCCCATCTTAATGATTTTTTTCGTTTTCAGGTAAGTAAGATTTTTTTTAATATGCCGTATTTACAATTTTTGGATTTTCAATATTTTAAAATGTGTATTTCTTTTGTATTTTCAGTCATTTTCTTTAAAATTATAGCATTTTGTATTTTTTAAAATGTGTATTTTTGTTATATTTTCATTATCGCCGTTTTAAATTGTGTGCTTTTGCGTGGTATCTCCTAGTAATCACATCCTGGAGATAAAACGCAAAAACGCGCCAAGAAGGGGTTAAAACTCAGTCGCGACCTAGTTTAGCCTGCTATTCCTTAGTTTGATCTAGTTTATCCTAGGCCCATCTAGATTATCCTAGGTCAGTTCAATTTGGCGTGGTTTTAATGAATGTAAAAAGCGCCACGGTGCTAACTTTCTAGGTTTGATCTAATTTATCCCAGGCCGATGCAATTACACGTGATTTTAGTTCACAGACTATCAAAGCCTGAGAACTAATGTGCTCGCAGTTTCTGTGCGTGCGTATGTAACCATGTACGTACGTATGTATGTACATCATACGATAATTCCTGATAAAAATATTCAATTTGCTTCAAATTTTTGACAAGGATTTATCTTGATAATGAACTTCCATGATTAGTTTCAGAAGTTCTAAAAAAAAGAATAAGGGGAGGGGAACAAAAGGCTCATCCGTATACCTCCCCCTCCTTATTTCAGTTAAATCAGTTTTTCATACAAAATTATTAGATTTTATTAAAATTCTAGCTATAAAATCATTTTGATAAGGCACCTCAGCGATTACTTGTGGGTGTTCATTGTTTACGTATAAAGAAAGGAGGAATGGGAGGTAATTTATGTAAATATGTAATATGTATAAGAGAAAGAGAGGGGGGCGGCGAACAAAATCAGGAAATATAACGGAAATTCTAGTTTGATGTATTAGGAACTTTAACATCGTTTATGACACATGATATAAATTTATAAAAATATATTCCGCGTTAAATGCCACTATTTACGGATAAAGATTTTTGCGAAAATATTAAACTTTTGTTTTGAAGCGCCGTTATCGAGTAACATATCCACTGATAGATTGTTTAATGGAGTTATTTTCAGATACAGTTTAGTTTAGTGCGTTTCCTTTCGTAATGGGACTTTCTTATATTTTTTTATCATGTGTCATAAGCTATCACAAAGTTCCAAACAATTCCAACAAGAATTTAACATTTTTACAAAAATTACTAAAAGAAAATTGTGGTATTTGACGCGGCATCCTTTTTCTGAAATATTCAACATCATTTTTATTATTTTTCTAAAAGTTTCAAATAATGGTAATATTTAATTAACAATTAAAACGTTAAAATACGCTGAACTTTTTAAAAAAATTCTAGTGTCCACTTGCTCTACCTACCCACCCCCATCCTCAATTTCAAATTTGATGCTTTATTTTTTATTTTTTCTTATTATGAAAAAAGGTCTGATATTTAGATTTTTAATATGAACAATTTCGCGTGAAGTCATGTGTGCGAAAACTAATGTCTGTTACGAATCAAAAATCATTTTATAAAACCAAAAGTTTTTATCCGATACAAATAATAATCCATTCTCCCTTTATATTTAAACTCAGAACCCCCAAAATCAATCACGTAAATGCCTTATCAGAAGGAGCCTACATACAAAATTTGAAACAAATTGGTAAATTCGCCTTGAAAAACCGATTTACATAAATTAAGGGGTTACCCCCCATTCCTCCTTTCTTTATACGTAAACAAAGAACCGCCACAACTAATCATAGAGGAGCCATATCAAAATTATCTTATACCTACAATTTAAATAAAATCCGATACTTTTAAATGAAAAACTGACTTAATTAGTTAAAGAAAGGGGGTGGGAGAGCAAATTACCCTTTTGTTCCCCTTCCTTTGTTCTTTTCCAATGAACATATGAAACTAATCAGGGAAGTTCGTTATCTGGATATGTCCAAAATTTGAAGCAAATTCGATATTTCTATCAGGAGTTATTGCATTACGTACATACGTACATACATACGTACATGGTTACACATACAGAGAGTCTGCGAGCACATTAGTTCTGAGGCTTTGATAGTGTGTGAGCTAAAATCGCGTGAAATTGCATTGGTCTAGGATAAATTAGATCAAAACCAGAAAGTTAGCACCGTGGCGGTCTTTAGATTCAATAAAACCACGCCAAATTGACTTGGCCTAGGTCAATCTAGATAGGCCTAGGATGAACTAGTTCAAACGAAGCAGGCTAAACTAGTTTATCCTAATGACCGTTCGGCCAAACAAGTTTGGCCTAGGAAAATCTAGTTTATCCGATTGGCATTCGGATAGACTAGTTTGGCCTAGGAAAAACTAGTTTATCCGATGAGCGTTCGGATAGACTAGTTTGGCCTAGGAAAAACTAGTTTATCCAATGGGCGTTCGGATAGACTAGTTTGGCCTAGGAAAAACTAGTTTATCCGTTGGACGTTAGGATAGACTAGTTTGGCCTAAAATCGGGTTTGGCCTGTAACATATATATTAATGTATAGGATATATTTTATTTCGCAGAAACTTATAAAATAAATATGAATTATAATTGTTAAATATTTATAATTTTTTAAAGATTTATGCATAAAAATTTTGCCATATTATTTGCCCAGCTTTACTTACAATTAATAATATAAGAGCATCACATACATTTAAAATTTGTATTTACCTAAAAATTCTATTTAGTTTACAATACATAATGCATATATATATTTATTAAATATTTTTGAGAGAAAAATCATCCAACATTCAGGAGTCAAATTTTGGTCTATTATGTGAAATTTTTGAAATCTAATACCGAGGGAATCTAACAAAAAATTTCCTTGGCAGAAATATATTTTAAGAATCTTCGGATAAGAACTTTCTATCCCTTTTGAGATCACATGTCCCATATCCGTCTAGACTGAAATTATATTTCTCTGTTTGAAAGAAATATTCCCAAAATGCATCTTTATAACCAACTTTCTACTTAAAATGCTCGTTTCATTTGAAATATTTTTAGAGTATTTTGAATAAAAATATGTATTTTTTTTTAATTTATTTTATGGTATAAACAGAATACTTTTATTTAATAAATTAAAATGAATATGTATCACGTGATCATACATTTTAAAAAAAAGTCTAAAATTGTAAATCTTTTATGTATAAATTTTAAGGAAATGTGTACACCCCACTGCTGTGAAACGGCATGTAACCAGAAATAGCATTTGAACCTGCACTGTAATTATAAAATATCTTTTTCAAACCGAATTTTGGGTTAGGTAAACATTAATAGAAATATTTCTTGGTAGAAGAAACCTTTCCATTGAATGATATTTCTTGTAATGTATATTTTAACGTGATTGCTTCAATATGGCGTCCTAGTCACAAACAGTTTATTTGTGTATGTAGGGAGAAACCAATTGCGAACAATTTATTCAGAATTTCTTAGTTTTATATGGGAATTTGAAGTAATGAAACATTAAAAGAAAAATACCGATGATAGAAGAGGTCTTTCGAGTGATTTATAACTTTTCTGAAAAACATTTTTCTAAGATTATGTGAGTGTGGAATCCTATTCACTGACGATTTTTTTTTTTTTTTATATACAGGAAGAAATAAACTGGGTATTTATTAAATATATTTTATTTTTCAGCCCAAAATTGAATAACTGAGTAATTGTTAATTAACCGTTTTTGTTTTAATAACTGTTCCTTTAGAAAGAAACACTAAATAAAGAATTCTTTTAATATTGCTAACTTTTCTGGTGAACGAAAATCTCATGATAAACATTTTACGGTGATTAAGTGAAAATTACAACATACTCACTAACAAAACATTTCTATATGTAGAAAGAAACGAACTCGGTACTATTTATTAAAACTTTTCCAAAATGTAAGATTATCTTACACCATAAGAAATACTCTGGTTGTATGAGTAAACTATCGAGTGAATGAAAATTCTGGAAATTATTATATCAAATATTACTATGATTATGTCTCAATAACATCATATTTACTAAAATATTATTTTTGTACTTAAAGAGAACTCTGTATTGTTAGTTTAAAGATTTCTTCCATGAACAATATAAAAGAACCACGCTATTATTGTGTAATCTTAATCGGTACTGGATAAATCTCAATTATTTTAAGGATTTAAGCAATTTATCTTTTAAACTCTGACAAGAGAAATAGTTTCGCAGACAAAAAAAAAAGGTTTCACTTAAAAAACAATAACAACTACGGATATCGGTCTTTTATTTATCATTATACATTCTCAAAAAACTTCCGTCTTTTCACAGAAAATATACTGGCAGCACTGCTGCCAGTAATTGTCTGTAAGCTGACGAATATCAGTTTATTTTTTCCCCGTCAAAAGAGGTAAAATATCTGTCAATTCAAAAAACTTTTGAAAAGATAAATACGGCGGACGTGAGGATTGAACCAACGATCCCAGCGTTGGTAGGCGAGTGCGCTGTCTCAACGCTACGTTTGCACACCAGGAAAACGTTTTGAAGTAAAAGGGTTCGTTTGATATTGGTGTGGTTTGGTCTATTTCGTTAAAAAACTTTTAATTTTTGAAGTTAATTTTAGGAAGATTTAGTCTTTAATGAAACTGTGGCTGGGGAGTTTAAACGTTAGTATTAATATAGCATAAAAATGTGAATTTTACACATATTTACGTAGATTGGTAGAGGAAAAATATGGATGTTCTATTTTTTTCGATTATATTTTTTTAATAATATCAATTTTTTTTTCATTTTTTTAAAATTAAAATATCTTTTAAATGTGTTCACTTAAAGTATATTTTAAATGCGAATATTTATTATATAAATAACTTAATAAATTCAATTTTATTCATTTTATAGAACTTTGAATAACAGATTGTTAGAATGTTTGAATGAATGAAGAAAATAATTGTTATTTATTTTTATATTCGAAAACATTTTTGTCTTTTTAAACTAAATTAGACATTTTAATCTTTAGAATTTTTTGTTTTTCATTTTAAAAATAAATTCGAATCTATTACTTACAGACCCAACGCATGCATGCTGAAAATAAACGGAATCTCTTCATCATTTTTAGACGTTCTGAATGAATTCACGGATCAAATATGCTTTCTTGAAGTACGGAAATTGTTTGTGAAAAGAGAAGGATAACTTAGTGTATATTGACGAATTTTTCTGATAGCGTAAAATATTTCACTATAATTGTGACAATATCGTATCATATACAGTCCTGGACAAAATTATAAACTCAGAAAATTTTTAATTTGTTTGCATCATAATATAAATAAGATTAGCTTTACGTTAATAATATAATTATGAATATTTGTATTAAGGCATCTAAAATTAATGTAACTTATAAATAAAATGGAGTAAGTAATTTAAATAAGAAAATACATAACTTTAAAAAAATAACATTATGTGAAACCTGGAAAAAATTATAAACTCAATGTTATGATTTTCTATATTCTGGCACATTTGATATAAATAAATACATTTTGTGATAAAAAACTAATAAATGGAGTCATTATGAATCAATACATTTCAATACATCAATACATGTTTTAATTTTTTTCATAAAATAACATTATGTGAAACCTGGACAAAATTATAAACTCAAAATTATGAATTTCTACAATCTAGTATTTTTGATATAAATAAATGCATTTTATGATAATAAACTAATAAATGGAGCTATTAGGGATGAATATATTTCAATGCATCAATGTATTTTTATAATTTTTGTTAAACAATTTTGTTAAATATGGTTTATTAATACGGTTTTTGTATATAAAATGGAGTGGTCGACGTCCAAAGATACAGAAAGAAAGAAAGATCTATGTTATGAACAGCATTCAATACTGAAGCTTCTTCTAGCCGAATTGTAAATACTTTAAAGTTAAATGTAAGCTCTCGAATTGTTAGACGAATTCTTCAATGAGCGCCGAATATGAAATGGAAGAAAATAAAAGCTGAGCCAAAACTTGAGCCCCATCACATGAAACCCAGATTTCATTTTGCACAACAGCACGTGTCATGGACAATATAATGGAGCACAATCATTTGGTCAGACGAAAAGAAAATAAATTTAGAGGCCCAGGTGGCATAAGATACTATTGGAACGTTATCAAGCCTGAAGAACGGCATATCTTTAGTCGAAACTTTGGTGAACAATCAGTGATGGTGTGGACTGGTTTTTCTCAGAATGGTAAAATTGCTCTAGATTTTCTTAATTGAAAACAAAAAGCAGAAGACTACCAGTTAATGCTGGACGATAATCTCTTTTCATGTAGACCGTTGATCGCTAGAGAAAACTGGGTATTTCTGCAAGATAATGCAGCAGTACACTCTGCAAAAAGAGTCGCTGCAGCGCTATTATGTAAATATCTTGAATTGACCAGCCTGCAGCCTTGATCTAAACGCCATTAAAAATTGCTGGAGTGGAATCATTCAAATAGTCTATCGCGATGGACGCCAATATCAAAATACAAATGATTTAAATACGGCTATATTTTCAGCCTGAAAGCAGTTGTCTATGGAGCAGCTGAAATTTTTTTTTCAATCTATGCCGAGTCGCATATTCGAAGTCATTCAGAAAAATGGCGGTTCAACACATTTTTGAATGTATGCATTATTACTTTGCACCAGGGTTCAAAAGTACGTTCACTTCTTAAACTCTATAACTTTATGTTTTCAATTTACACATGTACTATATTTCTATTTTACTCATATTTTTTGAAAAAAAAATATAAAAATGCATCGATGTATTGAAATATATTCATCCCTAATAACACCATTTATTAATTTATTATGACAAAATGCGTTCCTTTATGTCAAAAATACTAGAGTGTAGAAATTCATAGCTTTGAGTTTATAATTATGTCCAGGTTTCATTTAATGTTATTTTACGAGAAAACTTAAAATATGCATTGATGTATTGAAATGTACTGATGCATAATAAATCCATTTATTAGTTTCTTATCACAAAATGCATTTATTTATATCAAATATGCCAGAATATAGAAATTTATAACTTTGAGTTTATAATTTTGTCCAGGTTCACATAATGTTATTTTTTTTAAGTTATATATTTTTTATTTAAATTACTTACTCCATTTTATTTATGAGCTACATTAAATTTAGACGTCTTATTATAAATATTCATTTTTAACTTTGAGTTTTAGACTCAATTTATAACTTTGAGTTTATAATTTTGTCCAGGTTCACATAATGTTAATTTTTTTAAGTTATATATTTTTTATTTAAATTACTTACTCCATTTTATTTATGAGCTACATTAAATTTAGACGTCTTATTATAAATATTCATCATTATTTTATTAATTTAAAGCTAAGCTTATTTATATTATGATGTAAACAAATAAAAAATTTTCTGAGTTTATAATTTTGTCCAGGAGTGTACATATGATTTTTTTGTTTTGTTTTGTTTTGGCGCATGCATTTTTTGAATAAATTCATGAGATATTGAAACTTCTTTGGTGGGTATCTTTGGTATTAATGAAGTTTATTTTTTGTTTTACAATTTATTGTTACAATTTGTAATCACATGATTTAGTATACAGCAAATAGTAGTTTATGTTTTAAAAAGCATTCCCTGACTACTAAAATCTAATCTAACGTGTGATTTAATAATACACAGTGTATACAAATGAATATATTAAATTTACAATGCATTAAAAAATGAAAAAAGTACAGACTGTTTCGTCAGAAATCCTAAATAACATAAGACTGTTTAATTTCAACACAATTATAGATCTTTCATGCGAGTTCAAACGCAAACCAGACCTATATCGAGGCGGCACGATAATCCATACTCCACTCTTTCCCACATTTACGGTGTTTCTCTTTGAATGACCACACAAATGGGTCATTCCACGTAAACTAAGCAAGCGTATAAAATAATAATAATAATAATAATAATAATAATAATAATAATAATAATAATAATAATAATAATAATAATAAAGCCGTAGCTGCATAAGAATCCATTTTAATAGAATTTGATACACATGTTCAATTGAAAAATCAAATGTAATTCTGCAAAATATCTTAACAAAAAATAAATGATTTTAGACATTTTAAAAGCTTGTGATATAGAATTTCATGCGTGCAATTGTCAAACATTTCAAGTTTGAATTCCTGTATCTTGAAAACTATTTAGTAAAAATGATTTTTTTATGAGATTGAAATCTCTGAAAATCTATCACTATATTTAATAATAATCTGGTAATAACATGATTAATCCTAAATTGGTTGTAAATATTGAAAACTTTTTGATTAAAAAAAAAACAGAAGCGTTATAAAAATCAAAGAATTAAAAAAAAAAAAATCTGTTAAATTATTGCCTGATTTACTACTACGTATGAAGGTTTAACTCTCCAGTATGAAAGTTTTTATTTAATCTATTTCATCTTTAAAAAATTAGAAGCTTTAAAAAGTTATAATTTTTTCATCTTATGTATAAGCAAAAAATAAATAAAGGAAAGGTCCGACGTTAACAATACTGCACACCACAGTAATAAGGATAAAAATATCCAAGGTACACCAAAATTTTTTTTCAATATTGCCGTTTTGATTTCTAACGTAACAAAATTTGTTTAAAAAAGTAATATTCGAGACATTCTATGGACTACTCCTCTTTGAAATCATTTAGTATAGAATGACTCATATGCGGTTCCAAAATTTGCCGACGTATAATAAAATCGGTGAAACAAATACTTAATCATACATGAGGACTCAAAAAAATATATTGATAAAACTATGGCATTAGATATCTTCAGCCACGATATAAATAGATTTTCTTGAGGGTATTTTATTAAACACTAATTTCTGTGTTGCGTTTTAGCTTTTAACAGTTCCTTTTGATTTATGATGAAAAAGAACATTATAGTTTTTCCTTTTCTTTTAATAGCCATGCATTGTTTTCAGTCGATATTTGCATTTGCATTAAGGATTTATGAGACAAGTGGATAAATATGCTTATTTTGTGAACATTTTATTTTCAAGTGCGAAAACTAAACTTTGGCAACAACAAAAAAAAAAAAAGCATAAACCACGTAAAGTCTGTGCAAATTGGCTGGAAATAATAATAAAATATGTACATTATGATAATTGAATTGTATATATAAGATAATAAAATCAAAAGATTTTTATGTTTTATATTAAATTATGTTACAATGCTTCACTTCCATAAATTTGCATTTTCGTTTCATTTGAGATTTAATTGACAAAAATCTCTAGGGTTGAATGTCTAGAGTTCAATATGTAGAACAAAGATATACACAGATAGTCTCCTGGTTTTTTTACGCTATTTATCTCTTTTGTTACTTAGATTACTATTTTACTCGTTGTAACAGAACAAAGCTGTTATTAACAAATCTAAGACAATGTAGCTTAATAAACTCAGTTTATGACATATTTCCAATGTATAAAATGTGTACAATGCAAATTTGACTCGACGGTTTTAGGATATTTAAATAAACAGCATATTAAAACAGATTAATAATGCCAAATTCTATGATTTAGTTACTTAAATCAATTTTTGGTAGAAATTAGTTTCAGTTAATTGCGTTTTCATATTTGCATGAAATTCTAATGCTTATCTGTTTTCTAAAACTTATATATATATATAAATATAGATATAAAGCCATTAGTTGTATTACAATATATGAGCCATTGAATTTAATAGAAAATTACCACATTGAAACGTGTGGGCAAAAATAAATAAATAAATAAAATATTAAACACTAATATTATTCATAAATGATACATTAAATCCCAATATATATGTATGATTAGACGATATATTGATAACCTTAATGGCTAATTCCATGAAAATATGTCATGTCTGTCACATACAATGATTTTTGGCTACCGGTACTTTAAAAAGAAAAAATGTTGAGTTATTTTATCGGAGATATCTCATCAGATGAATAGGGCGAAGCCCTTTTGAAAATAATGGCGGCCAACAAGCATAGCAATTTTTAGCTGTATAACAGACATGACATGTTTTCATTGAGATGTCCTTAAGTGATATCAGAAAAGTACATAGTAAAAATCAAGATATATGTACATTAGTTACACACAATGTGTTAAAAATTCGCATTTTGGTAATACTGCGATTCGAACAATATTCTAATTGTTTAAATGCTTACAAAATATTGCGTTTAGATTGATCATTCAAAGATTTCTTATTTTATGAACCTCTCGCAAACGCAGTGGAACAATATTATCGTGATTTAGTTATCAATATATACTGTGTTGTACGTATCTCTTATTTTGCTGGTATGGAATTGTTTTCAGGTAGTTAACTACTTTAATAAGATTTATAATACATTTTGAACATTATTTAAGATATTTAAGAGACTTTTTGTTTAGAAAAGTGTAAAATACTGCCAGAGAAGAATTCTGTTCGGCTTATAATTAGCCAAAATGATACGAATAATAAATAAATAAATTTATTCTTTTAAAATGTGTGCTTGATGGTTAAATTAATAGATTTAAAATATATGATAAAGGAACAGATATAAATTCTACCTTTTTTACATATGTAAATTCTTAGTAAAATAAATCTTTAAAAAAATATTTTTCTTAAACACTCATTAGAAAAAAATATATATACTGAAATAAGAATAAAAATATAAAATCTGATAGTAAATTCAGTAATACATTTACTTAGATAATTTGTATTTATAAATAAATATTTAAAAAATTGCGGTTTATATTTAAAAATTTATAAAGATTAAACGAGATTAGGTTCGATGCTTTATACAACATTCATATACACACCACGTACAAGTATACGTATGTATGTGTATTTATTGAATTAAATTAATTAAATTATAGTATTACACATACATACACACATACATATCTATATGTATATACAGGGTGGCCCTAAACAAATGGTATATACGCTAGGGGGTGATAGAACACATCAAGACGAGTAATAGTAAATAGGAAACCAAGGGTCCCAAACGTTTTTCCAAAGGAGATAGCCGCCATTAAAGTTTGGGGTCCAAAATTTCAAATACACATAAAAAACGGAAAAATTGGTCGATTGATTTGCAATTTTCACTAAAATTATTTTTTTGTTGGTATTTTCTTGAAAATAAATTATAAAAATAAATTTCAAAAAATGCCGATAGAGGGCGCTTTAGACTTTGAAGTAATGAAAAACTATTTTTTGCCGTGATTTTTTGCATATCATTAAATGGTTTCGTAAGCTTAGACTCGAACTTAAATTTTGAGCTCAAAATCTGAATAGTTGGAAGCGGTTAAGTAGCACAAACTGAACTGTGTTCAGAGGGTTCAAATTTCAAATGATAATAAAAAACGGAAAAATTGGTCGATTCGTTTGCGGTTTAAAATAAAACTATTCTTTAAGTCAGTATCTTCTTGGAAATGCATTTGAAAGATAAATTTAAAAAAAATCCGTTAGAGGATGCCTTAAACTTCAGAGTAACCAACTACTAATTTTAACCGTTATTTTTTGTATCTAATTAAATGCTTTCCAAAACTTGTTAAATGTTTTCGAAATCTTAGATTTAAACTTAAATTTAAAACTCAAATTCTGAATCGTTGGGAGGGGTTAAGAATCGCAAACTGAAGTGCGTTCAGGAGTTGAAATTTTACCCCCTCCCCTCGAATACAGTTCACTTTTGCGCTACTTAAACACTCGCAACGACTCAGAATTTGATCTCAAAATTTAAATCTAAGCATTTGAAAGCATTTAATGAGATAAAAAAAATAACGGTTAAAAATAGTTGTACTCTTCTTTAATGTCTAAGGCGCCCTCTATCGGCATTTTGTGAAATTCATCTTTAAAATTTATTTTCAAGAAAGCAATAATTTTTCCGTTTTTTTTTTTTTTTTTTTTTCTAGTTTTCCGTTTTGTTTTAAATTTAAACCCTCTGAACACAGTTCAGTTTGTGCTACTTAACCACTCCCAACTATTTTGATCTCAAAATTTAAGTTTAGATCTAAGCCTACGAAACCATTTAATGAGATGCAAAAAATAACGGCAAAAAATAGTATTAGGATGGATATCGTTATTCCAAAGTCTAAAGCACCCTCTATCGGTACTTTTTTTAATTTATCTTTATAATTCATTTTTAATTATATACCGACATTAAGAATAGTTTTAGTGAAAACCGCAAATCAATCGATAAATTTCTCTGTTTTTTATAATAATTTGAAATTTAAACCCTCTGAACACAGTTAAGTATGTGCTACTTAACCGCTTCCAGCTATTAAGATTTTGAGCTCAAAATTTAAGTTTAAGTCTAAGCTTACGAAACCATTTAATGACATGCAAAAAATCACTGCAAAAAATAGTTTTTCATTACTTCAAAGTCTAAAGCGCCCTCTATCGGCATTTTTCGAAATTTATATTTATAATTTATTTTCAAGAAAATGCCAACATAAAGAATAATTTTAGTGAAAACCGTAAATCAATCGACCATTTTTTCCGTTTTTTATGTGTATTTTAAATTTTGGACCTCAAACTTTAATGACGGCTATCTCCTTTGGAAAACGTTTGGGACCCTTGGTTTCCTATTTACTATTACTCGTCTTGATGTGTTCTATCACACCCTAGCGTACATACCATTTGTTTAGGGACACCCTGTATATATAATAGTCATAATACAGTATGTTTTTATTTATTAAATCTGAAGGAATTAAAAAATATTGCACGTTAGAATTTCGTTTTCTCAGTTACTATTTTAACTACAGTTTTAAATATGTTAGAACTGCAAATTAGAAGTAAAAACTCGTTAACTGTGCGTTTTTTTATTTTTTTTCAGAAATCGAAAATTTCAAATGTGAATTTTGTGGAAAACTTTCAAAAAGTGCGCTATATTATGATTTATTTTTTATTTGTAGATGTAATATATGCATCTTTCATATAATTCAATTTCACAACTTTGAGGAATGTTTTCTGGAAAAACAATTAGTTTTGAAAATTAACGATTGACAGTGTAGAGGGAAATATAAAAGTGTTCAGTATTAAACAAAGTTTTTCACAAATGTATTACTATAAAACTGAAATACCATCTTTGATGGTGATATTTTGCGTAAATTAATCATGAATTGAAAGAATGTTTACTTTTTGTGAAGAACGTCCCTTTAAAAGCATTTTTTAAACTTGATAAAAATGAAATAAAATAAAATAAGGACAATAACTACTTACGTTTTATGTCGCAATTTTTCTTGCGCTGTAGCTTTATTATGCAACAAACAGTATTTGTGTTGAATTTAAATCGCATATGAAATTTCCGTTATTTCGGAGAAAATAAGTCAAATAATAATATATACAGTCAAAGAGATTGGTTGAGATTTATACATGTACTCAAAAATTTAATATTGCAAATTTTGCTACATCTGTAATATTTTTTAATGTGTACTGAAAAGTAAAAACTAAATGATACTAAAATAATAATAATTCTGAAATATTCAGTACGTAATGCATTTTTAGATTGTTTTATGCTGAAATATTAAGTTCTCTGATTGGTGCCTTTCAGTAGTTAATCAAAATTTTGAAATATTGTGCCATTTCATGTGGAAATAAGTTTCAATCATGAGTTTCATTCTATCCATAATAATTTTGTTGTAAATGATTTCAGTCTACATTTTTAAAAATAAGTTTGTGTAAAATTGTTGTTTTTGATTAGTTGGATACAATTACGAGAAGTTAAGTTAATCCACTTCTGTCTTCCTTATTTTAACTAATAGCTTTTTAAGAATGATTGTTAATCAGAGCCGTTATTTATGATGATATTTTAAAGATTATTTTAGATTTTCAATTGACATTTTTGCATGATTAACCACTGGGAAAATGGTAATTAAAAATGGATTTATTAACTATTTGGAAATTGGTTGTTGCTCTAGATAGAGATAATTGAATTCTATCTAAATCCTTGGGAATACTAGATTCTATTTATTTTCAGATTTGCCCATGTTTAATGTCCAGAAGTGAAACATTGCTGTTGCCACAATGACAAAAAATATTTTAAAAACTACACAAAAATTATTAAATCAAAAGCAAATTGAGATGCATATTTCAAACAAATTGCATTTGTAAATTCCAGTGTCAACCGATAATTTTCAGTTTTACAAACAGAATTTGTTCGTGCCAGAAATGTGTTGAGATACGTTTCCTTTAGAAACAGAGCCCGATTAAGAGTGTATGGGCCCAAGGCCGATGCCATATCGAGGGCCACCTCAAAATTAAATTTTCTTTAAGGAATATTTAGAAATTATTAGATATTGTGATGCACTTTCCAAGTTAATTTATTTGTTTTAGTATTTGAGCAAGTTATAGAAAAATGCATTTTTTAAAGTTCGTTTTTAATCATTTTCGTTTGCTTCTAAATTATAGTGCCATCATCAGTGGGCCCAAGTCCACAGCCTAGTTGGCATGTGCAGTAATCAGGATCTGTTTAGAAACTAATATGCATTGCACGATTGTTAAATAGAAATATTTATTGTTTATGTGTTTCCACAATTGGTGGAAATGGCGAAATGGAAAAAATGGACTTCATTAACACATAAAACCTCTGCTTCTCCATTTGAATTATTATAAATATAATTTGCCAATAAAATATTTGAATAATGGAGAAATTTAACAATGACACACGCAGATCATCTACGTATAAAGGATAAGAATAATCATTCCTAACAAATTACATTAAATATCTGTTAATTATAACATATAAAATTACATTTATTAAAAATTGAATAATATGGCGGCATTATTTTAAATTAATTTCGTTTTATCATAATAAGAACCAATATTAATAAAATAAATGTAGAAAAAACAGTTAAATGGAAAAGTTTTACATCAATAAAAATAAGTAATTTGCAGTAAGATTTTAATATTGTAACATATAAAGGGTTCTTCTGATCTTATAGTTTGTCAAGTTCAAAATCTAGTCTCTTAAAAAATTAGAAAATAATTTATTTACAAGACTTCAGAGCTGAGTCTTCGGAACTCACAAATATCACCCGATTTCCAGAAATAACTGTGAAAATCCAATTTACGAGTACAGATATATGTGACATTTTAAAGTTAGGAGCCAGAAAGCCATCATCGCCAGGGTCCCCGTACTCCGCACAGAAGTCATGGCCAGTGAAAAAATAAATAAATAAATATAGAAGATCCATCAAATCACTCCTTGGCTGATGCAAGTCCTTTTATTAAACGGTAGTCATTATAAAGGGAAAGGCTCCTCTTGCAAACGATCTCTAACCGAAATATCCAAAAAAAATATGCCATCATTTACTTCAGCCAGCCGTACTCATCCAAGAAAGAACATAAGGATCTTTCTTCTCACCTCGAGCTTCCCTTCTTAAATCTAAAAAGAAAATTCTAGCAAATTCTCTACTCTCGAACCATCATCTTTTCATGTAAACATAACTCATGCCCAGAGTAGAGATTAATATTCGACAGACGACAATTTTATATAAAAAAATATTATTTAACCAATTTATAATCGACTCAGAATTTTCAAATATCCGTGCAAACAATATAGTTCGGCAGACGATTATTTTAAGAGAAAAAGAAAAGATATGAATTTATTGCTATTCACACATCGAATGTTGAAGGGGGAAAAATAAAATAATAGATAAATAAAAATAATGATATATTTTTAAAGGTATGGTTTTGGTATAATTTTAACAAGACTTTCTTAAAAAAGGGTGGATAAAAACATAGAAAAAATTAGTTTATTTGGAATATTAAAAAAATAAAGTTTAATTAAGAATATTTTTAATTTAGAGCCATCTTTATAGGTTTACGCATATTGGAATAAATGTTTTTTAAGGCGAATTAAGAATTTATATTGTTTCCATAAAGATTAACAGATTAGATCTAGAAACGAGATTTTAATTTAATAAGTTGAAGTAAGTACGGAATATTATTATAAGGAAATTAATATAGTATAAAGGTTAGTTTTGGCGAAAAAAATTTAAAATTTGTAATATATATGTCACAGAGACTCTTTACACAACTTCTCAACACTATTTGAAATTCAAAACTATGTAGATATATCACAATATATCAAGCAAACTGGCTTAAATAATCGTCTAGTAGCTCATTCGATGATTGATAATAAATAATAACAACAACTAGCTCGCATCGATCTATTATATATAGGCTCGTGGCATGCACTGGAAATTTTTACAAGCTTCTAGAAAAATCCAGAAAACACCGGAATAACATTCAATGTAACAGTATACCTATACGGAGGTTACCGTAGAGAGGGAAGGGATACCAGCGCCAACAATCGCCAAGTTTGCCGCCAACTTGGTGATATATCGCCAAATTTGGCTTCTAAAACTAGTCTCAAAAGTGACGCCGACTTGGTGATAACTATAATATTTCGCCAAACTGCCGTAGACATTCACTGAAAAGTAATAGACAGGTTTGCCTGATATCAGAGACAAAGTAACAAAAACTAATATTTACAAAATTCGTAACAACATATAAATTATTTATCGTGTCTTTTTTGAATTATTGAGAAATATAGGAATGATAGACGTATATCATCTTTATGTACGGGATTCCATTAATACTTTTTAAAAATTTGTTTTAAAGATGTTTTATTTGAACATTAAAAATTACACTTTGAAAAAAGTAAATAACATGCTAATATTGTTTTAATTGCATTCCTTTTTAACAAACAAGAACGAATTTTGATAAAAGAAAATTAGAAAAATTGTTTTTTTTTTTAAAGTTTTAATTGAATAACGGTATGGAATTTTTAGTAAGATTTTGAATATATAGATTTTAAATTCCTACATTTACGCATAGTAAAAATTAATCGTTTGGATCAAAATAATTAATATAGTTAGAAAAAAGAATTAGTATTATTGTTACTTAAAGGAATATCTTATAGTCATTTAGTTCAAGCATATTTAAGTAATAAATTTCCAGAACATTCCTTTATTTTAATAATCTATTAATAGAAATACAATCTTAAACCTTTTCAAATCTTAAAACCTTAAAGCATTTTCAAAATCTTATCATTGAAATTTAAACAATACATATGATAAATACGACTGCATTTAAAAAATACATTAAAAACAAACAACTTTAGCATTTAAAAAATAAATAAATAAACAAAAAAAATGCAATATTTTTTAACGTTACACAAATGTTTCATTTTAAAAATGTTATTTCTGCAAATTACTGAAACAAGGCAATTAACTTAAAAAATGTTTTTGCTCAGATGCAGTAGAAATAATAGTCACGAAGCTTATTTTACTTCTCAAAAAAATCTTCCAAAGAATGTTTTGTGTTGTTAAAAAATCATTTGCTGCAAATCTTTTGTTATAAAAAGACTTTTACAAAAAAATTTAAAACTATTTTTTTTATTTCAGTTAAATTCGAAGGAAAACTATTATTTTTTATTTTAGTAAAGTACTCTTCAATTCTTGTTTTTATTTATTTATTTATTTATTTATTATTTTTTTGAAGATTTCTTTTTATAGATTTTCAAATTTTTCATAAATATTTGTTTCCCTTTTTTAAAAAACAATATTACATAAAAAAATAATAACTAATATTTATGGCATGAATAAATGTTTTTTTTTAAGATAAACATTTTACATATAAAATAATTGTGTCTTACTTAATTTAATTTACAACCACACGCATGTAGAAAAAAAATTACTATTTTCTCAAGTAAAAGAAGCTCTTCTTTGCTTTCAGTTATTTTACTAAATGATATTTTGTAGATACAGAAAAGAATATAATAGGAATTATTCATTTTACAGTAAACAAATCCAGATAGGATTTTTTTATATGTTTCAAATAATCAAAAAAAATTTTTTTTATAAAAAATAACTTTGCGGCTCCATGGAAGGTCAACGCCGAAAATGCCCTTCTCTTTTTACCTTCTCTTCTAGCCTGGGCCCTGGTGTGCTATGCAACATACGTCTCGGCCAGGTCTAACGCAACTGTCGGTGTTTATAGTTACCAGGAAAACTTGGTACTCGTTTTACGATTCCCGAAGGGATAAAAGACTGAGTGGACCGTGCCCAGTCGGTAGTCAGACTCACCATCTTCTGCACCGCAGTCAGATAATCTCGCCACTGAGCTTTTCTTAAAAACTGAAAAGATAAAATATTCTGTTACTTCTTCTCTACAGGTATCTAAGTCCTGCAATAAAATCTTTAATCGATAAAACTCCTATAACATCAGCACATGCGATAATTTTGTAAAAAAATTAATAATAATAATAATAATAATAATAATAATAATAATAATAATAATAATAATAATAATAATAATAATAATAATAATAATAATAATAATAATAATAATAAAAGCTGAAGTATCAGATTGTTGCATTTTTCAGGAGATTAAGTTAGCCTCTTGTAAAAAAAAATCAGGTGTTTTTAATTAGCGAGAAAAATGTAATTAAGTATGGTAAGACATTTAAATATTTTCCGTTCAATTTATCTGTTTAAAATAAAATCAGATAAATATACTGTATGTAAGCTAACGACAATACATTGTTTAAAAAAAAAAAATTGTAGGAAACAATTTTCTGCTTTAAAATTTCTAGCAATGTTATAAAACAAATCTTTAAAGTGTGCATTTTTAATTACAGGTTACAACAAAGATAAAATATCTTAAGAAGAAGACATGAAAATATTACAGGGCATTTGATATACGAAAAGAGGAATTTCATTAAAAGAGGATCGGCAATCTTGATCGAATTTGCTAAATCAAGAACTAGTGTAAATTTTCGGGTGCTGTAGTTTTATTTTAATATTTACAAAACTTGAATATTCGCTCACAATTTTAAAGAATTTTGAAACTCAAATGAAGTCATTTTAACTGCACAAATGATGTCCTTATTATGTTCTTATACAAAACTATATTAAATTTATGAATTAAGGTACATTTTTCAAATGACACAATTCTCCATTTTCTTGCCCATGTTAAAGGTTTTATCTATTACCATTGGGATATAATAGTTAAAAGCTATCTTTTTATCTCTGGATTCATTACTTCTAAATTTGGATATTATCTCTGAATTATTTGGGCTGATGAAAATTATTAATTATAAATGTTGATTATTAGATGGAAGGGCTTTAATTTTTTTGTATATCTAAACTTTATGATTGAATCCATAAAAATATTTCGTTTGTTTTACTTTGTATAAACCAATCGTCTGTATTTATTTTTATCTTATTTTATAGTTTTTATTTTCAAATTTTGAGGAAAGAATATTTTTTAAATTAATACTTTTAGTTATTTTTTATAAGAAAAACAAGTTTTAAGCGATGCTTTTTTTATACCTGTATAAATGAAAGTTAAAAGCACATACAACATTTTGAAAGATACAGTATAAAAAAACCCTCAAATACAAAAGCATAATATCTCGAAAAGTAATTTAAATTTTAGAAATTCTATAAGATATCACATCCTTGGATTCACAAGCGTAAACTTTGTTGATTTCGTCGTACAATGTGCTATATTTTTGTAAGAGAATTTGTGAGTTACAAACGAGAAGTATTATTTTATTGTACGTTTTAATAAAGTATTACAAAAATTGATCCTGGAATAAAACTTTTCATCGTATTTTACGATATTTTTTCTTATGTATAACAATTTGGCAAAAACATAAAATACCTAAAATGAACAGTTTCAATACAATAAAATATTAAAAAAACAAAGCCATCATTGTAAATAATTATAAAATAATAAAAAAAAAAAACATAAACATATAACATAAACTTGTGGTACTTACGAAGATAGAACTTTATCGACGTTTTCGGGATAACCTTTACAAAGTAGTTCCAATTTTTTTATGAATATGCGTTTTGTAACTGGTCTTAAAAGTACTAGGCCGGGTAATTAATAGCTGATTAGTCGAATGTGTATGCAGTAAATATTTAGCTGAAATTAAACCTTTAATATGAAAAAATTTCATATGCAAATACACAAATTAATTGTAATTACCGTTTTATAATAATGAATAATTGTTGCTATGTTAATAATGATATTTTTTTTCTAAATCATTAATAATAGTATCCTAAATGCTTCATATAATAGTTAAGAATTAATCCTAAATATTTAAAATCTGGGTCTAATATTTTAGAGTAACATAAAAATATTATTTGGTATCAAATACAGAGTGATTCTAAAATCGTGGTACAAACTTTAAGAGTTCGTTCAGAAGATTGTAGCAATGTTTTACTGTGTATGAATGTATGAGCTCAAGTGACGCGTTAAAGTACAAGGTGACGAATTTGGCGATTTTTTAATTTCAAAATTTCTCAATTTAACTCTTAATCTCGATTTAATATGGAACAAATTTCTGTATTTGAAAACCGCTCAGAAAATTTTTAAAATTTTGCAAAAGGATCCCGTCGAGAAAGATTTAAGAAGAATGGTGGGACTAACGAATTTTACAAACTCGTGCGAATAAAATTTCGATCGATTAGAAATAAAATAAAAATTAAAAGAATTTAAAAAAGAACATCTTCAATTTGAAAACATACTCGTCTTAAAAATAGTTATATGTGTATATATAAGTCAAGATTGTGAAAATGATTACTATCTCCTTCTTCAAACATTTTTACGTGTTTTCGTAATTATGTAAATATGTAACACCTATAGTTGTTGTTCAGTCCGTCCGTCTGCCCGTCTTTCCGCGTATAACAACGCAAAAGTGTCCCGATTGGATTTCTGAAATTTAATATATATACTTTTTACATAATTTTGACGCGTCTTTTCAAATTTTATGAAAATCAGATGCATAGTATATATACAGGAACAATCAAAATAATTCTGTTACTTTATGGCCAATAGTAAAAAAAATTTGAAGTGCATTTTAATTGTATTACTATTTTGGAATGTAACAAAATTGATATGAATGTATGAAGTATACATTATAATATTCATACTCTATAATCTGTGGACAAAGAAAAATTGCTATTTATGAACATGACCACCAAAATTATTCCATTACATAATGGATAGGGGGAGAATACCTTTGGGCTCATTTTAAGTGTATTAAACCCATTTATATTTTATGAAAGTGGTATAGAGTTACTGAAGATTATTACAAGTTAATTCCTGTTTAATAGCAATCAGCTAGTATTTACGGGGACAAACAAATGATTTAGGCTCTCGAAATATTGCATAATAATCCAAAGAATTTATACTATTGCATCAAGATCTGAGTATTTTTTCAACTTCGTTGTAGCACGAATGCATTTTATTGCACATTTCGGCTTGCATTTTCCAACTTGTTTGTTTCAACTAAAGTAGATATTTAAATAATGGATAGAAAAAAATAGAGATTACGTTTTTGGAGACATAATTACTAGACATAATTCGTATTTCGTGCTTTTATAAAATTCGAAGAAGAAATTAGAAGAATGAAATTTCTGACTTTTATAAGCAAAACATGGTACTAATTGATAATTCCATTGGCCAATTTATACAAATAGAAGAATAACGCAAATTTAAAATATTCAGACAGGTAAATTTATAAGTTTAAAATAAAATAAAATAAAATAGAAAGGAAAAAGCTTTCTATAACAATAATCGTCATTTATGTCATCGTAGTTATTTATCAAACAGACGTTATTAGATTGAAGAAGATTAAATGTATAATAGCACAAATCTGATTGGAAGTACATAGATTTTAATCAGAAGACTAACATTTTCCATAAAAAATTTATTTTTTAAATAAAATTCTATAAAATCACATTTCTAGAAAGGTTGAGAAGAGTTCAGTATTCTGCTTTTGTTGGCACAATTTGGTTAACGAATTCAAAATAGCACTTAAACGAATTTTTACCGTCCTATTAATTTTTTCATTATGATGGTTAGTAAAAAAATTAAATGTTAGGAGTTGAATCGAGGGAAAAAAAACTGTTTAAGAAAGGTTTGCATTGTGATTTTAATTGGATTGTTGTCACTGGGAACATAAAATTTTACACGGATGTTCTTTTTTAATGCATAGATGATTTGCAATTTAAAATGAATTAGAAATTTATAAGATTAAAGAAGCAAAAAAAAAAAATCTTAAATTTTAAATTTCAGGGGTATAGTTTGGGATAAAATTTTTAATATTGCATGGCAGTTTCTTAGAAGATGTAAATGGTTATTGGAATCTATTTCTAAATAAATAGATTTTAAAAGTATACAACAAGCGGAAAGCTTTCTAAAAATGTTCGAAATTTCTAGTTGAATGAAACTGAAAGAGCATGAACTTGTCATTTAACGAGAATTTTGATTTTAAAACGGAAATAGTCGTCGTGAGCAATTTAAAAAATCTTAATTAAAAAGCAGTAAAACAACATTTTACTAGTAAATTAAGATTTCTATGAATCATTTGACGGAGAGACATAAAATTTGATATGATGATTTCATTCAAGTTGTACAAATCACAATAAAGATAACTTCTGTAAAAATCTAAAATTAAAAAAATAATAATAAAACGAATTAAGAACTTTCTAAATTTTGATTTATTTAGAAAATTGGAGCCCCAAGGAAATTGAAGTTTGAAATATTCGTATCACTCAATGCGTAAGTATGTACAACGAAAATTAATTCCTAAAAAAATTCAAATTTTAACAGTGCAGGATCAAAAAACGCTCTAAAATTAGGTTAACGTGATATTGTTCTTGACTAAAATCTTTCGAAAACTGTTAATTTAAGTTCTAATTTCTCGCTAAAACTATTTTAAAAAAGACCTATTCGTTTAAAAAGAATAAATGAACATAAAACCTTCTAAATACGGTTTTAATTTCGATTTAAGAAAAAAAGAAATTAAAGAATGACACTTAAATTTGACAAGGTTGTATTTTTTGAAAAATTAAATGCTCTTATAAACCATTTTGTATTACGTTTGTAGAGTAAAATGTTTAAAAATCGTTTTTAAAAATATACTAGCGAGCTACGCCCGCTAGCTGGGCCACTTTTTCCAAACGAACCTCGATATTAAGCAGTATATAATAAGCAAAAAATTTCATTTAATAAGCAAGTCTTGGTGTTCGAATCCTCAAGCACAAAAAAAAGTAAATTAAAGAGCTATGGTTGTTATGGGCCCATTATCCCGTTAAAAATATGTGAGTTCGCACAGTGGGCGCTACGCGCTCACCGTGCAAAGCCGGCCCGCCGGCCTACCACCCACACTACGCGCTATGGTCGCCATCGTCCCGTTAAAAGTATTTGGTTTTGCACGGTTGGCGCTGCACGCCCATAAGACATTTTCTCGTGTTTTTTGGTTCATCAGAAGCAGACTTTTACGCAGATTTTGAATATGTAATCAGTTTGTTTCTACTTTAAAAACTGTCTGCATGATGGTTTAAGAAAAAAAGCGCAAAAAAAAGTTTTCGGTATTAAAAACTGCAAAAGACTAGTATTAAAAAGAAATTAGTAATTTCATTAATATCACAAACAACATAACTAATAAATAATTTTGGCAGCTCGTTTTCCGTTTGTACTAACAGAAATTAGTATTAATCGCGTAAATCTTAGGTTACACAATATTCGTGTATGCTACCAAAAAGAAAAAGTATGAAAATAAACCGTGTTTAACATTTTTTACCAATTAATTAGTTCTTTTTCAAAGAACCGAAACGAAAGAAAAAGTCGTTTTCCCGGGAGAAAAAAGAGGTTTTCGGCTGCTTCTTCTTTTAGCCAAAGGGGAAAAGTTCAGGTTCTTCACAGCAAGATGACGCAGTGTTCTGCCTCAGAGCTCCGTTTGAGCTCTGTTTGGGAAATTAGACGTTTTCCGTTCCGATTCCCGGCTGGTTTTTAATTCATAACTTTTTTAATTTTGGTCCCACGGTCTCCAAAATGCCCGAAATGACTTTCCCGGAATTTTTCGAATCGAAAGACACCTCTCGCGACTTCCAACTCGCCCGCGTTGCGAACTGTAATCGGCTTCAAGCAGACAGACAGACAGAGGCGCACGGATTTTATTAGTATAGAAATACGGTTCTGTATGTTTTGCTTCATTCTCTGACTAGCGTAGGTATTTGCAAAGTTGAATCAACTCTGCAAAGAGTAAGATAAAAGGTTATCTTTAAGCAAATATCTAACAATATTCAAATGGCTAATTAAAAGTCCTACGAAAGAGCTATAGTTTATTCCAAACCTATTACATTTTTTTCCTTACAAAATTTTCATTCTGCATAATTAAATGCCACAAAATTTTAAAAATATTTATACTTTGATAAAAGAATTCGAATTATATTTATTTTAAGTGTTTAAATATTCAAAAGAAGAACAATTAAAAAAAACAAGCATATACTGTGTTTCTTTACAACTTATAAAAGCTCTACGAGAAAGCATTTTAATTTGAATGAGGTGATTATTTGAATTATAAATTATCCCTTTAGAAAAAATGTCGACTAAATTACGACTTTTTAAGCGTAAAAAAGGGATGAAATTTGTGGCTAAAAATGGCGTGATGTCGAATTTCAAAGCTTATGTTGCAGTACACTGTAAAAAAAATTCAAGAGGTTACTAAAAAACTTTTAGTAAATTTGTATTCCACAGAAATTTTCAGTAACCATTACAAGTTTTTTTGCAAGTGAAACAGACATTTCTTTTGTAAACTGAACAAAAGAATTTTTTGTATAACTAACTTAAAGCTTTTTAGTATGAGCTACCAAGAAAATTTTAGTAATTGCTCCAAAATTATTTTAGTTAATTAAAAAATATATTTAGACTTCTGAAGCGGAAGATTTTCGGCAAAACCACAATAGATGGCAGCGCCAAACATTGCTACCTGCTCTATTTTGAGATGTTTCTAAAGGGGAGGGAAAGTCCACTGATCATTACCCATGGTAACTGCTACGACAGGATTTTCATAATGCCTTTATTTAACGAGCACTGACATTGCATACATTCGGTGCAGTCCAGCATCGAACCCGAGTACTTTCAGCCTGGAGTTCGGTGCTAAGACCACTATGATATTACGGCCACACCAAGTGAGTTTTAGTAATAGTTATTAAAAATTTAAAACTATTAACTCAATTCGTTGCTAGCTTTTTTCTAGTAATTCTTACGGATTCCTTGTAACCGAGTAAGATTACTGAAAATTTTTTAGTAATTAGAAGGATCACTAAAATCTTTTTAGTAGATCGACACTTTTTTTCAGTGTACTTATTTAACATATATCATTTAAAAAAATGACATTTTGAGGCGCTTGCCTTTGCATAAGTGAATTGAAATCCTTTTCTTCTGAACCAAATAGATAATAATGTGTTTCTGAAAACACATCTTTGCATGTTTTACAGAAATTATTAAGCATCCGGGTTCATAAAAGTGAGCTTAATAATTTTTATATTCATAACAATTTAGAACCTTTGATTTTAACTACGGACAAATAAATTTAAAAAGACTTATTTTGAGAAAAAACGTTTGTTGATTTTGCTTTAAATAAACTGATAAAGAAAAAAAAAATAAGAAGAACTGGAATCGCGAAGTAATTTCTCCATTTTGTAATGACATAAAATTCTAAGAAAACAATATCATGAACGAAAGGCAGAAAACGTTTGCTTTATTCATACTGTCGAAATTTCATTTTTAACAAATCAGATCAATTAAAAAAAGACAGATATTTTTGAAAATAAATTGATTTTCATTACTTTTAAACAATGAATTACTATATGAAGTAAATCGCAAGATTCCTTTAGATAACTCACTATTATATTAAGACATGAAATTCTCCGATTACAAGTCCGTATAGGAAAATATTAAATAATTGCTTAAGTAGCAATTTTGAATTTTGGATTTCAACAATAGATTTGGCTACAAAGAAATTTTCGTAACATATGGCCGCCAAGTCCATCATGGATAAATTATTCTTTTGAAAAGAAATTGATTTTCATTGAACTATGTATACTTTAATAGTTTTAAATGTCGAATTATTCTATGAAATAAATCGCAAGATTTCTTTAGATAAATCACAATTATATTAAGAGAGGAAATTTTCCGAATACAACTCCTTTTAAGGAAAATTTAAATAATTGCTTAAGTAGCAGTTTTGAATTTTGGATTTCAACAATGGATTTGGCTATAAAGAAATTTATATAAAATATGGCCGCCAAGCCCATTATGCATAAATTATTTTTTTTGTAAATTTCAGAAATATATTATGATGTATGTAGTGCAGAAGAGAATTAATTTTAATGAAAAATGTTAAATAAATATCCTATTTTAAGCATGGACATTTGATATCCCATCATGATTTAAGGATATATATATATATATATATATATATATACTTTGGCTTGTCTGTTTTTATTTTCGAAATGTCAGTTTTTAGTATCTTATCTATACTCCAGTATATTATCTATACTATTACTTTATACTTTTCCTCTGACAATAAAGTTCGGTGAATAGTCTTGTAACATTAATGTAGATGAAATATTAACTAAAGTTACCATACCATCCTTCGAAATGGTCATTTTCCATAACTATGCACCGCTAAGATCTGCTATACATGTCTTTGGAAATTCGCAAGAAGTCTTCTTTTGGAATGAAGTTCAAAAGTTTCGTCACGGTTCGTTGAATGTCAGAAATATGGTCAAATCTCTTTCAAAGAGAGTTTGAGTCGTGAAAATAGCAAGAAGTCTGAAGGATTGAGTTCTGGCGAGTATGGTGGATGTTCAGTTTGCACCACGCCTTATGAATTTCTTTTGGTGTCTTGCCAAAAATTAAAAACAAACTTTAAACTGGTATTTTGTACGTTCATGTTCTCAGGTAAGAACCAACACACTGAACAAGCACTTAGTAAAGAACGTCTTACGCAGAACATAAACGACGTTCAATTAAACAACGGAGGGGGAAGATTGTCAACACTTGCCTCTATGCAGGTGCAGAGCTTTGTTTCCCCAGTGTTGACAGATCAGCAGTTCTGAATTCATTCACCGAACATTATTGTCAAAGGTAGTATACTATTATCTATACTATTAGTATATTATCTACTAATTATGGATAACTATTAAAACGAAAAAATAATGTGCAAAGAATGCGAAAATATTTTTTGTGACAATTACATATGTAGGGAGAACTGGGGCACAGTGATACAGTTTTTTCTAAGAATTTTTTTGGTGTCCAGAAAGTAGAAATTATGGTTGTTATTTATCCTTATTATTAAATTATTTCTATGTGGTGTCAGCAAAACTTGTGTAGTGTGTTATAAAAATATACAATCGTTGTTTTTGATAATATTTTTACATATATTTTTTTAAAAATAAAAAAAAGTCATTTGTATCAATGTGTCCTATCCCCGGGGCAGATTGATACACCTCCTGGAGCACTTTGATATGTTTGGGAAAAATGGAGAAAAAAAAACAATGCATATTTTTCATAGAAAATTAGTTAGAAAACCATTTTATATCTTTTTATAGAAATTGAAATCACCCACAATTTATCAATAAGTAATCAAAACTTAATGTATAATCACATGATGTTCTGTCTAATCCTTGTCTTATTGTTGGCTGAGGTAACTTTGTCATATCTGCACTTCAACCCCAGAATTTTTTCTTTTTCAGGAAATATTAAAAAATTACAAGGTTGTCTACGTATAAATCTATTTATAAACAGAAAATAAAGGATAATTATAATAAAAATTCAGTTTATAATATAATTACCCTTTGCTGCCATGCAGCTTGTTTCTCTTACTTAATATTTCTCATGTCGAAAATACCTTTGTCTCTTGGGAATACATTTTAATTCGAGATTAGCCAGGCTGCCATCCTTTTCTCTTGTTAGTTCTACTAGCACTAGATGTTGGGTAAATTCATACGTCTTCTGTTTGCAAAAATACTGTAAAGTGTTCTAATATAAAAAATTAGAGCTATTTCACTTCAATAAAAACGATTATTAGAAGTTTTTGGCAATAAAATAGTTGGATTAAGTAATTTAGTATGGTAAAAAAAAAGGTAATGAAAAAATGAATGGTACAATAAATAATAATTAAATGTAATAAGAAAATGAACTAGAAAAGGATTTAGGTTGTATCATTGTGCCCCATATAGTCATTTTGAATAAACTGAGTCTCAAATCCAACGCTTCATAATTTACCTAACGATAAAGAATGAGGAACTGATAAAGAGTAGTTTTACTTGCCAGGGAGACTATTCAATTCGGTTGAAAGTACTGGAATAGTTGTGTAATATCATTTCAATTGTACAACTCAAATTTCTTTTTGACCTGCAAAAACAATAAATCACCCCTCCCATTTCATCAAACTACTGAATCATCCCAAGACATTCTGTATTTAGTTGTGTACACTAGCATCACCTTTTGGAGCTGTTGTGACACTCCTATAATGACCCTGTGAGCAGTAGACGGGGTGTATCAATGTGCCCCAGTTTCCCCCCCTATATAAAAGAAGTTCAATTATTGAGTGTTCCTGTTTTCCCTATTTTTGTTATATACTATTAATTTTTTAAAAATTCTCATGACTTATACTTGAAATCAGTTGGAAATTATGAAAAATGAAAATATCAATTTCCTGTACATTTTTATTAATACAAAATATAAATAATGTCTGGGAATTTTAACTACTTTTAGCATTGCACTTTTAAATTTCACAAAATATATAACAATGTCATCAAATGCCATATATGCTCCCGACCTAATTAATATCTGCAAATTAAATAATACAGTAATCAAGATTACTCTTATATGACAAGAATAATACTTTCTTTATAAAACTGTTCTATTGTTAACCTCTGTCACATTGCTGTTAATTTGTATTTTTAAGATTGAAGTTTTTGTGAAATCTTAAAAAAATACTTCAATATCATATGTCTTTCAATCACTTTTTAAAGAAGATAAATTGCACTTTTTGCTCAGCTCCAGCTGCGGCACATGTTCATATAAGAAGAATTTTTCAGCTATTTTTCCAAAACTTCATTTAGTTTATCTTTGAATTCTAATTTTTTCAAGTGTTGAAAATAGTTTTTTTAAGACATACTTTTACATTTTTATTTGTGTATGATGGAAGAATTATGATAAATTACTCTATAATTTAATACTAAAGAAGAAAACATGATATTTTATAAGTTACCCATTATATAGTATTTTTTTATGCATTATATTATAAAATATATATTGTATTATATCACATTTTAAGTGCAAATACTATGGAAATATTATTTTACTAAGGACTCGAATTTTTATATATGAACAATTTATTAAAAATGAATAAATATTCGTCAATAAAAAAAAAATGTTCTCCTATTGTTTTTTCCTTTAAGACATTGTGTTTCAACTTGCACTGGCGGACAAAAAACTGCACATATTGTGTTCACTGTGCAAATATTTGGTTTTAAACTTATGTTTTATGTAAAAGTTACGTTTTTGCATTAAAATATACATTTCTTGTATAAATTTGTGAAAACAAATAGTTTCTTGATATGCATAATAAAGTTAGATAGCATCTGAAAAGGTACAATGTGTTATACTAATAATGCTTACATTTTCTCTGACCTTGATTTTCTATTTCTTTTTTTAAAAAATTGGGGCTTATTACAAGCAAAATTTTTCAAAATGAATTAAGATCAGGAGTCCTCTCAGGCCGGGCAATAGTTTAGAAGTTGATTTTCTTCAGCTAAGATTGCATCTAAATGAGAGGAAATAGTGGAAATTTATTTTGTGAATATGTCGAGAAAAATAAAATTCGCAAATTATACCAAATAATCATTTATAAATAATTTATGCCCAATTTTCAATTTCGGTGCATTTTATACCTATTAATCTTGTTAGAAAATGCATTTTCCATCACTTTAATATTGCTTTAGTTAACTGACTATTAACACAACTTTAAATATCCATGAAAACTGTTGTTAAGTAATATTTTTAGTCATACAATTCCAAATTGTTACCTAACATCAAATTTCATTGAAGTCTCAAAGGTATGTTTAAAATCGGTTACAAATAAAATAACTTCAAAGAAAAGGAAAGTGCATTTAACAAGATTTAGAACTTAGTTAAATGCCAAAATTGGCAAACAGATTAAAAAGCACTTATAAATGATTTTAATGGAAATAATACAAAGTATTATTTCTTTTTTAAAAAAATTGGGGCTTATTACAAGCAAAATTTTTCAAAATGAATTAAGATCAGGAGTCCTCTCAGGCCGGGCAATAGTTTAGAAGTTGATTTTCTTCAGCTAAGATTGCATCTAAATGAGAGGAAATAGTGGAAATTTATTTTGTGAATATGTCGAGAAAAATAAAATTCGCAAATTATACCAAATAATCATTTATAAATAATTTATGCCCAATTTTCAATTTCGGTGCATTTTATACCTATTAATCTTGTTAGAAAATGCATTTTCCATCACTTTAATATTGCTTTAGTTAACTGACTATTAACACTACTTTAAATATCCATGAAAACTGTTGTTAAGTAATATTTTTAGTCATACAATTCCAAATTGTTACCTAACATCAAATTTCATTGAAGTCTCAAAGGTATGTTTAAAATCGGTTACAAATAAAATAACTTCAAACAAACGGAAAGTGCATTTAACAAGATTTAGAACTTAGTTAAATGCCAAAATTGGCAAACAGATTAAAAAGCACTTATAAATGATTTTAATGGAAATAATACAAAGTAAAATTGGAAATGTATTGATCCTAATACTTCTTTATATACTGCATGAGAGCAAGAATAATTTTTTCTTCTCTCATACTTCTTTTTTATTATTATTCTTTTTTTCTTGTAATGCTTCATGTAACTCAGGTGTTACATATTTGTATTTTATTTTATTTCATTTTGCTATTCAGTGCTATTTTTTTTAATGGTTTATTATCCGTTTCTTACATCTGATGTTATACATAAAGGTCATGAGTCAGTTTTTCATCAGATCTGTTATCCCGAGGTGTTTGTAATAATCTTTGTTTTTATTTTTCTTTATAAATATTTGTAAATATTTAAGTGTATAGTTTAAATTTATCATTTTTAAACATTTTTTGTAATGTGTCTCGGAAATAAAAATAAAATAGTTTATACCTAGTAGAAAAATTAAAAATTATTCTCATTATATTTATAATCAGTAACGAAAATTAATAGAATCAAATATAATGTTTTCCAACCAAAACAAATTTCATCTATCAAAAGGTTAGAATGTTGTTGTAATTGGGTATAGATATTTAAAATATTTTTCGATTACAGAGCTTTATAATGTCAATTTTAGATCTATCTTCAAGTGAGGACCTCAGAAGCCAAGGGGTACATGTAAGAAAAAATCTATTTGGAGTAAATTGAGTTCAAAGATAATTGTGGTGAATTTTAAATATTAAAAATTGACTGAATTGAAAAAAAAACTGCCGCTTCTGTTATTGTCTGAGAAAATGTAGAGTACAAATTCAGCTAAATTTATAACTAGTTATTATTTGGCAAAAGTGGTTGATCTCTAGAACACAGCAGAAATTTAGAAAATCATTTATTTTTGATTACCTAAAAAAAAAAAGAAACATATTTCGAAGTCGGCTTTGCACTTAGCTCGATTTTGCACCTTTTTTTATTTAAATCCCTTGACCTCTTGGGTACTTAAATTGTTTCTTATGACACAGTTTGTTCTTGTAAGATATAACAAAGTGACTTATAAATTAGAAGTCTTATCTGTACATTACTCAAAACTTTTTTTTAAATTATGTCATAAAAAATAACAAAATTATTAAATATAACAAAATGGTATTAATAACCCGTATCATGACAAGCAATAATTATAGTTATAGGTTGTATATAACATTTATTTGGTAGCATTTTGAAAAACGAAAATATTTTTTTCACTTTATTATTATTTTTTAATATGCATTAGTGAAAATGCAATGAATTCTTTAATGAGAAAATTCAAATTTTCTACTTCTTTAAATATTAAATTACAACCTTAAGGAGCTCATGTTTAGAGCCGATGTTCTAAAATGCTCTTCCGATTACGAAAATATTGAAAATGTAATGATCTGTTATGCAAACTAACATTTAAGTCAAACATTTTTTTAACTTCAAAATTTTATTTTGTTTAGATTTTTTGCCATATCTACAATTTAAGCCAAATGATTTTTTAACTACAAAATTAAACTCGTACATGTATTTTGTCCAATAATTTAAAATTAATTAAGACAAGTGCGCTACATAAAATAAAACATTCCGTATAGAATATCAAAATCATTTTCAATTGTACATTCCATATCCTGATAGTTTTAATTTTATGCATATTTAGCTATTTTCAGTTTCCTTAATATATCGAAACATAAGGTAGTAGTGAATTACACTTACAAAAATGGGATATTTTTTATTTTAACTTCTTGCAACATAGAGAAATATATATATAATTTAACTTACATAACATATATTAGTAACTGAAAAATTTAAGCACAGTAACATTGGCAAAAATATTTTTATTACGTAAAGAATTTTAAACAAGCTAGAAATCATTTTCTGATTTCTATTATTTACTTCTAAACATATTTAAAAGAAATTTAAAAAGTCTTGTAAAATGTTTTTAAACAAAACTTAAAAAAAAATGTTTCTGTAAATGAAGAAATACATACGTGTTATGCAACTTTATTTTAAAATTTTTCTTTGAAGTAACCATTCTTTTGGCACACATTTTAAGCGCATTAAATAAATCACAGGATAGAAATTTTATTATGTTGTTATAAAAAGTACATTGTGGCGATTTCTCCATTTCTTTTAACATAAACGATTCCATTTTTCTTAAAAGCATTATGGAATTTTAATGATGCCGTATTTTTTTCTTACATTTTATATTACAAAAATTAATTTATGTAGTATAATAAAAGAAGTATTTTTTCAAAGATTTAAAATTCCATCATTTTTTTTTTGTTTCATACATGGCATTCCACAAATTAAATTGCATGAATTAAACATGACATTCTCATTAGTGTTTTTAAATTCAATGTAAGGATTATTTTGATATATATATTTTTTAATATTGCTTTTTATTTTATTTGTCTATGATGTTTTTTTAAAATAAAGAAGCTTTACATCTAATAATGTATCTATATATATATATACACTATATTGCCATTGGTTATTGGACACTTGCGATTTTAGACATTTTACTAAATATCTAGAAAAATACATGAGGAATCATCTCGAAACTCTTATAATAGTATAAATATAATAGTATACGTCATACATCGCCGTGAATATTTTTTACCGAAACTCCATAGGGGACCGTCAACAAATTAAAAAAGAATGAATATCTTTTGAATAACCCTGTCAAAACTAATGTAGCAAAAGTGCTCAAACTCTAGTTTATAATTGAATGCCTTATTGTAATACGCCTTGTTCATTTTTATGCAAATAGCATGCATACTCGCAGAGTAATTAAGGTTTTTATAAAAATGGTCCCAAATTTTTCCAAGTTTTTTCCTTATAATTTTCAGAGTTCTTAATATAAAATAATATTTTTTTCAGAAAATATGACAAACAACATTGCACACAGTACCTTGTAATCAGAATTAAAAAATAATGAAAATTTTGTACAAAATGAGTAGGTATACTAAAAAATTTTTTAATGCGCATGCGTCAACTATATCAAAATTTCATTTGCATATTATGTTAGTTAAATGTATAGAGCAAATTTGGGAAAGTCAAAAAATCATAACTTGAAAATTCTGAAAATAATCGTCAATTGAATTAGTTGAAAATCCGTTATTCTCAAAATGAAGCAAAAACAAGAGGGGTTGTATCCATATATTCATTGATTAGTGTCAATATAGTATACACAATACGGGATGTACTACTACATTTGGATAAAATCCCTCATTTTTTTGCTTCATTTTGGAAACAACTGATTTTGTCCTTTTTCTATAGACGATTACTTTCAGAATTTTCAAGCTATGATTTTGAGACTTTTACAAAAGTTGTTCTGTACATTTAGCTAACATAATATGCAAATGAAATTTTGATATCTTTGACGCATGTGCAGTAAAAAATTATTTAGTAAACCTACTCATTTTTCATACAATTTTTATTATTTTTTAATTTTGATTATAGGGTACTGTCTGCAATGTTGTTTGTAGTATTTTCCGAAAAAAATATTATTTTATATTAAGAACTCTGAAAATTATCGGGAAAAAACTTGGAAAAATTTGGAACCATTTTTATAAAAACCTTGATTACTCTGCGAGTATGCATGCTATTTGCATAAAAATGAACACAGTGTATTACAATAAGGCATTCAATCACAATCTAGAGTTTGAGCACTTTTGCTACATTAGTTTTGACAGGGTTATTCATAAGATATTCATTCTTTTTTAATTTGTTGACGGTCCCCTATGGAGTTTCGGTAAAAAATCTTCACGGCGATGTATGGCGTATACAATTATATTTATACACTAAGAGTTTCGAGATGATTCCTCATGTATTTTTCTAGATGTTTAGTAAAATGTCTAAAATCGCAAGTGTCCAATAATCAATGGCAATATAGTGTATGAATATATATACAGGGTTGTTATAATTAAAGTTCGCCTATTCAGAAGGCTCTAGAGCCGGTTCTATTGCTCCAAACGAAACAAAATTTCACTAGTACATAGTTGAAGAGATGCGCTCTGCAAAAATCGAAAAAAAATTAGTCAAATTTTTTGCCACTAGGTGGCGCTGCGCCAATATTTAAAGTGATGTTTGCAGATTGATCATATCAATATCAGTCAATCCAGACGAAACACACAAATTTAAAAGTTTCAACAAACTTCGACGAACTGCGAATTGTTATAATTAAGTTCACCTAATTATACAAATCAGACAAATCTGGAGCCTGACCTATGACTCCAAACAATACAGAAAAATGAATATAATTTCATGTGATGTAAACTGCATCGACAAAAAAAAAAAAAACATGTCGCTCAGCAGTAAGGAAATAACGAAGAATAACATGATGCATGCTCAATGAATCTTCTGCCTTTTTTAATAATGCATTCCATTCTCAGAATTGTGCTTTCTACAGCATTGCGTAAACTGTCCTGTAAGATTGAGCGAATGCGAAGTGTAATACTGTCTTTCAGATCAGAGATTGTCTGACATCTGTCTTTAGATACAGAATCTTTCAAAAATCCACAGAAAAATAAAGGAATCCGCAAATATTGGTTTAAATATAGGCGCAGCGCCACCTACTGACAAAAATTCTAACTATTTTTTTTTCATTTTCGCAGAGCGCATGTCTTCAACTACGTACTAGTGAAATTCTGATTTGTTTGGAGCCATAGAACCGGCTCTAGAGAATTCCGAATAGGCGAACTTTAATTATAACAACCCTGTATATATATATATATATATATATATATATATATGTGTGTATATACAGATATATATATATATACAGTGTTATAGATACATTGATGATGTTTTAATAGTTAAATTAAATAACGATAATATAATTTTAGATTTCTTATATTACCCTACAACATTGAAATTAGAGCCCTCCTCACTGGATTGCAGAAATATTGATTTTTTGGATGTAAACTTAATTTTAGAGCGTAAAAAATTGGTTACAAAGATATTTGATAAACGGAACACTTTTAGTTTCCGAACTTTAAAGTTAATGAATTTCAATTCATGTGTACATGTCTCGGTAAAAAGAAATATTTTCAGAAATGGTTTAATTCGTATTGATAGGTTGAGTTCCGAAATTGGAGATGCGATTAATGACATTGTGGAGTGGTACAGACTGGGTTCTGAACAAGATTACCCTCGGAACTTTATGAAAAATATTATGAATGATTTTGTTAGGGGCAGTAGTCGTCGAAATGAACTGAAATCATTATTGAATGGATTTGATAGTTCGACAAGTTTAATGTTTTAGTTTAAGGGTCATTTGAAGGTTATTGCTGGTCGATAGTTTATTTTTAGTATGAATGCTTTTAGCTAAAATTCATTTATGGTTGTGACGGGCATGGGGAATGTTGCATGCATAAAATCAGATTTAACCCAGCAGTGCATGTCATAAGCCATGCCGCCCATCTCCATGTTTGTTACTTTTCGAGTTTCTTGTTTAAGTTATTTATGAGTTGTTATTTGTTGGATCAGTTTATAATTTATGGATTAGTTATTGTTCACGTAGTGGTTTTTCAAGTTTGTTTAGCGGTGTAGATGTTCGTGAGTTTTTGCTTTTAAGAATATTTTTATATTTTATATTTTATATATTTCTTTAGTTGGTTAAATATGGTGTGCGATTTGAGTTTAATATATCAGTCTTATTTAAATATATATATATACATATATATCTTTATATATATAAATCTTTTGTGCGTGTGTTTGTCACTGAACTCCTCCTAAACGACTGGACCGATTTTAATGAGATATTGTATGTGTGTTCCACTGGATTCGAGAATGGTTTAGATTCTCATTTCATCGAAATTAATTCAGTACTTTTTAGTAATTAGGCAAAAACTAATAATTAATGATTTTTCGCTAATTAAAAGTATTGAATATGTTCCCTGAATAGAGTGCGGGGTGAATGGTCGATCAGTCTAAGGCGCCAGATTTAAGCTCTGATACTCGAAGAAAGAGGTCGTGTATTCGAATCCCACTCCTGACATACGTGTATGATTTTCAATAATTTTTCCTGTATTATAATTTTACTAATCGACTTCAGAAAATCGTTAACTTTTAACTAAAAAGAGAAAAAAAAATCTATCAAAAATTGAACCGAATTCAAAAACTACTGCAAAGTGAAAAATAATTTCCTTATATAATTGTAATATGAAAATAAATTAAAAGCGTAGTATTTATCGTGTGTATTATTATATTTATGTACATTTATTTGATTATTTGGAGTCGGTGCCAGGACAACGTCTGTCAGGTCCGCTATTATATATATATCTATATATATATATATGTATATATATATATGTGTGTGTGTGTGTGTGTATAAATATACAAATCAACATCTACAATGACTATAGAACAATCGAATATAGCAAACAAGCATGCAAGACAATCAAATGGGATTAGCAATATTGGAACAATTGGACAATCATGTTTGTCAGAACATATAGCAGATATCAGGCTTAATCGATGCAATACCGCTCTCTCTAAGCTGTACCAGGAACAAGAAATTATAAAAGATTTCAAAAAAGCTAAATTACTAAAGAATATATCAAATTACCAGAATATTAAAATCATGGAATCAATTGAAATTTTATGTCGAGCTAACAATACTTGTAACTACACTTTGTCGTACGACATCTCAAGAATATGGTTCAATCTACTCATTATAACTTGAACCCCCTTTTCTATCGAATTTTGGAACATTCCGACATCTCCCCCTTTTTTTACGTTTTCTTTGGATCAGCCCACTTCGTATAAAATAACTCAGCCTTCGACTTTTACTCTTTTGTTGTTTTAACCCTGATGATGATCATGACATGCTCGAAAGTGCTATGTTTCATTCATCATTTTAAATAAAAAACACATTTAAGTAATTTGAGTATTTTAATTTGGTTAACTTGAACCCCCTTTTCTATCGAATTTTGGAACATTCCGACATCTCCCCCTTTTTTTACGTTTTCTTTGGATCAGCCCACTTCGTATAAAAGAACTCAGCCTTCGACTTTTACTCTTTTGTTGTTTTAACCCTGATGATGATCATGACATGCTCGAAAGTGCTATGTTTCATTCATCATTTTAAATAAAAAACACCTTTAAGTAATTTGAGTATTTTAATTTGGTTTTACTTATATTACCGAGGAATGTTATGTAAACATACCTGTCATAACCAAGTAATTAACTATTGTTACACTCTACCATCTCTTTTTTAAATATTATATTAAAAATGCGCACATATTTTACAATAGCTTCTCTCTACCTCCATAATCTAACATCTATCTACCCAGCTATCCAATTATTTAATATTTTCCTTATCTATTTATATTTTTATATTTTTAGTGTTAATTTTATGTTTGATATATGTTTTATATTTTTTGAATTAGCAAAATGTTAATGGTAACTGACAATAATCTCTCTACAACACATTGTAGGCCATAAATACACTAATGACTGATTAAAGAGTAAATGAATTTCTTAGGAAAACCAACATCTAACGCATCAAATATTAACTCTTAATGTTTCTGTTTATAAGATGAGGATATCACAAACATTTGTTTCAATACAAGTAATTAATGAATACACTGCAATAAACAGAAACATGGAGGCATGATTGAAAATGGGTAAAGTTATTAACTTTAAATTTTAAATCTTTATCTTTCTCATATAGATCAGTTATTGTTGTGTTCTCTACTAGTTTAATTTATAAATCTAATAAAATAAACTTTTTCAAAAAAAAAATATAACCGACTTCAATCAACGCTCTAAAAAGAGTTAAATAATTCTTTAAAATACCCTAATGATGAATTGTTATCTAATAATCACACATCAGATATCATGTACCGACAAAAAAATGCTTATAAGTTTAATACATAGAACTTAATATCCAGTAAACATGGTTTTTCGACAGAATATTTTTTACAAGAGATTAATTTACATATTTTTGATTTAATTTATGAATATATACATATAAAAAGTAATGAATGACTTTTTGAAGTTGGTGCCAAACAATCACAATCAATAATGATTTTTACCATTTTATTTATGGTATTAGGCATAATATAACCACAATTCTTTCTACTTACAATAGTTTGGCACCAACTTCAAAAACTAATTCATTACTTTTTATATGTATATATTCATAAATTAAATCAAAAATATGTAAATTAATCTCTTGTAAAAAATATTCTGTCGGAAAACCATGTTTACTGGATATTAAGTTCTATGTATTAAACTTATAAGCATTTTTTTGTCGGTACATGATATCTGATGTGTGATTATTAGATAACAGTTCATCATTAGGGTATTTTAAAGAATTATTTAACTCTTTTTAGAGCGTTGATTTAAGTCGGTTATATATATATTTTTTTTTTTGAAAAAGTTTATTTTATTTCTTACTTTTTAGTTATTTATACCGTAATACACTGTAAAAAAATTCAAGAGGTTACTAAAAATTTTTTAGTAAATTTGTATTCCACAGAATTTTTTAGTAACCATTACAAACTTTTTTTTTGCAAGTGAAACAAGCATTTCTTTTGTAAACTGAACAAAAGAATTTTTTGTATAACTAACTTAAAAATTTTTAGTATGAGCCATCAAGCAAATTTTAGTAATAGCTCCAAAAGTATTTTCAATAACCATTACGTGCGCCCGAAGGGCAGGAGGTTCCTTCGAGCTGCATCCAGACTTCTGAAGCGGAAGATTTTCGGCAAAACTGCAATAGATGGCAGCACCAAACATTTCTAACTGCTCCGACAAGAATTTCATAATCCCTTTAGTAACGAGTACTTACACTACATACACTCGGGGCGTATTTGGCCGTGGCCAGTATCGAACCCGGGACCTTTAAGTCTGGAGTCCGTTTCTATAACCACTATGCTATCAAGCCCACGCCAAGTGAGTTTTAGTAATAGTTATTAAAAATATAAAACTATTAACTCTCTTCGTTGCTAACTTTTTTCTAGTAATTCTTACAGATTTTCTTGTAACCGACTAAGATTACTAAAAATGTTTTAGTAATTACAAGGATCACTAAAGTTTTTTTAGTAGATCGACCCTTTTTTTTACAGTGTACTTAGTTTAATTGGTTGGATAGTTTCGGTGTAATCGGTGAACATATATATAAAAAAAGTACTTACGCGGTCAAATTGATGATAACCTTCTCTCCTTTTTTTAAGTCAGTTAAAGAAATTATAATACGGAAAAAATACTGTATGTTATACATGGATGTCAGGTAATTTGTAAAATATATGTGTAAAAAAGAATAATACGGAAAAGGCTTTTGTATATATGTATGTCAGGAGTGGGGTTCGAACCCACGTTCTCTTTCGAGAACCAGAGCTTAAATCAAGCGCATTAGACCGCTCGGCTATCCTGATTGCAACCAACTCTGGGAACTTAATCAAGGTCATGCTATTTTTCGCAAGTCTATTAATTTAGCACTCTTTCACTGATAAAATATTGAGGAGATAAAAGATCTCTGATTCTCTGTGCTAACGGTTAAATACGAAATATTCTTAATAACATAATTAGTATTTAATTTGTAAAATATATGTGTAAAAATTATAATGCTGAAAAAGGTTATTGTATACATGCATGTCAGGAGTGGGGTTCGAACCCCCGCTTTCTTTCGAGAGCCAAAGATTAAATCAGACGCCTTAGACCGCTTGGCTATCTTGACTACAATCTATTCGGTGAACTTATTCAACGTCATATTACTTTTCACAAGTCTATTATTTTAGCACTCTCTCATTGATAAGTTATTGAGTTGGTAAAATATCTCTGATACTCTGTGCTAACGGTTAAATACAAAATATTCTTAATAGCATAATTAGTATTTAATTTGCAAAATATATGTGTAAAAAGTATAATACGGAAAAGGTTGTTGTATACATGTATGTCGGAAGTGGGGTTCGAACCCACGCTCGCTTTCGAGAACCAGAACTTAAATCAGGCGCCTTAGACCGCTCGGCCATCCTGACTGCACTCCATGGTAGGAACTCATTCAACAGTTTTAATTAGCGAAAAATCACTAATTTTAATAGTTTTTGCCTGTTTACTAAAAAAATTACTGAACCAATTTCTATGAAATGGAAGTGGTACCAATCCGAGAGTAAGCTCTTATATATATCACCAAAACCAAATTAATCAGTTGGATAGTTTCGGCGTAATCGGTGAACATACATTAAAAAAATACAGACGCGATGAATTGATAACCTCCTCTCCTTCTTGAATTCGGTTAAAAATATTCTTATTAGCATAATTAGTATTTAATTTGTAAAATATATATGTAAAAATTATAATACGGAAAATTATTCTACACACGTATGTCAGGAGTGGGGTTCGAACCCCTTGTCACTTTCGAGAACCAGAGCTTAAAGCTAGCGCGTTAAACCGCGCGGCCATCCTGACTTCACTCAATTGTAGGAACTAATTCAACAGTTTTAATTAACGAAAAAACACTAATTTTAATAGTTTTTTCTTAATTACTAAAAAACTACTGAACCAATTTCTATGAAATGGAAGTAGTACCAATCCGATAGTAAGCTCTTTAATTTAACACCAAAACCAAATTAATCGGCTGCATAGTTTCGGAGTAATCGGTGTACATACATAAAAAAAAAAATACATACGCGTCGAATTGATAACCTCCTCTCCTTTTTGAAGTCGGTTAAAAAGTGAATGATATTGGTGGACAAAAGTTTTTCCATAAGTTCCAGATTAGTGGGATAATCCATAGGAAATGAAGTACTAACATTGTTAGTAGTGTCAATTAAAATGATGCCATCAATATAGCGAAACATTAAAAAATAGTCATTACAATAAGTGTGTTCATACTGATATATGTACAGGGTGGTCATAAAAAAACTTTGCCGATATATGGAGCTCTAGTGGCCACTCCACTCAACCGATCGAGATGAAATTTCAGATATAGCTACTAAGAGGTATGAGCTCGAGATCCTGTGAACGGCAACAAAATGGCGCTCATGGTTATGGTTATAGTTACAGAAACTCGAAAATTTCCAATGGCGACACCCATTCTTTTTCATCTCAAAATGCTCAGCGCATGCGAAAACCCTAATTAGCGTTGAAACCGTACGTTTATCGCAAGAAACGGACATGTTATGCACGCACAAAAAACCGTTCTGCGAATCCTCCCCCCCCCCTCATAGAAAAAACTCGATTGGGGCGCAAGGAGGAAATTCGCATATGACACAAAGTCAATACACTAATCTTTGATTACAATACAGATCGGAGAAACTAAAACTTTTAGTTTGATTACACATTTTCCACATGGGTGCCATCACCATGCAATGTGTAATTTTCTGTGATGGCACCCATATGGAAAATGTGTAATTAAAATAAAAGTTTTAGTTTCTCCGACCGCTATTGTAATCCGATATTAGTGTACTGACTCTGTGTCATATGCAAATTTCCTCTTTGCGCCCCAATCTAGTTTTTTCTATGGGGGGGAGGATTCCCAGAACGGTTTTTTGTGCATGCATAACATGTCCGTTTCTTGCGATACACGTACGGTTCCACCGCTCTTTGGGGTTTTCTCATGTACTGAGCATTTCGCGATGAAAAAAATTGGTGTTACCATTGGAAATATTCGAGTTTCTGTAACTATAACCGTTACCGTGAGCGCCATTTTGTTGGCGTTCACAGAATCTCGAGCTCGTATCTCTGAATAGCTATATCTGAAATTTCATTTCGTTCGGTTGAGCGGACTGTCCGCTAGAACTCCGTATATCGGCAAAGTTTTTTTATGACCACCCTGTCAGACAGAAACGTCAAATATCAGACAGAATATTTGACGTAGAGCCTCCCTGAAAAATTCCGATTTTTTGTATATATAGAGCATTATCTTGTAAAATAAAGTTATTGTGCATAATGAAATTAGTTAATGTTTAAAAATAAGCTATATCCATACAATTAGGAAGAGTTAATAGATGTTTAAATTGCTTGAAGAATTGATTAATGATTTCATGAAGGTCTAAAAGATTGATATTATTGAATAGATCTTTAGAGTCGTAAGCTCTTATATTTTTAACACATTTAAGGTCTTTAAATATACTAACCAGCTGATAACTCTTTTTGATACAATGTGTATTATCTTTCGCTGTAGTGAGTTTATATATCTGATTTAGAATTGTGGATAAAATATTGTTAGCATAATTGTTATATGTATTACAACCTTTTGTAAGAATTCTAAATTTAATAGTATCCTTATGAAACTTAGGAATTAGCACTAAATAAGAATAATTAAAGTTAGTAGGTGTAAAATTATGTAGTTTATAGAAATTATTAGTTCTACAATTGTATCATCATTAGTTTTATAGAAAGTATTAACTGATAAAAGAGATAATGTTAAAAGGTGGTGATAATAAGATTTAGAAATAATTGCATAGTTATTTTAGGATTCAATATAAATAATTACAAAGTTATGTTGCAATTTATTAATTTGTTGGAAAATGGGACGAGTATTCACTTTTATTACCTCTGATGCTTTTTCGTTAAGAGTAAGAGTTAACTTATCTAAAACCAATAATTTCCATTGGTGAAAATAAGCGATAGGTTTATTGTAAGAAATAGAAATTTTATAAATAAATAAGTCAATATCATAATTAAATTGTCTTATAATTGAATTTATATTAAGTGTGGATGGAAGTAGAGATTTCGACTAGTGCCCATTAATTTTCTTAATGTAATATCATTGACAATATTAAGATCTCCATTGATTATATGGCCAAGATCCTTATTGCTATATTGTTGCAGAGTAGGGACAGTTCAGTTACACGGAAATGTACTACTAGCTGTGGTATTTTAGGAAAAATAGTTAAATATTTTTCTGCCTAAATTAATCGGATATTTGAATGTTCTAGATAAATATATATTTTTAATAGGAAATTTACAAATTGTATCATTTATTATAGAATTAATGTTAATTTTGTTATATATTTCATTGGAGTAGGTAATAAACATTTGTGTATTAGCAATTTTAATCTTATAATTTTTTTTGATTAATATTAAATAGATTAGTTCTCTTCACATAATAAGATCAAGAAATATATCTTAGAAATGCATATTGAATGTATTACTAAGAAATATATTTAAATATCGTGAAAGCTTTTTCTTTTTTATAACAAATATAGATTTTCGAACTAATAATCAATAATAATTAATTAAATAATTACTTTGAAGATCTTTTAACTGCTTGATAATATTTTTTTTTTAGATTCTATATTTCATGAAAAAACTTTATCTCGTTTATTACGAGTTTTTTTTAATCATTTAAAGTATGATTAAGAGTGTGATAAATAAGAAAATAATCAGTTATATTATTTATTGATGAAAAAACTTTAATATTCCTATTACATATATTAGTGTATTAAGTCCCTACTGATAAACTCTGACATAATATTGACAATATAAGATACAAGAAATAGACGTTCTGATAAGTTTTTATGAATATGTAAGATAGAATTATGAGTGTATGAGTGTAAGATTATGAATATGTAAGGTAGTGGTATTTTTAAAGTTGTGTTTATGTTTGCGTTTATGTTAAGTGCTTGAATTTCAACAGTAGACTGTTTATTCCGTGACTTGTTTTTATTCAAAACTGAATGATGATGTTTAATACATTTATTTTGTGAACCCGGTGTTTGCCTTGTGTATTGCAGATTGCATATGTTACTTTTAGTAAAATAAATAACATTGAAGACTTTACAAAATGAATGGAAAACCGGATCTGATACAATTCGTGATTTAAAGCAAACGGACAAGTTTTTTCATCGCTTATCAAAACATTTTCTAAATAATAAATGTGGTGGAGGCAAATAAAATAGTTAACTGGATTTTGATCCAGAAACATATCTATTAACGTTCCTGAGTCGAGAACTTCTTTGCGAAGATTCTAAGTGGATTTTGCCAGGAACGATAAATTTACTAAGAACCGCCATTAAAATATGTAGATGATTTAGAATCACAGGATTCCATTTCAGGAAAATAATAAAAAGTAAAAAGTTGAAGATAATATTAATGGATAAAAATACAAAATTAAAGGAATAATAATAATATGTAATTAAAATATCTTAATTAATAAAAAATAATACTTGAATATATTAATGTATATATACAATATGTAAAAGAAAAATAAGAGGTATAATAAATCAGCTTTCATTAAATAAAATCATTCAACATATGATATTTCATAAAAAAATATACATATATATAAATTTCCTGTAAAAACCTGCTGATAAACCATATTTAAAAATAGATAACCAACACTCATTACATATGTATATTGACATAGATAAAATATTGCCTTTAAGCTGGGATGATGACTGTACGACTTGTTCTAATAGCTCGTTCGAAGAATACAAACGTTTTACATAAATGAGTCATATTCTTCATAAAATGAACTTTATGCCATCAGAAGGAACTCAGGACCCAAAGATATTTCTAATTTTGACTTTTAATGTCGCAACTAAATATAATGTTTCATAGAGTAAAAGCGCAGATTTTAAATTCATTTTAGGTGCTTTTGTAGGTATATAAAACCTTATCGTATACAGCCTGCATTTTTCAATAATTGTTACAACCGGTCACTGCTCAGAATCCTATTCTAAAACCACTCAACTTAGAGTGACGTGCAATTACCATTTCCAAACTATTTCCCGGCCGTAGCACTCTAAAGTATGCCATTATTGAATAGTTTCAGTAAAATTGCAACAAAGTGACAAGAAACGGTATTATTCTGCTTTGTTGCCTCATGTTTTTGTACTTCCTGAGTTTTAAAACAATCCTTACATCGTTTAAATATATATATATATATATATATATATATATATATATATATATATATATATATATATATATATGTATATATATATATATATATATATATATATATATATATATATATATATATGAATGTTATTGATGGTCTTTATGACAATGAAACCGATATTATTAAAAAATCGTCGCTAACGTATAACGCAAAGTTATTACAAATAAACCATAGTGTTTCCGAAGTGTTTATTTCGAAGTATAATACAGTTATATGAATGAGTCATTTATTTCAATAAACCAAAAGTATACAAGATTGAAGTCCAGACTAAAGATGTTGAATATATGATTCTGCATAAGGTACAGCTTCAACCGTAATATTTTTCTCGAAATTTTCCACACATTTGGCAGTGGAATGTAAAATTTGCGGCAGCAGGAACGTTTCGTTGGCTGGAACTTTTGCCTTTACATAAACAACCGATTTCTTTTATCTGTATTATTCCAGGGCAGAATGCTTTGTTGGTTTTGTAATTTGCATTGGCATGCCTTCCGGAATATTCTCTGAACAATTGTAAGTAATTCAAACTTTGAAAATTTCAGTACACAAGACGCTTTCTGCTGTCCATTTTGAATATGGCGTTCTTGCAGCAACCAGAGCAAACAGATGAGTATATCATTTACGCAGCACGAAATTCCAGTATTCCGAGTGCTATGCAACAAAAATTAAGTGAAAACTGCAAATCATGATAAGAATATACCACTTGATTAGTATGTACTTTATGATAATACAATGCATATTAGAGGGAGAGGCATCCCGTAAAGTCATCGGAATTCAAGATGGTGGCTGTTATTCAAAATGACGTCATTTTTCATTTTTTCAATATGCGTAATATAAATGTGAATTTCATGAAAATTACTGTGTTTTTAAATTCATCTTTTCGTTTTTAACACTTGCCAACATTATTTAAAGGAGTGTATTAATTTGGCTTACCTGTATGTTTGTCTATCCTTATCTATCCCAGGTTGTCACCTGTCCTTTACATGTTTAAATGTACTCCTCGCTTAACACGTTCGCTGCCGCTTACGTGAAGATGTGATAATAGTTAATGCCGCATTGTAGAAGTGCCCAGCTAAAATGAACCGCAGTGAAACTGCAAAGAAAATTCAGTTGCGAATTTATGGTGATTTGGCACAAATCACTGCAGTTTTTTCGAAGTCGGCAAATGCAAATTCACTACAGTAAATGTGTAGTTCTTAACTACACATTTACTGCAGTGAATTTGTAGTTAAATGCCCCTCCCTCCCAAAAAACTGCTCTGCTGGCGCCATCAATTATACATACTGGCAAGCTTGCTTTTTAACATTTCAAAGGCAAATATTTTGACCATGGAAATGGTTGTACTCGAACTGACGAACCCAGGTACAGGAGAGACGCGCCTTAATTACTTGCCCACTCAGACTTGTTGGGGAGTGTTGGGCGAGGTATTAAGGGAGGGGGGCATTTCAATTAAAGGTGGTTTGTTGATTAAGCTAAACAGCAGGCAGAAAAAATGGGGGTTTTAAAGTACTTTTATTTTATTATTTATTTATTAATTGTAATTCGCTTATATGGGCGTGTATTTTAAAAATAATTTAATATTTAAATGAATGAAATAAATATTTGGGCGAATTAGCTAAAGGAAATGAATTCGTTTTTCTAATGAATTTAAGAATCAGTAAATATTTAGCAAAATCATTTTATTTTTAGACCATTTGTGAAATTAATAAATATTTTTTAGCTATGAATTATAATGTAATTACATGCGTTGTGTTAATTTATAAAATATATATTTTTAGACATGGAAGTACTTACTTTAATAAATAATAGGTCGGTAATTAATTACTTTTACTTAGAATAAGAATTCATTTTATCTCGTTTGATGATAAAGTAGAACATATTTTTTATTATTGTGTTAAATAATAATTTGGGTGGGGGCATAGATGAGTCACTTTCCCTCATTCGATTTTGAAATTTAACTAATTTTTCTCTGATTTTTGAAAAAAAAAATACTAAAATTTAATCATTTTTCATAGCTTAAAATATAAGAACTAAGAATTTTTTGTTAGGGGGAGGAAGGTAGAAGAATGTTTTTACCTTTTCCTAAATAAAAAAAAAAAATGTATGCATTAACAAAATTTTCCTTTTCTGCTATTTTCAAAAGCATAGTAAATTGTATAATTTTCAAGAAATTTACGGTGGAAAAATAAGAAGTTTCCCATTAAGGGGCAGGTGAGTGAAATGCTCATAACTCATTGTCCCTCATAAGTTTTGAAACTTAATATATTTTTTTCTGATTTTGATAAACGTCTCAAAATGTATTCGTTTAGAGTAACTTAAAATAAAGGAACTAAAAAATTTCCATTGTATGCAGGAAACGCAAGGAGTGACTACCCCTCACAGGAATTTGAAATGTAACTTAGTGAAAATATTTTTTTTCTCTTAGCTTAAAATAATAAAGGAACTAAGAATTTTAAGTTAGGTGGAAGGAAGCGTAGATAGGTACGCCCATGCCTGAATTTTAAAAAAAGAAATAGATTTTAATATATTAAAACTTGTAACTTCCAAGTAACAAAACAAAGTAGGAACTAATAAATTTTTCTCTAAGTAAGTGGGTGGATGTGATGAGAAATCCCTAATTCGATTTTAAAGCATAATTGAAATTAATTTCTCCGATTCAGTTGTGTGAATTTATCAGACAATAAATACTAGAGATGCATCAGAAAATATATTACTAAATTAATGGTTGGATAATAACATCAAATTCACTGCAGTGATTCTACGGTTATAAAGTCTTATTTATTTTTTAATTTTTGACTATAAAATGACTTTATAAAAACTACAGTGTTTATTAAGTTAATAGCTCACAGAATGTTTAAAATAAATCACTGCAAAATCACCTTTAATTAACTGCTAAATAACTGAAATGATTTTATAGTTGAGATTGCACTACAGGAAAACTACAATTAACCTTGGAAAACCTCAAAAATACTTTACTTCTACAAATAAATAAATAAATAAATAAAATAAAATAAATAATAAAAAAAAAAACTGCAGTTCATTTTTAGCTGGGTGGGTTTTTCCGCGAAGCCGATTTACTTTTTATAACAAAAATAGTGAAATATTTTGCTGCGCCAGCACGTGACTGACTATTTGACATCATCCCAAATCACGCACTGGCGCGTGAGTGGCCCCTTAACGTTGAAGTACGTGATCAGCAGTAAAAGTGTTAAATATTCTCAGATTGCCATGTAAATATTAAATGTTTTATGAAGTTTTTAATAACATCTTCTGAGTAAAAAGTGTATAACTTGTATAGTCCATTTACAGCGCTATAAAATACATTGCAATACTATGTATGTGGTGAAATCCTTTACAATATTTTTTAATGATAACGTACTCTTTAAAAAAAATTCAAATTGATATGCACCAATGTTAGTACTGCAGTGAACTATCAAACGCTTACTATATAATAAAGTGTGCATAGTAATATCGCTTATTTACAGTGACACACCAAAATAAAAAAAAATATATGCGTTTGTAATTTGTACATAAATTTCATTAAGATCACCGTCTAATTTAAGTGTAATTAGTGGGGCTGCTAAGAGGGATAAAACATTATTTTGTAGTAAAGGTATCTCGAATAGTCAGTACTTATCTTATGTTAATAAAATGCATATAAAAAAGTGAGGCATCGTGTGAATTAATTGGAATTCAAAATATCGGCTATTATTTAAAAACTTTTGCAGTTTTCTTCCTCTGAATCTTACAGGAATATTTCTGATGGTAATGTCCACGTTTCATAACTCAAAAATTCTCTTTCTAATGCTAGAAATATGCCTAAAAGGAAAATAGTACAATTATTAATGTATTTTTGTCATTTACAAGCAAAAATTTAAAGGGAAAAATAAATAAAAGAAATTGTCTTTTATTAATACATTACTTACACTATACATTAAAAAATTAATGCTTCATATAAAACTGTAGAATATAAAAACCTCACTTGGTATCATCATATTTCTCACTTTCGTTCAACAACCATATTTATTTTAACAGATTTTACGCATGCATTTTATCAACTCTTCACAAGAGCCTGAAATCTGAGCCTGAAACAACTCCGACTATTTTATTTTCAGTGATAAATTATCCAACCATCATTCCATATTTTTGAAGAGGATTTACATATTTTACGTTAGTCTGCTTGTCCCAAAATGTGTCAGCTTGGAAAGAAGTGAGTAAAATACGTTCCTGAAGTGACCCCGTGGTTCTTTTCCATTTTCTGCAGCCATGGTATGAGCAAGAATAAATCAGTACTTTTTATCTCTTTCAAATGCAATCCAAACATTTTCTAGGCTTCTTTTCTATCTGAAAGGATAATAAAATATGCAATCGCTAAAACTAAAACATCAGTGTCTACAGATCGTATAGTAATATTTTCTAGTCTTCACCATTTTCTAAAAGTAGCAAGTAGTGACTTGCTGTCAGTTGGGGGAGTTTTCTGTTTTTGACATTTTAACTTTTATACACTGAGGAAGCGAGCCCTGGTGCTCGTGAAACGTATACGTATGTGGTGTGTGTTTGTGTATTGTGTGTTAAACGTTGATTTTAATTATTGTAATCTTCCACACAAGGTTTTAGCTATTTAAAAATGCATATTATAATTTAAAAAGCATATAGACAACATTGTTGCTATAGACAGTACTGTAAACGAATTTTTTTCAGGGCTTGTAAATGAACTATAAATTCTTCGCACGCCATATTGTATTGTAAGTATTATCTACTACACTTCACTGATGTGTGTTAATTCCAATATGTTTCAATCAGTTTAACATTATTAAAACACACTAAAAATGATTTTCGTCAATATACCATAAAGTAGGGGTATTATTTTAAGTGTAAACGAGCTATAAATGCTACATACTACATTTTCAAAGCTGAACATTTTGCAGTATACCACTTCTTTAAATTATATATAGAGATAGCACATATATAAATTACATGGATATCCGAATAAATTTAAACATAAAACAACAAGGGCAGACTGATAGCTAGATAATTCATAAATATTTTGAGTGCCCGGTGAATGGATTACAAAAGCTGTACACTTTATTTTTTATTCCGAACGTATTATTATAAACTTCATAAAACATATAAAATTAACATGGCAATCTGAGTATATTTAAGTGAAATAGAGCATGGAAGGACAGGTGGAAAGACAGACAAACAAACAGGTAAACTGAATTCATACATTCTTTTAAATAATGTTGGAAAAAGTTAAAAACAAAAATTCGATATTAAAATCATCGAAATCGACATGACATGCACATTTATATTACGCATATTAAGAAAATTCAGAAATCTGACGTCATTTTGAATAACAGCCACCATCTGAATTCCGGCAACTTTACGAGATGCTTCCACCTCTAATATGCATTGTATTATAATAGGGTGCGTACTCATCAAGCGGTATATTCTTATCACTATTTGTAGTTTTCTGATGCATAGCACCCGGACTATAGTTAACGGCGTTTAGTTTGCGTTTTTATGGAAACATATGTTTCTCAGTTCACACGTAGTAATGTATCAAAACCCGATGATTCATTTGTAATAACCCCGTACTTCGACAGCTAAAAATTACTGTGTGTACTAAAATATTGAGAAAGGGTTGTGACCCGTATAAAAGTATATATTTTTAATAATAATATATATATATATATATATATATATATATATATATATATATATATTGTTTTCGCTACTATCACATTCTAGAATAGGGGAAAATAAACGGTCAAGCTCGAGTATTTCTCGCGCTAAGAGGGTTCTGCACAATAAACATATGCATTATTAATCCCTCATATACGAGCGACCGGTATACGAAAAACTTTAAATTCGTAAAATCCTTCTTTTTTCCACCCAGTTACTTTTTTTGTTAAGTCTATCCTATATAATTGGAACACATTTGAGATTCAAATACAGAATTTTTTCGGTTTTATTAAAACCGATGTTTAAAAATAAAGCCAAATGCTATCATCGCGAAGAAGTCAACTATATTATTAAAAAAAAATCCGTTGCTGAAAGAATAATAAATCTTTGTAAAAAACAATACAAAGTAGAGTTGGTTATGGCTGCATACACTAGAATTATATGAATAGGTGTACTATAAAAATTGTGATACCTAAATAATACCAATTATTACTAATCAGTATTGATCTTTTTTAAATCCTATCCTTATCAATTTATACAGAAATATCTCAGTACTGACAATAAAATTTTGTGAATATTTAAACTTAATTTGGCATTTCATAGAAGTAAATTCAGCGTTCTAATAACAGTTATTTATCTTTTGAAATGTAGAAAAGAAAACCCCATCTCCAATGCTTTAAGATGGCATTGTGTTAAAGAAAATTCTGTCGAAAGAGTCACTTTCGTCCGTGACGCGTTTTATCAGATATTTTTCTATTTAACTGTGAAATACGCAAGAGTCGTAAGGAGTACTCACTCAATGTGAACTGGTTACGAACCCTATACTATCTATGTAGGCTTCGCCTTCATAAGGAATGATATAAAATAAACATTTTAATGTAAAAAATTTCGTAACTTAGTGGAGCGATGTCCGAAGTAAGAAACGTTTTGCAATATATAAGTCAGATACTTAAAAAAAATCTTGGTATTAAAATGGATATATATATATACTTTTTAATTTATTTTTTATACCAACCTGATTTATGTGATTAAATCTAATTGAATTAGTCTGATTGCAACAGTATGGAGATTAATGTTTTTTTTAAATGCTATAATGCTTTGTATTATACAAATATATTTATTAAAAGCTGTTGTCTACACCTTAAAAGCCGAGTGTATGCAGAATACGACACGCTAGATATTGTATATGTTCAAATCGTTCTGGATATTGGAGGAATACCTAATACAATAAGGTATACCGAGATATACCTAATAATATTTCAGATATTACCGACAATTTTTTTAAGAATCATGATAGAAATTGTTATTATATTTCTGCTGCGATAGGTGCCTCCAACGGATTTGAGCACCTTTGCTCAATGACTAAAAATCGAAATATTTGTTGATAGAAATAAAAATTTATGCGATGTAGAGTGATCGTGATAGTTTTCGGGCAAGGATTAAATTAGCATCTATAAACTCTAATTTCTTCATAATTTTAGTTTAAGTATCTTTGCGCTACATTTTCGACTATATCTATGAAAATACAATAAATAAAATAGAAAGAAATATATTTTTGAGTACAGCGTAACGAAAGTTTTATAAGATCCGCACAGGATATAAAAAGGAAAAATTTTATATTTCAAGTAATTGAATTAGCCCTTTACATCCTCTTCCTAAGTATTTATAAAAGTTTAATAATCTGCAAATAAGTGGGTGAATAGCCTTTATTACCTCTTCCAATTTAAGCTGTCTACATTTCATAGTTTATAATTATAACGGCTTAGACAGACTACAGTCAGACACGATAGCGATCTTATAATGATTCCGTTTTCACTTTATAAATACGAAACCCTAAAAATAACAACTCTATTTTTCAATTTCTGAGAATCGGTTCTATCAGTAAATGTGGGGATAAGTTTGTTTCAATAAGCCATGAATTAAATTAAAGATTTCTTTCACATTTTCTATCGGTATGGAATATTTAACTAAAAAAGATATTCTATTTACTTAATTAAGAATTTAAATAACCTTTATTCAATAGCAGAGAAATAATATTAATGCTAAAATAACTCTCTATTAAGAATCCCAATTTTATTCACTTTCCTATATAACATATCACTTATAATTTTTACTACCCTCCAAGTGTCTTGCAAAAGGGTAAAATTGTAATGTCGTTTACTCAGCTTTTGTTTTAAATGCTAAGAAAATATGATTCTTTCAACATTATAAGAAAAAAACTTTATTAGAAGTATGAATGTAATCCTCCAGAGTATTAATCATTCTTCGATGTATTGAAAATTCTTTACATCAGTATAATTATAATATTTTAAATATTGCTTATATTGCAGTGAAAACTGGAGCTCAGTATACGGAATATTACGTTCCAGACGCTTAGAGGGTTTGTATTTGTATTGTAATGAAGTATTTATTGAATTGAAGTATTGTAATTAACAATTTTTCTAACTTACGGTTTTCGACGGATTTACACCTTTTGGGGATCAGAAATTCCAAGAATTACATGATTTTACAAAATGTCTATCTGTCATGTGCGTGTATGTCTGTGTGCATGTCTTTGTGTACGTCTGTCCGTATGTCGCCATACTACCATTAAAAAGTGTATAAAGTTACGCATAGAATTGAACCAAATTTTTTGTGAATGTTTTTGGTTGTGGCAAGCAGGTCCTTCTTCAGTTTTGAAATATTCCGATGGAAGGGGGCGCTGCAATCCCGATTTGCGTGCCATTTTTAATATTGTACCGACCAAAAGTATATGAAGTTATGCATTGAATTGAACCAAACTTTTTGTGGAAGTGTATGGCTATGGCTAGTTGGTCCTCCCTGATTTAAAAAAATCCGCCGGAAGGGGGCGCTGCAACAGCGATTTTTATGCCATTTTCAATATTGTACCATCTAAAAGTGTATGAAGTTAGGCCTAGAACTGAATTAAAATTTTTGTGTATGATTATATTTTGTATGGCAAGTAGGTCCTCCCTGAATTATATATATATATATATATATATATATATCATTCTATGCCTATCACTGTATTGTACATCGGCTCGTGCAGAGACGGAAATTCGATTTACTCCGATTATTTGACTGATGCAAAAATTTAAGAGGAAAATCAAAGTTGGTATGGTATTGAATTAAAATTATTAAAGCATTAAAATAAGTAACTATTTTTTTAAATATTAAAATGTACATATGAGATTACTAAGTAACTGTTACTAAGTACATACTTTTATAAGGATACATTTTCTCTCATTAAAATATTATATTTTAGGCAAATGATTTATTTTAACTAAGTTTAATGTCACTTTTACATTTTTCTATTCCAAACATTTTGAAATAATCAAACAAACATCTCAAAAGCTATTTCTAAATCTGTAACTATTCAATTTTTAGAACAGACTTCGGTATACACATACGCGCAGTCATATTTTGTTTTAAACGTCAGATATTTGGAAATGTAAAATTGAATATGTCATTTTCGCAGAAAGTGACAGAACGTGACATTTTAAAATATTTCTATTATGAATTTATTTTTTATATTTATATCTTATTTCTTTTTGCTATTACTTCCTTTTTGTAGTTCTTTTTAAACGTCAAACTGAGGGAGGAATATTTATTTCGGCGCAATTTCTTTTGTTGTTGTCATTTTTTATAAAGGATAAATAAAACAAAATTTATAGTTTAACAAAAATTTGGGAAAACATTTTAATAAACATGAAAAAAAATATAGAACGATCATATGTAAAATGCTATTTTTAAAGACTAAAATTTTAGATATATAAAAAAATTTTATGCTTACAAAAATATAATAATAAGCATCAAATTATGAAGATCAAAAAGTGGATTACGTAAAAACAGAGTCATATATTATGTACACATTGAATTAATCATTAATATTCTTGGATAAATTATAAACAAATTTTAAATAAAATTGTAGTTTTACAATTTTCCATACAGCGAATTTTTAAAGTTCTAAACAACGCACATTTCCACCATCGTACAGAAAAAAGAAATATTTTTAAGTGTGATTTTTTAAAGCTTTTTCTCAATTTATTTTTGAGTAATTACCTTTTTGCTATTTTTTATACTTCTTTGGCATCATAGCAACAGAAGAATTCCATTTCTGGATAGTAAACATGGTTAATAAAAAAAACAAAAAAATCCGGATAACGGAAGTTTTGATATGCTTCATATATTCCTATTCTCGTCCAATAGAATCTACAATATTTGCAATTTCTATAAAATACAGAAAACACGAATTCTGCTTTTTCCGAATTTTCTCTCGTGCCCAAACAAAAATATGTAGTTACATATATTGTTTCTTTAAAAAATATTTTATTTTAGGACTTAAAATACACGCTTTTATTTTATATTAAATATAATTTCAAATATACTTCTGATATCTCTATTCTCTACCGACAATAACTAAAATTTCCTGAATGGTTGATATAAACACATAGACATATCCTAGATATTCTCTCTATATTATCTCTAAGCATATTTTAAGTAGACTAACCATATTAACCAATAAATGTAGTTTTTAAACACTGTGCACTAGCATGTAATAATCGAATTCCAGTCATCATTTAGCCATTTACAGTTTTAGAAAAAATAACAACCAGCAAGCAACAATACATTAATAGAAGTAAGTGTGACAAGCGGTAACTATTAAAATCTTTGAGAACAGATCTTGAATATGGGTACAACGTTTAAAATAATCACGTTTTATTATATTTAATACCTAACACAATGAAATGTCTTCTGAGATTGGTCCTCACACTGAAAAAAAACTTTTGTAAAACACACTTTGTAAATTTAAACTAGTTATCGGTTAAATGCATTTGATTTGAGTTTCTCGATCATCATTTTACAAATATTTCTCCTATCTTACATCCATTTCCCTGTAAATATTTCCGTATCTTCATTTAAAGATTATTTTTATGATTGATAAAATTTGTAATTCATAATGCATTTAAAATTCATTTCCCATTTTAAAAAAAGTCAAACAAATTAGTTTTTTTTTATTTAGTAAAAGATAGAAATGTCAAAATCATCTCTTTGGAGGTTGACAATCACTTCAATATTCAGAAACTTGGTAATATTAAAAGTAAATTTGTAGTTTTATTTTAAAGCTATTATTCTTTTTTCATTGGTAAATGCGGAAAAAACTTTAAACTTTTAAAAACATACTAAACAAAAGGATAAAATAAATAAAAAACCTAACCATTCACTTTAACATAATTTAAAAGAAATCTGTTTTTTTTCTCATTTATTAGTAAAAATTCTTTTAAAAAACATTAGCGCATAAAAAAATAAATAGTGAGCGACAAATTCAAAAAATTCTCTAAAACATATTTGTATAAAAAGAATAAGATTCAAAATTTTTTTTGTTTATATTTATACTTAAACTAGTTTTAAAATGGAAATTGGTTAAAATAGTCTTTGGTATTTTGTATCGGTCAAAATAAAATAAAATAAACCGCTTGCGAGTTTTCTTATACAGGGTTCTCACCAAAACATGACAGACAAATTCCCTGATTTTCTATGACCAAATCTCAAAACTTTCTCTCACCAAACGGAAATACAATAAATTTGCGACTTATTTTACAATCCTTTGTCAAAACTGATGTTTTTTTCTGCAATTATTCTTCAAATTTCTAGGGGTTTTTTTTCTTCTTGCGATTATTTGATGAATTTTGTGATTTTTTCCGTCGGCTATTGATGACTTTTACGTCATTTTAAATTTTTCTCCAAGTTTTCTATGACTTTTTTAGAAAAAGTTTGGAAATTCCCTGACTTTTCCTATATATTTTCCATGACTTTCCATGACTACTTTGAAATTCCATGCCTTTCCAGATTTTCCCTGACTTTAAATGATTTTGGAACCCTGTTATATTATATTTGAAGTGAAATCTTTGACAAGCAGAAGTACATTATATTTTCACCCAGTGACTCATAAATTATATACTTTGTATTGTGAAATCAACTGTTCTTACAGCGCAGCAAGTAAAGTGTTCTTCTAGTATACTGAGGCCTCGGGTTCAAACCTCAGGACTGCTAGAAATAACTTGTGTAGATTTAAGTTAAAAATACAACCGTTAGAGTTTATTTAAAATATTCGAATTTCTTGAAACTAACTGGTGTTTGAGTAAGTGATTAATTTTGAAAACTAAATTAAATTATTTTCATAAAAAATAAATTTACAGAGTTTTGTGTATTTATAACGTTGCTAATATACAGATCCTATGGTATATTTATCAAAAAACTTCTCAGATATTTAACAGAATCTTGATTTTTCTAAGTTATGTAATAAGACTTCAGATAAGGAATTACCCGTGAACTATGTGTAATGTAACAGGAAAAGTTTTAACAGTGTAGATAGAAGGGGGAATGTGTGCAACGAAATCTGCTTTTTACAGACAAGATGTGATTTGTTCAGTTACCATATTTTAAAATATGTCGGTTGTAAATCACTTAACTTCTATTTAAAAATCTGTTTTCTTGTTTATTTTTTATTAAGATTAAAAGGAAAGAGAAATTGCAAATTAAAATTGACGGCTTAATGGTGTGTAATATTTTTTAAAGTTGGTTTATGACATATTTTTAATACTGCTTTGTTTCTGGCATTATAGGGGACATGATTTATTTTCTAGGTAAAATTTTAAACTAAGAATTGTTTATCGAGATTTTAATATGCATAAAATTTTAGTTTTCAATATTTTTTTCATAACCATGAAAAAGTAAGTAATTTCAGGTAAGAACTAGTTAGTTGAACTAAGTAAATTTGAAGTTTCATAGGGTTAAAAATAATTATAATTATTACCATCATTTATTTTTTATTACAGTTTTGCTAAAATAACAGCGTACAAAAGGAAATTTTAAAAATAAATATTACTTTACTATAGATCGACAGTTACATCACGAGGAAAAAAATACTCTGTACCAATTATTAGCGTACACAAAATAAGCATGATTTTTAAAAAATGCTATTTGTTCACGTTAAATAAAATGATCAAAAACATCTCTTAAGAAATAAGGTTAGTTATAATTTAAAATTTTGGGAATATTAATCATAGATTTAAAACCGCCTGTAAAACTATTGAATTCTTTCTTTTAATTATTTTTTAATTATTTACATTAAAACAAGTGAAAAGACTACGAAAAGCATACTATTATACAAGACATATCCTTCCGACCTCTGGTCAAAACATTGTACTGAACAAAGTTATTTTCTGAAATCTGCTTATTTGTAAGTACGTTTATATTTTACTTATTACATAAATTGTAATTTTATAATTTTTAATGCTTAAAATAAAATTTCATCATAATAATTACAAAAATATTACAGAACAGTATATGAGCAATAACAAAGTGTAATTAAATTTTTAATATCGCGTCCACGATTTCTTTTCCATTTTCTTAAATTAGTGATTGATTTGGCTATAAGCAAAAAAAAAATAATAATAATAATTTTAAAGTAGTTACAGTTCGATTATTTTTACAATCATTCATTTGTATGACGTTAAAATAAATAAATAAATAAAACAGTAAAAATCACACATTTTCTAAACTGATTATTTTACGTATTTTCCAAATAAATCATTTCTATTTCACTTTAAAAAAACATTTATTAAAAACTTTTTTTTGAAGAAAAAAAATATAAAATCAAGAACAAGTGTTTATACCCCAAAAATAGCTCTTAAATAAATATCTTAAGATAACTTCAATTTTAGTTTTAACTGTCTAGAATAAGAATTTCCCATTCTAGTTCTTATACTTTCGTTTTTACCCTTTTATTTAAGGAAATAATTCGGTTTGTTTAGTTCGCAAGATCAACTTCTACAAAATGTTTCTATTTCTATTCTGATGTAAAATTTGAATATTTAATATGTATGGTTCTAGTAGAAATGCAAATTGGAAATGGGACCTTACAGTGCAAAGATAATTATTGCATTGTATCATCTTAGAATGAAGGGGGAAATGTATTTTACATACGTACGTACGTATTATTACTGACAGATACGACCGACAATGCCCAGAACTACTAAATACCAGCAAAAATTGAAAAAAAAAATATTGCACCAGCTCCAAATAAATATTTCTGATTTTGTTATAATAAATATTACCTATTTAACTCTTTCGTAAAGAATATTGTTGAAGATAGTTTACTTATTTCCCATGATATAATAAAAAATTCAGTTATCAAATAAGAGGCAATGTCCAATTATTCCAGTAAATCCCAAAATTAATTGTAACGATAACGAAAGATTCTCAATTATTACGCGTCACACACGCATGACTCTTTCGAAAAATATTAATTAGAATGAATTTATTTTTTGTATCCTTACATATTTTTTGTATCCTTACATATTTTTTGTTTTCTTCTTATCATAGCTATTAAAATTGGCCATAATTTTATTACGTAAATGTGTGCCACATGTATTTCCATTTCATCAAATATAAAGCAGGTTTTCAGAAAAAACTATAGTAGTATCTTTTACTTTAATTGTATTTTGAAAGATACATCATTTACTACAGTTTACATAAATTACCGTATCATTCTATCTAAAATGTGATTTTCTTTTTAAATATTGCATATTCATTTTAAATTAACATTATCTGATTTTTTTAGAATTGCCAAGACACTAATAATAAATTTAAATGTCTCTTAAAATAAATATTTATATGTGTAAAGATAAAATATAGATAAAAGTCACATTAATTAAAGAAATTTTCATCCAAACGAACCTAAATATCTGTTTCATTAAAATTCCATTACTGTCGGTAGCATCTGTCATTGCGTGTCCATAATCCTATGTATTTAAATAAAAATCTTTACAAAACGAACTTAGGCCATGTAGATTGTTTAAATTTCCCAGCCAAAAAGAGGGGATTTCTATTATTTTAGATTTTTAAATATTCTCTTTCTATTTGTATTATTTTAAATTTTAAATATTCCCTTCTATCGATCATTCAGCTGGTTTCTGTATTGATTCCACAGCATACGTAAAGCGTCCCTCGCGTTCCAGATTTTTTAAACTAAACTTAAACTTTTTTTAAATGTCTAACAGATTTTGTATGAATTTATATATTTAAATGATTTTTTTTATAAATGATGAATTGAAGAGCAATAATTTCAAAACCCCTTTGCCCTAACGATAAGAGAGGTATCAAAAGCAAGATTACGGATTCATAAAAAAATAAATAAATAAGCATTTGCACATTCATACTCCCAAAGACAAGAAATAGAAAAAAAATTGTTTTGTTTTCACGTTTTGCAAGATAACTACATGAAAATAATTACATTATCTCAACACCTTCTCTCGAAAAGTATATATTTCAAAATTTATAACTTTTTAAAGAACTTTTTAAAGAACTAATGTTAACAAATGGAATATGCAAGAAAATTTAATCTATGTTTCAATATCGAGCATTCGAAAAGCATTTTTTAAAGTTTATTGAGTGTGTGGTAAGTATTAAGCATATTTTAAGTACTTATTGTTATCTGAAAGTTTAACTTAAAAATATAAACATAAAGTAAACTTTAAAAAAACAATTAATTTTTATAGGCTCCCCCTCCCTTCACGAAATTGGAAAAAAAAATCACAGCTGTACTTTCTTTTAGTATTTATATTCTTTTAAGTTACTCGAAAAGACTAAATATTTTATGTTTATTAAAATAAGGGAAAAAATATATTTTTTAAATTTCAAAATCAAGAGGCGGTAAATCAAGAGTTCTATTTCGGTTAATACAATGTAAATTCAAAACTTCCTTCGTCAACCCGCTTGAAACAAAATTTTAAAACATAAATCTAAAACAAAATGAAAATTAAGTTCCATTGCGGATATTGGTAATACGCGGTTTCCCATCATATAATTATTAGCTTTCAGTTTTGCTAGTGTTAATTAACTTAAGATATTAAAACATAATAGAAAGCGTTTTTCAAAATCTGTAATAAGAAACAAAATTTAGTCATTTAAAATTCAATATTCAAGAAGCACTTTTTCATTTAAGAAATGTGTTTATAACAATCGATTTAAAAAATATATATATAATTGATTCCTCCCCTCTTTCCTACAAACATTACAGTTTTAAAATCCCCCAACATAAACTGAACTTACCTGAAATTGATTCTATCAAAAATACATTTCATAATTATTTATTCCTCAGCAAAAAATAATTCAAAGCATGCTCAATTTATCAATACGCAAAGAAAACTTTTTTAATAATAAGAATGAATTATATTAATACAATTATATTATAATTATCCATTAGTTATTTTAAAAAAATCTCTAACAATAAATTAATCTTATTCATTGAAACTTCGAGGAAATGTAGCTGCATCGATAAATTGACTCTTTACCTTATAAAAATAATAGTGCATAGTATATTTAGCTTCGTCACCAATCACTGGCAGTTACAGTCGTCTAACGATAAGTTCCCGCTGGCAAGTTAACTAGAGCACGCATCTCCCAAACAAAAAGTAGAGTTCGACCCTCAGGAAAGGAAAAAATCCGATCCAATTTCTTCCGACAATATCCGTAGACGTTTCCGGGCTTTCAATAGATGGCAGCACCTGCGTCTTTTTTAACTAGAAACTGATACTAGAAAAATAATGCTAGACTAGCAGAAAATACAAGCAAGTGATGGTCTTAACTGCTGCTAGGACAGAAACATATTCAAGCAGCGCATGCTGGATTATGTATCCTGGCCAAGCAACAAAGTGGGCCAATACACACCATGGCTTGCTGGTATTTCTGATAGAGCCAGCAAATATGTGTAGTTTGTGGTATTTTACTTGCTGGGATACAGCAAGTAATGCTTGTCTAACAAACAAATATCATCATCAATTTTGACCTGGGATGAGAGGCTTTATATATGTATCCATTCATAAGTGTCATTACAGCATACATAATATTCCACGTATTTCTATATTTGAATACGCAACCTCATTTTTGCAACATTTTCTCTTTTCTCAGTTCCCATTATTGTTTTCATCACAAAAGGGCCATTAATGCACATGGAGCCATGTGACTCTTTTCTAATAGAAAATACTTTCGTAAAAAGATAACAACTTAGCTTTAGTGCAAGCGCAATATTCTTTATAACGATACAGAGAGATAAACAAGCTGGTCCTCTTTTTATGACATACCCAATACACTTTTAATGCATGATCGTATGAATTCCGCATTTCTTTACATTAAATCTCTTTTTTCTGCATACTTTCTTTTCATTTTGGTAATCTTAACAACTTTTTGATATTTTTATAATCAATATTAAGCACATTGATCACCTTTTGTTATTACACTTTAATGAAATTTGCTTGAAATGAAAAACTTATAGTAACTTTACAGATTTTTTGTTTCTCAATATGTATGTGAGCAAATTCTATTCGATTAAAGGCAGTACCACTTATTTTTGTGATTTCAATAAAGTGGTATACTTATGATGTAAAATTCGAAGCGAAACTTGTATTAAACATATAAGACACATTAAACTAGAGATAAAATGCCTAGTTATCTTGGTTGCCATTAAATTAACCTCGACATGAGATGTAAATTATGAAGCATATGTATAACATACTCACGATACTTGAGTATGATGATTTTTCAAACAAGTGGAACCTTAAAACTATTGCTTCGCAAAAATTAAACTGCAAAATTTTCTTTAGCTCATGTACTTTCCACCAAGTGTTTTTTATGCTTAAGAAGAAATATATATTGCCTTATTATTGAAAAAATATGATAATCTCACTAAACTCAAAATATAACATATTGGATTCTACCAATTCTATATGTTCTAAAAATTTATATTCAGCCTTTTTATACCAAATATTGGAAATTGTTGTGTATATTAGATGCTCCAAAAATATACAGTAAACGTAAAAAAGAATAATAAGAGATACTTAATAAAACAAACAAATGTGTCTAAAAAATTTCATTGTAGTTTAAATTTAAATCTACACAATTGCACTTTTAAACAAAACATAGACATCACATTTATATTCCAAAACTTCTTTGAAACAGAAAATTCAAATACCAACAAATCTTTCTTTCGATTAACATATTCCTCGAAAGAAATAAAAATAAATATTTTTCTCTCTTTAATGTCATTTCAGATTCTCCTTTTAAAGTTAAAAGTTTTGTTTTTTAAAAAAACTTTTTATAAAGAAGGTACAATTTTATAAAAGAAGAAATAAAGTATTTTGAATGTATAGTGAAACATTTTAAAGAGGCTTATTTTATTTAGAAATCTGACGAGCGAAAAAGTAACACAAAATAAAAAGTATTCTACTCTGATTTTATTAATACAATTTGGCAGTTTTCTTTCATCTTGAAAATTTTTCTGACACTTTGGGGATACAAAAATATATACATATATTTATTTATTTTTAAATTTATAATTACTTTAAGTGCAAAATTTGTAATAAAACAATAAATTGATTCCTTATGAAGACAAAAAAGTATTCTTTCAGTCTCGAACAATAACAATTGTGATTATAACAACACTTTTTTTAGAAGTGTGCAATGTCTCGGTTTTGTCCGACCAGGACGTAAAAAACAGGGAACTGGAAAAAATTAATAAAAGCACATTGTAACTTTGCAATAATACTATCTATTAAAGGAAAATTGACATATTATATTTATAAAATGTGAATCTATATCAAATATACATAAGATATGAATGAGTTAAGTTATGCTTAAAGAGTTGAAATTGTTAGGCACAAATGAAATTTCGATCTTGTTCCTTTGCATTGCGGCATGCTTCATGTTGCCCACTCTCTGCAGTGAAGGCAATGTATCCAATTCTCCTTAGGTTTAGATTGTTCATATAAACCGTTGCAAAATATGCATGCTTCACTTTCATCTTCCTCCTTGTTTGATGTCAAGGTTTTTTATTTTTTTTTTGGACTCTTCTTTTCCATATCCCTTTTTCTTCTATTCCTTTCTGTCGTCATGGAAAGTTTTCGCTTCAGGATTAAGTTTTTCTTGTCTTTTTTTTTTCTTCTTGTTCAAGATCTAATTTGTAGGTTTTTGAAATAAGGATCGATACGGGAATTCAAATGAATTAAAACTGTCTTCTGTATAACAACTTAGCTTAAATAATATTTTTGTATAATTTTTAAATATTTATAGATCGTCAAACAATGTATGAACAAATTAATCCCACTTCAATCACGCAAATAATCAAAGTTATCAAAAATCGGAAACTCCGCGGTTATGTCCAATCATCTGCATCCCGGTTTTGTCCGACCATGCTATTTTAATGGAATGTTACTCTAGTGTTTTTCAGATAACTCGTAGACACAAATACAAAAAGTTAAAATAACAAGTAAACAATATACTATCATTCGTTATACTTAGCTAAACAGACGTCGAATTTTTAACTTTTTCACTTGAAATCTTAAAAAAAAATCACCATAGTGAAACTAGTTCGTTTACACGACTTCTGCTTACTGGGATCTAGCATGCTTCTCCCCTAGAAGTAATTCTAAAACTTTCGGCTAGATATCGTCCCAAATAAAGCCATAAAGCCTGATTCCAGGTTTTATCCAACGTTCCCCTACGAACTTCTCAAAAATTTGTATTTCATGAAAAATACTGGTACGAAACGACTGAAAAAAAACTTTATTTCTAAATGATATAAATAAACATTGCTTGGAGGATAATCTATATTCAATACTAACTTAAATGTCATTTTTTAAAACTTTTGTTTTCTACATTTTCTGCTTTTACAAGAAGAAAATATTTTTAAATATGGTTTTCAATATATTTACAGGTTGTAGGGTTCAGGTAACCCGAAACACTTGTTATTTTCAAAAACTTCTATATGGGTCATAAGCAAAAAAAAAATAAAAATAAAATAATAATAAAAATATGATTTTTATTAGTTGTGTCATGTGCTATATATATAATGTGTATAGATATTTCTCATTTCGAAAACTACTTCTGAGACATAAAAGTTATCATTTCTGTTAAGCTCGGATAACTAAAAATACTAATGTCTACCGGAAAAAAATTAAAGATTGTAAGAAATGCTCTAAATATTGACGCATAGCACAAAAAGATTCAAATAGCTGTTCAAAATATTCATCTAGTTCAAGTGACTTTGATATTGGTTACAGCTTATGAACATGCAAACGGTTTTTGTAACTTCGCTCATAACCTCATTTAGTGCAAGAATTTTCAGCACACATTCTTCAATGCTCAGTCAGGACATGAGAGGCTCATCAACATGTTTTTTTTGACAGTCTACGTGAAACTGCGTTTTCTAAACGTATTTTATGCGTCGGTCAGTCATTATTGGCATAGATAAAAGAGACACAAAACATCTACAAACGTAGCAAACAAGCAAAATGTAGAGCGTTTCAAAAGTATATATCAGAAATATAAACACATGTAAAGGGACCCAAAATAGACACGTCGTACACGAATGTATGTGCAGAAAATACAGCGTTGAAGCAAGAGAAGTCGCTGTTGACAGCGGCGTACATCATTACTCATTAATGGCATGAATAGTCATTTCCTGAGCAGATTTTTATAAAGATGCATCGTTACATTGATGGCATGTGAAGCAAACCGACATACATTTCATGCATTGGTTTGCTTTGTTTAAAGTATTAAAATGGATTAAAGTCTGGAGAGGATTTTGCCGGATATCTGAACATTGGACAGTTGTTTTACGGTTCCAGGTGATATACAGACACGGTAAGATATCCCTGAGTTTGTTCAAGAGAAGAAAAAATATATGACATAGTAAACAATAGTTCTCCAAAATGATAGAAAGTTCTTGAAAGTGCATTGGGTGTGAACACATCTCTTGTTTTACCTCATACAATAAATGCAAGTCGATAAGCTCAGTATTGATATATCAATGACAATATTGACAATATTGTCATTGAAATATGACAATATTGATATATACACTTTGGGGGACCAATGTTTTTAAGCCTGTTAAACACTGTCACTCAACTAAACAGCTCTCTCAATTGTGTCAATGCTGCATTTCAACTTTCTTATTACTATGTAAAATAAGCCTTGTTAGGTCCCTTCTGTATACCTTTTGTCTTTTTACCTATGATTGTGTGTCACCCTGTATAAATAAATCAGCCTTTTGCATCAATCGATAAATGCACTAAATTATTTCTAGAGGAAAATTAATCGTCATCAGTCCTGAAACAAATATCATTATGCAAATATTTGCAATATCAGTAATTTTAGCTAAACCGATTTAAAGATATTTTCTCGTCTACTTAAGATTAGTTGTATAATAAGATCTTCATGTATTCACTTTTATCTTCTCTAAATGTTTGGAAGAAAAGAAATGTTATTCCAAAGTTTTTAAACATTTTTTTGTAGTACAAATGAGAATTCTCCTTTAAAGGAGTTCTGCCTAGGTACTTTGTAAGATTTAAATTACTTATGACTCAAACATTAGTAAACAATTGTTCAAAAACAAGTGCAAGCGTTATTTCTGTATTTGTTTTGCTTTCAACAATAGGATATATGTTTTGTTTCAAAGCTTTATATATCACTTCTCTCACATAAATAATTTATAACTTCATATGTATGAATTATATACGTATGTGTTTATATGTGTTGTGTAGTTATAAGGACGAATCTCATGTTTTATTCATGATTAGTAAAATCTATAATTAAATCCTACTTCAAAAATTGACGAATAAAATTTCTCTACCGATATTTTTTTTCATAAATACAGTTCTTAAACTTACACTATTACTTTCATTTTGAAACAAACATTTTGCTCTGTCGCGGATTTCTCAATCTTCTTAACCGCTGTGACTACATGTCGAAATGAATCTTGAATATTCCAACACACACGAGCTGTCGCAGATATATTTTTATTAATTAAAATGCGTGTTTGTGCTGTTCATGGTGGTTGCAATGTCCCAGCAAAAGAATGAGGTGATATTTCTGCCTGCTTCTTCTTTAACAATCGCCCGTAAATTTTACTAAACCGAATTTCTTATTGACGGATATTTTGGCATCTAATTTTTAACAATACACAAAACTTTCTATTTTGGGCTTAACACATCCAGTTAAAAAAATTCTTTCCATTTTCATTACCATAAATGTGATAAAAAATGGGGCAATTCAGATGGATCTTCATCAAGAACACTGTTGAAGATTTGACCATATACATTTCTAAAATTGAGTTTAAGTGTATTCTTTAAACTTAAAATAGAAGCTCGGACAGCTTGCGTCTGAGGACACGTGATAATGCTGGACAAATTCTTAATGGACAAATTCTAAATAACGCTGGACAGGCGTTTAAATTCTTTTAATAGCCCAATTATTAATAAGTATATGTAATGTTATTCATATTACTGCTCTATTTACAAAAATTCATACTATATGAGAAAAAAACATTATTTGTTACTTTATCATAATTTCTTTGCTTGTTTTTCTTTCCTTTTTTTAAAAAAAAAATTCAATGTTCCGGTTTACTTCGATCATCTTTTAAATAATTTTAGTTGTTTAATTTTGTATCAATGTTATTAGCTGCGATTCGTAGAATGTAGTCCACTTAAATAATAGTCGTGGGCTGTGTATGACTGAAAAAAACTATGTAAGTCATTTTGAGCTATGTACTTCAATTATCTAATTTGAAAATTAAAGAAAAGAATTAATTAATTAAAAAAAACTAACCTTCTAAAGGTTTGCTTTTTTTATTTATCAATCTTCAATGTATCACATTGAAATATAGTCATTAAAAAATACAATAACCAACAAAAATCGCTTTAGTCAATATAATGAAATGATAAATTCTAATAGAAACAAACCCTATTTTGCAAAACTTAATTACTTTCAGTGTTGATTGGAGTAATTTTCAAAATTATTTCACGTGTAAAAATCCTTCTATGGTGCTCTTTTATTCATAATGTAAAAATATAAATCGCATTTTATTTGCACATGAATACAAAGGGCATTTTATACTAATATTTTATAAGTATTAATGCACACAATGCCTGTTAAAGAAATGGGACTACCATTATATCTTTGTATCGCGATCTATCTCAAAAACGTCATTTATCACAATTATGTATTGATCAAAACATGTGATAAATCTTTAAGTTATTTTCTATACATTTCTTAAGAAATTCCAATAAATAAAATAAATCAACAGTAACTCCCGTTGTCATCCAAATAAAATCATTTTCTTGTCGTTATAAATTATACCTTCACCTACAATTGACATTATTTCTGAGGTAATTATTGTGTCACTCGCATCTGTAGAAGAGATGCCAAAAAAGACTTTGGGTTAATGGTCTTTCATTCATATTATAGATCTTTCAAGGACTCAAAGAGACATATAAAGGTATATCAATGTGCAGCGAAATTTTTTTTTATAAAATCTCTTTTATTGCTTTTCTAAATTAGTTTGCAGACTTATAAAAAGTATTTTTTTAATCATCACAATGAATACAGGATTTTTAATAGTGTAGACTTGCATTTACTGTTTTAATTTGCGTTAATTTAGTTTATTAGAGTAATATCATTAATCAAAAATATTTTTATGAATTTTAAAGAATTATTAACAGGTTTCGCACTATTGAGATGTTGTTTATTTTTTAAATTTTTTTTTGATTAAATCAAATATATTTTGAAATATAATGACATAGATTGGTCATTTTGATGTTCTGTTTAAAAGCGAGAAACGATATGAACAACAAGGTGCTTTAAATTTACTAATTTAAAAACAACATTTCAACTTTTATCAACAAAGACATTTTTTTGCTCATTTACAGAAGGATGTAATAGGGACAGCAATATAATGTATGGACAGTCGGAAAAAGTATTATAACAATATGTAATATAGTACTTATCACCATTAAGTAGTATCTAACTTTCCATGCATGAAACAAGTCTTTCATAATCGCGTTACCTGTAACATAAATTATCGCGTATTTTCAGAACTAAGAAATGTCGATTGCTATGATGTATAACAAAAGAATTACTCAAAAATTTTTTATTAACAGTGGATGTGTCTGTAAAACCCATCAAGTAAAAGATGATAGCATGTAAAATATGATAATTGGATTCATTTAATTATATTTTTATTACAAAGTTTTTTAACGAAGCAAAGCTAACCACCAGCGTTTGTATAATACGAAAATGATATGACAAGTCACGGGCGGAATGAAAACTGGGCAGCGCGAATTACTAGAGATTACAGTGTAACGCCCAGCATCTTCTCAAATTAAGGGGAAAAGTTTACATATCTGCATCCATAGAAAGAAATCGTGAAAGAATCATCCATCAATCACAATGGCGAATGAAGATCAATTTTTGCACACAAAAAATAACTAACAAGAGTTAAAGAGCTTTTCAGCATTTTCGAGGTTTTATGCGCCACAGGCCATTGAGTTTCACACAACAGCAGAAACTTACTTGACAGAGGACTGTGTACAATCGAACCTTCTTTGACCATCCCGATCATTTCAGCACTCCGTAGAATCCATTTAGAATGGTTCAGAGATATTCAGCCTCGGACCAGCGATAAATAGGGGATTGTCCTATTCACTTATGATCTTATATTCACACTAAATACATACTTTCTCTCAACATTCATCCCTAGCAAAACAGAGATCCAATACCTGTCTTTAAACTTCCGAGAAAAAGGAACACTTATGGCAGTGTAAGTTTGACGAAGTTTGACGCCCGTTTGCGGGAGGCATTTCGTTTTCCGCTTTAATCTCGACGCGAGACGCTAATTTTTGTTTACATAAAGGGATTCTGGTCTGAGATCATCGAATTTTGTAAAAGCTAGAAGACCCCGAGATGAGATGATTATTTGGTTCTGAGCGAGCTGGTCGGGAAGCTATGATAAATTCTACTTTTTTCTTTATGGGACGTTTATTCTGAAGTGGAAAGCATTTCTCTGAAGATGACTGCACAAATAAATAATTGATTTGCAGCTGTGAAGGTGTTTTTTTTTTTATTTTAACTGCTCCACGACTCCTGTGCTGTAAAACGAAGAGGTCATATTCTTTTAACAAAACATAATTTTATTGAAATGACTCCCCTGGCTCCCTATCTCAACGTGTCACATATATATGTATTTATATATGTTTATATATATATATATATATACATATATATGTATATTTATATATTTATTTATTTATTTACATATATATACATATATATGCATCATGCCTCCTTGTGTGTGTTTCAAAATGCATTGACAATGTGTTGCAATATGTTCACAACAAAAATGCAAATTTGTAAAAATCAGATTCCAGTTTTAAGACTAAAAACTTAGGAAGTGAAATCTGATGTCAGATTTGTTTATGTGTGAAAGACAACACTTTTATAATAAAAGCAAAACAATATTTTTTTTTCTTTGAAAATTGACCATATTTTTTTGAAGATTTATAATGATATGTTACACTTTTTACAAACACAAAGAAACAAATAATATTCTATAATAACAAATTATTATCAAATGAGAAAGCAGAACTTTTAAACAAAGTTTAGCCAGACAAACAATTTTATTTTGAAATTTATGAAAAATGAGAAAATAATTTTTCCCGTGAAGAAAATACTCTTTATAAAAAAAGATTTTGTGTCAAAAACAGAAGATAAATCTTGTTTTCAACATGCCTATTTTTTGTTCATATTCTAGTTTTTTGACTTTAACAAATACTTCCTTTAAAAAATATAGATAAGAAAAGATTTTTTAAATTTATTCTGAAGATAAAAAAATAGATTTTAATAATATATAAAACTTTGAATCTTCCTATAAATATAAAATAGAATATTAAAAACTCATCTATAATAGAAACGAAGAAATATTTAGACCGCAGAGCGTTTTGTTAGAAAAACATTTTTTTCTATTTTATGTGTACATAAATGTATTTAATTATTTAGACTACAAATCTCAAACAGAAAAATAAACTTATTTCAGAATACATTTTGTTGAAAATTAACATCACATTGATGTGCTTTGAATTAGAAAACTTCAGAAACAAAAATACTTTTGTGTTGTAATTGTATTTCGAATATGTTGTAAAAGTTTGCTATTTAGAAACGTTTTTGAAGTGTTGCAAAAATGTCGTAATCTATTTTTTAAGACGTCAGTTTGCGAGAAACTAAAGGTAAAGCAATAATCAGACTATTTGCGTTGCTCTTGATTGCTAATACAAGATATTATGCAATAAAACATTTTAAAATCCTTTCAACGTTAGAATAAATTACAGAAAAGGTAAAAATTAGGTTTCCCCGTAGAAAATAAGATTTATCAGTAAAACAGTATTTTATTATAAAAAAAATCAGGAAATACTAAGCGGTATTGTAATACGAAAAACTGTTAAAACCAATGTATACAAGTATACTTTAATGAATACAATAACTCAATAATCAAACTGGAAAAATACAGAAAGTCACAATGGTAGCAGGTGTGCAATAGAATGGAAATTATTTTATATAGCCTATGTATTAAATAAGGTTCGAATCCAAATTATGTGTTAAAAATTGGAAAAAAAAGTGCGTTTAGGTGATAGCATTGGTACATTAAGTAGATCGTTGGAACATATAAGAAATAAACGTCCACATCAAAAGTTTAGCAGCGTCCTTTTTTTCTCCCTCGTTCAATTGTGCTAATTTTGAAAGCACAATGTAAAATTGATTTCATGAACATGAAAATCAATTGAAAGGATTTAATTTCAGGGAAAATTTACAGAACGTAGAATTTATTATGGGGTATGACATAGTGACGTAGAAAGGTAGATTTTGCAAACAGAAACAACTGCTTATTTTCAAAATGTTGAAATCCTTATGACTGTTCTCTGTATTCCAAAACGTAAATCTGTGAGTTTTAAAGAATGGATTTTTTATAGCGACTGTTTTGCAGCCATTTCATACTAGAATATAATATACATAAATTACCCTAATAATTTTATCTAGAACTTTTGTGATGTTTTTGTATTATGTTAATTTATATTTGTTTGATTTCTTCAGCATTTAAGGTCAAATTGTTTGGAAATGTACTCAGCATCTAAAAGTACATGGCGATTCGTATTGTTTACAATTAAGTGAATAACGCTCCTTTTAAATGAATTTAATATTACTCTCCAGTACGTTTAATTTTCTATATTGACTAATCCTGTGATATCTAATTTTGTTATGTATGCCCTGAAAAACAAGCTGTGACAACGATTTTTTTAAATTATGAAACACGATTAGAAACACAAGTCATGAAGTAGTCTTATTTTTAGTATAAATAATTATTTGTTAAGATTATGGAAATTAAAGGATAACAATAGTTATGTTAAATCCATTTCAATTTAATAACCACATTTATTTATTTTTTTATTTTATAAATCAATTATTTTATTGCAACATTGTAAATTAATTATATGGCCATTAATGAACGGATACTTTCAGGTTTAGTATTTATTTTTATTCTGGAAGATATATTTAACTTTTTACGGAACCTCGAAAATATAAAAAATATATTCCACTTCATTATATTTACCATATATCCGTGTTTTGATCAAAAGGACAATTACGATGAAAAAATCAAGGTTGGAAATCTATGTTTGGAATTTTCCACAAAATTAAAATGCACGAAATGATCAATGACTAAAGTTTACGAATATATGGATACTGTACAACTTATGTATTTATTAGTGCAAAAATAGAACGCATATGTATGGATATATTTATCTATTTATTTATTTTAAAGTTTAAAACATTCTTGCATATTTTTTTCTCTATTGAATACAAAGCTTTCTACCAAATTTGATGATAATTTCGGAAAATTTAGACAAAAATACAATAGATATATAGTAATGAGCAATTGGAATGAAATTTATTTAATGTATAATGAAATACGAGTAGTTAAACGTACGAGTAGTTTACGAGTAGTTAAATCCTTTTTATCTGCGCATACTCGCGAGATAGTTTATTATTATTATTATTATTATTATTATTATTATTATTATTATTATTATTATTATTTTAATGACTTATTAGTCGACTCTGTGGAGTAATTCACAAATAGAAGCAAGTAAAATATCTTGAAAATTCTGTAAAATAAAGACAATATAGTCAAAAACTTTTTAGTTGTTTTCAAAAAACTTCTGAGTAATGGAGAATTTTTTACAAAATATCATTTTTTATTATCTGGCTTTCAGCAAAGAATTTTGAAAAAAATCAACAAGTAGATTTACAGGATATGCTGAAATTTTCATACAACTTTTTTTCATTATACTAGGCTCTTTATGGTAAATGAAAAAAAAATAAAGGATGTGAGGCATTTTTGTGAGATCGTGACGTCAATGATTTAACATGTGTAGCGTGGAAGCGACATCTATCCTCTTTTTACTTTAACTTTCTAGAGCGTGTGTGTTTTCCTGGGTTCTACAAGTTATGTCGCGGATAGAAGCAATATGCTAATTCAGAGTATCTCAGTTTGCAGCATATAAAAGCTTGGATTTTGAGTGTGTGGTGTGTGTGTGGTGTGTGTGCAGCGGCGCAAACCAGCTAGTGGAGTTTTGCAGTGAGCCGCCAGCAGCATTTACCGACTTAGATTATTTAGAGCAGAGCTATTCAAGGAGTTTGCCGTTGGTAAGAGATAATTTGGTTACATTGAGTATTTTAGACAATAAAGAGGGTGTCACAGCCACGGGCTGTCAAATAAAGATTTTATCTAGCCGTTTAGCTGAAATCTAAGTGAGAAGTTTGTTGGAAGTGCCCCGAGTGAGTCTAGTGCCGGAGCTGTGAGTATATTTATGAGTTTAATCTTTTAGTATTGAGAATAGTTATCGAAATTGACGAACTGAAAGCTCCACTTCCCCTGAGCTCTAACAGTTTAAATAAACTGTAGTTTCAACTTATCTATCGAGTTATGTATTCATTCAACCCCCAGTACGTGCATCCTTCCGTTACAAACGACACCCAGTACGAGCACCCATCCGTTACAAGCATAAATAAAAAATAAACAGCAAAACAAGTAAAAACAAAAAAAAAAATGGATATTGAGGGAAAACCTCTTATTATTTTACTAGTAATAGAGAACAACTAAATATCAGCTGAGTCTGTTGCCGATATCTACAATTTTACTACAATTGATTGAAGTTTTTCTTCATAAATTGTTCAATGTATTTGACGGCAAAATCATTAAAAATATTTTTTTTACAGTGCGTAGACAAAAAGTGTTTCCGACAACAAATTATATTTAATCAAATATTTCATGTATTTACTTATATATTACACTGTATTCTATCTACTACATTTTGTCATTTTTTAAAACTGGAAACAAATTTAGAATGAGCCACCAGCATGATACAAATATAAAACAAGCAGTAACTGCTTGAATTTAAAAATAAAAATAGATATATCTCCAAGTGTATGCATTATTTCCTTTCCCATACAATTAAAAAACATCGATACTCGTAATCAATAACCATAGATCATTTCGTTAATTTTGTTTTACAGGGTGGTTCGAAACGTTATCTTGCCCTTAATTGCCGTTTCATCAAATCCTAGTTGATAAATATGAAATGCACGATAATCTTAATATTTCTGAAAATATAGAAAATCCTTGGAATACATTTTTAAATATTTCGCAAAAGTTCTATAATTGAAAGTGCCCGGTTACTATAATGACACTATACGGTTTCTTTGGCTAATCAACTCAGTTTTGTTTACATGAAACAACATTCCCGAATAATTAAATAGTGGTACGCTACCAAAATTTCATAAGCGTTGGATTATAACAAACAAAACATAATGTATATGTATTATCCATTATAATACTATTATCACAAATAATCCCTAAATTTATTTAAAACAAATTATGCACACAAGAATAAAATACTAAGGGACAATCTGTTAAAATCACTAATCGAGTGAAAATAAATACTTAATATTCATGTAAAAAACTTTGTTAATATGCTTTGTTGAACATTGTATCCTTATAAAATGGTATTATTTTGTCAGATGGCACAACAGATAACAGCATCATTAAATGTAATGAAACTTTCCCAGTCGTGATTAAATTAATTTTCGAGAAAAATTATTACTGTTATGTTTAATATATATGCATTATTGTTATTATTCATTCAACCCCTTCAATAATTTAAACATGCAAAAATTGATTCCATACCAAGTCTATTTCTTAGGAGTGCATTTTTCATATTTTTAATAAATAATAGATGGTTGGAGTGTAAATTTAAAATAATACAAAAACAAAAAAAAATTATGGCTTTCCCCAGCCATCCTTTTATTTGGCTGATTTTTCAAACTTACGCAATAACACTTTTTTAAGCAAGTAGAGAAACACCTAATTTAATTTTCAAATTTCATCTGAAACTGAAAATGGAAATTCCGACAAACTATTTTTCTTTTTCATATTATCTTGGGGAGAAAGAAAAACAGAGTTTCTTATTCAATGTCATTTTGGATTCTATTTCATAAGTTAAAAGAGTTTCGGCTTTGCATCGATTTATTTTGTATCAAAAGAGGAGAGATTTTTTTAAAATTAAAATTTACGTATTCTGGATAAAAAATAGAAGGTATTTCAATAAAGGATTTCTTTTACGTATCTAATAGACAAATTACAGATACAATTCTTATTTTTTGCAGCAAATAATATATATATAATAGTTTATAAGAAAATTTCAAGCTGAAATACAAGATACAAGTTTATAGTTTTAAAACTGAAGAAATAAAATTAATTCATGTCATAAAATTATAATCTCGTATACTTACGTACACTGTAAAAAAATTGGTCGATCTACTAAAAAAATTTTAGTGATCCTTGTAATTACTAAAAATTTTTTAGTAATCTTACTCGGTTACAAGGAATCTGTAAGAATTACTAGAAAAAAGCTAGCAACGAATAGAGTTAATAGTTTTACATTTTTAATAGCTATTACTAAAACTTACTTGGTGTGGCCCTGATAGCCTAGTGGTCATAGCACCGAACTCCAGGCTGAAAGTATCTGGGTTCGATGCTGGCCGCCACCAAATATGCACCGAATGTACGCAATTACTTGTTAAACAAAGATATTATGAAAATCCTGTCGTAGCAGTTACCATGGGTAATAATCTCTGAACTTTCCCTCCTCTTTAGATACATGTTAAAATAGGGCAGGTAGCAATGTTTGGTACTGCCATCTATGTGGCTTTGCCGAAAATCTTCCGTTTCAGAAGTCTGTCTTTTTACCCACTGGATGCAGTTCGAAGGAGGCTCCTGCCATTCGGGCATACGTAATGGTTACTAAAAATAATTTTGTAGCTATTACTAAAATTTGCATGGTGGCTCATACTAAAAAGTTTTAAGTTAGTTATACAAAAAATTCTTTTGTTCATTTTACAAAAGAAATGGTTGTTTCACTTGCAAAAAAAAGTTTGTAATGGTTACTAAAAAATTCTGTGGTAAAGTTTACTAAGAAATTTTTAGTAACCTCTTGATTTTTTTACAGTGTAGAAGCATTCCTCTGTGTTAAAACATACTTATCTATTTAATACACGATGAAACAAAAATTCTGTGCACTTAGGTCATCTTTATGGTATTCAGTTTGCACATTTTAATATTAAAGCTTCTATTAATAAACATTTTTTAATAAAAATAAAAAAAAATATTAGCTGCACATAATGTTCGTCGGCGTTTTCAAGTAGCTTTTACCAAACATTAATGCATTAATACATTACTACCTTTTTTTTACATGGTTTTAATTAAACATTTTCAGTTGCATAACTGAAATTTTGCATGCAATTGTAACATAAAAATGTTTATTTTAATGCTAATTTTAAATATGTTAATTGAATATTTTTTAAACGTTTTAGCTGAGCAAGAAGATATGCAATTAGAATTCATAGCCTCCAAAAGATTGGTTTTATTGGTAGACTAGAGAGGATGGATTAAAGGATGTAAAAGCTACTTGAAAACGCTTTAGAAAATAACAAGTAACTGACTTTTTTACATGTTTTTTACATGTTATAATTTAAAAGATTTACCAAGTTTTTCAAAAGGGAAATGTTATTTTCAGTTTCAAACAGGATATATATATATATTTATTTATTTATTTATTTATTTATTTATTTATCAGAAGTGATGAGTCTATATGAAGTAGAGTAGTAAATAAGGGAGAAAATTGAATTTATTTTTTTAGATTACTTTAAGTGTATTTAAAACTGTAAGAGAGTTGTTTGGGGAAAAAATGCGTAAAAATATGAATGAAATGGGGAATTTTGTTTTATCTTCTATTTTTGAAATTAAAATTTTACTAATAAATAAATGTTACAGATTCATTATTTAACAACGCTGAAAAAAAGGCATGTTATAGTTACGATAATGTACTTTAAAATATACAATAACCTCTTCCGAGTCGTACAAAAGTTTATAAAAAAACATATAAACTATCTTTGCAACATACAAAAGTTTCCATCTATTATATTTAAAAAATAAATTACCATTAAAAAAACTGTTGTTTTCTAAATCGTTTCTAAATATAATTTACAGTCTTTTAATCAGTTCTCTCTAACAAGAAAACCACTGTTTCTGATGCAAAAATACATATTTTCATGTTCAGCAATGATATTTAAATGAAAAATTTTAATAATTTAATATTAACATTATAATTAACAATTTTCTGCTACAATTGCATACAGTGTTTAAATAAATCCAGATTTATTTATTTATTTATTTATTTATTTATATATGTGGTTAGATAGCATTTGAAGAACCGATTTTCTCAGTAGAGAAAAACGGCTCTTCTCTACTGAGAATTGAGCCCAGCATTGATTGAGCCAAGCCTCGATTAAGCGAGCAATGCTCAACTGATTGCTCAATTGATTGCTCAATGCTCAATTGCTCAATTGATTGAGAAATTGAGCCAAGCATTGATTAGTTCATCGTAAAAGCTACTCAAATATATAACGGAAAATTACAGGAAGATATTTAAAATTCATTTTTACACACTCTTTTTTCAAATTTCAATATATATAATTATTATACTTCTCAATCTAAAAAAAAGAATTTTCGAAATTGAGGAGGACTTAAATCTAGTTACCCAATATTTTCGTCAGTGATTATAGAACACTTCCTTAATTAATTTATTTTTTTTAATACAGTGCTTTATTAAACATGTTACAGCCATTTTACGCAAATAAACACATTATTTTCCCATCACATATCATATATTTTTCTGTAACTTCAATATATGAATTTCTTAATTATAATAAGTATAAAAAATATTTTTATCAGAAAACTCAGACATTATACAGTATAATCTTACAGAGTATATTATATATTGAGCAATTTTTTAAATCTTGAAACTTCAATATCCCAATGTGTAAGAATTACCATGCGAAATTTCCTAAATTTTTATTAATGGTGAATTCCCATTTTATTCAAACTTATAAAGATGTAAAAAGTTCTCCATTTTTAAAAATTAAATTCGTCAGAATATTTTTTACAGGAAACCAGCACTATCTATTGCCAAAAATATAACTATTTAAAAAAAAAACTGTAGGGGAAGATGGGGATACTTGAGCCATTTTTTGAATTTTATTTTTTTTTTTAATTTTTTATATTTTTTTAGAATAAAATAAAATATTGAAAATGAAAATTTGATATTTTTTCTTCAACTAAAAACCACTTTCAATTAATTTTGAACTATTTTTCTATGTATAACAAATGTTTATTTTTTCTTTTACATAGTGGCTCAAGTATCCCCATGACGGGGATACTTGATCCATGATGAAGGTATACTTGAGCCACTAAGGAAAAATACCTACAAAAGTAATTTTTTTCGCTTTGTTTTTGCACAAACATTTTACAGAATGATAAATTATGAAACGTAAAGTCCTTCAAAACCAATTGAGAAAACAAAGCTAGTAATACGATCATTTTTTGTCGTTAAAACTGGTTGTCGGAGAATCATTTCAACTTTAGTTATAACGACGGTAGAAATATCCTCAGTTCAGAGCCATTTAAATTTGGAATCTGCAGTTCTTCGGGCAAATTTCATTTTCAAAATATTAAGCACTTATCCAACAAATATTTTTACAGTTTTCTTTCTGGCATATTTTATTAGTAACCAACCATCAATAGAAGGTTTTCTTTTCACATCATCACCATCATTGACAGAATTTTCCTCTAATGATATTGTCGAACTCATGCTTTTAATTTAGTAGCTGTTGGAATTTAAGCCAGATGTATCATTCTATTATTTCAAACACTTTTTTGATTTCACAGGAAAAGATTTTGTCTTCCTCTTTGGCTCCATGCAGGTAAGTTTGAACTGGGATTTTTGTTGCATTTCTTGTTTTTTGTCCGCTCTTTTTACCAATTTTTCTTCAATTTTTTTAGTTAAAAAAAAGTTACAGCAACAGAGGTTACGATTTCAATATAAAATATTAATCTTAATATGTTATATTGAAAAATAAATATTTTAATATGTTGGACCTAACTAATTAAAGTATTAGAGATTATAGCCTGTAAAACCGTTTTAAAAAGTTATTTTAATTTAATGAAAGTTAAATTGAAAACTATGTTTACATTTATCTAGACAGGCTATTTTGTTATTCAAAATGAAAAATAAAATAGATATTTTCATTTAAAAAATATACATTTTTAAACATTTTTAGATCGTTATTTTTTTAAGAAAAAAAAATAAAATGAAAAATTATTCTCCCTTTTATCTAGAAAAACATCTATTAGTGAATATAAGGATGGAATTTTATTTTTTGTTTGTTTCACCCATGTTTAATTTCTAGTGGGGATGGTTGAGACATGGCTCAAGTATCCCCACTCTCATTGGCTCAAGTATCCCCACTATCACTATTTTTGTTTCCCAGAGTTTTACTAAATAAAGCATGCAGCTATAAGAACTATTTTAGACTCAAAATACAATTGAAATTATGCTTATTGAATGTATGTATATAGTTGTAACTTTAAACAAAACTTTGATTACAAAAAAACAAAAAAGCCATGCACCCAAATATTTACTTCAGATAGGGAAAAGACAACTATTAATCACTATATTTTCAAAATGGTACCAAGATGTGTGATTTCTTTTTTACATGTTCAGAACTATAAATATGTTATCATATTGGCAGTTTTAGAAAGAAAAATTAACCAACTGTAGAGATAATAGGGGTGGCTCAAGTATCCCCTATGCTCAAGTATCCCCACTCTCCCCTATGCAAAATTTTATGCTAAGTTACCTGTTGAACAATTCATTTATTTCCTATTCCAAATTATTTTAATACTTTTCCAACTCTTAAATTAAAAAGTTCTTAAGAAAAACTAATTTACGGATAGATCTTCTGTGGTCCCGTACTTTTCAGTATGCAGGAAAAACCGCTTTATACTCTAGTACCTATTATGTAAGTTTCGTGTTTTTTATTGTATGAATTTATGTCAAAATGAAATTGTTATGAAAATGTATCAATTTGATCCTGTGTTTATGTCTAAAGTTTAGCTTAAATGGTATATTTTTGTGACGATTATGATACTGAATAAAGATTAAATTTACAATAAAAGTTATTATACAACTATACAATATTTTATTACCATTTTATCTATGTAAGTCTGTACAAAGTTTTCTGTTAAAGCACTGTAATTACTGTGTTCATACATTTAGCTTCTTTAAAAAAAGATTTAATGTCTCTAACCAAGTTTAGATTAGATTATATTTTCAGTGCAAGATTTTAAAAGAAATGAGTGGTTAAATGCTACATTTTTAAAAACATTCTTTATAAATGTACAAGGATCATCCAAAAAATAAATGTTTAACGGCCCATAAAAGAATTAAAATATAATTATCTATATATTGATATCCCATTAGATATATCAATGTTTAAAATATATCAATGTTTTTAGATATACCAATGAAAACACTGCACGTTTTAACAATTTGTAATGTTTTTATAAAGCCTGGGGTAAAACTTTGTATTTCTGCTTCATAGAAGTCTATTTCCTGGCAACTGCTTTGGTTTATTTTATATAGGCCGATTATTTGCACGAGGGATATGGGCCCTTAAGGGGATGAGAGCCCACCGTGGGGGTCTTTCTCAGCAAACCTAACCCGTATTTACGCAAGGAAATCCAAGACTCGAATAACTCAGAGCAGTTAGGCCGAGATTCGCGATTGAAGTCGAATCCAGCACCTACCGTCTACCAATTTGGATGTCAGAACCTCTCGGCAACTGCACTGTAAAAAAATTGGGAAAGTTACAAAATTTTTTCTAGTAGAATTGTATTCCAAGAACTTTTTATGTAACGGCAACAATAAAAATTCATGTAACAGACACAGATTTGAATCAAACAAATTTTAAGGTTACTAAGAATTTCTTTGGGAAATCGTATTCCAAGAACTTCGATAACGAGCATTATAGATAAAATTTTAGTAAAGTTACCAAAATTTTAGTAAATTCTTTTGTAAAGTTACAGATGGTTTTAGTTTTGCTTACAAGTTTTGTAGATTGACATCATTTTCTTGTACAGTGTACACATAAAATTTTAGTAAGCATAAGAGATTTCGGTTAATTTAGATTACTAAGGTTGCAGATTTTTTTTACAGTGTGGGACCCTGGTAACTGAGAAAGCTTGTTCATTTCTTAACTCACACTCCATTATCCATAACAATTCTAATGATATACGTCTTGGCCTACTGATTATATAGCGTAGCAATGACAGCACTGCATTGATGCGTTTCGTTTTCTGTTCGGGTGTAATACTGTCGACAGCCACTTGTAGAACAAATTTTGGAACAGGTGTCGCGTGATGATATCATGTAGTTGGTTGTATCTGCAATTTTCTGCAGCGTTATCTCGATAGTAGCAAACATTACCTTAACAGGATCGTTATGGTTGATATAAGGCAATTGATATAAACTATCTCCATTTCAGGCAGCAGGCTTCTAAAATATTGCGCTACAGACATATCGCGCATAATGCAACTGTTATAATTCCGATGGATCTTACATTGAGAAGTAGGTTACACCGTGCAATTTCATTTGCAAAAAAATCATTTACTGGTTAGTTGTTTCATTTTTATAATGTTCCTTCGAAATTATTATTTTCATTAATATATTTTCTTATTTGTTAGTCTAAAAAGACTCAGAACTAAGAATTCGGCAAAAAAAAATGTGTAATGAATTCTCAACTACCTAATCCTGTTGTTTTTGTGTTTTTATGTGTGGTTTAAGTGAACAGACAGAGGAATAGAACAGACGACGACTATAAAAGCTGAGTATATTCTTAATTACAAATGAACCTAACAATAAATGTAACATTATTTGAAAATTATGTTTATTTGTGTTAAAAATTGCAGCATTAAAGTTTTTTTATACATACATAGAAGTTATATTTTATTAAAAATAATTAATTTTTGGAAATGGAATACAATCTTATATGAAATGATTACACAATAAATAGTTCTCATTTATTAAAAAAATAAAATGCGAGTTTCCAAAATTTTATAAATATGGATTCGTAACTGCGTATTTTGATCCACGCATACCCTAGCCGCAAGCTAAGAAAGGCTGGCTTAAACTAAAAATGTCATTATTTTATAAATAATTATAACGCTTCTCGCATTTGTTTAAGAAACTCCCTTTCACGTATTGTATTAATCGTTGTTATTCAAATAATTTATTTTGTGAGGATTAAGAAGGATAAATTTGAAGTAAGAATGGTTAGAAAATAAAGCTGAAATTATTTATTCACGCCTGTTGGTAAGTGTAAATGAGTTTTTCGTCGGATGCATTTTAAGAAAATTGCATGATTTTTATTTTCTTATAAATTATGATGGATTATATTAAATTTTTCAAACTTCGAAACTTTTTTTGTGATTTTAGAGATTAGAAGGTCTTTAAAACATTTTTAATTCATTCTAAATTAAGAAAAGTAGGATCAGGATTGGTAATTATGACACCTTTGTATACTTCTAACATTGTTATTGTTTTAACTGTCTGTATCAACATTTTCTGTTTAAAAATGCGACATTCTTAATTCATAAGAAGTAACTTTGATCCTTTAAGAATATTAATTTTAAGTTTAAATTCTCATAGTCTAAATCATAAGTATATCAATACATAGTCGAAATCATATCATAAGTCTAAATTCCTATCAAAATATCGCGGCGAAAAAAGTTTGGAACATTTAAAACCACAAGTGCGAAAAATCTTATTACTACATTTTACCTTTTAATTTCTTGTTCACATCTGTTTGGGGTAGTTATGATCATATGAACTACAAATTGGCAAATCCATTTATTAAAAATTTTCTTTCAAATTGCGATTCAGAATTGAAAAAATCTTCAGACATGGGATAAAGAATATCTAAAATAAAAAAAATAAATCATGAGGTCAATATGTGTGCATGAAACAAAATTTTAGTGTACTATGTTTTCTCCGAAATAGAGATAGTCACAATTACTCCCTTGGTCATAAATACCCCACCTGACCCTACTATCATTATCTTTATGTATATATATATATATATATACTGAGTTATTATAAAAAAACTATCCCGATATTTGGGACCCTAACTACCATACTAATCACAAAAACTGAATGAAATTTTGGCAAAAGGTATTTCGAGATATGCGCTCAAGAGTGATATGGAAAACATAAATTTCACTCAAACAGTTGAGGTTACAGTGAGAAAATTTCGAAAAAATCAAATGGCAACACCCAATTTTTTGTATTAGAATGTGATCTACATTATGAAAAACCCTAAATAGCGTTGAAATGGCAAGTGTAGCATGAAAATCACCGGAGCTAGACAATGTAAATGTAAAAAGGGTTTTGCCGTGCGCCAGAGCATTAATGTTCGTTTCATTTATGTCACACATCACACCATTTCCTCGGCTGATATCCTAGTCTGATTAGTTCTCCACAACACGAGAAGACTAGACCAAGAAACGCAAATTTCGGGTTGTGCGTGAGACAAAGTCACGCTAGGTGAAAGAAAAGGCACTACGAAATGCGGGCCGCGGATGTTGCTTTCTGCCATTACGAACAAGATGCAGCTTTGAGGGAAAAACCGTTGGGGAAATCGTAAAGATTTATTAACTGAATGGACAAAATGCCGCAGAGATATTACGTGTTTAGCGCCGCAACCATGGATTACGGCGTGGCCCGTGCTCTGTGGAAGCTGAACGGAACTTGATTCATAAATTTGAAGAAACTGGTTGCACATCGATCGACCTCAGTCTGGACGACCTTCTTTTCCTGTGGAAGCTGTTGCAGAAGTCCATCAAACGATAAGCATAGCTCGTCACGCAACTACACGCGGTGTTTCACGTGTTTAGAATATGACGAATTGAACTGTACATAAGATTCTGCGCTCTGTTCTAAACATGTTTCCGTATTAATTCCAGCGTGTCCAGATGTTGGAAGCGGAGGACTATCAATTACGGCTGGATTTTGCAAACCAATTCCTTATCCGTTACCTTGAAGATAGCAGCTGGCATTTAACGCATTCTGTGTACAGATGAGGAGTATTTCTCGTTAACTGGTAACGTCAATTCGAAAAATTGTATGCATTGGGCACAGAATAACCCACATGATATGCTTGCACGTCCATTACACGAGGAAAAAGTGACTTTGTGGTGTGGTATAACGAATACGTTCGTCCTCGACTCTTAATTTTTGAAGAGGTTACTGCAAAAGTGTACAGTAACGAGTGCTCGCTATCTGGACATGTTAACTTGTTATGCGATTCTTGCATTGCAGCGACAAAAGGCTACATCTGAAGTTGTGTGGATGTAAGATGGCGTTCCTCCACATGTCGGTCTTCAGTCAAACGTGTCTTAAGTCAACAGCTTAGTGACAGAGTTATCTCCCGTCATTTCCGTTTTCGTCGCTACCAAGGTCTTCTGATCTGACAACAATGGATTTTTGGCTTTGGGGCTATCTGAAATCCAAAGTGTGTCAGTTTCGTCCTCAAACTGAATCTGATTTGAAAGATGCCATTAGAGCTGCGTTTCAGGAGATAGCCGTAGTACGTGCTGTAGTGCTATCCATCATATAACGAATGCAAAGTCTCATCGTGTGTGAAGGAGGTCATGTGGAAATTTTGTGAAATACAATAAAATGCTTTTTTTATGCTGCTTCCGTGTCCTTATTGGTTGTACTCATTTTTAGCCTATCTACCGCCGGTGATTTTCGTGCTACAGCTGCCGTTCCAACGCTATATGGGTTTTTTCACAATGGTGATCATATACTAATACAAAAAACTGGGCGATGTCATTTGATTTTTCCGAATTTTTTTCACTGTAACCGTAATTGTTTAAGTGACACTGTTGTTTTCCATATTATTCTTGAGCACATACCCCAAAATACGTTTTGCCAAAATTTCATTTAGTTTCTGTGTATAGTTATAGTTAGTGGTCCAAATGTCGGGAAATTTTTTTATAATCACCCTGTATAAAAGGTAAATATAAAAAAGTTTTTAATATTATAATAAATATCTAATATTCAGATTAAATAATCTGTGTAACAGTACTGAGAAATAAAAAACAGTGATTAACAATACAGTGAAACAGAAAACACATATATACATACACACACACAAATGTATGTATATTTAAGTACATTTCTCTAAAAAATGGCTTTTTTCAAAAGTATCCGTTTAAATATATATTAGAATAAATAATAAGATACAGTGATTACATATTTTTAAAATAGATTTATTAAATTAAAAGTAAGTACATTTATTTAAATTAATTTTACAATAAATTAAACTCTTAGAGAATACATATATATATATGTATATATATATTCTGTAAAAATGTAACTATATCTATCTATCTATGTATATATATATATATATATATATATATGAAACAGTAAACAACTTTTTTTATAGGGAATAGATCCACTATTTCAGCTTTCGAGGTCACAGAAATTATCATTTAATTATGTCGTTTTAATCATCAATTTTTTACTTTGATTTTCTAACTATAAATGGCTTTTAAAAAATTTTATTCGATATCGAAGCAGAGTCTAAAACCAAATAACTATTCTTGTTCCCTATATTTCTCTTCACTGGCATTACAATGCGGAAAAAATCCTTAGCTTATACTACCCAACAAAAAACATTTTTTGTGAGTTTTCTCGTTCTAAATATTCAATTCTTACTTTGAGTTGAAAAAAGAATATTTAAATGATTTTTTTTCATTAGCTCTGGTTTTCAAGATACAATACCGCCTACTGGAGGAAGACTCACAACATCCCACACATCAATTTAAAAGCAAATTGCAGAAGTAAAATATTCCAGTATAATAAATACAAAACAATAGGCAAATTTCATTAAACAATGGTAATTTTTCTGAAAGCAGTGGTTGTTTTTAGCCTATTCTTGCAAACGTTTCATTTTAAATTGCCCCTTGTATGTCAACACCGGAGGATCTCTTGTAACAGTTCAACTGTAGTCGGCCAGCATTGACTCATCCCAATGACCCTGATATCTGTTGTTCCGATATAGAGATATTTTTGCGAAACTTTTCACCGTGCTCTTCGCTTACAGCTCCACAGTTTTTACAGTAAAAATCAAGATGGAATTGGAGGAAATGAAGTTTTCAGAGACATGTTGAATCTAAGGTTATGGTACTTTTGTAGAAGTTCTTTTACCAACTGTTGGTAGTTATCGGCTTTTCTGTTGCCTAGAAATCATCGTACCGTACTCTTAAAGGCTTCCCTCAGGCTGCTTTCTGTTTCCATTCCAAAACTTTATCAAAAATAGGATCCTTCATTAATGTGAGTATTTGAGGCCCCACAAAGATTCCCTCTTTAAACTTTGATTCACTCAGGCTCGGGAAGTTTGAGCTAAACTACTTGAAAGCCTCTCCATCCTTATCCATGGCTTTGACGAAGTTCTTCATTAATCCCAGCTTAATGTGCAGGGGTGGAAGCAAAATGTTTTTTGTATCAACTAGAGGTTTATTTTGGACATTTTTCTCTATGGGATTTAGATTTCTTGAAGGCCACTTTTTTTTAATGTAGTGAGAGTTTCTATCTCAACTACCCTACAAACACAGAAAACCGCAGTACTTCGTATAGCATAATTGCATTCCCAGAAATAAAGAATTTCCGAGTCACCATAAATCTGCCTTTTATGATTCTCGTATTTCAATGATTCGAGAAGCAATTTAACATTTCGGTAAGTTTCCTGTGTGTGAACGAAATGTCCAATCACAATGGAGTTAATAGTTTTGCTGTTGTGTAGTAAGACTGCTTTCAAACTAAGTTTGGATGAGCCTAAAAAAAACCCACTTCCGTGGATCATGAGTTATGTTCAAGGAATTCATGAAACCGTTAATATCAGTTCAAGCAATGGAACGTTCTTTAATTTTAAAAGAAATGGAGAAGATTTTTTGACGAGTCCTGTATTCTGTAATCTTGACTTTTGCTTGGCGTAGATGCCATTGCTTTAGTTTTGATTCCAAAAGTTCTTTTTTTCTTCTGACTAGTGAAGATGTCTTATGAGATTATACCATTCTGTCTAACTTAGTCTCTGACGCTCATTCAAATCTTCTCCCTCGAAACCTGGGTCATAGAAAGTTAAAGGTCTAGTAACTTCTTCTTTTACAGCATCAAACTCTTCTATGTCATAAATTTGAGGTGGTTTAAGAATTGTCAGATTACCGAATGAGGAACTGGCCGAATGGCTGATGGAACACTGAGATACTGTACCGATTTGTTTCTTCTTTTTTATCCAATATCGATTAATGGCGAGCGTTATGCAGAAATAACAATTGTCAACTTGGTTTGTTAGCTCACGCCAAATCATGGGTACAGCAAACTTCATTGTTCGTTTTCTCCCATTCAGCCGCTTTCGCAGTCTCTCTGAGCAAGACTTAAAATAAACATATGGGGCCCATAGTTTATCCTGGTCACCTACCTTCACACCGAAGTAATTGAAGTAAGCTGCCTTTACAACTGGGCTAATGGTTCGTTTCTGGGCTTCAAAATTTATTTAATCACAGACGTTATAAAAGCTGTTGACGACATTAACACACTTCCATCCCATTCTGATCTGAAAACAGAAAGTTTGAAATTTAGTTAGTGTGATTAAGTCTGAAATAATGAATATTTAAAAATAGTTTTTAAATCGTATTTCGATTTTAAATTGTAAAATGTATTATTATTATTTTTTAATTTTTGTATTTAAAAGTCCATATTTTTCTGAAAAAAAGATACCAAGCAAGTTATTATACATCCAGTACACTAGTTGAAATTCCAAGGCCTATGATCAAACTGTTAGAAATCATAACTGAAATATAGCCTCAAAACAGCAATTTTTACTGTTTTTAAACTCCAAAGTGGCCTTAAAGATTTGAAACTTTATTCAAAAGATCAAAAAGAAGAGTAATGACTAGATTAGTAGAGTAATGATTAGGCTGATTCAATTGACATAATAAAATTTCTTACATTTAGTTGTAAGACAAATAGCAGAGAATGCCACTTTAATCGTGCACTATTATTTTTTTTTTCGTACTACTAACGCTCTCACCGGTTCGAAAAACGGTCGATCCCAGTGAAAGTACTTCAGTCTGCTGTGGAAAAGTAACGTCAAAACGATTCTACAAAGAGAATGCAGTTTAGGGGAATTACAGCTTTTAGAAGTACCAACTTCCTAACATTCGATTTATCATTAAACAACCATACTGAGATTTCTCAGGTTAGTTCAGATCTTAAAAGCAGCTAGTTCATATCTTAAGAGCTTATCTGATCTTTTTGTATTGATTTTAGTGTTAATCATAATTTTGTTAATAAACAAAATACTTAGGACATAACTATTTTTGAGCCCGAAACATTTTCTGACTGAAGCTTAAGTGATATTCGGAAAAAATTGACATCTTTGACAGCAATTTTTGATTTATATTCTGACTTTATAATGTAGTCGGCCTATACGAAACATTATACAATTCCAAAAGAAGAGAAAATGTCAACTGAATTCGTTTGAGAGCAAATTGAATTTTAAAATGAGCCATAAAATAGGCAATTTATTGTTTGGATATATCTCAGTTCTTCAATGGCAATATCTTCAGGAAATTTAATTTTGAATTGTCATCTTTGATAGCTATTTTTTTAAATATATTCTGCCTTTATCAGAAAACTGAGACGGCACATCATACAGTTTCTAAATAAGAGAACCTGTCAAATAAAAGCGTTTGAGAGCAAAAGTGGATTTAAAAATGAGTCAGAAAATAAATAATATGTTCTTCGAATAATTCAATTTTTCAATCACGATCGCTTACGGAAATTCTGTTCAAAATGCTATTTTGATAGAATTTTTTAAAATAAATTCTGCCTTTATCGCAAAACTGACCAATATGTCAAATTATATTGTTCCTCAATATGAGAAACTAAATATTGGATGTGTTTGAAAGCAAAATGAGTCAGAATATAAGCAGTTTGGATTTGAGATATTTTCTACAACTGGCTTTATTGTTTAATTTATTTCTACTATAAGAATTGGTCATAGAAAAACTTGTCAATATAAAAATTGTATATATATTTTTAGAAGATGTATAAAAAAAAATAATTGGATTTCATGTGTTAAGAATTGATGAAGTTAAGTTTTTTTTTCTTTTTTCATCACCCTTTTTGTTTGTGTTATTATTTTTTTCAGTAAGAATTGTTTCTAATAAAAGCTCGTAATAATAGAAGTTTTAGATATTATTAAGAGCATTATATATATATATATATATATATATATATATATATATATATATATATATATATATATATATATAATATTTGGATTTGATATCTTGAGAATTGACAAACTTATGAACTTTTAACTCCCCAAAACCCTATTTTTTTCGCCGCTTGAGCCTATTTTTAGTTAATGAAAAATCCGTCATGCATAAACTTTCGGCCCTTTTTTAGATGTAATATAAATTTTAAAAGGCTTCGATTTCTATTTTCATAAAGAATTTATGAGTTTTTTTCGGTTTTTCTTAAACCCCTCTTTCTTTTTACCCCCTTGGTCTGATTTTGCCCATTAACGAACTTTACCAAGATTTTATACCCTTTAATTTTATGTATTAAATTGGAAGAGATCTGAGAAGATTTCAAGATGTTGCTGTGACCATAAAAAAGTGATATATATGTTTATATAATATATTCAAAGATAGATAGATAGATAGAGAAATAAACTTTTTTACTAATGGTAATTTTGGGGTCGGGGTGTCATGATCGGTGTAGATCTGCAATAATTTTTCAGAAATTCCAACATAGGAAGGATGTCAATAGGTAGTATTTTATATCAAATCTACCTAAAAAAGGTCTATTTCGTCCTATTTTTATTCAAAAAAAAATATATATACATGACTTAAATTAAATGCTTGTCAATATTTACTGTTTTTGTAACAGGAAGAAAATTTATTCATCGACTTGATAACAAAATTTTGTAGCGTTTTCGTCTAAAATACGTAACTTGGGTCAATAGCAGTAATCATTCTTAATTTGTCCGAATAACATACATATTAGATAAAATAATGTACCAAGACCTGACCGCACAAAAGTATAATTTATAAAGTACAAAAAAAAATTATTTTATGGAAAGTAGAAATAGGAGAATCTAATGATCCATGTCTCCCAGAAGTTAAGTAGTGCAAAAGCCAAAAAACTAATACAACCAAAGATTGAAACGTAGTTGTGTTTTCCTTATCCCAGTCCTCCTTTTTTCATACCTTTAATTCAAAGACAAACAGAATGGTAAACCATCGAATCCACCACTGTTGATATTAATATTTGGATTATGTATCAGTTCAATTCCTGTTGAAATGCATCATTAGAATCCCCTATTTCTACTGCTCCATTAGAAATAGGGTTTTTTTGTCTGTGTTTGATATCATAGGGTTTTTTTATGTCGGTGTTTGGACTATAATGACGAAAAGAGTTTTTTAAAGACCTTACATTTGAACAATTTTCAAATGTTACATTCAGAGCTAAAGCTAACACTATTTAAGGTTAATTATTTTTTAAGGTTTCAATAATTGAAGATTTTTTATGCGTAAAATCAATAGTTTTAATTCCCTTATTTAATTTCAAAATGTATTTTTTCGCATTGTTATTGCCAAATTATTTTATTTATAACATGGTGATGTATATAATAGCAACAGTTGGTATAGGACGAATTTTTTAGATATTAGTTAACAATTATTTATTTAATGCAAATCGTTTTTTTTTAAGTCTTTTTAGGTGTATTCGTTATTGCGTAAATATATAACACCTATGAGAATAGTTGACGTTCATTCCGTCCGTCAACCTGTCCGCATGACTCAGAGATAAAATTACCCAGCTGAGTAGTTTGACATTTAAAATATGCAATTTGTGCATAATTTTGTTTAGTCATTTCAATTTTTATGAACTTCGGATGTATAGTTTAATTACAGGAACATTCAAAGGTATTCCGTTACATTACGGACAATGGGAAAAATAGTTTCAATGGCATTTAAATGATGTTACACAGTTTTAAACACAAAATAATTAGATGCATCTATGAAATGCAATTAAAATATACATTAAGTGTTTATTTAAGGTCACCAAAGCATGTTTTGTTATGCATATGAAGTATGCATATTAATGGTTCATTTCTAAGAATACTCAAAAGATTTCGATTACAATATTGTGTATGGGGAAGAATTGTTTGGAGCGTATTTTAAAAACATAACGCTATTTCAAATGATTTGTAAAGGACATAAACTACTGAATTTCACTAAAATCACGTTAAAAGAGAGTATTTGTACTATTTTTGACCATGACACAGAGATAAAACTACCCAGTTGTGTAATTTGACATTTAAAATATATAATTTGTGCATAATTATTTTAGTCATTTCAATTTTTATGAACTTCGGATGTATAGTTTAATTACAGGAACATTCAAAAGTATTCCATTACATTACGGACAATGGGAAAAATAGTTTCAATGGCATTTAAATGATGTTACACAGTTTTATACACAAAATAATTAGATGCATCTATGAAGTGCAATTAAAATATACATTAAGTGTTTATTTAAGGTCACCAAAGCATGTTTCGTACTGCATATGAAGTATGCATATTAATGGTTCATTTATAAGAATACTCAAAAGATTTCGACTACATTGCTGTGTATGGGGAAGAAATGTTTGGAGCGTATTTTAAAAACATAACGCTATTTCAAATGATTTGTAAAAGACATAAACTACTGAATTTCACTACAATCACGTTAAAAAGAGCATTTATACCATTTTTATTAAATTATATGGACGAAATCAGTTACAGTACTGTCTTTCAGCAATAATTAAATGAGAGCACATTTTACTATTTGCTATGCTGTTTTAAATATAATTAGTTTTTAACATAGTACATTTCATAAGTAAATTCTAAACTTCATATACATGGCTGCAGAAAACTATTCACATATCATTCTTCTTATTAAAGAAAATTGCTGAAAGGAAATTTTACACATATATATGTGTATCGCATAAAGGAAATAATTTTTTGAATGCATGTTGTTAATAGAGGTACAGCTAAATATCCGTTTTTAAATGAGTTATACATTTCCGTATGTTGAAATGAGACGAAATTTCTTATTTTTTTAAACGGTGCAGTTTTGTTACGATACTCTGAATGGATTAAAAAATATTTCATAATCTATGCTTGACGCATGATTTTTTCTTTCTTTTTAATTTTCTAAATAGCTAAAGTATCTTTTGTAAATATCTTCTAAATATATAAATTTCAAAAATATAAAATATAAATTATTAGATATTTATATTATGATTTTTTTTTAATTAAAGTTATTGCTTGGGTAAAAAAAGTCACTACACTTTTTATTAAAAATGGCTTTACCCCCTTCCTGATGGATATACCGATATTAATATTTATATTAATGATACTGTATATAAATCAAAGCAGTGGGAGAAGATTAGGTTTCACATTTTAGTACACTACTCTTTATTTAAAAACCTCTCTCGGCAACTGGAATATTCCGCCGATAAATTTTACTTTTAATAATTAAAATGCATGACTGAAATCTAAAGTCGCTCAATATGTATTATTATTTAAATGTGACACCATAAAAGCCATCTATATCGCCAATATAAAAATGTTTTAGATATCATATGAACGAAAATATTATTAATGTATTTCAGGTTCAATGTATGTTCTTACAATTATTTTAAAGTGTATCTAATATGTAAACAGTAATGACAATTATTTTACAAATTCGTGAAACATTTTTAAAAAGCTTGCTGTACATAATAATTTACACTTTTAGCTAAAATCATTTGGAATGTGCTGAGAATGTATTTTACCAAAAAAAAGATTGTGCAAAAAGTGTTTTAAAAAATTACATAACTTTTCCATTAATACAGTTATTGATAAGCATTCGTCAAATTAATTAACTCACTTAGTAATCTCCTGCTATATTTTTATTTTAAAGGAAACTGTGTTTTATTTCCTTTTAAATTACTTTGAATTATTTTGACCGTCGTGGTGAGCGACCAATTTTTGTCGACGACCCCTGCCTACGACCCAAACAGACCTAGTCTTGCGCGACAGCGCTGTCGCTGGCAGGCGACCACGAATAGCACCAAAATACTTCACTTACGACCCCAATAGCCTTGGACTCTTAATAGAAAAAGAAAAAATATATATATGACAAATTGAAACCGGAAAAATTTTAAAGAAAAAGTAGACAAATTAACGATATTGAGAGACGGTTAGTGGGCGGGCGGGGTTCTGAAGCTATGGACTTCCCCTGCCCTTATCCCGAACATATATGTAATTATAAAGGTACCTTGGAGAAAGAGTTCTGAAAGCATTTTGCATGCCTCGTGTAACAGTTTACTAAATGGAGTTGTATTTACAATGTGTTGTTAATTTGGTGACAAAGTGTTGTGTAGCATAACACTATTGCATGAAAACATTTTCATCAATACTATTTATAAAAATATTGAAATACAATTAAAATCACTATTTTAGAGCACATTTATGTATAGCAACAGTTTTGCAGCATATTAAGAGCACATTTCTAGATATCAACACCTTTGAAATATATTAAGTACACAATGATAACACAAACAAGGTTTTGTGCGTAAAGTTTGCTCATTCACAACATATTGGAAGGTTGTAAATATGGTGACAGAAAGGTTCTAAAATGTGTTGATTTTTGCGTGTTGAGAGATTGAGAATTAGCAGAGTTGACAATCACACAATAAACCATACATATATACGTAAATATATAAATATCCACTTTCAATTAGTAATATAGTTATTCTTATTGATATTTTTATATGTATGCGTAGAAATAACGAAAATACTATTTTTAAAGCATAATAATAAACTGATCTTATTCCAACATGTATCACGAAAAAGAATATCACGCTTTCTTTCTCCACTTATTTACAATCTGTCTCTTTATTTATAGATTTTATGTATCTTCTTATATTAATTTGCGAACGTTTTGTCATAACTCATAGAAGACAAAATATCTTTTGACAGTTGGTGGCGACAGATGTTGAGAACGCAGCTGATGGAAGTGCCAAATATTTTCTTTTTTATCTATTAATCAAGAATATCTTTATAGATTAATGCATATTCAGAAATGAATTTATAGTATAACATTATTTATCAATTTGTCGTAACAATTACTTGAAACTAATAACATATGTTTTCTGACAATAATAAAATGATGTTAAACATTTCTCAATAGATAGGAATTATGTAATAAAATCTTTAATAATAGAACATTTATAAAATAAAATTGTTGATTTATAATAAGCAAATAATAATAATAATGATAATCAATGTGTATATAAGGTAAATGCACCAGTAGGGGGCCACTTAAGGACATTTATCTAATAAGTATTAAAGAATTATTGAATTAAAATATATATATATATATATATATATATATATATTTTTAGCCTAGTCTTTTACTTTATGTATAAGAATAGACATTCAAATTTTTAAGTTATATTCTCTAGAAAAAATAAAAAATAAAAACTGTTACCTTCCTCTATGCTCTAGTAGTGGGCCATAGTAACTTTCTGATGCTCCAGTAGGGCCCCTAGAAGTGGGCCACTTCATTCTTCAGTTTAAAATATACTGTACAGAATTTATATATATTTTTTTACATTTCTACACTTAAATATACACAATAATGAAATCATATTTAGAAGTTTTGATGATTACGTAAAATAATTTTAACTTTCCTTTTGTTTTTTCGTATAGTCTGTAAAAACATCATTCCAGCTCAAAAACTATGAGAATACTGAAGTTGTCCCTTTGCCCGATGACAGATAAAGGTTCCAGCCAATCAGCAATTAGTTTGTTTTCTGACAGGGGGACTAGAAAACTTGTTTTTCAGCTTTGAAAACTGGTAGCCTACTACTGGTACACTTACCCTATGTATTTTTTTTTTAATTGTGAAAGTTTTTGTTTCCTTTAAGTTACTCATCATACGTAATTCAGGGTAATTTTTGCCGTCGTTTTGAAAATCTAAAAACAAATGGGAAATTTACACGTTTGAATCATTCGAGGTTCCAAAAAACATATTTTAAGGATTTTTTTTTTTCTGTCTGTCTTTAAACGCTCTTTCTCCCGAATAAATTGAGATAGAGACTTGAAATTTCGCGTGCACTTAGCATGTAATGATAAGAAGCCTATTGAATATCAGAGATCTCGATTATATGGAACTATTTTTTCGGACTCTCCAAATATTCATTCTGATGAAAGATACATAAAAATTTCGAAACCTGTTATTTGAAGATGAATAGAAAAATCAATAAAAATACGTGAATTTTCATAGCAGATTAAGTCGATCAAATACTTAGATGCAGAGATATTCGTAATCTTATATTCCCCACATTTAAGTTTTTCATGAGACTGTATTAAATTTCAATTTATATATATTTTTTTATTAGAACTGAGACATTTTATTCGATGCGGTAAATTGTTAATTGATATGATTATCAGTTTAAAGTTATAAGGATATTTCTTTTATGTAATACGGTATTACTTCGTTATCCTATCAATGAAAGTAATATCGCCAAACTGAAAGATTAAATGCTAATGTAAGCAATTTGTAAAAGTCACGTTTACTTGACAGCAAACACATGTTTTCTATGTTAGCGAATTATTTTTAATTCGACGTTTTATTTTTTATTAATCTTTTATTAATTTATTTACTTTTTGTTATTTAAATAAAAAACATGCCACTTTATATAATTTTGCGAATAGGTTGGCGATTTATATAAGTTGTTATACTGGATCGACGGGATAATTAAATTGTATCCACTGTTCCGTAATAGTATTTTACTATGGATTAAAAATATTTAAATATACATTTCAACTTTATTTTGGAATTGCAATGCATTTTATAAATAGTTTATGCATGTTTTATTTCCATATTTTTCATCATGCATATTCATGATGTGTAAATATTACGATGGTCCTAAACGACCAGTTTAAGTTTAGGAAGTAAAAGCTATTTACAGGGATTCAATGAATGGTAGATAGCGAGAAAAGGAAAGAAAAAATATTAAGAATAAAATAAATAATTGTAATTGCAAATATTATATAAAGAAATTAATTAAGTATGATAGAGTATCAAGGAAATTATTTTCAATAAATTACACAGGTCTGCAATGGTTTTCCTCTTTGAAATCTGAGTAACGTTTTCCATAGTTTCTGATGTGCTGATTACGGGAAAAATAATAAAAAATTCCATCACGTCAGGGTTTTTTGATATTGAATATTTAAGATTTTGCTGAAAAATGGCTTAGCGTCTACATTTTAAAATTTATAAAACGTCATTAAATTACTTCAGCTTAATTTTTATTGCATTTAATTAGTGTACGGTGACATAGAAATTACTTCAAAACAGTAATTTGTTTATTACTACATAATAAGCATAAGTAATTCACATTAACTATGTTGAAAACGGGTCATTTTGGCTTAATTTAGTAATGAGCTCCTTAATATATAATGATTAGGTAATATAACCTAATTGTTGTAAATATTAATCGAAAAGAGTGTAATAAAGCTAAACCAAAGGGTTTTTGTATAAGTACCCGCACTGATTTAGAAAATTAACAGTTGAAGTGCGCATCTTGCAACATAACCTTTAAAATGTCATCGCGAAGCTGTTTAAATTCTCCGAATTGTTTTTGTTATATTTGTGGGAAATTTTTGGTGAAGAAACAACGAAACAGCATTACACACTTTGTAAAAAATATTTACAAAAGTTATTTTGGATACGTTTTAAGTAACCAAGACAAAACTTGGACACCTCATAAAATTTGTACGACTTGCTTATTAGAACTTCGCAATTGGTGAAAAAGACAGAAAAATAGCTTCAAAATCGTTTCGCCTATACTATGGAGAGAGCCTAAAGACCATGTTAAAGATTGCTACTTTTGTTGTTGTGACATAACTGGATACAATTCTAAAAATAAAAGGGACATAAATTATGCAAACCTCTCACCAGATACGCCTGCAATTTTCGGCGATTCAAAATTCCGTTTCCGACTATATAAATTGAAGATTCTGACTGTGATACAGATGAGCAGTATGTATACCAATCTGATCCTGAATTTCAAGTAGATTCTAACGAGTGTCAGCTCTTTTCCCAGTCACATTTACACGACTTGACAAGAGATTTGAATCTCTCCAAAGATGCAGCGGAACTTCTCAGATCACGATTAAAAGAAATAAATATGCTTGCACCTGGTACTTCATTTTCATGGTACCGTCACAGAGAAAAATATTTTCTTCCATTCTTCGCTGAAAATCAAGATTTAGTGTACTGTAAAGATATTCCAGGCTTGACGAAAATGTACGACATTGAAAACGATCCTAATGAGTGGAGATTATTACTTCGCAGAAAATCTAGGAGCCGTTAGCGAAGAACTAGGCGGAAGATTTCATCAAAATTTGAAAGAGCTAGAAGTCCGGTATCAAGGAAGATGGAATACTAGCATGATGGCGGACTACTGCTGGTTGTTGAAGCGCGACGATCCAAACCGGAAATTTAAGCGAAAATCGTACAACCGAAGCTTCCAGGAAAAAAAGATCAGATTCCACAAATAAAATTTACATGTAATTTAGATCAGTAATAAGTTATTATTATATTTTAGTTGTTTTTTATGTTAAAAGTAATGTACTTTTTAAAATATATATTTTTTTGTGAAAACTTGTGTTTTTTTCTATTTTCTATCTGTATCTATTTTGAAAAATCTGAAGGTGATAGGATAAAAATAAGTACATATTCGTAATAAGCGCACCAAAATACCCTAGAATCAGCTCTCAAATTCTAGAGAGGAAGTTATGATTCTCAATTTGCAGGCCTGTGTTATGTGAACGCTTTCGATTTTCTTAGTAGAATCCATCTTATTTATATATTTATGGACTCTATAAGTATTCTCACATGTATTTTCTTTAAATCATATTCTGCAATGACAAAAATTTGTAAGTGTTAATTTTTCTTAAGTTTTTACTAATATTTAACGGCATAAATAAGCGTTTATATTTATATCAAGTTCATTTAGACATGTTAAGTTGTTGTTTACATGTGTGTTTCTAACGGTTGAACTTATTAAAACATTACAATTTAGTAAAATAATCTTATCGTAATTCTGTTTTGAAATCCTGAATATTGCAAAATAGATTTGTATACACGCGCCATATTATGCTAAAATTTAATTCATGCAAAAATAAGTTTTAGCAGTATTCATACAATTCAAGGACTTTCGTGCAACTTTTACCACATTTTTTCTAATATATTATCTGCCTTGCTTGAAAAGAATTGTCTTCAGATTTAGCGACCACTATTTTAGACATTTCTGGTTCGAAAACGTCTAAAATCTCTTAAATATTTTGATGCGTATAGATCCTCTTAATATTATGAGAAATGACACTTCAAAGATTTACTATCCATAGGTGATCGTTATACTTCCTACTTACCAATCATGCATAGTATAGGCTAAATATTGTAATCGTTTTAAAAATCGAAAAAAAAATTTGACGGATTTACGCGTTTCAGATACTGGAGATTCCGAAAAGCATATTTTTAGGAAAAAATGTCGTTTGTGTGTCTGTCTGTCTTGAAATTTTGTATGTACTTAGTATGTAAGAATGGAACGAAACCTATTTTATATCAATAACTTCGATTATACGGAACTATTTTTTTCGGACTCTCAAAGAAGTCGTTCTGATGAAAGGCATGTAAAAGTTTTCGATTTTTTTTAATTTTACAAGGTGGACGTAAAAAGTAATAAAATAACAGAAATTTTGCATAAAAATAGAAGTCAATCGGATATTAGTTGACGAGATATTTGTAATCATGTTTTCGACATTCTTCGATTTTTCAAGACCCTATATTTCATTCAAATTTCAATTCAAAGATATATTTTAATTGGAAATGAGAACACAGTAAACTGTTAGTTAATATGATTGTTATTTTTGAAATTATAAGGATGTTTCTTTTACGCCATCCGGTTCTACTTAAGTAGTTTGGCGTTTTATATAACTTGAGGCAATTGGTTCATCAGCAATTTATTTATAGAACATTACTATATGTATGAAAAATATTTACATTTAAATATTTTGAAAAATAATTACAATTATGAAAATATTTTAAATTATGAAAAATATTTACATTTAAATATTAGATTTAATATTTACGTTTAAATTTTGTTTTCGAACTGCAATGCATTTATAAACAGTTTACCCATGTTTTATTTTCATATACTATATTATACACATCCATGGTGGGTGTTTCGTAAAAAATACTAGAATCTTTATTATTCTAAAACTCTTACCTCGGATCTAGGTTGTTCGCTTTTATTTCGTGTATCTAGTCTAAATGATAAGTATATTCTTCAGAAAACATCTCTTTTGAAGAAATTATAACATATAATTGGCAAGAAGAACATAAATATTACATGAATTCTCTTTTCATTTACATCTCAATTTATAATGCGTACAACTGTACGTCTCGTTTGCAAGAGCAAAAAAAAAAAAAAAAAAAAATTCATATTAGTTCACACAGCTTACAAAATGTTCGAGTGCCATGGAGTTTCGATGTTGACTGTCAGAAAACACAACATCCTCCGGCCCAGAAAGATAAGCTATTCATCTTTACAAGCAAGTTCCAATGGGTATAAGTGTTGGACTGCTCGCCGAATAAGATTGCATGTTGTTAGTCTTATGGTGCATGCACGAACCTTTACGTCTCAACCAGGATGGATATCTATAATAATGCCTAATTTCCACGAGAGCCTTGGTTGATTGTCTTCTTTGATCTGAACGATGGCTCCTGTTCCTATCTGTATGCCTTTGTAGTGATCTGTATAATGGAGAGATTTTAAGTCCATTAGATAAAACTGTTTCCACTTCAACCATAACTGTTGCACTAAGTGTAACCTGTATCTATATCTGCAAGTTAATTCATTTTTTGTAGAAAGAGTGATTCTTGTCTTTTCCGGTGGCAACACTGTAAGTCTTTTTCCCACAAGAAAATGCGCTGGACACAAGGGAGTAGGCTCATTGGCATCACTGGGCACAAAGATTAATGGGCGGGAATTCAAAACAGCTTCCACTTCCAGTAAAGTACTTTCAAATTCTTTGTAGTCTAGTGAAGATCTTCCAAGGATATTTTAAGGCACATCTTCGTTGAACGTACTAGTCACTCTTAGAATCCTCCCCACCACGCTGCTCTCTCTACTATAAATTTCCATTCAATTCTTTTTTCATTTAGATAATTTTGAACCTCGGGATTCTTTATCAAATTCCACAGTTGCTGTAAATTCCTGTCCGCTTTCTTCAAGGCCTTAGTATTGTCAGGTTAAATAATCGTGGAAATTCCACGCCGTGAGATGAATCTTCGAAAGGCCATTTAAAATTCGGTTGTTGTTAAATTCATAACAATCTCTAAATGCAGCGCTCTTACTACTGCGCAAGTGAATAAGCAACGTAAGTCTTTGCACCATTTTACAGATATAGGGGACCTAGAAAATGTGCTCCAGTGACTTCAAACGGTGATGCTTCTTTAATTCTATCTGGAAGAAGGGGTGCAATATCTTGGCAATAAGGTTTAGTGCTGATTTTTTTACAGATGATAATCATCTTATTATACGTTTTACTTGTTGCTTTCCCTTTATAATCCACAATCTTTATCTTAATTGGACAAGTGTTTCGGAAATTCCGGCATGAGCTTCCTCTACATGAGTTTTTCTGATTTGAAGATCTGTAAAATGGCTTTTGCTTGGGAGGATAATTGGATTGGCTTCTGAATAACTTACATTTGAATTTTGGAGTCTTCTTTTTAATCGCATGATTCCATCTTCATCTAAGAACGGATTTAAATTTAGAATTTTTGATTTTCTTGGGTCTAATTTCTTCTTAAACAATGCTTCTTTTTTTCTGGAAAGAACCTTTCTTGCGTTTGTTTTATCCAATATTGCTCAACATATCTTCAGCAATCGAAATTTCTGAAAATTTATTTGCATGTTTCTTTGTGTTATTCGCAAATCTGAATATCCAGCAGGAGATACGAATTAGTCTAGTGATTGAACTGCAATTTTCAATTAAAAAAATTGTCTTCTTTTCCTAAGTCACATAGGTAGTTTGGACAATTTTTGTTCTCTTTGATTTTCTTTTCTCTTCTTCAGCAACTTTGACATCAATGACTTTTCTTTCTCGATGTTAGAATGTTTCATTTTCTTGCAGCCACTTGGGTCCGTTAAACCATACATTATTTTTAAAAAGTGATTCTGCTTTTTTCATCTCTGGTTAACAGAACGGCTGGATTTTCTGATCCAGGACAGTGTGACCATAAACTTGGATTTTCTTTTTGTAGTATTTCTCGAATTCTATTCTGAACAAATGGCTTCCATTCCTTGACATTCCTTCTGATCTAATGCAGGACAATCATTGAATCGGTCAAAAAATGTACAATAATTTTCATTTCTTGAAAAGATGTTCATTAACATAGGCTGTTAGTCTAGTCCCTACTATTACACTTGACAATTCTAATCCTGGCAGAGATAATTTCTTGATTGGATAAACTCTGACTTTGGAAATGACAAAACTAGTAAATATTTGTACATTGACACGATATCTTAAATATATAACAGATCCATAAGCTTTGGAACTATCGTCGTTAAAACAAGGTAGTTGTACATCTTGAATTGCATTTTTTGAGTGTCCACCAAAAAAATGTCTGAAAATCTCTATTGCTTCAACAGATTTTAGTTGCTCGCACCACTTAATCCATTTATTGTGCATGCCCTCATTTAATTTATCTTCTTAATTAAGATCTTCTTTCCAAATTTCTTGCATAAGAATTCTTGCAGTTACTGTAGAAGTGTTATAATTCCTATGGGACCATATATCGTTTCTATCACTATAAAACTTCTCTTCTGGGGTCACCGCTGTTCTTATTTTCATGTTTCATAAGATTTTGCATCTGCAATTCAACATTTAAATTATCTTCTTGGGTATTCCATTTATAACCTGAAACTTTTGTACAAGCAAATTTTTGTTAGACAGCTTCTTCTTTTGAATCAAATTGCGATTGAAGACTTCTGGAATTTGTAGTCCACCTGCGCATATTGAAACTAGCATCTTTCTAAATGCGCTGAACCTCATCATATATCTTCAAACCTTGAGCTTCTTCATTCACACTTGTAAGCAAATCATCGACATTTAGACATTTATTTAGTATATCAAATGCTTCTGGAAATGGTGATTTGTATTTGCTAATATGATATTTTATCGTTGTAGATAAAAGAAATAGACTAGGTTTCACTCCGAATAAAACTCTGCTCATTCTTAATATTTTCAATTTTAAATCTGATTCAGTATTAGCGGAATTTCCAAACCATAAAAATCTAACAGCATCTCTGTCTGCAGGATCTAAACTAATTTGAAAATATGCCTGTCAAATATCTCCAGTAATTTCAATCTTAAGTAATCGAAACCGAAGTAAAACATCAACGTATATCTGGACTTAAATTTGGACCGGCACTTAAACAGTGATTCAAAGAAATACATTTGGCAGTGTGAGAAGACGCATCGAAAACTACTCTAAGCTTGGTTGTTGTTTTCTCATCACGTATAATTGCTTGATGAGGCATATAATAAGATACTGCGCTTGGCTTCGAATTGACATCTTCAGCCATTCCTTTTTCTAAATAATTATCTATAATAATGGCATATTTTTCATAAAATTTTAGACATTTCTCAAATTTCTTATTTAAAGTGTATAGTCTTTTCTTCGTTAACTCGTAATTATCTGTTAATTCTACAACTCTTTTATTCCAGGGCAACCGCACTTCATATACATTATTCTTAAATTTAACAATCTTATTATAATTTTCTAATACGGCATTCTCTATATCAGATTGCTTCTTTCCTGGTTTTATTCCTATAGCTTCGAACTCACAGAAAGCTTTTAAAGTATCATTTACATCTACATTTCTCTCCAACTGAACATGCTCCGAAACTGTTTTCATAACTCTAATCATAGTTTGTAAAATATTAGCATCTTTAGACGCAGTAGTAACATTGACAGTCCAACCTAAAATAGTTTCTAAAAGAATAAGATCATCCTAAAGTCTACGAATCTTCCCTGTTACCATTTTCCCATAATAACCACTTCCGATTGAAATTGATATTTTAATATATTTTGAATCGCCTTTTGTTTTCCATCAGATAATTGCAGTTTATTTCTGCATATAAAATCTCCAATACTCTTCTCGGGTACGGCATGTAAAGCTTCGCTAATTTCAGGTGTCTTTAACACTTCAATTGCAATACCTTTATTTTTTACTTCGGTATTTTTCAAATCAATCCTGCATCGTTTGCATTTCTGATTTATTGCGTCTTTAGAGCCAAAAGCGTGAATCCTAACATCTTCCTCGCCCACATCTTGCAAGCCTAATTTTTCTGCAACGTTACTCAATATAAATGATCTCTGCGACCCTGAGTCATATAATAAACGTAATTTAGACTTATTTTGTTTTCCGACAGCTAATGCAGTAGCGGTTTGCAAATAAACATCTCGTGTTCAGTTCGCATTTTGAATGGATGAAACTATTATATATGTTATTTCTCCTTTATCCGCCCTTTCTTCAGAAATTACTAAATCATATCTCCGAAAACAAAATTTACATCTATTTTTAGATTTACAATTTTTAATTAGGTGAAATTAGCTTGACTCTTTATAATATTTTTCATCTCCCCTACAGTTTTAGAACATGTTTCTATATCATGGTATTTTGAACTGAATATGCATTTATTTTCAACGTCAGCATTCAAAGTTGCTGTCTACACAGTAAAAAATATGACACTTTTGCTTCATCGTCACTCCATCGGTTTTATAAAATACCTCTGTTTTGACCAATGACAATGCTCCATGATGCTGCGAAATAATCGTTTCCTATAAAAGCGATGGAGGGACGATGCAGCAAAAGGGTGATTTTTTTTACAGTGTAGGCATTCTGTGCTTAAATGATTTACGGTTAACAAAATCTGTATCTGAAAATTCTTTTTTTACGACTACTTTGGTTTCAGATCTTTTGTTTTCATCTGATTCTGTATTGCGAAACGAAAATGTACGTTCTCTTGTTTATATTTCCGATTTTAAATAAACTAACAGCTTTAAAACATCCCACGAGTCAGTTTCATTTTTATTTTTTCTATTATAACTCACCATTAAATTACTCCGTATTAACTTTGTTATTATAGGGAATAATAAACCCCCATAACTTTCTAATTCGATTCCCAATGATTTTAAACTGCGAATATGTTTTACACAAGTATCACACAAATTGCGCAATTCTTTCAAAGTAGACGAATTACGGACAGGTGACAAATTTAATAACTTGTTATTGTGATATCTGAATGATATTTCCTTTTTTCCGTAGCGATTCTCTAAAATATTAACAGCGATATCATAATTTTCTTCAGAAATTGATAATCCTTAAATAGCAGTTTGCGCCCATGATTTTAGGAGACTTTTCAAATTAGTAGATTTATCTATTTTACTTATTTCATCATTGTCATGAATAGCTGATTTAAACTGACTATAAAATTATTGCCAATTTTCTAAATTGCATTCGAATTTCTCACTTCAGCTTAGGCAGGTTAACACGAATTCGATGCTCAACCATCAGAGGCAAATTTTTGTTCATATTATTAGAGGCAGCAGCAAAGTTTGAAACGAGATTACTTTCCCCTTTCTGTGAATCTTTCATTTTGCGATTCAATTTAGTTTTCACAGAAATAGTTTTTTTTTCCTATACTCTTGGTTTGATTCAAAATCTACCTCTATACATTTTAAATTTTTTATTTCTGCTTCAATATATTTACATAATTCAAGAAATTGATTTTCATTATCATGAATTTGCGCAGATGATTCTACTAACCAAATAATATGTATTTCAAATATATCATTGATATTATTCATAAGCTTCATTGCGCTAGTCTTAATACTTTTCCGTTTTAATTTTAAAGCATCTAAGGTTTCTACTTTAATATTCTCGAAAGAAATAAATACTTATCAAACAATAATATTTAAACCAAATAAAACGCGACGTATGTGCGCCAAAAATTGTTTATAAAAAACACTAACATCTTTGTTATTCTGAAACTCTGCTGCTAAATATCTATTGTCTATTTATATGTTTGATCTCGCATGTATTTGGTGTATCTCGTCTAAATGATAAGTATATTCTTCAGAAAACATCCCTTTTCACCAAACAATAACCTTTAATTGACAAGAAGAACATAAATATTATATGAATTCTCTTTTCTGTTACATCTCAATTTTATATGCGTAAAATTGTACGTCTCGTTTACTCAGAACAATCGTAACACAATATATATATACACAAATCAAAATAGAATACAAAATATTCATATTAGTTCACACAGCTTACAAAATGTACGTGCGCCATGGAGTTTCGAAGTTGACTGTCTGAAAACACAACAATCGGTAGGTATTACGGTGGCCTTCAATGACTAGTTTTTAACTGCATAACTCACTATATGATTTTTTTTATGTACTACAAACATATTCTTGTCTTATACTGAATGTAGTCGAATTCGAAAACCAACTTCAAATTGCAAAGCTCAAACAAAAACACAATTTAAAGCAATTCATGCTTATTTTGTATAATGCCTACGATTTCTTTTTTAATTAGTTATGTCTGTACACTGTAAAAAAACTGTAAAATTAGTATTTTTTTATGAATTAGATGTTTTTACAACTTTTTATGCTACAAAAAAGTAATGTAATAGTTTCACACTTGCACTGTAAGAAAATAATAATAATAATAATAATCTATATATATAAAAGGAATTCTGAGGATAATTGAGGCACAGATAGGCTCTCATCCTCTATACCTTTTATTTATAGAGATTTTACACAGCTTAGGTAAACGCAGAAGAAATATAAAACAGATAATGTATTTATCACAAAAAATCGTCTGCTAAGAAAATCTTTTTTCATTTTGAACTCTATAAATAAAAGGAATAAAGCAGAAGAAATATAAAACAGATAATGTATTTATCACAAAAAATCGTCTGCTAAGAAAATCTTTTTTCATTTTGAACTTCTATAAATAAAAGGACAGATAGGCTCTCAAACAGTGAATCGTCGAATATAATTGAAGAACAAATGGAAGAACAAATGGAAGAACAAATGGAAGAACAAATGGAAGAACAGATGGAAGAACAGAAAGAAGAACAGATGGAAGAACAAATGGAAGACCTCTTCATTAACAATAAAAAAAGATATGCAAACGAAACCCCAGAACACCGAGAAGAAAGACTGGCGAAGAAAAGAGAGCAGAATAGAAAAAGAAGAGAAAATGAGACTGAAGAAAAGAGAAGAGAAAGATTAAGTAAGCAAAGATTAATAAATCGAAAGATTCTCAGCGATGAGACTGAAGAAAAGAGAAGAGAAAGATTAAGTAAGCAAAGATTAATAAATCGAAAGATTCTCAGCGAAGAATCAGAAGAAAAGCGTCGAGAGCGATTGTCCAGAAATGATGAGTATAAGAAAAGAAAATTATATGAAGAGAACGAAGAACAGAGACTTCACAGATTGAATGAAAAGAAATGTTATGATTACAACAGAAAATACATCGTCGTTGGATCTTGTTACAACAGAGCCTTCTTGCTATTTTTTGATGAACCCGGGCAACGCCGGGCAGAACAGCTAGTAATAATAATAATAATAATAATAATAATAATAATAATAATAATAATAATAATAATAATAATAATAATAATCTATTAAACTAATGTTAAATATAAAAATTTTATTACTGTTATGTCATTATAATATTTTGTAATGTTTCAAATTTTTGTACGTTTAAAAATTCGAGTTGTATACATTTAAACTTTCAAAACATTCATCACAGCTTAATCCCAACGAAATGGAATCCTCTGGGAAAATTTTTACTATTATTCAACGGATTTCAAAAAACAGAAATTCGTGCCTTGCTGAATCAAGAAAATTTTCTGATTTTAAATAAGGTAAATTTTACAATAAAATTTTACAGGTGAGGACAAACAAGAATTCTGAGCGCTTCATGCACACGTATACACGTCGCACTTTCCCAAGGGATTAAAAATCGTAAATATGAGAAAAACGAAAAAAAAAAAATGTATGGAGCGATTATAAATATCTAGAAAGCATTGAAAATATCCCAGTTTTTTACTTACTAGATAAGCTATCATATATTTATTAGATAAGATTAACGTTAGATAAGCACAGATTGTACAAATCACTCGGAATGCTCCATAAATGAAACTAGTTGGATGTGCCAATCCCAAAACTTTCTTCTATCTCATACGTACAATTTAATATTTAAAAAAAAAAGTTACTCATTTTAATGCTTTAATAATTTTAATTCAATACGATAGCAACTTTGATTTTCATCTTAAAATTTCTGCTTCAATAAATTAATCGGAGTAAAAACGAATTTCCCTCTCTGCACGATCCGATGGACAGTAGAATGATAGGCATACTTTTTTTTTTCAAATTCAGGGAGGATCTACTTTTACTTATCAAAAAATAATCAGATACAAAACATTTAGTTCAGTTCTAGAACCAACTTCATACACTTTCATGTGGGGCAATATTGAAAATGGCATAAAATAATCAGATACAAAAAATTTAGTTCAGTTCTAGAACTAACTTCATACAATTTTATGTGGTGCAATATTGAAAATGGCATAAAATTCGCAGCGCCCCCTTCCAGCGGATTATTTTCAGATTCAGGGCGATCCAACTAGCCATAGCCATACACTTACACAAAAAATTTCATTCAATTCGATGCATAACTTCATGTACTTTTGGTCGGTACAATATTAAAAATAGAACAAAAATCGCGATTGCAGCGCCCCCTTCTGGCGGATTATTTTCAAATTCAGGGAGGACAAACTAGCCATGGTTACACACTTACACAAATAATTTGGTTCAATTCGATGCATAACTTCATATACTTTTGTTCGGTACAATATTGAAAATGGCACAAACATCGCGATTGCAGCGCCCCCTTTGTTCGTATTTTTCTCAAATTCAGTGAGGGCCAACTAGCCATAGTCATACACTTACACAAAAAATTTGATTCAATTCGATGCATAACTTCATGTACTTTTGGTCGATACAATATTGAAAAGGGCACAAAAATCGCGATTGCAGTGCCCCCTTCCGGCGGAATATTGCAAGACTGAAGGAGGGTCTGCTTGCCACAGCCAAAAACATTCTCAAAAAATTTGGTTCAATTCTATGCATAACTTCATACATTTTTTGATGGTAGAAAGGCGACATACACACACACACACAGACACACGGACACACAGACATTTTGTAAAAACATGTTTTTTAGAATTTCTGACCCCTAAAACGTGTAAATCCGTCGAAAACCGGAAGTCGAAAAAAATTTCGATTACAATACTTTCTCCTATTGAAGATAGAAGAAAGTAAAAATTAAATAAACAGTTAAATGCAATTATAACTTGCACTCAGAGGGATTCGTACAATAAACTTAGAAAATATTAACTGCATTATATTATTTAAAAAATCTTTGCTAAAAGAATAATAAGACTTTGTAAAAAGTATACAATGTAGTATTTCGTATCGATGCAGATACTAGAAAAGTATGAATGGATATCTAATAAAATTTCAAATGAATTTGAAGAGAAAAATAATATCATATACTATCATATCATATTCTGTATAACAATTTTTTATTTTTATTTTAATCTGCTTTTTTTTGTTGTTGATTTTTTTTTAAATATTTTATGAATTTATTTCGTTACTGACCATAAAATAACTCATATTTAAAATTCACTTAACCTTTCATAAAACAAGATTTGGCATAGTAATAATATTTTGCTGTTGCAATGTAGCTAAAATAAAACTCTTGTTTCAAGTTTAAATTTGACACTGCGTTAAGTGCGCTTCGAAAGTATGTCGAGAAACTGCTATACCGCCTGGGCTTGTGCGAGGTTTTCTCAAATAGATTTTCACGCTAGAAAGACCTGAAACTTAATTAAGTACAAGAATAGTATTTCACATCAGAATTTCGATTTAAAGTAGTTAAATTTTATATTAATATATCTCCTGTTTGAATCTTTTAAACTTTTTTTTGTAATAAAATTTCTGATTTGAAACAAAACACACTCATATGGTATCAGGTGACATGAACAGCAACGATCACTCAAATTAAAATTCCGGCGTTAATTATCTTTCAAGACATAAGAAGTGTATACCGGGTGTCCCAAAAATAACTGATGGAATTTAAAATTCAAGAATTTGCAAACGGTGACAGCTATTTAAAAAAAAAATGCAGAAGGGTTATGTATAACGTCAGAAGGTTTTTTTTTACCGTAATTTTTGATTTAAGTTCTACTTTCAAACAATAGATGGCGCTGACGGCGATTGAAGACCAGGAGATCAGTGCTGAGTGAGGTCAGTTTCGATCGTCGACCAGGGCTTCAATTGCCATCAGCGCCATCTATTGTTTGAAAATTGAACTAAAATCAAACATTACGGTTAAAAAAAAAACTCCTTATATTATACATAACCCGCCTGCAAAATTTTTTAAATAGCTGTCACCGTTTGCAAGTTATTTAATTTTAAAATCCATCAGCCATTTTTGGGACACCCAGTATATAGATTGACTCAATGCAAAGTAGTCATGAATCCCATTGTATTCATGTGATTAATCCATAAACATCCAATGGCATATTTTTAGTTCACCAGGTTCTAATGTAAGAAAGCGTCCTTAACTCCAGTAAATATCAAGATAAATGTGTACTATTTTCTACAGGATAAGTTTCTTGATAAAATACTATAATTTTTTTTTAATGCGGCGGGAAATCTAAAATTTAAATTCTAAAGAAGAAAATAATTTGGGCGTTAATGAGTTAGTTAATGTTAAAGTTAGTAAATTCTGTTTTAAACAATTTGACGGTTATTGCTTTTGAACCACTATTGGACATTTTTTTCAACATATATGTCATAAAGTATTGTTATCTAGGCTTTAAAACCAGATGGTACATAGAGTACGTTGCTTCTTTCATTATGTATATCCACACCGTCCGTTTCTTTCTTGTCGTAAAATCTCGTCAAATTTCAGCGATTTTTTTTCAAAAATCATTGTCAACAATGTTTTTTTTTAAATTTACTTACGATAGATACCTACAGCTCTCAATATCTTTCTGAATGCCGCAAATCAAGATTTATACGAAATAAAAAGAAGATCTTTTCTGAAAAATTTTGTAGGCTACGATTATCGCTATAATTTCCTGCAAGGTTTATATCACTGACTTCTGCCTATATTTCTTCATAATTTTAGTTTCAGCAGATTCAGAAATAATGCGGGAAAGAAATATATTTCTTAGCATTTTCAGCGATGTTTGTAAAGAAATACTACCGAAAATTAAGAGAAATATGTTTTAATGTGTCGTGTTACAAAAGTTTTCACATAGTATTATTATTATTTTATTTTATTTTATTTTATTTTTGTCATATAACTAAATTATCCTCATCCTACATTTTCTCAAAATATGTTATTTAATGTTTAAAAATCTAAAAATATATAGGTCAATAGCTTTGATTACTGCTCATAGTTTAAATTTCTATGTTCTATAGTTTACCAGTAAAATAGCTGTCACTTATAAACAGACACTGGAGTAATCGTACAATGGTTCCATTTTAACATAATACGGTACCCTAAAAACAAAAGCATTATTTGGAACACTTTTTTATTTGATTCTCAATATTTGATCTCTTTATTCTCTTTTATTCTCTCTCTTTTACATCGAACTTACATCTTTAATTAAATGTCTTTATTTGATTCTGACAGTGCATTTATAGAAAAGATATTTAGTTTTATATAAAAAAACTAGTCGTTGGGGGAGAAATTGTACTGTAATACTTACCCGTCATGGATATCCATAATATAAAATATGAAAATAAGATTTGTAAATTATTCATAAAATGCAGCACAATTCCAAAATAAAATTAAACATATAGGCAACAATTTTTAACGTATACTTAAATATTTTTAACGCGTAGTAATTATCTAGTAATGAATTGTTGATGAACCGATTTTGTCAAATTATAAAAATTGCCAAACTACCTAAGTAGTATCAAATTGCATAAAAGAAATGTCCTTATAACTTATAACAATAATAATTACATTTACTAAAACTTTGCTACATCGGATTAAGTGTTTTATATCCAATTAAATATACTTTTGAAGTAAATTCGAATGAAGTACAGGGTCATGAAAAATGGAAGAGTGTGGAAAATAGGATTACAAATATCGCTAACCAATTTCATTTTCTTTGTGTAAAACTTATGTTTTGTAATTGTGTTTTACATCATCTCCTTAAAATAAACAAATTCGAAATTTTTAGTATACGCTTCATCAGTACATTTGAGAGTCCGAAAAAAGAATTTCCGGATAATGAAAGTTACCGGTATTAAACAGGCTTGTTCCCATTCTAATATAATATGTACACACTAAATCTCAATTATTCATCTCAATTTGTTCGGGAGATAGAGCGTTGTGAGACAGAGAGAGAGACAAAAAGACAGACGGACGGCATTTTTTTCTAAAACTATGTTTTTCGGAACTCTCCAGTGTCAGAAATGCATAAATCCGTCAAAAAAAAATTTTCCCTTTTTCGAAACCATTGCAAGAGTTGTCCTATACTGCGTATTGTGGATAAGTCATAAAATATACATTTAAAACTAGAAATTACATTTTATTTTTACATTGGTGAAAGTTACATTAACATATACCATAATGATCTCAGGGTTACTATGTAATAATATAAAAAGAAAGACAAAAAAAAACCCTTTTTATCTTCATGTGTTACAAAACTTTTTTAGTCTAATCCTATAAAAAACATCTGCATATATATCGCTGTACAGAATGTAAAATGGGTTTGAGCGAGACAAAATATAGAAACAATAGGTAATATTGAAAATATGAAACAGGAAAGTCGAATTATATACCATTAATTAATTAATTTAAAACATAATGTTAGCACAGAAATGTTTCATTTGCGAATCTTTTTTAAAGGATTTAATTTCATAAAGCAAAAGTAGTAAAAAATAGTATGTTTCCAAAATTACTTTAACACTTTATTTTGTATAATCAATTCTTTTAAAATTCTATGTTCTGTTCTTATGAATAGAGCATTTTACCTTCTGTCTAATAAACAGCATTGTAGACATTTTTGTTTCTTTACATGATAAACAAATATTGTAGATTTTGTTTATTTTTCTAGACTTTTTTAAAAGAGAAAAACTTGTAAAGCAGTCAAAAAAAATTGTGTACTTTAAAATCGTAAGAAGAAATACATCAAGAGAGAATTTACAAGTACTTTTAAAAAGATAGAAGTATAGTTCAAAAACATATATTATTTTTTGTACATAATTTGAATTTGTACATAATTTGAAATAATCGGCATAAAACAAAATGTTCCTTTAAAATTATGTAAAATTAAAGAAAATGATTTTTTTTAATTTTAAGAATTAAAAGTAACTCATTGGTTCAATTCTTAAAGAAAAATTGACTTTAAAATCATGAGATAAGAGGATTTTGTCTTAAGTTATTTTGTGACTGATGTTTTAAAAAAGTGTGTTTTACGTTACTTACGTTTTTCTTAAATGCTAAAAATAACTTATTTACTAACGAAAATAAATGCCGCATTTTACCAAAATTTAAGCATTCAGAATTCGCAAACTGATTTCATAGTTTTAGACAAATTAATTTTGTTATATTTTAATTAAGTAATTAATTAATTTATCTATATATTGTGTTCTATACTTAAAACAGGGAAAACGGTACCTCTATAAGATCAATCCTTTGTCGGTCTGTTTGTCACAGCAACTTTACTCGTAAACCGAACATGAAAAGTTCAAATTGAGTGAAGTGATAAATACTTTTAACCGCTGACGGTACTTTCTCACCTAATTGCTCAGCTAAGAAGATTAAATCTTCTCTTTTAAAACCCTTAACCGATTTAAACATCTTTATTTCATTTAATTCTTATTAATACTTTTAAAATAAATATGATGGATAACTTTGTTTAAACTCAGTCCTCGTTTCGAACGCCAAATATTTATGTATAATCTACTATGCATACCACGACAGTAAATTGTTTTCGACTTTAATTCTACAACTAAATATCTTTTACTTAACTTTAAATTTTAACAGAAAATAATACTCACAATTAGTACCTTGTAAACGCATCTTTGAAGTAAATTCACAACGCCTACGGTGAGAAAACACTAAAACTTAACAAAAAAAAAGCATACTAAACAATCTACAAGCAATTTTATTTCCATTCTTCGAAATAAAGAAAGAAAAAAAAATGGTTGCCACAAAATACATCAAAACTTGTTCTTTCTCAATCTCTTTTTAACACGAGACAAACACATGAGAACGCGCAAATAAAACAATACATTAAAATGTGAATTTAAATCAGTGCTTTTTTCTTTTCTTTTTCTTTTTCTTGTTCATTGCTGATCGCGTGAATCTGAGCAATAATAAATAGATTTTGAGCAATCAATAATGCTGATTCCCTAACATCTCCACCCTCTTTGACTGTTTTTTTATTGACAAACCTGATCTAGATTTTATTCCCTTAATCTCATGCACCTGTTTACAAGAGATTTGTGCAGAATTATGAAAGTTATCGAATCCATAAAAATAGTTTAATAAATAGACAGATAGCTAAATAGTGATAATAATAAAGATGTAGATAGTAAAGTTTTTGTCTTGGAAAGGGGGAGATGATTCTAAAGGTAATTATCGAAGTTATCTGAAAAGTCTGAACAGTTTGCGAAACTTTATTATGGGGCGAATGTAAGAGCTAGTATTTCTTACTGATTATACCTAATAAACGTACTCCTTATTATACAAGGAGTAGGCCTCCTTCATTGGAAGTCTCGTGACCTCCCTGTGTTGACCGCATGGAGCCACTCGGCTCTGGTTCGGGAAATTCACTGTTTTACCTAATAAACGGCAAATTATTAATATTATTTTAATTAATTTAATTATTTTAATTATTTTAATTATTATTATTAATATTATTTTAATTATGCAAAGACTAATTTAATCAGAATTTATCACAAATATATTGTTGGTCTACGACCAGTTTCATTAAGAGGAACTTTCAAGATGCCCTCAATGTTTTCAAATGTTAATTAAAAACTTATTCTTAAAAACGCGGCACAGATCAACACAGTGCTGTGCTTTTAAAACCAACTTTTGAAACTCGCTTAGAAAATGCTATGTTTAAACTTTGAAATATACAATTACTTTAGCTACTCTGTGATAAGCGATGATTATTGTGATGAGTTTAATTTTATGAAATGGCAAAGTGTGTATATGCATTATTTTTATCATTAGTACCGAATTAAGTTCAACTTAAACAAATTAGGATAATATTTTAAAAAGTATCATGCAAAATAGCAATATTTTATTAATATTTAAGTATATATGTTATACATATATTATATGTCCCTTTAAACTTCCAACTTTACCTTGTGTATTGGGTATTTTTTTAATTTTTATTTGTTACAATTTTGTACCAATTTTAGCAGCGATTTCGTTAATTAATACTGCTTATAATTCACTTTTTTTACGGTACCCTCTCAGCGCGAGTAAGACTAGCAATTCTCTGTTTATTTATTGCTAGAATAATCAAACACGATTTTTTTTTCTTCTATAAATTCAGCAGACATAAACTGAATACATGTGTTAATAATCGGAAATTTATTTGTCTACGCATAAATAAGACTTCCTCAAATGTGCAAAAATACATATTTAAATCTGCTCTAACAGTTTCTTAAAGTAAAATCAGTATTCATTGCAGAATTTGACATGAGTGTGTCATTTTTCATCTAAATAAGACACATTGTGTTTAGAAGGTGTTCTCAAAAATATAAATTCTTAAAATATATTTTGGAATTCATATTACAAAAAAAGCTATCGTCACTAGCCTGAATAATTATATAAGATACGTCAAGGCATGTAAGTCAAGGCAAGGCGTATAAATGTACAGTTAAAATTCATGCATCTATACTTGTAAGAAAGACTTTGATTTATCAAAAAAAACCATAATTAACTATTTTTTACCTAACAACTCAGAAAATAGACGCATACATATTTATTTTATTGTATTGTGCAGAAAAAAATATTGAATTGAAAATTGGCCGGTTTGTTAATACTGCTGCTGTTAATAAGTCTTATTATGTATGTATGTATATAAATCAGCCTACTGAATTAATATTTTCATGCTCTCAAAAGGGCACAAAATCCCCAAACTTTAGCTAATTTACGCTCAAATTCCCGCATTTCAGAAGTGATTAAAATTTTCATTTGTAATTGTTCCAATATGAATATAATGCTATTATGTCGCCTTAGTATATATAAAATGCTGCAAATCTTTGTAACACCAACTTCATACGCAAAAGGTTTAAAATAAAAATCTTCTTATAATAAAAATCTTTCAATATTTGATTTGTTTCAAGATTACCAGAAGATAATGTTAAAACAAGAAATTTTTTTTAACTTTTATTAATTTCGACTACAATATGATATAATGTAGGTTCCAGTTACATATTTATATCTAAATCCTTAATTTTACTAAGCACAAAATAATTAGTTAAAAGTAATATGCTTTTTAAATTACTTTTATTTTGTGCCTTGGAATTAGCATTTTTCATCCTAGAACATGATTTCGTTTGACGTCCAATCCAAAGTTGCGGGTGTAACATTTACACAACTTAATTTTGTCACCAGCAAAAAAAAATTTGAGCATTGGTTTCAATTTGTATGAATTTCAATGTAGACGACTTACACATACATTTATCCAAATCTGAAAATTGTCCGCTGTATCATTTATTTATAAAAAAAAAAATAATAATTTCTGTCTGTTGCGGGTGTGACATAAAAAGGACATGTGCAAAAATGCAAAACTCTGTGAATTATGACAACTGAGTGAATTGATATTTTTATATATTAGACAGTAATACTTAAATAATTATTCTATGAAAAATTAAATTACTTACTCAATTCTTGCTTTTGTGGAAAATATTCAAAATTTTCGTTGCGGGTGTGACCCCTTGTTGCGGGTGTGACTTGTACAGCCAATAAAATAATGACGTACACAAATATTTTCAAGGCAGATTTTTTTTATTAAAGAATTAATCAATATTACAATTATAATATCTAGAGAGGAAAATGTAAAAAAAAATTCATTTCCAATCTTGAATTTATAATTTCTGGTGGTGGTAGCTTTTTTTACAAAAATGCTCTTTTTTTCCTAGGATGCATCTGACTGACTGGGCCAAACATGCACGTTTTCTTAAATTTTTTTAAAACATTCTAATTCTATATCGTCGCCATCCATTTGTCGTAATTGTCCATCAAAGTTTTCACTTTTTTAATGTCGATAATAAAACAACTCCTACAAAATCTCCAACTGCACATTCATCGTTGGATATTATATCCTTGTCAAAGTATGGATACATCTAACTGACTGAGCCAAATATACACATTTTCTTGATTTTTATTTCGATATTTTTATTCTATAATATCCCCATTCATTTGTCTTATTTGTCCATCAATTTTTTTTTTTTTTTTTTTTTTTTTTTTTTTTTTTTTTTATGTGGAGTATAAAACAACTTCTACAAAATCTCCAACTGCACTCTTATCATTGGATATTATATTTTTGACAAAATATGGTAACAAAAAAATTCTCTTGTGATCACTTTCTGAAGTTATTGCTACATTAATTGTTCCTACGCCAATAAAAACAACATGATGTATCGATAGAATGTTGAGCTCCGATTGTGCTTGGTGCCAGCATTCATGAAGCATTTTCACAATATCTTCGGAAATTTCACATTCAGCAAAGTTCTTTTATATTTTTTGGACTTTTTCTACACGCATGGCAAAATCTGAAGCTGAATTTATAGTTGCAGAGCGTTGATAGTGTTACCATTTTCTTGGCAACTGCACCAACCCCATCGAAACTCTTTTACCATGAGATGAAATGCAAAAGGATTGCCATCCTTTACCATGAATTTTTAAAATAGTCTCTTCTTTTCTCTCCTTGCTTTGTCTCTTTCCTTATCTTGTTGAAGAAATGCTTCATATTTAAAAGGGTTTTCTTTAATCTTTTTTCAATGATATCGTGATCTTTCTGTACTCTTCATTCTCTGCAAAAGAGAAGAAATTAATGTGTAAACTGAATAAATATAGCACTTCCAGTCCAAAAATATAAGCTTAACAATTTTTTAACAGTTATCCCTTGAAATTTCTAATCTTACATAAAGTTAATTATGTTAAATTTTGGTTAATTTCAAACTGACTATATACATTTTATGCTAACTTAATAAACATTTTAACAGTTTCTATTATTCTTACTTCTACTTTTAATTTAATTTGAATTAAAAGAGAAAAAAAATCTTCCCCTAATATTGATTTACTTATTTTAAAAAAATAAAAATATATATATTAGATAAATACTATCAAATAACAAAATTAAAAAATGTATATAAAAAACAAAACAAAACTAACAAATTTAAAGAAAATTTCTAAAATATTGTTTCGTAATTTTCTTTTTTTAATTTCTATAAAAATCTTACCTTTTAAATTAATTTCTTAATCATATATCATTAATAAAATTATTTTCTTGCAGTAAAGCAACAATTTTATCAATCCAAACTGAATAAATCAACTGCACACAGTATCACATGCTCAGATGATGCAAATTTTTATTTATTAACTGGAATTACCTCTATTAAATCAAAGGGTATAGTTAAAGCTGCCAAGTACATGTTTTCCAGCACATTATTCTTTTATAAATTTACATGTAATTTGTTCAAATATCCATTTCTAATCAATTTTAAAAGACGTTGCGGGTGTGACTTTAATTAAATGTCACACCCGCAACAGGGACATGTCACGCTCGCAACGCTCAATAATTATAATTAAAATATTAATTAATTTCTTTTGTGTCTGTAATTCAAAGTATCTTAATAAACTATTTTTGAATATAAAGTTTCATAACTTTAAATCAAAAATATTTTTCTGCAGAGACATAAATGTAACTTTTTGTTGCGGGTGTGACACAATAATTACGAGTAATTAAATATGCTTACCTTTTGTAATGAAGATTAGTGAACACTTCTCTGCAGACAAAACTCTCAATAACAGCTGTCAGATCATATATATCCAAGTTGGCAGATTTTCAGAATGTTTGTTCAGCTGTACGAGACCATGAAATGTAAAGATTTTTGCCGCAGTCTATTTTACAAAGTCATAGTGTCACTTTATTAATTAAAATAAGTTTGTTAATGACAAAATTTAATTCTTTTTTGGTAAAATATGAAATAGTACACTCTTAACAGTTAATATGCAAAATTTCAATCATATTTAAAGAAATTTAAATTTTCATCCTCATGTCCATTTTTTCGTGGATTGGGCGTTGAGTCCGAATGTATAATGTTTTTCATGTCTGCAAACTGATTCAAAAATCTTTTTTTTTTCTAATCTAATAGCTCTCTCATTGAGTTGCGGGTGTAAAATGTTAATTTCTACAAGTTTAAAATAGTTTTAGGATTTGCGCCTAATGCACAATTCTCGAACCTTTTAATTTCTGGCTCCAATATTTTAGATAGATTTCGTAAGAAATACTACCTATTGCAATCGCACCAGTTTATCTATCTATCTATCTATCTATCTATCTATATATATATATATATATATATATCTCACTTTTTTATGGACACGATAACTTTTATAATTCTTCACCAATCTCCACCAAACTGGTACAAAAAATCAAAGGGGATAAAATCTTGTCTAAGTTCGTTAATGGGCAAAATCGTACCAAGGGGGTCGGAACAGGGGGCGTTTTTGTGAAAACCGAAAAAACGCCATAACTTCTTAATTAAAGTAGATATAGAATCGGTTTAAAGTTCATATTACTTCTTAAAAATGGGCCAAAAGTATATGCATGACAGATTTTTGATAAATTTAGAAGTAGGCTCTAGGGGCGAAAAAAACAGGGATTTTGAGAGAAAAAAAAATTCATAACTTCGTCAGTTATCAGGATATCAAGTCCAACTAAATTTTTTGTAAATGTTCTTAAAATTATCTAAAACTTTTGTATTTACAAGTTTTTGATAGGACCAACTTTTACCGGTGAAAATAATTAAAAACGAAAAGAAAAAGGGCTCTGAAAAAAACAAAAAATCCATAACTCCGTCAATTTTAAGATATCAAATCTGATTAAATTTATTTTACATCTTCTTAAAAATATCAACAACTTTTATATTGACAAGTTTTTCATAGGACCAATTCGTGTAGCAAAAAGAAATTAAACAAAAATAGGAGTTGGAGTTAAAACCTCAAATCCAAACTGCTTATATTCTGACTCATTTTTAAATTCATTTTTGATTTTAAACGCATCCAAATGGTAGATCCTCTTATTTAGAAACTGTTTAAAGTGACGCATTGGTCAATTTTCTAATAAAGACAGAATATATTTCAAAAAAGGCTACCAAAAAGGGTATTTTGAACAGAATTTCCGAAAGTCATCGGGACTGAAAATTTAAGGAAGTGTTTAAATAGCAATATGCGTTTTTTATGACTCGTTTTAAAATCCATTTTCGCTCTCAAACGCATCCAATTTACAGATCCTCTTATTTAGGAACTATATACTGTGGCGCATTGGACAGTTTTTTGATAAACATAGAATATATTTTTAAAAATGCCGTCAAAGTGAGTATTTCGCACAAAATTTTCCGAAGCAATCATGATTAAAGAATTAAGGATGTATTCAAACAACAAATCGGTTACTTTATGACTCATTTTTAAATTCAATTTTTGTCTCAAATGCATTCAACTGACAGCTTTTTGTTATTTAGGAACTGTATAATGTACTGTTTTGGTCAATTTTTTAATAAATTCAGAATCTATTTCAAAATATGTTGTCAAAATGGGCATTTGAGCTGAATTTTTCTTAAGATGATTTTGATAAAACCAGTTTTTGCAGAAAAATGAAATTAAAAATTTTTCATAAACGGCCAAATGAAGTTATTAAACTGGGTTTATCTCTAATCATATATATATATATATATATATATATATATATATATATATATATTGTTGAAATGAGCACTCTTCGAAATCTACATCCGCCTATAGGCCCAGCCGACAGGGATTTTAGTAATTGGAATCTTTGTGCGTTGTTTCACATCTCTCTTGAATCTTTGACACCGTGAAATAACTGGTACAGTCTGCTGCTACAAAATCTATAGTTCGCAAATTAAACTTTTTTTTTCATTCCTACATTGTTGGCTCTCGTTTCTTTCTTCTTTTATGCATCTAAATGCGAGTTGATGCTTCCTAACATCTGCTAATCTAACAAAGAGTTTTCTTCATGAGGGAAATTGCTGTGTTTGTGACAAAAACATCAATAATATACCTAAAATCTATTTTACCTGGAATTATTTATCAAAATTAATCGATGCATAGTTCCATCTACGCAGCGTGATTTTATCTTTGTTAAATCCAAACAGGTACATAAACAGTCATCACATACTCTCGCAGGATACAATGGTTCATTGAATTAATGTCACTTGGCATATAGAAACTCAGAAATCATATATCTGAGGTTAACCATATCTAATATATAAAATTTAGGAAAAATAAAATTTCAAACGTAATTTGTGAGTACTTTAACATGCTGAAACAATGTATCGTGAAGTATTGTTTGGTACCTACTTATTTTTGAAAAATCAAAAGCTAAACTTTCATTTTTCTTTACTTGGATGAACTTTACCAATTGATAACTTTCACAGGCTTTAAGTGTTTTCCAAATAGATTCTAAATATCAAATTTATTCGAAAGTCTTTCCATCAAAATGTTTAATTGAATGATGGAGTGTCATTTCATTTGTATGTTACCTACATACGAATAAGGCACTGAAAAGTTCCAAAGCTAACTTCCATAAATCTTGTAACTCCCTTATCTTCACCGGAAATGACGTTAAAGCCTTAGCACTCTATCGTCACTTAGATTGTTGATCATTATTTTTTAACACGCTTTTATTAGCTTCAGCTTCAAATGTAATGGAATCTTTGAATACTATTTTTACCCACTTCAGGACATGAAATTAAATTGAAACATTGCACACTTATTAAAAACCGGTGACAATTCAACAATTTAAAAATTTTCCACTTAAAAGGAACAAAGTAAAAAACGCCGGAAAAAAGATCAAAAGCAATTTGAAAAATTAACATCACCTTACAGTCTAGATACATGACAATAACTGAAAACTATAAAAGTGATATCATATGAGGGATTGAAAATTTTCATGGGAGCAAAATCAATGGATCGAATATTGACGTGGCAAAAATTTTAGTCTATGGAAATATGGTTTTTATCACACAGATTATCTATCCATATTTTTTGACGGAATCAAGTATAAGATACAGACATATTGTCAGTCCCTATTGATTTCGGTTCAGAATACATACATGTAATAAAACCGGTTGATCATGCAGTCCTTTATCTGCCTTTATCTGCGGTTTTATGCTAGAGAAGCTTATGTAGCACTCAATCGTGGATTTGACTCAATTTGAAAATATATTTGAAATTTGAATCTAACCAAACCTGAACCCGTCGAAAATATTCCAAAGAATCACAACCAGATTTGACCAAAACAAAGTAATTTCCCTGGAAATGAACACATTCCGAACCTAAAAAAATGCCAAACAAATCCCGAAATCTGAACCAATCCAAATCTGAGTCTGAGAAAAATATTCCAGTGAAATATAATCTGATTCGAACAGGGCAAACTGATTTCCATGGAAATACAACACAACCCGAAAATAAAAATTATATAAAAAAAAATCGGAATCGGAAAAGCTTGAAATATGGCACAGCCGAAGTCTGAAAACGACAAAAATATGCCAAAGAACAACAACCTACAAGACAAAATAATTTCCATGGACATAAACCCGACCCCAACAAAAAAAATTTGAAAAAGAAATAAAAAAAACAAAAATTGAATCTTACAAGAGTATGCCAAAGACCCATATCCTGATTCGAGCAAGAAAAAAATAATTTCCATGGACATGAATCCGAACCTAGCCGAAATATTTCATTGGAGAAATTTCCGAAAATGATCTGAGACCGACAAAAATATTCCAAAGAACTATAACTCGATCCTTATAATCAACAGAAATTTCCGATTAAAGAAGATTTATAACATAAAAAAGAATATTCTTTATACTAATAAAAGTACATCTCCTATCAAAAACGTGTTTTCTATAATTCAGTAATAATAGTAATTTGCTTTCTTTGTATAATTTTAGGTCATATTTTAAATAAAAATTTTTCCCCTTTTATGCTAAAAAAAATCAAAAATTTCTTTTTATAACTAACATTTAAAATAGACATGAACGTAGGTATATTAGTGTTTCAAGAATAAAGCTGTTAAGGTTATTTCGAATAATATCTTCACCCATACATTCGTTCATTTGTACTGTTAAGCTTACAAGATTAACAGGTACTCTATTTAAAAAAATAACGTATTTCTATTATTCGATAAAAGTAGATGATTATTAAAATGATGCTGTTAAATTTGGCCTTTTTACCAAATATTCGGACGCGATAGACCTATGAAGATTGCCATGTATATGATGATCGCCATTGATAATCGCCATATGATGATTTTTTAAATTTCTTTTTATGTTCGATTCAAGTTACATGTATACAGGAATTATTTTGTCATAATCGGATCGGTTAAAGGTCCATTGCATTAATTTTGTCTCATTCAGAGTTGCTTCGGATAAGATTTAGTTTTTTTTTATTTTTTTCATATTGAATTTTCAGGTTTGGTTCGGGTTGCAATTTTGTCTTGCTCAGTTTGGTTTATGCTTCATTGGAATGATTTTGCCAAGTCCTGATCTGGTTCAGGTCAAAATATTGATTTCACGAAATTTCTTATATTCTTATTTCACTTTTCCACACTCTCGACTAATATATCTACGAATTGGTTTGATAACAGTGTTTGTTTCGAATATAGGTTTGTTAGGAAATAAGTGCGCTACTGGAGGTGAAATGTGGAACTAACATCTTTTACAGAACTTGCACAGCTTGCCTTCTATTTGGTATCTATCTAAACAGCAGCGAGGTTGTAGATCAATATTGGGATCTTAATTGAATGGTGGTTACCATTATTTCCGAATAGAATTTTCAGAAATTTTCTTAAATTGCTATTTGTATCCCCAACGCGCCCGGAAATATAGCTACGAATAGATTGAAAATCTGAGTATCGTTCAGATTTAGGTTTGTTCATAAAAGTGTGCTCATCATGGTGATGACAAGGGAAACAAACATTCAGCAAAGCGTGCGTGGCACATCTTCTATACTCGGCCCGGGTGGTGATGATCCGTGTCGGATGTTACACGAAATACAATGCGCCCCATGGATGTGGAAAGTGAAACTAAAGTACTTTGTAGCACGTGATGGTTAGGATATGTATTTTAACATTAAGGTTAAGTTAGAATTTGGTTACGGTTAGATAACAATTAAGTTGCGATTAGGTTACGGTTATTCTTAAGTTACATTTAATTTTCGGTTACGTTACAAATAGGTCACGGTTAAGTTACACTTAGGTTAAAGCTATGTTGCAGTTAGGTTATGGTAAGATTATGGATAGGTTACGATAAGGTGACAGCTAGGTTAGATTTGTGTTACATTTAAGTTATAGTTAGGTTATGAGTAAATTGCAGCTAAGTTGTCAGCAACCTAACATTTCAGACAAAGTACTTCCATATATTTCGAGTCAAAGATAAAATCCTACACATTTCAAATATGTTTAAAATTACTATTACATACCCGGGCATCGCCAGACGGGTCAGCTAGTGTACATATATATTTATTTTTTGAATAAAAACTTTAAACAACTCTATTATGTAACAAAAATTTAGGCATTGATTAAGTTTGAGCACAATAAATATCTTGACATTGCCGTCTGTATAAAGCGTGTATAATATAAAAACATATAACACATCAAAGTGTTTGTGATTTATTTTTCACTGCTTATCACATATTTTTACTTTCCTTTTTAAACACCATATATCTGTGTTTTGTTCAAAATTGGAGATATTTGGAAAAAGAAACTTAATGTACTTTTATAATCTTTCGATTTCATTAAGCAACTGGATGTCATTTTAAAATGACGATTAAGTAAAAACATATACTACTAAAAAATTATCTACCTCTATTATTCTCTAGAGTTATTTAAATGATATTTTTAGATAAATATATTAGAGTACTTCCATATCCATGAGTTACATAATTATAAAATTGAAAAGATATATAAAAAAATAACAACAGAATTTAATGGAGTCGCTTTATCTCAGACAGAGCGTGTGCTATTAAAAATATTGTCCCAGTTTGAACTAAATTTTGGTGCTCAAAAGCTGCCATTGTAATGTTATGAAATCTTGTATCAATATTTGAAGCATAGTTCCAATAGTTAGACCGACGTTAAAATAGGAAGAACCAAATTTCGGTACAAGACTGCACCATCTTACAGTGGCAGCTACTTTGCAACAAAATTTTGGGAAAGTTTTAATCTAATGAGTAACTACTTTAATACTGTTATTACCTGTCATTCATACCTGGTATATTTTAAATCTCTACATTAGAAAATTTCAGAATCAATCAAATTTCTCAATTAAAATCAGATTATGTAATTTTACAACAACATAAATTTTCGAAAATGCAATTTTCGAAACCACTTATCAAATGATTAACATTTTTTTTCTAAGAACAGCATTTAAAAATGCAACTAATAAATAACAATTGCTAAATACGTTTAAAAATTCCTTCAGGAACCTATGAATTTGATTTTGAAAAACCCCATCATCATAATCAAAAAGTTTAGCTGGAAATACTTTTGTTTGATAAGTCGAACCTTTCGGCAACCCTATACGAATTTAATACCTTTATCTCGGGTGTTTTTAATAATTTCACTAGGACTTCACCAGAAATTTTAATATCCTACTTAAACAAATTTTTCTCGAGTTGTATAAAAATTTAAATTTAAATTATGAATATTATTAACAAGAAATGCAACATTTAATAATACATAATTTTATTTTAAACTTTCGAAACTTTATTTCAACTCTCTTCGAAAGAATATAGTTTACTCATTCTGTTTTTCACTAAAAAATTCTCAATAGTCATTTTTTTAACAGAAATGAATTTACTATTTGTATATTTACTGCCTGCATGAAAAACACCTAATTACTGTTTCTTGTTTTGATAAGGATCAAGCAGAGCGCAATCTGATTTAAATTTAATGTGTATCATATTACTCCAAGTATAAAGAGGGAGAAAATTTGTACTGTTGTATCTGGCAACTAAACTCACTTTAAGCACTGTTGTATCTGGCAACTAAACTCACTTTAAGCGTGGGATAAATTAATACAAATCCAGTAATATTTAAATTTAAAAAATATGAAACATGAGTTAAACAGAAAAGTTTTGTCGGTTTTCAAAATCTTATACATAATATTTTAATATTTCCCGTTCTTGATGGTAATTGTAAGCTGCATAAAACATGGCTTTCTTCTAAAATATAAATATGTTTATTATTTGAAAAAAATTACAAATATTAATATTTTATATTTATTATATATATATATATATATATATATATATATATATTATTATATATATATTATATATATTATATATATATTATTATATATTATATATTATATATTATATTTAATATTTATTATATATATATTATATATATCTATTATTATATATTATATATTATATTTTATTTTTATTATATTAATGTTTTATATGTATTATACATTTAAAATAAATTTAAATTTCATTTTCCACCATAAATTGAATGACCTCATGAAGAAATATTACATCGAGTCTCCACATCGTTAACATTTTCGCAAACCTGAACAAAAAATTTCATTTATTTCTCTGAAAAATTCCATAACTATAATTGTCTTTAGAAAACGTAGAACGATTTGCAATGAAAATATAATCGTAACAAAGTTCAAACTTATCCCTCCCAAGAGATTATTTAACTTGATCATAGACATTAAAGGGAATGTCGTTTCATTAATGCAAATGATTAAACTTTTCCCTATCGAATTCTTAATCATGAAACATCTAAAAGTATCGATTAAAAGTGCTTGCTTCTGAGAATCCAAAAGTACATTTATTATTGATTAAAATATAAATTTCTTTAAGATAGACAAGAAAGATTAAACCCCTGACTCGCTACTTTAAATCTACAATTAAAGATAACTAGCCATTAAAATAAAATTTAAATAGTTCATGCATTGTGTATTATCAAGATTTAAGCAGTTGCATGCAAATATTGACTGTTTCATTTACATGTTTTTTTTTTTTTTTTTTTTTTTTTTTTTTTTTTTTGGGACTAATTTATATCAGATGCTTTAAAGTATGAGATATATGGAAATTTTATGCTTGTTTCTCATATCGATGACAATAGAAAAAAAGATCTAATTATTAAATATGTTTAATATCATTTTCATTCACATTTATCTTTACAGACATTTGATATAATATTTTGTAACTAATGAGTATTGCCGACATCAATTTTTTTTATATAGAAGAATTAGAGGACCAAATTGAAAACGGCATAATTTTATAAATATTAATGTAGACATGCTTTTTAAGAAGGTTTATAAACAAATTTTGCTTTAAGGGATCTCAGCAGACTTACTGTTTAACTGGCGGCGCAGTTTAGCTATATGTTGCTTTAATTTTTTTCTCATATAGCTTTTTTTTCTTTTTCTTCTTTTTTTGCCCTATAAAACACAAATGTAAAAAAAGTTTTAATATAGTAAATATATTTTCCTCATAAAATAATTTTATCAATATGACGCATTGAAATTACATTTTATATTATTTTGTTTTGTTTTTGCGTTTAACTTTGATGAAAAATCTAAAATTGTTTTTTGATTTGCATTGTAAGTGATTGCAAATTGATATCATTATTACTTCGCGTAAGACTGGATCAAAACTGTTGGTTGAAATACAACCCCCCCCCCCCGCAAAAAAATATATATATAGTATAAAAATACATATATGTATATGTATATATCTACTTCATTTGTAAGACATTTATCTATTTTTTTAATTGAAATTCAAATGCTAAAAAAAATCACACTTTATTGAAAAATTGTCAATTTCAAACAAATAAATATATAAATAGCTTACAAGTCAAATTAACATTCAAGATACACAAGTTTTAAATAATTATAAAGATTATGGAGGAATCTTGATCTAATAGTTTTGTTATAGTCTTGCACGCAGTGGATTGAAATCAAATATCATTTATAAAATTTTTAAAGTATAAAAATGCATAACATTTTAACGTAGAATATAAAAAATGTATTTTTAATAGAAGAACTATTGAATTACCTATATTAAAATTTGTGTACATTTATGTTTTGTAGAAACTCAGCAAAAATATAAAGTTACATGTTTCTAAACCACATCAACAGGAAAACATTAAGGCTCCTGAGACCCGTTAAATTATTTGGGTGGGAAAAAAATATCCAAAATGATAGTTTTACTATAGGGTTAATGAATGTTTAAGAGATACTTGAAATTCCTAGGAAGATCATTCGATAAAAGGCTACTTCATTCAAATGAAAAGACTCGTTCACTTAAATTAATCCTATGGAAGAAATTTATAATGATACTTCGGTTGCGTTTATATATCTTTAAAAAAATTCTTTGCATTGGATGGCTGAGATCGATCTGTATTTAGGCCGTTTCTTATCTTTTTGATTATGTTTACGGATATATTTTATGGGATAACTTTCATTGTAGGAACCAGTTTGTGAAACGAAAGCATCCTCATAAAAAGTATCTTCAACTAAAGTCGAAAAAGTAAAAAATGGCTTGCATTCATATCAGTTTTAACTAAGTTAATGGGTATTTTTGTTTTACTGAAATAGTTCATTAAGATAAAGATGACGAAACGTTTTTGGGGTAAATTTCTTTAGTAGTACTACCTATGATCTATATTCAACATTTCTTAAGCATTTCTATATTTATTGGCACGGTAGCTCCATCATCTGCTTAAAATTAATACATAAAGTGGAGAAAATCTTCCTCAAGTTCGGTAGGACGCAAAATCGGACAAAGCGACTGAAATGGAAAAAAAAATTATACACAGCAAACGCTCAAGCGTAAAAATAAATACATTTCGGAACACATTTTGTCGCCGAATTCACAACACATTAATGTATTGTGAAGCGTATTTTGTGTGTTGTGATTGTGTCCTTAATCTGTTGCAAAAGTATTGCTCTCTAGAAATGTTTTCTTAATATGTTGCACAGTATTGCTATTTGGAAATATATTCTAAAAATAGTGTTGTTAATTGTGTTAAAATAATGTTGTAAATAGCGTTGATGAAAACAGTTTCTATAAACAGTGTTGTGCTGCATAAAATTTTGTCCCCAAATTGACAATGCATTGTAAACACCACACACTTCAAAACATTAAAAAACAACACATGTAAAACACTTTCAAAATGTTTCCTACATGGTGTTTTGCTGCATAAAGTTTTGTCTCCAAATTGACAACGCATTGTAAACACCACACAATTCAGAACATTAAAAAACAACACATGTAAAACACTTTCAAAATGTTTCCTACATGGTGTTTTGCTGCATAAAATTTTGTCTCCAAATTGACAACGCATTGTAAATACCACACAATTCAGAACATTAAAAAACAACACATGTAAAACACTTTCAAAATGTTTCCTACATGGTGTTTTGCTGCATAAAATTTTGTCTCCAAATTGACAATGCATTGTAAACACCACACAATTCAGAACATTAAAAAACAACACATGTAAAACACTTTGAAAATGTTTCCTACATGGTGCTTTTAAAATTACACAATTTTAAAAAGGAATGTTTTGAAGTATGTTTTGAAAACAGATTTTCTCATCTTGTAATTTGTAACAACACTTTCTGAACAATCTTTTTATTTCGTACAACACATTCGCAACACATTCACATCACAATCGAAAATGATTTTAGTTAGATGTATTGATTTTTATGTTCAGTTAGAGTTTCAAAAGTGTTTCATGCGTTTACAGTGTAGCAAGCAATTAAAATTAAAATCAATCGCTCTTTTTTAAATTAATTTTACTTGTAGAAAAGTGCAAAAATTTGTGCATAAAAGATTTTTAATATCATTAAAAATGATCTCAAGGGGGACAGGGCAAGAAATATTATTTTATGAAAAAACATAATCATAGTTTCGTCTTTTCACAAAATATCATATTTACTGAAATGAAATGTACATTTTTTTCTTATATTTACAACTTTCACATAAATACATTTTTGATAAGATCAATTCTTACAATAATACAAGTACATATAATAAAAAGGAAGGCTTGAAGAAGTAAAAGATTGATAATCTTAGAAACTCACAAGATGCCATATAAAATAATTTTTTATAAACCTTTCTAACGTTATCTACAAATTTGATGCTGACTATTTTTTTTTAATATCACGAACTCTTACAAAAAAAAATGTCAGAATAAAAGAAAAAGAAACATGTGGTTTGTTTAATGAAGCAATCAACACAAGCTTTATGTTTCTGATGTAAATCTTCTTAATGTAATCTAGAGTGTGATTCTTAATCTAATTTCATTACGTATTTCATTAAATATTGGCCCTAGACATCTACATCTAACTCTATAGTTTCATAAAAAAGGGGCAAAAAAATCATGAGATATTTTCAACACCATCAAGGGTACATTTTAGAAAAAATAAAATGCTATTTTAAGAAGCCTCTCTTTCTGTGAAATAAACAAATAGGAAATTTTATTTATCCACTCCTCAATTAAACACAAAGAAAAAAAAATCATGGTGATATATACAAAACTCACAAAGATAATAAAATGCATATTTCAAGACTTACATCTCTTAAGCATGCTTCTCAGCGAAAAGTTTTTCATGGACATTTTAATTCATAATATCTTCCACAAACTGCTCTTTGTTAAAATTCTATTAAGACCTGTACCTCTCCATTGGACAAAAATAGCAGCGTATAGAATTTATATCAAAAATCGAAATATGGTTGAATATGGTTCAGTGTGTGTCTAAAATCAAAGCTTGCAGTAGAGGTCAGCAGAGGTTAAAATATCCACGTCGGTTAAAGTGACCCGAACTAGAAATAAAAAAAAATATTGCCCAGTTAAACTGATGGCATTGAGCTCACAGGCTACGCATACTAATTGTACATTACAGCCTTGTATTTTCGTTAATTCCGTTCAAAAAAAAAAAAAAAATTAAGAAGGGGAAACAGCTCTCCCCTTTCTCCTTTTTTATACTTAATCATTGAACTTCCTAAACTATCAAGTACATGCTTTATCATATTAAAAAACTTATATCCAAAATTCAGAGCAAATCGGATAATTCTTAATAAAAACCCATTTAGCAGTTATATAATTTAAGAGGAGTTATTTCCCTCTTTTATACTTAACCATTAAACTTCCAAAACTATTCAGAGATTTGAACGAAATCTCACAATTCTGTTTGAAAAATCCATTTATGCAAGTTAAGAGGAAGGGCATTAGAACCCCCGTTCCCCCTGTTTATACTTATTCAATGAACACATAATAACAGTCACGGAATCACCTCATCAGAATGATCCTATATCTAAATTTTGGACAAAAACTTAATTCTGCATGAAAAACCCATTTATATCCATTAAGGGGAGGGGCATGAGCCCCCCGTTCCCCCTCTTATACATATCGAATGAACTCCAAAAACTAATCAGGGAAGCGCCTTATCAGGATATACCTATATACAAAATTTCAAGTGGATCCGATATTTTTATTATGAGTTATCGCGTTACGCACGAACATACGAACGTACATACAGAACGGACGGGCACATAAGCTCTCAGGCTATGATAGCCTGTGAGCTAAAAACTATAAAAATAAAGAGTTTCCTGCCTAAGAAAATGTTGAAAAAGCCTGAGCCCGGTATGACTTACTTTCTACAAAACATTTTTTTTCTTACATTGTTATACTTAAAAATTGTTTCGTTTTAAGAGTTCTGAATAATAAAACTTATTTTAGATTTTCCCCCAAGTTTATAAGCTTTATTTAAAAACAAAAACCACCTAGGCTGTGATATTTATTTATTTATTAATGAATCTATTTGTACGTAAATGCCACTTTTTTTCACTAATATCTTTAGTGCTTATTTCATGTATTACACTTTAAAAAATGCTAGACAGTAAAATATTCCGATCTTAAATCACAAAGGAAATACTATAAATCCTTTATATACATTAGAGTTGATCGCTGTTCTATATTGAAAAATTAATGTTATTTTATTATCAAAACCTAGTATGCGGAAAATATGTTCTATTGCATGGAAATTAAGAAAAACATAATTAAAAGAAAGATTTTGAATTCTAATGCTACCGCAAGCAGGTTGAAATTTGGAGAAAAAAAATTGAAAAAAACCCTAATTTTAGTTATATGATTTTTGACTTAAAATAATTGTTTTAATATTAATAAAACACTATCTATGCGGGGAAGATAATATATGCTATGGGAATTAAGAGAAAAGTAATGAATAAAAATAATTTCAAAATTTAATACTGCTGTTAAAATGTTAAGGTTTTGAAAGAAAAACGGAAAAAAACTTAATTTTGGTTAGATGGTTTTGGATTTAAAATAATATTTTTAATGTTAATTCAAATTTACATATGCTAAAAAGATGTTATACTGTATGGATATTAAGCTAAAAATAATTTATAATAATAATTTTCAAAATGTAAAAATGCTGCAAGGGTGTTGAATTTTCAAAAGAAAATGGATACGCCATCTATTTCACATCCCGCTTTATATTTTCAGTCCTGCGTGAATGCATAAGCTAGGCAAAAGAAACTGGTTACTAGTACATTGGCCAGGTAATTGTAAATTCCAGAAGAGTACTAATCATTAAAATACATATGACGACCTCAGAAGCCAAAAGGTACAAGTGACATAATTTCGATTTGGAGTAAATTGAGTTTAAAGATAATTGATGTTAAATTCGAACATCAATAACAATTGTCTGAACTAAAATAGGAAATTTCTGCTTGTTGCATTTTGGTCTTTGAACTCTTATTTCAATAAATGTTAAAAAAAAGTACAATTTTCTTTAAATGTATAATTAATCAATATTGTTCGTTTTTCGAAAAAAGTGATTTGCCTCTATAACTTAGGAAATAATAAGAAAATCACTTATATTTCTTTACCTGAAATGAAAAAAGCATATTTTTAGGTCGTCTGTGCATTTAGTTTATTTTTTTTTTAAATTTTGTCACTGATACCCCTTGGCTTCTGGGGTCCTCATAAGCGATGAATTTTTTAAAGAAAACTGAGTAATTTATTACGAATACTTTTAAAACAGCCTTATTCAACCTGAGGGCCATGGACAGAATGTGGCCCAGCGGCCTTTTTTTTTTTTCTCCTATGCGTTAACAATATAGATCTAACAAAGTTGGTTTCGAAGGGTTGCTGTTATCACTTGTGTATAAAAACTGCTACCACTGGCTTCAAAGGAAGTCTTATTCGAAAGATGGAATTGATCCTGAAGCGTTCGCTACCATAGTTTATATGCCTGTTACACGCCAATCAGCTTCCAGTACATCATCTTTCGCGCGCTTGGATGGAACTACGACTGCGCCCAGAAGCTTCACTGGTGAAATAGAAAAAAAGGTTTCTGGAAGTGAGTAGTAACCTGTAGTTTCATTCATATCAACAGAATGTACCCTATTTGAAGTGGCTAAGAAGAAACACTTAACTTCTCATCCACTGTACCTAATGAAAATTTGTGAAGCCGTCAAATGCTGATATTTCAGCGAAAGTCAATCGAAAAGTAATCCTGAAAATTTTTGACACTCAAGGTGACTTACAAACACAAACAGAATTCTGAAACTCTATGTAACTTGAGAAATTGCATTTGAGGCTTTAAAACATTGACAATGTTCATGGTAAAAGACTCTGTACCAATGTGTTCAGCATCAAAATGAAAACATCGGTAATCTATGGTGCACAGAATTTGCATCATTGAATCATTGTCTCGGGTTCCATTTCAAGTGATCTGGACGTCATAGATACTGTTATTAGAAAAAAAAATTGCATTTTAGTCATCCTGAAAATTTTCTGGTATCGATGTTAGCCGACGGCCAGAACCCATATAAGGAAACTGACCATTTGAAAAATTCAAAAACGTGCAAAATCAAACGGTCTACTCCAGACTTAACCATTTCAATGGATAAGATCCATATTTTAAATTAACCATCTTTTGATCTTATTTTGGATTATGTTGAGTTGGCGATCAAATTTCACGGAACCTACATTAACTAAATGATTAAGTGGTGGCATGATTTGAGAAACGATAGTAAATCCAGAAATCATTCCGGTTGTAAAAACATTTAGTCACAAGGCGTTTCTGTTTCACATTCATACTACAGAACAAATAGTCAAAACAGTCTCAGAAGTATCTTCTGCTATTTGTGGATTACATAGAAGAGACTGTTTTAAACAATATTGGATATAATCACAGAACCTCATGCCTCAATTTTCAATACCAAACGCTATCATCGTCAAAAGTAATTCAGGCGATTTTTTAGAATTTACTTGATTTAATAAAACGAATTTGTTAAATAAGAAGCTAAAATCTTCTTTGCAACTAATCAAGTGTCGCCTCGTTTCAAAAAATAATAAAAAGTACTAAAATGTAAGTTTTACTTAACAAAAAATACTTTGACTTTTTACCAATTCTCCAGGTTTTTATTAATATTAAAACAAGTATTTTGACTCAAAAATAATCTAACCAAAACAAGGAATTTTTTTTTTTTTTTTTTTTTTGAGATTTTAACTCCATTGCGGCAGCATTAAAAATTTTTATTATTTTTTTTTAAATTATTTTTATCTAAATCTATATACAACAGGATATCTTTTCCGTATAAGTAGATTTTGAAATTGTGAAATAAAAATTAATCCATCCTAATATACGTGTTTATTTCTCAGAATATTTATTCTATTCTTTATTTAGATATTGGGTTCATAATTCATGCGTTATTTTGATTAAGAAACAGCTCTGTCACAGTTACATTGTAAAAAAAAAAAAAAAAAAAAAAAAAAAAAACAGAAATTAGGAAACTGGGATTCTCAGAACTTTTTATGAAATAACAACAACAAATATTCACATAACTGATACCTTTTGCAATGTAAAATTTAAAAAAATGTAACGTAGCGAGATATTTTTATTAGGAAACTACGATGCCTAGAACTTTTAATGAAATTGCCTTCTTTACAGATAATATATTTGTAAGTTTGCGGGAATTTTCGTACATATTTTTGTAAAGCTGCATATTTATACAGCCTTGTAAAAAGCTAATTTTGTACATCTACTTTTTCTGTGTCTATAGTGTAGAGATAAAATTTCAGTAAGCATACAAATAAATCTGTATTTTTTACGTATATAAAATTAAAGTTTTATTATTATTATTATTATCATTATTGTTCTTGTTATTATTATTATTATTCCTTAGAAATCTATTAAAGTTCAAAAAACACTAGAACTGCCGGACAAGAGACATGCCTATAACGCGTAGCCGGTCAGTTTGACCCGACATGGAAAAGGATAGATAAATATGTCCAAATACTACATTAGGTTAGTTAAAAAAATACATTTTCTTATAATAATTAATATTTCTCAGTATTTACATTATGTTTTACACATAAAGTTAGCAAAAATCAACTACATTACAGTAATTATTATTATTCCAGATTATATTTCATTAAATATGATGAAAATATAATGTAAAAACATTGAACATATATTTTAAACATAAATAAACTTGGACTTAAAAAACATTATTAAAAAATAGATTATCCATTCAAATAAATTTAGATATAAGATCTAAGAATAATTTTTAAAAGTATAAAAGTTACAGGTTAATTACTAGTTTTACTGATTTATCTAATATAATTTATTGTACGCATTGCTTGAAAAACATGGTAAAGATTTTGCTTATTTGCCAGAAATGTGTGGGTACATTATATTTTGAAAAAGTATCTTAAGTCTTATTTTCATCTTTGAAACTGTGATAACAAACCCATTTATGCTTAGTTGTGTGTCATGGTTTTTAGCATTTCTTCTTGTCCAGTTTTTTTTTGTGTGTGTGTGTGGGGGGGGGGGAGAAATAACAAGCTGTTCTTGTATGACTTCAACTAAGTCTTGAATAAATTGACGTACACTTATAGATAATAAATGCTTACAAATAGAGTATACTAACTATTTTTCAGGTTACAGATTTCCATAAAACCCAAGCATTGATAATAACAAAATACAAAATAATATAATTTGCATTCACCGGCCTCCTATAAGATCCTGGCTTGACATATGACGACATCCTGTCATCTGAGTAATCACATAAATACATTGAGTTTAGTCGTGTTGTACTAAACAAATGTATTTAGTATTTTTTAGAATTATCTAAAATTACATCAGTAATATGTAGACTCCTGAGAAACAAATCATTTTCCCCCTTTTCCCTTTGGTAAACAGTTATGCTGATCTCAAAAAATGTGTTAAAAGAAGAGCCGAATGCGATTCAATTTTGACATTTTTACAGAGACTTGTATAACTCGTCTTGAGCATTTAACATTTTCCATAAGGCCAGATTTTTATCAACATTTGGAAGCAACTAGAAAGTAATACGATACTGAATTTATCTGCTTTCGGTAGACATATACTGAGTAAATCTACTCGCAGATTTGAAAGAAATAAATGCCCATCTTCGCTTATGTAGATGCCTTTTAAGTAATTAGTCTTGCAGTTTTCTTGTTATCTGCTTTATTTCCAGGTGTGACAGTGCAAATTATTGCTTATATATTTTTTTCAGATTTCTTGAGTATAAACTTCAAATTTTGTCATTTTTGATTAAATTTTTAATTCTTCTTTTTTATATTTATTTTTTATTGATATAAAAACCATCACATATTGATAAATATCACAAACTTTCGTTCAATACATTTTACATTACATTTCGTTCGATAAAAATTTTATCTATATTCAAATGAAAAGTCGAACAATGTTAAGAGTATAGGCAAGAGTATAACAATGTTAAGAGTCGGCATCACTTTCATTTTCGTCATTAGAATTTAGTATTCTTCATTTATAGACAGATATTCATCCTCAATCATTTTCAGATAATAGTTGCTAATATTTAAAGCTTCTTTGACAGCAATATTATGATATCGGAAATCTTATCTATACTTTCAATAAATGCAGAATAAACACACATTCAATACTACTTGTAAATATTTGTTGTAATTTTCCACTGAAATCATCGATTCTTCAAATCAAGAATATAAGATCTTGATTGAAAATTTTCACTATCCCCCATTCCAATTCTGACTATTAGAGGAATTAGGAATGAGGCAGATATACTTTCTCATTACTTCCGAAAAAATCTCATCGCATCAACGCATCTCTAATTTGTCATTTATGCGTAAAAACTTATTACGGGTCAAACTGACCCGCTTCGCGGTTCTAGGTATAAGTACTTATAAAACGGCGTTTCCAATGCTTTCTTTAATCAAACCGGCTTTTAACGGAGGGGTGATATGCGGGTGTCGTACCTGCTTTCATTTTGCACCCATTTCCATACGCAAGCATAAAATCTATCCCCCCAAAGAAACCGGAAACTGCGCAACTTTTCGTTCTGACCTTTGATTGGCTAATCGGTGAAATTGAGCATGAAATTCCGGTGTAAACACAAACAGAAGTGTTTTGTTACTTTTGGCGTGTTTAAATATTATTATTTTTTCTTTTTTTTTGCTTCTGTTTTTACCTTGTTCTTGTTATTGCACACTTTTATCGACCTGGAAACAAATGCTAATTTACCATTGTGATGCAAAATGGGTAAAACAAAATAATAAAATAAGTTGTTTTAAAGACTGAATTTTATGGGAAAAGAGAATGTGGAGTTTCGGAAGAGGGGACTTTAGATGAAATTTTAATGAAATGAATGTTAATCCTTAATGAAATTTATGATTAATTATTTATTACTTTCTTCTATCTTCAATAGAAGAAAGTAGTGTAATCGAAATTTTTTTCGACTTCCGGTTTTCGACGGATTTACAATTTTTAGGGGTCAGAGATTCCAAAAAACATGTTTTTACAAAATGTCTGTCTGTCCGTGTGTCTGTGTGTGTGTCTGTGTGTCTGTATGTCGCTATTCTACCATCAAAAAGCGTATGAAGTTATGCATAGAATTGAAAAAAAATTGTGAATGTTTTTGGCTGTGGCAAGCAGGTCCTCCTTCAGTTTTGAAGTATTCCGCCAGAAGTGGGCGCTGCAATCGCGATTTTTGTGCTATTTTCAATATTGTACCGACCAAAAGTATATGAAGTTATGCATCGAATTGAACGAAATTTTTTGTGTAAGTGTATGGCTATGGTTAGTTGGATCGCCCTGAATCTGAAAAAAATCCGCCGGATGGGGGCGCTGTAATACCGAATTTTATGCCGTTTTCAATATTGCACTACATAAAAGTATATAAAGTTAGTTCTAGAACTGAACTAAACATTTTGTATATGATTATTTTTTGGTAAGGCAAGTTGGTCTCCCTGAATTTGAAAAAAAAATCTGCTTATCATTCTATTGTCCATCGGCTCGTGCAGAGACAGCAATTTGTTTTTACTCCGATCAATTGATTAAAGTAGAAATTTAAGATAAAAATCAAAGTTGGTAAGGTATTGAATCAAAATTATTAAAGCATTAAAATGAGTAACTATTTTTTTTATATTAAAATGTATGTATGAGATAGAAGAAAGTTTTGGGATTGGCACATCTAACTAGTTTTTGTTATAAAGAAAAAAATAAAACAGAAATGTAAATAATAATAATAATAATAATAATAATAATAACAATAATAATAATAATAATAATAATAAAGTATTTTAAAATATTTAATTTTATTACTTTGTTGAATGTGTATTGGGGGGGGGGGGATCAAGTGATGAAGCAAAATTTCGGAAAAAAGAGCTGGGAAGAATTGGTTTAATTGATCTTTTTTCTTTTAACGCAGAAGAATTTCAACTCTGATTAACACATTCGCTGCCGATCACGCGCTGGCGCGGGATAATCTTTCACTGAGTCTTTGTTGTAAAAAGTCAATCGGCTTCTGGGAAAGCCCCACTTCGACAGTGCGGCATTAAGTATGATCACATCTTCACGTAAGCGGCAGCGAACGTGTTAATAAATAATACAAAATTAAAACAGAACTTTTTGCAGATTTCGCATAAAAATAAATAATTTTAAGAACAAAAAGTTACTTAAAAAAATTATTAAAGTCTTCCACACCCATAGAAATCCTGTTATAAATTGTAAAACATTTTAGTAATTGTTATAAGTTTTATTTTTTGTTTTATTTGCAAATGTATTTTTTCTTTCTGAATTCACAACTTAGAAAATAAAAATTTTGATAAGTTCATACTTTGCTTACAACTGTGATTGATATGATAATTGTAAATTATCATTACTTTATATTTTGTTATTATTAATGTGGAATACCTATATAATAAAATTTTTTGTTATAGAGATAGGAATGTAGGTAGGTGTAAGAGCAATGGACAGCATTCACCTTCAGTGTTTTTGATTTATTAAAAAAAATTACAAATGAAAAATTAACTTTTACTTTTTTTTTTCATAATTCCCTCGTGCATGTTTTATAATATGGGATATTTTTGACATATCTAATTAAAACAATCATGAAGTAAAAAATAATATTTTGAAGTTTCACTGTTTTTCTCTAATAATCTAAATGAACACTCTAAAAATTCACTTCTCTTAATAAATATATACATTCTTTATTTTCATGCAAAATTTGTATGTTTTCGCTTTGGTAGAAATTGAAAATTTTGAATTTTACATACTAATGGTCATTTACAAAATTTCATTCTTTTTTATTTATGTTTTATTAAACCCTATTAAGATTTTAAGACTCGTGTTCATTATTGGAATACTCAAATGTTTAATTTTCAGCAATGAATATCCTGAATCCCATGTAAACCCCTAAAAATGTAATTTTAGTAATGTTTATACTGTATAAAATATTTTGACTTTTAACTGAAAACCCAAGTAATCAAATTTAATGTTTAAATTGCACTTACATAATATAATAACACTAAAATTTTTACAAACAGCTGCTTTAATTTGATTCGTATGGTTAAAAAATTTCAAGTGTTTTTTTTTTTATTATTTTTATTTATTTTTTTAACTTTGTTTTGCATATTTTATAATCTAGTAATCTTTAAAACAGATCAAGAAACAGAAAATTGATTAAGGGAAAAGGGGAAAGAAAGTCTGAATTTAATCTCATTTAAATAAAAACAATTAAGGTATAGAAGTTGTTAAAGGTTTATCATTTTCAGTTTAAAATGTTAGCTCATTCATATCTGAAAAAAAAAGAATTGTAATATTAATTAAATTTATAGTAGTAATGAAATGATACTAGTAAATTTGCTGATCGATGGTCTGAAATATTAGTTCTGCAGTTCTGTTTCGAAATTGTTTTATTTGGTACTTAAAACGTTCAGCATGCAGTATTGTTTGTTTGATAATTGTAATACTAGTTAGTAAAAGCAGTATATCAAGTAGTTTCGAGGAGTTTAACAGTTAAAAAGAGCATAAAATTATGCATTAATATTCCAAAAAAAAAAAAAAAGTTTCAGATTTTTTTTTTTTTTTTTTTTTAATTATTATTATTCTCTAAATCTTTCACGGTCTCAATAATTTTATAAACTATAATTTCCTCACATTATGTTTTTAAAAATTTGTATCTAAAATTGTAAAAATATGGATCTTTTGGAAATCACAATAATTAATTTAAATTAAATAATTCTCACAACATTTTATTAACTATTGATGTCCTAATTGTTAAATTTATTTGGAAATAAGTATTCTGTTTCATTAGTATGCCTTTATTAAAATCTGGTTCTAAATACAATCATAAAAACATTTATATTAACATTTCTTTCCTTTTTTTCGAGGGGGGGGGGTGAGGGAGAGGAGACGTATCCGTTTCTGGAATTTTAATTGCTTTGATATATTACTGTTGTTTACAATTAAATGTTGACTAATATTAGAAAATAAGGTATAAAAATGGTTAAATATTGTTGTTAAAGAAATAAAATATTGTAAAAAAAAATCTGAATATAATAATAATCTAATTATTAGGAAATATATTTTAATTAAACTCATTAAAGATATCTATTATTGGCACATCTACCCTATATAGCAATATTTAATTTTAAATATGGATAAATTTTGCTTAAAAAAATAAATAAAAAAAACCATTAAAATAATAATTTCTTATAACCAAATTAATTTTATATTATAAATATAAATGAAAATTTCCGTGTATTATTTACATTAATTACATTGTAATAAATAACACATAAAAAATAAAAATTCAACATTTCCTTAGCGTTGTTTAAACTAAATATCGAAGTTCAAGCGGACGAGACCAATCAGAGAATGAAGCAGTGTCAACAACGCGAGAAATATCAATAGCGCTGACTAAAAACATGCTGACAATAAGCAGAAATACCGGTAAATTGTTTGCTAGAACTGAATCATGGGTAAAAGTTGGATTACTGACCTAGTCGGTTGCAGGTCTGACTTTGGGGAGAAAATGACCTAGGCTCGATTCTCCTTCAAACCGGTTTGTGCATGGGAAATGGAGTAGAGGGTAAAATAACCGTTCTGAGGTGTCTTGAAAAACTGCATTGGAAACGGGGCTTAACTGAAAAATTATCTATGATATTCGCTATTAAAAAAAAAGAAAAGTTTTTGTTTACTTTAAAATAATAAAAGTCAGAAAAGGAAACATTTTTTCAATTTATACTTTTCGCGTTGCGAGAAATTAAACATCGATTTGGGTCAAATTGACCCAATTCGCGGTTTTAGTGTTACTATGATTCTGATAATACAGTTCTAACAGAAAAATGAAATTAAAAAGATTTCAAAAGCGGCCTAATAAAGTTGTTTAACTAAGTTTATCTCTAGTCTTTTTTTCTGCTGTTGAAATGAGCACCTTTAGAAATCTACTTCCGCCTATAGGCCAAGCAGACAGGATTTTTTTTTCTTGTGTTTGAAAATCTAAGGCAAAACTCTCAGATATCTTCTTGTAAGGCTGGACTTCACCTTTAGCTTGTGGACACGTTTTAATTTTTTTACCAGCAGCTTTATTTTTCTAGAATATTGTGAAGAGGAATTTTTTTTCTCAAAATACATATACTGCATATTTCTCTGATCACATATAATTAATTTAGAATTGAGGGGAATTTATTATTATAATTATTACATAAATATATATATTAAGCAGAATAATGTCGTTCACATTTTTACGCAATGTGGGTAATATGGATATTATTAATGCGTAGTATGTAGTCTCAGATGCAAATTCCACTATGCATCTAAGCTCCATTTAGATTAAACAAACAAAATGAATTTTTGCAACAAAATGGGGTTTCTAATTGGCATCCAATTTTTTATAGAAATTTTCAAATTCTTACTGGAAAAGTTTAATAGGAAAATTTTTACTTTTGTCAATTTCTAAATATTTGTTTCTCTCTCTCTATCTCTCTTATTTTATAAATCATAAAATACTATCCATTGTTTCTGGTATGACCTTGAATTTTCTAATTAAAATTGAATAGCAAAATGGCAACAATGCAACAAAATTAATCTGGAAATTAATTTTTTAAAATGAATTAAACAATTTTAAGTGCATTAAAACAATGCATGATGATTGTTAATTAAGAAAAAAGCAGGAAAAATTAAAAGTATTTAAAAAAATTATAAGTAACTGTTAGTTAGCGAAATATTTAAACAGTTGGTTAGTAATATATATTTTTTACCTATATGAATAATAATGAAATATACTCTGTCATAAATACTGTTATTTTAAAAATACACCACGCGTTTAAAAATTTACATTAAAAATTAAAATTGTTTATTTTAGGCGTATACTTACATAGATATTTATTATAAAAATATATACGATGTATAGAGATTATCTGTGATTTCATTCAAAAACAATATCGTTAAGCCCGACATAAAAAAAAAAAACCTTATGACAAATTTTCTTATAAGTGTAACATTTATGAGCTTGAAGCACTTTTAATTTCTTTTGTGTAATGTAATAAAAAAATTATTATTTAATGGAGTACAATTGTAAAATGACATATTTTACATTTAACATATGCTTATGTAATTTGAGTTTAACAAAACCTTAATAACATGTGAATATTATATTCAATGCCAGAAAGTAAACACACCCTAATAATTATTCTAGTCGCGTTCAGAACAAGATAATTTAAATTATTAAAATGACTCCACTTCTGAAGTACACATAATAATTGCCTCCAATCTTCTGTAATTGACCCCTAAGGTAATAAATTAAATGCTGCAACGCTACGAAATACGAAAGATGAAAGTTACGTAACTTACGCCTACTTCATAAGGGACCGATATAATTACACATGCTCACAAAAGATAATTTATAAGCTTAATCTATTAAAAATAATAATGATTAAATTGTACCAAATGGAGATCCAAAATACACATCTGAGAATTAGCAAATATTTACATCATTCTCAATAATGCTGTTACTATTAGCTTTAAAGGAGTTTAATACTTATTTTAGTTTAGTCCCAGTAATTTTAGTGGAATCATGCACTGTTAAAAATAAAGGGCCAACTTTTTTCTAAGACTGTGGTTATTTAATGGACCATCCTGAGGAAAGAATCATTCTATTGCTCTTATTAAAATATGACTGAATATTGAAGTTCTATAGCTCCTAAATCATGTTTCAACATTTGTTATTGTAAAATGGCAACCGCCGCCATGCAACAATGGCGGCATTCATGTAATGCAGTTTCTTTGTAGAGATTCGCGGTTGTCATTCCTAAATTTTCAACATATAATGACTTTTGTTTTTCAATTTTTTTACTTTTATGATTTTTGTAATAATATATATTATTTTCGCTCGCACTCAAAATTTATCTACAAATAATCTGTATCATTATTGGTAGGTAATGCTAGATTAATGTAGTTCAGATTCAAAAAATATAAATATTCAGTGTAAATAATATGAAACATTTATTAAACTATTAATGTCAATAATATATTTAATAACTTAAGTATAAAAGCTTAATTCGTTTATAGCATTTATTAAAACGAAATTTGTTTCCAATTTTAATTATTTCGTTTTAACTGGTATGTTGTGTTTCCCAACCACCAAATTATGCCTATCTATATTATGTGTGTGTTTTTAATATGCAAGATTTTTCCTTCCTTAATTGTTCTTAAAATAAGACACAGTATATCAAGAATCTGAAAATTTTAGGGCTTGAATATTTTAAAATGTTATTCCATATCGAAAAATCATTTATTTTCTATTTTTTTTAATGTTGTAATACAATTTCAGCCGTAGGATATTTTCAAACTAGGCTTATCCCTGATTGTATTTAAAAGTTTCTGTGGTAAAAATCTTTCTATGAATATAATTGCTTGACAATCTCTTTTGTATGGATTACATTAGCTTTATATATATATATATATAAATATTTTAACATTTTTGTAGAATCCAAATATTGCGGTTCAATCAGGTTTTACATTTTTATAAAAAGTTTTTGTTTTGTTTGATTGATTAAAAAAGATATTAACACAATTTTATGTTTCCACTTATTTTTTTTTTCATTATAGACGATGTCTTCCGATTTTATATAGCCATTTTTTATTCAAAAAATTTCTGCGAATGTAATTGAATCAATAAAGATCATTGTCTGAAATTTCCGTAAATCTATGTATACCTCTTTTAAGTCAGGGTTCTCAGCATCATAGAAAGTCAAGAAATTTGAAAGTAATCATGGCAATTTCAAAATTAACTCTAAAAGTCAGGAATTTAAAAATATATTTTTAAAAGGTCATAGAAATGTCTTGGGGATAACAAATAACAAATTCATCAAAAAGTGTTCGGAAAAAAAAATCCATAAAATTCATCAAACAATTGCGCGAAAAAAAGTATTATTGCAGAACAAAAGGCTAATTTTGACAAAAGGTTTCGAAATTATGTAGCAAATTTTGCTGCATGTACATTTAGTCAAAGAACCAAGAATATTTTGAGATTTAGTCAAGGAAATTTTTAAGATTTAGCCATGGAAAGTCAAAGAATGTTCCAGTCATGTTTGCTGAGTATCCTGTAAATATATGTTTTATCACTTTTAAAAATGACCTTATTTTGGAAGTTTGGATAAAGTAATATTTTCTTAAAATAACATGTTGTTTTTGTATGTATAGCCTCCTTCCCTCCTTTTGCTTCCAACATATAAAAATAGAATGGATATTGTTTACATGTTGCAAAAAGAAATGAAATCACTGAGAAAGGGGACACATCTCGCAAAATTTCATTTTGCATTTTATTCCACTAGTAAGTTTGTCATAGATCCGTCTTGCTACACAAAAAGTTAAACAAGTGTAGCTATACGGAAAATCACTTTATTTAGCTATATGTCCACTTGGGACCAAAAAAGCAGTGGGATGTGTGGGGCGGTAAAGTTATCCAACCCTTCTAACATCATCGAATGTCAGAAGTGTTAAGGATTTTTTGCTTTTATGCACGTTAGAGTCCTGCATGAGGAGCAAAGTGCTATAGTGTATTCTACAGTAAAATCATGCGCATTTTATTTCGCTTCTCCTGTAAAATTTACCTCCTTTTTGATGCGGCACTTTTCTTGAGGATCAGATATATAATAAAATCGAAAATAACTATGGAATGTTTTTATGGAATGTTTTTATGGAAGTCATTATTTTTTAAAGAAAAAAATGAAATAAACATTTATTCTCCCTTTTATCCAGAAAAAAATCAATTAGTGAATATAAAGATGTAATTTTATGGGGTTTTTTTGTTTCATCCATGTCTAATTTTCTAGTGGGGATGGTTGAGCTATGGCTCAAGTATCCCCAATCTCTCTGGCTTACTAAATACGAGTCTCACTAAATAATGCATGGATATATTTGAACTAGTTTAGATTCAAAATACAATTGAAATTATACTTATCAAATTTATCTATATGATTGCAACTTTAAACAAAACTTTTAATACAAAATAATAATAATAAAAAAAAAACATGCACCTAAATATTTACTTGAGCTAGGGAAAAAACAACTATTAGTCATCATACATTCAAAATGGTACCAAGGTATGTGGTTTCTTTTTGGCATGTTCAGAACTATAAGTATGTTACCACATTGCCGGTTTTAGAAAAAAAAAACCAACTGTAGAGATAATAGGGGTGGCTCAAGTATCCCCTATGCTCAAGTATCCCCACTCTCCCCTATATAGTTTAAAAAGGTTTTTTTACTGATAATATAGTAGATAATAATATGTTAAGAGTCTGGATTAAAGGACTTAGCAAAATCCTTGCACCCAGCTGCGCTTTATGCCGGTAACAGGAAGTTCGTGTAGTGCGTCGCAGATTTTTCTTTCATTGATTTTTTTTTTCTCCGTATTATGTCTAGCCCATTATTACTAAATATAAAATGTAAAAATATTATTAGTAAAAGTCTTTGAAAAGTCTAAAAATGCTACAGGTGATTAATGACGCATCAATTGTTTTATTTTTTTTTCTGAACACACACTTGAAGAATTTTCTGCTACTGGATATTTTGCAAAAAAAAATGTGGTATTTGAATAGTTGAATTTATATGAATATATACTTCATTAGTTTTTATACAAGTGTTTTATACAAAATTCACAGGAAGTTTTCTGATTTTAATTTTCTAAATTTTAGGTACACAAGCAGAGTTGGGTTTTTTTGCCGGCTGAAAATGGTTTTTCCTGCAAAGGAAAGTGGTTATAAGTGGTTTTGACCGGCAACAACTGGCAAAGCTCATTTCATGACACAATCCTACACTTTTTTAGTAGTATTAAATTGCTTTAAATAATATTATTAAAGATAAATAACAAATAAAATATTTTGCATAATTTTAATTTAAAAATCAATAAATTTGTATTGGAATTTGATAGTTTTGAATGTTTCACGATGAATCAGTCATATTTACAGATATTTGAAAATCATGAAAATGATATTTAGGACGTAGCAGTTGTTAAAATTGTAAATAAATATGATTATTTATAAAGAAGATAAATACTTGTTAAACTAACAGCTAGAAGTTAAACTCACACATCCAAGATTCAAATATAATTTATTGCAGTGCTAGTTTTTATGCTTGTTTATTTATTTCATCCAAAGTATATGGTATCAATAATGATTTTTGAGCATAAAAAAAACTGCAAGGAAATTGATTTTTGGCACTCTTCAACAAAGTTGAAAAGTTTTTATGCATTCGGTTTGTCTGTCCGTCTGTCAGCGCTCTAAACCTGGTAAATACACTCAGATTGCTTTGAAATTTTAGGACGTTATTGGCATTTACCCTAGAGCAAACTCTACTGAAAATGAAGTTTCTATCATGATTAGTTTATTTACAGGGAGAGTAAAAAGTTTTCCATTACATTACGGTCTATGGGGAAAATCATTTCAAAGGGATTTTAAAGATGTTGCACCCTGTCAAAGATACTAAGATTTGTATGCATCTACGAGGTGCACGAAAATATACATTCTATGAAGTTTGCGGCGAAAATAAATCTGTTATTAATTTACAGGGCCACACAAAAGAATTTCTTCACATAACGGTAAAGAGGAGAATGGTGTGCGACATATTTTCATTATATTAAACTGCTTTATGAATTTTGATATATGTAATTTGATATATGCAATTTGATATATGTAATTGATGTATGATAATGAGACTTAATATAAATTATACGAATTATAGGATACTATCTTGCATAATATGAAGTACATAGCATTTACATGGACACACAAAAGATTACAAATAGTATATTTTATTCCGAAGTACTGGATACTCATCCGATGATGTCTCATGGACGGATGAAATGCATTTTAATTATGATATGCGCGTTTAAATTTCGCTAAATCTATGCACATTATATGATGTGTATAAATGCTATAGTGAGTATACAGGGCTACCCAAAAGAGTTCGCCAGTGTTACTGAATATGAGGGTAAAATACTTAAAGGTGGTTCTTAAATATATTATGCATTTTAACCCTGAATTGAATTCAATTTATTAAGAAATGTTTGCAGAATATAGATAAAACGATATACAGGGCCACGTAACTAATTGGGTACGTAGTCGTCTATAAATATTAATTTATGAGAATGCGATTTTAATTGGTTTAAGAGTCTTTTAGTTTAAAATTAATTTTACCTAAATGCTGACGTGTATTAAAAGTACAAGGTAAACTACAGGGCTCTACAATGGTATTCAAGTATGTTTCCATCTATTAGTATAAATTGGTGAAAAAAAATTTCAAGCTACTAGGCATTTTCTTACTGAACTAAATTTTCCCATTGTATAGTGCGTATATCAATTGACAGATAAAATATAAGGCTGTTCAAACGTATTGGAATTCATATTTCCCTATACTTGGCTGGATTCCATTATTTCTATAAATAACGAAGTTTTCGTAAAGTGTTGGAAAGCACTTCATAATCTATGCTTAACGCATGATTTTTCTTACTTGTTGATATTAATCTAAATTTCGTGCCTTAGCATAATCGACTCCTTTCACAGAAACGTATTTCTCAAAGGAAGTACTAGAAAATATCTTGCCTTTTGTGGGTAGTCGAAAAAGAAAAAGAAATACCAATAAAAATAAGAATTTTTTCAATTCTTTACATTAGGGATGCACAAACGGTGGCCCGAGGGCCAAACGTGGCCAGCGAATTTCATAAATTTACAAATAGAAAAAATTGCAATTTTTGTGCATAAACCGCAGAAAAAATCGTTAATTTTGTCACTTTACCACAAGAAAAGGTAAAATTTATCAGGCTCTTAAGAATCCCAAATTTCGTAGATGGGGCACGTAAAAAATCACGAATTCTAATGATCAAGTGTGAGTAAATAGTGAATTTTATTTGTCGGACGCGAAAAATCGCACATTTTGATGATCGGGTAAGAAAAAATCGTCAATTTTGTTGATGGTGCACGAAAAAATTGCAAAATAAATTAAACGGCTGCCGGAAAATTACATGTTTTCTCGGTTTATTGCATGAAAAAAACCATCAATTTCTTTGATCAGGCAAAAAGATCTCGAATTTTGTCAATCATGGACGGAAAAATTACAACTTTTGAGATAAGGCACCAAGAATCACAAATTTTTTCAGTCGTACGGAAAAACAATTTACGAAAAAATTTCAACATCTTATACGAAAAAATCACATATCTTCTCCGTTTATCGCGTGAAAAAAACACAAACTTCGTTGCTCAAGCAAGAAAAAAATCACTAATTTTGCCGATCAGGAACAATAAAATCGCAAATTTCGTTTATAAAGCACTGAAATTTTGCGATGAAGCGCAGAAAAATTCAAAATTTCATTAATCTGCAGCGAAATAATCTTGAATTTTATTAGTTTATCAAGAGAAAAAAAATCGCGAATTTCATCTTATCATGTAAAAAATGCACATATCGACAAAGTTAGTTAAAAAATCGCAAATTTTGTCGATTGGATATAGGAAAATGCGCATTTCGTCAATTAAAATTGCAAAAAGCACAATTTTTGTCGATTGGAGGTAGAAAAATCGTGAGTTTTATTTACAAAGTTCTGAAAAACAGCTAATTTTCTTGGTCAGACACGGGAATATTGTAAATTTTGTCGATCTTACGCAGAATTTTGATGTCTATTCGACGAAAAATCGTGAATTTTGTTGAACAGTTCCGTAAAATTCGCAAATTTTGACGATTGGCTTCGAAAACATTGCATATGTTGTTGATCACGCGCAGAAAAATCGTAAATTTTCTGGATCAGCTTCATGAAAATCGTGAATTTTCGCTCAGAAAAATCGCAAATATCGTCGATCAACTTTGTAAAAATCGTAAATTTTGCACATAGGCTTTGTAAAAATCAAGAATTTCGTCCATCCTTCGAAAAAATGCGAATTTTGTCTATCGACAACAAAAATTGCAAATTTCGTCCATCGACTTCAGAAAAATTGCAAGTTTCGTCTATCGGTTTCGTAAAAATTGCGAATTTCATAAATCGACTTGGTAAAAATAGCGAATTTTGACGATAAGCTTCGTAAAAGTCACGAATTTCAATAATTAGACTTAAAAAATTGAGAATTTCGACATTCAGACTCGAAAAATCACGAATTGCGACAATCAGACTCGAAAAATCGCAAATTTCTTTTATCGCACTCGAAAAATCGCGGTTTTTGTTGATTATATTAAGAAAAATCGCGAATTTCGTAAATAGGTTAACTCAACATCAAGAATTTCTTAGACTGACTTCAGAAAAATCTTGTTGATTAGGCACGAAAAAAATAGATAATTTCGTCGATCAAGTGAGGAAAATTGGAAAATTTTGACGATCAGCTTTGTAAAAATTGCAAATTTCGTCAATGGGTTTCGTAAAAATGGTGAATTTTGTTAAACAGTTGCAGAAAGATCGTGAATTTTCTCGCTCGATTTTGTATAAGTTGCAAATTTATCAATCGGTTTCGTAATAAGCACAAATTTGGTTGATCAAATTTGGCAAAATTGCAAATTTCGTTGATCGGGTGCAGAAAAATTGGGAATTTCATTGATTAGTCATGGATGAATCTTGTCGATCGAGTTCTTCTTTCTCTTTTGTTGCTAAAGCTCATTTTTTGGGGGGTATCATCCACTTATGTTTGTTTTTTTAGTGCTTTTGATAAAGCAAAATTTACTCTCAAGAATAAAGTCAAGGAATAATATGACACCTTCAAAATAATCCTTGCTACATCTGTTTATTACATATGCAAAGATAAAACTGCTGATATATACTCTTACCAATTGAATTAGATAATTTGACTAGATAAGGAATCTTAAAAGGGTAACCACCGACTACCCTCGAAAACCATATTTTTTATCCGATTATAGGCTGCAGAGATTATCGATCGAATTATCCCCGTATTATTAATGTGCGCCTTAACAACCCAGACATATTTGTAAGTGGCCCTCCTCTTGAAAAGGTTGTGCACCCCTATTATGTGCACGTCCTCAATAATGGCTTTATCAGGAAGTAATGTTAGTCTTGAAAGAACATTTTTGAATATTCATTATGAACAAATTCAAAAGCTGTTTAGGTTAAGAAAGGTTAGCAAAATTAATCCTACATTATTAAGCTGTCAAAAACTTGCCATCTCTGATATGTATGCAAAACTTCTCAAACTACAGTGAATTTTGCAGTTAAGAAGCATCTGCAATTTACAAATTACAAAAAACTGTAACATTCAAAAGGAAATAAAGTTGATACATGGGCCCTTCATTTTTTAAAATTTAGTATATAGTTTCTTGGCGAAAATATTGCTTTAATTACTATATATATTGGGTGTCCCAAAAATGACTGATGGATTTTAAAATTCAATAACTTGCAAACGGTGACAGCTATTTAAAACATTTTTGCAGGAGAGTTATGTATAATGTCAGGAGTGTTTTTACCGTAATTTTTTATTTTAGTTCGCATCTCAAACAATAGGTGGCGCTAATGGCGATTGAAGGCCAGGTCGAAGATTCACTCAGCACTGGTCACCTGGCATTCAATCGCCGTCAGCGCCACCTATTGTTTGAGATGCGAACTAAAATAAAAAATTACGGTAAAAAACTCCTGACATTATACATAACTCTCCTGCAAATTTTTTTTTAAATAGCTGTCACCGTTTGCAAGTTATTGAATTTTAAAATCCATCAGTCATTTTTGGGACACCCGGTGTATACACATATACTGAAATTCGACTATCCTAATTCTTGTCATAGTACTGTAAAAACAAAACAGAAGATTATTTTTATTATATTTTAATCACATTTAAATTTCAGTACGTATTTCATATAGTGACTAAAAAAAAAAACCATAATTATAGTTTGTGTTTTGTTATTCTCTTTCTTAACAACTTTCAGTATAAAATAAAAGGAGTTTAGTTGAATCTGTTGGAAAAAATGTTATATGTTGATACTAGCGGACCCGACAGACTTTGTCCTGCAACCAACCCCAAAAAATCAAATAAATATGCATAAATATAATAATACGCATAGTCTATACTACGCCCTTAATTTAATTACTTATTAAAATTATGTAAGCAAATTGTTTTTCACTTTGCAGTAATTTTTGAAGTCAGTTAAATTTTTGATAGAAAAGTTTATTTTTCTCTTTTTATTTAAGAGTTAACGATTTTCTGAAAACGGTTAATTAAAATACAGGAAAAAATATTGTAAATCTTACACGTCTGTCAAGAGTGGGCTTCGAACACACTATCTCGTTCTCCGAGAACTAGAGCTTATATCTGGCACCTTAGACCACTCAGCCGTTCTGTTCGCACTCTATGCAGCAAACTTATTCAATACTTTTAATTCGCGAAAAATCACTAACTTTATTAGTTTTTGCCTAATTACTAAAAAAGTACCGAATCAATTTCGATGAAATGTGAATTTGAACCATTCTCGAATCCACTGGAACACACACAAAAAATTTCATTAATATCAGTCCAGTCGTTTAGGAGAAGTTCAGTGACATACAAACGCACAGAAGATTTATATATATAAAGATTATTTTTCACTTGGCAGTAGTTTTTGAAGTCGGTTTAATTTTTGATAGAAAAGTTTATTTTTCTCATTTAGTTAAATTTAACGATTCTCTGAAGTCGGTTAATTAAAATTATAATACAGGAAAAAATATTGTAAACCATACACGTATGTCAGGAGTGGGGTTCGAACACACAATCACTTAGTTCGAGCACCAGAGCTTAAATCGGGCGCCTTAGGCCGCTCGGCCATTCTGTCCGCATTCTATTTAGTGAAATTATTCGACATTTTTAATTAGCGAAAAATGACTAACTTTATTAGTTTTTGTCCAATTTCTAAAAAGTACAGAATTAATTTCGATGAAATGTGAATCTAAACCATTCTATAATCCACTGGAATACACACAAAAAATTTCATTAAAATCAGTCCAGTCGTTTAGGAGGAGTTCACTCACATACACACGCACACAAGAATTAGAATTATATATATAAAGATTTGCATTGGATACTTAATTTTAATTTTGAAATTGGTTTGGCTGGCATCGACTCCAAAAAATCAAATAAATGTACATAAATATAATAAAAAATATTAATTATTACGCTAAATATTACGCTCTTAATTATATAGGGAATTTATTTTACACTTTGCAATAGTTTTTGAAGTCGGATCAATTTTTGATAGAAAAGATTATTTTTTTTCTTTTCAGTTAAAAGTTAACGATTATCTGAAGTCGGTTAATTAAAATTATAATACAGAAAAAAATATTGCAAATCATACACGTATGTCAGGAGTGATGTACGAACACACGATCTGTTTCTTCGAGAACCAGAGATTAAATCTGGCGCCTTAGACCGCTCGGCCATTAAATCCACACCCTATTCAGCGAATTTATTCAACAATTTTAAATAGCGAAAAATCACTAACTATTAATTTTTGCCTAATTACTAAAAAAGTACTGAATCAATTTCGATGAAATGTGAATCTAAACCAGTCTCGAATCTACCGGAACACACACAAAAAAATTTATTAAAATTGGCCCTGTCGTTTAGAAGGAGTTAATTGACATATACATGTATAGAAGATTTATATATATATATATATAAAGATAAGAAGATTTATATATGTATCAAGATAAGAAGTTTTACATATATATATAAAGATATAATTGCCATTTTAGAGTTGCTACCATCTTAAAGAACTTTTTTGCAAAATTTTTATGAAAACATACGTTTGACCGGTAGAAGTTTAGTCTAAAGATTTATAAATAAAAATAAACAACAATATTTTTGTAAATTAATTTATGCTATGTTTGGCAAGGGAACACTATAAGTACTATGGAAAATTTTGTCAAATTGTCATACTTAATTTGATCTTAATTAATTCCTCTTACTATCAGTAGTCTGCCACTTAGTGATTCCCTTTTTCTTTGTTGGTGTCATGATAAGCAGAAAAAAAGGTTCAAATTAGTCTTATTTCCATGCTATCGCATTTTAATTAGTATTATGTTTGACGCATGGATAAACTTAAATATCTGTTTTAAAATCCGTTTATCCGTTTCTAAGTACTTTTATTTTAAAAAATGTTTTATGTGTTTCATGTTTATAATGCCATTTTGCTTTTGCCTTGAAATTGTAATAAAAATTATAATGTATAAATTTGCATTTTAATATCATATTTGAAAGAGAAACATGTTACCTTAAAAAAATAACAAATAACCTACCACATTGTTGTTAAAATGTAATTTTTCTTCTCCAATTTATACTGAAATGTAACTTTAAACAAAGTAACCTACGTAATTTTCCAGAAAACAGCAGTTTATTCTAAAAATATTGCTCTGAAATGCAGAAACAAACATTGTCAGCAAATTTATTTTTTTTTCATTTTTATGAAACTTTAAAAAATGCAGTAAGTCGTTAAAAGAGCATAACGAGAAATTTTCTTGTTAGAAAAATACTTTTACAATAAATGACAAGCGGAATGTTTTTAAGGTCGAATTTCTTTTTTTTTTTAGTAAAGACGATTAATTCTCATTTACGTATGTTTCCTTCACAAATTCTTTTTAGTTTTCCAGATTCACCAGAAAATTTTATTTTTAAATGTTTTCTAGAAAATAATGAAAGAGTAAAACAACATAAACATCCCCTATAGTTAATAAAAATAAGTTTAATGTATGCTTTGTTTGACAAGGCAATCAGTTTGCATTAAATAAAGTTTGTTTATATTTATCTTAAAAGTTAATACATTTTATACAATCTTAAGCAATATAATAATTATTTTAATGGAAGAATATTTTCTAATGATTTTTTATTGACAGAATATTGTAAATTTCCTTTCTAAAGGCTTACGCTATTCACACATATTTTAGAATTTATTAATAAGTTAAGCTAATGTAACTGGGTCCACGAGGTAACTTTCGCCATAGGCTGTTTTATAAAAAGCGTTGGTGACTTTTAAGCTTTAGTTTTTGTCAACAATGCGTCCCTAACTCTACTTCTTCAGACAACATGTGACAAATGAAGGATAGCCCTGTATTTACTATGATAGGTTACAGAAAATTTGGACCGTTTTTTTTTATATAAACAACGACAATTTAGTTAAACTACCTTGGCTTTTTATTAAAATACGGCAAGTACTTTTCATAATCACTCACTGTTTTTAAAGATTAGTTATCTAAACATATTAATAATATGTATCCAGGCATATTTACTTCATGTTTCCAATTTTAGTCCAGTGTTCCACTTACACCATAAATCTCTCAAGAATGGGGCAACTGGGGCATATATCATGGGTAAAAAGACAATGTGAGATCCAGGTACTCCAACAATCACAATTTTTTTTTTTTTTTTTTTTTTTTTTTATTTACAAGGTAAATAATTTATCCATTGTTTTGTTGTTTTTTTTTTCGATGAGGTGATGCAAATTGTGTAATAAATTATTAAAGTCACTTCATAAAAATTTTAAAAAGCATGTCAGCAGTCAAATGTTTTAAGCTAGACATCTAAACCTCGACCTTTTGCGATACAGTTGATGAGGGATACATAAAATCAAGTGATATTATTAGAAAATACTCGAAATGAATTAAAAATAACTGTTTTCGATATAAAAACATGGTTATTTTCTCCACAGACTTGCTGGACTTATCGAAGTTTCTTAAAAAAAAAATAAGAAAATAAAAAATAAGAAAGACGGCGAGGAGGCAATTTGGCCTCTGCTAAGTGTATATATTTCGGTTGGAATCATAAATTTATTTCTAATACATATTTAAAATAAACAAAGGAAAAACTGGTTAATTAAATAACTTATACAGTTTTAAATAAAAATTCTGGTGTTCAATATTTTTTATAAAATTTGTACAAAATTTCTCGTTTTTCTAGTGTTAAGTACTTTCGTACTATACTTACGTCCATGTTATTTTCTTTAGTTCTTCCCTATAATACCTATCGCACTTTTGCATTTATCAATTATACTAAAGTACATTTGTTTTGAATTGTTATTATATTATTTGTATAAATAAATTTCATAATTTTACATTTGGTGCATTTAAGACACTTTTACAGCATAAAATTTCCTCAAAACGTTCGGTAGTTGTTTTGTAATTTACATTATCTGTATGGTTTATTATTTTTTTAGATATTTATACTTTTTCAAACAGGATCTTAATCCCCTTTTGCCTAATTCAGTTGCTCAAAAATAGTTTTCTTTTTCATTTTTTCAAGAGTGAATCTAACTGAAACATATTAAAAAATTAAACTTTAATTTTAAGTGAATTTTGCTTTTAGAAGTTAAACTACTTAATACATAAAAATGACTTGAAACATAAATGTTGGCAAAAAGGAAAACGTTAATAATATTATTGTGTGTTAAGTTACCATTTGTAAAGTCTATTAGTAATAAAAAATTTAATATATATTTACTTATGTTTTTCAATGTTTTTGCAATGCCAAAAAGTAAAATAAAATTAAAAAATCATTAAGAAGCTTTTTAATGTAATTTTTCATTCGATATGTATTATTAAATTTTATATCTCTCCTGTAAAAAAAGTAACTTATGCTATACTGCCGCTGAAAAGGGATTTGTTGTGACCTAGGTTATTTATTAGCTAATATTAAGAAAACTACGCCACTCAAAAATATGAAAATCACAGTATTGTATATATATATATATATATATATATATATATATATGTTTGAGAAATACTAAAACATGCAGTTTTAAAATTGAAGACTTATTTTAAGAGATATTTAAAACAAAAATTTGTCTAAATTGTTCCATTATATGTTTTATAGCGAATTTTTTTCAATTTAAATTGAAGTTTTCAGCATTAGCAGGGGCATTTTTTTAATATTTTAGAAAAGGTGATTGTTTTAAATTGTTGCCAAATAATCAAAGAGTAAGATTTTCTTAAAATTAAAAAAAAAATCTTTATACGGCACATCAAAAACGGAAAAAAAACTTTTAAATGAGAAAAAAAACCTGTGCGTTATAAATATATATATATATATATATATATATATATATATATATATATATATATATATATATATATATATATATTGAAAATTACATAAAAAGTATATTTATATGTGTATATTAAATGAGAAAGAAATTATTTAAAGAAAGCAACCATTAAAATGCGAGAACCGTCGTAAAAGAAAAAGAAAATAGTGGGAATAAAAAATATTTCCTTTTTAGAAATAAAAATATCTTCACAAGAATATCAAAAAGAGAAAAACATTTTTAATAAAAAATAAATTCATTTATGTTCTTTAAAAACACAAGTAAAAGAAATTACTTTAATTAGAAATGACCAATTAATATTGCAATGCAGTTTTCAAAAAGAGAGAGACATTTACTTCACATTTTGATATGCTTTTCCGCTATTTTTATGAACTTTAAAATGGCCCAAACAATATTTCCTTTAAAACAACAAGAGTATGTTCACGAGATTATTAAAAAGAGAAATAAAAATTTAGTGAAAATTATATCAGATTTAAACACATTCAAAATCCCATACTTCACTTGAAACATTTTTTTTACCGCGTTTAAAAAATGCCAGGAGGCAACGACTCTGTGTGTTTTACGGATCTCCTTTAAACAAACATATAAATAGAAAATAGATATTTAACACCAGATGATTAGACCTTAAAATTCAACTAATTAAAAGGAAATAAGTGAAAACTCGTTTCGAGGGAGATCGTCAATTAATATATATATATATATATATATATAGGGTGTATCTAAACGGGGTGATAGTACACTTCAAGACAAAAAATATTAAATAAGAAACTAAGGATTACAAACGTTGTCTTCCAAAGGAGATAGACGTCATTAAAATTTAGAGTCCAAAATTTCAAATAATCATAAGAACCGAAAATTTGGTCGATTGATTTGCGGTTTTCACTAAAAGTATTTTTTATGCCAATATTGTCTTGGAAATAAATTATAAAGATAATTTCAAAAAAAGCCGATAGTGGGCGCTTTAGACTTTGGAGTGACGAACAACTATTTTTTACCGTTATTTTATACATCTCATTTAATTTTGTTGAAGCTTAGACATAAACTTAAGTTTTGAGCTCAAAATATAAATATTTGGGAGTGTTTAAATATGGCAAACTGAACTGCATTCAAGGAGGGTGGGAGGTATCAAATTTCAAATGATTATAAAAAAACAAAAAATTGGTGGATTGGTCGAAAATTTTGTTTTTTTATTGGTTCAGCAAATTATGTTTTTGTTTAATGTACTAATATTTCAGAAAAATCAAATAATAGTTTATATTCGTTCACAGTTTTCATGTGGAATTCCTTCATTCTGTCGAGTTGTCTAAATGTGTAATCAACTGTTATTACTAATTAGAATATCTTAACGAGAAATACTCGCTGGTTATCGGGTTTTTCAGATTTAACGGAAAAATCATTGGCCCTTAGAACGAAGGATCTGAGGTTACTTCCAGCTGACATGCATAACTTTTCGCTTATTCAGAAATATCCAGCTCGTGTGATAGCTTTACCAATTAGCTTGATTGTATTAATACTAAGCACTGTAATTTTTATTATTTAAAGAAATTAAGTTCAAACTTGCATTGGACATTGAGAACTAAATGAAAATCCTAAAACACCATAAAAAAAAGATAAATGCACTAGGGCGTTCGGAAAATTTTTGTCTTTCATCGTCAGGCTTTCGAAAAGCCAGAAATCATTTCAATATACATACTTATACATATTTATCAGGCAAAAGTTATTGAGATTTACAAGCGAATGTTCGGTACTGAAAATGAAATATGAGAAAATTACAGTTCATTTGGGAGAACATCAAAAAAATTAATTTACATTGTGTCGAACGGAACAAGCTTTTGCTGTAAATTGTAATGATATTGCAATAATTTAAATGCATGGAATTATATAAATATCACAATGGAATTACAAAACAATTTATTTACCTTGCCTCTTTAGTGTACAGGGATACTTACAATTACACAATTAAAGAATTGCATATGGAAAATTGTTGTTGAAAATGTGTGTTTTGATGTGATAAACTTTTATAAATTCAATTTCCTTCTTTGAAAATAACTTAACATAAGAAAGTTACACAGTACTATAAATTCTATCACTATACTCCGATTCAAAAATTAAAGCACGCTGCAAATCTGGCTTAAAATAAATGAAGAAGAAAATAGTTTGCGCTAATTTTCAATAAATATTCGACATTTAATCAAATTAAAATGATATAAGACAAATTGGGTGGTTAAAATAATAAATACTTTTTTTTAATTTAATTTTTCTCTTTTCTTGATAAAACGCTGCCTGATAATTGTAATGCATATTGGCGTGGTTTACGAAAGAAACCAAGGGCATTTATCAGCAAATAGGCGATAAATTTGAAATCGCTTAAGGGCAGTTGATTCTTAATTTCTTTTTTCAAATGAGAATAAGATTTAAAAAGTATCAAGAGACGCTAAACCAGCATTTGCTTTCATTCGGCTACATTTCTAGAGAAGGGGGGGGGGGGGGGTATTTGAACAAGACAGTGCTCAATCCACGTATAACATTTTACAAAAACTTTGGTTTTCTCAGAAAAACGTTAAAGTTCTTCACTGACTATATTCAAGAACTCCAAGCTCCCATTGAGGAAGCGTGATATTCTTTGCCGACAAAAGCCCTACATAAACTAATAATTTTGATGGACGCACATTCAGTTGAACTAATCCAAATTCATGGAATAATAATTCGTATGTAAATGGTCTATAAAAATTATAAATGTGATTGTTTTTGACATTGTGGATTAACTTTTCAGGAAGTTTCTTTTTTCAAAATTTTTTATTATCATTTTTTATAATTATGCAATGCATTTTTTTTTCTTTTTGGTATCATTTATTTAAATAATGTTGTGAAATCTGTAATTAAAAAAACTTTTTTATAATTCTTTGAAAATTGACATTCTATATTTGTGCTAAAACTTTTGAAGCGAACCTTAATATAATTCTATGAATGCGATAGTGGGCAGCAGTAAAAAATTTCTGTATATCTGTATTTATTAATGAAAAGGCTAAAGTGAAATTTTCATCTGTATTAATGTGTTTTCTAAGTGGATTTGTCTGCCCTTTTAGCATTGCACTATCATTCCAAAACGTGAGCTGATTTATTGAGATGATTATTCCTATTATTAGTTTGAATTAAATTTTAGCATACTATGCAGTAGAAATTCATGTCTACAGTTGATATATAGAACTGCAAAAAATAATTTCAATATTTTTTCCGACTATCCATGGCATTTATTAAAATTGAGTTTTAAAAATTTTTTATTTACGCTTCCTTTTTTGCCATATTAAAAGGTTAAAAATTATTATTGTATTCTGAATGTGGTGGGAAGTGGTTCAAAATCTATGCTCAATGCATGATTTGTCGTTCTTTTTTACTTTGCATTGATGTCAAAAGTAAATGCCTTCATATCCATTGAATTTACGGAGATCGTACATTATCTATTAGGGTTGAGCGAAAAAAAATTTTTTTTGAAAATCAAAAACGGGTAGGTGCCAAAAGTTGCCTTTATACAAGTACATCAACTGCGTGAAAATTTTACCGCTGAAAAAAAATGGCTTGAGTCTGCGCTTTTGCTCCAAAAATCGAAATTTTGGGTAAAATTTGTCATTTTTTGACATTTTTTCAAAAAAATTAAAAAAATTCGACAGAGCTGGTTAGTATTTAAAAGTGTTGCTTAGACCTTTATATTTATCTGCTTAACATATTTAAACTATAAAACAATATGTTTATTCCCTATAGCTGGAGCAAAACAGACAACTTTTAGTAAGAAAACAGCATTACCACTCTATTGGGTCATATAACGAATTGTTGTTTTTAATACAGCTCTTGTTTTCAAAACTACTTTGGACATGCGTCGAGGAGGTGGCTATATTTCCTATGCCATCCGGCCCAACTATTCGATCATCTTAGTACAGTGTTTTATTTATACATTGATTTGTGATTTTCTTTATAAAAATTTGGCATGTTTTTTATGCTTCCACCTTGTTTATCAGTTCTTTGCATCCACATGCTGCTGTAACTATCTTCATGTATATTTTTACAGTTTATACAAAAAAAAATGACAAGCAGAGTAATGCACGGGAATATTATTAAAGGGATCTATTCGGCCATCTATTATATTTATCAAACTTACATTCAGTTGATGAATAATGATTGGAAGTTCTGTTACCACAACATTTTTTCAGTCAATTGTATTTTTTTACGTAATGATTTGCTTCAAAGATGATTTCAGATATTTGAACTATAAGTATGCCATCATTTATTCTACTTTTGCATTTTTTATATGTTGAGAAGCGAGCTGTTTAATGTGATGGTGATCGTCAGCGAGAATTGCAATGAAAATTTGTTCTCCATGTGTAAAGCAACCGCTGTTGTAAATAACTTTTTTTGCATTAGTTTTATGCCGTTTTCTAAGTGTTTTCGTATCCAGTTAATTTCCTATTAACTTTTAGATCCCCTTTTTATGAGTGGACAACATTTGATGGTGAAATGGCCTGGGCATAAACTTATAATGCATTGTGCTTTAAGAGGGAATAGACGGATATCGACTATAAGTGCTCATTTAAAATTAGAAGAATTGAATTTGTCACTGTGAACCATTTTGCATGGGGTAAGCTTAGAATTGTCTATATGATATTGAATCATTCGCTACTTCAACTCCAGTGAATTTCCTCTGCGTCAATTATTAGAGAAGTCGATATAAAACGTTCTAAGCTATATGGATTCACTGGATCAATAAGGAAAATCTTTGTCTACGAAATATTCACTTCCTATTGCAAATTTTTTTTTATAAAATAGAGAAAATATTTTCTCAAATTGAGAAAAAGATACTCAGAACAGACTAAAAATTTCTGTCGGATTTTGCAAAGCTAATTCATTAGGAAAGCTATTTCTCAGAAAGAATGGGGAATAGAAATTTAGAAAACATCTCACAGAAAAGACAGCTCATAAAGTTAATAAAATTTTCCGCTTTATATAAGCACAGATTGGCAATCAGCGTCTATATGTTCACTCACCTTATCCAAGTATATACCGCGGGATGTTTTATACCAAATGTACTACACACCTAAATAATAGATCTAAAATCTTATTAGAAATTACTAGACAACGGAACAACACAAGAAACGACATAAAGCATACTAAAACTTCTTTAGAAATATTGTTGTTTTACACGCAAATTTTTTTTGCAATCCTCTGTGACGATCGTCATAATATTAAACAGCTAAATTCTCAGCATATATTCAATGTAATAGGTTCAATAAATGATGGCATACTAGAAACTGAATTGATACAATGAATTTTTAGGCAAATCATTGCATATAAAATGTAATTGATTGAAAGAATGCTGTGAGAACAGAACTTCCAATCATAATGTACTAATTGCATGAAATTTTAATGAAGATAATAGACTGCTGACTAGGTTCAATTAAGAACATACCCAATAAATTACTCAGCTTCTCTTCTGTTATACATGGTATAAAAATATACGTGCAGCAGGTCACACCAGCATGATTCAAATCATCCAAAGTCTATGAATACAAAGAAGAGATAAATTACTTTGATATATAGAAAACTTATACTCGTCTTCGGGAAAAAAAAATAACAATTCAATACATAAATAAAACACTGGGCCTAGATGATTGGGTGGTTGAGACGGGTGGGATAATGCAACCACCTATATGAGTTATATACACAGTAGTTTTGAAAGCAGCTAGGTAAGAAATGCATTCAAAAGAACATTTCGTTGTATACTCCAATAGAGAGGTTAACGCTGATTTTTCACAAAAAGTTGTCAGAATTGCTCCAATTATACAGACTATAGATAATGTTTTATAGTTTAAATATGTTAAGCAGATAAATATAAAGGTCTAAGCAACACTTTTAAATACTAACCAGCTCTGTAGGAATTTTTTAATTTTTTTGAAAACATGTCAAAAAATGACAAATTTTACCCAAAATTTCGATTTTTGGAGCAAAAGCGCAGACTAAAGCCATTTTTTTTCAGCGGTAAAATTTCACGCAGTTGATGTACTAGTATAAAGGCAACTTTTGGCACCTACCCGTTTTTGATTTTCAAAAAAATTTTTTTTTTCGCTCCACCCTATTATCTATGCATCTTGTATAAACAAATATAATTCATCCACAAGAATAAAACGTTTACGATTGATAAAGTGCGATTATCAGAAAAATATTTTTCAATTGAATTTATTGATAAGAAAAAATAATATATATATATATAAGATGTATAAGATATATATAAGATATAAAAAATATATATAATAATAAAATAAAATAATATAAATAATATATATAATAAAATAAAATAATAATATAAAAATAAAAAATAAAATAATATATGTATATAAGAATTAATATATAGATAAGAAAAAATAATATACACTGCTCAAAAAAATTAAAGGATATTTGAAGTTCTATATAAAATAAAGATATAAACGATTTTTTTGCCGGAAATAGAATAAGAGAATCACAAATGCAAATTTTTCTGGTTTTCAAATTGTGGAGTATGCAAATTCTGAGTTCGACGTCAAAAACGTCGCTTGAGCGGCAGCGAATGAAATTTCACTTTCAACTGGATAAAAGAGAATGAAGACAAGGATGATCGGCATTCAGTGATTGCTTTGTTTCGATGAGTACGATGTCTCAGCGAAGTCATTTGACAGATTCAGAAGCTTGGAGAATTGTTGGTAGGTTAGAAGGAGGCCAAACTCAAGCCGAAGTAGCGCAAGCCATTGGAGTGTCACAAAGTGTCATTTCCAAGATCTGGAACCGTTTTTTGGAGAGTGGATGAGCAGGCTAAAGACCAGGGCAAGGTCGTATACGGGCAACAACGCCCAATGAAGATCAGTATTTAGCGTTAATAGCTTGGAGACACCGAAACATGAACACCACTCTTCTGCAACAACACCTTTGCTCGGCTACAGGCACAACGATTTCAACTCAGACTGTCAGAAACCGGCTCCATGCTGTAGGTTTGTATGCTCGCCGACCGATGGTATGTGTTAGATTAACATCAAGGTATCATCGCGATCGCAGGGAGTGGGCAACCGAACATGTCAACTGGAGGAGAAATGAATGGAGCAATATTCTGTTTTCTGACGAGTCCCGTTTTTCTGTGCATCCAGATAATAGGCGTATTTTCATCTGGAGGGACCGTGGCAGTAGGAATAATCCTGCGTTCGTGCACGAAAGTGTCAGATTTGGCGGTGGAGGAGTGTTGGTGTATGGTGGCATCTCCATTGACGGGCGCACTGACCTCTACATCATTCGAGATGGAGCTCTGACTGGTCACCGATATAGGGACCTATTGTATGTATAGGGACCTATATAGGGACCTATAGGACGGTATAGGACGGTATAGGGACCTATTTTCTCAGACCTATTGTAGTCCCTTAAGCTGCAGCAATCAGAGATAACTTCATTTTAATGGACGATAACTGTAGGCCACATCGTGCAAACCTGGTGGAGGATTTCTTTTTCGAAGAAGGAATCTTTCGAATGGAATGGCAGCGTGTTCTCCAGACATGAATCCAATCGAGCACGTTTGGGACGCTCTAGGAAGACGAGTTTCTGGCCGCCAACAACCCCCACAAACTCTCCAAGAACTGGAAAGAGCTCTTCTGGAAGAGTGGGGCAGAATACCCCAACTCGTCATTAATAGCCTCATTGAGTCCATGCCTCAAAGGTGTTAAACATTGCTGGCCGCCCGTGGACACCATACTCCCTACTGAAAATGATTTTCTTTGAAGAAAACACCTTTCCTTATTCTTTTTTTCTCATATGCACAAATTGTGTTTTTTTCCTTTTGTACACAAATGCGTAATAAAATGCATTTTTTTCTGCCAAACATGTGTAATTTATTCTCATATAACCTGCTATGTCTGTCGACCATGTGTCAATCAGCTAAAAAGTTTCCCAGATACAAAATCCACCTAAAACTGCAATATCCTTCAATTGTTTTGAGCAGTGTGTATATATATATATATATATATATATATATATGTACTAGCAAAAGCCGTGCTTTGGTTGGATTCGCGAAGCATTTTTTCATAAGATAAATATTTGAAAGTAAAAATGTATTTTTTGCATCTTAATTAAGAAAAACCATTATTTTATGCTTCGGTGTATTTTATTTTAGAAATGTAAATTCAGCCAAATTCCATAAAATTATTTTAAACGCCAAACATATTAAAAATAATACTACAGTGCGTGTCAAAAGTTTAAGCACAGCAGAAAATTTCAAAATGAAATTTTATTAATGCGTGAAAGTTATTTTCCTTTTCACATAACCTTCAAATTTTAGTTTTAAAAAGATAGTTAACGGATTTATGCTATAAAATTTATCTTAAATAATGAAATTTATCAAAACAGCAAAAACGAGTGCGTCAAAAGTTTAAGCACAATAGTTTTTTATTCTTTATCAGAGCAAGAATAAAAAAAATAATACTTGATTATTGTTCCTTTCTGCTGAATTATTTTAAATATACGGTCTTCCATCGATAAAATTAGGTTCTGTATTGTTTCTGGTTCAATTTTAAACCAAGCGTTCTCAATAGCATCTTTCGAATCTGTAACTCAACAATACTGCTTTACATTTAGATAAACTGAATGAGATAGAATACACTACATATCTTCTATAGGGTTTAAATAAGGACTAACTGCCAGCTATTTTAAAACAAATACTTTTTTTCGACTTAAGCCACGATGAAGTTGAGTTTGAGGTATGCATCCAAACATTACCATGTTGAAATAACCATTTTTTCCCCACCAAACCTCGGCAACAGGAAGCAAATGATTGGCAACTGTCTCTTGATAGTTTCCAGAGTTTCCATACCCACTGATGAGTTCTAGAAATACCTGACCATTGAAAGAAATAGCCTCCCATACCATTACAGAACCGCCATTATGTTGTCGGCTAAATACAGTCCTAGGTTCTTTTCGAAGATCATGCTAATAGTACTTAAATCCATCAGGGACAATGAGGTTCCATTTTGTTTTTATTACTGAATATGACATTCAGCCACTTTTCACCAAATGACATATGCTCTTTAGCCCATTTTAATCTAGCTTCTTTATGGTGTCGTTTCAGACACGGTAATCGAACCATTTTACGATATTCGATATATTTCAATTACAAAACTCTTCTATGAGCAGTTTTTTTCGATATTTGTCCTCCAACTGCATGTTCTATTTGCGAAAGGGAGTAATTACCACTTGAAGCCAAATTTCTGATGCGGCTGTCTTCCCGCAAACTAGTCAGTCGTGGCCTTCCTGAGCGAAATTTTCGTTTAATATCATTACCATGAGCCAAAATTTGATGAATTTCTCGTTTTGATCTTTCTAATGCATTAGCAATTTTAGAAACATGTTTACATTTATCTCTCATACTCCAGATCTTTATCACCTCCTCGTCTGAAAATTCTTTCGACTTATGCATTTTGTTCAAACTCAAAAACAACAACTGACTGCTTCTTATACACCCAGAAATTGTTTGCGCGCGAAACCGCTTACGTCAGATTGTAAAATTTTCATAAAAACGATTTTGTGCTTAAACTTTTGACACGGTTATTTTTAATGTTAAAACTGTGTTAGCTTTCGTTTTTTCAAAAACTAAAACAAAATCACTTCACCTTTTTTCATTCACGTATAAAAACATTTCATATTTATTTACTTAGAAGGTGTCACAAATAAAAATTAAATTAAAGAGTTGACATGTTTCGGTTCATTAATAAGAACCGTATTCATAACATATCAAATCAGTAGAAAATTAAATGACACTGGATATAAATATAATTTAAAAATCAAAACAAAACATTGCGCCCGCTATGATCGTGAATATAGCCATTGCCAACGCGGCATATAAATATAATAAATTTTGACCATATATTAAATTTAAAATGTACAATTTTAAATTTAATTTTAATTTTAAATTTAATTTTATACATTTTAAATTGACCATATACCATTGACCATATATTAAATTTAAAATGTACAATTTTAATTTTAATTTTAATTTTAATTTTAATTTTATACATTTTAAATTTAATATATGGTCAAAATTTATTATATTTATATGCCGCGTTGGCAATGGCTATATTCACGATCATAGCGGGCGCAATGTTTTGTTTTGATTTTAAAATTATATTTATATCCAGTGTCATTTAATTTTCTACTGATTTTATATGTTATGAATACGGTTCTTATTAATGAACCGAAACATGTCAACTCTTTAATTTAATTTTTATTTGTGACACCTTCTAAGTAAATAAATATGAAATGTTTTTATACGGTTATTTTTGTTCTATTCTTAAACTCCATGGTTTGAAATAAAATTTAAAAGTTAACTTCAATGAATATGGTGTCAAAATAGATATTATTAACATATACAAGACAGATATTGAAATAAAGTTAATATTTAAAGTTTTCTTTTAAATTTGCTATTGTGCTTAAACTTTTGACACGCACTGTAATAGTACTTACTTCTTAGTAGTAAATATGTTTCATTAGGTTCAATTTTCAACCTTACATTTAGTTATTCAAATAGCACTTTATTTAACGAATTTAACTATTAATTTTATTTGTTTACAATCCTTTTGTTGCCACTTTACAAAAAAAAATCATAATATAAATATCGCAAGTATCGTCTGCATAAATGATTTCACATAATAGAAATAAATTGTGTATAAGTCTTAACACTGATTTTTTTTTTAATTGAATGTAAATAATTGAATTTTCACAAATTTTAATTCATTAAAAATATGCTATAATTTTTATAAAAAAAGTATTTAAAAATTTTCATAAAAGAAATCGTAAAACTATTATGAGTATTAAAATATGCGCCATTTCGAATCAATTTTAATAAAGTATTCTATTAAAATGTTTTTTTGGCGAAATAATGAAAATATATTTTATTCATTTAATGGATTTTATTGCTCCTTTCGGTCCGAGAGTACAAAAATCGCCATTTTACTACTTATGTGACTTCATTGGAATGTTATCAATAGCGCTCAATGCAAGCAAATGATTGCAGAAAATTTTATTTGCACTTGAAAAAATATAAATAGTTTTACATTTAAATTCTTCTAATGGTCCAAAAAAATGGAGCCTTTTTTTTCGGTCCGATTTTATAAAAAACCGCTATTTTACCTTATGTTACGTCACATGAATACGGTACATTAACCATGATTCTATCTATAATTACAAACTCCATGATTTATTTCTTCTTCTGAAAATATATGCGTTTCATTTTTTTATTTGTAAAAATGCATTTGTAATGGTAAAACATGTAAAATAAATTATTTTAAATAATAATAAGCTTTTTAAGGTTATTCTAAAAAATAATAATAATGTGCAAATCTAGAGATCACAATTTATTTTTATGTTTAATTTTAAGTCAAAATACTGAATAGTTTTTCTGTAAAGTGTACGAAAAAATGTAATTCTAGTAACCTAGTAGAGGATTCGCTTCGCTCATCCTAATTAATAAAATACAAAATATTTTACACTTAGATCGTATTTCAAAAACTAAATAATATCCAGTAGTTATGTTACATTACTTAATATATTTTGAGGTAAAACTAATCATAATACAATTATACAAGTGCAATAAATTATAGAATACAAATACAAAATTGTTTATTCTATAAAATAATATAACATTAGCAATTTTCATAAATAATGTACAAACTCTTCTTTTTTGTTACATTCGTGAAGCATAATAACACATATTTATTTCTGAGTAACATAATCTGATTTTAATGATGCTATTAAAATAATTTATTATCTGGTTTTGCTAACTAGAAATTATTTTACGTTGAGAGTAAAATTTAAAGGAGTTTTAATTTAATCGCATGGTTCTTTTCCACTTTAAATGCCATAAATAAAATGTATAATAAAAAAGTTTAAAAAAATGACTTATTTAAATGTACTCTTTTATTTATGTTAAATATGCTGATTTAGTATATTTTTATGCTTTCTCAATATCTGTAATTCTCAACGTATTTAAGCAAAAATCATTTTTAAAACCTTTAAAAGAGCAAAGAAAGTAATGAATAAACTGAAAGGATTAACATTTTCTTCTTTCAGATAAAAAATTTTAAACTTCTACGTAAATTCCACATAGGGTGACTCGATATTTTTTTCTTTAACAATAACGGTAAATACAAACGCACACTAATTAAAACTTAACATGCTAAAATTTATCTTTCTTTAACGTCAAATGTGAATAGGGGGATATTGTGCAAATCTAGGATCAAGCCCAGTCGAGAAAGATGTTCTGTCGCTTTGACAAACATTTCATCAAATATTTCAGAGTGTACCTCTGATATGTACCTCTTTGTATTTACACTGAAGTTTCTCAGAAATCAGAAACTTTATTTATCTGGTGTATTTTGCTCGCAAGATCAAATATTGAAATTTCAACTTCCATCCTTTCTAATTCAGAAATATATATGAACTCAAATAGTTGTTTTACACATTTTCCAACAAAATTTCATACACTTTATACATAAGGTCTGTCTGTATGTCTGTACACACACTAACACCTTCGAAAGTACTCAGATTTTTATGCAATTAATGAACATTAATTAGGACTATCAAGAAATGTTTAGCATTGTATATGAAGTATTTTGGATTAGTGTTGGTACTCAAAATATTTCCGTCACATTATCGTGTGCAAAGTACTTCACTGAGATTTCGCCACTTCAAATGTATTGAAACTATTGTCAAAATACTCCTATATACCATAATTAAACAGAAATATCTTATACAATAGAACTTCTCCTATTAAAGACTTAAAAAAACAGGTGACAGTGTTCTGTTTGACAATCGAAACAAATTTGTAATTCTTATTCTCAAGTCAAAGTAATTTCTTTATATATCAAAGTGCGCACGAATACATAATTTAACAAAAATGTTTAGCGTTACCAATTATGTTTTAAAAAAGCTGGAATTTTACCAATACGAAATTTAAACAGGCGAAAAAAATAATTCTCTCTGTTGATCGAGTGAACACGTGACGCGATCAGAATCTACAGTTGCTCGCAGAGAACAGTGGATAATCGAATTATTTTTTAAAGGTAAATCAAAGATATTAAATACAACGAAAGAATAAAATGAAGTACTTTTTTAGGGAAAGTGTTGCATTTATCAGGTTACTTGTTTTTAGAAAACTAAAATAAAATTATGCGTAGATTAATGTTATGAAATTATAATAAATATGTTAAGATATAAATTTTATTGAGGCATTTTAGATATTATAAGACTTTGAATATAAATATCGGCATTTTCTAAATTAGGTATAACTCACTGAATTTCAGAGCACGGTGATTACGATAGAAGAGGACATCCACAGCATCCCCCTTTCATTTACAAGGACACAGAAAATATCGGTTACAGTATTGTGTTTGTAATTATTGTCTGACGTGCTTATTCGATTTCAGTATGCGTTTTTAACATTTTTTACACATTTTACTCGTTGAATATATATTTTATAACTGATATGCAATTGGATAATATTATTGGACAAAATACCTCAAGTGCCATTCTCTTTCCAGCATGAATTGTTGAAGGGGATTTTTGTATCAATGTATATGTGTACTTCTTAAATGGACTAAACTTTTAAATGTGTGTAGTTAATAGATTTAAAACTATACTGTACGCACATGAATACTTCCAGTTTGAAAAATAATATTTTCATTATAAATGGGAATTGCTAAAATTGTGTTTTTAAATGTATTACGCGTAGTTTTATGGCTGAAATAAACCTGATATTTTCACCTATTAAATGAAGCAGTTATGTTACATAATTTTGATTGATGAAAATGCTTAAAGTATTTTGTAATCTATGCTTAATGCTTGATCTTTTCTTTTTTGTTCAAATACTAATGAACCAACAGACCGAGCTATTATAAAAAATCCGAGGATCCTAGAAACACAGTATCAATCTCAAATAATTTACCTATACATAGATTATTGAAATTTTTCTTAAATACTGCCTTCAGTATGCAAAAACGAATACAGCACAAAATTGCTAAAATTTGAAGAAAAATTCAAAATGTAATACAGTAAATTAACAAATTGAAAATCATAGAATTACTTGTAATTTTGACTAACTGATTAGCATTTTTCTTTTTAGAAAATGAAAAAATTAAAAAAATAATCGGAGATTTCCTAAAAAATTTACACATTGGAAAACAAATATGAAAATCGAAAATTATACAATTTCTTGAAAAGTATTGTGCATCCTTTGAATTATAAGCATTACCTTAATGTCAAATATAAAGCATCTTGGTCTGAGTATTATTTGGGATTGTTTTTATATGGATCATTCCTTGCTAAATGAGCAAATATGTATGGCTGACATGCCAGATATTTTATTAAAAACCATCATGTATGTAGATCATGTTCATTTAGAAGTAAATGCGAAGTAATAGATATCACACTTGTTAATTTTAGTATAACAATTTACATAAAATACTATTTAAAATCGAGAGTTTGTGTGCATGCTTAAAAGTTTGATTATTGGACCAAGAAATGGAAAAACTGTGTAAAAATTATTTACAATTGAGAATGAAAAATAAGTAATAGAATAGCATAATTTAATTATTTTATTTTTATTTTATAATTAATCAATAAATAAAGAATTAAAAATTTTGTGAGAAAAAAGAAACATTTTCATTACTTTTCTTAACAGAAAAGACACCTTTTAAGGCTTTAAAATTATTTGTCATTATAGACAATGGTATATATTTTATTAAACTAAATTTTCATTCTTGCCTTTTTATTCTTTAATAAAAAATAAACAGTAAAAAATTTTTATATAAAAATTTAATATATTTTAACCTTTATTTGAACACGAAGAAATGCGTTTGAAACCTTTAAATTCTTTGCTATTATAAATAAATGTGTATACTTTAATACATAAAGTATTATTCTTTTTTTTACATTTATTTTTGTTTCAATAATATTTTAAATTTGAGTAAAAAAATAGATTCTCTAAAGTAAATAATTGTATTTTAAACCTAAAATCAAATAGCAAAAATTGATGGCACCACAAAGCTTTTTTCAGCAAGAAATTCTGAATAATTTAAACTCTAGATTTTAAAGAGGGATACTCCGTAGAATGTCTCATTTTTGATATATTAGGAATCAAAACACAAACTTATTCCTATAGCTGGGCAAAATTTTTAATGTCTGTCTTTTCCTTTATGCATTTTATGCTGATACATAAGAGTGAAAAATATGATTTTGTATGCATTTTTTTAATTCTTTTTTTCTTTTATTTTAAGGTAAACGAAATAAATAAAAAAATTCAAATTTGAAGAATTCAATATTTATATAATGCTACATAAAGCATTAATTTTACAGATTTTTTTAATCCCTTTAACTTGTATATTATTTTTTATTACAAATTTTCAATATTTACATTTAGTTTAGAATTAATCATGGTATTAATAATTTATTATTGCTCCATAAATATAAAGATTGATTTTCAGAGATTGCAATATTATAAAAAATTGTTAAATAACTTTCAAAATACAAAACTTGAAACTTGCAAAATTCAACGATTGCACACATGTCATTCCAATCACAAGTTTTTAAAGGTCCAAAACTGCCAAAATAGACAATTTTTCATCAAGATTTTTTTACAGAGCTACATTTGAATAAAAATTGAACATGTGCATCAAATTTTATTAAATCATCCTCTATACAGTCACGGTTCTTTTCATTTTTGCTCGTTTTAAATGAAATAACACTATAAATTAAAAAAAAAAATCGGCCTATGAGTCCACATCTTCCTGTGCCTCAATGGTAGGGAAATGCCTTGTCTTTAACTTCATAAAGGATGCGATATTGCAGTAATAAATAAAATAGTAATCAGAAATGAATAAATAAAATAATGTAATCAGAAAGAGACCAATAGTAATCGTAAATAAAGTAAGACGTCAGCGTGAAAAATTAAGGCAGGTTATGTCAACATCACAGCACAATGTTCGATTAACTGCATCGATTTTTTGCGCCCACAGTGGGGCAAAAAGCCTTCAAAACTGGCAAAAAATCGAAAAAATGAAATTTTATTTTGAACTACCGACATACGTCACTTCAATAGAGCAGATGTCAGTACACATCTTCCTAGTATTAAAATTTGCGCAAAGTTATTTTAATCGTCACTAGAGAAAGAAGTTAAACTGCATATTGTGCTTTGATAATAAGTGGAAAAAAAAATCAATAATTTTGTTTCAATATTCGTTTGTTAATTTCGATATAATAATTAAAAAATAATTTTTTTGAGTATGGAACCTTTAACTACAAGTATGTAACAATAATTCATTAACTTTCAATTTGTTTTAATACGATTTTTATAGATATACAGACGCTTAGAATATATAGTGGTGAAATTTGTAAAAAAAACTAACACTGTCTACAAACATTGTAGATTTTAGTTATGAGTTAAGGCGAGTTAAGTGTTAATTATAATTTTTTCTACTAAGTATGAGTTTTAAAAGGACAAATATGCCAGAAAATCTTGCTCCTTTTTGCCACTTTTTTAATTGTATGGTCATTTTTATAGCTAATCATCCTTAATTTTTTGTTAGTGTACGGGTGTGCCAAACATGATTATAAATATTTTCTTTGTTAAATACGAATTTTAATGCATTGTTTGTCACAAAACAATGTATTTAAATTAAACTAACTATCATGGAACGTTTTAACAAAAAACTTTTGAAAAGTAATGTGATTTTATGGTATAAGAGCTCCATAATCGGAGAAACTACGAACAAGTAGTTTAAATGAAAAGAAGATTAAATGTTTTAAAGTTTAATATAAATTTCGATGAGCAAATGCCTGGCGAAACAAGGGAAATGTTTTAGAATTAACAAAGAGTGGCTTGGCAAAACGCTTTCATTTCCTCGATTTGAAAAACAAACAGAAGCGTCAATGAAAAGCAAACGTGCCCATCTTCATATTCCGTCTGAATTTGTTCTGGACGATCAACAATATCAAGAGAAAAACGGTTATACAATTCTAGTTCTACATATTCGTTAGTGTACGTGACATGTATGAGTTTAAGATCTGAAAAACAGGAAAACAAAAAGTGTGTGTTAGCACTAAAACAACAGAAACAGTTTTTCTTCTGCTGTCTTTATAGTAATACGTACATTTTGCCTGAGAAAGGTTGATCCAATCCTTCAAAACGAGTTGCTAATATTCATTATAAGGTTTGCTTGAGAATAATTAAAATTACTAATTATGTTTACATTTTTTAATGCGATATTATGGATGATTTATAAATATCTAATTAGTATAAAAATTTAATTAGTAAAAAATCTAATTAGTAATCTTAAATTCTTGTTTTTAACTCATTTTTCTACAAAAAATATTGAAAAAGGTTTGTAAATTAATTAATAAATTACTATTTAGCTTATGTAAAAGTTTAAAATTTTACTACTTTTCTTCTACAAAAGAATCCGTGATGCGCTTTTTTTGTTCAAAGTAAATTTTATTTTTTGCCAACTTTGGAGGCTTCCTGCCCCACTGTGGCCCGTAAGAACAATACGTTGGTTCAAAATAATGGGAAATAATTCCAAAAAATCCTAAGAAAAAAAAAGACCACGTAATACTCTTATTTGATCTCGTTTCTGTTAATTTTGAGCTTGTTACAACTGCTAATAGTAGGGGTTTACACACCAAAGGAAAATTGTGGAACATTCGAAAATCAAACAAATAATGAACAGTGATCAAATGACGATACGCTGTTAAGTCTCTAACGTGAATACCCATGTGGTTAATGGAATTATAAAATTTATGGAAGTTAGTTTGGAACTCTTCAGTGCCTTATTTGTATGCAGTAACATAAAAATGAGCAACTATTTCATCATTCATCTAATCATCTTGATGGAGTTTTGAACAAAGCTCATATTTAGAAGCTATTAGGAAAACACTTAAAATATGTGAAATATTTCGATTGCTAAAATTTATCTCAAAAAGAAAATCTGTCCGTTGATTTTTACAGAAATAAGTAGTGACTAAATAATACTTCACGAAGCATGGTACACTTTTTTAGTAGATTAATGTACTCCAGAATTTACACTCATAATATTCTCACCCCTAAATCATCCAATTCTTAAAAATATCAATGCAAAGAAAGTTCCAGAGCATTAATCAAATAAAATTACTTAATTTAAGCATATTTAACGAGATGTATAATTTTCTCGCAAGTGAGCGATATGATAATGAGAAGTGCCAGTCTAGCCCTCTAAGCGTTTGGCCCGTAAAATTCCGTACACTAAGCTCCAGGTTTCACTGCAATACAAGCAATGTTTACGTTATTATAATTCTATAAATTTAATGAATTTTCAAAGCATTGAAGAATGATTAGGGGTCTCAAGGATTACATTTATATTCTTAAATAAGATTTTTTATGTAATATTGAAAGAATCATATTTTATTAGCATTTAAAGCAAAATGCAGAGAAAACAACATTACAATTTTACCCATTTGCAAGACGCTTGGAGGGTTAAATCATTCAAATCTTAAAAATATCAATGCCAAGAAAGTTCCAGAGCATTAATCAAATAAAATTACTTAATTTAAGCATATTTAATTGATAAATACAGCTGAACAATGTTTAAAAACTGTACTTGTATATGCAGAACACACGCTATAAAATTTCAAATTTTATCTGATTCTTTTTTATTAGACAGACATACAGATGTTAAGTATTTTTTTTTTTCATAAAAATATAAAAAATCTTGCAGTTAAAGAGTTATACGCAACAGCCGTCACATTGTTGTGGTGTGTAACTGTTAAATCACAAAACATACTTTAAATAATACTAGAGAATAAGTTTGAATAAAAATTTCGAAATTAATAAGTAAGGTTGAATCTAGTATTGTTCTACACTATCTAAAACTTGTTACAGGTTAGAGTTTACCATATTTGACTACATTTTTTACATGAAACTTTTTATGAAATTCATCTTTTAAAGAATGTGAAATTATATTTGAATTCAATTTAAAGTGTAACTTTCATGTTATGATATAAAATAATAATAATAATTACAGTATCCTACCATTCCTCCGCGAGAAGTCGATAACGCCATGATTATTTAATAACGAATTAATGTACATAAATAGTGTATACTGTTAAAAATTTTGTTCTAGTTTGAAACAAATTTTGGCGCTCGCTAGCTGCCAGCTTTAGATGGTAGAGTCTCAAACTAACATGTTCAGCTTTCTATTTTAACCTCGTTCCAACTATTGATTGTGTTCAACTGTTCAACATGAGTCTCAAATGTTTTTCATGATTTCACCATTTTATGATGGCAGCTATTGGATGAAAAACTTGGCTCAAACAAGGACAAGATTTATAACAGTGTAATAGCATGAAACTTTTAACATTTGCTTAATATATTTACGAATAAAATTTTCAGATTCATAAAATTTTATTCGTAATTACTGAACTAACTGTGGTCAAATGAAATAGAAAGTTATTAATAATTTTTGCTTTAATTACTTTTCATTTGATAAGTTTTAATTACATTTCGATACGTAACAAAAAAGGAATTTAGCAAACTACAAATATCATTTGGGCAATGATTTTTTGAAACACTAAAATTTAAGACTTATTAATAAATTCTATATGAAACAGGAACCTTTTACAATCAAGCAATTCAAAATTACATTATGTTCTCACCATTAAACCTTTTTTTTTTTTTTTTTTTGCTTTAAAAGATTATTTTTTGTTTACGTTCTTCTTTTGATTTATTTTTTCCATGTCTGAAAATTTTCGATATTTGACACTTTTTTTTCTTCTTTATTAACAACAATGTTTTGATTTCATATAGAAATAAAAAGTCTTCTAAATGCAAAGTATTTCGTAAAAGAAAAAGAAAATAGTAAAATTTATTGGCTAAAGAAAAATGTTTGCATGTTTCCCATTGTTTTAATAAAAAATAGCAAAAACATTATTCCTATAATGAACAAAGCGTGGCTTACGTAATAACGAGTTGTATATTACATATCAATCATAAGCACCTGGACCATTCATTAAAAATACACGGACATCTCAATGTGAATTGTCAAGCGAAAACAACAACCAATTTTCTAAATGGTTAATTAAAACTGTTCAAAATAAACGATTTTCTGGACACTTTATATTAATTAAACAAACTAATGAATAAAAATTTTTATTTTTAAATGTTTTACTATTTAAATAATCTTAGAACTATAATTTAGCATGATATTCCTCGGGATTTTAATAATTAAAATTTACAAACTACTTTACAAAAACTCGAAAGCAGTATTTAGAATGTATAGAAGAAAACATACATAAACTAACTTTCTCTCGCCATTAAGTAAAAAAATAAAAATTCATAACATATATTTATTATGCGTATAACGTAATTGAAGAAACATCATTTTTAATGGAATAAAAAAAATGGAAGAAGTCTTTTTCCTTATAGAAAAGATTAATAGCATAAAAAGCGGGTTTTATATCATGAACAAAAATAACGAGTGGACTAAGATTATAGGTTTTAAGTTGTGAAAGTTAAAGCAAATAATTTTTTTTTGATGAAACAGTATACTAACTCGAACCCATTAAAATATTCATGCATATAATATGCTTACAACATATCTAAATATTTATATGTATAGATTTTTATATATATATTTATGCATTTTAATACAGAAAAATGCACTTTAATTGTCGAGAAATTATTCATCAACCCAATATAAATATTTAAATAAATACATATTTGAGAAATAATTCAAACACTCATCGCACATAATGCGAAATATTTTATTTATTATCAGCTTAGTCTTTCCTTCGAATTATGGCTCATTGTGGACAATCAACTATGCTAAATTTTATTATTATAAAGGTGATTGTAAGAAATAATTCTATTGAAAAAAACCACTTAAGGGTTTTCACATAGATGCCAATATCTATTAATTATTTCGGAGTTTAATTCAAGATGAGCACATTTTCTTCCAGAAATTTTATTTTATCAGAAAATTAAAAATGAGTTTGAAAATGTGCCTCATAGAAAGAAGACGCATTTTCTTACATATTTGGTTTGGTTTGGCCATTAAAATCCACGATCAGATTCAAGAATAATTAAGAGATGTTTGCATTCATAGTTTTCATGCTTGATAATAAAATGTTTGTAATGAATGATTAACTTTTCTACCATCTATTTCTGCAACCCATTTATTCATTACTAACCCATGAATTTTATTGAATACAAACTAATTTAACTGGAAATTGTTCTTTTGGGAACTTTTAACTTTTACAAAAATTTTGAATATTCCATTTTGATAGCAACTACTGTCTTGTAAAAAAAAAAAAAAAAAAAAAAAAACATAAATAAAAACACTATTTAAAATGAATGTTTTATGTGTGGTATCCTAATCAGATCAGAGATAATATCGGATTGCAAAGCAAAATCTAAATCACTACGAAGAAAAAAATTATGCATTTTGCAGCCAATTTATGAAATATTTCACAATATCCGACTTCTCTAATATGTAAATTTTAACAACGACATTAAAAAAATTACATTTGAGAAAATGGATTTCATCAAAATGAGAAATATGGTCTTTGATTCGATGTAATTTTTGACGAAATCTCTTTTTTCATTTAACAAAGTTCTTCTAGTCCATATCTTATGATCATGAAGATTAATTTTTCCAGGCATATTACTAAAAAAAAAAACTATTTTATTTTATTTATGTCGACCCATATTACAGAATTAATAGTACTCGGTAAAATATTTCTCTTACACATAACATACCTTAGGCTAAACTAATTTCCAATTAAACATTTTATTCGCATATGTAACAGCTCCTTTAAAGAAAACAATCCCGAAAATTCTTTTAACTTAATTTCGACAGTATATCATACAGAAAATTTCAAATATGTGATATGATTAATGCTATAGAAACGAAGTTTTTGTAAAATGCAAATGCACAAGTAAAGAAAAATTTTTACAGTTTATTACATCACATAAATTTTTAAAGCTTGAGTTGAATACTAAGTAAAACATTGTGAATCTCAAAACAATCAGAAAATTAAAAAATAACAGAAAAGATACACAACCCGTCATATATGGGATTATTAGAATAGGCTTTTTTTCTTGTTGTATCCAGGAAATTTAACCTGACATTTTACTGAATATTAATTTTTGACTTGGAAGAGAGGTTGGCGTTATTAATGGTGTCGTCAAGAGCACTTTCTCTACCGTGTATTTTAAAATATATCTGTTGCGTTGCAAGGTTCAAAAGTTGCACTTCTTTGTAAAATTACATAAAAATGACCGCTCACTATACGGCTCAAATTTCAATTTTACTTTGGCAAGATGTACTAAATCACATTTTATTAAATGCAAGTGTGTCAACATATTTGTTTATAAAACCTGCAGCAATTGTTTATGTACACTGGTGTTCAAAATTTACGAACGAGTCCCAAAATGCCAATTTTCAAGGGATTTTCAAGCGGAATTTTTCAAGTAGTGACTGAGACTCTTTTGATCATGTGTGACCTGAATGAGATGTTATATGGATTAGCTGTTATGCAGGGACAGTTATTATTCGAATTATATTACATCCTTTTGAATATTCTCGTGAAAATTATCACTTGAAAATCCCTTGAAAATTGGCATTTTGGGACACGTTCCTTAAATTTTGCACACCGGTGTATATGTTTATGTTGAAATTGATAGAAGATTTCATCAAAGTTTAATATTTTGTTACATCTATTAATTTATGTAATTTCTAATTATTTTATGCCCCAATCATTTTTCCTACATTAAACAATATATCTGCATATAAAAATATATTTATTATACAAATTATTAGTACTATATTTTCTATTATTGGAATGTTTATCAACATCAATTACATCCTCTGAAATTAAATCTAGAACCATGCAAAATAAAAATAAAAAGCGGGCTAAGGTAAGTCATTAAAATCAGCTATTGTATATTGCACATTTTTTATTTCATCCAATAATACGTCATTTCTACCATTTAAAAGTTCCTCTTTTATTAAAGTGATTGAAATATGCAATGAGAGATTTTGTGTACATAAGTGTAGAAAAAAACTTCAACACCAATCGGATTACTAATGTTGCTTATTAATTTTGGCCGCATTCAGTTGAACGTTATTTTTAACGTATGGAAAGTAATTATACATCAAAAAGATTATCTGAAATCGGCGAATCCGATTCTGGAACCTCCCTTTAGGATTTACCATTGTGATTCCGATGAATAATGGAACGCTTTTAAACAAAGATACTTTTGCCTATTTTTTTCATTCATAAAACTAACCAAAATCATATAATGGCACGAAAGTGAAGTTTTATTTGCAAATGTATGGCTTTATGTCTTATGACAGAAACCTCAATACCAGAGGACTGAAGCATCGCTGAAAAGCATTTTAACGCAACTAGAGTGCATTTTATACACTCATTACCATAAAAATTTACACACCAAAAAAAAAAGGTAAGACGTCTAAATTAAACAAAATTTTACACGAGTAAGTGCTACTGCGATATAATAAGTGATTAGAAAACAAACAAATATATATATCGTTTATCACAGAAAAAGTAGAAAAGAACGGAAACTTTGGTACTCTGTTGGACAACCTCTAGCGCGAAGCACGTTGCGATACGAGCGGGAAGTTCCGTATGATGTCCTGAGACATCTCGTTAGGCAGTTGCTGTAAACGCGCCTCGAATTCAACAAAACTCGTAAGATCTTTCCGTCCCAAATGATCCCAGACATGTTCTATTGGTGACGAATCTGGGGATCGAGCTGGCCAAGGAAGTTTGGTAATTTGGCGGAGACAGGCTTGTGACATACATTCTGCGTGTTCTCAAGCGTTGCTAAAAAATGGCTTCTTGGAATCCTGCCACGAGTGGCAACACATGCGACTAAAGGATGCCCTGGAAATACCGGTAGGTTGTTATTGTGCCACGGATCAATATTAGGGATGACCGTGTATCGTAAGCAATGGCACCACATACCATCATACGATTTGTGGAAGAAGTGTGTCGCTTTAAGAGAGGACAGGAATTAGGCGTTCCCCACGTGGCCTCCACACACAAACACGATTGTCATCGCCGCTCAAATTGAATCTAGACTTGTCGCTGAAAACGACCACATGCGCGACACCACTCCAAATGGAGGCGTGTCATTGGCAGCACACTTAATAAACACATAAAGCGCACACGTAAGGTGCCGCGATACCAAATGTTCTTTAGCCAGGCGCCTTGCGACGGTTCGAGAGGACTCAGGGTTCCGAAGTGAAGCTTTTTCCTGTGTCTGGATAGCTTCCAATGAGGCAATTGGCTCAACGCGTGTGTTTCGTATGATATGAAGGTCTTCTTAACGACTTGTGCATAGAGGGTGTCCCGGGCCTGATCGCCGTGTAAATGACGTTTCTTCGGTCCACTTGTCCCAATACATCCTCACAGAAATGTTGAAATGGGCTACTTTACGAGCTACTCACCGAACTGACCAATCAGCTTCCATCATTCCAATGATTCATCCCATCTCGTGCTCTGTCAGCTGCTCATATTGTCTTCGATGGCTGCCTAAAGGCATGTATTCCTCAGTGTTTCTTTGCAAAAGAAAACTAAACTCAGACAATTTGTACTTATTAGTTTTATATTCCAAGGAGGACGAAGTTGAACGCCCTCAAGTGACATTACGCAAGGCGCAATAACGCTGCATTTTAAATCATTTGCATACCTTCCTGATCCATACCTTCAGGCCAAGTTTTGTTACGATCCCCCAGTTTATTCAAGGTGCGCAAGTTTTTATGTCAATGAGTGTAATAATAATATGTTTTTCCTTAGAAAGTCACGTTATTTTCATTGAAATATCCGTATCTCTTTAAATGACATCACTTTTTAAACAGGAGTTAAATTTGCGTATATATAAAAAGACAAAAATAAATTTAAGTAGAGCACTTTTTAAAAAATCAAATGATAATGCATCTAGGTCGATTTTAAATTAATGTAAGGAATGGGAAGCACAATTATTTATTATGTTTTTTGAAATGGCTCTAAAAAATAAGTATTGGGTATAAAGTATATGATAGCAAATTATAAAATAATTATTTTATAATAATCACTACCCAAATTTCGATCAATATTCCTAGTAAATCTATGAAAACTGTAAAAAAGAATCTTTTATCATTTCTTTAATAATCGTTAATAACAGTTGTACTATTTTTACTCATTTAAATAACTTTTAAAAGGAATGAAAATATGCTGAAAATTATTTTCAAATCTACATAATATACTGCATATTTATGTTCAAATCTACATAATATACTACATATCTGTGTGTATATTTCAAATCTACATATTTATAGACATGTAATCGGTTAAAAGCATCTATAAAATATATTTTAACAGTAGAGTATTTTATGCTCAAATCTTTTTAACTTTAAAGCTTCATAATTCTTTTTATCGAAAGTGCTAGAACGTGAGATCTTAAAATGTTTTCAGCAGGCTGTTACTCTATATTTTATATCTGATTGCATTTCAGAAGTTGCTATTTTTGTTTTTGCTGTTCTCTTTGTTTATATATATAAAGATAATGCATTATCATATATTTTGTCGGATATATAAAAGAAATATTTTGTTGCATTATCTATGTTATAAAGGCCAAACGTATCTGTGCGTAAAGCATACGCCATTTTGCGAATGGCAGCATATTCCGATGAAATTTCGCTTTTGCAATTTACGCTATTGCAAAATTTTAAACTTCTAGACATTGCAAACTTTCAATCTTAATACCGTTGTATAGAAAAAATGTACTTTTAAATGCAATTTGTTTGAAAACTATGTCTGTATTTGTTTTTGAAATATTAATATTTTGTAGTTTTATTTCAATTTATCAGGAGATCGCAAATTGATTTGAAACGCATTTGTGTTAAGTAAAGGAAAATTGCTATAAAATAAAATGAAAGAATAGACAGGAATTATACTGGCTGGGATTGACTTAAAAAAAGGAATCCTGAAATCCTCTACATAAGGCCCAAACGCAACCGAACGCTTTCGCAAAAAAGAAGAAAACTTTTAGTATTAAAATTTCTAGTTTATAATAAAATGAAATTCTAGTTTAGAATGCCTTAATATAAACCGATCATTTTCATTTAGTGAAAAAATGCACAGCTAATGTTAAATAATTCGGTGCCAGTTCTATACGATTGTTTTGTTTGGGTCAAATGGATGCATTTATATTTGAACTATGACGGGCATCATCGTGCGTGAACATGAAATACTTACATATAGAAATCATAACCTCCCCTTTGAAGTCGGGTAATAATAGGAATAAATACAAGTTTACTATACATGCGATTGAAATACGCGCTCGAAACACTGAAATGATCTGAATCAAAAACATTTCCGAAAGTGATAAAATCTTTGACTGATAACTCTGACAAGCGTCCAATACGTAAATATGATTTTTTACACATACAAAGATTTATTTCATTCCGTAATTAACATTTCCTTTTCATTCTTTAAGCGGCCTAGTCGTGTTTTTCCGTCGTGTAATATTTTAATTCAAAAGTTGATTTAAAACAAAATTCATATTAATATTATTTTTTTTAAATTGTATATGATAAAAATACATGCAACGTTATCAAAATCTTCATACCAATACTTTTCATAGTTATAATTTTGTTAATAAACATAAAGGAAAAAACCTGTAGGACGCTTCAAGAATAAAAAATGCTTTTTCAGTGTTAGTTGGCAATCTAAAAAGAATATTACATGTCGAAAACTTATTTGAGTTTTCAATTTTAAACTTAAAAAGATACTTTTTATGTTTACTACGTTACCCGGGTAGCCCGGGTTCGATCTACTAATTTTTTTTTTCTTTTTAAGAAGACATAATTCTTTTTTAAAAAGAATTAATTGTTGAAAGAATGATTAATAATGAGAAGAGACGAAATATTTTTACGCATTGCTGTTAGTTGCATAATGTTAAGCATTGTTGAATTTACATTCGCTCTTTCCTTCACACGGTGTCTTTAACAGTGGATATCCATGCTTTTTTATCTATTTAACCTAATAAAAGCTTATGCTATAATGTTAAAAATAAGTCACGGTAAAACAACAGACAGCAAAGTTGCCGGACTTTTTCCATTCCGATAGTAGATTTACCGCTTTTTAAAATGAAAGAAGGAAACACTCCGTTCAATGAAATGGTAACATTTTGCTACAAGGTTTGATTTCTAATAAAGTGCATAAAAGCTGAAAAAAAGACACAGGTGGCTCCATCTTTGGAAATATTCGGAAACACATTCTAATGAAAACATGTCTGGAAACGGTCGAATAACTCGAAAAATACATATGAGATTGAAAAACGTAAATATACGTGTTAAATATTTTTTAATAAGCTACTCAGTGATACCAAATTTGACCTTCGTAACTGACCCCCTGGGGGTCAGAGGGGGTCCAACTTTGAAATCTTAAATTATAACCCCCATTTTTTATTACAGATTCGGATTCTACGGACAAAAATACGTAACTTTTGTATTTGATGTTTATTTCGAATCCTCTTTTATCACGGTGTAATTGAGAATATTAAATCGATACATATTTCGGCTTTTCCAACGGGATTTTCCCTAATCGAAACTAATTGGGGAGAATTTATGACATCAAATTCATCGTCTTTTGCAATAATAGCGTTTCCTGAAAATCACCCGTGCCGATTATTTCGTTAGTGCTACACAGTTAAAAATTTGATCCATTTGCTGTAGCGTCACTCCACAGCTTTTATAGAATATCTCTTTCATGACCAATCAGAATGTTCCATAACACAGTAAAGTACACTGTAAAAAATTGACCCTTTTGCTGCATCGTCACTCCACCGCTTTTATAGAAAACGATTACTTTACTGTGTTATGGAGCATTCTCATTGGTCACAAAAGAGATATTCTATAATAGCTGTGGAGTGACGCTGCAGCAAATGGGTCAAATTTTTAACAGTGTAGCACTATTGAAATAATCGCCACGGGTGATTTTCAGGAAACGCTATTTCTACAAAAGACGAAGAATTTGACGTCAAAAATACTGCCCAATCAGTTTCGATTAGGGAAAATCCCGTTGGAAAAGCGGGAATATGTATCGATTTAATATGCTCGATTACACCGTGATAAACGAAGATTTGAAATAAACATCAAATACAAAAGTTACGTATTTTTGTCCGTAGAATCCGAATCTGCAATAAAAAATGGGGGTTATAATTTAAGATTTCAAAGTTGGACCCCTTCTGACCCCCAGGAGGTCGATTTCGAAAGTCAAATTTGGTATCACAGAGTAGCTTATTTAAAAATATTTAACACGTAAATTTACGTTTTTCAATCTCATATGTATTTCTCGAGTTATTCGGCCGTTTCCAGACTTTTCGGACACGCTGTATATATTTATATATATATATATATATATATATATATCCTACGCCATTTTTCTATTTAATTTAATGCTATTTTATCCTTTTATAGCAAACCTTCGGAACTTTAAGAATCGGTTATAAAGAATTTTTTTTTCTAGTTGACCATGATTTTTTTTTCTCTTTTTACTTTCCCGCTGATGTGAAAAAAGATTTTCGTCTCTAATTTCGTAACAAAATGCATGCCGGCTAGTAAAACATGGAGCAAATTAACTATAAGTCTATTTATTAAAGTTTAGTAAGACCTGCATTCTTTCTCTTTTATGGTAGCAACTCTGCAGTTGTGATCACGCCTCGCGTCAGTTATTTTCTATTACTCCTGTCATTGCAATTCAGTAACGCACTTAAGCTAACTTATTTAACTAATGTATTTAAGAGTAATTCGAAATATGGCAGCATTTAAACGAACGCCATCTTTGAAGCAAGTAATAACCAAAAGTTTTTTCCTTAAATTTTACTCTCAGGAGTTCACAAGATGATGAAAAAAATAAAAATTTAAATGATAAAAAAGTAATCAAAAAATCAAAATAAAACGATTTTTAACGCACCATTAATTAGTGTTAGTCATCCTAAGCCTGGATAAAGTTTGAAGATTTTAGGGATACTCAGGATCATTCCTTAAATTGCTTGCTCAATTATCCTTATATTTATCCGAACAAAAGTTGGTCCCGAAAGTTTAGATAATCGGCGCGCTTTACTAGATTTCTGTTTGTCTTCCTTTTTAATTACTTTATTTAGTATTGTGCCAGTTTAATGTAATCAATTTTATTCATTTTAATTCATTAATGATATCATATCTAGTAGAATTTATGTTTTTTTAATACATCATTATTGAACATATAGGTATCAGATAATTATATACAACTTTTGTAAACTCTAATATTTGTAAACTCTAATACGACAGAGCTTACTGCCTAAGGTGTGGGAAGGTAGCATTCTTATCATTGCATTGAGATCGATATTGTAACCGAACTTAAATGAGAGTAATGGTTGATGAAGCTCTTGCTGATGTGTTGAGGGTAAAATGTATTGATGCTATTATAATTCTCCAAGTTGCATTTAATAGAATAGTTTAATATAAGGTTTTTTCTGTCATTAATATTTAATTCGAAAATGGCGTGATTAATATAAATGATTTCTGGATATATATGTATGTGTGTGTGTGTGTGTTTCTTTTCGATAATGAAATGTTTAAATATTGCGAGAATTATTTGTTGCTGACAAATAAACAAATTTCTAGTGTATTTTCGATAGAATTTATCAGTTTCAGGTGCATATTAAGATTTTAAAACTAAGATATATATATTTTTTTGTATTAGTTTAGGAAGCTATTAAATATACATATTTGTAATTCGATTGTTATGAATAAATTCATTGAATGAAAAAATGCTCCTTTCATTTTGTGAAATTGAACTGAATAAATGTTCTTCCTGACCAACTAAAATAAAAACAGTATTTTTTTTTAATTTTGTTTATTTATTGATTTTTAATATCTTAAAATAATGAAACACTAAGAGAATGGACAGATACGTATTTTATTATGGTAATAAGGCTTTTTTTAAAATCTTCCACCCCCCCCCCCAAAAAAAAAAAAATCATAATTTTCAGGGTTTTTTTCTTTCTCTCTCTCTCTTTTATGTAAGATTTGAGTGTGACAACACATGTTTATACTTCTTTCGTGCACTGTTTATATAAACATATGCACGAAAGAAGTGTTGAATTCGGGCTGCAATAACCTGTACCTCCTCTGGATTTTAAACTTTAACAAACTATTTTTTCCCTGGTTTTAATAAAGACAGTAAATTTAATCTTTTCGAGTAACATTAAAATATTAAATATTGAGAAAAAGCGCAGCTCAAATATATTGGGAATATATATATATAATGGGCTGTTTAATAGCCTCTGCTTATCAACCAGGAGAAGACCCTTTAATTGCCTTCTAGGAGGACTTAAAGGAATCGACTGGGAGCAGAGACTTAATGTCCAATCCGCACCTTCCATCGGTACAGCCTGTTAGTACTCTTGTCTAGTGCAAGGGGAACGAACGCGGATGGGCTTCCTCCAACCCGCTTGGCCAGCGTGGAGGGATTTGGCCACAACCCCCCCTTATTTTACCATGAATTCACAAAACAAATCACGGCCCTCAGTTCCCGGTAGTCTGCATGTTCCTGGTTACGGCAGCGATCAGACAGACATGAAGACAGAGGGTGCTAAGAATCACCGGGCTCGGCTTGGCTGCCATAAGTTGATGACCTTGGCTACGTACAATGGACGATCCCTATCTTCTGAAAACCGTTTACAGGAACTTGAAGAAGAGTTAGATAAGATCAACTGGGACATTTTAGGATTATGTGAAGTAAGAAGAAAAGGCGAAGAAAAGATTGATCTTTCCAGCGGACATGTTTTATACTACAGAGGTACGGAAGATGGAAGAACAAGTGGTGTAGGATTTCTGATTCATAAAAGGTGGAAGAATCACATTGTAGAATATGATAGTGCATCAGATAGAGTTGCAAGATTAGTAATACAAGTGTCCAAAAGATACAAGCTGCAAATTACCCAAGTTTATGCACCAACAATAAGTTATTCTGATGAAGAAATTGAAGATTTTTATGAAGAAGTAGCTTCAATGCATCAAAAGGGAAATTGCTACATAAAATTAATAATGGGAGATTGGAATGCTAGAATTGGAGAGAAGAAGAAAGGTGAATTATCTGTAGGAAATCATGGATATGGTATGCGAGATGAAAGAGGAAACAGATTGATTGAGTTTGCAGAATGTGAACAGATGTATATCATGAATTCATTTTTCAAGAAAAAGCCACAAAGAAAATGGACATGGCGTTGTGCAAATGGCTCAACAAGTGAAATCGACTACATCTTGACCAATAAAAAGTATCTTATTCAGGACTGCAGCGTTCTCAATAACTTCAATACAGGAAGCGATCACAGATTGGTTAGATGCAAACTGCTGTTAAATACTAAAGTGGAAAGAATGAAGCTTTTGCTACACTCAAAGAAATCAATCGATATTATAAACCTCCAGAAACATAAAGAAGAATTTCATTTGGAACTTCAAAACCGTTTCCAAGTACTTCAATCAACTTTAGAAGAAGAGCAAGATGTTACAATAGTGAACAAGAAGCTAACCAATACTCTACAAGAAATTGCTAAGAAGATAGCCGGTGATGCACAAGTAAAACAAACAAAGAAAATAACAGAAGAAACAAGAAGATTAATGAAAAAACGCAGAGAATTTAAAATGAAGAAAAATGATCCTAAATCAAGAGTTGAATATGCTGAATTATGTAAAACAGTAAGAAAATGCGTTACAGAAGATATCAGAAAATTTAACTGTGACCTTGTTAAAAAAGTTCTGGAAGATAACAAAAGTTTAAAGTCAGCTAAGCGCAAGTTATGTGTTGGAAGAAAAGGCATTTTTGCACTGAAGAGAGCAGATGGAACAATCACCAAAATCAGCAACGAAATAGTACACATTGTTGAGAAATTCTATAATGATCTATATAAATGTGAAGATCAGAGGGATATCAACGTACACGATCAACGAGAAATCTTAACAGAAACTGAAGAGATAATCCCAGTGATGACAGATGAAGTTTTACAAGCTATTAGATTTATGAAAAAAGGTAAATGCCCTGGAGAAGATGGAATTACAATTGACCTTATCAAAGAAGCAGGAGAAGAATTTGCAAAAAGGCTATCTTTACTATTTTCCAAATGTCTCAAAAACTCAGATGTACCAGAAGATTGGAATAATGCTGTGATGATACTACTTTACAAGAAAGGAGAGAAGGAAAACATTAAAAATTACCGTCCGATCAGCTTATTGTCCGTGATTTATAAAATTTTCACCAAAGTTTTAACGACAAGACTTGAATCAGCTCTGGACTCGGCTCAACCTTGAGAACAAGCAGGATTCCGAAGTGGATTCAGCACAATGGATCATATCCAAACAGTAAGGGAACTCATAGAAAAGCATAAAGAATATAATTTACCTCTCTGCCTTGCCTTTATTGATTACGAAAAAGCTTTTGATTCCGTCTACACATCAGCAGTAGTAGATTCTCTGGAGGACATTGGTATAGACAAACCTTACATCAATATCATAAAGAAGATTTACAAGAAAGCAACAGCAACCATCCGTTTAGATAAAGGAAAAGCGAAGATCAAGCTCGAAAGAGGAGTAAGACAAGGAGACACCATTTCACCCAAGCTTTTTAATGCTGTCTTAGAAAATATCTTCAAGAAGCTGGATTGGGAAAACAAAGGGATTAGAATAAATGGAGAATTTTTAAGTCATCTCCGCTTCGCTGACGACATTGTAATTTTCAGTAACAATCCTGAAGAATTGGAAATTATGCTAAAAGATCTTGCAGAAGCTAGCATCAATGTGGGATTAAAAATAAATTTAGAAAAGACTAAGGTGATGTTTAATTCATTTACATCAAAAAAGAAAATTGTCTACAAGAACACTGAGATTAAAGAAGTGCAAAGTTATGTGTACCTAGGACAGGAAATATCATCAGATAATAGTATCATGAATGAAATCAATAGAAGAATAAGAAATGGGTGGAGTGCTTTCGGGAAGAACAGTATTATTCTGAAGAGTAATATGCCTCTTTGTTTGAAAAGAAAAGTTTTTAATCAATGTATTTTACCTGCATTAACATACGGAGCAGAAACATGGACACTAACAAAACGGATGATACAAAGATTACAAACAGCACAGAGAAGCATGGAAAGATGTATGCTAGGCAAAACTAGAAGAGACAGAAAGAGGATAACCTGGATAAGAAATCAAACAAAAGTTTTTGACATCCTTGAAAGAATCAAGCAGCTAAAATGGAAATGGGCTGGACACATTGCAAGAAGACAAGACAATAGATGGAGCACAAATATACTACAGTGGTATCCTAGAGATGTAAAACGACCAAGAAGACGACCACAAGTAAGATGGAGTGACGAAATTAGAAAAGTGGCTGGTGTAAATTGGATGACGAAAGCATTAGACAGAAAACATTGGAAAAATCTGGGGGAGACCTACATCCAGCAGTGGATCGAAAACGGTTGATGATGATGATGATGATGATATATATAATATTAGTATTTTCTTAGGCGGGAGTGTGGGAGCGGATCCCTTTAAATCCATCATGGAAATTAATTATTATTATTATTATTATTATTATTATTATCATTATTATTATTATTATTATTATTATTATTATTATTATTTTGTGTGTTGAAAAATTATCTCAAATGAGTTTAAGTGGCGGTATTTAATCAAGGTGGTGGTGACACAGCTCTTGCACCAGATTTAGAAATTTAGTAAAAAATATTTTATTTTTCTACGATTTTTTAAAGAAATAGCACATTTAAAATTTTTAAGTAACTTAAAACAATTTAGCGTAAATATGAAGATCAGCTAATAATCTTACATTAAGAAGGATGTGTCTGTGTGTGGGGGGGAAGGGAGATTTTTCTTCTAAAACTGGTGTACAATCTGGTGGTAAAAACTAATGTTGATTCTGTTGTTTAAGATAGTTTTGAATTAAGAAGGCGATAACACCACTCCTTGCAGATCTAAAATTTTAATGAACGAAATCTCTTTTGTCTCCTTTTTTTAAAGACTTACTGTTTTAGGATTTTTTTTCGAGTAAGTTAATATATTTAATAGTAAGAAAAAGAAGAAAAAATTAAAGAACTGTGCTTGTGTGGAGGGGCTGTCCCTTAGAAGCTTCCCACAGGATTTAAAAACTCACAGAATTTAACCATGTCCTCTCCCGAAAAAAATTCTTTTTAACATCTTACAAAAGTTACGCATATATTAGAACCTCCATAACGGAAAGCTCTGAATAGCAAACACCTCTATTTAGCGTACGCTGCTATCTTTTTGCTCTAAACATCTATATAATTGGATATTTTTATAGGTGTATAACGAACACCACCGAATAGCGGAATTACAAAATGTCAGTCTGACCGTGTGTCTGTGTGTCCGTATTTCGTCATTCTAGCATTAAAAAGTGTATGAAGATATGCATAGAATTTAACCAATTTCTTTTTTTTTTTGTAAATGTTTTTGGCCATGGCAAGCAGGCCCTACTTCAATTTTGAAATATTGTACTGAAAGGGCGACTTCAATAGCGAATTTTCTACCATTTTCAACATTGTACCGACTAAAAGTGTATGAAGTTATGTATCGAATTGAACCATTTTTTTTTGTGTAAGTGTTTGATTAGGATTAATTGGTTCCCCCTGAATTTGAAAAAAAATCCACAAGAAGGGGGTGCTGCAATTGCGATTTTTGTACTATTTTCGATATTGTTTAAACTAAACGCGTATGGAGTTATGCATAGAATTGAATGAAATTTTTTGTGTAAGTGTTTGACTAGAGTTAGTAACTCTGAGCTGAATTTAAATAAAATCCGATATAATCACGATGTTTGTATCATTTTCATTATTTTCCCATCAAAAAAGTGTATAAAGTCATGCATAGAACTAAACAAAAATTTTTGCGTATCATTATTTTTTGGAAAATCATGTAGGTCCTCCCTGAATTTGAAAAAAAAAAAAAAAAAAACTGATTATCATTCTACTTCCTATCGGCTGGTGTAGAGACAGAGACTCATTTTTACTCCGTTTAATTGACTGAAGCAGAAATTTGAGATGAAAATCAAAATTAGTACAGTTTTTGAATTAAAATTATTAAAGTTTTAATATGTATAACAATTTTTGGTTATTAAAATGTTCGTATGAGATAGAAGAAAGTTTTGGGATTGGCACATCCAACAAGTTACTAATGTAAAAAGCTATAAGTAATAATATTTCTTATGCAAATAATTTTACTAATAAGTAGCCACCATTATTCAACTATTTATTTAATTCATTTGTTATGTTATATATATATATATGTATTTAAAAACTAAGTTAAAAATTGATATGAAAAGTCACATGGAAAATATTAAAGCACTATTCAATAACCCTTTTTTTATATTATCACATAAAGTTGTGATTTAAATATTGAATATCTCTGTCCTTATCATTTATGTAATTATTTGATTTATTCCACATTTGATCCATTATTTGACATACGTACCAAGTTTGACTAACATTTTATTAAAAAAAATAATGCCCCTTTCTTTTTATGAAAAAGAGATTTATTTCATTAATATACTAGTAGAAATAATTCATCAAAATAACGCCATTCCAATATCGCCTGATATATTTTTTAAGTTTATTTATGAATAAAAATATTTTATTTTCCGGAAACATTAACCTATTATGGGAGATGAATGAAGTTTCATACTGAATCCGTAAACAAAACCATTTAGAGTTAAAAGTCGATAAGTCTGTCAAAGACACTTTAATGAGTTTGAGTTTCTTTTTAGCTATAAGGAAAGTATTTTAATGAAACAGCTATTAGGGTTGCTTTTCTAATAAATCAAATCAAAAAATAAGAAATGCGTTCAATTAGGAGTTATTTTAATGACCAGAGGAGCAATCAATTGTCGAAAAAACACATACTTTTCAACTATATCTACAGTTTTTTTATTAACCTGTATTACTATTTGATCAATTAATGAAAGTTTGTGTTGTGCAATTTGAAAAAAAAATTAAAAATAAATGACTGTGACTGTCTATTTAATATTTTCAGCAACAAATAATTCTCGGTTTTTTTCGCGTTGAATTAACACCAGATTTCTCAATATATATATATATATATTCATTAAAAACAGCTAGATGCAATTTTATTTGTTTCTTCACAAATTTAAATAGTTAAAATTTTCTTGTATAAATTTTAATTTAAATACTAATAATTAGTATATCACTACTTTTGAGCGTTAAAATAGATTGGATAAAGATTTATTCAATTAACACAATTATTCGGGTTTGGGACACAATAACCTTGAAACTATCTTAAAAATATATTGCTTTAATAATTACGCTTTTTAACGCTTAAAAGGTCATTATCATGTTTTTGTCGTAATTGACATAGGTAATATTAATATTTTTGTTTTAGTTTCTTTTAATTTTTTTTAAAACAATGACTGTCGTGGAAACCACTTCATCAAAAAATGTGATTTTCTTCATAATGCGTTTTTTCAACATTTCTCCTACTTATTTAAATAGGAGATACAATTGCAAAACCGGTATATATAATTGGATCAAACATGGGACATATTTTTTTTTCAATTGTTTTGATTTAATTTTGGTTCCGCAAATTATATATATATATATATATATATATAATTATAATGATGCTGAATCAAATTGAAAGCGCAGACATTTCTATTTATTTATATAGAAAAATTATAATTATACAAATAATATTTAGAGCTATAACGATTTTAAATCACCGCACTGCTTTGTAAATTTTGAATTAAAAAAATGAGAAGTTTTAGCATGTGATTTTGTTTACAAGTGATATGATTAATCACCTAAAAAAATTTCGAAATTTTAACTCAACAGCTTTTATTTATTTATTTATTTAATGTGTCCCGGACCCCTTAATTTCTATGTATAATTCGTAAAATACCAGGATTAGGAATAATAATCTTGCATTTAAAACTGAAAACTGAAAAAAAAACTATTTTTATGAAAAGTTACATATTCTCATTTTGTTATGTTGATACGAAAAATATTGTTTAGTTTCAGAAATTTTTCATTTCACGTTAAATCTATCTAATAAGCGATAAAAAATATCTATATGAAAACTGTTCAACTGTCCTTTCTATAAAATAGCCAGAAAACAGTCATGTATTCGCGAAAAATATAAAGATGAAAATGCAAATAAAGAAAACAGCGAAATTTTATATTTTTAAATTATAAATGTAGGTGTAGGTGTTCGACTAATTTGCATGGATTTTTTATTAAAATATCAGATTAGGAACGATATTAAAAGATTTGAATTAAAAAAAAAAAAAAAAAAAAGTAAACAATAATGCACTGATCACCCCAATTCGGCGTCACATCTCCTGTTTTTGAACATAGAGTTTCGTCTAAATAATGTAATACTTTTAATTATATTATTTAGAATAATTTTAAAAGCCTTCTAGTTATCGAAAATTCGATGAAAATGCAGAGGTTAAGATTTTACAGCTCGTAATGTGTAAAGAGAATCATAAGTATTTTTAAATCACGCTCCAAAAAATACATGAATATACTCTCATTTTTATTATACTGTTGCAAAAAATTGGTTTACTTTCAGAATTTTATTATTAAATCACATATATCGATTCTCTATTAATCTCATTGACTTCATATTAAATGCACCTAATAAGCGCTAAATGTTTTAAAAAACAGCATTAACTTAATCTGAAATTCAATTTAGGTTTGTTCCTATTCACGTTCCTTATATATATGCATTTAAAAAAAACTAAATTATTTATTTTCTTTTGTTCGAAAACCTTTTTCAGTAATTTCTCGAAAAATGGAGGTTTCTTTATTATCAATGCTGCTCATCACAAAATTATATATTAGTAAAGCAAATTAGTACTTTTATCATAAAAGCTTCATTGGTTAGAAATACAAAAAATTCTTAGATGAGTTACTTATTTAAAAAAAAATCTCCTTAATTAAGAGGAATAATTAATCAGGTAAAATGCGGAAAGCGAAAAAAAGAGAATTGCTTCTGTGATGCAAGAGAATCTTAATTAAGTTCATTCATTGTCTAAATGTACATAAAAAACATTTTTTATGATTTTATTTTATTTTTTAAGATGTGTAAATTCACTGTTAAATTTATGAAATAGTTCGTTAAACGATTATTATTTAAATACATTAAATGAATTTTTGGTAGATTATTTAAGAAATATTCGAATATCGCAAAATTTTTTGCAGACCTGCACTGATTATAAACACCCTAGAACCCCAAACTACACTTACAAGGAGAGGACCAACTTTGATAATCACATATTTTAATAATTTTTTAAGAAATATTTGAATATCACAAAATTTTTTGCAGACCTGCTCTGATCATAAACACCCTAGAACCCCAAACTACACTTATAAGGAGAGGACCAACTTTGATAATCACAAATTTTAATAATTTTAATATATGTTATAGGACATAGGTCCCTTATTCTCAGATTCAATGGATTTCATGCAACACTCGTTAGTTCTTGAGAAACAGGAGGAGGGTCTAATATTATAATTTAAACTTAGCGAGAACGGCAATAAGCTGCCATAACGTGATCGGTACAGCATCAGCTTCCTGGCCAGTGGAACCGAGGTCGTTATCGGGCCATGATCTGTTTATTTTTTGCGTTTTTACTTTCCTACAAATATACTTATAATTTAATTATTATGACCATGATTAAAAATCGTGAATTAATTATAAAGTTAACGTATGTAAATTTTTATTTATCACTTTTTTATTTTTAAACTACTATTAAAAATTTCTCATCATTTAAACAAATTTTTTTAAATAAATCTACTATTGACTAGGCCGTCAGACCATGATCTTGTACAATTTTTTTTTTCATCCAGCATATTTATTATCGAATTTTAGAATTCTTCCGTCACAATTGAAACAGATGATATTTCAGGTGCTAGATTATTTGTTAAAATATCATTATTTTGTAATAAAATTTACAAGATTTTAAAGCATTTGTGAGATCACTTTTCGAATTCTAATTGAATGCCAACATTTTAGATTGATCTTGTGAACAACAGTTTGTTTCTTCCCTTTTTAGATATTTATAAATAGTTATAGAATGATATTCACTTTTTCTGTAAAGATTTAAAACGGAAATTCCTTACCGGCACCAATCCAAACAAAAAATAAAATAATTAATGTCTTCGGTAGAACATCTAGACAATAAATCGTAAAAAATAAAATAAAATAAAATTTTGAAAGAAAATGAGAAAGAAAAAATAATTCAACGCGTAAACAAATGTTTTGACGATTTAAAAAAAACCCCTTTTACAGAAAAATTTTGTTGTAATTTTATTCTTATGCTTAATTTTAGCATCATTATGCTTCTTTCTTAAAAACAGTGCAGTAGTATTTACCTTTTTGCCTAAGGCAATATCTAAATGTTCCTTTGAAATCACGAATTGGCACGATTGATCAATACCATTGCTCTGACAAAGAACACACAAAATGCTTTTTAAAGGTGTTTTGAAAAAAAAAAATAACAGTTTTATGTTTGTACAAAAACGTAATTATGAAAAAAGAAAGCATTCCTCATTTTTTTTATTTGTAAATAATTTGTTTTATAAGATTTTTAAAAATGGTAATTGATGCACAATCTGCAATTCACAATAATGTTATTAAATTATAAATACAAGTATATTTATTAAACAAAAAATATCACATGCTGCATATTCCAGCATCAAACTCGAGTTATAGAAATAAAAATCACACCTCGTACCGATCCGGCTATGACTCTGCGAAAAAAATTGTTACAAAGTAAGTAGTTTGCTAGCATTATAATATGAGAATCCCCTCTTTCTCGAGATTTACGAAGCATTGTATAAAACTTTGAACCTGAGACTAAGGTGGTTATATCCTACAACATATAAAAAAAATAATCAAAATCTGTAATTATCAATGTTGGTCCTCTCCTTGTTAGTTAAAAAGTTTACTTGCAAATATTCTCTCTCTCTCTGTATATATATTGTACAAAATATAATTTTTTTTCGACAAAATTAACCTTATACTACATTAATTTTCTTTTAACAATATTCCGTATTTATTTAAGCTTAGTAAATTAAAATGCTGTTATTAAACTTAATATACTAATCTTTTTAGAAGCGATATAAATTTTAATTCGCCTTAAAAACATTTATTCGAATACGTATAAATCTGAACGCACAAAAGTAATTTTCAAGTCCTTAGGTTTTAGTTAGTTTTTGCAATATGAACTGTGCATATATATATGTATATATGTGCAGGGGTCTTCAGCACAGCGGTTACAAAGTTTCAGAAAGGATAATATACACCTAGATAAATGGGATATACCACGTACAAGTGCATCAATGAAAAACGCATTCAGAACTACCAGTGTCCCGAAACGCATTATAAATCAATAGTCATGACAAGAAAAAAACAACAAGAAAAAAAAAAACAAGAAGAAAGAAAGGAGAAACCATGTTTATTTTTTTAGCATATCGGAAAACTAAAAAATCCCTGTTGGCTTGGCCTGTAGATGGACATAAATTGCAAAGTTAAGTGCTCATTTTAATAAAGAAGAATAAAATAAGATTAGAGATAAACCCTACCTTTACAACTTTATTTGACAGATTTTAAAGAACTTTTAATTTCATTATTCTGTAAGAGCTGCTTTCATCAAAATCATTTTAAACGATATCCGGCACAAATGCCAACTTTGAAGGCATTTTTTTTATTAATATTCTGATTTTATGAAAAATAGACCAATATGGCAAATTATACAGTACCTAAACAAGATAAACAGTCAATTGAATGCGCTTGAGAGCAAAATTGAATTTAAAACTGAGTAAAAAAATAAGCAATTTGTTATTTGTATACAATCTCAATTCTTCAATCACGATCGCTTCGAGAAATTTTGTTCAAATTGCCCACTTTGACAGCTTTTTAAAAATATATTCTGCCTTTATTAAAAACTGACCAAAGCGACACATTATACAGTTACTAAATACGAGAACCTGTCAATTGAAAGCGTTTTAGAGCAAAAATGGGTTTAAAAATATGTCAGAAAATAAGCAATTTTTTATTTGAATACTTCCTCAATTTTTTAATCGTGATAGCTTCAATAAATTCTGTTCAGAATGACATTTTGACATCATTTTATAAAATATATTCTGTTTTTATCACAAAGGTTACTGATACGCCACATTATGTAGTTCATCAATAAGAGAAAATGTCAATTGAATTAACATTGAGAGCAAAATGATTCAGAATATAAGCAGATTGAATTTGAAATTTTCCTACACCACTATTTATGTTTAATTTATTTTTGCTATAAGCTTTGGTCCAAAAAACCTTTGAATTGGTTGAACAAGAAGTGAACAACAATACGTCCAAATGAAAAACTTGTCCATTAAAGTTGTAGATAATATTAAGAACATGCACGATAAATTTAATCAAATTTGATACTTAAAAGTTATGAGGTTATTTCTTTTTTTACTGCCCCCTTTTTGTTTTGGTTTTTTTTATTTATTTATATATTTTTTTGCATTAAGAGTTGCTCCTATCAAAAAATTTGTAAATATAAAAGTTTTGGATAATTTTGAGGGTATTGATAAAAAATGTTTGAGTTGATATCTTTAGAAATGACAAAGTTATGAATTTTCAACTCCCGAAAACCTTAGTTTTCTTGCTCCTTGAGCCAATTTTTAGGTGCGTTCGTAATTATTCAAATACGTAGCTCCTATAGTTGTCGTCCAGTCTGTCTCTCTATCTATCTTGATATCCGTCTGTCCATTTGTCCTTCCACATAAACAAAAAAAAAAAAACTAAACATCCGAATCGTTTGAAATTTAAAACATATAATTATTAAATAATTTTGTCGAGTTATTTCAAATTTTATAAAAATAGGATGCATAGTTCAATTACAGGGACAATCTAAATGATTCTGATGCATTACGTCAATGGGAAAAAAGTTTCAAGTTCATTTTAATGGTCTTACTCTCTTACGAACTTCATAAAATTGATATGCATCTATCAAGTATATACTAAAATATACATTCCGTACAATCTGTGGTACAAAGAGCATTTGTTATTTATTTACAAGGTCACACAAAAGTATTGCATTACAATTTTGTATAGAGAAAACTTTATTTGGTGCGCGTTTTAATTGTATTAAACTATTTAACATTTTTTTTTTTAAATGTTGATATACGTTGCTTAGAATTACTACCTGTTATTACTAACTGAAGTTATTTCCTGAGTAACGGAATTCAGTTAGTATTTACAGGGACACACAAAAGATTTTTGGCTATTACACAGTATCTCAAATATTGTATACCATTGCACGAAGATCTGAATATGTGAGTTCGTAATTATAAAAATGTCCGTCTGTCCGCCCTCATATAAGAGAGCCAAAATTACCCATCCAAATCGTTTGAGATTTAAAATATATAATTGTTGCATACTTTTTACTATTCAATTCAAATTTTATGAAAATCGGATGATAGTTTAATTATAGGGACAATCAAAATTATTCCATCGCATTATAGGATAAAATAATCAATAGGAAAAATAGTTTCAAGTACATTTTAATGATGTTACATTTTTGCTAATATAATAGAATAATAGAATTGATATGAATCTATGAAAGAGATACTAAAATATATATTCTGCACAGTATATGATACAAAGAATATTTATTATTAATTTAGAAAGCTACTCAGAAGTATTCCGCTGTATTATGGTATACGGGGAAAAACTGTTTGGGGCATTTTTTATTTATATTATATTATTTCATATTTTATGAAATTGGTATACGTTGCTGTGGTTTATTTATGTTACTTACTGCATAATAGAAGCCGGTAGTATTTACAGGAACACACAAAAGTTTTCGACCACTTCACTACAAGAACCTCATTTGTTACGCTTCAAATACAATTTCCAACTTGTTAATTTTATCAAGAATCTGTCATGCATAAACTTTTGACCCATGTTTTAGAAGAATTGTAATCTTTAAACTCTTTCAATATCTATTTTAACAAAAAACGTATGCGGTTTTACGGTTTTTACAAAATCCATCCCTATTTTTACCTCCTTGTTCCGATTTTACCCATTAACGAGTATGGCCGAGATTTTGCGCACCTTGATTTTATGTATCAGATTGGATAAGATCTAAACAGAAGTAAGAAAATTATCGTGTCCATAAGAAAGTTATATATATATATATACACTATATTGCCATTGATTATTGGACACTTGCGATTTTAGACATTTTACTAAATATCTAGAAAAATACATGAGGAATCACTTTGAATCTCTTAGTGTATAAATATAATTGTATACGCCATACATCGCCGTGAAGATTTTTTACCGAAACTCCATAGGGGACCGACAACAAATTAAAAAAGAATGAATATCTTTTGAATAACCCTGTCAAAACTAATGTAGAAAAAATTCTCAAACTCTAGATTATAATTGAATGCCTTATTGTGATACACTGTGTTCATTTTTATGCAAATAGCATGCATACTCGCAGAGTAATTAAGGTTTTTATAAAAATGGTCCCAAATTTTTCCAAGTTTTTTCCTTATAATTTGCAGAGTTCTTAATATAAAATAATATTTTTTTCAGAAAATAGGACAAACAACATTGCAGACAGTACCCTGTAATCAGAATTAAAAAATAATAAAAATTGTATGAAAAATGAGTAGGTTTACTAAATAATTTTTTACTGCGCATACGTCAAAGATATCAAAATTTCATTTGCATATTATGTTAGCTAAATGTATAGAGCAACTTTTGTATAAGTCTCAAAATCATAGCTTGAAAATTCTGAAAGTAATCGTCTATAAAAAAAGGATAAAATCCGTTGTTTCCAAAATGAAGCAAAAAAATGAGGGATTCTATCCAAATGTAGTAGTTTATCCCGTATTGTATATTCTACAGGGTGATTCAGCTCGTCGGTGACAAACTTTAAGGATCGATAGAGCACACCTAGACGAACATTTTTGAATAGGGAATGTAGGGTCCCTGACGCGATGGTAAGGCGCTAGGCGCTTTCGAAAATTTGGGTGCCGAAATTCGAAACGTCATAAAAACTAGGGAAATGGTTAGATTTTCTTGCTTGTTGCGTCGAAATGATTCTGTTTGTTTAGACTTTCTTCAGTACCAATTTGATAAGCGTATCTCTTAAAACATGGATAGGGGGCGCTGCAGACTTTGGAGAGCTAGACAACAACTTTAAGCCCGTTATTTTGATAATTTAACACATGCTCGCCAAAGTTTATACTCTAACTTAAAGTTTGAACCCAAAAGTAGAGCCCTGCAAAAAGCGTAAGAGCCGGAATAAAATGTCAAAGTACAGGGTGGTCGAAACTCGAAGGCTCCTAAGAGATAAACAAACAGATTTCTTGACTTATGGCATGCATTTTCATGATTCTGTTTGCTGGGGCTCTCTGAAACTCAGTTGAACGGTACAAAAAGAAACATCGATAGGGGGCGCTTTGGGCAAAAAACATAATTCGTTGACATTTCGGACGCTAACTGGAAACGGGGCGCTACGATCAGTTAGTAATAATGAAAACATATTTTCTACCTCTGCTCAACACTTCTGAATAAATTTAGACCAAAAACATCAATGATACTGGAAATTTATTTACAAAAAATAACACTACAGAAGATGCTCGAAATTTCGACCTTGGGCCATGATGCAGGCTTCGCACCTCCGTCGCATTGAGGAGTGTGTGTTTCCAACAATGCCAGGAGTATCTCTGATCTGCCCTGCAGCTGCCACAATTCGCGCCACAAGTTCTTCAGCACTGCTGACAGGTGTATGGTATACCTCGGACTTCAGGTAACCCCAAAGGAAGAAATCCAAGCAGGTGAGGTCTGGTGATCGGGCAGGCCAGTGAACTGGACCCCCACGCCCGATCCACCGCTGGCCATACCTTGCGTTTAGATGGAGACGCACGTCGTTCGTCTAATGGGCCGGAGCTCCATCGTGCTGGAACCACATCTGGCGACGCGAACCTTCGGGTACGTGCGCCTCCTCCAGAAGCTGCGGCAGCACTTGATCCAGGAAAATCAGGTAATTTCCACCTGTCAGCCGTTCAGGTAACAAATAAGGGCCAATGAGGCAATCCCCCAGAATGCCGGCAAACACATTTACTGAGAAACGCTCCTGGGCTGCTCAGCTTCTGGTTTCATGTGGATTTTCATCACACCACACATGACTGTTGTGGGCGTTCCACTTTCCCTCCCGGCTGAAGGTGGACTCGTCCGTAAACAAAATGCTGTTTACAAAACGGGGATCCCTGGATCTCATCGCCAAGTACCATCTTCAGAATTCCACTCGAGGGCCAAAATCCTGCTCTCTGAGCAACTGCACCCGCTGGATGTGGTAGGGGTGCAGATTCCGGGAATGTAAGATGCGCCACGCAGTTGCTTGCGAAATGCCAACATGTCTGGCGATATCTCTCGTGCTAAGACCTGGGTTGTCCTCAACCAGGTTAAGCACAGCCTCTTCGTTGTCGGGGGTGCTCACTGATCGCTCCCGTTCAGGCCTGCCTCCGTCGAAAGATCCCGTTGTGGACAACCTCTGGTGTACTCGAGCGAAGAAGGCATGGCAGGGGATTTGCCTGTTGGGGTAACGCTCGGCGTACAACCGCTGAGCGGCTCGTCCATTACAACCAGCAGCGCCATACGCCAAATGCATGTCAGCCAATTCAGAGTTTGTGTACCGTTCCATCCTACTACCGATCTGCAGACAAGTAACCCGAAGCTTAAGTAGGTACCGCACGTTCAAAAGACGTGTCTGCGCATACAACTACGTCATCTCGCGTTGTCGTCTACGCATTACGTATCTTTTGCATATCGATATGGTACGATATCTTTTGCATAAATCAGCAAAAAGCACCTTATGTAAATTTTATTGCGCGCATTGTGCATGATTGAAACCAGCTATGTTTGTTAAAAAAAACAAACAAACTGCAGTTTTAATAGCTTCTTATGATAAGTAAATTACTCTCTTGTTTTGTTTCTAACTGATCGTAGCGCCCCGTTTCCAGTTAGCGTCCGAAATGTCAACGAATTATGTTTTTTGCCCAAAGCGCCCCCTATCGATGTTTCTTTTTGTACCGTTCAACTGAGTTTCAGAGAGCCCCAGCAAACAGAATCATGAAAATGCATGCCATAAGTCAAGAAATCTGTTTGTTTATCTCTTAGGAGCCTTCGAGTTTCGACCACCCTGTACTTTGACATTTTATTCCGGCTCTTACGCTTTTTGCAGGGCTCTACTTTTGGGTTCAAACTTTAAGTTAGAGTATAAACTTTGGCGAGCATGTGTTAAATTATCAAAAAAATGGGCTTAAAGTTGTTGTCTAGCTCTCCAAAGTCTGCAGCGCCCCCTATCCATGTTTTAAGAGATACGCTTATCAAATTGGTACTGAAGAAAGTCTAAACAAACAGAATCATTTCGACGCAACAAGCAAGAAAATCTAACCATTTCCCTAGTTTTTATGACGTTTCGAATTTCGGCACCCAAATTTTCGAAAGCGCCTAGCGCCTTACCATCGCGTCAGGGACCCTACATTCCTTATTCAAAAATGTTCGTCTAGGTGTGCTCTATCGATCCTTAAAGTTTGTCACCGACGAGCTGAATCACCCTGTATATTGACACTAATCAATGAATATATGGATACAACCCCTCTTGTTTTTGCTTCATTTTGAGAATAACGGATTTTCAACTATTTATATTGACGATTATTTTCAGAATTTTCAAGTTATGATTTTGTGACTTTCACAAAAGTTGCTCTATACATTTAACTAACATAATATGCAAATGAAATTTTGATATCTTTGACGCATGCGCAATAAAAATTATTTAGTAAACCTACTCATTTTGTACAAAATTTTCATTATTTTTTTATTCTGATTACAAGGTACTGTGTGCAATGTTGTTTGTCATATTTTCTGAAAAAAATATTATTTTATATTAAGAACTCTGAAAATTATAAGGAAAAAACTTGGAAAAATTTGGGACCATTTTTTATAAAAACCTTAATTACTCTGCGAGTATGCATGCTATTTGCATAAAAATGAACAAGGCGTATTACAATAAGGCATTCAATCATAATCTAGAGTTTGAGCGCTTTTGCTACATTAGTTTTGACATGTTTATTCAAAAGATATTCATTCTTTTTTAATTTGTTGACGGTCCTCTATGGAGTTTCGGTAAAAAATATTCACGGCGATGTATGGCGTATACTATTATATTTATACACTAAGAGTTTCGAGATGATTCCTCATGTATTTTTCTAGATATTTAGTAAAATGTCTAAAATCGCAAGTGACCAATAATCAATGGCAATATAGTGTATATATATATATATATATATATGTATGTACATATATATATATATATATATATATATATATATATATATATATATATATATATATATATATATATATATTGAAACATTAATTGAGACAATGATCATTATCAAGCAAAGTGCTAAAAGACACGCCCCCGTGTGATGATACAGGTCTCATATCTCCGGCAAACAAAAGGTACTCATATCTCATATCTCGGGCAAACAACTAATATATACTAGAGGTGTCACAGAGTTTGTTAAAACTGCCACAATATGTACAAATATCTCCGAAGCATTATTTACTGATTTCTGTCACTAGTGTCTGCGTATAATCCAATGGGAATTAGTCAATGCAAGGGAACTCTGGATATTGAGCGGGGCAATGCATCCAACCACACTGGTTAAACCATTGTTAGGTATGCGTGTGTTTCAGATGGCGATGCACGTCATTATTGTAATTTTTGTGTCCCATCATGTTTAAACTAAAGGAAGCATTTTGAGATACTAAGAACAATGACATGTTTTAGCTACTTGCTCTTGTCATCCTTTGAGTCGTCACTACCGCGATAGGAAACCGCTGCGAACCATGAGTTGCTACGTGATGACTAATTGTTTACACTGCAAAAAATTTGACTCTTTCGCTTCATCGCCAGTCCATTGGTTTTATAGAAAAAGTTTATTTTACCCAATTATAGAGCATTCTCATGGGTCAAAAAGGCGTAATTTTTTTTTTCAAGCACCTTCGTCGTTTCAAGCCCAAGCTCGCACTCTGATTGGTTGTTGCTCTCGGCACTGTTTTTATGTAACTTGGCGATAATCATACTTGGCGTTGCGATAGATGCTTCCGTCGAGGAGTTTGATTTTCTTCCGAACCGAGTACAAAGTAACTTTTCTCTTGCAGCATTGGATTGGATGGAACGTGTCTTACTGAAAGCTGTACTCTTTAAAAGTTTTTACACACAAGAGCACAAGACCACGAGGATAAGAATGAAGGGAGAATAAGAATGAGTAGGTTAAGTTTTAGGTTTACTCGTTCAATTACGAGCGAAGTATTTTTCGCCAAGTATGATTATCGTCTAGTTACGTGAAAACAGTGCCGAGAGCAACAACCAATCAGAGTGCGAGCTTGGGCTTGGAACGACGAAGGTGTATGGAAAAAATATTTCGCGGGCAAAAGAGAGATGTTCTATAAGAGCGGGGAAGTGACAATGCAGCAAAAGGGTAAAAGTTTTTGCAGTGTAGATATAGACTATCGCTCCTAAAACTTCGTATAGGTCGTGGTAAAACATACGGTATGTGTGGATATTTGTTTAATTATTTTTCTGCTTCTATGTGTACATGCCAGACTGCGTACGATTGTAAAGGAGGAAGTTGGTATGAATGGTTTCTTTACTTTAAATTAAAGCATTTAATAAAACATAAAAAGTTAATTGTACTTAACATTCTTCTACGTTTTAAAAATAGTCAAACTTCGCTATTCGTACAATTGTTTACAGAAATACATATTAAAGACTAAAAATAATGTTTCAGTTGAAAATTTTTAATTTATTGTATCGAAATATTTCACGATTAAAAATATAGGAAAATTGTCGTTTGTTTGAAAAGAACAGTTTAAAATTCCATCAGATTTTTTTATGTTTTTAATTCATTCAATCTCTAAATATATTAATTTATGCTTCACGAATTTTAAACACGAAAGAATTTGCAAATGCATATTTCTTTCTGTTAAGATTTTATAGGTAGGAATTTCAAATATAACTTTTGAAAATTCAGTTTAAAAATTAAGCTAAATAATTTTAATGGGTATCCCACAGTATAAATATCTTTCTCCATTTGTAACACTTGCAATGGTGTTTACGTTTACTTTACACTGACATCTATTTTGGATGTAAATCAAAATATATCAGCAGGCAGTGTCATATAATAAGAACTTTTAGCGGCAAAAATAATTTCCAGTTGAACAATCTTACATCACAATGTTAAAACAATTATTCTTTATGTATTTAGTTTTATTTTAATAACTAATGTTTTTTAATTGTAATATATTTGTAAATAAATCAAAATAATTAAAGTTGAGTTAGCTTAGTATTGGTTGTACAACATTTAAAATCTTTTTTAAAAAACATATTTCTGAGAAGAGTGTTATCAAATAAGTTAGAATTTTTAGCCTAAAATTACAATGATATATTACACATATTAAGTACTATTTTATTATTTTTTTCGCTAAATATTTTATTGTATAAATTATTAATAAGTATTTGATGAAAAAAATGGAAATTCACAATTTCGAAATAAAAACGTCATTAGATTTCGCAACACTGAAAATGATCGATGTAAAAATAATATATGTATTAATATAAATGTATAACATATGTAATAATATAAATATATAATATACGTATGTAATATATTATACGGTTTTTAAATATAGTGTATCTATTTGAAAATATTATGCAAAATTTGATATGTCTTCTAGTAAATGAGACAGGCTTATAAAAGACTATTGACAATTCTAATTTTTCAATATCCCCAATTTTTTTATTCCTTTTTTAAAGGTAAAATAGTAAGAAATACAAAAAATTAATGTGAAATATTGTCAAATAGAATAGATAGAACATCGGATCTCTATGAAGGATAATGCGCAGGATAATGTGCTTATAGAATAATGCGCTGGTCGGTTATCAATTTAACAACCTAGTCGTTACACTTTTTTATGGCTTATAATTATTTCTATGTTGAAGAAAATCATATTTAATGAATAATGTGCAATTTTGAAGCCCAAAATATTTTCTCATTCCCTATAGAAAATGTCAAAGTTCATAGTTATTTTAGGTAATGCCATTTATCATGAAAATTGAAAAGCTAGTATGTTTGGAAAGATATATTTCTGTCAAGCAACAACATCCAAAAAAATTGTTTTGGCCAAAACTGGTAGTATAACAGTACCTACTTCTTAAAATTTATTTCTTTCGGCCGAAGATTGCTATTTTACATTTTTTATTGCTACATAATACAAAAAACAACGTTTTTGTCACTTTTTCGCATTTAATATCTTATTTATGAGATAGTACCCCAAACTGTTTCTTACGGAATACGACAGTGTACTTCTAGCAAAAGCTAAATAATACAACACTCTACCGCGATATTGTTCCTGTTAGCAAATATAATCTCTTAAATATTCAAAATTTTCTAATTCTGCCACATTTAAAATTGTTCTAGCTAAAAAAGCACCGCAGTTCAATAAAAAAGAAAATATCAAGTTTAATTGAAAAGAAAAAAAAGGGGTTTCGATATTTTTAATAAAAAATGACAAAATTTTCAATAATATAATGTTGATGATGACACTTCTTCCCTATCAGTAAATGGAAAGTCCTGTTTCTCTTTCCTCTTTTTATGTCTTCTCCCTATGTCAAAATGAAAAATTCTTTTTCATCCCAATCAAAAGAGAAATGTTATGTTTTATTTAGTGATAGGGGAAAAATGTGATTATTGACATTGTTTTTCTTGAAACTTTTCTCTTTTATTTTGCCTATCACGGTTCCCCCACTTCTTTCTCATTTCTAAGTTTTTGTATATATGTTTAACTATTGTATGACATATTTTGTTTTATTCAACTGAAAAGCTTTTATGAGATAACACTGAATTAAATATTGCAGATTTTGAAAAAATTGAATATCAGATTATATCTGCTAACATCAGCTACATCTCGGTGCAATACAGTACGATTTAGCTTGTCCTTGTAGTACACTTTCACATCTACAAGAAAAGGTTTGGGTTACTATTGCTTGAATAAGGTATTAAGTGCGGAAAGCGGACGAAAACGTAATTTGATTATACTTTGTGTCAACATTACAATGTAAAGTAACAATTCCCCATGGCAACAAAGAATTTTAAACTAGCATGTAGTATTATAGGATGGTCGAGTCTTGACTCAAAATAGAAAAGCAGTTTCTAACGGACACATACATTTATTGACAGACGAACAGGACACAAAATAATCAAAAAAAAAATAAAAAACATTTAAATTCTTCGTCACTTTACAAAATACTACTTTAAAAATCACTTAACAAATCGTCGTAAAAACTATCGTCATTTTTATTCTTCGAAATATCCTCTTGGTTTTTAATCAACGTCGTTCGTCGTTGTCGAAAAACATTCTATTTACGTCTTCTTCATTCTTTCACTCTTCGCCACACAGCTTGGAAGCTTCGCGTTTCTTAATTAATCTCGTGCCGGCGTTTCGGAGAGTCCGATGCAGGTGCAACAGAAAGAGAGTATAGCCCACATGTGAGAGTATATCCCACAGTATCATACTCATAGTTTATACCAAAGAAATTTTGAGATGTTTTTGCTTACCAGGCATATAGCACTCCAAACAAACTGACATTTCATTTTTCAAGAAAAAGAGCCTTGAACTTTGACATTTTCCTTAGGGAAGAGTAGATTTTTCAGGTCTTCAAATTTGCATATTATTCATTAAATATGGTTTATTTCAGCAAAATAAATACAAAGTCATTTAAAAAAGCAACCATCAAAATTTCACTATTTTGCCTGAATTCTAAAATAATGGCTCTTAAACTCATATGAGCCTTTTTCACTCCATAGAGCGTGATTTAACGGGATCTTTTGAATATCTCTATAAAAAAATCTAAAATCTCCAGAAATTATTATTAAAGCGTAAAAATTCATAGTAACTGTCAATATATAGGACATGATAATACGAAAGTATTTACTTAGTTTGGAGTATTTTGGACGGAAAGACTTATAATCAAACAGAATTCACAAATTTTTCTGAATAATGCTGAACAGTATTAATAAGAGAAATAATATTTTGACTGTTTTTTTTTTCTGCTGAAGCTATATCAGACAAGTGTTGCGGAACTTAGTAGATTTAACAGTTATATCATATATGTAAGAATACATTTCTGACTGCAACACTCCTCTGGAGTAACATTTCCTGCTAAAAACATTACTTTGGATTAAAAAACATTTTATTTACCATAAAATTTAAAAAATTAGGCTTTTTAACAATGTAAGCTCACTCACTAAATTTCATCTTAAAATTAAGTTCTTAAGTACATAACTAAAATCATTTCGCTGGAATGTGTTCAACCCCTAGACGACTGAACATTTTAGGAAATAGCTGTGTGCCTAAGTCTAATTTCTTTTTTTTTTCATGACCCTAGTGTTCCCATTCAACACCTTTCAAAAGGTACCGATGACATGTCCATTTTCCCTTCCCTTTACAGACTTAAAAAATGTGCCTTACAATATTTCTTTTCATTCTTTTAGTGTACTCCCTCAATTTTTATTCAAAGTATATTGCCTTTCTTATTTTGTGAAATACACATGCTATTATTTATATTTTTAAAAAAATCTACTCATGGTTCTTTTATTCGTAAAGAAGCATGCTATTTGTCTGAATCTCATACTGAGAACGAACGATTGCCAACTTCATGGGGCTGCAGAATAATACAAAGCACATAAAATCTTCGTCTTTATCTACAGTTTTTTTTTTTTTTTTTTTTTTTTTTTTTTTTTTGACAGACGTTTGAATTTTATATAACTCAAGATATCTTAATACTAAATTATTTATACCGGCATTTTATCAAATAAAATTATATAATATAAATGTGTTCTTTTTTCATACTGCAACTTCCTGAAATGTTTAAAGAAACAGTTAATTAAAGCAAATACATGTTGTTGTTTTTTAAGTAAAAAAGTTTAAGTTCATGGTTTTTTTTTTTTTTAATCAAGTGTTATTTTTTGATATTTTACTTTCAAATATTTTTCTGTTTCCTTGACCTTGAAAATGATCTTTTACTCCCTTTCAAACTGCGAAAACGTGTTGGTGCATTTAAGCTTTTTTGTACGTTAACTAAAGTGCTCTACCGCCTTATGGAAATTGAGGAAATTGTAAGTAATGCAGCACAGCAGCCCTACTTGTTGAGCGTTATACACAAAACAATAATCAGGTCTATAACAGATGTAAAACTGTTAGCACTAACTAAATCTAAAATTTTATGAAAATAGATTTAATAATTATTGAGATATGGCTATTCTAAATATTGAGAATAATGCATCCTAACAGCGCCACCTGTTGAGTGACATACACCAAAAAATAATCAAATTTAGTTTGCATCAAGGTATAATTGAATACAGATTGACCGACTGTCTGACTGACAGAATTACAGATTTATATACAGACATTTTGTAAAAACCCATTTTCCGGGAAACCTAACCTAATGCTTGTAAATCCGTCGGAAACCGGATTTTGAAATTTTCTTATAAAGATAGAAGTATGTAAAAATACTCTCATTCATTCTATATTGTTTAAAGAGCACATAGTATTTAATGATGTCATTTGAAAAAAATCACCTGATATAATTGTTTTTCTCTATGAAATACAATGCAAGCATTAAATTCTTCTTTAAACGTATTTTCTGATTGCCACGTAGGTTAATTTTGAAATAAATAATACAATCACACACGTATACAATATCAATTAATTAACCAAAAATATTACAATTTATGGGATTTCTCATATATTTGGTATTCATGATATAACAATTTAATGCCCTTTAGTAACTTTTTTTTTATCATCAAGCATTTTTGCACAACAATACACTGTTAAAAATAAAGGTGACGAACCGGTTGCATTTGACACCCACGGGTGAAAAGGTTAAATCACTTGGCACCAGCGGGCTGGGAAATGTGTTTGGGGTGCCATTGGGTGTTTCACGCTAATTAGGGTGCCGAGCAATGCATACCGCTGGAAGATTTTCACCCCTTAGTATTTGCGCATGCTCTGTAGCGTGTATCCTTGCACTTCAACTCGCTGTCACTGGTAGATCAACACAGCAATTTTTTTCCTACGATGACTACTATTCACCGCTATAAGCTATACCAATTTTGTTTAGAACTTCGGATGGCTAATTTTTGGCGAGCTTTTTTTATATAAAGCAACCTTTGAATTTCAGGACATATGAACATTTCAGGGAGACTTTGAAGATGAGCTTGATGGCCGAGTGGATAGGGCGCTGAGCTTGTAATCAGACGTTCTGCGTTCGAATCCATCGAGGGTCGAAAGTCGGTTAGTATATTTTTTAATTTTTTATCATTGGGCATTCTGGATTAAGGGTGCCATCTTCTCATCCTAATCAAAGGGGCTATTTTGGCTCCTTTAGGGGTGTCACCAGTGAGACAAGCCTTTCACCCTTAAAAGGTGCAATGTGTCACCATTAGTTTTAACAGTGTACCTTCGGTACTTTTTTTTTCCAAAGACCCGAATCTCTTGGTGTTTACGAACAAAATGTCCGTTTGACTGAAATGACTATCTCTAACTATGACGGCACAATTTCTTTTGGAAAATAAGTTGGAAGCTAATAAGTATGTATATATTTGTGTGTTTTTTGCAGCTATATTTGCATAAGTTTACGAGTTATAATTGTATTAATTTACCTATTAATTAAAGAACTTAAAATACTTAGTAGTTTATCATATCTAAAAATTTCCAAGAAAAATTGTTGTGGAATATTATGATAGCTTGTGAAAATTACATAATAACTTATTAAATATAACATACCTGATAATTTATTTTAAAGGCTTACAAACAAACCTTTCATAGTTTATTATATTTTTTCTTTTATCTGGGAATATTCGTCAAAATTATGAAATCAGAATCTATTGTACTCATCCCAATAAACAAATTTTCTATACATGTAAATTTAAATGGAAAAAAATAAGCAAATATTGTCAAAATTCACTAGTTGAAGGTCTACAGTTGTCTTGTCACTCTCAAACATTGATCAATCTATAAAAAATATGGAAATCAGGTGTGCCTTAGAATGTCGCAGATTTTAATGAAAATCATCATATAAGTAGACTATATTTATTTACAAAGAAACGCAAAGTAATTAGATTCAGAATTGTTTATTTTAGTACAAACATTTATATTAAATGTTAATACTAAATTGAAGTCTTGTGTAAATACTTTAAATTTCAAGTTTGATTATTGACCATAGGAATGGAAAGACAATATTAAAAAAAATTAACGCTTAAAAATGAACAATAAGTAACAGATGAAATAATTGTAATGTTATTTTGTAATTTAAAAATAAATGAACAATGTGGAAAAAATTAAATATGTCAAATAATTTCCTTAAAATCAAGGACAACCTTTACAGCTTCAAATTCTTTTGAAGATGTAGATAAGAAATACAGATAATAGAAAATATTCAATGCATCTTAGTATTCATTCTTGCCTTTTTATTCCGTAATGATAAAAAATGAAAAGTGAAAACTGTTGATTAAACAATTTAATATTGTTATCATTCGTTTGGACACAAAGAAAAATTTTCAAAACCTTTAAATTCTTTCTTATTATAAATAAAATGTATATTTTAAATACATAAATTTTTATTCTTGTTTCAGTTTATTTTCCGTCAAAACATTTTAAATTTGAGTAAAGTAAAAAAAAAGAACATTTAACACATTTAACACTAATAAACACATTTTAATCCTAAAATCAAATTGCAAAAGTGAATGGAAGCACACATCTTTTTTCAAGAAGTAATTTTGCAATATTTTAAGAAACGCGCGTGATTTAAAGATGGATATTCCATAGAATATTTCAAATATTACATTTTGAACTCATTTTTGTTATGTTAGAAATCAAAAAGGCAATATTAATATATTTATTGTATCTTGAACATATTTATACTTATGGTTGTGCAATATTTTTTATTTCAGATCTTTGCTTTATTTACTTTTTTTGTATACATAAGAGGAAAAATTATTATTTCTGATTTTTTTTCGGTTTTGAAGATGTAGTAAATAATTACCAACTTTTAAACTTGGATAATTTGATCTTCATAAGAATATCCATAATCGATCTTTGAATAAAAAAAGGTTTCTCTTGAACAAATTATTATATTTTAATAATAAAATGAAACAGAAAGAGTAGATGGCAGCATTTATCTTTTTTCAGCAATCTGGAGCATACCTGAATTCGATTTAGTTTCTTTTGATAGTGATATCCTGAAATCTGGCTTGAAACAGGAAAAACGCTTCAGCATGCTCCGTCATTGACATAAGGGTTAAAAAATAAGTTTGGAATCACACATTTAAAACTTCACTAACATGTTTATTAATAAAAATTAACCATTAACGCGTCATATTTTTCTCGAAAACTAATTTCAATATACTTATTGTTTTGAATTCAATATTATAAAATCATTATTTCATCTAACTGAAAATAAGCAAGATTTAAACTTTTTTAAAAAATAATCAAGCTTAAAGTAAATAGAAATTCTACAAATTCATTAGCTACTGAATGCAAATAAAAGGAAAAAAAACAATAAATGACAAATTAAATTAACAAATACAAATCTTTGAAATAAGGAAACAAATTTAAGTTATTGTTATTTAACTTGTCCTACATTTACGATCATTAGTTGCAAACATTTATCTTAAATGTGTTGTTTCAAATGTGAACTTTTTGTTTATGCAACGAGCATAATAAATAAGATACTTAAACAACTATTCCAGTATCCCTAAAGATTAATTAGAGGAGATCTTTTTGGATATTTTTCGGCACAAATAATGCTACAGAAAATGAGTTGCTTTTTAAATAAAATGATAAAATATGATGATTATACCCTTGTGTTACAAACTGTTTCAAGTTTGAAGGACATTCAAACAGACATAAAAAGAGAAACATTGAAGAATAAAAAATCACTATATTTTCAGACATTCTTATGAAAATTATATAGTTTATGATCATCGTCAGGTTTTTTAATAATTTGTTTCATTTTTTTAAAATTATATATATTGCGCACTCTTGTTCGGTGACTTAATTATTGTATGTACGAGAAATAAAAATAGTATGCACAAAGGATTATGAAAATAAAGACAAAAATACACAAAATTTAGAAAAAAGTATTTTTCGAAACTTTTTTTCGTGTTTTATTTGAAAAGCAAAAATTTCACAAATATTTTAGAGATGAACGTGAAATATATACCTAGAGACGCATATATAACAAGTTTAAAAAAGATTTTTAGTGATAAAATCATTGTAAAATCATTATAAAATCATTATTTCTTCTAACTGAAAATAAGCAAGATTTAAACTTTTTTTTTTTAAATAATCAAGCTTAAAATAAATAAAAATTATACAAATTCATTAGCCACTGAATGCAAATAAAAGGACAAAAACAATAAATGACAAAGTAAGTGAACAAATACGAACCTTTAAAATAAGGAAACAAATTGAATTTATTGTTATTTACTTGTCCTAAATTTACGATCATTAGTTGTAGCATTTATCTTAAATGTGTTGTTTCAAATGTCAACTTTTTGCTTATGCAACGAGCATAATAAATAAGATACTTAAACAACTATTCCAGTATCCCCTAAAGATCAATTAGAGGAGTTATTTTTGGATATTTTTCGGCACAGATAATGTTACAGAAAATGAGTTTCATTTTTAAATAAAATGATAAAATATGATGATTACCCCTTTGTGTTTCATACTGTTTCGAGTTTGTAGGAAATTTAAACATACATAAAAAGAGAAATATTGAAGAATAAAAATCATTATCTCTTCAGGCATTCTTATGAAAATTATATAGTTTATGATCATCGTCAGGTTTTTTAATAATTTGTTACATTTTTAAAAATATATATATACTGCGCACTGTTGTTCGGTGACTTAATTATAGTATGTACAAGAAATAAAAAATAAATAATAATAAAAGCTACCTAAAACGCCAAATTACATAAAATAAGCTTCTTTCAAAAAAATATCAACCGACTTTAAAATAGGTAGCTTTTTACTTTTTGTAATGAAAGCTACCTAAAAGCGCTAAAAAGAATTAAATAATTCTTTAAAATTCTCTAATGACAAAACGTTGTCCAATAAGCACACATCGGATATCAGGTACCGGCATAAAAAACGGTTAAATTTAATATATATAATTTAATATCTACTAAACATAGATTTTAGAGAGAATATTTTTTACAAGAGATGAATTTACATATTTATGATTTAATTTATGAATATATGTATATAAAAAGTAATGAATTACTTTTTGAAGTCGGTGACAAACAGTCACAATTGATAACCCTTTTCGTTATGTTACTAGGCAAAATATATTCACAATTCTTATTATATTTAAGACAGTTTGGCACCAACTTCAAAAAGTAATTAATTACTATTTTATATGTATATATTCACAAATTAAATCATAAATATGTAAATTCATCTTTTGTAAAAAATATTCTCTCTAAAATCTATGTTTTGTGGATATTAAATTATATATATTAAATTTAATGGTTTTTATGCCAGTGCCTGATATCCGATGTGTGCTTGTTGGACAACGTTTTGTCATTAGAGAATTTTAAAGAATTATTTAATTCTTTTTGCGCTTTTTTGAAGTCGGTTGATATTTTTTTGAAAAAAGCTTATTTTATTTCCTACATTTTAGTTATTCATACTTTAATAGTCAATTATGTGTGCTGACATATGATGCATCTTTGAAATGCGATGACTAATTGATGAACTTTCCTGGACTTTCATGTATTCAATTTTCTGGTCAATTTCTTATTTCATTTTCAGCTATTCGAGAGCAACTTACAACGTTGGCTGGTATTTTTGTGGATCTTTATGTTTTTAGGATGTGGTAACTTGTTTTCATAAGATCTCGCTCTTCGAAAAATTATTGCATTCATCGAACTTCAAAGTCCACATCGATTCTTACGGACCTCGGAAATAGCTTTGAAAAAGCTGAAAATCTATCAAGTAAAATGATCTTATGCATCACAGAGAGGCAAAGTGCTTTCTTACATACATAAGCATCGCAAAATGATTCCATATATCAATGTATAGTAAATCGAGAATAATCAAAATTATTCAACATTCAGTCAGAAAAAGTAAAAAAGAAATATTTTATGAACAATCGCACTATCCTTCATCAGACAAACAGTACAATCTAATTCCCATAAAGGTATGGGAAAGGAACAGTGATGATGTATGAGGAATCTCAAATTGATAACCGAAATTTAAATGCCTCTATCTGAGAGTGAAAACATTCGATGCCCAGACACTTCTTCGAGAGACGTTTTTGTCCAAAGTATAGCAAAGCTAGGCATTTTCTATTACAGATCTTAATTATAATTGCCTGAAAGAATTAGATTGTATGCGTTTTAAAAATTATCAAGATTGTCGGTTATGGTCGACTCAATAAGATGCTTGGTGACTCGCTTTTGTCCAGAATCATTTCACTTAAACAATATATCCCGTGTATCGTCATTTGCATATCAAGGAATCCTACCTGAATAAAATTTAAAATCATTCTAATTTCTAATCTGGTAACCACATCTAAATCTGAAGACAATTTCGCATCACATGCCAATGCGCATTATTGTGCGTTGACTTATAGAAATATTTTTTTCATCCGGAACAATACGTATAGTAGAGGATTTTTATATTTTAGGCACGTACTTCCAATGTCAGTTGATATCGATGTGGCTTTCCGGTTTATTGGATGCGATAACATGATTATAATGATTTTGCACGTCGGAAATTTACTACATCCAACAAATCTTAAGGTCCACATTGAAATCTACGAACATCTAAGGAAAGCGTCTAAATGCTGAAAATCCGTCAGTAAAGTGTCCTTACACAATCAGAGTGGGTGAAAGTGCTTCCACGAGTTAATGCAGAGTAAAGTATTTCCATACGTTAGTACATATTAAAATACTCTTCTTTTAGTCATAAAAACTAAAAATTAAGATGCTACCAAAAGCGCACTATTAATAAATAATCTGCTTTCATCTAATTCATCAATAACGACATCGGAAATGAGCACTGGTTCTTGTATTTTGAGTTCGAATCTAATTACACGAACTTGACTACGTCCATATGAGAGTGGCAACATTCTATACTGTCAAAAAATTTTAAACTTTTGCTTCATCCTCATTCCACAGTTTTTATAAATTATATCTATTTTGTCCATTGAGAATGCTCCATAATCCAGTGAAGTAATTGTTTTTCATAAAAATGGTGGAGTGACGATGCAGTAAAAGTTTCATATTTTTAACAGTGCATGTTCAGACTGTGATTTGACAGACACGGTTTTTCAAACTACACAAAATGTGGAAATTTACCATTCCAAAACTTGACGATAATTGCCTGAAAGAGTACTATTATAAGAGGGCAAGAAGTTAACTAGCTTCACTTTAATGGCAAGCTCATCAAAATATTTCGCCATTTTATTTTCTCTAGACTCGACTATCCAATGAAATATCCCCGTATATTACCATATTGATATCGAGGAATTCCGTCAGAAGAAAATCTGGAAGCATTCCGATATATAACTCGATAACTGAGTCTGAATCTCAAGACAGTGTCGATATACGTAGCAATGCACTTTAATTTCTTTCAGCATCCGGCATAAAAAGGACCTTGATACACAAGCACTTGCACTCTGTCGTATATAGTTACTTTAAATGCGGATTTTCAGCTTTTTCGCACCTATTTCCGATGTCGATAAGCATCGATGCAGATTATCCATTCTGGTGTATTCGAGAATTGATCAAGTTAAGATTTCGCACTTTGGTATGAACTGGCATCTCTGCAACAGTGGCTATGATCCATTTTTTTACCCTAGAGTTTCGAGACAAAAGCCTCCCTAACGGGTAGTAGCATACGTCTCAGAATTTGCCAACCAACCAACCAACCATATCCATTTTTTTTATGGACTTAGCGAAACGAGATTGAGCAATCAGTAGCCTATATTTTTGCAAACTTTTTACTGTTTGAAGTAAACAGCGAAATGCAGGCAATTAATTCGCCAATTCATTTTGCTATAGCGAAAGAGAACTTGAGTTGGATCTAGTCACGGAGTAAGAAACAGGAGGGGAAACTTAATGCGCATGACTCTTCCAAAATACAAAGTGAAATTTTGGTAAATAATGAGGGGGCTGCGATAGGATGTAGGCTGGTTTTTTAGCTTCTGCAATGCTTTTCAATGGAAAAAATGGTCATTTAAAAAAAAATACTGAAAATCTGAATTTTTAGAAGGTTGTAGAAATGAAAATCTGGTTAATTGTAGTTTTCTTCACAAAATACATATTTTTATTTAAGTATTTGACGCTTCATTTTCGTTTTTAAGTCCTTTAAATTACGAGATCATCCTGACAAAAATCAAAGGGCAGGATATTTAAAAACATTGAATATCGCGTATTAAAATGACTGCTGTAAGTTAGTTGAATATCGCAAAGAAATAGACTTATGATTTTTAGATTAATCAAATACGATTAATCTAATTTTATGATTTTTAAGTATTAATCAGATAATTTGGAGTAAATTTTAGTTTTGCGTATAGTTTTTATAACCTTAGACCATTATAATAATCCACAACTTTGGATATTTATGCAATTAATGCATGTAGAATTAAAGCTAATTTTTATTTTAATTATTTGGAGAAACTGCTTATTCATATTATGGATGTCTTGTGCGTCACCCCCCCACTCTGCCCCCGAGGGGGGGGCACATTTTTAATTTCTTTACAACACCAGTCGTGTGACACATCATTTGAAAGGTCTGCGACTGCTTATTCATATTATGTATGTCTTGTGTGTCACCCCCCCCACTCTGCCCCCCAGGGGGGCACATTTTTTATTTTTTAAGCACCAGTCGTGTGACACATCATTTGAAAGGACTGGTCTTGTGTGTCACCCCCCCCCCCACTCTGTCCCCCCAGGGAGGGACATTTTTAAGTTCTTTACAACACCAGTCGTGTCATACATCATTTGAAAGGGCTGCAACTGCTTATTCATATTATGGATGTCTTGTGTGTCACCCCCCACTCTGTCCCCAAGGGGAGCACATTTTTAATTTCTTTACAACACCAGTCGTGTGGCACATCATTTGAAAAGTCTGCAACTGCTTATTCATATTATGGATATGTTGTGTGTCACCCCCACAGGAGGGGCACAATTTTAATTTCTTTACAACACCAGTCGTGTGACACATCATTTGAAAGGTCTGCAACTGTTTATTCATATTATGCATGTCTTGCGTGTCATCCCCCCAAGGGGGGCACATTTAAGCACATGTTGCATAGCTTTTACTGCGGGTTTTGAGCGCGGCGACCGAATCTAGAAATTCCGTAATGAGAAAAAAACCTAACACTCCGGCTAACGTCGTTTCATTTCGGCAAATTTCGGAACTTCGACAGACTTCTCATTTATTCAATAAAAGAGAAAAATTGTTTTCTTATCAGTCATCAAGCTCAATAAGTGTATCTTGAATTAATATCAAAGAAAAAGAAAAAAACTTGAATTAATATCAAAGACAAAAAAAACTGCATAAATAAAAAATAAACAAATAATTGTAATTGCATAAGTTGATAAAAAATGTTGTGCAATAGCTTTACCGAGGCAGTTCCCGGAGTGCCACACATATTTTTTTTAACTTTGCTTCTATCTTTTATTTGTGACTGTGCAGTAAAATTAAGTATATTAATCAAAATTGTTTTTAGCTCATTCAGGAATTTTTGCTTTTAAATCCTCATCTTTTCCATCCGGACATTCAGGCCCATGTGAAAGGCAAAGGGGGGTCGCCCCGTCCGAGGAGATTGAGGGAGCGGCATCAAATTTATTCTACCAGCAACAATTTTTTTTCCTTCTATCTCTACAAGAAGAAAGTATTGGATTCGTATAAATTTTCGAATTCTGGTTTTCGACGGATTGTACACGTTTTAGGGGTCAGAGATTCCAAAAAACATGCTTTTATAAAATATCTGTCTGTGACAGACATTTTGTGGGTTCCCTATCTCAAGAAAAAATTCACTGAATTTAATAAAAATTGATATTTATCTAAGACTCTGATATAAATTATTGTTGATTAGTTTTTGGCGTAAATCGCTCAACACGTGGCACTGCTATGCTTCATTTTTTATGATTTACGCAACAGCTGAATCTCAAGAACTAGCGCACGGATTCCTATAAAAAATAGTTTTAGGTAGTCCCTGATATAAATTGATGCTGATCAGTTTTTGGTGTAAATCGATCAACATGTGGCGCTGTTATGCTGCATTTTTTTACGGTTTATGCAACAGCTGTATCTCAAGAACTCCGCACGGATTTTAATGAAAATTCATATTTAGGTAGTACAGAATTATTTTTTCAAACTCTCGAAATATTGTTTTCTGAAAGGTACATATGAAATTTGGAGATTGTTTATTTTAAGGGATGAATATAATAGAGAGTACAAAATACAAATTTTGCATAAAAAATAAATTCGATCAAATAATTAGTTGCCGAGATATTTGTAATGATATTTTTCATCACCCTGTATTTCATTAAAAATTAAATCCATATATGAATTTTTATTGGAAATGAAATGCTTAATTTAACCGAATCAACTGTAGCAATAAATATCCTTATCATTTTTGTAGCTTCTTTTACTGAATTGGAGCATTACTTGATTATTACGTCGACCAAAAAACAATCGCTGAACTATAAGTTTAAATGTCAATAATTTCTTATCCAATTTTAAAATTGACTTGATATTACCCGTGATACACGTATCTGGATCATCAAGTGATTTTTAAATCGATTTTTATTTGTTTTATTTTTAAATTTTACTAATTTATTTATTTTTTATGATATTTAAATTAAACAATTAAACTTAATGTCAATTAAATTTTTTTACGAGTAGTTTAGTGATTTATAAAATTCAGAAACATAATCAAGTAGAACACGCAATTCCGTTTTTGCGCATTACAATGCATAAAAAATTAAATATATGTTTTCATTTTATTTTGGAATTACAATATACTTTATAAATGTTTATAAGTGTTTATTACATAATTTATACTATGCGTATCCATGATGCTTATCTATTATGCTAGCTACCAAAGTCTAGTTTTTTCATTGTTCGTAGGTTCAATCTTTCATATAAATCAATCCTGCCAATAGAGATAAAATCTTCTTACGATCAACAAATCGACATTCTAGAACTATTGAAAATCGTTCGCAAATGATAATGCATTATTTCCAGAGATTTTCACAAAACTTTATACAGGTTTATAAGTACAGGATATCGCTTTTTTAAATATTTTACAATTGCTTTCGAGGCATTTAGTTATGCGACAACAATTTGAATTATTAAATCTAAGCAATAATTTTTCCCATCTGTATTGATGTTCAGTTCTGTGCAATTTTTTAAAAGTTTACATAAAATATTATTCATCTTTTAAGTTTTATTGGGTAAACTAGCAAAATAATTGTAACTCTCGTGGGTAAAACAAATTTTAATTTTGAATTTATTTCTCTTACAGTATCGAATAGTGTTGCATGATCTTATTTTAAAATTACAATAAAAGAATTATTTATGGAGAATTCTATTATTTATGTCGCAGGTATTTTTCTGTTTCTTTTTAAATATTAAAGGTTAATAATATTAGTAAAGGTTCATCACATAAACATCACAATGAAATTTTATTTGAAATAAAATAATTTATTCATTGTTGAAATATGTTAAACGAATTTTTTCTTCTGAATCGCAGTTTTATTATTCAAAAATACTTTCAACAGGAAATATATTTATGTTGTTTCAGTAACCGTTTGAATATTTAAATATATATATATTTAAAAATATCCTGGAAAATGTGTATGTTTTTATAATAAATAGGACTACATATTTGGAATAGCAATTTATCAAAATGTCTGTTCGTATTTGAAGTTATAGTTTTACATTGCATTAATTTGAGTAGTACCAAAATATTTTCAGTTTAGTCAGAAAAAATTATCTGACATGATTTTAATGTTTTAAAATAATTTAATTTTTAAATATTTTTATAATTTTTCACAAAATATGATACTTTGACAAAAATTGTTTTGTAAATTATTTTAAAGCAAACGTTTTAGCATTAGCAATTCAAACTAAATATTTTAAATCATTGCTGTTTTTAATAATATTTCTTGCAAAGTGACTGATAAATATGATTTGGAAACTGGTGAATTACTGAATTTAAAGTTAAAAAATATTTTTCAACATTTAAAATGCTCTCTGATATATTTTTACGAAATGAATACTTTTCTACAGTTCATAAATTATATAAATTAAAGGAAATAAAACTGTTATGATTTTATCTACTGAAAATGATAAATTATCAACGATAAAATTTTATCATTGATTGATATTTCTGCATAAAATTATCTCACAAACATTTTTAAATTCGTAAAAATGTGATATTATATCTAAGACTCCAACTGTTATTAAACCATGGAAGACATCAATTTAATAATTTTTTAGTTGTTCAGTTCACTAATATAAACATTAAGGAAATATTTATGAAGCATTGAATAAATAAAATTAAATAAAGCATTAATTAAAGCATTTTTTATGAAGAGAGAAACTTGTTGAGTAAGGTATTATCAATTTAGAATTTAGAAAATATTGAATGACTTTTGAATGATATGAAGATCACAACGACTTTTCTCTGTAAAAAAATAAATTAAAGGGTTTAAAATTGTATGATACAAATAAGCACCTACATAAATAGTAGCAAATTCAATGTTATTAACTGATCAGTTAACTACGTTTTCCCTTTCATCATCAAAATGTGACACGTCATCAGTCAAGTACTATAAGTAAAGGATAAACTTTTGTATTGCAGCTTTAGAGATACTTTCATTCACATTTTCGTAAGTTTTCAAATATTTAAAAAAATCTTTGAGGGGTGCTTCAACTACCATGCCATGCTTTTACATACATTGTCACGATACACGAGCAGACTTATAACAATGCTTTTTAATCCTTTGAGTTCGATGCAATTAAAAAACTAAACACTGATAGTTTTTTTTTTTCATAATTCACATAAGTTATTTGTCTAATTTAGTGCATGACATATAATTATCTTTTTTTATTTTTTTTCGCTTCTCCATCTAAAAATACGATAAAAATTTCGATCAACTGCCAATACTCTCATTTGACCATAACATTTCTTAATTCAACGCGAGAAAAAATTAGTAAAGTATGGATATGGCTTGGAATTCCAAACTTTTTTGAGGTTTCTAAAGAATGGTATATCGCGAGTTGTTGAAATTTGTTTAATTTTCCTTTCGAATATGGCTTAACAATTCACGTATATGGTGTCAAAGGCAAAAAAAAAATCTATTACATTTTTGCTTCAAAAGCGTATAAAATCTATTACATTGATCTGTACCCGAAGTTGTATTATTAAACAAGAAAATTTGTTTTTCGTTTCCGATTTTTTATTCTAATATGGCCTTCTAAATAGTCTCAGTCTTTGGTCAGTACTTTGGTTACATAGCTCTGTAGCTATGGCAAAGCAATGAGTTCCTTTTCTTAAATCCATATTAAATTACTATATGAAATTGTTCTTCTTTCAATTTTCAAACACTCAAACTATGCAAATAATTTCCATGACAGTAATTCGTTTTCGGAGTTTAGGTCCATTCCTTTCCCTTTTTCTTTTTAAATTCAGTAGACCGAAGAGTTATTTGTTATATTTTCGTCAATGTTAAGTACTAGTAGTGAATTAAATGTAGCTTCATAAATATTTACAACTAGTTGCTTTACTTAATAGACACCTGTCTAATGATGCAGCTAAACTTTCGAGTAATAAAATCCTCATTGCTGATTTACTTTTACAAAGTATTGAGCTTTCAGTTAAATTCGAGAAGGAATTCTCGCAATTGTTTACATCATACAGAGTATGTTACAGCGAAATCATATTTGATTTGTCAATTATCTTGTTTGACAGCTTGAAGTCGCACTGTTTGTTCTGTTTTGTCCACTTTTATTTTTTCCACGCTACTTAAGTGACCCCGTAGAATTTTCTGCATAAACATACTATATTCTTCTATTTTGAATACAAGAAGTGCATCAGTATGCGGAATACAAACAGATTGTCTAACTTAGTGAAAACTTCTAGCTGTCGAATGTTGAATGCGTCTTGTAATTGCTTTGCTTTTTCAGGATTCCATTATTCCTACGATGTTCCTGTTCGTCTCACTCCTCTGTCCACCTGTCCGTCACAGGCTTCGTACACAAAAGCTGGATTAGTCAGAGACTTCAAATTTTATATATTTCCAGCTGAATACTTCGTGCCACACGTGAAAATATAAAATTTTGTAAAACTCTATGTTTTTACTAATTTATTTTCTAATATCATTCGTTCATTTTAGCGATTTAAATTTTAAGAAATAAAATTTTATTTCAATTGCGTGTTATTATATAAGGGAAGTAAATTATATCGATAGTAAACAGAGTTTTCATTGTTCAAGTGGCTGGAAATTGAAAGTTTCAAATTAAGATGGATTACTTAAAGGGAATACCGTATTTTTTGCCAATTCAAAGGTTTATATTATTATTTTTTATCACTAACATTCATAATTTTTTTTCATTCATTTTTCTTTTCTATTTTAAAAACTATTGTAATTTATTAATGATTCAGTATTTTAAATTTTGTTAAAATAATCTTTTAGAAATTGAAAAAATTTTCTTCTTTCTGCTATTTTATTTATTTCAAAAATGGCGTTTTTAATCAAACATTTTAAGTTAAATATTTTTATTTGATTAAAAAAATAGCCCTTTTTTATAATGTTTTTAAATTTTAATTTATTGGTTCTACCATGTCTGTAAGAATTTATTAATTATAAATTATCAATTTGTATTTATTAATTAAAGGACAAGTGCTTTCGAAAAAAATATTAAGTGAAACCAGCTGTGCGATCTGCGACCATACTTACCCATTTGTCTCTTTAAACTTGATACATATTAAAAAGCTTCCGCTGATGGACACAATCGATATGCATCCATCACGGGATGAATGGTTATGAATTAAAGACAAAGTTTATGAATGACGAAGTTTATGATAGAAAAGTTCTGTGACAATAACGTCATTGTAGAGTGGCATTTGATGTCAAGTATATACAATACGTTGTAAAAAAAAAGATATTTATGAAGGCGATTGCATATGTATGGAGCGAGCGACTCTCAGGAATATATAAAGATTTGAGGGATTATCTAGATCCCTCTGCATAAATAATTTTAGGGAGCCAGATTAAAACATTAAATAAGATCAATTGTGATAATCGCTACAATGACTTTTTACCGCCTCCAAGAGGGGAAAAAGTTTTTTTCTCAATTGCATAAAATGACTTGAAGTATGTGGTTTTGATCAAAAAATGTTTTTTGTTTGTTTTTTGGTGAGAACGACGGATATCCTGTGTGTGATGACCAGCTGAAGTGCGAAGTATTCATGCGTTTATATGCACGTATTCGTTTTTTTAAATATATGATCCCTCCCCCCCCCAAAAAAAAAAATGCATTATATAATATTACAGTCACATCAACAGAGTGTCTGAAATGCTTAAATTATCACAATAATGTATAATTTAAAAAAAGTAAATAGGAAATTTGTTACAGTACTTTTTCACCATAATATGTATTTAATTTTGTATTAGAGAAATTTGTATAGATTGTAAATAAACATTTATGTTAATTAGTGTAAAATGTTTATTTTAGTTTAAAAAAATGTGTCCTGTATTTTTTTTCTTTTTTTTTAAGAATAATTATTTTTAATATAATGAATTTTTATTTTGCATTTGATAAATGACCTAGTTGCTAATTATCTGATAAGGAAAATGTTATTCGAAGAAATTATTCACAATGCAATTTTGTAATATGGAACATTTTATAGAAATTTAATTAAATTTCTAACTTTTTAACAGAGATATTTTAAAATAAACACGCTACCAATTACCTTTTTACTCTATTTAATACTTATCATCTTCTGTCTAATTGATTAAATAATAAAAATAAAATATTTCCTTTTTTAAAGTCTGAGTCTACTCCCATCCAATATAGGAATAGAAAATAAAAGGGTGGATTTTGAACAATATTAATTATGATATTTAATATTTAACCCTTTAAGCGCTTGGCTTATTTTTTACTTTATGTTCATAAAATAATACCAATAAAATAATACCAATGAAAACTATTTGCATGGGGATTGGTTTACAATAACCATACACATTTAATTATCTTATATACTGTAAAAAAAAATAACATTAATATATTTTTTTTATTAAATTAGTCCTTGATTTTAAAGATAACGTAACGGAAAATCACAATTAGGAAGCTTAAAGGGTTTTAATACTTAAGAAAAGATCTTGGATATATTGTGGCATATTAACAGTTTTTCTTTTAGAGTAACTAATTTTATCTATTTTATATTTACGCAATATATTAATAGTAACATTAAAATATTAAATAATAAGATGAATTTGCAAAGTAAATTTTCTTGAGATAAAAATATATAGACAAAATTACAGACTCATATTCGTATTGATCACTGACTGTCTAAAATAAAACAGAGTCTGGCAGACTTGAGGCAGACTTTATGGTATTTACTATTGTTCTTTTTGTGTTATTTACTTTGAAATTTGATTATTTTATGGCATGAAATGAATGCTTTCTCTAAGCTATACATAACGTCAAGAACACGATATATAGGAAGGATATATAGATAAAATTAAAAAATATTGTATAATATTAACATTAAAAGAGGGAAAAAATTCAAACACATGTGATTGTAAGTAAGGTTATGATGGAAAAGTCCCCGAGCTGATAAATAAATTAAAAATTGTTATAAACTATAAAACTTCATGAATTGTAATGTCAAAAAATCATAAGAATTTTTTTTTAAAACATTTGTAACTCACTCAATATGATTTCAATAAAAACAGCAGTTGTCTAATTACATGCAACGTTACATTACGATATTTATGTAATTTTACAATTGAGTATTTTTTTCTACGCTCTTTTTAGTGCAAGAAATTAGATAGAAAAAATAGTTAAACAAAATTTCAATGAGTAACATGAAAACATAAGCTGAATATTTACATTACAAAAATATACTTTCTCTTTTTCATTCTATTTCTTGAAGAATTGCCATAAAAATTAAATCTTACAGGAGTAAAATGAAAATATAACAAAGATTCTTTCTCAAAGAAAATTTGCCATTAAATGAATAATTTAACATTATTTCAACTTTTCTTTTATCTGTCAAAACCCTGTCTGTTGCTAAGGTATGATTTAAAGCAGAAAATTTGCTCCAAAGAAAAAGCAATTTATCATTTTTGTGATTTTATTTTCTTCATGTTTTTATTTATTTATTTTTATATTGATTTTTATTAATCATTTATAATTATATATTGCTTCTTAAATAGAAAAGTGGATATGATATAGTGGTTGGGAAATATATAAATTTTAAACTATGTAATAAATGATCCAAAGCATGTAATAAGAACTTTAAAATATTCAGTTTTGGTTAAAAGGAGATTAAAATATTCAAATATAGATGTTCATTGTTAATTGTATTTAAAATATCTTGTACTTTCAAGCTATAATCAGGCTCTTCCTTAAAGAATACGTTTCTAAATATTTTTTTATTATTTATACAAATACAGGATTTCGTTTTGTTTGTATAAATAAACAAAAATTAGTTACAAAAATATACCCAGTGGAAGAGCCTGATTAAGGCGTGATTGTACTAACGTATTTAAAAATAATTCTGATTAACATCACTATTTTATTAATTTAATCATATTTTAAGCAAAACTAAATATTTAAATTTTCTTTGTTTATATTTTTTGAAAAAAAAAGTTGGAAATTGCGTTCCGTTATATGTTTTTATTTGTTTAAGAAATTATATTTTGCTTCTCTTTTTGTAGTAAAAAAATGCGCTGTAATCCCTTATCAGAGAGGTTTCGTTCACTTTAAGGTCTTTCAAGCAACTTTTTTTCAAAAAAACTAGTGAAGTAACATAGCACAAAGTTTAAAGTTCAGACATCCAAATCAGCTTCCAGCCGCAGTATATATTCCTGAAAGAAGGAAAGAAAGAAAATTGTTGAAACAAAGAAAGAAAAAAAGACAAGTAAAAGAAGCTTTATTGCTGAATCTAAACATATGTCCATGAACAGGATAAAAGAGAATCATTAAATGCGAAACATAAGATAATAAAGTAGAGCACATTAACTGAAATGTTCTGCTCATAAATATGCTAAGTTTTCTCTTAAATGCTGTGTTCCATTAAATGAATGTTTTTGTTTAATTTTTTTATGGATTATTTAATGTAAATAAATATTTAATTCAGTATTAATTCAGTCCAGCATATAAGACCCTGATTTCAAAATTAAATTTATCAATAAATAAATAAATAAATAAATAAATAAATAAAAATTAATAGAATTATGCGGTAAACTATTTGTTTATAAGATATGCTGTAAAAATGTTATTCAGAAGTTTTGAACTGTGCATATTTTGATAAGACTGTGTTTTGGTTGCAAAGAATGCTTCACGTGACATTTTTCTTGTTTCAGGTTGCTTGCAGAGGACGAGTATTTCTGTGTACACTGTAAAAAAAATCTGTAACCTTAGTAATCTAAATTATCCGAAATCTCTTATGCTTACTAAAATTTTATGTGTACACTGTACAAGAAAATGATGTCAATCTACAAAACTTGTAAGCAAAACTAAAACCATCTGTAACTTTACAAAAGAATTTACTAAAATTTTGGTAACTTTACTAAAATTTTATCTATAATGCTTGTTATCGTTACTTAAAAAGTTCTTGGAATACGATTTCCCAAAAAAATTCTTAGTAACCTTAAAATTTGTTTGATTCAAAGTGCAAATCTGTATCTGTTACATGAATTTTTATTGTTGCCGTTACATAAAAAGTTCTTGGAATACAATTCTACTAGAAAAATTTTTGTAATTGCCCAAATTTTTTTTACAGTGTACAGTGCCATATTTTTTAAACTTTTGGAACTAAATTATTGGGATTTCATAAATTTCAAATATTTAATCTTAAAAATAGCTAAAATATGGCACCATACGCTGAAAAACGCGTAATCTTCAAACAATCTAAAAAAGGATATGTTGAGTCAAGCATTCTTTGCAATCAGAACACAGTCTTTTTTAAATATTCACGGTTGGAAATTTTTGTGTAACAAATTTTACGGCTTACCTTAAAAATAAACCTTTTACCGCTTAATTCTACCGATCTATATTTTTGAGAAATTTGATTTTGAAATGAGGGTCTTGTTTCCTGGGCTCCCTGTATATACCGTTTTTAAAATATAAATTTCCTATTTTGCCTCTTAAGAAGTGAAATTTATAATTCTTCTTATTCGAAAAACAATATTTTTGACGATTCAAAATCTAGAAAATTCCAAAATATTAACTCGGTAATGTTTAAAGGAATCCAGACTTTACACTTTGTTCTGTATTTTTCCTTTTTTAAGAAAAGAAAACCTATCGTCATAGGATAGGGCCACAGCTTTAAAAAATTTCTAGCGCAAAGACACGTAAAAGCCCCTAAACTAATTCAATCATATCAACTATGTAAACGCGATGTAATTCACGATTTTTATCTTCATTTATTAGTCCTTTATCGAAGTATTCACAATGGCGTTAAGCAGTGTAAAAAAAATATATTAAAAAATGCTTGATGCAATTTTTTTTAACATGAAGAAATGGCGCTGCATCTGTGCTCATTTCATACATATCATATATATTGAAGGACGTAAAAGGTTAATTTATTTATTCAGAAGACGTAAGTAAAAAGCATTGAATACAAGAATATGTTGAGTATAAGGGCATTGTAACAAAAGTATTATGATATGTTTCAAAAATTTGTAACTTTTAGCTTATATTTGGCCTTTTGTTGAACTTAAAATATCAAATATGCATAATAATGACTAGAGTGTTACACTTTTAAAGGTATTTGTATACTTTCGGGGTATATGTTTTTAAAAATATGAACATTTTATCAGAAACACGTGCTTTTAGTTAAAACATGGAATAAACTACGAATTCATATATAGTGGCGGTCAAAAGTTAAAGGCCAGCAAAATTTTTTAGTTAATTTGTAAGTATCCCCATATGAAGAGGAGTTTTAAAGTGATACTTATAAATTTTATTGACATAATAGTTAAGAACTTATTTAGGGAATAACAAATTAATATCAATATATTTAACTGAATAAATTTAGTTCAAAGGAAAATACATGTGTTCAAAAGTTTCAAACCACCTTCACAAGTTTAGAAAAAAAGGTATTCTAATAGAACATAACACTGATCATCAACCTTTACAATTAGCATTTTATCAATTTACCTTTAGTAATAACTACTGTGGCGCAGCAAATGGCATTGATACAATCAACGGTTGAAGATTGGCTCTGGTACATTTTTCCACAGATTTCTTGCAGGTTTTTAAAAACCTGGCTGAGTTGGAATATTTACAGTTCCGCACACGTTTGCCATTTTATTTCCATAGATTTTCTATGGGAATTATCTCGGGATTTTGTGCCGGCCTTTTCAAAAGCGGACTTTTTTTTGTGCAAATGCAATTGCTTGACGAGCTTGCATACATTCATTAATTCATTATGTTGCGACCACAATTTTTACTCTAATAAAGCAGCAAATATTCGTGCAAGGTATCCTTATACATTGTATCATTCATCTTGCCGCGGATTTCAAATAACGGACCAACATTTTTTGAAGAAAACACTCCCTACATTATAACGTGTCCTCCGCCATGCTTCATTGTAGGAAAACATATGTCGAATCATACATTTTGTTGTTAGGTCTTCGGTCGTAGTATCTGCGATCACTCCCAAAAAAGTTTGAAATTCGATTGATGGAAAAATAGAACTTTTGTGCACTTTTCACTTGATTAGACTTTCTGTCCTTGGAAAACGCCAGTCGGTTACATTGGTATTTTTATTACCTCTGAAATTTTTTTAACACCGACTCTCTGACTTAAAGTTCTACATCACGTTATCATCTTGATACAGTAGACTGACTTGTTTCAGAAATATTTTCATTCCGTAAATCGCGGGGTATTACAACGACACTTTTATGCGGTTCCTCAACTGTTTATCCCCTGCTAACTCCCTCCACAAAAATAGTCCTTTTTGAGAGTCTCCCGGACGTCAGAAAGTGCTGAAGGTTATGGCCACCTTTATATAATTTTTACATATCGTTTACCGCTGTTTTCTCCGATCGATAACTTAACTTTTTCCCGCAATATCTCGAGAAGATTGGCCTTTTAGCGACAAACTAATCACTCATTTAAGAACAATAATTGCGGAATTTTTCATTTTTGTATTTAAACTATGATATTCACTTTGATTAATTCACAAACATGATTAAAAAAAACACTTTACCGATAGAAAAAAACTAAGGAATGATGAGTGGTTGGAAACTTTTGCACACACAGATTTCGAATTCTGCCCTTTTCCATTAAGTTTCTTCAGTATCCAATCAAAATGATCTCGTGGTCTGAGTACATTAATATATTCCCTACTTTTGATGCAATTGTTCTTTTTCGGTGAAACCTCCTAGTAAATAAATCAAAGAAATTAAATGGCCGGAAACTTTTGACTGCCACTGTAAATGTTTAATGGGAATTTTATTAACTTTTTTTAACTTGGTCAATCAAATTTTAGTAAAGAATTGTGTTTATTTCAAACCTTGGTAAAAAATATTTTCAAAAAAATTCACTTTATTTTCAACGAGAGCAAAACATTGCCTATTTTATGAAGGAACAGATTTTCAATAAAATTTAAATTTACAAGTATATACTAAATTTTCTATACAAAATAGGATTTTTTTTAATGTGTACTTTTTAGCAAAAAACAGACCTTAATATAATATGCACTAATTTACACTATATTTTGTTTCATAAAATACCAATATATTAACAGTAACTTCTTACAAAAATTGTTTCGATAACTTAAAATCTTTTTAAGAAACTTTGTTTCTTGTACACATACACAATAAAAAACGATGTTTTCCAGAAAACGCAAATAAAAATTTTGATATTGCATAAAACATTATGTATGAAGTTTGCAATTTTTAATCCACCATATTTGTAGGTGTATATGTATTTGTGTATATAATTATGTATTACATTATTTGCATATTGAAATGCGTTGTTTACCATTCCGTGACTCTTTCAATGTTTTTTTCCGGTTTCAAAATGTTTACTTATGGTTTGTATTTTACATTATAACTTTACACCTAATTACTACCGAAAGTAAAATAATACGTTTTTGGAATCCTAAATGTTTAAATAACATATTTATGTTTTAAATGTTTAAATAATTTTTAATATAATAAAAAACAAACCAACTTTTTTTTTCGAAACGAGTATATTGATGGTAGGAACCGTCTTTAAATTATATTATAAAATCATATCAAGCGAGATTAAAAGAAAGAAAAATTTCTTACGTTACATTTAGCACAAGTTACAGCTTCTTATTTTTTTGACTGATGTAGCCAGTTACGGTTAAAGATGGCAATGCGAAGAGTTTATGGACACGCACCATCCATGAACAATAAAGCAGTTTTCTTCCAATACTCTCCCTAAAACTGGACTTTTCCTGAAATATTAATAATTAACAGTATTATGAAAGTCCAATATTAGCACTTAGTTCTTTTAAATGCAAATGACTCATAGGCTTGGCCACCATATCGGCTACTTGGTCAACAGTGTCCACATATTCTATTAAGAATTTCTTCTCCTCCACTAATTCTCTTATGTGATGGAATTTAATGTCTAAATGGTAGTTGCGCCTGTGGTTAGTTGGATTATTGGCTAATTGAATTGCACTTTGATTAGCAACAAGCAGGCGCCCATTTATTCCAGGATGGAATTCACGTATAAAATCGGTCAACCAGGCGAGCTCTTTTGATGAAGTTGATGCAGCCATGTATTCAGACTCTGTCGTAGAAAGTGCCACACATCCTTGACCTTGACTACTACAAATAATTACACCGTCACCTAAAGTAGAAATGTATGCTGTTGTGGATCTTCTGGTTTGCACATCACCAGCGTAGTCAGCATCAGAAAACACATTGACATAACCATCTGTTAAGCCACTGTAGTGGATTTCCATGCTTAACGTACCTTTCAGATACCTCAAAATATGCTTGATAGATTTCCATGAACCAACAGTAGGTGTTGAAGTCCACTGTGCAGATGTTCCAACTGCATATGCCAAATTTGATCTTGAAACAACAACTAAATACATTAATCTTCCAATAGCAAATGCAATTCGATGTTCAGAATCTATTTCGGTTTCATATACAGGATATCCAAGGAATTTTTATCTACTGGCACTTTAGCAGGTTTACAGTCACTCATTTCAAACATTGAGAGTGTTCTCTTAGCATAATCTCTCTGATGAATTCTTACTTTATCTTTCATTAATTCAATCTGGAAACCAAGAATTTGTTTGACATCTTCAAAAATTGTGATTTCGAATTCAGTTTGCAACTGTCTAAGAAGTGTCTTGATATTATTTGTAGCAGCAATCAGCCCGTCAACAACATATACTGCAATTATGATTAGATTTTCACCAATATATTTCAGATATGCACAAGGAACGCAACTACAAACTCTGAATCCAGCATTTGTTAAAAAAATCAATTAATCTTTTATTCCAGCATCTAGGTGCCTGTTTTAGGCCATACAAACTTCGAATCAATTTGCAAACACGTCCAGATCTATTAAGCTATTGCATAGCTTTTATCGCGGGCTTTGAGCGCGGTGACCGAATCCAAAAATTCCGTAACGCGAAAAATCCTAACACATCCGTAACTAAAAAACCTAACACTCGGCTAACGTCGTTTGCGTTCGGAAAACTTCGGGACAGTATCCTTCGGTAGACTTCGGCAGACATTGACGTGATATTTTTCAGATATTAGGATATCAAGTCTCAAACTTATGTTTCTTATGATCTAATTTTCATAGCGCGGCCAAATTTTGTTTGGTAATTTATTTTGAGACAGTGTTTATTTTGGTGGTCTTATTTATTTTGGTGACAGGAGACCCCCCCACCGTCAGGGTCGAAAAATTTAAAATGCTTATAACTCGCGATCTAATTTTCGTAGCGCGGCCAAACTTTGTTTGGTAATTTATTATGAGACATTGTTAATTTCTGGTGACAAAAGACACCCCACGGTGAGGGTCGAAAAATTTAAAATGCTTATAACTCGCGATCTAATTTTCGTAGCGCGGCCAAATTTTGTTTGATAATTTATTATGAGACAGTGTTACTTTTGGTAACAGGAGATCCCCCATGGTGAGGGTAGAAAAATTTAAAATTTTTATAACTCGCGATCTAATTTTCGTAGTGCGGCCAAATTTTGTTTGGTAATTTATTATGAGACAGTGTTACTTTTGGTGACAGGAGACCCCCACGGTGAGAGTCGAAAAATTTAAAATGCTTATAACTGGCGATCTAATTTTCGTAGCGCGGCCAAATTTTGTTTGGTAATTTATTATGAGACATTGTTAATTTCTGGTGACAAAAGACACCCCACGGTGAGGGTCGAAAAATTTAAAATGCTTATAACTCGCGATCTAATTTTCGTAGCGCGGCCAAAATTGTTTGGTAACTTATTATGAGACATTGTTAATTGTTGGTGACAGAAGACACCCCACGGTGAGGGTCGAAAAATTAAAAATGCTTATAACTCACGATCTAATTTTCGTAGCGCGGCCAAATTTTGTTTGGTAATTTAATATGAGACTGTTATTTTTTGGTGATAGGAGACCCCCATGGTGAGGGTCGAAAAATTTAAAATGCTTATAACTCGCGATCTAATTTTTTTAGCGCGGCCAAATTTTGTTTGGTAATTTATTATGAGGCAGTGTTAATTTTTGGGGACATTAGAACCCCCACGGTGAGGGTCGAAAAATTTAAAATGCTTATAACTCGCTGTCTAATTTTCGTAGCGCGGCCAAATTTTGTTTGGTAATTTATTATGAGATAGTGTTAATTTTTGGGGACATTAGACCCCCCACGGTGAGGGTCGAAAAATTTAACATGCTTATAACTCACGATCTAATTTTCGTAGCGCGGCCAAATTTTGTTTGGTAATTTATTATGATACAGTGTTAATTTTTGGGGACATTAGACCCCCCACGGTGAGGGTCCAAAAATTTAATATGCTTATAACTCACGATCTAATTTTCGTAACGCGGGCAAATTTTGTTTGGTAATTTAATATGAGACTGTTAATTTTTGCTGACAGGAGACCCCCCCCCCACGGTGAGGGTCGAATAATTTAAAAGGCTTATAACTCGCGATCTAATTTTCATAGCGCGGCCAAATTTTGTTTGGTAATTTATTATGAGACAGTGTTAATTTTTGGGGACATTAGACCCCTCCCCACGGTGAGGGTCGAAAAATTTAAAATGCTTATAACTCACGATCTAGTTTTCCTAGCGCGGGCAAATTTTGTTTGGTAATTTAATATGAGACTGTTAATTTTTGGTGACAGGAGACCCCCCCCCCCCACGGTGAGGGTCAAAAAATTTAAAATTCTTATAAGTCGCGATCTAATTTTCGTAGCGCGGCCAAATTTTTTTGGTATTTTTTTATGACATAGTGTTAATTTTTGGTGACAGGAGAACCCCCATTGTGAGGGTCGAAAAATTTAAAATGCTTATAACTCGCGATCTAATTTTCGTAGCGCGACCAAATTTTGTTTGGTAATTTATTAAGCTATTGCATAGCTATTATCGCGGGCTTTGAGCGCGGCGACCGAATCTAGGAATTCCGTAACGAGAAAAGCCTAACACTCCGGCTAACGACGTTTGAGTTTGGCAGACTTCGGCACGGTATCCTTTGATAGACTTCAGCAGACATTGACGCGGTATTTTTGCATAAGTTGATAAAAAATGCTATGCAATAGCTTTACCGCGGCTGTCCCCGAGTGCCACACATATTTTTATTATAACCTTCTGGTTGCTCCATGTATATCAATTCATCAAATGTTCTATTTAAAAATGCAGTCTTGCAATCAAATTGGGCTACTTTTAATTTCTTAAATGATATAAACCAAAATAGAAAACGTACAGTATCATACCTTATAACAGGACTAAAAGTCTCTTCGTAGTTCACGCCATACTGCTGCTCAAATCCTCTAATCACCAAACATGCCTTAAAGCGTTAAACTGCATCATTTGCATTTGCTTTGACACGAAAAACCCATTTCGCAGTCAATGGTTTTATGGTTTTATCAGGTTTCACAAGTTCCCAAGTGCCATTCTTTTGATGAGAATACATTTCATGTTCCATAGCTTCAATCCTTTTTGTTTCTCTGGTGTTTCCATAGCTTCCTGCTATGACTGGGGTTCGATTACCTTTTGATACATATGGGAATAGCGTATAGGGGGTTGTATTCTTGCTCGATCTCTCAACTGATACTTCACTGGTTCTTATTGTTCTAATTGATTAACTTGGTCTTCCTTTCCTATCAATTCCACCTCTTGCTCTCTCTGCCTCAAATCTATCAATGTATTAGACACTGAAACTTTATAAAATTCGACAACTCTACTTATTTCAATTCGATTTCCACCTGTATATACTCTATAATTTCCAGTAACTTCTTCATACCCCACAAAGATTCCACGCATACTTATTCTTCCAAACTTCTTGTCTGCATGTCTTTGCATAGGAAATTGGACAACGCATTCAATTTCGAAATTTCTCAGGTTCTTCCCTTCCGTTCCATGCTTCATAATGTGTCTTACTTTTCTGACGACTCTTACTAGTACGTTTTAAGAGATACATAGAACAGTTCAATGCTTCAGCCCAGGAGCGTTTTGGCCCAGAAGCGTCAACAACATTGTTCTTGCCATTTCTAGCATTGCTCTGTTCTCACGTTCAGCATGTCCGTTTTGTTGAGGTGTATATGCAGGTGATCGTCCAATTTCAATTCCATTTTTATTCAGGCAAACTATGAAATCTTGATCTTTATACTCTCCTCCATTATCTGACACCACTGCCTTAACTGTATTTCCAGTTTGAGTTTGAACATATGCTAAGTACTGTTGCAGTTTATCTTTCACTTCACTCTTATGTTGTATAAAATAAACTTTACGTAATTGGGTATAATCATTCTTGAATGCAACAAAATATTTACAACTTTGAAATGATGGTTCTTGCATTCGACCGTAGACATCACTAACAATTAACTCTCCTGCTTTAGTGGCTTTTGGTATTTCTCTAAAATTAATTCTCTGAAATTTTCCAGTTGCACAAACATCACAATATTTTGTCTCATCAGTTTGTGATATTTCAATTCGTTTCATTTTCAGCAATTCTTTAACATGATTTTTACTCTGATGACCAAGTCTTTCATGCCATACTTGAAGAGAATGTTTCTTATGATTTCTTACCATAAGACTAGTTTCTTTATTTTCCATAGTATTTATATCCAAGAAGTACATATATCCATATCGATTTCCTTCAACAATAAGCTTATCGTTTTTCATAAATTTCTACTTATGTAATTCGATGATTTGTTTGAAACCTTTTCCTGCTGCTGATCTTACAGAAAATAAATTTGCTTTCATTTCAGGAACATAACATCACAAAAATGGTGTTCTTTTCCATCTAGATTTGAAAGAATTCTGATATTACCAATACCTTTGGCTAATATTTTTCTGCCATCATCAAGCTTAAACATAATTTTTTTTTCTAATTTTTTATATGTCGTAAAAATTCACGTTTACAACACACATGCTGAGTACAACCAGAGTCAATTATCCATTTTGATCTTCGTGATTTATCGGAGTTAAATGTGTTTACAAAGGCAAAACCTTGAACATCTTCATCTTTCTTATCAAAATCTCTATTATTTTGTTGATTTTTGACACAATTACGCCTCAGATGTGGCTTTCCACATGTCTAGCATCGTAACTTCGATTTTTTTATCAAATTTGTCGTTTTCATTCTTGAAATGAACATTTTCAGCATTTCTGATTTTGAAAAATTTATTTGGTTGACGTTTATCCACTAACAAAGCTGATTCACGATTAATATTCCCATCAGCAATACTAAATCTAGTTTCTTCAATCATCAGTCTAGATGTCAATTTCGATAGCGTCCGGTTATCCAATGATGTTGAATCCCAGGCTTTATGAAAATGGCGATATTGTGAAGGTAATGTATTCAAAATAGTTGCCATCATTAGTGAATCGAGTACTGGTTCTCCTAGTTCACGTAAACGACGAGCGAAAGATTCAATTTTACTGATAGGTGTAGCTATATCATTACAAGTAAAGTAGTGGTACTCTCGGAATTGAATTTGTAGTAAATAAACAGAATCCGCTGATCGTTGCTCATACACATTCAATAAATTCACCCACATTTTTTTAGCAGTTTCACAGTTCATAATTAAAGATAAGAACTTTTTATCCACTATTGTCGCAAAAATCTCTTTTGCAACTTTGTTGGCTTTCTTTCATTTTTTCAATTCAGCATAGTAATTAGCACTACCGGCTGTCGGTTGCAAATGCGTTCCATCGATTAATTCTAACGCATCGCGAGCATCTAAAATGGCTTGAAATTTTCATAGTGACCAATTATATGAGTCTACAAGCTTTTCTATTTTCACTTTGCACTTTTCCATCTTGACTTGGAAAATCAGCAACAAACTCCAGAAAACAGTTCACAAAAGCGCTTGCTTCGTTAGGCTTAACGATCGTAGCAGAACTCAAATCGAAACGTACGTACAAGTTTTAATCTAAAACTAGCTAATCTTTCCGGAAAACAAATCTCACTTCTGGCCGCCTACGTGCGTGGGCCCCATAATGTATTATAAAATCATATCAAGCGAGATTAAAGGAAGGAAAAATTTATTATGTTACGTTTAGCACAAGTTACAGCTTCTTATTTTTTTAGTTACAGTTAAATATGACAATACGAAGAGTTTATGGACACGCGCCATCCATGAACAATAAAGTACAGTTTTCTTCCAATAAATTAAAGTGACTAAGTTTTGAAAATTTTGAATTGTTATTTCTAATCTAAGCACAAATACATCAATGTTCAATTCAGATAGCGTTAGTCAAAGAAAAGACATCAAAAGTATTCAATTAAGAACAATATTCTGATTTTTTATGTTCTAATGATGCTTCTGAAGTTTCGCACTGCATCTTAATTACACTAAATTCTTCCTAAAGCAACCACGTTCCACTGCAATAAATATTGGTCGCTTCAATAGGGAGTCTTTTAATGGAGGTCACGTTTGAGTCGAAAATTTAATTATTGAAAAAAAGTAACGATTAATGTAATTATATTTTTCCACGTTTGTAGAAAATAAAAAAAATTAAGTCTCAAAAGAGAGATTTATTTTTACATAGGAGTTATTTACTATTCTTAAAAAATAAATATTTTTTCTTTGATTTTAACCCCTTGTAAAATAGCAACCTTTATACGAGACACTTAAAGTGTTCAAGATCCTGCATTATTCTCACCATCAGTTTTTAGTGCAAAATCTACTTTATTTAATCAGAGCACTTTTGCGATTCAATCGCAGAAAGAATGTTTTGAAAAATTAATTCTAAAGTATTATAAAAGAATAAATAAGCTCTAATCGAAAAGAGGTTATATTTTTTATGTTTTCTAAATTTTATTTTTGAGTCCTTTACAACTTCTGTATATAAATGAGTGTTTTATTTTATTTTATTTATTTATTTTAAACGATAACAATTAATGACAACTTAATTAGCTTAACTTATCATTTTTTAGAGTTTTCCTTGCAGAATAGAGTAGTGGAGGAGGGGTTATTGTCCGTTATTCATAATCCATCATCAAAATTAAATTTATAGCCTAAAAGGGCATAAAGGCATGTAAAAACTTAAACGTTACCGGAAAAGTAATAATAAAAAAATCTAGACCTAGTTTAAAAGTTTGTTGAATAATGTGTTCTCCGGCATTATTTTTCTAATATATTCAAGCGAATAAGAACAAACGAAATCTGTTTCATTATCTTCAATTAAACTGATCATTCGAATCCAGTTCTACTAGGATGGTCTGAATTGAGATAAAATTGGTATTGCGGCTATAAGAATAAATTCTGTTCTTTAAAAAATTATTCCAATAGGAGATGGTTTCTTAATAGAGGTGATAGTGTAGGGATATTTAACTGTATGTTAGTTTAATTGTAAACTTTTAATTATTAAATGCATCATCACATTATGTTAAATTCTTGCAAATATTTTTAATCAAATTTATAAAATAGGAATATGTGAATAAATTTATTTATGAATAAAATATTAAGACATTATCTTTGACATCCGTCTTGTGATTTTATTTGCGACAGCTTTAGTATACATATATATATATATATATATATATTAACCAAAATCTTTCTTTGTGTGTGTTATAACATTACCATTTGAAAAAATAAATGCATTGGTGCTATTCACATATATATTATACAATAATATTAATTTTAGCATGGTAAAAAAAATATGTATATTGATATATCATTAAATGCGTGTTTTGTTGTCGTAGTATAACAAGTAAAAAAATCATGCGTTAAGCGTAGATTTTTAAACATATTCCAACACTTCCTGAAATATTTGACAAAACTTTATTATTTAGGTAAATAACATACTAATCTCCATAGCCAAATATAAATATTAATACTTTTGAACAGCACTGTATTTTATCTGTAGCTTAATGTATATAGTATAATGCTGGAAAAATAATTTAGCGATAAAATGCTTAATAAGTTGAAAATTTTCTTTCATCAATTCAAACTAATAAATGTAAACATACATAAAAACTTTTCATCAGCTCTGTACTTTACTTAGTTCCATTTATTACACACAAGAGTTTAACTAACATTTAAATCCAATCTGAGACATTCTTAAAAATACTTAATTCTCATTTCCAGAAATTACCATGTATGGATGGGTAGCTATCTAAATCTTCGCGTGGTTCTGTATATCATTTAATCTAAATTTTACCAACATTTGTTTGTAAAATGAATATTGTTCAAAATAAAAAAGCATAAATCATTTTAAAATGACGTCTAAGTTATTTACACCCATACTCAGTAACGTGTACGAACTCTTTAGTGTAGCTGTGTATAGCAACTCTATCATTTATACATACTATATAATATTAACAATATGAACTTTGCACTGAATATTCTACAGAAAACATTTTTTAGCACAATTCGTAAATGCATATAAATCTTATTACCTTTGAAAAGTTTTTAAGAATTTTGAAAATCATTTGAAACGAGTTTTTCTTATTCTTTGTAATGCAACGGAGTAATTTTGACAACTTCTGTAAATAAACGAAATATGCTAGAAACGTCTTTTGAAATAGGATCCGTTTTAAGGCAAACAGCAATAACTTACCAAAATTTCTGTGCAATACGAACATAATTACGAGATTTAGAGCGCGGACAGTTGGATAGACAAACCAAAGTCATAAACCTTTTTCAAAATCGTTCGAAAGTGTTAAACATTTAGAAGTAAAGATTTAAAATTAAATTTACAGTTCAATTTTGATATTATCCGTTGATGCGTTGTGAATTTTGCTATCTACTTTTCTACAAAATAATATTTAATTTTTGTTACTTTCTTCATATTTTATCTTTTAGGAAAAAATTTTAACACAAAAGAATAGTTTAAAATGGCGTGCTCAAAACTATTTCCTTTAAAAAGTTGTTTCCTAAAACTAAATAATACTTTCTTGGAAAATATCTCACAAAAGTAAATGTTAAAATTGAAAACAACACTGCTACTTCAAACTACTTTAATATTTATCTTGTTTAATATAAGTCTTTTGACAGAAACATTATAAATGTTTTTGTCTTTCTGCATTTCTTAAGATTTCCTTTCAATTTTGAAGACGAATTTATGATAAATTCTGATATTTTTCATGATTAAAAATATTTTTTTTATTTGAAAAGAATTTCTATGGTCATTGAAGTGCTAAGATGCGAAATTTTAGAATTACACTTTACAGAATTAAAATTTGCCTTCCCGGCTAAAATATTGTAAAAGACAATTTTGGAGAAAATGAGATTTTCTTGCATAGATTTCTTTGAACATGTTATTTTAATTGAAATGAAATCCTAATCTTTTGTCACTACAAATTTATAGAAAAGTTATATTTTAAATGAAAATTAAGTACAAGTAACTGTTAAAAAATGCTTTTAAAAAGTTTTCTTAAAAATTGACATATTGTAGCCTACGATAATTTGGAGGAAAGAAATAAACACTTTATTATAAAAAGATTTTTTTTTTTTTCATTGGATAAACCGTGTTTTAGAGAGATTTCTTAAGAAATACTATCTATTGCAGCCGTTACCATGGTGCGATTAAAAAAAAATTCTACAAAACTTTTCATTACATGGCACGAGGAATATAAAACCTATGTATGTATACAGGGTGTATCTAAACTACTGGGCAAAACTTTAAGGGGTGATAGTACACATCAAGACAAATAATATTAAATGGGAAACTAAGGGTCCCAAACGTCTTCCGAAGGAGATAGGCGCCATCAAAGTTTTAGGTCCAAAATTTGAAATGATTATAAAAAACGGAAAATTGGTTGATTCGTTTACAGTTTTCAGGAAAACTATTCTTTATATCAGTATTGTCTTGAAAATAAATTATAAAGATAAATTTCAAAAAATGCCTATAGAGGGCGGTTTAGACTTTGAAGTAACGAACAACTATTTTTCACCGTTATTTTTTGCATCTCATTAATTTTTTTAGAAGTTTAGACATAAACTTAAATTTTGAGCTCAAAATCTGTGGTTAAGTAGCGCAAACTGAACTGTGTTCAATGGGAGTGGATAGGTTCAAATTTCAAATGATTATAAAAAACAGAAAATTTGGTCAATTTATTTGCGGATTTCACTAAAATGATTTTTTATGTCAGTTTTGTCTTGAAAATAAATTGTACAGATAAATTTCAAAAAATGCCTATAGAGGACGCTTTAGACTTTGGAGTAAAGTAAAACTATTTTTTACCGTTATTTTTTGCATCTCATTAAATTTTTTAAAGCTTAGACAAAAACTTAAATTTTGAGCCGAAAATCTGAATTGTTGAGAGTGGTTAAGAAGCGCAAACTGAATTGTGTTCAATGGGGGTGGGAAGGTTCAAATTTCAAATTTTGTATATTTTCGCGTGCATTAGAGTTTTTAGATAAGGTTTACGCCCCTATAATTCACTTTTCGTGATAAAACTAGGTTTGTCTCTAATCTTGATTTATATTTTGTTGCTGTAATTTAAAGCTAACTTTGAAATCTACCTCCGCCTATAGGCCTAGCTTTGATTTTTTTCTTTTAAATACTAATCGAGTTTAAAATATTGAATTGTATTTAAAAATTGAAAGAATTTTACTTTAACCAAGGCTGTATATTAATATCGTCATTATGTAATATAGTGTTTGCATTAAAAGGTAATTTTGAGTATCAGTGTTTAAAATAAGGGTTCCGACTGTATCTATCCGTCTTGGCATGCATTCTTGTACATATACTGTTCGAGACCCCGTAAAAGGATGAAATAAGTTTATGTATTATTTTAATGCAGATGTTGACCTCACTTTAACCCGTCAGTAGTCGCGTGTCGGTCTTTTCGCCGCCCGTATAACTTTTCTTCTCCTAACATATATCACATTACAAATACAGCGGAGATCTATCGTGTAGCTGACTTTGAAGCTTTCTCGACCACCTTAGTGAAGTAACAGGACACCTCTGTTTTTCTTTCAGGTAGATTTTCAGGAACAAAATTGAAATTGGCGAAAAGGTCTACGTCACTAATGTGAGCTCATTTTTACTTTTTCCAATTGATCCAAATCTCATGAATAAAATGCATAATTTAAGAAAACTGCAAATTTATATCTTCTTTGTAGTGTTATTTTGGTATATTAGGTGACAAATATTTCTTATTTTACTTATTTGGTATACGGAGGGCCAGCGGCGAAAAGACCGAGCGCGACTAATGACGTTGTGAAAAAAGTCGCGACTACTCGCGGGTTAAGTATATGTTTGCAATAAACAATCAAAACTCTAAGAAAGTGGACTTGTATAATTTTAAAAGTAGTCTATACTATAGAATATGAATTCATCTTAACATACGCCAATCACTTTATACATGAGTAATACTTTCTATACAACTGCCTTATAGTTATCCATAAATATAAATATATATTATTTACTTTTCTTCAATCTGTTATTTAATAAATTCCTGATTAGATTTATTTTCGTTGTAAAAGACTGTTTAATTAAAGTTGATTACCCGCTTTTAATTAGGGATATATTCGCTATGTTTGAAAATTATAGTTTTATAGTTGAAAATTATAGTTCTGCGATATTTTTCCTACTATACTAAAATTGTGAAATTACTATTTATTAGAAAATGATCAATATATAATTATATTGATATATGAAAAAAATAAGCTTTTAAACATTTGTAAAAATGCTTTTGTGATAAATGTTCTAAAAGTATTAATCAGAATAAAATGATCAATATGTATACATATATTGAAAAAAATGGAAGCTTTTCTAAGTTCATAAAAATTCTTCCATGATAAAATGATATAAATGTCGAAAAGTTAGTCAAAGAGGCTAATATACATATGTAGACATATATATGATAGCAATTATATTGTCATCACAGAGATGAGTTTTCTTAACAGTAATTGGAGGAAAGTTTAAAAGCATCTGTATTGTCTTATATTGTTCTATAGAAAAGAACTATAAAAGTTACACGCGATATTTTCAATGGAGAACATGAAAATATAAACTTTAGTAACATATAAAAAATTCATATCGTTTCAAATGTAAATTTCATACTAAAATGCATTTTATGTAACTGCCGAAAAGAGTCAGTAGTTTAAACTTTTTTTTGAGAAGCTCTGTGAAATAATGCTATCTGTGCACTCTTTAATTAGAAAAATATATATATCTATGGCTGAGTACAAAAACATAAAAAAATTACATTACTGTCACCTTTCTAAAAATACTGCATTTAATCCATAGTCGTTAACCAATTGTTTCAAAAAACCGTTTTTCAAATTTGATTTTTTTGGATTATATGTGTATAGGATATATAAATTAAAATATATATTTATTTTGTCAATTATCATTTTGTAATATAATTACGAAATTATTTTAATAATTATTAACGCAATATTTTTAACACATTCGCTGCCGCTCACGCACAAGTGCGTGATATGGTGCCTTCTTGAAGAGGCCACTCACGCGCCAGCGCGTGATGTAGGGTGAAGTCCAATAGCTAGTCACGCGCTGGCGCCGGAAAATCTTTCACTGATTCTTTGTTATAAAAAGCATATCGGATTCTGGGAAAAACGCACTTCTACAGTGCGCCATTAACTATCATCGCATCTTCGCGTAAGCGGCAGCGAACGTGTTATTCAGCTTTAAATAATAAAAAAGCTGTAGTTTCCCATGAAAACAAGAACTGGCATGTTTTTAGCATAAAATAAAATATGTGCGTTAACGCCCTCTGAAAAAAAGGTTTATGTGAATTCAGCAAAGAAAATGCAATTTCTTTCATGAACTCTGAATTTAAGGTATGTTTCATTTTTTATAGCTTTCTGTTTGTTAAATTGAATTGTAAAACATTATTTGTATGCAAGCAGTGAAACTTCAAATGTTACATAATAGGTAGTATAAAAAGAAAGAATAAAGTAGGAGAATTAAAACATATATATATGCACTTAAGATGTGTGAGATGTGTGCCTATTGATAAATTGCTGCTCTTGTGATTTTTTTTTTGGTTTTTATTTGTTTATTTTTTAATAAACTACCACCATTTAGGAATTCAAACAAACTTTACTTTTGATTCAGCCGCAAAGTAAGCATAGTTATAGACTAAACTATTAATGAGAAATGAACTTCTCGAAATCGGAAGTGGCCATATAGCAAGCCAGACAAAAGTAAAAATCTACAGCATAATGCAGAAATATGTCATATAATATAGGCACACGTATATAAACACCTACAAGTGTATTCCATTTTGAAATTGCAATGCTTATACAACATTTGTGTACTCTTTTAACGCTGGAACTACCGTGAGCCGTCATTTTGACGGCAACCGTATGGATATATTTTGGTTAAAACTAAAAATTTGAATGTGGAATAAGTTTAAGAGATACAAAGAAGAAAAACGTTAAATAATAAAGTTAAATTGTTTTAAATCAAAATTATGATTTGAAGTATTTTTATAAAACTTTACTTGAATTTTCGTTGGTTCTAGTGTCAATACCGGCATTTTTCATTGAGTACACTTTTGGGAAACATCATTTCTTAAATAATTTTTATTATATTGAAATAAAATTTTGTGACAAGATTCTGCCGACCTATAGGTGTATTATAAAGCAAAATATAGCTTGTAAATTTGTATATTCATTTCAAGACCAATTTTCTGAAAAAATACGCATTTTTCAGAAAAAAAATCAAGTTTCGTAAGTAAAATGCGTGGTATATGTTAGAACATTTAAGAGGTGCTCACAAAATTTTGCTTCTTAACACAGATTATAAGCTTCGCTAATACCATTATTTCCTGTTTTAATCAAAAATACATGTGTTTGCCCCCCCCCCCCCCGAAAAAAAATCATATTTTTCAAACAAAGTGCTTCGAAGGTAGATTGAACCAAACTCATTAGGAGTTCTGGTTGAACCAAAAAACATTATGCTTCCACCCTGTACATTAAGGTGGGATTAATGAACTTTGTGAAAACCATGAACAAGGATAGAGAAGCTTTCCAGTAACTTAGAACGAAATTTCCTAGACTGAGTGAATCAAAGATTAAAGAGGGAATCTTTGTGAGCCCTCAAATATGCACAATAATGTAAGATCCTGCTTTTAATAAAATTTTGGAAGGGAATGAGAAAGAATCTTGGGAAGGAGTAATACGAGGATTTCTAGGCAACACAAAAGCCGAGAACTACCAACAGTTGGTGAAAAGACTCCTACAAAAGTACCATGATTTTGGATGCAACATGTCTCTGAAACTTCATTTCCTCCACTTCCATCTTGATTTTTTCCCTAAAAACTGTGAAGTTGTAAAGGTGAGCACGATGAAAGGTTGCACAAAAACTCTATGTAATGAAACGCAGATATCAGGGTTGTTGGGATGAGTCAATGCTGGTCGGCTACCGTTGGACTGTTACAAGAGATGCTTCGGCGTTTACATAAAAGAGGCAATTCAAAAGAAACATTTGCAAGAATAGGCTAAAAACAACCACTGTTTTCTGAAAAATGAACATTATTTAGTGAAACATGCCTATTGTATTGTATTTATTACATAGGAATTTGTTTCCTTTTCTTTTTTTTTTTTTATTTATGTGTGGGATGTTGTGTGTCTATCTCAAGTGGGCTGTATTGTATCTAAAAAATAAGAGCTAATAAAAAAATTTCATTTACATATTCGTTTTTTTCATCCCAAAATTAGTAGGAATTGGCTGCCTAGAACCAGGAAACTGACAAAAATATTTTTTTTGTTGGCTAGTGTTTTCTGAAAAAATACGCATTTTTCAGAAAAAAAAATCAAGTTTCGTAAGTAAAATATGTGGTATATGTTAGAACATTTAAGTGGTGCTCACAAAATTTTGCTTCTTAAAACATATTATAAGTTTCGCTAATACCATTATTTCCTGTTTTAATCAAAAATACATGTGTTTGCCCCCCCCCCCCCGAAAAAAAATCATATATTTCAAACAAAGTGCTTCGAAGGTAGGTACACATCTGAAGTAAGCTAAATATAGATTCTAAAATTAACTTCTAGCTTTTCTAATATATATATATATATATATATATATATATATATATTGAATGATTAAAAATATAACCTATCTAATGAAAAAAAAAATTCTAAAATTTGCGAAAGTTTTAAAACGTTTTACATTCTAAAAGTTCTAAGTATACACATTTAATAATTAACATAAAAACGTAAAAGTAATGATATGAAAAGGCAATATTTTTATATTTTTCCGGTATCAAGTTATCTAATTAAAATATCCGCAGATAAATTCAAACCACGCTAACGAAAAAATCCTTAACTAAAAATCATTAACAGTTATTATCGCTAAAAACAGATATATCATTTCACTAAGCTGCTAGATTCCCTCATTTAGAAGCCCTATTTACGTTAATATAAGATTACAGAGAAAACTCAGATTCGAAAAATGAAGTTATGTCTAAGTATTCTCAAGGCTTACATGCGTATATTTAATTTAAAAATGCATACATTCTGTTTGGAAAAAAGAAAAAAAAACTTATTTTAACAATTTTTAATAAATTACAAATTAAAAAAATTACAAAAAAAAAATGTTTGTGGCTAGAAGGTTTAATGTTTAATAAATTCTTTATTATTCATATTGCATGATTATGAAAGAAAGAATAAAAATAAACATTAGAAAAGATAAAAGCATTTTGTTTAACAAAAATGAAAAGAGGTCTTTTATTTTTAAATTTTTTAGCGTGTTGACAGTTCGCTGTAACAACTTTTTTGTAACCGCATTTGTTATGTCAGCTAGATTTGAGAAATCATTTGTCTATATGGATGAGTAATTTGGTATTTTCATGAACACATATTTTGACGACAGCAGTTTATTAATTCTAAAATTATTTAAAAAACGATATAATAAAAAAATATGTAATAAACTATAAAGTGGTAGGCATAAAAAAGAGAAAAAACTATGTAAATAAAAGTTATAAGTTTGTGGTATGAGAAAAAACTATGTAAATAAAAGTTATAAGTTTGTGGTATAAGAATAAACTATGTGCTAATTAATTAAACTTTTTATTTCAATTTTATTTATCTTTTGCAGAGACAAATTTGACAAACTTGGAACATGCAGAGTGATTTTTCTAAGTTTTTTTAGTTTTTTCAAGCTTTTATTATTTTAGTAGACACAGAATTCTCATTCAGAAAATATGTTTTTTTTTCTTTTTTCTTTTCTTTTCTTTTCTTTTCTTTTCTTTTTTTTTTTTTTTTTTTTTTTTTTTTTTTTTTACAAATGGTTAAGCAACATATATCATAATTTTTAATATTAATTAAAAATGATTTACAGGTGACATTAAAAAAACAAATATTTAAATTTAAAATAATATTAAAATGATCGTGTTATTTGTGAAATTTCGCCAAGACAAGGGGATTTATACATGGATTTAAAAGAAATACAAAATCTAAAATAATTCAAATATTACATAAGAAACACAACAATAAAATTACGTAATGTATGAAAACGAAAAGTTAAAAAGGATTTTTGAATGGGCTATTTCTAAGTGACGTCACTATTGAAATAGGGGAGACTGGGGTACAATGGTCCACTTTTGTAAATTTTGATTGTTTATTCTTAAAGTATTGATTTTTTTCTTTTGATCAAGTACATGTATGTTACCTATACATTAAAGTTATACTGCATTCAATGAAAAATAGCAATTATGCATACTTTTTTTATATACATTTTTTTAAATAGCAAGTGACAAAGTGTATCATTGTACCCCGATGCCGGGGTACAATGATCCACAGCATGGGGCTCTATGGACCACTTGTAATTTGAATAAAAATATATCAGTGTAGTTCATTTTTTAACAATAAGAAAGATAAACTATATCATAATTTGTTTATTCAAATTTTATTATTCATTTGTATTTCTTTATTCACATTTTATTATTCATTTTTATTAGTTTATTCACATTTTGTTATTCATTTTTATTTGTTTATTCACTCTTTTAGCTCTAACTAAACTAACATTTTTTTTTCTTCATTTTTTTATCATTAAGTCATTATACCGGTCGCAGATTGAACAATTAGGTTTATTATCATCCACAATTCATTTTACAACCTGTTCATGTGGCACAGAACCTCTATTGGTTTTCCTAGGCTTGTTTCTTGGCATTGCTAAAAGAAATATTAAAAATAATATATATCCTTTTTGTCCAATGATGCCACTTAATGTTAAATATAAACCTTTATAATAAGAAATATATATATCTAAATATATGACTAAGGAAAAATATAATAATTTTTTCCTGTCTACTTTACATCATCTATAATTTTAATGAATTTTATCTTATTTAATTATTATCATAGAAGGCGGCAGCCTTCAAGTGACGCAGCTTTAAACCTACCATCGTCAAAACCTACCATCGTCATAAGGGTAGATGCGGAACTTCATATATACAGCTAACTCAACATCAAAGAAAATCGGAAAAGCCGCCTTCTAATAACTCAGCAAATATTGGTCAGAATGGTCCGATTTTTTTAATATAGTCTTATATTCCCAGTCTAATCCTATCCTATAATTTTTACATTTGTACGTGCCGTATATTTTTAGATCTCAACAACCATTTTAAAACTGAAATTGATGGTGTTTGTTCCTGATAATGAGATCTAGAAAATGGGCTGGGAGATTTTATTAAAACTTATATATAATATGAATCTCTTTAAGATAGAGGTAATAAGACTTGCCTTGTTTCTAGGAAAACTCTTGTTTGTTATATATTGGTCTTGGAAAATTGGACTATATTAGCTCGCGGATTACATGTTATTCTATGGGTTAGCAGACAGAGCAGGAGTGAAAAACCTTATGTACTTATGGTCACAGTTAAAACACCCAAATCGAAGCAATAAATGTTTTTTAAACTACAAAAACATCTTATCATGTGCTTTAAAACATTCAATAAATATATACTAAATCAAATTTCTATTTATATTGCCTTTATTTTTCGTAAAAAGAAAATATTACGTTTCTTACATTGGATATTTTTGCATTTTGTGGAAAAAATATTTTGAATCCTTTTTTAAAATAGGAAAATATTTTTTAATTATACATATTCAATATACTTTCGACTTATGATTTTTTTTTTTTTAAGTTTACAAACAAGAATTATTTTTAATAATTTGCTTTAGAATCCCATGTATTCATACGCGTTTAGATAGTTTTGTTTTGAATCGTAATCGAATTCGCTGGCGGTAAGCTTTGTACTTGGCACTTGTTGTTGTTTTTGGCATGTATGTTGTGTAATTTGCGAAATATTCAATTCCAGGAGACGAACGTGAAGCTAAACCCTCTATAATGAAAAAGAAAGGTAAATAAATATTTTTTGACACTCATTATTAAAGTATTATTTAAAAAGTGGTGTATACATTAGTTAGTATGTTGATTTGATTTCAAACCAACATAAACTATCACAGAATGTGTAAACTATTGCTAAATTTTTGTAAACAAACTATATTTATAATTGACCAACAGTTAAACCAAGTGCTTGTGAATTCTAAAATTCTCAAAATAGATTGTTTTTAAGTTTATAGATGTCCTTATCATATGAATTAATTAACAATAATTATATGAATTAATTAACAATACTAAGTTTTGAGTGTTGTAAAAATTGTGCTTTTTTATTTCATTTATTAATTTCTGTGATTAATAACCCAGGATGTTAATTTTGAGATTAAAATTGCTTGAATATGTTATTCAAAATGCATTTATTATTTTTTCTTATGCATTTTTGTCGCTATTAATTTTCATTTTGAAACTGTGCCTTTTTAGCTTAGCTTAATGGCCAGTAAATCCAGGTTTTAAACAATTTTTAAAATAAGTAAGTGCACTTATTATTGGAAATTGTGAACAAACTAGTATTTATCAACAAATTACAGCAGTATTTTGATAATTCAAAAGAAAGTAATGAAGTTAATTTGTTCTTACATGCATTAGTGACTGTGGCTATAAAGATTTCAGAAATTTAAAAACAAATTAGTTGCACTCATTGTTTTTTTTCTTCATGTACACACAGTGCTTATACAACATGCATTAGTGATTGCATTTTTAATTAATTTTGTGTATTTTACGGATTGTTGCACAGCAATTTTGCTGCAGCCTGAGTGTTTTGTTTTTGTTTTGTTTTCATGTGCTCTAAGTGTTATACATGCAGTAGTTGGACTGCTTTAACGAGTTTTATTTTAGCGAGTGAGAGTTTTAGGCCCTTTTTTCTAATGTAAAAGTTTTTGTTTTAATGTATTTGTTTCACAATAGTGTCACTGGATTTCTTTAGTTCAGGTATCACTCATTTCTTCCAGATATTGGGAATCTGCATGTTACCGCATAGTTTGCTGCATCTATTAATTTTTGTTGTTTGTTTTCATATGGGCATAATGTTCATACATTTGTTATTGACTGTGGCTTTGAGAAATTTCATGTGTTTTAGAGACCATTGCATAAGTTTGCTGCATCCAGTAATTTGACATGCACTCAGCTCTCATTATCCATTAGTTACTGTAGCTTTAACATATTTCATGCATCCTATTATTTCATTAATAATTTCGAAATTCCATGTTTATATTTTAAAATGTTATTTAGCAGTTGCCACGGAGGTACTACAGCGCATCATTGTAGTCTGCATTAGATGCTGTTCAAAATAGAATTTTTTTTTTTCTTCCTAAGAATCTGATTATTTAAATCCAAGCATGAAAAGTTTTGTCTCAGATCACAAACTGAATACAAAAGTATTATAATAGTTAATAATACGTTATAGAAATCAATAATCAAAATATAAAAGCATTAGCCTTACAGCTTAGAACATAGCATTATTAATTAACTGCATTTATAAATTGGACATCTAAAATGGAAAATCTTAATATATTTTTATAATGTTAGAATTCACAAGCATTTAAAGTTGGTTAAGCAAATAATTCTTAACCAAATATTAACAATAACATTGGTTTAAAAAGAAATAACTTATACTTCTATGCTTTAATAATGAGTTTCATAAAATATAAATTTACCCCCTTTTTTTTTCTATAGATGTTTTAATTTCATATTCATTGTCTCGAAATTGAAGTATTTCTTTCTAACATTCTTTTACAAAAATGTTTGATAATTTAAGGCTTTTTTTATCTTAAAAAAAAAAAAAAAAAAAAAAAAAAAAAAAAAAGGCCTTGTTTCTACTTATGAACACAAAATCCTCAAATAAATTTGAATCCATTATTTAAATAAATTGCATAACATACCTAAGAAAACATGTTTAAAATTCAATTTAATACAAGAAATTAAAAATTTTTAATTCAAATAATGTAAAGTTACTGTTACTAACACACTAACAAGTAAATATTTTAAAATACTAACAGCTAATAATGGGCGATAAATAATTAAATTTTTTAGTTTTGTCATTTCTAAAATGTAATTGTTTAAATTCTATTTGAGTTGAACCTCATCCAAACCCTAAAAAATATTCTATCAAACCTTAATTCAATCTGAAAAAAAAAAAAAAAAATCTGACAATACACACTGACAAGCAGAGTTGTATAATATACACGCACGCCATGTGCAGAAAATTTTATGAAGAAACAATTTTTATTTACTTATTTCGTCAAAGAATTGCGTAAAAAAAAAAAAAGTGTATCTCAACAAAGAATCATGTAAAAAAAACCCAACATTTCGACAAAATACTACGCGAAAAACGTGAATTTCGTCCAAAGACCGCAATAAAAACGTTAATTCAATCAATGAATCGCATACAAAATATGAATTCCATGCATGAATCGCATAAAAAATATGAATTACATGCATGAATCGCATAAAAAATGTGAACTACATCCATGAATCGCTAAAAAAAAAGGAAATTGCATAAAAAATGGGAATTACGTCCACAAATTGCTTAAAATGTGAATTACGTCCATGAATCATGTAAAAAAGCGAGAATTATATTCATTAATTGTATGAAAAATGCAAATTACATTTATGAATCGTGTAGTGAAACACGAATTATGTTCATAAATCGCTCAAAAAACACGAATTTTGGCGGCAGAAAGCTGAAATGGAATTACCTCTATAAAATGCATAAAAATAGCGAATTGCATTCATGAATTCCATAAAAAATGTGAAATATGTTCATGATTCGCTCAAAAAATGCAAATTACATCAATGAATTGCATAAAAACGTGAATTAGTTCATAAATAACTCAAAAAATGTGAATCACTTCCATGAATTGTGAAAAAAAAAAAAAATAACATTCATAAATTGCAAAAAATGCGAATTACTTCCAAGAATTGGTAAAAAAAGCGAATTACATTCATAAATCCTATAAAAACACAAATAACGTCAATAAATCGATCAAAAAACGCAAATTTCGTTGATAGAAAGCTCAAAAAATGCAAATTATGTCTATGAATCGCATAAATATAGCAAATTACATCCATATATCATGTAAAATGTAAATTACATTCATTAATCGCATAAAAATCGCGAATTATGTCCATGAATCGCTCAAAAAAAGCGAATTTCATAAAAAATGCGAATTACGTCCACAAATCGCTCAAAACGTGAATTACGTCGATGAATTGTGTAAAAAAAGTGAGAATTACGTTCATAAATTGTATGAAAAACGCAAATTACGTCTATGAATTGTGTAGTTAAATGGGAATTATGTTCATAAATCGCTCGAAAAACACGAATTTTGGCAGCAGAAAGCTAAAATGCAAATTACGTTTATAAATCGCATAAAAATAAAGAATAGCGTTTTGCATTCATGATTTGCATAAAAAACGCAAATTACATTCATGAATCGCTCAAAAAATGCAAATTACGTCCATGAATCGCATAAAAATGTGAATTATGTTCATAAATCACTCAAAAAATGCAAATCACTTCCATGAATCGTGCAAAAAACACGAATAACATTCATAAATTGCAAAAAATGCGAATTACATCCAAGAATTGTGTAAAAAAAGCAAATTACATTCATAAATTCTATAAAAACACAAATGACGTCAATAAATCGATCAAAAAACACAAATTTCATCGACAGAAAGCTGAAAAAACGCAAATTATGTCTATGAATTGCATAAAAATAGCAAATTACGTCCATAAATTATGTAAAATGTAAATTACATTCATTAATTGCATAAAAATTGCGAATTATGTCCATAAATTGCTCAAAAATGCAAATTACATTCATAAATCTCATAAAAAACATGAATGAGACCATAAATTGCGCAAAAAATGCGAATTACACCCAACATTAAATTAATTTGCAGAAAGTTTTTGGTTTTATACAACTCTGCCAACAAGAACCTAAAAGTTATCCTGAAACCCATTCTAAACCAACAAAAATTTAATGGAAAGATAAATTTGTCCAAGAAAGACAAAATAATTTCCATTGACATACATTGACCAGAATCTAAAAATTCCTATTGAAATCTATCTTATGCGATCCAAAACCAGAAAGAAAAAAATCCCTCCAAGAGTAACTCAATCTATCTGCTGCAGAATAAAATACATTGAAATGCAACTGAACAAGAGCCTGAAAATTACATTTGAAGTCAAACCGAAACCAGATTCAACTCCTCCCCCCCCCCCAAAAAAAAAAAAAAAAAAATTATCCAGCCATATCTCAATTCGGGAAAGAAAACTTAATTTCCATAGATACGCGTGATCAGAAATCTGGAAATTCCAATTAGTCTATATTAAACCTAATCTGAACCTGGAAAAGGAAATTCCATATAACCAGAACCCAATATCTATACAGGACAAAATATTTCCCATTAAAGCGCAACCTGACCAGAACTTGAAAATTCCATTTGAATTGAACCTGATCGAAACCTGAAAAAAAATTTCCATCGAACCTTAACCTAATCCGAAAAAGAGAAAATTATTTCTGCCGATACACACCGACAAGAGTCTGAAAGTTAACATGAAACCTAATCCAGACCCGAAAAGGAAAAAACAATGGAAACAGAAGTGTGTCCAAGAAAGACCAAATAATTTCTGTCCACATACACTGACAAGAATTTCAATTGAAATCTATCCTAAACCCAGTTCAAATACTACCCCCCCCCCAAAAAAAAAAAATTCCAATTGTAACCCAATCTATCTGCGACAAAATAATATACTTGAAATGCAACTCAACAAGAACCTGAAAATTGTATTTGAAGTCAATCCGAAACCGGATTCAATCTTAAGTATTTGCATTCATGAATTTCATAAAAAAATTGTGCAAAAAAACACGAATAACATTGATAAATTGCAAAAAATGGGAATTACGTCCAAGAATTGGTAAATAAAGCGAATTACATTCATAAATTCTATAAAAATACAAACAACGTCAATAAATCAATCAAAAAACGCAAATTTCGTTGATAGAAAGCTCAAAAAACGTAAATTATGTCTATGAATCGCATAAATATAGCAAATTACCTCCATAAATCATGTAAAATGTAAATTACATTCATTAATCCCATAAAAATCGCGAATTATGTCCATGAATCGCCCAAAAAAAAGCAAATTGCATAAGAAACGTGAATTGGGTCCACAAATCGCTCAAAACATGAATTACGTCCATGAATTGTTTAAAAAAGTGAGAATTACGTTCAGAAATTGTATGAAAAACACAAATTATGTCTATGAATTGTGTAGTAAAACGAGAATTATGTTCATAAATCGCTCAAAAAACACGAATTTTGGCAGCAGAAAGCTGAAACGCAAATTACATCTATAAATAGCATAAAAATAGCAAATAGTGTTTTGCATTCATGAATTGCATAAAAAAGGCGAATTATATTCATGAATCGCTCAAAAAACACAAATTACATCCATGAATCGCCTAAAAACGTGAATTACGTTCATAAATCACTCAAAAAATGCGAATCACTTCCATGAATCGTGCAAAAAAACACTAATAATGTTCATAAATTACAAAAAATGCGAATTACGTCCAAGAATTGGTAAAAAAAGCAAATTACATTCATAAATCCTATAGGAACAAAAATAACGTCAATAAATCGATCCAAAAACGCAAATTTCGTTGAGAGAAAGCTCAAAAAATGTAAATTATGTCTACGAATCGCATAAATAATAGCAAATTACGTCCATAAATCATGTAAAATGTAAATTACATTCATTAATCGCGAATTATGTCCATGAATCGCTCAAAAAAAAGCGAATTGCATAAAAAAATGCGAATTACGTCCACAAATCGCTCAAAACGTGAATTGCGTCGATGAATTGGTAAAAAAGTGAGAATTACGTTCATAAATTGTATGAAAAACGCAAATTACGTCTATGAATTGTGTAGTAAAATGGGAATTATGTTCATAAACCGCTCAAAAAACATGAATTTTGGCAGCAGAAAGCTAAAATGCAAATTACGACTATAAATCGCATAAAAATAAAGAATAGCGTTTTGCATTCATGATTTGCATAAAAAACGTGAATTACATTCATGAATCGCTCAAAAAATGCAAATTACGTCCATGAATCGCATAAAAATGTGAATTATGTTCATAAATCACTCAAAAAATGCAAATCACTTCCATGAATCGTGCAAAAAAACACGAATAACATTCATAAATTGCAAAAAATGCGAATTACGTCCAAGAATTGTGTAAAAAAAGCAAATTACATTCATAAATCCTATAAAAACACAAATAACGTCAATAAATCGATCAAAAAACACAAATTTCGTAGACAGAAAGCTGAAAAAACGCAAATTATGTCTATGAATTGCATAAAAATAGCAAATTACGTCCATAAATTATGTAAAATGTAAATTACATTTATTAATCGTATAAAAATTGCTCAAAAATGCAAATTACATTCATAAATCTCATAAAAAACATGAATGATGACCATAAATTGTGCAAAAAATGCGAATTACACCCAACATTAAATTATTTTGCAGAAAGTTTTTGGTTTTATACAACTCTGCAAACAAGAACCTAAAAGTTATCCTGAAACCCATTCTAAACCAGCAAAAATTTAATGGTAAGATAAATTTGTCCAAGAAAGACAAAATAATTTCCATTGACATACATTGACCAGAATCGAAAAATTCCTATTGAAATCTATCTTATACAATCCAAAACCAGAAAGAAAAAAAATCCCTCCAAGAGTAACTCAATCTATCTGCTGCAAAATAAAATACATTGAAATGCAACTGAACAAGAACCTGAAAATTACATTTGAAGTCAAACCGAAACCAGATTCAACTCCCCCCCCCCAAAAAAAAAGAAAAAAATTTATCCAACCATACCTCGATTCGGGAAAGAAAACTTAATTTCCATAGATACGCGTGATCAGAAATCTGAAAATTTATCTTAAACCTAATCTGAACCTGGAAAAGGAAATTCCATATAACAAGAACCCAATATCTGTACAGAACAAAATATTTCCCATTAAAGCGCAACCTGACCAGAACTTGAAAATTCCATTTGAATTGAACCTGATCGAAACCTGAAAAAAATTTCCATCGAACCTTCACCTAATCCGAAAAAGAGAAAATTATTTCTGCCGATACACGCTGACAAGAGTCTGAAAGTTAACATGAAACCTAATCCAAACCCGAAAAGGAAAAAACAATGGAAACACAAGTGTGTCCAAGAAAGACCAAATAATTTCTGTCCACATACACTGACAAGAATTTCAATTGAAATCTATCCTAAACCCAGTTCAAATACTACCCACCCCCCTCCCCCCCGAAAAAAAAAATTCCAATTGTAACCCAATCTATCTGCAACAAAATAATATACTTGAAATGCAACTCAACAAGAACCTGAAAATTCCATTTGAAGTCATTCCGAAACTAGATTCAATCTTAAGTATTTGCATTCATAAATTGCATAAAAAAATTGTGCAAAAAAACACGAATAACATTCATAAATTGCAAAAAATGTGAATTACGTCCAAGAATTGGTAAAAAAAGCGAATTACATTCATAAATCCTATAAAAACACAAACAACGTCAATAAATCGATCAAAAAACGCAAATTTCGTTGATAGAAAGCTCAAAAAACGCAAATTATGTCTATGAATCGCATAAATATAGCAAATTACGTCCATAAATTATGTAAAATGTAAATTACATTCATTAATCGTATAAAAATTGCAAATTATGTCCATAAATTGCTCAAAAATGCAAATTACATTCATAAATCGCATAAAAATCATGAATGATGACCATAAATTGCGCAAAAAATGTGAATTACACCCAACATTAAATTTATTTGCAGAAAGTTTTTGGTTTTATACAACTCTGCCAACAAGAACCTAAAAGTAATCCTGAAACCCATTCTAAACCAACAAAAATTTAATGGAAAGATAAATTTGTCCAAGAAAGACAAAATAATTTCAATTGACATACATTGACCAGAATCGAAAAATTCCTATTGAAATCTATCTTATACAATCCAAAACCAGAAAGAAAAAAATCCCTCCAAGAGTAACTCAATCTATCTGCTGCAAAATAAAATACATTGAAATGCAACTGAACAAGAACCTGAAAATTACATTTGAAGTCAAACCGAAACCAGATTCAACTCCCCCCCCCCCCAAAAAAAAAGAAAAAAATTTATCCAACCATATCTCGATTCGGGAAAGAAAACTTAATTTCCATAGATACGCATGATCAGAAATCTGAAAATTCCAATTAGTCTATCTTAAACCTAATCTGAACCTGGAAAAGGAAATTCCATATAACCAGAACCCAATATCTATGTCCTGTATACAGGACAAAATATTTTCTCTTAAAGCGCAACCTGACCAGAACTTGAAAATTCTATTTGAATTGAACCTGATCGAAACCTGAAAAAAATTTCTATCGAACCTTAACCTAATCCGAAAAAGAGAAAATTATTTCTGCCGATACACACCGAGAAGAGTCTGAAAGTTAACATGTAACCTAACCCAAACCCGAAAGGGAAAAAACAATGGAAACACAAGTCTGTCCAAGAAACACCAAATAATTTCTGTCCACATACATTGACAAGAATTTCAATTGAAATCTATCCTAAACCCAGTTCAAATACTACCCCCCCCCCCAAAAAAAAAAAAAAATTCCAATTGTAACCCAATCTATCTGCGACAAAATAATATACTTGCAATGCAACTCAACTAGAATCTGAAAATTCCATTTGAGGTCAATCCGAAACCAGATTCAATTCCCCCCCCCCCCCTCAAAAAAAAATATCCAATCAAATCAAGATTTTAGAAAAAAAAAAGAACAATTTATGTCGATATGTACTGACCAGATCATGGAAATTCCAATAGAAGTCTATCTCAAACACGATCCGAATTCTTAACCTGAAACCCAATCCAACCCCCCCCCCCCAAAAAAAAAGGTAAAATAAAAAAATTAGGAAATATAAATCTGTTCAAGAAAGACAAAATAATTTCCGTCCCCATCCACTGAGCAGAATTGAAAACTAGTACTTGAAATGCAACTTGACAAGAACCTGAAAATTTCAATTCAAGTCAAACTGAATCGAGATTCAAACCCGAAAAAAAAAAAAAAACATACATTGACCAGAACCGGAAATTTTCAATTGAAGTCTATCCTAAACACAATCCAAACACTTAAAAAAAAAAAAAAAAAAAATCCCTCTAGTAGTCAATCTATTTGCAACAAAATATTATAGATTGAAATGTAACTCAACAAGAACTTAAAAATTTCGTTTCAAGTCAACCCATAACCAGATTTGAACCTTAAAAAAAATTTATCCAACCATATCCTGAAACGAGAAAGAAAATGTAATTTCCATTGATACGGACAGACTAGAAGCTGTAAATTCCGATTGAAGTCTATTTTAAATCCAATCCCTGCACAGAACAAAATATTTTCTGTGGAAATGCAATCTGCCCAGAACTTGAAAATTACATTTGAATTGAACTCACTCCAACACCCCCCCCCCCCAAAAAAAAAAAAAAAAAAAAAAAAAAATCTATGAAATCTTAACTTGATCCAAAAAAGGAAAAATAATTTCTGCTGATACACATTGACAAGAACCCAATTTGAACTGAAATGAAAATCAGTGTAAACATTAATCTGTTTAAGAAAGACGAATTAATTTCTGTCAACATGCACTACCCAGAACCTGAAAATTCCTATTGAAATCTATCCTTAACCCAATTGAAAAAAACACAAGAAAAAAAAAAAACTTAGAACCCTTTTACCTGTGACAAAATAATATATTTTGAAATGCCACCTGAAAATTCCATTTGAATCTGGTTTAAATTTTTCGGGTTTAGGGTAGATTTCAATTGGAATTTGTATTTATAGCAGTTTAGTAAATCAAATGTGGTTCTTAATGGATAAATGTTATTTTACATGATTTATGAGAAAAAAATAAAAAAATTTCAAGCCGTCAAAATATTACGTACAATGTTGAAAATCTAGAAAAGACTTTTGATGTATTGCACTGCAAGAAACCCTAAGAAAATATGGAATATTTTTTAATAGCTGTCTGCTTTTTTCATAAAATTATGTTTAAAAAAAAATTTAAATCTAAAAAACATGAAATGTTTAAATTTATGTACTTTGCATGTTTTATGCTTAGTGACTTAAATGTTCAATAAAAATATATTAGTTAAGTCATTATAGTATATCGTTATAGTATAGTCGTTATAGTCGTTAGTTTATTTGTAAGTTAAGTCGCCCAAGAATGGAAAGTTTCATATGAAATGAAAATATTTAATAAATAAGAGAGTCCTGATTTTCTTTCTTTGTCAGTTAAACATTTTCCTAATTGAAGTATGAAACTTATAGGGTGGACCGGGGTAATTCCTGATCAAAAAACACTAACATCTAAATATCTTTTTAATATTTACAATAGATGTGACCAAATTTAGCATGGTTAATGATTCACCATGTTTCTATTCAATAAAATATAGGCTTTGATTAAAATATTATTTAAAGTTTGCTTAATTAAAATTTTTTGATTCTCGGTAACTACCCTGGGAACATTGTAATTATCAATTACACCGGGGCAATTACCAATCAGGACATTCTTGTGCAAATGATAGGTACATTGATTAATTTAGAATATATATTGTCAATTTTAATATAAGCCTGATTTAATTAAATGCCTTCATCCATCTGCAATAATTTTATCAATGTGTAAAGGAAAAAAAAAACAAGAACGAAAAGTTATGTGTGCAACATAGAATATGATGCAACTTCCAACATATTCTGAATACTATTAACCTACTATTTTCATCCATATACAGTAATTTTTCCACCCAGTGCAAAGAGCAAAACATACCTAACAAGAACAAAGAATCATGCATACTGCATCGTTTATGATGCATTTTCCTACACATTCTGAATACTGTAAACTTATTGTCATTCATGTACAAGAATTTTACCATTCTGTGCAAAAAACAAAGCATAATTAACGACAATAAAAATTTTTGCATACAGTATGTTTAGATACTTTCCAATTCATTCTGAATACTTTAAACCTATAGTTTTCATCTTTGTACAGTAATCTTCCCACCCTATGCAAACAGGAAAGCATAAATAAACTAACAAGAATGAAAAATTACGCATAAGTATAGATTATGAAACACTTTTCAATACATGTTCAATATTGTAAACCTATCATTTTAATCTATTTGCAGTAATTTTACCAATCTATATAAAGAACAAATCATAACTAACAAGAAAGAAAAACATGTGTGCAACATAGATTATGAAACATTTCTAGAATATTCTGAATATTGTAACGCATATAGTCTTAATCAATCTGCAATATTACCAACCTATACATAGGTTGAAACATAATTAACAAGAATCATGCATGCAGCATAGATTATGAAATACTTTCCAGCATATTCTGAATATTGTATCCCTGATCATTTTAATCCATCTGCAGTATATGTATCAACATGTGTAAAGAATAAACATAGTTAACAAGAATGAGAAATGATACATACAGCATAGATTATAAAACCCTTTCTGAGATGTATGGTGCTGAATGTACATTACCTTCTTATCTTTTACTAACCAGGGTTCGCACGGACCTTAAAAGTCCTTATAAACTCCTTATATTTCGATAGTCCTTAATAAGGATCCTTAAAGTCCTTATTTTTTATTGAAAGTCCTTATTTTTTAACGTGAGCTTAATATTATCGCGATCCGTAAAATGTTTTAAAAAAATCGCCAAACATTCCAGGGATGATTCTCGTCCGAAATTTTAAGGCATCTTCTACTGAAAATTTGAAATTGGGTTATCAATTCCGCATAGAGTTGCCAATTTGTATGGTTTAGCGCGCGGAAAAATGCAAATTTCGTGAAAGGATCGCCGAAAAAAACACACGTTTCGTCAATATTTCGTGGGAAAACGACGATTTCGTCGATGTTTTTATCAACGAACTTTGTCAAAAGATCGCTGAAAAACACGAATTTCCTGTGCGGATCTCGGAAAAAACGGCAATCACCACATAACACAGATAAAACGCTTATTTCGTCTAAAGACCGCCAAAAACGTCGATTTCGTCTATAGATTGCGGGGATAACGCCGATTTCATTAAAAGTTCGCGGAAAAAAACGCCGTTTTCGGTAAAAGAACGCTTAAAAATATTTTGTCAAAAGATCATTGGAAAAAAAACGCCGATTTTATCAAAAGATCACGGAAAAAACGCCGATTTCGTCCAAAGATCGCGGGGATTAAACGCCGTTTTTGAGAAAATATCGCGTAAAAATGCAAATTTTCGTAAAGATCGTCTAAGAAAACGCCGATTTCATAAAAAAAAACCACGGGAGAACGTAGATTTCGTCAAAAAATCGCGGAAAAACCGCCGATTTCGACAAAAAATCGCGGAAAAACACCCGATTTCGACAAAAGATCGCAATAAATCGCCGATTTTGCTAAATATCGTAGATAAATCGCCGATTTCGTCTGAAGATCGCGGATAAACCCCCCTTCAAGGCGAGGGGGTAACTCGCGGATTCCCCCCCCTCCCCCCACTCCGCCGATTTCCGAAAATGCGATGTGAATTTCCGAAAAAAAAAATCAGCCAGAATCATCCCTGAAACATTCATTATCTGCCAAATATGGCAGCTGAAAAAAAAATCAAATTTCTTTGTTATAATTCTCTTATTTCTGATTGGACATTAAAGCTGCCTCTTTCGTTTCCCGATTGCGATGTAGAAACATTGTATCCACAAACACCAATCGTAATCAGTATTCACCATCTAAAATTTCTTTGAAATAGAGAAATGAATAACAAAGAAAAGATATTTCGCCAAATAATTGTGCCAATATGTTCTATAATCCACTGATCTGTGTTTGATCGTGGTCTATTTCACTGGATATGTGTAGCATGGTTAACAGCACCAGTCTTTCTCTGCAAGAAATAAAAGGATATTAATTGAAGATGACTTAGGTTTTGTAATGAAAAAAATATGGCTTATTGAAAAAGAAGTATCGGAGTTAGAAAATAAGGCCAATGAATTAGCTGATAAAGCTGAATCAACTAAAAATATTCAATTATTTATAAAATCGAAAAATTGTAGAAAATCTGCAAAAGAAAAAAGGAAGAAATTTCCTTCCTGACCAAAGAAATAGATGCTAAAAAACATTTTGTTACATAATTACATAATTATGTTTTATGTAAAATTTCAATCTATTACTTTAAAATTTAATGTAAGTAGTTATATGTACTGTTCTTTTTTAACTTTAGAATGTCCTTATTTTTCTTTTAACAAAGCCCTTACAAAGTCCTTACATAGTCCTTATTTTTCATTTAGCAAACTCTGTATGAACCCTGCTAACGTATTTTACTACAGAGTTGTTTTTAACAAAATCAAGTAGTACAGCACACAATAATAAAATATGAAATATCTTTTTTTTTAAGTGGATGGGGGAGGGGTAATTAAAGGTGATTGAATCATGAATATGAATTTTTTGCGTTAGTCTTTTATTTTATTTTTTTTATCATTAACCTAAAAAAAGCAATGATATCAATACAAAAAACCCTTAACGGGTTAAAAGCTTGTGACGCAGCAGTTTATCTTACATATCTAAGAATTTTAAATTTGGGACTTAAAACTAATGATATCAAAATTTATGTGACGCTATGCTATTAATATATATATATATATATATATATATATATATATATATATATATATATATATTAAAATTTATTCATTAATGCTTTATCATTTACATCTTTCATAATTTCGAAATATGAATCTTAAAAGTTGTGATATCAAAATTTAAGTGACGCCTTGATGAGACTTTAAACGATGTTTTAAAATTCTATTTATTTATTTATTTATTATCTAAATACATTTACATATCTAAACAATACTTTTCATTTTCCAATACACTGTTAAATACATCACTTTCACTGAATATATATAATGCACTGAAATGTTTTATTTGAATAAATTGGCTTATCTTTTGTGCTACGCTATCCAAAATCAAAAGTAACATTTAAATAAATATTTTTGCGTCATTGTATCTATTTGCATATATTTAACTTAGTTTAGATACAATGGTGGAAAAATATTTATTTAAATGTTACTTTTGATTTTGGATAGCGTAGCACAAAATATAAGCCAATTTATTCAAATAAAACATTTCAGTGCATTATATATATTCAGTGAAAGTGATGTATTTAACAGTGTATTGGAAAATGAAAAGTATTGTTTAGATATGTAAATGTATTTAGATAATAAATAAATAAATAAATAGAATTTTAAAACATGGTTTAAAGTCTCATCAAGGCGTCACTTAAATTTTGATATCATAACTTTTAAGATTCATATTTCGAAATTATGAAAGATGTAAATGATAAAGCATTAATGAATAAATTTTAATATATATATATATATATATTAATAGCATAGCGTCACATAAATATTGATATCATTAGTTTTAAGTCCCAAATTTAAAATTCTTAGATATGTAAGATAAACTGCTGCGTCACAAGCTTTTAACCCGTTAAGGGTTTTTTGTATTGATATCCATATACAAACTAATAGGTAGATATATTTTTGTTTTTCTCATTCTACTATTTTATTTAAACCTAACGTATTTATATTTAGGTAAGGTAGATATAAAACATACAAATAGGACATTAAACTTAAGTGAGGTCACTGAGCGAAAATGAGACAAATTTCTTTTACTTAAAGTCCTAATATAAGGTTCTTAAATAAATGCTATATAATGAGCTTAAGGGACAAAATATAAAATAATTTTTTACATTAAAAATGTTTTCTTAAGCAAAGTTTTCCGATTAAATACATACCATTCATTTAAGAGCGCCTTATTTTTAATAAATCCGGTAAAAAATCCCATAAGGTGCCTAAAAGAATTTTTATTTTAACTTTGAAGACAAATTAACCTCATTAACGCCAACGACTACACCATATATTTCCGAATGTATAAGCTGACAAATAAGCCACCAGTTTACAATTAAACTTACAGTTAAAAAATATTCTATGCATTTAAGTGGCTTGGTGATTTTCTCTGACTTTTTGTGATGTAGGATGGGATCTGAAAGCGTAGTGACTTGTAAGAGATTTATGAAGTATGGTTATATGGTATCTTTCGTACAATGTATTAGCATTGTGTTTACTGAAAACTGCGGGTTTAATTAAAGTGTGTTGAATTAATAAAGTGTAAATTTCAGCATAATCGTCAAATAATACATTTTTGATTTACTTCTATCTTCAATAGAAGAAAGTATTGTATTCGAAACTCTTTTGGACTTCCGGTTTTTGGCGGATTTACAAGTTTTAGAGGTCAGAGATTCCAAAAAACAAAATATCTATCTAACCGTGTGTCCGTGTGTGTGTCCGTATGTCGCCATTGTACCATCGAAAAGTGTATGGAGATATGGATAGTATTGAATCAAATTTATTGTGAATGTTTTTGGCTGTGGCAAACAAGTCCTTCCTTTAATTTGAAATATTCCGCAAGAAGGGGACGCTGTAATCACGATTTTTGCGACATTTTCAATATTTTACCGATCAAAAGTGTATGAAGTTATGCATCGAATTGAACCAATTTTTTGTGTAAGTGTATGGCTATGACTAGTCCTCCATGAATTACAAAAAATCCGCCGGAAGGGTACACTGCAATAACAATTTTTGTGTCATTTTCAATATTGTACCACCTAAAAGTGTATGAAACTATACATTGAACGATTTTTTTTTTTTCTGTAAGAATTTGGCTATAGATAATTGGTCCTCCCAAATTTGAAAAAAACCCGGAAGGGGGCGCTGCAATAGCGATTTTTGTGCCATTTTGAATATTGCACCACCTAAAAGTGTATGAAACTGTGCATAGAACTGAACAAAATTTTTTGTGTAACTGCTTCGCTATGGTTAGTAATTCCGCTGGAAGGGAGTACTAAAACTACGATGTTTGTGCCATTTTCATTATTTTACCATCAAAAAGTAATGATATGAAAAGGCAATATTTTTATATTTTTTCCGGTATCAAGTTATCTAATTAAAATATCCGAAGATAAATTCAAACCACGCTAACGAAAAAATCATTAACTAAAAATCATTAACAGTTATTATCGCTAAAAACAGATATATCATTTCACTAAGCTGCTAGATTTCCTCATTTAGAAGCCCTATTTACGTTAATATAAGTTTACAGATAAAACTGAGATTCGAAAAATGAAGTTATGTCTAAGTATTCTCAAGGCTTACATGCGTATATTTAATTTAAAAATGCATACATTCTGTTTGGAAAAAAGAAAAAAAACTTATTTTAACAATTTTTAATAAATTACATATTAAAAAAATTACAAAAAAATGTTTGTGGCTAGAAGGTTTAATGTTTAATAAATTCTTTATTATTCATATTGCATGATTATGAAAGAAAGAATAAAAATAAACATTAGAAAAGATAGAAGCATTTTGTTTAACAAAAATTAAAAGAGGTCTTTTATTTTTAAATTTTTTAGCGTGTTGACAGTTCGCTGTAACAACTTTTTTGTAACCGCATTTGTTATGTCAGCTAGATTTGAGAAATCATTTGTCTATATGGATGAGTAATTTGGTATTTTCATGAACACATATTTTGACGACAGCAGTTTATTAATTCTAAAATTATTTAAAAAACGATATAATAAAAAAATATATAATAAACTATAAAGTGGTAGACATAAAAAAGAGAAAAAACTATGTAAATAAAAGTTATAAGTTTGTGGTATGAGAAAAAACTATGTAAATAAAAGTTATAAGTTTGTGGTATAAGAATAAACTATGTGCTAATTAATTAAACTTTTTATTTCAATTTTATTTACCTTTTGCAGAGACAAATTTGACAAACTTGGAACATGCAGAGTGATTTTTCTAAGTTTTTTAGTTTTTTCAAGCTTTTATTATTTTAGTAGACACAGAATTCTCATTCAGAAAATATGTTTTTTTTTCTTTTCTTTTTTTTCTTTTTCTTTTCTTTTTCTTTTCTTTTCTTTTTTTTTTTTTTTTTTTTTACAAATGGTTAAACAACATATATCATAATTTTTAATCTTAATTAAAAATGATTTACAGGTGACATTAAAAAAACAAATATTTAAATTTAAAATAATATTAAATTGATCATGTTATTTGTGAAATTTCGCCAAGACAAGGGGATTTATACATGGATTTAAAAGAAATACAAAATCTAAAATAATTCAATAAATTACATAAGAAACACAACAATAAAATTACGTAATGTATGAAAACGAAAAGTTAAAAAGGATTTTTGAATGGGCTATTTCTAAGTGACGTCACTATTGAAATAGGGGAGACTGGGGTACAATGGTCCACTTTTGTAAATTTTGATTGTTTACTCTTAAAGTATTGATTTTTTTCTTTTGATCAAGTTCATGTATGTTACCTATACATTAAAGTTATACTGCATTCAATGAAATATAGTAATTATGCATACTTTTTTTTATATATTTTTTTAAATAGCAAGTGACAAAGTGGATCATTGTACCCTCATGCCGGGGTACAATGGTCCACAGCATGGGACTCTATGGACCACTTGTAATTTGAATAAAAATATATCAGTGTAGTTCATTTTTTAACAATAAGAAAGATAAACTATATCATAATTTGTTTATTCAAATTTTATTATTCATTTGTATTTCTTTATTCACATTTTATTATTCATTTTTATTAGTTTATTCACATTTTGTTATTCATTTTTATTTGCTTATTCACTCTTTTAGCTCTAACTAAAGTAACATTTTTTTCTTCATTTTTTTAAAATTAAGTCATTATACCGGTCGCAGATTGAACAATTAGGTTTATTATCTTCCACAATACATTTTACAACCTGTTCCATAACTTCATGTGGCACAGAACCTCTATTGGTTTTCCTAGGCTTGTTTCTTGGCATTGCTAAAAGAAATATTAAAAATAATATATATCCTTTTTGTCCAATGATGCCACTTAATGTTAAATATAAACCTTTATAATAAGAAATATATATATCTAAATATATGACTAAGGAAAAATATAATCATTTTTTCCTGTCTACTTTACATCATCTATATTTTTTAATGAATTTTATCTGTTTTAATTATTATATCCATATACAAACTAATAGGTAGATATATTTTTGTTTTTCTCATTCTACTATTTTATTTAAACCTAACGTATTATAGATGCATGTATGCATAAGTGCAGGAATATTGAATTAACAAATTATATGAAATAAAAAAAAACCCTCAAATGCATAAAATATTTTGTTTACTAATATTTGGTGTTCAATTTGGGTTAATTTTTTTGAAAGCTTATATTATATAAATAAATTTTTCAAAAATGCATGTCATAGCATGAATCATTAATTATTTCACACACAGAAATAAAATAATTTATTAATTCTTAATTTGGGCTAAATTTTATGTTTGGAAGCAAATATTATACAGAAAAATATTTCAAAAATGCATTACACAACATGAATCATTAATTAATCTACACACAGAAGTAAAATAATTTATTAATTCTGAATTTCACATATAATGTTTAACTTTTAAAAACATGGAATCGAAAACTGGGGAAAAATGGACCATGGTCCATTGTACTCCACTTTCTGATGGCCCAATGTACCCCATATGGAAGTTTGACAAAAACTTGAAGATAAAAAAAGAAATTTAGAATTCTATTATTTTAGCTATAATAAATATAATAATGTATTGTTTTACCTTTTTATTTTGCCACATAATGCCTTTCAAATTACAAATCTTTAATAAATAAATGGAGATATGTTTCACTGAAAATATTTACTTTTGCCTTACTGCCCCTGTGTCAAATCAATTATCAAGCATAAAATAGCTTAAATGTCAGCTGTGCACATGGTTTCAAGCTTCTTTTTACTACTTCATGACAGCCATCTATATACTGAAATATGAAGCTTTCAAAAACAGAATTAATATAAATAATAGGGGGTGGACCATTGTACCCCGTGTCCATTGTACCCCAGTCTCCCCTACAATGGTGTACGACTAACTCGGCTAGCAAATTTGTTCATGCCTTTTATCAGTTGATTCAGCAAAAGTGTAGAATAGGTATATGAACGGATAATATACATTAAATGTATTTTGTATAAATTCCATTTCGATGATTGCAGTTTAGAAAATTCTTTCATGCTTATTAATTAAAATAAAAAAAATACTTTTTAAAAACAACATAAATATATAGACTGTTAACATTTTAAAAATAACAGAAAAAGGCACTTTTATATTTTACAAATAACATGAAAATACGTGCATCTTACATATTAATTTAACTGTTACAATTAAATTTAACTGTTGCAAACCCTTTTGACTAAGCACAAACTTTAGAGTTTATATATATATATATATATATATATATATATATATTAAGTATTTACGATTAGTTGCCCTGACGGACATTTGACCGCCGCCGTAATTAATTAACTTTAAAATTGTACCTATTAAACACTGTCTGTTACATGTACGTCCTATTGAACTTAACCCGGGATTTTATTTTTGTACGTAATAATGAGAAACACATCTTATACGAAGGAATTTTAACTGATGTTGTTTTTACATTTAAAAGAATGTTTTGTGAATATTTTTTAAACGACAAAAATACCTATGTTAACGATTTTACTTTTCAAGGAAAAAAAAATATTTACACATCAGTTAAATGATTCCCTAGATTATGGATTTTTTTGTTATCGATAATAATTTATGTAAGTGAAAATAAAAGAAACCATAAACCAATTTTTTTATTTTGAATGAAGCAATAAGTAATCATTTGAAAAAAACTTTGTTCCATAAAAAAAGCAAATGTTAAACAATACGGTAATTTTTTTTTGTTCGTTATTTTAAAAAAAAGTAATTAAAAAAGTTTTTTCTACATGAATGAGAAGGTATTCAAAACTAGTTTTTTCTTCCGTCTTTCCATTTTAAATATTTAATGGGAAAAAATTAAGAAAGAAACAACTTTAAGTATTACGTGACTGATGTTTATTATTCTTTCTATTTTTTTTCTTTTTTACAAAGCTCAATTTAAATTCACAATTTAACACGAAATTCTTATTTTTCAAAGGAAGAAAACTGCGTTATAAGCATTAGTATAAAAAAAAAAGATGTTTTCTGTGTTTAAAAAGAATCTTGTTTAAAAAGCCGAACTTTTATCGGATATCATTATCATAACATGATATTAGAAAAATGTTTGCAATAGATGAATTAAGAAAGTTATGCTACATATATTTGGAATCAAAACTGATTGATTATCTACCATAACTTAAATTACACTAAAACACGAAAGTAAATATTTAGGTAAGATAGATATAAAACATACAAATAGGACATTAAACTTAAGTGAGGTCACTGAGCAAAAATGAGACAAATTTCTTTTACTTAAAGTCCTAATATAAGGTTCTTAAATAAATGCTATATAATGAGCATAAGGGACAAAATATAAAATAATTTTCTACATTAAAAATGTTTTCTTAAGCAAAGTTTTCCGATTAAATACATACCATTCATTTAAGAGCGCCTTATTTTTAATAAATCCGGTAAAAAATCCCATAAGGTGCCTAAAAGAATTTTTATTTTAACTTTGAAGACAAATTAACCTCATTAACGCCAACGACTACACCATATATTTCCGAATGTATAAGCTGACAAATAAGCCACCAATTTACAATTAAACTTACAGTTAAAAAATATTCTATGCATTTAAGTGGCTTGGTGATTTTCTCTGACTTTTTGTGATGTAGGATGGGATCTGAAAGCGTAGTGACTTGTAAGAGATTTATGAAGTATGGTTATATGGTATCTTTCGTACAATGTATTAGCATTGTGTTTAATGAAAACTGCGGGTTTAATTAAAGTGTGTTGAATTAATAAAGTGTAAATTTCAACATAATCATCAAATAATACATTTTTGATTTACTTCTATCTTCAATAGAAGAAAATACTGTATTCGAAACTCTTTTGGACTTCCGGTTTTTGGCGGATTTACAAGTTTTAGAAGTCAGAGATTCCAAAAAACAAAATATCTATCTAAACGTGTGTCCGTGTGTGTGTCCGTATGTCGCCATTGTACCATCAAAAAGTGTATGGAGATATGGATAGTATTGAATAAAATTTTTTGTGAATGTTTTTGGCTGTGACAAACAGATCGTACCTTTAATTTGAAATAATCCGCCAGAAGGCGACGCTGTAATCACGCTTTTTTGCGCCATTTTTAATATTGTACCGATCAAAAGTGTATGAAGTTATGCATCGAATTGAACCAATTTTTTGAGTAAGTGTATGGCTATGACTAGTCCTCCATGAATTACAAAAAATCCGCCGGAAGGGTACACTGCAATAGCAATTTTTGTGTCATTTTCAATATTGTACCATCTAAAAGTGTATGAAACTATACATAGAAATGAACGAATTTTTTTTTCTGTAAGAATTTGGCTATAGATAATTGGTCCTTCCAAATTTGAAAAAAACCCGGAAGGGGGCGCTGCAATAGCGATTTTTGTGCCATTTTGAATATTGCACCACCTAAAAGTGTATGAAACTGTGCATAGAACTGAACAAAATTTTTTGTGTAACTGCTTCGCTATGGTTAGTAATTCCGCTGGAAGGGAGTACTAAAACTACGATGTCTGTGCCATTTTCATTATTTTACCATCAAAAAGTGAATGACGTTATTCATAGAACTGAACTAAAATTTATGTATATGATTATTTTTGTTTGTATGGTAAGTAGGTCCTCTCTGTATTCGAAAACAAAATTACCTATCATTGTATTGTCCAACGACACGTGCAGAGAAGAAAACTCTCGTTTTTACTCCAGATAATTGGCTGAAGAAGAAATATAAAATGAAAATCAAAGTTTGTATATTATTGAATCAAAATTATTAAAGCAACATGTGTAACTACTTTTTATAATATTAAAATGTACGTATGACATTGAAGAAAGTTTTGGGATTGGCGCATCCAACTAATTTAAACTGGATTTAAAATATTTTTTAAAATCATCTCAATAGAAATATAAGAGTCTTTAAAATCATTAATTTAATAAAAATGGCTTAAGAAAAGCAGTGTATTTCGCTACAAAGAATACAGACATATGATTAAGAGATTCGAATTGTTTATATATATATATATATAGATATAGATATATATATATATGATGAAAATTGTGAAATTTTTTGATGTAGATTAAAATAATTTATACGACGGAAGTTTATTTTAATGAAATAAAGTAAGTTAATTTCACAAATGCTATAATATTTGGTAGCTTTAATGGCAAATACAATTAAGAAATACTGAAGTAATTCCCCCCCTTTTTTTTTCTTTGCACGCTTTTTAAATATAATATTATAAATCTCTTTGCACAATATATAAACCAAAATCAAAATTTTGTTCTTTTAGATTAGCATGAGATGAAAAAAGAAAACTCTGCTTATCTAAATGAGTATTTATGTTTGCATACATGTATTCTAACCGCTCTAAAATGTTAATTAGTTTTGTAAAAATATAAGAAAGAAGAAGGAGGGGATGGGAATATTAGATGAGGGATATTATACTCTGGACTTTTATTGGCTAAATAATGCCCACTTGAATAAAATTAATAGAAATATTGGATAAATTAAGTTGTTTTTAAGTTTGATATTTTTATCACGAGATATTTTTAATAACTTTACTTATATGTAATAAATATTGTTTTCAGCACTGTTATGAATGCCTTGCAAATATTTTTAATACGTAAATTCCACACTAATGTGGATTAGCATCGAATAAAACTTAAAATGTCTTGATTGTTTATAACATGCTTTAATTAATTTGCATTTTTAATTACCAAAGTAAACTTTTGATAAAAATTAATAAACCTGTTTGATCCCTTATTAAGTTTTACATAATCGGATATGAGATTATATATCATTATCACTATTTTGCCAAAAATATTAACCTCTAACTGATGACAACGTTCTCACTGATCGCTGTTTTTTTTTTCACTAAATCTAATTTCCAATTAACTATAGTTACTTCAAAAATTTAGAAAGACATTACTAGCGTTAAAAATATTTGAATCGGTAAAATTACATTAGAATTATAACTATGCAGAAAGTTTTGTATATAAATAGTATTTATTTTGTAAACCTCTTATTATTGAAATACTGGTTTAGATACCGAATAATATCGTTAGAAGTATTTGAATTGGTGGGATTTAATAAGAATCAATCGTTACGAAATATTTATTGTAGAAACAATATTCTATTAATTATATTTTGCTTTTAAATTATATTTTACTTTTAAATTATATTTTACTTTTTAACTATATTTTGATGAGGCGGTCTTGAAGGTGGTTTATAGTTGTTATGTGAGAAATTCTATCATAGCAGTTAGTGGTTGGATGAATATTTTAAAATACATTTGCATGCATAAAATTCAATATCACATTCAGGAAACCGGAAGGTTTATTTAAGTTTTAACGACTGTAAATGTAACATATATAATGACAATAGAATAGAATATAAGCTGAGATGGCTGGGAATAGAATATTCTCAGCATAAACTATAAACACAGATTCCATTTTTATAAAACAAGTTAATTTTGAATTAAAACCGCAGTATTCGATAATTTTACGTAAGTATTTAATAAAGTGCCAATGCCGTCCTAAATGCGACAAAATTATGAGAAATCATGTCTCATTCTGGCAAAATGACCTTACGGATGAACATAAAAAAATAACAAGCGGACAATTATATGTCAATTGTGTCAAATGAGGGTTTTCGTACTATAGTTAATTTTACAAATGATTATATATTGGTTCTATTCTTGCTCTAATATACGAACATTCACGATTCCAAAATTCATAAGGATGTATATATTGAATTTAGATTAGAATTGAGATATGTAGATATTCTTATAAGATTACTAAGATATAAAATAATATAATTAAGATATAAATATTATATCTTAAATAGGATGAAATCACCTTACAACGTAGAAACATTAACTATAAAGAGGTATTGTTTAATTAAGTATGCATGATAGGGTTTAATAGAATAAATATATCTTTTATTGATATCTTTTTAAGTTTTTACAAAATTTGAGATGATTGACAAAATTCTATAACGATTATATAGATAAAATTTCAAACCATTCCATTGGGAAATTTCTTTGGGCAGTTAATGCAAATAGATTGAGACAGATAGACAAACGTACGTGCCAGATAATGACTATAATTAAGGTTGACCGAAAAAAGAACTTTTTTTCATTTTTTTATAATCTATATCGTGGAAAACGTCTATAAAGATAGCTTAGTAAAATGCTAAAAAAATAAATAAACTATCACGTTTAGCAGTATTGTATGTTGTCGAAAATTAGAGAAAAACAACATTTTGATTATCTTTTCAGTAAATGGAAATAAATCAAATAGCATCTATAAAAATCAGCTATTGACATATTTCAGTAGATGAACGTATATGAATGATAAATAAATGAAATAAATGTTTATGGTCATATTTCCCTTTCTTCTGAGTCTGCTAAAACATTGCCAATAGCATATTTCCTTACTTGAATAAAACTGAATTTTAACTTCATCGTTTGGACATAATTGGATGAAATGACACCGTTAGTTATGAAAATCAATTGTATATGAAAATAAAAGACCACCACAGTGGAAGTTAAGCTTCTTACATTTCAATGAATATCCATTCCGGCATTTCTTGCAAATTTGAGATGATGGAATTTTTGGGCAAAAATCCTTCAGTTATCCAATTGGCAGACAGCTCAGGAAACATGAGAATCTCCCAGTGGTTATATTTATCAGTGCTGAGTGTGAAATTTCAAAATTTGACCAGCAAATTTACCAGATTACCAGTACCTACTGAATATTAGTTATGGTATAAAAAACAGACTCCTTTTCTAAACATGTATCTGATTGTGCAGTGATCCTGGCATAATTTCCCACTCAAGTTGGCAAAAAACGGCGAGCTAAATTCTCTGGTTGTACTTAAATATTATGCATAAATTAAGTATTGACGAATTGAAATTGAAAAGATTTGTAATTTTTTAAAGACGAACACGTAATTTTAGTTTCTACCATGTTTCAGTAATATGTAATGTAGGATTTAAGATTTAAAAAAACACAAATAAAGCAGAACATGTATTGAAAGTTACAAAACCGTCATGATTCTTCTTTGAAAACTAGCTCAAGGACAATAACCAAATGATTGTGACAAAAGCATTTTTGCCCATTGCCCATTCCGAAAATCTGCTTTTGTGCATGATGAGAGAGAAAAAGAGACCATGTAAGAGAGTTATAGGATTTATAAGAATTAAAAAGGCAAGAAATTTAGCTTCAAAAAGAATGTCAATTAAGTATTTTCAATCATCTTAATCTAATTTTCTGGTTAAGGACTATATAGTAATGATTTACTGTGATTTTACTATACTGCCGTTTGCTACGAAGAGTCATCGATTTAAAAAAAAGTTTTTCAGTTCTAATCAGCTGGAACCTGTAGTCCTGTGGAACTTTGACTAACAACAATGTCACACCTATACAATAGAATGCAGCGTGCAGATGATAAGTGAGTTGTCACAAAAAGTAGTCTGGTACAGTATTAGGCATAATTTTATAAAGAAGATCTTTTTACATCTATATTGTCTGGTTTTTCAAGCAAATTTTATTTTAAACCACCAAAAAACAGTAAAAAAAGTAAAGAAGTATATTTTATTACTAAGTCAAATATTGCTCATGAATAGTACAATCAGAAAACTAGATTTGGTCATTTAAAAAAAGGTTTTCTTTAAGGAATGCGTTGCAAATTTAATACAAAATGTACACATTTTTACTTTCTTCAATCTTCAATAGAAGAAAGTACTGTAATCGAAATTTTTTGACGGATTTACATGTTTTATAGGTCAGAGATACCAAAAACATGTTTTTACAAAAAGTCTATCTGTTCGTGTGTCTGTATGTGTGTCCGAACATCGCCATTCTAAAAACGAAGTAATAAACCAATATAGGTACAAAATTATCAATCGTTTGGATTTGATAACGTATGATTTTTTATGATTGAGAAAACAATGTGATCATTTTTTATCCAAACATACTCATTTCGATCTGAGTACATCCATTTACTCATGTTTGAGTACTTCATTTTTTTAATGTAATAAAATCTGTCTATATTTGATTCTTATACAAGTGATTTGATTTATTTTCATTCATTAGAAAAATGATCAAAATTATGTTTTTTCTCAAATTTTAGCTCCGTTGTGCTGCCGCCAGGAGTATAAATTTATTTATTTCATAAATATTATGTAGAAAAAAATGGTGTATTTTACTACAGAAGCTGCGTACTTATATAATTCGAACGAAACGTACAATTGCCTTTTAGGTATTTAGTGAACAATAAATGAAGAGAGTAATTTTACTTTACTCTTTCGTAGCTAAACTTTGCAAGCTTCTAAGCTTTGCATTCCCGCTTGAACCAACCAATCTCTGCCAATTTTTGTATTATAATCTTCCAGTTTCATTTTTGTATATCAAAAATTAATATTCGTTTATTAATTTCACGTGGACAGCTAAACATCATTGAGTTGATGGTCCTACATAGATGTTGCTGTCGATTGATAGCAGTAATCGATGGTCCCAATAATTCTGTCATAGATATTCATAAATATCCATATGTTTTCATAAATATATCTTCGTTTAGGCACGGTCTAGGCGAGGTATAGGTGCTATACTGTAAACCACAGAAATCATTTTGTAATGTGAACCATAAAACAAAGAGAAACAAACAAAAAATGAAATGAAAATTAGTTCTCTTAGAGAATTGTAGAAGTCTGGTTAAGAAATATGTTCCAAATGGTGTTGTCTTAATGACGGCCGATTATGTGCACAAGAAATATAAACCGGTGTGTGATTGCAGTTCTATGGGGGGAGGGGGTTCTAAGGGAACCTAATCCATATTTGTGCAAAGACACTTATGGATCAAACAAAAACACTGATAACTCCGAACGATTTTGTCGACGTGCGCGAGTGGGATTTAACTCAGTATCTCCCGTCTATCAGTTAAAGAGCATATTATTATTCATATGACTGCAATTTCTTTCCATTTTTCCTATATTCTCTCACATCTGCTCTAAATAATACTTTAATTTCTTACATAACAATCATAGTTATGAATGGAGTCATATAATTAGCCAGTAATTGACTTGAGTACAATTCTTTTTAGACTAAAAATATACGTTCTATAAACCCGCTATCTTTTTCGCACGTTAAATATTTCATTTCAAAATTTTTCTTGTTCTAATCTCTTAATTCATGTGTTGAATTTTAAATATTTTTTCGTATTTTATTTTTCTTCTTTTCGCAATTATATTTATGAAAATTTGTACACATTAAAAATTGTATATATGATTTCGCACATGAGCATTTCAATATTTTTTTTTCAAAAAAAGGGATTTTTGTCAATAACATTGCTTTTTGGATGATATGGTTTGATTTGATTTCCACAATCAGGATCAAGCTTGATCTAATTTTTGAGAATTATTTTCTAAATACTATTATTATTTTATTTTATTCTCTAGTATTTCTTGGATGATTATGTTTTATAACTTTAATTCATTTTTAATATTTTCCTAAAATCTTAAGAATGTGTTGATTTTTATGAATTTTTAAAAGGTGATCTATATTAATCCTAAAACTATTTTCTAAGCTCTTTTCCCACGGAGGGCATCCTCCCCCTTTCTGGAGCTATATCCCTCGTATTAATAATAGCCCGTCAGAAAATAAACCAACCTAAGCTCTTTTCATTCATGAGTACAATATACGATTCTTTTTTCTTTAAATTATTTGTTCCTGATATTTTACTATCCTGATTTATGTATTTTTTTAAATTTACTTCTATTAATTGGTAGCGTAGTTTGATCTTCTAGCGGGATTTTTTTTTATTGATCTAATGTAGAGTACTTGAAATTTATTTACAGTCAAAAAAAATCTTTTCTTATCTTCAAGTATTAGCATATTCAGCTAACAAATTACATCAATTACTAGGCCAATGTCATGCGCAAGAAACATTAATACTTTCTAATTTCTAGTAATTTAAAATCCTGTTGTACTGAATTCGAATAGAAAATATCTTAAATTATATATTGTTATTTTATTAAAGTTTCAAAATATAGTACTGTCCAAACGTAGCTTTAGCAACCTAATATTTGAATATGTTTCATAACGTATTAGGTTTTGTTAGAATTCAAATGTAGGATTAGCTTAAAGTATACTTAGTTAACATTTATTTCTTCATTGTGAAATGAAGAATCTATAATAAATGTAGTATAATTTGTATAATAAATGCATCTACGCACATATTATTATACAAATAATACCCTTGAAATAAACCAATTAGATACTTTTCAGAATTTTCAATTTCATTTTGAGTAAGATTTAAAATGTCCATATATATTTAAAAATCTTAGACTTTAAGCTAATATTATAATCGTCATCTTATCGTAAGTATAAATATTATTTAAGAGCCAAAGGGGTGCGTCTTTAGCAAGATCAACATTCGTAATTTCGATCTTTTTTTTTCTTTCTAAATCAGCCTCTTTTGGCTGACAGTCAATCGCGCCAACCATCTAGAATTCACAATTTTCTTTTAACCCCTTAGGAAGTTTCCACCATTGCGAACGATGAATTTTCTGTGGAAAACATCCACGAGAAAGTATATCAACTATGTTAATATTTCCTGAAACGTGCTTCTATGATTTTGTATAGGTCAACTGCCGAATGATTTGGAAATTGGCCGTTGCTCACGGAAATTGGCCTCATTTCATGTTATTTTATCCACCAAATTGCAATAGTATAAACTGACCAAAATGTGAATTTTCGCCTGGCATAGTTATTACTTTGATGATAGAATTTGCGAGTCAAGCCCCTATACAACAAGACATTAACTCAAAATTGGCATCCTCAAAGTTTTGAGAAGAGCAACCAAAGACTTTGCTGTAACAAGCGTAACCTTCACTTCGGAATCAATTATTAATCTAGCAAAGACGCACGCTGCAATTGCCTCTTAACTCGTATTAACAAAAACATGAAGTTCCGATAAAGAATTATTTTTTAATATCGAAGAATAACTACTTCCTTTAAAACATCAATATTCTTCAGCCATTTCAAAAATGCATTTGCAATATTACAAGGTAATTTACTATCCCATGTAATTTTCTGTTTTCATGAGTCTTTTACCAATTGTTTTGGAAGCAATGTAGCTGGAGACAATAATCCGAGAGGTCCAAAAATCTTTTGCACAATGTTCAAAATAAATCTCTTAGTAATTTTTTTCCCCTTCGTTAATTATTCTAAATCTGAAATGCATTTCAAAAGTCATTATCTAAAGTGCTAATAATTCCCAAAACTGAAGTATCTTCAGGATGTTTTTTATATTCTTGAAAGCAGTACATTTCTTTTAAAAGAACGCAAATTCAAACACCCTTTAGACATTAATGATTTTGCATTTTCAATAAACATTTCAGCTATTAATGTTAAAAACACCTAATTTTTAATGATTTCGTTATTTTTTCTCTAACGTAAGTACTTTGGTTAGCAGTATACAATATTGCAATTGAATGAGCATGCCAAGTGTTTGCATATGCACAGCTTTATTTCTATTACAATTAGAAAGAGAATTTTCTTATTTTAAAGCATCATTTTTATTATTTTTATCTTTTCTTCTAAAAGCATTTTTTCAAAGTAAGGTTTATGACAATTTTAAATTATTTTTCAATCGTTTCAATTTTAAATTATTTTTAATATTACAATTCTTACTCAAATGACTATCTTTTTGCAAACCTGTGAAACAAGCATATTTTTTTAACAATATTTTTTGTTTCTTAACTAAAGACACTTTTTAGTTAAAAAAATTGTCAAAGCGATGGAAAAAAAAAAAAAACGCAATTGTTTTTTTTACCCTTTTTTTTCCACACTCATCAATGCAGATGCAGTGGCTGGATCAGAATCACCAACAATTTCAGACAAAATGTATCTTTTCCTAACAACCGAGTCAATGTTTTCTTTTCTAAAGAAAAGTTTTCATCGCCATGGACTTTTGACAGTGTAGGTTTATAACAAACATTTCATTTTAACTTATTTTTAATATTACAATTCTTATTCAAATGACTACCCTTTTGCAAACCTGTGAAGAAGGCAATTTCTTTTAACAATATTTTTTGTTTTTCAGTTAAAGACATTTTTAGTCAAAACATTTGTTAGAAAGATGAAAAAAAAGCAATTGTTTTTTACTTTTTTTTTCTTTCTCACCAATACAGATGTGGTGGCTGGATCAGAATCACTAATAATTTCAGATAAAATATTTCTTTTCCTAACAACCAAGTCAAAGCTTTTCTTTGCTAAATAAAATATTTCATCGCCTTGGACTTCTTGAAGAAGAAAGTTCATAACTTATTCTAAAATTCTGGAATTCTCATCTGGAAGATGTTTTATAATTTCGGCTTCTTCTCAAGTTAATAAAAATATTTTAGGCAATCAGATTTCAACTAAATACATGAGAATGTATCCATACTTTTCTTGGATTTTGTCCGAAATTTTCTCAGACACGGACTTTCAAACTTTTCAATTTTTTTTTACTTTCTAACTTTATGTATAAATAAGCTAAGTCAACTTTCAATAGCCCCGCTGTAGCATTCCTCATTACGAGGGTTAACAACTCTCTAACACAAATCTGCACAAGAAGAACATCTTTTTCAAATCTCTGTTGTAATTTTAAAATCGGATTTAAGGTAATTTTCAGCGGCAGCTGGATAAATTGATATTAAACGATCAGCTTTTAATTTTGGTTCCATGCATTGAAATTAGTATTGCATTTTATCTTCATCAGCAATAAAAATGTCTTCATGTATTTTCTTGAATTGACTCCAAAAAGATAAAAAATCTTTTTCATTTCGTCATTAAATATTCTCAGCTCAATTTTTGATAATTAGAATTTGCGTTTTGCATTTTCATTAGAAAAGATATTCGTGAACATATGCAGATAGACGTATAAACGAATATAAGATCAATTCGTGAACATATTTCTACATATATTTTTGGTATTCTTCCGCACCTTCGAAATTTTCTGGAAAGATTTTTCATCTTTATCTTGTAACAAGATTTCCGAAACCTGACTTTGACGTGAGTCCAACCTTTGAAATTTGTCAATCGGCTGAGATTTCAAAACAGAGAGTTCTTTAATTTCATGTATTTCTTTAATCAACTCTGCTTCAATTGTATAAGTTGTGAAAGGAAAAGTAGCTCCGAGGCTTCTTTTGTGAGTTTTTAAACTATTCAGATTCATTTAATCATTTACATTAATTATCCTAAAACTCTCCTCCCGCCGACGGCACCAGCATATTAGAATTCAAAAGTACGGTTAGTTTAATATATACTTACTAACCGTTTATTTCTTCATTGTGGGTTTTATCTATACTAGAAGTTCTTGAATTAAAATCAAAGGTCAAACTCATATAAAAGTCCTAATATAATAAAAAATGAAATTTAATTCTATAAAAAAGGAACATCTAATATTACATAATGAAAAATAAATCTTTCTCATCCATTTATCAAAATTCTTCTATAAATGACAGAATATCAAACATCATTTGCTTTTCTTAATTCACAAAACAAACATGCAACTGCCTTCATTTCATTTCATTTCACAACAGACGTGATTAACCGAGATACTGTTCAACAAGAATTTTATTTATTTGCCACCAAATATAATTTATTCTTATCATTTCGCTAACAGTAGATTTGCTATTGTTTCGAGAAGTATTGATTTTAATGTCTTTCACAGAATATCAACTGGTATTATTAGAGATCACCATTTCCATGATTTTTCATATGCTTACAACCGAACTCCTGAATTTAGCAGTCATTAGTTTGATTCTTGTGTTCATAATATAAGAAAGGTTTTGAAATATAATCTTCGTGTACTTTGGGTCTTATGTTCTCAAAAATCTGTAGAATTTTACGTATTTGCTTGGCATTACACGTCAGAACTTCAAAAATGTCTAATATGTTACTATTACACCTAAATGTTAAATGTAATTGTGATAATCTATAAAATGTTGTTTTTTATTACGTATTTCCATTTTATTTGATAGAATAAAATATATTCCTTTAATAAAAGAATACCAGACACTTTGCTTTTTATTCGTAGTAATTCCTCATTTTAAAAACAGAATCATGCTATGTGGCTGAAATAAATTTTTAAGCAAAATAATCTTTTACTAGAAATCTTTAGGCGTCATATATCATAATTTACCTCTCAAATTTGTTCCTTTGATATTATGCTTTCGAATTGATGACAAAACACAAGCCATGCAGTCACCGTAACGATATTTGTTATCGGGATTAGCTTTTCGAATAACAACAAACAATGATAACATCACTTGCATCGCGAAATACGCCATTAGTTTTAACAAATCAAGCTTTTTGCATGTGGATGATGTCAAAGAAAAAAAATTTTCATTTTTTAATTTGACTTGGGGTTTGAAGTTTTTCCATCCGAATTTTTTTCCCACACAAAGCATTTCTTCTTAATTCTGTGAATGGAGGTTTTTCTATTGAAATGTTCGTCGTATTCTAGCTTTATTTTTTTCTTCTTGACGAATTTCTTTTTCAAATTTACTTTCCGCTTGAAGAAATTCTTTTTAGTTTTCCTTTCGAACTTTTTCGAATTTTTCTTTCACCACTGACAAGTTAATGACGATCTTTGACAAAATCTTTATTCTATAACACTTGGATTCACTAAGTTTCTTGAGTAGGTTTTTAATTTTCGAATGCTCTGGAAGAAATCTTCTAGATCATTACACATGGATAGCAAAGTCGCTTTATTTGTTTCTGTTTGATGCAGAAATATTTTATCTTTATTATCAAGTAAAATGATTGAAATTACAAGAGTTTATTCTTGCAATTAATCTCGATTATGCAAATATCTCTTCATTTTTATTTTTCTTTGTTTAAAAAGAGAAAACGAATCCATTATAAGATCACTCTTTTGTGTGATTGCCTGTCTTCCATATCCATTTTACTCGTAAACTTTTAAACATGGAAATATCAAATTCGGAAAAATAATAATTGCTATTCATCCTAAAATTTACACATTATTAACCAGTCACAAATATATCTAAGAAAAATGAAGAGGACTAATTAATTTACATGAAATATGTACCGGGTGATTTATAACGAATGGGCCAAAAAGAATAGTGCGATTTGACGGCTTTAATGGATTTATTCAGCCGAAGCAAATTTATTCTTCAACTACAAATATGCAAGTTATTATTTGGAAACAGGGAAAAATCATCGAATGACGATCTCGCCGTTAGAGACACTGCTAAACAAAATGTCGTCCATGGAGGAGAAAAGGTACTGCGTTTTCGAATATGCCATTTTGCAGCAATATCATGCTCCCCCACATTGTATTAACAACGTACGTGAGTTCCTGAACGAATGTTTACCCATCGCTGGGTTGGCCGTGATGGGCCACAGGATTTGACATGTCTTCATTGGCCGCTGAGATTACCAGATCTAACGCCTTGTGATTTTTTTCTCTGGGGATTCGTTACAGACAAGATGTTTGTGTCTTCACTTCCTCAGTACTTAAAAGAACTGAATCAGCGTATAACTGCAGTGTTGTACTCAATCATAGGTGATACGCTTCACGAGTGTGGCAAGAGTTTGATTACCGTGTAGATATTTGTTGTATCATCAGATGGCCACATATTGAACATCTGTAGAAACTTGAATAAATGTAGTTTTGAAGTAAATTTGAATTTTCTAAATATATTAATTACAATGTTCACACTCATGTTTTCTTTTGGTCCCATTCATTCTGAATCGCCCTGTACATATATATCGTACATCGTGTAAAACTTTTGTAACGCTGAACACGAAAATACATTCATTTTAATTTTATGTGTTATATATTCACAGATATCGTCGCGAATGTAGTGAAAAAAATCCCCCTCCCCCACACACACCATATATTACCGATTCTATTGATTGTAAAATTATGAACCATTAAATTCAGTTTACATTTTAAAACATTTTCTTACTTGAAATTTAACATTTAATGAAATTAATTTTCCAATATTATTCTAAATGCACAATAATATCTTATATATATAATAATGTGCATCACATATTTAATAAAGTATAACAATGTTATATGAATCAAAATCACGCGTAACAGCTATTAATAAATATATTTGTAATTCTAAATGGAGTATTATCATTGAATTTTATTTAGAAAGTAAATAAATATAATTTTCGAATTATTTTTAGAAATGCGCTTATTGTAATCCCTTTAATTATCCTAAAACTAGTTTTTTCTTTGAGAGTAAATATTTTTCCAAGACATTAAAAAGAATTATTTTGATAGCTTCCCTTTTTTTCTGAATATGATTCAAAGATATTTTTAATTTTATTTATATCGACGTAATGCTGCATAATTTAAACCAAGTGGCATTAATTTCCTAAGAGAAGATAAAGATCGGATTTTTATCAGAAAAAAAAATTAAGAATCTAATTTTTAATTTTATTCTTCCCATTATGCTTAAATCATTTTGTGTAACAATTGAGAATCTCATTTTTTGTTAAACAATTACATATAGATGTTGAAAGAAAAAAATGATTTAATGAGTTGTCGAACAATTTGTCTTACATAGAAAAGAATCATTTCTTGATGTTAAACTTTTTTTACTCAGATTAATTTTTTTAAAGTAAATATATGCTCTAATTAATAATTAGTTTCCTTACCTTTTCCACGTGCAAAGATTAGATAAATCTAGTAAATATTTTTAAATATTTGATTAAAAAAATTCAATAAGCATGATTCTGGAGTAGAAATTAAAATTATTCTGAACTAGATGAATTTTCATAATCAAAATAATTTATATCAGTATTGTATTGATAATTTCTCATTCAACATTTAGCATTCATTCGATAAACACAAAATTATAAATAAAATAAATTATAAATCAATTAAAGAACAATAACGGATTTTTTTCAATGACAATTTAATTTTTTCTTAGCGACATAATGATAAGTCTTTTATACTTTATGACAGTAATTTCGTAAAAATGATTTTTTAATATCCTTGTCAAATCATTTTTTTCGCAGAACATGATAATATACTAGTTTATATCTATAAAAATATTTTATTTAATAATGTATTATCCTTAGAAAAAATATTTTTTCATATAATTTTTGGACGGGTTTATAATAAATTAATTCCTACATGCAGCATTTAATTATTTTTTTCACAGGAATTGCTCGGATAACGAAAGCAATTGGTTTATCTTGTCTTAATTTAAGTGTCATACTAAAAAACTTTTATTTTTTTAAACATAAACTAGATATGTATGCCTTACGAAATAAAACGATTTCATTGTCATATACTTAATTTCCTGCTTAATTCTAAAGAATATTTGCATCAAATCTCTAATATCAGTGGCAAAATGGCACCGAAAACGTAATTCAAAGAATCGATATTGATAACTGAAAATACTAAATAAAAAAAATATTAAATAATAAATCTAATACATTGAATTTAAGTAATAATTTATTAAATTTAAATAATTAAATTTAAAAAAAACAAATTTAAAATTTAGGTTTATTTCATAAGAAAATGCTTATTTTAAAGTAAAGCAAATATTTCTCTTTTAAGGTTTTAGTATGAGAAGGGAATATGTGAATACAAAATTATTTTTAATTGGAGAGGGTGGGGGTAAAATTAGTACTGCTTAGAAAATTAAACAAAATAGGTTTTCATAAAATAAAATTCGAATTATAAAACCCCAATAAAATAAATTTATCGATTTTATTCATAAAAACATTTTTTATTAAATAAGTTTTAAAAGAAAAATAATTAAAAGGGAAAATTTTTTAAAGGATTTTTTTTTGTTTAAAAGTTAATAGGTTAAGTGTTATTTAAAATGTGGAAATGTAAATTACAGTATATCTGAAAGAAATTACAACATATTACTTTTACAAACAAAATAGTCAATAGACGAATTCTGTTGATAATTGATGCTTTAATTAAAAGTTATATGCGCAATTTATGTTTCTAGTAAGGGAAATGTATAGATATAAAGTGAAATAGTTGCTTTTTTTAATGAGCAAAGAAATTCCCTCTTTTAGATGGTGTTAGTTTTTATGTTGAAGCCATCTAATGAAGAAGTTATTTGAAATTCTTACACTGTCTTATTATTATTATTATTTAATAAAGTATTCCGAGTATTATGTTAAATGGTGTTCTATTTTCCAGTTTACTATAGCAAAGCAACCTTTTTTGAAGCATTCATCAATAAATGAAGAATCTCTTGCAAAGGCTTTTATGAAGCGAATCTATCGGGACATATATTGGATTATTTACTTGAAGCCTAATTCATATTAAATGCTGATATCATAGAAACTCGATAGAGTTTCTCACCAAGCAAAGGAGACAACAATGAAATAAACCGAAAATGAAAGGAATTTCAGCTAATAGATGCAAAATGATTTTGGATTTTTCTTTTTCATACTGTGTTTTGCTTATATTTTGCTGATTGCCAAAACGGGTTTTGTGATCGCTACAGCTCGAGTTCTGTTTATGATAGTAACAAAACTCTTGTTTCTGTGGAATAGGACGTGTGAAATAACTAACAAAACAAAATAAAAGCGGAATCCTGCAAATATATATTTATTAAACACGATTTTAAACAGCTTTTTTTTTTTACTTTTCTTAAGTTGTTCAGACCTAAAACTGTTCACAAGGCTACAGCTATGTGTAATTTTTGTATTTTATACGCTTTACGGCATTTTATTTTGTTTTCCGAGCAATTTAAATCTTTGTAAGTTTCATATAAACATATTAAATAGTTTTGGATTTTACTAGTATAAAATAATTTATTCCTATACTTAGCATAGAGCAAAAATTATTAGTTGATTTAACTCTTGTAAAAAAAATTGTCGTAGACAGATGATATTGACATATGCTACTACAGTCAATCAAAGTAAGCTTCCCATTGTAATCCAAGATCACTCAAAAAATTTTGCTAAAGAAAAAGAGATGTGAAGCATTTCAATTTTTAATTAGTCTGCCGTATTTGAATTATATTTATGAGTAGTTCAAATCTTCAAAACTTCTTGCCGAAATATTAGTTAGTTTTTGATTTTTGTGAGATTTAAATAATTGATTCCCATAGTTAACATAGAGTAAAAAAAATACTATAACTCATGTCAAAATAGTCCTGTACATAATTTAATAAAATAAATTACTGCAGTGGGCTGAAGTAAGCTTTGTATAATGAAACAGGTTTGTAACATTTATGTTTTATTTGCATGTTCACGCAAAAGATTTTTGAAAGGGCTTCATGAATCTAACTACCAGATTTTTATTTATTTGCAATATTTTGTTTGTTTTTTAATCAGTTTAAATCTCAGGTAGAGTAGAGGGATATTTTTGTGCAGCAGCATTCATACGACCACGTGTCATCTGACTGGATCGGTAAGTTGTTAAATATATATGTACATATAGACATGTCCATATATATGTATGTATATACAGGGTGTATCTAAACTACTGGGCAAAACTTTAACGGGTGATAGTACACATCAAGACATATAATATTAAATGGAAAACCAGGATCCCAAACGTCTTCCGAAGGAGATAGGCGCCATCAAAGTTTAGGATCCAAAATTTGAAATGATTATAAAAAACGGAAAAATTGGTCGATTCGTTTGCAGTTTTCACGAAAACTATTCTTTAAGTCAGTATTGTCTTGAAAATAAATTATAAAGATAAATTTCAAAAAATGCCGATAAAGGGCGCTTTAGACTTTGGAGTAACGAACAACTATTTTTTACCGTCATTTTTTGCATCTCATTAATTTTTTTTAGAAGTTTAGACATAATCTTAAATTTTGAGCTTAAAATCTGTGGTTAAGTAGCGCAAACTGAACTGTGTTCAATGGGAGTGGGTAGGTTCAAATTTCGAATTATTATAAATAATAGAAAAATTGGTCAATTGATTTGCGGTTTTCACTAAAATTAATCTTTATGTCAGTATAGCCTTGAAAATAATTTATACGGATAATTTAAAAAAAAATGTCGATAGAGGGCGCTTAAGACTTTGGTGTAACGTACAACTATTTTTTACCGTTATTTTTTGCATCTCACTAATTTTTTTAGAAACTAAGCCATAAAATTAAATTTTGTGCTGAAAATCTGAATCGTTGAGAGTGGTTAAGTAGCGCAACCTGAACTGTGTTCAATGGGGGTGGGGAGGTTCAAATTTCAAATGATTATAAAAAACGGAAAAATTGGTCGATTCGTTTGCGGTTTTTTCTAAAACCATTTTTTATGTCAGTATTTCCTTAAAAATAATTGTAAAGATAAATTTCAAAAAATTCCGTTAGAGGGCGCCTTAAACTTTAGAGTGACCAACAACTATTTTCAACCGTTAATTTTTTTAATCTAAATAAAAATTTTAAAGGCTTAGTCTAAAATTTTGTGCTCAAAATCTGAATCGTTGTGACGGGTTAAGAAGCGCGAACTGAACTGTGTTCAAGAGTTGAAATGTTACCCTGCTCATCCTACGAACGCAGTTCAATTTTTCGCTACTTAATTACTCACAACGATTCAGATTTTGAGCTCAAAATTTAAGTCTAAGCTTTTGAAACTTTTATTTAGATTTTAAAAAATAACGGTTAAAAATAGTTGTTGGTAACTCTAAAGTTTAAGGCGCCCTCTAACGGAATTTTTTTGAAATTTATCTTTAAAATTTATTTTCAAGGAAATACTGATATAAAGAGTGGTTTTAGAGAAAACGGCAAGCGAATCGACCAATGTTTCCGTTCTTTAAAATCATTTGATATTTGAACCTTTTCATCCCCATTGAACACAGTTCAGTTTGCGCTACTTAACCACTCTCAACGATTCAGATTTTCAGCTCAAAATTTAAGATTATGTCTTAGTTTCTAAAAAAATTTAATGAGATGCAAAAAAAAAACGGTAAAAAAAAGTTGCACGTTACTCCAAAGTCTAAAGCGCCCTCTATTGACATTTTTTGAAAATTATCTGTATAAATTATTTTCAAGACAATTCTGCCATAAAGAATAATTTTAGTGAAAACCGCAAATCAATTGACCAATTTTTCTATTTTTTATAATAATTCGAAATTTGAACCTACCCACTCCCATTGAACACAGTTCAGTTTGCGCTACTTAACCACAGACTTTGAGCTCAAAATTTAAGTTTATGTCTAAACTTCTAAAAAAAAATTAATGAGATGCAAAAAATGACGGTAAAAAATAGTTGTTCGTTACTCCAAATTCTAAAGCGCCCTCTATCGGCACTTTTTAAAATTTATATTTATAATTTATTTTCAAGACAATACTGACATAAAGAATAGTTTTCGTGAAAACCGCAAACGAATCGACCAATTTTTCCTTTTTTTATAATCATTTCAAATTTTGGACAATGAACTTTAATGGCGCGTATCTTCTTCGGAAGACGTTTGGGACCCTTAGTTTTCCATTTAATATTATTTGTCTTGATGTGTACTATCACCCCTTAAAGTTTTGCCCAGTAGTTTAGATACACCCTGTATATATAATGAACTTAAGCAATCGACATTTTTAGTTAATCCGAAGATGCCTTTTATTTTTAGTTTGTTAAGTTATTTTTTATAATTTTAATATGATACTTAATGTTTTTATAATGCATATATATATATATATACAGCATTTTTCACTTTAAAATGATTTGAATTCCGACAAAATGAAAATGATTTTTTCATAACTCGATTCTCAAAGCCTTTTTTGCTTTTAGATCGTCCTAAAAGTTTAATTTTCTTTAATTGGATGGTAAACAAACGGAGTGTAATTTTGTAATTTTTAAGTATGTACAAGAAGTATGTAAGGGAAATCGGTCGATTACCGCAAACACTCATAAGATAATTTCTAATGATGTCAAAATATTCAAGGAGAATTATCATAAAGGAGAAATACCCTGGATATTTAGAAAAAGGATTTAGTTAATTGCAGAAATCTAGAATTGATTAATATTCTCGTGTCTCAAAATCCCATTCCTCCTCTGAGAATAATTGTAAAATAGACAAGGATTATCCGTGAATCGATTCAACTTATAGAGAACGAAGAACTGAAACTTCATCTTTACAAATTTAAGAATGCGGAATTTCTCAGGCCCGCACATCTCGTAAGATGCATAAAGCTGCGCAACACCACGCCGGGAGCGGATTTTATTTAAGTTTTGATATTATTGGAGAGCTCATCAATCGTCAGAATTATCTTGGTCTGTAACATCTTTATGCAAGATGCTAATGGTTTTACATCGTTAAAATCACATATTTCTCTTTATACGGACAGGCTAAACACCCTGGGCGCCAACGGACTTTTAAAACAAGGTTTGGACGCTCATTTTTTTGTTATCGAGCAAACACCACATTGGCCACATTGGACTGGTGTCGTACTGCTTTTCCAGAACGTCTCTATTCGCAAAGATTTTCGATACTTATGTGACCTCAAGAATTTAAATTACAACCTGACGTCAATTTTGGAGCTATGAGCATGTTGGGGTAAAGGCGCAACCTGTTGAATAACTTTGGGTTTATGGCCATATGACCAGGATAAATCGGTAAGCTCAGGGTTGGTTATAATTCTAACCTCTGGCAGATGATCTAATCCATATATCCAACAGCAGATCAGAGAGAAATGATCCGATCTTATTTAAGACATGAAAAAATATATACAGGCGACAAGAAAAAAAGAATGCTGCTTATGTTGGGCGAACTAATTTTAAGGTAAAAAAAAGTAGATAAATTTGGTATCTGTAATGTTGCTTAAACAATTTTGCCACAAGGCTATTAGAGAGTCTATTGGACAACCTGAGATAGTTTTAGACATTCTAAGTTATAATTAACATATTAAATATTATTCAGAACGTATTATATACAATAAAAAGTGCAGAAACAAAGTACTGTTTACAGTACTGAAACAGTGCGAAGTACTGAACGACAAAGTCCTAAAACAGTATTTTCTTTTTTACATTTTTATATTGGTTAAATCATTGAAAAAAATATCAGAATAGTGCGGACAGTGGTGTAATAATTCCTTTGTTACACAATGCAAACTTATATAATGTATCGACAAGATAAATGCAGAAATAAATTTAAAATTCTTTAATAAAGCTGTAATACTTTTCGTTTAAAGTCTCACAAAAGATTGAAAACTCTTCGCGGATTTGGGAATAAAGGCAAACTTCATTGACCGAACAGCGCGGCGGCCAATTTCTGAAAATTTCATCTGACATTTGCGTCTGTGAATTGAGCCAAAAGTGAGGCTAATTTAATTAAAAATAATATAAATGTTAAAACTTTAGACTATTTTTTTTACAGTAAACAATTTAAACATGTCTGTTTATGAAAAAAAAATGCATATCCAATTTTCGGGTTCCGTTATTAAAGAGCGAAAAAGATGTGGATATAAAATAAGTTAATTATAAATATTTTGATCCTTTAAAAAAAAAATCTATCGTAGATATATTGCATTTATGTACAAACAGGAAATTGTGTGTACTTTTAGCATATTTATAAGCAAAATTTAAATTAATTTTTTTTAATATTATTAAATATAATATGCAATTTATTTATTTAAAATATGTGAAGTTGAATATCGATGAATTATTAGAATGTTACCGATAATTAATATTAATATCTCGTAGTAGTAAAATCTCGATAATTAAGTCATTCTTAAACGATATTGTAATTATTTAAAAGAAATGAATATAATGATAATTGATTGTTAACTAATATGATAATTAACTAATAAGAATGTATTTATTAAAATACAACACACTGCTCAGTGGTGCACAAAACAAGAATTTTAATATACATTTGTACAATTAAAATAAAATAAAACTATCAGTGTTTCGCGCCGTCTTCTGCGGGCGTCTTCAGGAAATGTGATAACGGAAGGACTAAGTTTGCATCTTGATCGAGAGATAATATTTCTAATAAATTAAAATCTAAATGAATTAAAAGTTTAAAAATGTTGCCACTTACACGTGAGTAAAAATTAAAATATTGCAACGAAATAAAAATTCAAAAATTTCAAAATTTTTACTTTTATTTTTATTTTTATTTCGTTGAGATATTTTAATTTTTACTCACGTGTAAGTGGCAACATTTTTAAACCTTTTAATTCATTTAGATTTTAATTTATTAGAAATATTATCTCTCGATCAAGATGCAAACTTAGTCCTTCCGTTGTCATATTTCCTGAAGACGCCCGCAGAAGACGGCGCGAAACGTTGATAGTTTCATTTTATTTTAATTGTACAAATGTATATTAAAATTCTTGTTTTGTGCACCACTGAGCAATGTGTTGTATTTTAATAAATACATTCTTATTAGTTAAATTTTATGGTGCAACTGTCCTGTATATATTTATTTATAATATCATAATGTTTATCATAAAAGTATATATATATGAGTTAAGCAAAAGTAATATTCTTCAAAATATAAAGAAGGTTTAATAGACATAAAACGTATGCGTAACATTACAGTAAAACCGAATAATAAATAACATCATCAAGCTTCCCTGAGCTTTGCCTTAAAAATTGACGGAATTCGCCATGGCTAAAATCTACAGAACACTTCGCTCTTCTTACGCATCATAACACGAGTCTCGCTTGGGAAATCACGCTCATTGAATCCTTGAGTTTATTATCTTTTATTGTTGAACACTTCATCCTTTATTCCCTCATTCTTGGTCATCCTGACGTTTCTGGTGACCTCACCAGCTGCTTATAAAAAATTAGACACAAATTCACATAAGTAAAGAAGATAAACATAAAACAAAAAACAAAATCTTGTGTTATGCAGATGCGTTATCCTACTTCTCCATGTATTCTGCATTAATGGATATCTTGTTGTCCATCATGGTCTCCAATTTTCTTTGCTTCATAATGATCATGTGACTTTACTTTAATGTTTTTATTCGGTCCACGGAATTGACCCTTTTTCAGTCCTGTCCCATACTGCATTTTTTGGATTATCACGAGATCATTTAATCCATGCCTGTTAGGTACTTTTCTCATCATGTTAAATTGTTTTCTATAAATACCGTAACTACAGAAATATAGATTTTTATGGTGACCATTAAAATTTGTTTTAATGCTTGTTTTGTCTTCCAATTTATAGCAATCCCTTGCACACGGTTCAGCCCTTTCTTTTTCAAAAATTTGATGTTTTCTTTGTGTTCGCTCTACTTCTAAATATTTTCCTCGATTTTTATATCTGTGAAGGTTTCCATCAAAATTATTTGTCGAATAATATTTTCTTTCTACATTTCTGGCATTGTAATCACGCTTCCTGTAATTTCTGATAAATCTCTGCTTATATGCGTTTACTTCTTCAATATTCTTTTTTTCCTCGTGTTTTTTTCCATACATAATATTTTTCAACTTTCGTCGTTTAATTTTTTATTTCATTGGCGCATGCACAGAATTTGCGCTTTTCTTTTAGGTCACGCATTCGTCCTGTTTGTCATACCTCATTCCATTGTCCTTTCATTCAATTTTTTCTTACTAATTAGACTTTCTTGTTTCTCCTTTATTTCTTTTCTTATTTTCAAATTTGTCACGTCTGCAATTCTTTTTCATCATCCTCTATGACGTTCGCTAAATTAACCAAGAAATTATCTCCTACATTATTATCATAATTATAATATTTTCATCACGTGAATTATCTAACGTAGACGTTTTCATTTCATTATTATTTCTGGCAGCATGATTCAATTTTATAACAGAATTCTTCTGAACTTCGGTGTCACCTATTTGAATATTGTTGCATTTGCCAACGATCTTAATTCCGTTCTCTTCTATAGCCAAATTTAACTTGTTAATCGCATCATATCCCAATAAAATTCCCCCCCGCATCATATCCCAAAAACACATACAAATTTGCTCTGATTAGAAAACCATCAAGTTTAAATTCATATGGAAAGTATCGTTTAAGATAAACAATAACTTTATTTATGCCTGATAAAGATATAATATTTGAAAATAATTTTGGCGATCTCATATTCGTATACTATTCATAACTCATGAAACTGATATCACTTCCAGTGTCAAAGGAGATCGGTGTCTTTTCACCGTTAACGAGCGACCGGCATCGTGCCGGCGTCGTTGGCACTCACATCCCGCGCGACCGGTATACGCGACAACGCATTTGGCACTCAGATCACTAGCGACTAGTATTTGTGACGCGCATGTGGAACGTTATGTGTCTAAAAGTATTCCATACGAAAAATTTATTTTAGTCGTTTTTGAATATATATTAGGAAAGAACATACTTTTATTTAATTAGGAAAGCAAATGGAATCGATGAATAAATATTTTTTTAATCAATGTCAGTTAATTAAAAAAAATACTGCATATAAAAGAAAGTAATTATTTCATCATCTATTTATGTTTCTGAATTGTGATCTTTTCATGATCATAAACCTTTAACATGAGTAATAGAAGTCTATTTTTATTATTTTTATTTTGCTTGTTGCGGGGGGGGAGGTGGAGTGAATAAGCTGATGAACGCAAATATATGATAGCTATACATGTGCTTCTGACTAAGACTAAATGCTTGTTTCTGTTTCTTTTTTCTTTGTTCTACTTTTATCTCGATAGGAATAACTTATTTATTGGTTGACGGATACGTATTTCGTAAAGGTTTTCTTTCTTTCTTTCCTTTTTTCCCCTCTTTTGAAAATTGCTAATTCCTATGCTTAATCATCAAGATTACTGACCTCTGAAATTTCCTGTTTAGAAATGAAAACCGCTCTGTAATTTACACTTTTATTCAGGCACATTAATTTGCGCAATAGAAAATAAGAAAAGGAAACGAAAAATATAAAAAGTGACCGATTGTGGATTGTATTGTACTAAACATTCGGAATAGTTTAGGCAAAATATTTTTTTTTTACATAAGATATAAATTAAGAAGTATTAGAATCAATATATTCTTTGATGAATGTATTTTAAGTCATCATTCAAGTTCTCATTATTATCAAATACTTTTTATTTGATATTTCTCACATTGCTAATGCATTATATATTGCTATCATAGAAGGCGGCAGCCTTCAAGTGACGCAGCTTTAAACCTACCATCGTCAAAACCTACCATCGTCATAAGGGTAGATGCGGAACTTCATATATACAGCTAACTCAACTTCAAAGGAAATCTAAAAAGCCGCCTTCTAATAACTCAGCAAATATTGGTCAGAATGGTCCAATTTTTTTAATATAGTCTTATATTCCCAGTCTAATCCTATCCTATAATTTTTACATTTCTACGTGCCGTATATTTTTAGATCTCGATAACCATTTTTAAACTGAAAACGATGGTGTTTGTTCCTGATAATGAGATCTAGAAAACGGGCTGGGAGATTTTATTAAAACTTATATATAATATGAATCTCTTTAAGATAGAGGGAATAAGACTTGCCTAGTTTCTAGGAAAACTCTTGTTTGTTATATATTGGTCTTGGAAAATTGGACTATATTAGCTCGCGGATTACATGTTATTCTATGGGTTAGCAGACAAGGCCTGAGTGAAAAAAATTATACAGTTAGGGTCACAGTTAAAACACCCGAATCGAAGCAATAAATGTTTTTTAAACTACAAAAACATCTTATCATGTGCTTTAAAACATTCATTAAATATATACTAAATCAAATTTCTATTTATATTGCCTTTATTTTTCGTAAAGCAGAAAATATTACGTTTCTTATATTAGATATTTTTGCATTTTGTGGAAAAAATATTTTGAATCCTTTTTTAAAATAGGAAAATATTTTTTAATTATACATATTCAATATACTTTCGACTTATGATTTTTTTTTTAAAGTTTACAAACAAAAATTATTTTTAATAATTTGTCCATGTATTCATACGCCTTTGGATAGTTTTGTTTTGAATCGTAATCGAATTCGCCGACGGTAAGAAGCTTCTGAAAGCTACGCGAGGCGTCAAAATTCAACTGTAAACATGGGATTAGAAATATGAAATATTAATAAAGCATGCCCCAAAGTAAGTACGAAATCTTAAATATCGAGGTAGTATATGATGTAATTATTCCCGACCAAGAGTATTTTTTATTTACGACAATTTTTTACTGTTTACATTATAGCTGTTTACATTATAAATACATGCTTCCTGACGTGTCTGTGGAGCGAAATACAAATTAAACAATTTACTATTTTATTTTGAGTTTTCTTCATAAATAAATAAATAAATAAACAAAATTTTTCGTTTTTAATGAAAATCCAGGTTAAATTTAAGGTATGACAAAATGAAAATTGTTCCCGATCCCGTGTGTAAAATAGTTTATTTGTGAATCGTTTGTATTTAAGTTAACGAAAATTGCCTTAAAACAACATCTTTTTCGAAATATGCATACCTATAGCTTACTTTTGATTTTACATTCTTTTCAGATTAAAAAAAAATCAAGCATCTCAGTATTTAAATTTTTATCAAAATTTTACTTTTTAAAATTTTCGGGACTTTCTAATGTAACTTAAACCCCCCCCCCCCTTATATTCAACTCTTATTCTTTCGTTACGCATATAAATAACGTTAAGAATGTTTTTAATTTAAGTGATAAAGGTTTGAAATTTCAAACTTTGTCCACCAAATTTTCAATCAATCTTGTTTTTATTTACAGTAATACTTGATTATAATCCTTTTCCATTCAAGTGCATTTGTGTAATAGAGACCAATTAGCAATGCAATTTTGTTTATCTTTTAAAGAAATTAAACAAAAATTCACATTATTAAAGACAGCACAAGTTAAATAAAAAGTTATGACATTATGGAAATTTGGATATGTTTATAAAATGATATACTTGTTTACAGGGGCGGATCCAGAGGATCATTTTGGGGGGCAATACCAAGAAGCATAGAATCAACATAGTCATAATTCCTGTTCATGAAATACCTACTTGTATAGTTATTATTAAACGAATGATTAAATGAAATGCTTTTTTCAAACGAAATAGGCTTTTTTTCTGCAACCTTTTGACTAAATATGCGCTCTTTTCGTGACTCTTTGACGGAATTCGCATTTTTTGGCATTTTTGACAAATCTCGTGTTTTTTACCCGCGATACTCTGTCAAAATTCGGGTTTTTTCCGCAATTCTTTGACAAAATTGGCTCTTTTCTGCGATACGTTGACAAAATTAGCAATGTTTTGCAACCCTTTGAGAAAAGTAGCTCATTTTTCTTCGACCTTTTGACGAAATTGAAGTTTTTTCCACAACACTGACAAAACTCACTCTTTTCCAGCGATCCTATGTCAAAATAAGCGCTTTTTCCGCCACCTTTTGACGAAATTTGCACTTTTTTGCAGTGCTTTGATAAAATTAGCGCTTTTTCAGCAATCTTATGTCGAAGTTGGCGCTTTTTCAGCGATCCTATGTCGAAATTCACACTTTTTCCGCGATTCTTTGCATACCTTTCTTAAAACCCTTTGACTAAATTAGCACTTTTTCAGCAGCCTTTTGACGAAATTCGCTCTTTTCCACTATACTTTGACAAAATTAGCACTTTTTTGCAACCCTTTGAAAAAAGTGTTTTTTTAGACGAACTTTAGACGAAATTCGAGCTTTTTGCGTGACACTTTGACAAAAAGATGCACTTTTTCAGTGGTCTTATGTCGAAATACATGCTTTTCAGCGATCCTACGTCAAAGTTTGAAAGGTTTGTTTTTTTCGCAATCCTCTATCAAAATTCGTGTTCTTTTTTTCTGCCCCTTTGGCGTAATTCACGCCTTTTTCCGTGATCATTTGATGAAATTCGCGCTCTTTTGCGATATTTTGAAAAAATTAGCACTTTTTCAGCAATCCTATGTCGAAGTTCACGGTGTTTCAGAGATCCTATGTCGAAATTTGCATTTTTTCAGGGTTCCTTTGCCTTCCCTTTTCGCAACCTTTTGAAAAAATTAGCGCTCTTTCCACGTACTTTTGACGAAATTCAAGTTTTTTTACACGACACTTTGACAAAAATCGCGCCTTTTCAGCCATCCTATGTCGTAGTTCGCGTTTTTTACGCAATCCTCTGATAAAATTCACGTTTTTTATGCAATCCTCTGATAAAATTTGCGTTTTTTTCGCGACCCTTTGATGAAATTCGCACTTTTTTGCTGTACTTTGACTAAATTAGAAGTTTTTTGCAACCCTTTGAAAAAAGTAGCGCTCTTTCTTCGAGCTTTTGACAAAATTCAAACTTTTTGCGCAACACTTTGACAAAAATCACGTTTTTTCAGTGATATTATGTCGAATTTCGTGTTTTTTACGCAAACCTCTGTAGAAATTTGCATTTTTTCCGCGACCCTATGATGAAATTCACGCTTTTTCCGTGATCATTTGACGAAATTACCGCTTTTTCGCAAAACTTTGACAAAATTAGCACTTTTTCAACAATCCTATGTCGAAGTTCATGCTTTTTCAGCGATCCTATGTCGAAATTAGTACTTTTTCCTTGATACTTTGCCTTCCCGTTTTCCAACCCTTTGGCAAAATTACTGCTTTTTCCATGACCTTTTGGCGAAATTTGCTATTTTTTCGCTATACTTTGACAAAATTAATGTTTTTTTTTCAAACATTTGACGAAATTCATGCTTTTTCCTCGACCTTTTGACGAAATTCAAGCTTTTTCCACGACATTTTGACAAAACTCGCGCTTTCAGCGATCTTGTGTCAAAATTCGCGTGTTTTAACGATCCTTTGTCGAAATTCTTTTTTTTGCGCGACCTTTGACAAAATTCGTGCTTTTTCCACGATCTTTTGTAGAAATTTGCTCTTTTTCCGCGACACTTTGACAAAATTAGCACTTTTTAGCGACATTTTAATGAGATTCGCGTTTTTTCTGGAACAATAGAATGTCTCCGACGAAGTTGCAGAAAAAAGTCTGAATTCAACACTGGTTTGGAGGGGGGGAGCGATGCCCCCCCCCCCCCAACAAATTTCATTTTGTCATACCTTTAATTTAACCTGCATTTTCATTAAAAATGAAATATATATATTTTTTTTTAAGAAAACTCAAAATAAAATAGTAAATTGTTTAATTTGTATTGCACTCCATAGATATACATCAGGAAGCATGTATTTATAGTGTAAACAGCGAAAAAATTGTCGTAAATAAAAACAACTCTGGGTTGGGAATAATTATATCAGATACTACCTCGATATTTAGATTTCATAATTACTTTTGGGGATGCTTTATTAATTTTTTAATATTTCTCATCCCATGTTTACAATTGATTTTGATGTCAGTTTGACTGATCTCTGTGTATATATGACCATTGGTCACTGCATAGGAAAATTGTGAATTTTTTTATTTGAACTTACCAAGGTTATTAATTCTGTGCAGTTTCAGCACCAATAATTAAATTCTAACAGAGAAAAATTTGTTTGAAATGTTTTTCTCTCCAAATGGGGCATTAAAAATTGGGGTGTGCAAGTGCATGTCACATACATAACAACAAAAGTGGCAAGTCCTTAAAATTTTTTAGACTCCTTGGATTTTTTTGGCACAATCACTAACGTGTGTATAACCGCTGTGTGACCATTATAAAAAAAAATCGCTGGATTTACAAAAATTATTGTGCAAGAATCACTAAAATGCACAAATTTTGTCAATTACACAAACATTAATTCGTCTATGAACACAGTTTGCCCGTTTAGGCCAAAGAGACATCACTCGATCCACAAAAATTACTGTGCAAAAAACTCGTCAACACCACAATCATTAATGCGTGTATGCAGGGATGTGCAAAGAGAAAACTGCGGCCACCGCATAGTCATTTGGCACCCCCCCCCTTCCCCCTCCCACCCCACAAACTTTTTCTTGTGACAGGCTAAAATGATTTTGGTAGTAAAAATTTGGAAAACTCAAAATTTCTGCACCCGGATCGACCTCCCCCTTCACCCCCCCCCCATTTCACACGGAGCTTCGTGTATGAGTGCTAAAAGCCATCATTAGATCCATGAAATTCGCTATGCAGGAATCACTGAAATACACGAAACCTATCAACATTGCAATCTCGCGTGTAGAGCACTGGCACTGTGTGCTTTTAAAAACCAAAGAAACCATTATTGGATCGATGAAACTCACTGTGCAGGAATCTCTGAAATGCAGTAAACTCATCAATGCTGCAGTCATTAATGCATGTATTAGCATTGCATGCCCATTAAAAACAGAAAAAACGTCACTGGATGCACGAAACATGCCATGTAACTCCCCATTTCACAATTTTTTATAATATGTTGAAAAAAATTCTTGAATTTTGACAATCTTGAAATTTGAAATATTAATTTTATCAAATTATTGCAAAAAATAATTTCAAATGTCATAAAAAGTAGAATCTTTCCAGAAAATTATTGCAAATGATGCCTATTTGTTGAAAAATATTGCACACTTCAGCATATGATGGTGAAAAGAACAAATTCTGGTAAATAATTGAGAAAACTATAAATTTTGTGAAAAAAATCACGATATCCATAATGGATTTTGTCAAAAATTGGAAGCACATACCAAATTTTGAAAATGTGTCATTAAAAAATATTGCAAACTTATTAAAAAATATTGCAAAAAAAAATAGCCAAAAAAATATAAAGTTTCGTCAATCAATAGCAGAAAAAAACACAAATTTTGTCATGAGTTGAAAAAAAATCATGAAATGATTGGAGGGGGAATTTTGGAAATTGATCACAAAAATAAATGTAAATTTAGTCAACCTATCTAATAAAAAAATTAGTTTTGTGAAACCATCACTGAAAAAAGTATGAATTTCAGTAAGCAGTCGAGGGAAAATATTGTAAATTTCATCAAAAAAAAAGGCAGAAATACATGTTACAAATTTTATCAAAAGATTGCAGTATCAGAGTGAATTTTCGCAATCTGTCATAGAAAAATATTGCAAACTTCAACAAATGTTTGCAGAAAAAAATCACAGATTTTGTCTATAGATTATGGGAATACGCACACATTTCATGAAATGACCATTGAAACAAATCATGAAACGATTGCAAACAACAACAATAAATTTCTAAAAAAATAATTTTGATTAGTTTTAACAAAATTGCAAAGGTAAGCTTTTATTCATATTTTACATGTGATTGTTACAATTTTGTTATTGTGTGTTTTTGAAAATTATGGCCATTTTGGAGGGAAGGAAACGAGTCTGAATGTATTTAAAATTTCAGGTTTTTCTAAATATATCAATCAAAATTTGTGTATAAAATAAGCTTTTTAAGAAAAAAATATCAACCGACTTCAAAAAAGCGCTAAAAAGAATTAAATAATTCTTTAAAGTTCTCTAAGGCCAAAACGTTATCCAATAAGCACACATCGGATATTAGATACCGGCATAAAAAACGGTTAAATTTAATATGTATAATTTAATGTCCACCAAACATAGATTTTAGAGATAATATTATTTTACAAGAGATGAATTGACATATTTATGATTTATTTTATGAATATATACATATAAAAAGTAATGAATTACATTTTTAAGTTGGTGCCAAACAATCACAATCGATAATGATTATCCCCATTTTAATTATGGCACTAGGTATAATTCAGCTACAATTCTTAATATACATCAAATAGAGTTTGGCACCAACTTCAAAAAGTAATTCATTACTTTTTATATGTATATATTCATAAAATAAATCATAAATATGTCAATTCATCTCTTGTAAAATAATATTATCTCTAAAATCTATGTTTGGTGGACATTAAATTATACATATTAAATTTAACCGTTTTTTATGCCGGTATCTAATATCCGATGTGTGCTTATTGGATAACGTTTTGGCCTTAGAGAACTTTAAAGAATTATTTAATTCTTTTTAGCGCTTTTTTGAAGTCGGTTGATATTTTTTTCTTAAAAAGCTTATTTTATTTCCTACTTTTTAGTTATGCATACCGTAATACATAATTATGTGTACTGGCACACGATAGCTCTTTGCAATGCAATATTAATGTACGCACTTTGCTAAGTTCTGATGTATTCAGTTTACTTGTCACTGTTTGATTGTCAACTTTTCTGAAACCACTTACAATATCGGTTAGTATCGTTGTGAATCTTAAGATTTTTTTTGTATGGTAACTTCTTCAGACAAGATCTGCCACTTCGAAAAGCTACCGCATTTATGAAATCTTAGTCTGCATCGAATCCTACGGTCATCGAAAGTGGCTTTCAAAAGGTGACAATCCATCAAGTAAAGTGTCCTTATACATAAGAGCGCGACATAGTGCTTCCATATATGAGCAAAATGACTTCATATATTAATGTATAGTAAAATGCTTTTCTAGTGTAGTCAGTCAAAAGTACTCCCCCTTCACTCAGAAAAAGGAAAAAGAAAGATTTTAGCAAAAATCGCACTATGCTTCAATCGATAAAGAGCAACACTCTAATACCTATACAGGTAGTAATGGCATCAGAAATGAGCAGTGGCAATTCGACGAGGAATCTGAAACTCATAACCGATACCTGGCTGCCTCTATAAGAGAGTGACAGCATTTCATTCCCAAATATTTCTTTTACAGACGCTTTTGTCCCAACTACACTGTTAAAAATTTGAAACTTTTGCTGTACACTGTTAAAAATCTGCTGCATTTTGCTGCAACGCACTCCCCTGCTTGTATAGAAAACGGTTACTTGGCCGTGAAATGGCGCTTTCTCATTGGTTGGAATAGAGATATTATATACAAGTAATGGAGGGCGTTGCAGCAAAATGCAGCAGATTTTTAACAGTGTACACTGTTAAAAATCTGCTGCATTTTTTTGCTACGCACTCCAGCGCTTGTATAGAAAACGGTTACTTGACTGTATTAAGGAGCATTCTCAAAGGTCGCAGTAGAGACATTATATACAAGCGGCGGAGTGCGTTGCAACAAAATGCAGCAGATTTTTAACAGTGTATCATCACTTCACCACTTATATAGAAAAAGATTAGTTAAATGCATTATGAAGGATTCTCATTGATAAAAGTAAAGATATTCTATAAAAGCGATGGAGTGATGATGCAGCAAAAGTTGCAAATTTTTAACAGTGCATTGCATTGCCAGGCATTTTTTCATTATGGAATTTGATGATGATGATTTCCTGGAAGAATTAGATTGTACTCGTATGAGAAGTTAACAAGGTTGACGAAAATTGCCCGCTCAACAAGATGCTTGGTGACTCGTTTTTGTCCAGAATCGTTTCAACCAATTATATACTGTGCTACATGTGTCATATTCATATCGAGGGAACCTACACTGTAAAAAATTTGATACTTTTGCTATATCATCACTCTATTGCTTTTATAGAAAACGATTACTTCACCCAATTACGAAGTATTCTCACGGGTCAAAAGAGAGATATTCTACAAAAGCAGGGCAGTGACGATGCAGCAAAAGGGTCACATTTTTTACAGTGACACTGTAATCGGAAATGAGCGGTGGCGTATTCGATGAGTAATCTGAAACTCATTACCTACATCTGGCTGCCTCTATAAGAGAGTGACAGCATTTGATTCGGAAATATTTCTTTTTACAAACGCTTTGGTCCCAATTACACTATAAAAACTTTGAGCCTTTTGCTGCATCATCAGTCCACCGCTTTTATAGAAAACGATTACTTCACTGTGTTACGGAGCATTCTTATTGGTCATAAAGACATATTCAATAAAAGTTGTTGTGTGACGCTGCAGCAAATGGGTCAAATTTTTAACAATGTATCATGGAGCATTCTCATGCGTCAAAGGAGAGATATTCTATAAAAGCGGGGGAGTGACGATACAACAAAAGGATCAAAATTTTTACAGTGTACACTGTAAAAAATTTGGCCCTTTTGCTGCATCGTCAATCCACCGCCTTTATAGAAAACGATTACTTCGGCCTATCGTGCAGAATATTCATGGGTCAAGAGAGAGATATTCTTTAAAAACGGGGGAGTGATTATGCAGCAAAAGGGTCAATTTTTTTACAGTGTACACTGTTAATAAATGTGAACCTTGTTCAGTTAGGATTTCACATTTTGAAAAGATCGTGTGTCTATGTAAGTGTAACTTAAAAACATGAAATATGAACGTTTCTAATTGGTCGATTGCTTCTAAAAGATATTGAATTTTAATGTTTTAATTTTTTAAAAAGTTCTAATCAACAGATTTTTATGAAATTTGAATGGGACCACATGAGTCCCATACGCTTTCAAACAAAAAAAGAATTATCAAAATCGGTTTATATTTACGAAAGTTATGCGTGAACAACAAATACATACAGGTCGAAATCATAACCTCCTCCTTGAAGTCGGTTAAAAAGGATAAAATAATACTACTTAGGTACAATTATATAGTTTTACTTGTTGATTGCTACCATTGAATAATGCAGGAATTTTTGTTTAAATAATTGCAAAAGATGAAATTGTACATACTCTACATTAGGGATGCACAACCTGTGGCCCGCGGGCCAAAATTGGCCCTCGATGGGTTAACGTGTGGCCCGCGAACTTCGTCAATTTACAACTGGAAAAAAATTGCAATTTTTGTGCATAGGTTGCAGAAAAAAATCCTAAATTTTGTTAAATTGCCGCGGTAAAATATAAAATTTCATCAGTCACTCAACAATCTCAAGTTTCGTTGATTGAGCACGGAAAAATCACGAATTTCATTGATCAATTGCAGAAAAATAGCGAATTTCTTTGGTGAGGCTCGGAAAAATTGGTGATTTTGTCCATAAGGCTCGGAAAAAATAGCATATTTCGTCGTCGGGCACGAAAAAAATCGTAAGTTTTGTTGATCAGGCACTGAAAAATCGTAAATTTTCCTGATCGCGGATCGGACGCGAAAAGTCGCACATTCCATTGATCGAGTAAGAAAAAATTGTCAGCATAGGTATTAATCTGCATTAAATTTATCGGCTGCGGAAAAATCTCATGTTTTCTTTTCTCGGATTATCGCGTGAGAAATACGCGAATTTTGTTGAACCGGCTCGAAAAAAAATCATGAATTTTCTCGATCGGGGACGAAAACATTGCAAATTTAGTTGATAAGGCATGGAAAAAATGCGAATTTTGCGATGATGTAAAGAAAAATTAAAAATTTCTACATCGGCTGCGAAACAATCGTGAGTTTTGATTTATCAAGAGAAAAAATTCATGACTTCCATCTTTTTGTGTAAAAAACGGCAGAATTCGTCAAAATTAGTTCAAGGTTTCGAATTTAGTTGTTTGGGAGCGGAAAAATACTTATTTTGTCAATTACAGCCGAAAAAACATAAATGTCGATGATCGGACACGGAAAAATCACGATTTTTAGTCAACGGGGTCACGAAAAATTGCAAATTTCGTTGGTCAGACAGAGGAATATCAAGAATTTTGTCTATCAGGCTCAAATAAAATCGCGAATTTCCCCAATCGACTTTGTAGAAATCGAGAATTTCATCGATGACTTTCGTAAAATTCTCGAATTTTGCCAATCTGATTTATAATAATCGTAAATCGCAAAATCAAAAGTAACATTTAAATAAATATTTTTGCGTCATTGTATCTATTTGCATATATTTAACTTAGTTTAGATACAATGGTGCAAAAATATTTATTTAAATGTTACTTTTGATTTTGGATAGCGTAGCACAAAAGATAAACCAATTTATTCAAATAAAACATTTCAGTGCATTATATATATTCAGTGAAAGTGATGTATTTAACAGTGCATTGGAAAATGAAAAGTATTGTTTAGATATGTAAATGTACTTAGATAATAAATAAATAAATAAATGGAATTTTAAAACATTGTTTAAAGTCTCATCAAGGCGTCACTTAAATTTTGATATCATAACTTTTAAGATTCATATTTCGAAATTATGAAAGATGTAAATGATAAAGCATTAATGAATAAATTTTAATATATATATATATTAATAGCATAGCGTCACATAAATTTTGATATCATTAGTTTTAAATCCCAAATTTAAAATTCTTAGATATATAAGATAAAGTGCTGCGTCACAAGCTTTTAACCCGTTAAGGGTTTTTTGTACTGATTACTTTACACGTTGCTATTACATTATGCTCTGCTATGTATTTTAAATTTTGGTTTTAAAAAAAACATTTAATAACTTTTAAGCAATGTATATTTTAAAGTTTAATTCCATTTTATTTGTTTTATAATCAAATACTTTTTATATGAATGAAATTTTATCATAGATTATGTATTTAAACATATATATTTTTTTAATTTTCAAAAACATTTTAAATTACATTAAACATTTTAAAACTATTCTTTATGTATGACTGCATGATTAGTATAAAAGAAATTATGCAACAGTTGCTTATAAGCTTAATTTAACTGTTTTTATTAGTGAACAAATCACCCTTTTAAAACACTTATTTAGTTTAAGGATTGTATTAAAAACTATTTAGAAACAAAGCTATTTTTTCACAAAAGTATTCTGTATTTGGGCAAAATGCTTCATATATTGCTAAAATAAAGGCTGGTAAGTTTTTTGTAATCATTTTACATTATTTTTTAATCTAAAAAAGTGGTTAAAATAGGCATTATAAACATTTAAAGGGTCATTTTATACTAAAATATTGGAAATACACCCCAATTGTTTGCATGAATATACATAATAAAAATTTATTTCATGTGTGTTAATTTTAAGAAAACTATACGGAAAAATGTATTTTCTATATATTTTTAAAGAACACTTTACAAGAGTCAGGCTTAGCTTCACCAAATCTTTCTTCCCTGAAGAGGAAATCAAATTGTCCCGCTTCGTATTCAGATGCGCTCCTCTGAATGCGCGCGCCGTCGCGAATGTGTTAATATCAATATTTATTATGCAATTCAGTTTGGCGCTGTTGGTTTCTTTGATTACTGCAGAATTCATTTCTTTGTGATTTGATAATCGCGAAGTATGGCCCCGGTTTTGCCTGTCATTATTTATTTGAATATTATTCCCATTATTACACTGCGCTATTACTTGGCCAAGACGGTTATTTTTGAAACACATAAATTGTGCCCTGTTCTTTTCATTTAAATAAGAGGAGTTATTTACATTACCAGTATTATCTGTAAATTCTTGTTTTCGTAAAATATTATAACGTTGATATGGTAACCATGGTTTTGTGTTGTTGTTTTCTCGCAATTTTGACTCCCTATCTTCAAAGTGGTGTGAATTTCTATTCATGGTTTTAACAGTACGTCTTGCCGTTTCACAATCATCTAATTTACAAACTAATGCATCAACATTTTTAATTTTGGGAAGATCATCGATAAAATGTTCTTTCATTTCTATCGGAAATCTTCTCTTTATTTGATCTACTAGTATTAAATCTTTTAAGTCTCCAAAAGTAGATACATCAAGACCGATAATCCGTTCTTCTAAATAATTTCTTAACTTCACGCCAAGTGGCTGAATTTTATTTCTTATGCGACATTAACTTTGCCTAAACTCTTCTGGCGTCATTTTGAATCTTTTGAGAAGGAAATTTTTTGAGTAATCGTAGTTATTTGTTAATGTTTCTGGTTCTCTAGTTATAACATTAGCAATTTCTAGCGGTATTAAACTTAATAAGTGCATTACTCAATTTTCTTTTATTAGATTCATCCTAGAAATTTGTTTCTCTCTAAATACATACTAATATCACTCTTCCCGTCGAAGTATGACATTAATTTAGACAAATCTGGTTGCTTACCTGAACCGGTTACAGTCGAACCGTCACTTATGTTTGTCATATTCCCTTGAGGCTCAATTATTCGCAATTCGTACTCCGTCTCTAATTTCCTTTCCTCTACGCTTATTTCTGCTTCTAACCGTCTTTCTTCTTTTTCTGCATCAAGTCTTCTTTCTTCTTTTTCTGCTTCTAGCCTTCTTTCTTATTTTTCGGCTTCTAGCCTTCTTTTTTCTTTTTCGGCTTCAGGCATTCTTTCTTCTTTTTCGGCTTCTAGCTTTTTTTTTCTTTTTCTATTCTCTCCGCAGCAATGACTTCAAGTCCAACTTTTAAAAAAATTTCTTCCTAACACTTTGATTCAGTCAGCAACTTTATGAAATCAATGATTCTTGGACTCTGAGGAACAACTATACCTAGGTCATCACACAATGTTAACAAATCCCCCTTTCTTGCTTTATTCAGAATGGAGATTATATATATTTTTTACACTTCAACAAAACAAAACATTGAATTATCTTGCAGGCTTGATTACTGATAATTCATCATTACACATATGACAAAGAGATTTTTTTTATATTATAAGTTTTAGTTTAAAAAATACATTTTTCTTCTTAGCATAAAATAGCTTACATAGTGAAATTCAAATTGAAATCTAAATCATCGAATTTATTCAAATCCAGACAACGAGTCCCCAAAACTTGTGAGATTTTAAGTGAATAACTTATGATTTAAACAAAACTAATATTCTTAAAAAAAAAAAAAAAAAAAAAAAAAAAAAAAAAAAAAAAAAAAGGTTTAACCTTTTAAACGCCGCACTATGATCGAAACATAACACAAACTATTTTTTGGTAAAAATTCTATTAAAACTCAAATATAAGCACTAAGGTAAATGCACCAGTAGTGGGCCACTTAAGGACATTTGTCTAATTATTATTGATATGTTAGTGAATTCCAAAAAACATATATATTTTTAACCTAGTCCTTACCTTTATGTATCAGAATAAACATTCAAATTTTTAAAATATATTTTTTAGAAAAAATGAAAAATAAAAAATGTTACCTTCCTCTGTGCTCCAGTAGTGGGCATAGTAAATTTCTGATGCCCCAGTAGTGGGCCCCCCAGAAGTGGGCCACTCCATTCTTGAGTTTAATGAGTACTGTACAGAGGTTATAACATTTTTTACATATATACACTTAAATATACACAATAATGAAATCATACATGGAAGTTTTGATGATTACGTAAAATAATTTCAGCTTCTCTTTAGTTTTTTTCGAACAGTCTGTAATATTTTATAACTTAAAAAACTATATCTGCCCTATTTGTTAATTTGCAGTAGCGATAAATAATAAGCTATTCATAATAAAAAGGGTAATTAAATGCTGAAGTGATTGCAAAACTATATTATATTTATATTATATTTATAAAAAAAAGAAAAAAAAGAAAAAAAGAAAAAACAATATGAGAGGGATTTAAATTTAACTGCATTTATTTTTCTTTTACGCCATTTTATTGGCTCTCTCTTTTTTCATTGGATATTTTCTTCAACTCTTCCTTTTGAATTTTTCTTTTTTCTTTTTCCTTTTTTCTTTTCTTTTTTTCTGCAGCTTCAGCATTTTTAATATCTTCTCTCTTCTTAAAATATTGGAGCATTTGAGGAGAAGTCACAATTTCTATCGATTTCTGCTTTTCTTTGTTTTATCTTCTTTTTCTGGCCAGAAAAAAACTCTTTTGAAGGGAGATGGTACATTTTTAGACGGTTCAGCAACTGGCCCGGTTGATCCTTCTGGAATATCCGCTTCAGCATCAGCATATTCAACAGTGTCAATTGATTCTGCATTGCATGCCGCCTCAATAGATATGACTGGTGTACTCTATAAGAAGTAAAATGTTAATAAATAAAAAGAAAAAATTTATAAATAACAGTAAAAAAATATACCAATTTTAAGCGCTTAACACCAAAATTATTTTGTGATAGTTTACCTATAAAACTGGTTACTTGTTCAGTCTCCTTCGTCTCCAACCATAAGTAATAAAGATCTGTTTACTACACAGGGCCTTTCCATTCACCTTTATTTTCTAAGAAATATTTCATTTTTCCCTCTCCAATTTTTTCTTCGAGAATATCCAAAAAAGAAGCCATTTTCCTTTCCTTTATTTGTGATATTACCACTTTCTTTGATGTTACTTTAGATTCAACAGTTACTTTCTTTGGATCCTATGGAACCAGTCAACATGACAGAATCCACTGACAATTGTTGCAGGAGTTAAGCGATCTAAAGTTGACTTTAGAACAGGTGGAAATTCATGTTTCTGTAGTTGTTTGCCTTCATGGGTTATTCTGAAGTTCACTACTTCCTGCCGCCAAGCGCTTTTAAGAATATGGAAAACAGCAACGTCCATAGGTTGCATCAGGTGTGTGGCATTTGGGAGCAAAACTACCATTTCAATTCAATGAGCTATACAGAAGGTGCTTAGGTTTATAGATATGTGAGAAGTGTGTCCATCCATAAATAACAGTACAGGTTTTTCTATGTGATGCTTATTTAAATATGGCTCAAAAATGTTTCTCACATACTCATAAAATGTATCTTGAGTCATTTTTGTCCACTTTCCGACTTTCCAATATCCCAATCAGAAGGCATGGCCTTTGCAATTTGTTGAGGGATCCTATCATACCTGAAAATTGGAAAGACAAAAAATTAGGGTATAAAACATATTTAACAATTTCAAGGTTTAATTTACTAGATTTATGATTTTAGACATGCTTAATAATAAACGATCATTGGTGGTGCAAGTTAACCAGCTGCATTGGTTGTTAAAAGAACAGTGAAGTTAAGTTTTTCATCAGCTCCAGCAGTGGTATACACCTTTTTTTATCCTCTTTCAACAAGAACTTTTCCTGGCTTCGTATTTTAAAAAAAAGCTGTCTCATCACAATTGAAAACCCTCTGGGCGTTACACAAGACATTGTCCAGTTTTTTATTTTTTAAATAAGTCTCAACCTCTAGAAACCAATCATTTATACTCTTTTGGCACACTTCTTTCCTGCTCGTTGTTAAATTTTGGCTGGTACGCAGTTTAATGTCAGGATGGCGTTTTAAAAAACTCTCATACCATTTTCGTCCAGGAAGACTATTTTCTCCAGGGAAAGTGATTTTATGCTCTTCGCCCATTTTATTACGTCAGTCATGAGTATTTCTCTTGCAATAGGAAATCCTTTACTGGCCATGCTTTTAATCCACAAAACAATGTTGTCTTCCTGGTCGTTGGTAAACAATGTACTTGGGCCTTTTTGTGTAGCTAATTTGACTCCTCCTTTCAATTTCCTTTGCAAAGTTGTTTTTGCAATATTATACTGCTTGGCTACAGAACGAACACTCTTTCCTTTCTCCACATCCGAAATTGTACTTTTTAGTTGTTCTTCTGTATAATTTTGCTCTTTTCTTTTCTCCATTATCCTGCAATATAATAAACATATATAATAAAATATACATAAAATACCACAAACATATTAGGAAAATCATATCTTGGTTGTTACAGTAGTGGGTCACGTGTGCACCAGTAGTGGGCCATCTGGCCCACTACTGGAACAAACTGAAATTTAATGATCCAGATGTGTGTACCAGTAGTGGGCCACCTGGCCCACTACTGGAACAAATTGAAATTTAATGACCCAAAAGTGGTCCACCCTTCAAACTTAATAATATGTTAGATTTATACCTTTTAAGCATAAGGAATAAAGTATTCATTTATTCAGTCTATTAGAAATGTGGCATTTTAATATAAAATACCATATACTTTTAAAGAAAAAATATTCAATGAAAACTTACCTCTTAAGGAAGGCAGTAAGAATGAGCCACAAAATCCTTGTATTTTAAGACTGGAATAAAAACAACCTTCCAACTCAAAGACTATCTTTATACTGAAGTTGTCCCTTTGTCTGATTACAGATAAGGGTTCCAGTTAAACAGCAGTTAGTTTGTTATATGACAGTCGTAACTAGAAAATTAGTTTTTCAACTTTGAAAACTAGTGGCCCACTATAGGTACGTGGCCCACTACTGGTACACTTACCTTATGAGTAATTTTTTTCGCAAAAAAAAATTTTTGTGCATGATTTCTAACATGTTCCAGTAATGGAACATTGGCGGGAAACACTTAGTTTTTTCATATGTTTTTTATAAAATATAATAAATTACATTTCAATTAAAATCTTTATTTCTGTGCACAACCTTTTCATAATAATCAGTAATTTTATAAGCATACTTCAGTAATAACACATGTTAAGCATGTAAATAGCCGGGCTTCGCCCATCCAGCCTTCGTTTGCCTTAGAATTACAGCAAGAATTCAAGCAAAAATATTCAAAAATCCTTTCTAAGCCTTTACAAAAATGCTTTTCCCTTAACTTTATAAATAAAATTACATAGATAATGGGCAGTAATTATTGTACAGTTTACAATTATTTATCAATGATACAGAAAAAAAAGAAATATATACAAAAACTGAGAAAGAAAATAATAATTATGTCTGCACTAAAATTGATATCAAAATAATGAAATAAATCAAACTCTAAAAAATACAAAACAGAAAAAAACTTACCAAAAATTCTTTAAAAAAAAATATATATATCGTACTTTACTTTTGAGTCCTACATTTAATCTATTGTCCATGGTAATGAGGAAAGCATTTCTCATGCAGTCTTTTTTTACACTCAAAACACTTTTTTTTGGTGTTCTTCTGGCATACCACACATCGTCCTTGTGTTGATGGCACAAGATAACGCGCATCGGATTGTCTCAAAGATACAGAGCAATGTGCCCGAGGTCTAGGAGCAGAATGGATTTTTGATTTCATCCGAAGTAAGTGCAAAGTGACTTCTCTCCGGAAATTGAGGTATGACAGTTCTGCTGTTGTTCCTTGTGTAAATGTAAATGTAAAATCCATCCAGCTGCAACTGCCATGTTTAGAGCATTGCTAAATAGATTCTAGTACCATTTTTTACTTCTAAACATAGGTCTATATGATCCAAAAAGTCTGTCTAGCAAATCGACACCTCCCATTCCCTCATTATACATTTTAATCAGATGTGGCTGAGGAACATCAACTTTCTTCGTTTTTGCACGACAAAATCGCTTAGTTTTAGAAGTAGGCTCGTGTGTGGAATAATTGGATGCAATAGTTACTACAGCACTGTCTTTCCAGCGGCAGACATAAACTTGACCATCACTTCGGTACTCGAAATTCCCTCTTTGCCACTTTGAGGCTTCTTTTGGTGATTTGAGGGGACATCTACCCGTTCGAAATTCTCGAATTGTGCCTGTTGCTTTGAAACCTTTTTCAGTCAGTTCAGTAAACAGTTTATATGACGAGAAAAAGTTATCAAAAAATATTTCATGTTTCTCAGGATTTTTAACTGAAGATAAAAGCTCCCACACCACTCTAGATCCAAGAGGTGAATTTTCTGAATCTGTGCTTTTTCCACTATATATTCTCATAGCATACGGATAGCCACTGCTGGAACACAACATCCATATTTTAAATCCAAACCGTATTGGTTTGCCCCGTATAAACATTTTGGCTGAATGATGACCGTAATAAGGTACCATTGATTCGTCTATACTTAGCTTTGAATGAAATATACCAAACTGCTGAAGATTTTTTTCCAATTCTGCATAAAAGGGATATATTTTTCCCTATTTATCTCCTAATTTCAAGGTAGTATTATCTATGATATGAAAACATTTTTTAAGCTTTCTAAATGTATTTCTGGGCATTACTGTGGAAACAATTGAAACCGATAAATCTTCTTGAGTCCTCCAGTATAAATCTTCTCCGGGTACTTGGTGATATCCGCTAAATAACAATAGGCCAAAAAATTGACCTATATCATTTTCATCTACATTTAAAATATCTCCTTTTTGAGACGCATAAAGTGTTGTCATATTTGCTAAATGCTGTAAATATTCTACTGAAATGAACTTATGAAATATTTCAACAGGAGATAATGGAACCAACTCAGGAAAACTTTCAGAAATATTCTCTACATTATCAGTTTTTAGAATATTTTTAAAATGTGCATTTTTTTCCCAGCGGTGTTGGATTTTTTCTTCTTTTGACGTTAGTTTTCGCTTCAAATTCGGTCTTTCTTTTGACGTTGAAGGTACTTCTGTATCAAATGGAACTTTATTAGAAATATCAGTGTTTTCTCTTTTTGTGGCAATTTCAATTTCACCACAAACATCTGCTGGTAAAACAGGTTCAAAAATGTCCTCACTTATATTTTCTTCGTCCGTTAAATCTCCACTTTCGTCTGGTGGTAATTGACAAATGTCAATACATTCCTCATCAGAGTCATCTGATAATTCATAAAAATATTCTAACGCCTCTTCTACAGTTCGAAATGTCTTTGAATGAGACATCTCGTCTCTCTGACGTATCCTAACTAACTGAAGAAAATCCCCGAGTGAGGTAAAATATAAAATAATTCCTTATCATGTTATTTTCCAATATCACCCCTTACATTCTAACTTTCTTGAGTCATAAACAACAACTAACTATCAACAAACACACGTGTTTGCGCCGTCAGTAATCCTCTTCAGATGGGAGACCGAGTGTGGGGGAGGGAGAAGGGGGAATGTAAGGGACAGGGTCTGGCGAGCGGGGGAAAAAGAAAGTTTATCACAGTAATAAACATCTTCTGTTGTCACTTAGTAAACTGCCTCGTATTCGGAAACTTTTATCAGTACTTGCATGCGCTGCAATCAGAGAAAATTATTATGTTGAAAAACTAACCTTTACACGCCAATGTTCCATTCATGGAACATGCAATTTTTTTATCTAAAAAAAGCAATAAAAATAAATCTTTTTTTTAAAAACTTGTGTTTTGCGAATAAAATGATCATTTTTACGTGCTCTCACTTAGTTATAAACATAATTGTTAAAATTTGAATTTTTTAAAAATTTATGAATTTTACCCAACGAAAAGTCTGAAAAAGGCTTTAATTTCGATTTTTTTCCTGAGACATGATTTATTCTATCAATAAAATATCGATGCCAAAAAATCAATCCATACTTTATTTTTAAATACTAATTTTTACAGAGCAATACGATTAAAAATGTATTTTTTGTAGAATTTTGAATTTGATGTTCCATTTATGGAACATTGACGTGTAAAAGGTTAATAGACATAAAACATATACGTAACATTCAAATAGAACAGTCATATCGAATAATAGATAGCATAATCAAACTTCCCTGAGCATTGCCTAGAAATTTAAATGAACTCCCCATGACTGAAATCTATAGAACACATCGATCTTTTTACACATCATCACACGAGTCTCGCTTGGGATATCACGCTCATTGAATCCTTGAGTTTATTATCTTTTATTGTTAAACACTTCATCCTTTATCCCATATAGCACAAAAGCTCCTCAATACCTCCCCAGGAGCTCCAAGTCATCCCATATTCTCCTAATACTAAAATGACAAGATCAGGACGTATTGGGGATGAGTCCTTTACGGTGTCCTTAGGAGTGAGCTCCCAGAAGCATCCCACGGAGCAACTTCCCAGGGACGCGACTCCTGAGGAAGTACCTGGGAAATCATTCCTGGGGATTTACCCGGTTTAGTCATTCCTGGAGAAGTACCCGGTTTAGTCATTCCTCGAGGAAGTCACAGTGCTGGCGCCATCTCGTGAGTGATTGACAACTGGTAAAATCTCCAAACATCTGCAACTCGTACCGTTGTATAAGAATTTCATAAGTAACAGATTTAATTATGTGCTAATAAATACTCACCAAAATATGCCAAATCTTCTTGAAACTGATATGTTGATTGGTTCTATTTATGACGGCCAATTATCAATATGAGGGACATATCAAGAGTGGGGTGTTGCCCTCCGTGAGGGTCTTTCTAAAGGAACCTAACTCGTACGCAAGGAAATTCAAGATTCGAAGAAAACCGCGGAAAAGTCCGAACGATTAGGACGACGGGTGCGATTCAGCGCCTCCGCTCTACCAGTTTCGACAGCAGAATTTCTTTACTGCTTTTAGGGTCCACTATGAAACGAACTAGGACCCAGCCCAATAGGAAAGTAAAGACTAAGCAAATTTATACATATTTTTCATAAATTCGTATAATAAGACAACTTTTTACCAAGCGTAAAAAGAAAAAATAAATTCTGCGAAGAAAAAAATTTCTGTGTGAATTAAAATTTCTGTAAAATAAAAGTAAGAGAGAGAGAGAGCAAAAAAGTTTTATTTTTAAAAGAATTCACTTAGACTTTGTTTTTCAAAACATGAAAAAAAAATAATCATAATTTTAAAGGAACTATGTGTTTCAATCTCTTTCCTTAATAATCTCTGGAAATAATATTGCTACTAACTAAAATTAAATTTTATAGGGGATATTTTCAGAAATGTTTTTCATCATTCATTGTGTGTCAAAATATAGTTCACAATTATTGTTCAAAAACAGAATGATTTTAATGGATTCTTAGTATTAAAAGCTAAAAGGATATTTTTATCATTTAAAAATACAATTTCATGTAAAAATTTTAAAAATGAAAGAAATTTATGTTATAATAAATAATTATAGATAATTTATTTGGAATTAATTTAAATTTATGTCAAATGTGTGTAAAAGGCAAAAAAATGAGAACATTTCCTTGTTTTGAGTTTAAAAGAAGAGGAAAATGCATGTATACCGGAGAAACCTTTTTCCTTTACTGACCCTACAGCATAACGGTCAGAGCGCGCGTTCAGAATACCAAACCGCTCGGGTTCAACTTCGGCCGGAAAAATGAAGGTAAGAAATTTGTTACCGAAATCTCTTTGTTATATGTGAATCCGTCTGAATAATAGAGAAAATACAGCGTTCACGTTTTCTTCTAAAAAGATAATTAAATTAAATCATAGTTTTTTTTTAACATATTAGTGACCTTGAAGTTTCCCAAAGTCCTCCTATATCACTTCTTCAAATCTTCCCCAGAACCTCCCGGGGAGGACCCTGCAGGAGGACCTGGGTAGCTCCCCAGGATACTGTAAAGCGGATATTTTCGGTTCCTGAGGACTTCCTGGTGACAATTTTCTGCATCCTCAGTGATGCCTGGGGGATGACGGTCCTGGGATGTGAATCCTCCCCAGGACGAGGCAAGTGTGCTATATGGGATTCCCACACACACACACACATATATATATATATATGTCTCTCTCTATGTGTGTAAATATCAGATGTATAAAGAATTTCATCTTTTAATAAAATACATCAATTGAAAAAAGAGCATAAAGAAGAGCGTTATATGTTTTTTATTAATAGATAAATGTTTTTACAAATGTTTTCTTTAAAATAATTTTTTTTATTGAAACAAAAATACTCACAGAAATGTTCTTTAATCATTCAGATCCACAAATGAATGAAATTTATTTTGCATCAATTAGTTCACTTAACAGAAAAATGAATTTTTATTGTTTTATATCCATTAATAAATGGAAATAAAAAATAAATTTAATTTATTTACCTGACTTTTTAAATACTTTATTATTTATAGCTTAGCATAAGATTATGACTATCGCTTTTGTTGCATTGTTTGATTTTCTGTTGTTATTGAAAGTACGATATTAAAAAGTTTTTTCTTTATAAACTTTTATTGATTTCTTTTTTTTTCTTTTTTAAGTACAAAGGAATTTGTACTTGATAAAATCATTTAACTAAAAAAATATTATTAACTATCTCTTCAGTATTCATTATATGCTTTTTATTCTTTTTTTAAGCAATCAATAGTTTTATTTCATTTCTTATAAAAAGCTTTTCAAGTCAAAAGTAAATTTCATAATAAAATGAAAGGAATTCAATTTTTTTTTTATAAACAAATAAAATAACAGACGACATTTGTATTTAAGTTTTCGATATATTAAACATTCTTTTATAAAGTTTTTTTTTTTTTTAACACAATCAGAAACATTGGTAAATTTATCATAAATATAAATCATCATAATTTATATTTAATCTGATACATTTATTAAACAGTTTGATTATGTTAAAAGTAATAGTACATATATGTACCCATCGTTATTTGGGTAGGAATTTCTTCTGTATAGACGTGAGTAAATTTATTTCTGATTTGCTTATTTAATAATTATAGTTAAAAACTGCATCATTGTAGGTATGTAAAATTGGTTCTTACCAAATACATAGACTAATCATTTTGCTTCACTGTAGAAATAATGGATTTTGAGTTGATTCTATAGACGATCAATTTTAGAATTTCCCAGCTATGTTTTTGAAATATTTACAGAAGTTGCTCGATACATTTAGCTAACACAATATGTAAATGAAATTTTGATATCGTTGATGCGCAATGAAAAAATCATTTAGTGAACCTGTTCATTTTTCATACAATTTTTCTTGTTATTATTTTTTTAATTCTGATAACAGGATGTTGTGTACAATGTTGTTTGTTATATTTTCAGAAACGAACATTATTTTATATTAAGAACTCTGCAAATTATGAGCAAAAAACTTGAGAAATTTGGGTATGTTTTTATAAAAGCCCTAATTTCTCTACGACTATATATGCTATCCACATAAAAATGATTGCAGATTATTATAATAAACCACTTAATCATAATCTACAATTTGAGCGCTTTTGCTACATTAATTTTGACAGGGTTGTCCAAAAGATATTCGTTTTTTTTTTCAATTTGTTGAAAGTCTCCTTTGGAGATTCTTGAAAAATCTCCACGGAAATGTATTATATATACTATAATATTAACACGGTTAGATATTCAGGATATTTCCTCGTGTATTTTTCTAGATATTTAACAAAATGTCTAAAATCGGAAGTGGCAGGTCATCTTTGGCCATATAGGGTATGGAACAACTTGGTATGAAGATTTTTATTTGGTAAACTTACATATTTATTTATCACTTTCAATTAAAAAAATTAGCTTTAATATCGATTTTGTGATAAATCAGACTATGATTCCGAAATTCACAAGACGGAAAAAACCAGTTAGAAAGCTTAAAGGGTTAAGTAAATATATGGCTGGGACGCTAGGCCTGCTCACATTAATTTCACTGTAACATTTTATTCTCAAATGTTAATTGTAACTAAATTCTGCATGAATTTATATATATATTTTTAATGCATGTGTTTGATGAAACTGTAGAAAAGCTAAAACACAAGTTAGAAACGTCTACATTTTTTAGTTCTCAGACAACTCTTTTCAGCTAAAATCACATTAAATCCTGTATTGAAACACATTCTTTTTGGTAATAGTTTATATTCAGTGTATCCACTCTCAACGGTGGTCAAATAAAAAAATAACCGAAATCTTGTTAAATTAAATTATGAAAAGCAACAGTTACAATTTGATACAAAATGATACATATTTAAAATTCTATTAGATTACTTAACCTAATAGAATTTGGTGTAGTCCTATAAAATAAATTAAAGTTACGCACCAAAAAACGTATTAATATAACACTGACATTGGATATAAATAAGTATTCGAATTGAACCTTGATTTATAAGTAAACTAAAATCATATCAAAATAACATACGTTTTTAAAAGAAAATCAAGAAAAGAAATAGCTTCATTTCCTTACAAAGAAAATAAATGAAAAATACAATTGAGGATATGAATTTCAAAACTCGCTTAATCGCTTTTTTTCTGTATCAGGCTATAGCAATCTGCACTAATGTAATACTGTTATCTCCAAATTTATAATGAAAACCAATGCACACATTTAAAGATTTGTAATTTTTGATTTTCTCGATAAAGGTAATTTTGAAATTCACGTATTCAATTATTTTAACCAATCTAGAAATTAATAAAAATTAACATTACCGTAAAAATTATCCGGTGGTAGCACTTTTTGTTAAATCGCTTTCAAAACGTTACTATATCTGATTTAAAACATTTTTGCAACTGGAACTATATGTCTGTGACAAATAGTTTATTAATTAGCCATTGGATAGCGTTGGAAATGGACGCTTATAATACTTTATAATACTTTAAGCTCTTAGTGTACGTCCCCTTAAATATTAGTCCAACGCATCGTTCTCAGTTACAGAAAAGTGATTTAAGACATGAAATTTAAACTTTCATAACTAGGTCAGTTCTAATGTTAGACAAATGGGACCTTTTTTATATTGCTTGTTAGAGGGATGAAACATTTTTACTAAATATCACTTACAGACCTGGGGAACGGATAAAAATTTCGTAATTTTTTAATAAAAACATTTTTTTGACCTAAATCGCTTAAAAACATTTCTTTACCTTTTTCAAAGCATTTTCGCAATTAGAACTATATGTGTATGGCAAACGGTTTAGAAATTAGCCATTTTACACCATTGAGAATGAACACACTGTATATTACATCAAATAAAGCAGACAGTCTTCAAAAACTCAATAAGATTTTTTTTAATTGGAAAAAAATAGATATCTTCATAAAAATTTTTATAGCTCTAAAATAAACAAGTGTGTAAAATTTATCGCAGATCGACAGAAGTTTTTGCTTAATGTTTCATTCAAAAAACTTATACTTTAATTAAGAATTCAAATTGTTAATTTATAATTATTAAGATTAACACATAGATGGTAGAATCAATGAATTTAATTTTAAATGAATTATAAGAAGAAGTTATTCATTCTAATCAAATTAAAAATATTCCAACCAAATTAATTAATATTACTCAAAATTCAAAAGTGCTTCCATGCTAATCTTTTAAAGCAGTAATACGTATATAATGTTTAAAGTATAATAGTTGTGTGTTTTTGAGGTAATATTATTGGAATTACCTAGATGATTTAAAAAATAAGAGGGTAAAGAAAGAAGTTTGTAAGCACATCTCCAAAATAGACTACATTTTATATCAGAAAAACAACCTCTATGAGTCCAGGAGAAAATAAATTCTAAAATTGGGATTTCCCGATTATAGAAATGAATAGAAACTTGAATTTTGTTTAGTGGATTATTTTAAAATATAATATTCTCGCTGTTAATGTTTTCTTAGAGGTTCGAAAGTTTAATTTAACAAACAAACGTATTACTTTCTAAAAAGATTTTAAATCACGAATTATTTGGAATATTGCAATTTCTGGGATGCTGTTAAGTTTAAAAACTATAACTTTGACATAGCAGTAACTTACAAAATATAAATGCTCACTTTAAAAAAATGAAAAAAAATATAAAAATAGAAAACCTTATTGCATCCGTAAAAAATCGGATATTGTGAAATATAGATTATTCGGAGTGATCTCATATCATATAATTCAACTTATACACCACCACTGTATTCCCCTTTAAAAATAAAATTTTTGCTATAAAGAGTTACTCATTGATGTAGATTGTGTGTTTATGGTCTTGACATCATTTCAAGCAATTAAAATTCCAATATAATTTACTGTTTTATTTTGTGTATTATTTTCAAAGTATTGCGTACTTGAAATTCAAATACATGCAAGGCTCTCTTATATGATTTGCTTTTATTTCTCAAAGCTCTGTATACGAATTTATGGATACGATTTTGTAATTCTACGATTTAATTGGCTTATTTTCATCATTTCTATTTAGCACAGCATATGACAATTAAATATATAACTTCGTTTCTGTTCTTTATCGCAAGCTATAAAATCTACTTTCTGTCTTTTCCAATTAATATTACTCAGAATAGTCTTTCTGAAGGAAGTCCTAGTATAGTATTCTGTGCTGTGACAAAAACACAGTCCTCAAAATCAATAACTGCAATTTGTAAAAGTGTTTTTTTTTTTTTTTTTTTTTTTTTTTTTTTTTTTTTTTTTTTTTTACTGAAATTTAGAAAATATATAAAGATTTTTGTTTTTATTTCGAAACATTGTAACACAGAATGAAATACCAATGAATATATTCTGTAATTGCAGCTAATTTTCTATTCTAATTTTCAACCTTTTTGACTAAATATGTATTCAGAGTTCGATACCCAAAATTTAAAAGTAATAAGGAAGAAATATTTACAATAATTAACGAATGTTTTACATTTGGTTTAACAAGGGTTTGCAGCTGTGTGAATTCCGCAATAAGAATAAATTTTTATGGAATTTTTATTTATATGGAAATTCGTAAAGTTTTTTTAGATATAAGCATTTATTTATCATTTTCTTAATCAATTTCAATAAGTTTGGGATCTGTAACATGAATTAAATACTTCTCAAAATACAGAAACGCTAATAAAAGCAAAAGTATACAGTCTATTGGTAAAATCATTTATTAATCATTTTCTTAAAAAAAAAAAAAAAAGAAAAAGAAAAAAAAAGAAAGAAATCAATAAGTTCAGCATCTGTGACTTGCGTCACATAAACTTATTGAAATTTTATAATAATAGTTAAATAACTATTCTTGTACGAATAAGAATTTTTTAATGCAATTATAGGGAGTTTGTTTCTATAATCATTTATTTATCATTTTACCTTAATCTATTTAAATAAGTTCAGTATATATAACAGATTATTAAACGAATATTTTTGCTAGAATGGGAAATTTTAATATAAGATGATATAATCATTTCGTTAGTAAAGTCATTTATTCTTTATATAATTATATTTATTTTATCCTTAATACTTTTAACATTAAAATCTTTACAAAAGAAATATTGGAATCTTACAACAGTTTCAGTAAATTATGAAACAAGATATTTAATTTATTTGTAGAAATTTAATATTCAGAAATAAGATATTTGTCGGAATTTTAAATTTCAATATCGAAAAAAAATATGGAAAACAAATCTATATAAAAAAAAATACATGTACTTAGCATTATTTTTTGTAAAAAAGAAACATATGTTAAAAAATTTAATCTAATAAAAATAAAAGTAAATGTTTAAACAAATCTTTTATCGTATTTAATAAAAAGTAAAATCATTTTCATAAGTGGATATTCAATTTTAAATTGTAAAATTTAATACGATTTACTTTTGAACAATTTCCAACAAAGTTGAAAAGTGTTCTGTTGTAAAAATGTTGAAAAGTCTGTTCAAAAGTATATTGAAAAGTCCGCACTCTAATCCTTATAAATATACTTGTATTACACTGAACTTTTTGGATGTTACTTACTAGCACAAACTCTATTTTAAATGACGTTTGTAGCATATTTAACTTATTTACAAAGACAGTCAATATTTTCTTTTATATTACGGTTAATGAAAAAAAATCGTTCCAAATGAAATTTAAAGATGTTACAGCCTCTTAAACATTAATATATATATATGCATTTACGAAATTCCACTTAATCGTTTACTAAAAGCTTTGAATTTTTTTTAATTAATCGGTAGTACATAATACAGTTATAAAAATAATACAGACCATAAAAATTATTAAACAGTATAACATTAAATCCTAGCTTTTCATCAAATATTACTTCATCAATTTAAATTGTTTAATTTGTAGTAGCAAAGTATACCAATATCATACAAATGTCAATATTACGAAACAGCAGTTTAATATGACATTTTCAGTAAGAATATTTTTACAATCCTTAGTCCTTAAGAAGAAATCAAATGCATTTTAATTATTGCTTATCATGTCGGAAAAAGTAAATACGATCTTTAGTAAAATGGGTGCCATGCTTGGCGGAATTGTATATGTCCTGGTACAGGTAAAATAAGTACAGAAGTATATAAATAAATAAGTAATATGAAAAACACTATTTTTCGTATTATCTAATAAATAATGTAAAAAATATATAATATTGTTTGAATCTCTAAATGAAATTTAATAGAAAGATTTTTAGTAGCTCCGCATATTAAGTTATACACTTAAAACGAAGTGCATTTGGTTTTTATATATCGTTAATAAGTTGTTCCATAAAAGTTCTACCCATCTTGATTTAAACTATTTATTTAAATTACTCATCTTGATTAAATTTCTTTAGAAACAACTGGCTTACTCGAGTTGTTTCAACTCGCGTACGAGTAGCTGACATTCAAATCGTGAGATGAGTGGATTTCGGCTTAATTGAGTTATATTTTTGCTGATATTTTAAAATATTACCTCTATTAAATAGTTATAATATGTACTCAATTTACATTTAAGTGAAATACACAAAAAAAATTTGAAAACATATTTTGAACATTTCAAACGCATGTACTGTAATGTATTTGGCCTTTGGTGCAGCTATGTATAACGTCCAAAGACATTATTGATTGAATATATCATACAATTAAAGTAAAAATTATTTTCAACGTTAGAACACCAGAATATTCGTATTCCAAGCATACCGGTTTCGGTAGCATATAGCATACCTTCTTCAGTGCTGAAGATATTGGAAATTTGCTCATAGATATACATGGAGGATGGGGATTCAAGCGACAAGTTTCTTGACCAATAGGAAAACAGAGGATCCTAGGCAACAGCCAATAGGAAAACAGGGAACAGCTAATAGGAAAATTGGGTGGAAAATGGAAAAGATATTGCGAGAATTGCATTAAAAGATTAAGAAAAATTAGTTTTAATGTAATATTTCCAACAGTCTGATAATGGGGGAATAGCAAAATCAGAATTAACGAGATTAGCAAGATTTTAATGGATATGGAAAGCTTCAAGAAAGTTAAGTTCTTGTATAGAAGTAGGTTTACTTAGTATCTTAACCGAATTGAAGTCAAAAGCATGACTCGTCTGCCAGCAATGTTTTGCGATTGAGGATTTATTGATTTCTTGTTTTTTAATATATTGCTTATGTTCTTTAATACGAAATTTTAGACTGCGTTTGATTTTACCAATGTAAGAAAGACCACATTGACAATTAATATTGTAAATACCCCATGAATTTGATAATTCAACAGGATCTTTAAGGTTGGAAAGGGTGAGTTTATTAGTAGGAGTAAAAATTATTTTGAAATCGAACCGACTTAGAATTTTAGCAATGAAAAAACTTGATTTTGGAAAGAAAGGTAAGACAATGCTAATATTCGAACGAGTAGAAGACTGAGATGAGTTTGAGGAGTGAGAGTTTTGTAATTTAGAAAGGGCAGTATCAATAATAGAAGGGTTGTAACCTCTATCAAATGCAATTGCTTTAATATATTGAATTTCATTATTGAGAGATTTAGAATCAGAGCAAACATGAAGAGCACGATTTATGAATGTGTAAAAGGCGGCCATTTTTTGACTTGGAGGATGACATAAACGAGCATAGGGGGGGGGGGTAGAGAAACAGCGAAGCTTTTTCGATAGACAGATGTAGAGAAGCCAGTTACACTGCGAGTGACAAAGGTGTCCAGGAAAGGGAGTGAACCATGATTTTCTGTTTCATACGTAAATTGGATATTGTTATCAATAGAGTTCATGATGCTAAGAATGTCCTCAATATTGTGAAGAGAAGTGTCAAGTAAGGTGAATGTGTCATCAACGTACCCAATCCAGAAAGGGAAAGAGATTTTATCAAAAAGTGAGCATTCAAAATAGTGCATTCAAAATAGGTATTTACAATATTAATTGTCAGTGTGGTCTTTCTTACATTGGTCAAACCAAACGCAGTTTAAAATTTCGCATTAAAAAACATAAGCAATATATTGAAAAACAAGAAATCAAGAAATCCTCAATCGCAAGACATTATTGGGAGACGAGTCATGCTTTTGACTTCAATTCGATTAAGATAAACTAAACCTACTTCTATACAAGAACTTAACTTCCTTGAAGCTTTCCATATCCATAAAAATCTTGCTAATCTCGTTAATTGTGATTTTGCTATTCCACCATTATCAGACTATTGGAAATGTTACATTGAAACTAATTTTTCTTAATCTTTTAATGCAATTCTCGCAATATCTTTTCCATTAACATCCAATTTTCCTATTAGCTGTTCCCTGTTTTCCTACTGGCTTTTGCCTAGGATCCTCTGTTATCCTATTGGTCAAGAAACTTGTCGCTTGAATCCCCCTCCTCCCTGTATATATATGAGCAAATTTCCACTATCTTCAGCAGTGAGGAAGGTATGTTATGTGCTACCGAAACCGGTATGCTTGGAATACGAATATTCGGGTGTTCTAACGTTGAAAATAATTTTAACTTTATCATGTTGCACCAGGCAACAACCTATTACTTATGTCATACAATTATCTTTCTAAATTTAAAAAGCTTAAATGGTAAGATAATTTTAGCCAATATCTCTTATGTATTAGAACGCATTTTCTCTTCAAAAAATTTATTTATCAAAATCTTGAAAATGTCAAGAATGGAACGCTATGCGTTGTTCGGAGTATGCTTCAGATATGTTCAATCGGATTTAAATGGATAACCATGTTGGCCCGTACCTGCTCTGCTGTTTTGTTTTCAAACCTATTCTCATTAATTTGAGCAATATTTCGTTTTAGTATGCATTAAATAATGGGAATTAACAATGGGTGTAGTGTAAGGTACGATACGAGATCTGAATAACGGATCTGAATTAAGTTTCATCTTAAGTAATTTATAAACCTGATTATGTTTTCATAGTAAAACTGTAGTTAAGAATACGAATATGTAAACTTAATTACGCAGTTTTACCCGAATAAGTTATAATATAAAACCTGCCATTGACTCTATCTTAAAATCTCTAGATTAGTAAAGTTGAATAAAAATTGCTTATAAAATTTAACCTTGCACATCCTTCAGTAATGGTATTTTGCGAGTAAAAGAAAAGCTCACAAAAGGAACTCGGTGACAAGAAGTACTTTTGGGCAACATATTCGCTGTTCCACACAGATATTTGTTCCTTCAAAAAAACTTATTTCAAATGTCTAGCTATTCTATTTAAGGCATTTAATTTGCGTTTTGAGGGCCGGAGGATATGGTATTACCAAATATTTTAAATTTATATTCCTAGCAATTTCAAAATAATTCCAAATAATTTAGAATGCGTTCCATGAATTTCATGTTTTTAAATTTTGATTTTTTAAGAATCTATTCGTCGAGATAGTTTACATTTCAAAAGTAATATAAAAGTAACAGGAAGCAAAATTTCAAATTTTTAAGCACAGCAGTAACAGAGAAATAAAAAAAAAAATTTATGTTTTTTGTTCTAATAAGTAAGATGTTTAAAAATTGTTTTATTGGGAGTATTAGTACACCGATGTTCAAATTTTACTCAAAAAATATGTCGAATATACATTGCGTGGTTGTTTCTGAAAACCATTTTCTTCTATTATTAATATAGCTGTCATACAATTTTAACAATGCATTACTTTTGTTTAGTGCCATCCTTGCCTGCTTTGTGGAATATGCTTAATGGATTACTAGCCATTTTTCGTGTAAGAAGATATTTTATAATATAATTGTTTCATTTCGCATACCATTTATCAATTGCAATATTGGTATTTTTTTGTCTGCCGAGAGTAGGTGGTAGATATTCAAAAATTGTTTCCAAGCACTCGTAATACATTCATTTCATTTAACTCCTTTAAGGGCGTTGTCCATTTATTTTATTCTTTAACCCTTAAATTTCCACTTAAGCATTGGAATAAAAACTGTCAATTTATTAAGAATTCAAACAAAGGTTTAATTTATTTTTTAAAAATATTTTTAAATTCTGCTCACATTCATTCATTTCAGCATTTTGCGAGTAGAAGTACCATGCCCCCGGGGTATAAACTTTAAACTATAAACTTTCATTTACTTGATTTAAAATACATGAGTTTAAGTAATTTCAGCACAGACACGCATCGAGGTACTAATTGGTGGCTCCATTTCGTTATTGTTAATGAAATGGTAACACTGCTCTTATTGTTTATTGTTTATCTTTTAATGAATTTTTCATTTACTTTTTTTCTAGTTATAGAAATTGTTTTTTTTTCTTTCTAAATTTGGTAAACGATCGTATTTTTACTTATTGTTACTTCTTTTTTAAAATAATAGAAAATAATTTAAATATTATGTATGTAACTGATGTAACTAATATTTAAATATGGTTTTCGTCAAACCCTGTGCCTGTATTACGTTTGTGGCCTGATTTCTTATTAATTTTATGATATCCTTCTACCTTAGCGCTCTAATAAATCTTGGTCCAATTGCAGCTTCAGAAAATGGGATTTGATGCAAATAAATACAAAGAGCTACATAAATAAACCTGATGAATGTTTATTTTTACTTTTACATACAAATATAAACATTGTAGATACTTTTTTAGCCTCATGCTAGAGTTATTTATACATGTATGTGTATATATATGTAAATATAATAATACCAAATATCATTATTATGATGATTAAACGTAGCATACGTAATAACAGAGTCATATATTGCGTATGCCTCAGATTAAACATTAATATTCATGGACCAATCATAAAACAATTTAAAATGAGATTTCAATTTTACAATTTACGGTACTGCCAATTTTTAAACTTCTCAACATCACATATTTTTACTTTTTACACCGTCGTATAGGAAAATATGTGCACCTATAAATGAAATTTATTTAAAAGCTGTACCTCAATTTGTTTTCGAGTTATTAGTTTTTTGTAATTCTTTTTGTCACCGTCACGAAAAGAATCATTCCAAAAATGCGGACAACACAAGGATTCAGATATGTCTCAGATATATCTACTCACTATTTTTATCAGTTATTTTAACATACTTTGAGAACGTTGTGGAACGTATTTTTCATAGCAGGCGCATTTAATAGGTTACCCGCATATGTATCTTTGGCAGAATGAGAATCGAAATCCAAAAATTATTTTTTTTAGTTCTGCTTGATGAAAGAATAATACTTTTCTTTTAATATCGTTTGTAGCTGTTTAGTTCCAGAAAGTAACATTGCGTTGTATCGTACTCTTTTCTTCATTTAGACAATTAGTACAAGAGTTTCTGTAAAAAAACTCTACACAAAGCTGCACATTTCAATTACAGGAAAGAATATCACTTTTAAAATTCAAATAACGCATATTTATTACATAATAATCGAAACATATTTAGAGCCGACCATGAGCGAAAGTCAAAACATCTCTATATCAGCCATATTCAAACTTATTTTTCTCGCTCCCTGCAAACATATAATTTATACAATAGGCGGACAAAAATAAACTTATAAAAGAATTTAAAAAAAGGATAATTAAAGTACAAAATAACATAAATACAGTACAATTAAACATTATAATAAAATTATTATTATGATTAGAGTTTAGCGTTTGTTTCTGAAGAACTGTTAACAAATTAACACAATTATAATTATATTGTTATTACAAATGCTGTAAAAATATGGTGCGAAGATTTTGTGTTTACAACAATAAAAAATGTGGTTTTTTTAATATCTTTTTTTTCTGCGACATTCTGGCAAATATAAAATAAAAGTATTAGTTATTAAATAAGTATGAAACACAAACATGTAAAAATGCAGAATATCGAAGATCTAAGAGAAAGAAAACGGTGATTTATTTTAATAAATCTGTTACTTTTGCTCATGATAAAAAAATGGTTTTATTTATTTACAATAACATGTTGTTGAAATATGTAAAAGTATAATTTCACTATGAAAACGAAATTTTAAATGTATTAGGATGAATTTAGTTAGAGATGACAAGGAGATTTTATCTTCCTGTGGAAAAAAATATACAATCACAATGAAGATCTTAAATATTTTTTATGTACATCTCAAATGTCACATGCCGAAAAAAACGTGCGGGCACATGCAGCAAGCAAAAATCTCTTTGAATATTGATGGCCTGAATCTTTGTTACAACGAGTTACAAATTTTCAAACTTTTAGCATTTGTTCAAAAAAGTAAAAAACGGATAAAAAAAAGTTGCATTGTCAAACTAATTTCTTCCTTTTTTTAAAGCCTCTTAAAAACATAAAAAAGAAAAATGAATAGAATTTTATTCCCTCTACTTCTAAGTTGGGTTTTCAATTTACAAATCTGCAACTTTTTGAGTAAAAGAGAGACATACAATTTAAATTGCAAAATATCTTTGAATTGAAATTTCAAATTCAAACGATTGTTTCTTTGCTTTACAACGACTTCGTAAAAAAAAAGCCAAAAATAAATATTCTTTCCTATTCAATGTCAGTTCGGATATTTTACTTTTTCTAATATGAAAATTCTATGAGATTTGAAGTCTGAAAATTTTGCAAATACAGAGTGTTTTTTTCTCTTTTTAAATAAGAAATAAAAGTATGCTAAATAAATATAAAAAAAGTATGTGTTAAAGTGGCTACATTTTTTCATAATGTTGACAAATAAAATCTTACCGTGAATACTATTTCATTTCATTTTTAAAATCATCTTTTATGCTTTTCGGTTTACATTTTAAGGCATTGTTTTTAGGATTTTTATGTTTTAGGGCACAATTATATATATTACGCACAATAAACTTTCAATATAAAGTAAGTGTAGGGGGTAACATTTTATATTTTCTTATATGTTTAACAATAATCATGGACTATACACTCTAAAACATTTTGCAGCAAAGTAATAGTACTGTCCATATTATGGTCAGAATACAATTAAACCACAATTATAAAACCGTTCTATTAAAACAGTCCAGAGACCGGTTACTTTGGTGCAAAATCTTTTAAAGTGTAGAAAGAAAGCGATGTATAATATATATTTGTGAACTTTATTAAAATCATTATCTTTAAAAACTTTTAAATATTTTTTCATTATTTTTTTTTATTATAATATTATAAAGATGGTAAATGTTGCAGTTTACATATTTTACCGTATTTTTGACGCTTTTCAAAAAAGTTGAAAACTACTTATGAATTAGGTTTGCCTGTTCATATTTACGAATTTCTCATAAGAGTAATCGAATTTACATAACCTGTAAATGTGTTATGTGCGTTTAGCACACTTTGATCGATAGTGAAAATTAAGCGTGCAGCATAAGCAGTTAGTTTACACCGGCACACAAATTTAATCTCTGATTTTTAATTTCCCAAGAAAAATCTCTTACGTGCATTTTATTTACGATTTACGTAGTTTTAAATATAAATAGATTATTATGCATCACAGAGGTGCATTACAACATACTTCTATAGAATATAAATAAGTAACATTTATATATATTTTGTAGATTTACATTGACATTATTAATTAATCATAGTAAATTATTTTTTATGGTAAGAAAATTTTATTGCATTTTAATGGTTTTACGATGCTTTAAATATAATATAATTTTCTAGAAATGAAAATCATGAATCAATATAAAATTATGAAAAATATTTCAACAGTTTCACAAATCACTATTGTAAAGGTGAACCCAGAATTTACAAATAACGACTATTGCTGTAATGGTACTCAAAGAAGTCTTTTATGTATTTCTTGACATATATATAATACAAGTACATCGATATATACACGCATATTGTATTTATAGATACACAATACTTAATAATATACATAATATTTAAGTTACAAAACAATTAACATACTCATATTTCTATTTGAACAAAATCAAATTATACGAGAAATTCTCTGGGATAGTTTTATACAGCCCCGCATATTACTTCGAGATTTCTGCACTGTCATTATATTAAATTGGCTGAAGGGAAAAAAGTACAACTGAAACCGCAATTTCAGCGACTTCTATCATTATTTGGCAAATTTTCCAAAGTCGTGTATATGAATCTATTTCTAACCTACAAAAAATATCTTAAAAAATTGAATATTATTCAACTGAAAATGCCTAGTTCAATTAAAAAACGTTCTTATAGACTTCAAACATGCTTTCAGTTGTGCTTACATACGGTGTTTTTAATCCCTGCATATAATCTGCAAAATTTATACATTTTATCTTGTGTGTAAAACTAGTCTTTGGGGACCACCGTAATACTTAACCATCATAGGTATGCATAAAATAAAATAAAAAAAGATGCGTAAACTATTTATAAAATGCATTGTAAATTCAAAATAAAATTTTAATGCGTATTTTAATATTTTTTTATAAATTGTAATGCTTTATTATGCGATTGCTTGGTTATCACATCGCACCATTTTGGCAAATTATATGAACTGTAAAACTGTTCGCAAAATTTTGCAAATTGGCAAAATATTTTACTAAAATAACGAAAGAGAGAAAACATTAGTAAAAAGTTAATGAAAATACAAATAAAACAGCGAATAAAAAACATTCGATGACTTGAAACATGTCAATTTGTTTGGGAAATGAAGCGTTTACAAACACAAAGACAGACGAACGGAGTTTGTTTTTCTGAACAAATGATTTTCGGTATATCATGTTTGAAATGTATAAGTTTGGCAAACAAAATTTCTCTTCAATTTTAAAAGTGATTTCAAGTCTTACCCTATATTAAATGTGAAGGGTAAGTTAAAAATTGTTAAGCATCAATAAGTACAACATAACACAACTTTTATCGCTCATTGCTAGCATTGCAATGACCATAGTTTATGTATCTCTCTGCATAATCAATAATGTGTATGCATTTTATATCCTACATTAAGCATCTTATCTCAACAATTTACTTAGAAAATGTATGTTTTGAATAGTTCAACTTTATTAAAATGAGCCGCAATTTTTTCCCAAACAATTATGTAACTAGGCTCCTTTGAACAATCTTTTAAAAGAATTTTAATTTTTTACACGCCATATTCAACTGATTATGATATCGTACACAACTTAAATGCATATGAATATCACGTTGTTGTGTAACACTGATTCAAAGCACATAAAATGCTTTTACTCCTTTGCTTATAATTAAACATTTTTTTAAAGTTTCCCTGTCAACAAATAACACTAAACCTACCCTATTTAATGTCCAATATTCCATAATAATTTGAAATAATAAATTTCATGACAATCTATGCATATTTATAAAAATTAGAAGACAAAGACGTCTGTCTTTACTCAGAACACAACAGAAATTAAAATAAAAATAAACCAGAATCATAAACTAAATTGGACAATATTAAACAAAAATAAACGAGTCGAAAATTGCATGTCAAACGTTGCAAATGAAGTACATTCGTACTTTAGCGAAGTTTTTGAAATACTGGGATAATGGTGCAATAGTACACAGTACTTTGGATATAACATAGTGTCCGAAATCTCAATCCTGTAAATACTATCCGCTTTCTATCATAAAGAAAGTAAGCTCCAACAACATATGCTAATTTCATGAAATTTGAAATAGGTTAATATGATTAAAACGCTTTCTAAACGTTTTTCCCCGGAATATTATAAAATGCAATACTTTTGCTGTTAAATAATAACAAATGTTCCTTGCACCACAGATTATACAAAATGTGTATTCTAGTACACACTTCATACATGCATATAAAATTTATTATGTTCGAAAGAGCATAGCATCATTAAAATTCTTTTTAAACAATTTTATCTCATTGGCTGTAATGTAACGGAATTTTTTTGATTGTCCCTGTAATTAAACAATACATGCAATTTTCATAACATTTCAAGTGACTGGACAAATTTATGCAAAAAATCTATATTTTAAATTTTAAATCATTTGGTTGAGTAGTTTTTGCTCTGTTATATGCTGACTGGCAGGCGAGCTGAACGATGTCTGTAACTGTTACGTATTTACATGATGACGAACGCACTTTAAAAGAAATTTATTTGCACAAGAATATTTATTCTATAGACTATTTAGTACGTTTATTCACATCATTTTTCAAAAGCTTGAAATTTATCTCCAAAGGCCATTTATTCTTAAATAGCTCAAAATGTCTTAGATGTCGATTTTTTCCTTTATGACCTATGTGTAATGGTTTACAGGTATTGCTATTTTTAATTAATTTTACAAGCTGATGCACTGTATAAAAAATTCTGTAAAGGTACTAAACATTTTCTAGGAAACTGGGATTCCAAGAACTTTTCTTGTAACGGTAGCAGGAAAAATGTAATCGATTCTAAAACTTGAATTTTTGCTGTTACCGTTACAGGAAAAGTTCTTGGAATCCCAGTTTACTAGAAAATGTTTAGTACCTTCACAGAATTTTTTTTACAGTGTGCATTAAATTTATGATAATGTTTTACTATCAATATACAGAGAAGGAAAAGTAGTTAAAACATAATTATAAAAGTGCTGCATATTTTCGCTATCGTTAGCGACATAAATTTCGTGACATTTAAAACAGATAATTATTGGAGAAATATGTATTACATGCCGGAAAAAAATACATTTCAAAATCATGTTTTCTTTTTATTTTTTTATTTTATTTATTTTATTTATTTTATTTTTTTTAGTGGTGTGTAAAAAATGAGTTTGCTTATTTTAAGATTATAAAGTCAGAATTTTCACAGCTGCTGATTCTTAAAATTTACTTCTTTGCATGTTATCGATTATTAATAAGCATTTAAAAACGTTAAGGAGTAAACACTTATTTTCCATAAAAAAATATATTTAGAGATTTTTTAAATGTAAAAAATGATATAATTCTAAAATTAAGGTAATAATTTAAAAAGAGTAATTCAAACAAAGAAGGAAAAGTTCAGAATCTAATTAATTGTGAAATTTTCTTCCGAAGCACAATCTCCATGTGAAAAATAAGTACATTTAATAAAGCAATTTTCCAAGCGATTATTAGAAATGCACGTTTTTAAAAAATGTTTATATATTAACAGTATCATAAAGTACTTTTAGTTATAATTGTAAAAATAAATTTGAACAAGACCTACAACAATTTTTATTTCGGAATCAATGTTGTTTTAGAGTCTCATTCATAAAAAATAAAAATGGAGCCAATATAAGATAACTGGCTGTCTGTTTTCTCTTAATCTATCTCTGGTGGAAAGATTCGATATGCCAGAAATAATAAAGTTTATTGGCCCATAAATTTACAGATAATTAATAATTTACTGATATATTTACGAAAAGACGCAGAAGGTTCAAATTAATTGAGTTACTGCGTCATTCCACGTAAAATGAGCAAAAAATTAACAAAAGTCGAGGTTCCATGGTATCCGATTTTAATAAAATTTCATACAAAGGTTCCATTCATATTCCAATAGAGCTCTGCAAAATATCTTGACAAAAAATAAATTATTTCACCAGTTTTGGATGTTTAAAAAACTTGTGATGTAGAACGACATGTGTGCAATCGTCCAATGCTGCAAGTTTAAAGTTCTGTATTTTGAAAAATTGCAATTTTATAACCTCTGAATAATTATCTTCTTATTTATTTAGCAATAGCAATCTGGTAACAACGTAATTAATTTTAAATCAGTTGTTAAAATTGAAAATTTGTGAATTTTGAGAAAATTCGAAACGTTATAAAAATTTTAAAAAATAATAAAACAAGTGTGAAATTGGTGCATGATACAGTATTATATGTGAAGACTGAATTCCCCAAGTTTGATAATTATCATTTAATTCCTTCATCTTCAAAAGAACTTAGAAACTTAAAAAAATACAAAATCATATTTTTTCCTCTTATTTATGCTCAAAAAATAAATAAAGGACAGGTCCGGCATGAACAATATTGCACGGACATAAAGATTAATAAGTCCATAATATGCTAGAAAATTTTCAATAGTGCCTTTTTATTTCTAATAATAAAAAATGTGTTCAAAAAGGTAATTTTGTTACATTCCACGCAAAACTTCTCTTTAAATTTGCGAGCTTTTCTAAATTATTGCACGATTTCAAGGAAAAAAATAGTGCTGTCATATATAAGATTTTGATATTACTAAATAATTAACTCTTCAAGTCTAACCCCTTTTAATATATTCTACAGCAAGAAAAGAAAACAAAGAAAAAAAGAGGAGAAGTAACGTTTGAATATTTAAAATAGACACTTTTATCTATAATATCAAATAATTTCAAAAGATATATAAGTTTTCCTTCTTGTGTAAAAATGCAATAAGAATATTGCCTTTTCCCGTCAAGTTTTTCCTTATTAATTTTTCTTTAGCATTAAGGACTCAAAAAGGCATACATGAAATTTTTTTGCATTTAAAATATGTACTTTTATCTATAACGTCAAATAATTTCACACTTATAACAGATGTCCTTAATATTTTATTAATAATAGAAATATTGAATTTTATGCTTAATTTTTTTTTTTTTTTTTTTTTTTTTTTTTTTTTTTTTTTTTTTTTTTTTAAGGAACAAAAAAGTTGAATCCTAAATTACGCCAATCTTTCACTTATTATCCATTCTTACCTAAATATAATTTATAATATAGTCTTTTCATTCCTAAGGCTAATGATCATATTAGAAATTTCAAGCATGTAGACAAATCTCGATTTTGTATCAACTTTTAACGTGACTATACATACTGGAATAAATTGTCCTGAAATGTATTATTTTGCATTTACTCATAAATAAACATGTTGTACTTATATTCCAATTTTCATTCAAATCATTGACATGTCAGCCACAGCTAATTTGTTCATTTTGTATGGAATGACCCTACTTTAAAATAAAAATCTTTTTTGTGTATAAGTTGTGTGGATATCATGTAAAAGATCTCTTAACACTGAACTAAAAAAAATACATATTTAAGCCTTATATTTTCAGTTTATATTGCATAAATAAGTCTCCCCAAGTAGTTACAAATCTAACTAATGTAAAATTGTTTTTAAAAAATAGTTGTTGTAGAAGTTCCAATTAGAAGGCAATAAGCAGCAATAACCTAAATCAAAAAAGTTTTTTTTTTTTTTTTTTTTTTTTTTTTTTTAAATTCAGAAATTTTACTTTACGATATCTCAGCAAAAGATTTGAGTGAGTCTGAGGTATCTAAACTTGCGAGGGTGTTTTAAGAGAATCATTTAATCATTATACTAACCTTTAAACACGCAACGATTTGGACAAAAATAAAGACACGAGCGGTGTACTCGGTGTACCATCGTCTTTTAAAGCATTGATGACAAATTTTAATAACATATTTAATGCGTGTGTAGTATAAATGTCACAAACGCTAAATCGTCAAAAAGAGATTTTTTTCCCTTCAAAGTCTAATTATTCATTTAGCAAACTTTATTTTGTAATGTTAGTTTTACTAATTATTAAATTTTTTTTTCTACTGGACCTATAGTACGCCAGTAATATTTGCGCTTGACGGAATATAACTGGTAATTTATCTTTTTAAAATGTGATTCAAAAATTTTTTACTGTTCTGTAATGACATTAGTTTTCAAATATAGACGAAAAAAATCATCTGGCTAATAAAATGACCCAATTTCCACTAAAAAATTCTCATGAAAAAAAAGCTAAAAACGAATACTTCCTTCCTTTCTTTCTTTAGATATTAAAGTCTGAACTTTTTCATTTCCGGATACAAATTAAGTATCAAAAATATTAAAATACAACAATGAAAAATATTTCAGATATGTCCAGCTAAAAATTCCTATTTTTTATGCTATTCTCTAATTTAAATTTTATGTTTCTAAAGCTGTTTTTGTTCTCGCTGTTATTTTTACGAAATTAAATAATTTTTTTTATTTATTTAATTTTTTTAGGGGAGTGGGGAGGGAAGAATAATTGGATGCATAATATAACAAAATGAAAAACATAAGAAAAACACTAAAAAAAGTTTAGGAATCGTATTTCGCTAAAGAGACAAAAATATATTAATTATTTATTTGTAATAAAAAGCTTAATGTTTACAATTAGTTGTATATAAGTAAAACAAAGTTAAAAATAAATGAAAGATGAATGAAAAAATAAATATAATTCAACAAAAAAACTACACTTTCGAAGAATAGAAACGTTAGTAAAATGCATAAGAAAAGACACTAATGATGTTTCTTTCATTGACTTTTTCTTATATATATGTTAACGAGATATATTTCGTTTATCATTGTAATTGTTCTTTAATGAATGTCATAAAAATGCGGTAGTTGATTTTTTTAATATAGTGACGAGTGTATCTAAGATGATTCTTGCTTCATAGCAATGAATTATGCAAATGTTTATTTAAGCTTCACATGGAATTAAAATAAATATATCATAAAAGGCTGTTATGTAATTTGAAATGAAACATATTTATATGGAAAAACAAGCTTGTCTTTTAAATACATTATAGTCTATACTTAAATTATATGTTATTTTGAGTTCATCTGCAATCTATTCAAATTAATAAAAATGAGAATATCCAATTATATGTAAACGGTCGCAATTCTTAAAGTATGACTCCTTATTCTTTAATATTGTTATAAAATGAATAATTTTATTAAAATTTGGAATTCCTTCACAGAATTACCGTATTTACTCTTGTATAGGGCACACGCGTGTATAAGGCGCACCTCTACCTTACAAGTAAAAATGGGGATTTCTTAAAATCTCGTATATAAGGCGCACCATAAATTTTTTACGCTAATAAAGAATGACCAGATGAATTTCAGTAAAAAAAAAAGTTGAAACAAGCAATACACCAGACCAGAAAACAAGACGAAAATGCATTTTTAGACTTCGGGTTGTAAGAGAATGACGGGAAATAGGAATGAGTGACGGTAAAGAGGATTGTTAGTTAGCGTTTAGATAATGTTATTAGCTCTGTTGTATAAAAAACTGCAAGGAATGAAATAAATATGCAGTAATACTTCAATGAAATAACATTTTCCGAGTTTTAATATCTTCTTTGAATAATTTCTTCCTTCATATGTATATCGTTCGACGGCATCCAACAGTAAAAAAAATATTCCTTGTATAAAGCGCACCTAGAAGTTTTGCCCTAATTTTTTGAAAAAAAAGTGCTCCTTATACTCGAGTAAATACGGAAAATTGTGATAGAGGATATAGAAAAGCCTTGTGACAGTAGTAGAAAAAAAACTTGGTTTGCACAATATAACTCAGTTTCTATTTAAAAGAACTTTTATAGATATAGGTTTATTTACACAAGTAAAGACAAATTAAAAGGAGGGGGATTGTAGTTTGTATAATATATGAAGAAAGAAAGACAACGTTAAGATAAAACAAAAATAAATACGTATAAAATGCATACAGCCGTTTCGAGGCCTTCAAGGCGTCGTCATAAATGCATAAAATTAAACATTAAATTATATTAAGGTACAACACTAGGCACAGAATATGACCCGGATGATAATGTTAAGTCTATGGGGGTGTTCTTTTCAAATATTTCACACAAATTTTCATATTTTTACATGTTTTTTTTTTTTTGTACAGGATAGCTGAGAGCGATCCACAACCGGCCTAGTTTTTACTTTTTCAGTTTTGGCTTCAGATCTTTTTAAATTACTTTAACTTTCGAAACCAGTTTAAACTGGTTCTGAAATTAAAACTATCGAAATGTAAAAAATATATAAGCAAACTCGAAAAAGTAAAAACTAGGCCGGATGTGGATCCTCCTCAGCTATCCTGTACAAAAAAAGTCATGTAAAAATATGAAAATTTGATGGAGATATTTGAAAAAGATGCTCTTATAGGCTTTACATTATCATCCGGGTCTTTTCCTATGCCTAGTGTGGGGCCTTAAAATCGTGGATTAAAAGGGATCAGAAGGACGGTGAGGCATACCTCACACAAATGGAAAGAAATCAAACAGTTAACAATTCGTCCAGCGCTTCCAATTTTTCACTAACTATGGCCAAAACTATGGTTGTAATTTAATTATTTTGATCTTTTCTTTTTCCCATTTTCCTCCGCATCTCCATCTGTATCCCAAAGCAACTGTTCAATTCGTATTTATCTTCCTGTGCACGTCAAAATCGATACTGCAGCTGTTTCTTAAAAGTGTTTCTCGTTTCGTCGTTAACAGTTTGGCTGTGTGGTAACCCTCATCATCCAATCGTTAAACTGACACCCATGCTTTTAAATCCTGATTTTAATGTCATTTAATATTTGATTTTATGAACTGATAATGAGGTCTTAGAGACCTCGAAACGGCTTTATGCGTCTTATGCCTATTTATATTTGTGTGTGTGTGTATTTTTTTAATGGTTGTCTTTCTTTCTTTGGAAGTCATGCTATACAACAATGCTAGTGCGAACTTGTACTGCATCCTTGTTACTATTTGATAATAGACTTCATAATTATTTTGTTACAAATTTCCTTTTTAAATGAAACAACTTTTTTGAACGAAATTTCCATTTACATTATCGATAACTATTGTAAACTTCTTTTTCTGATAGATTATTCATAGTTTTGCATGCGTACGTGCATAGAAATAGGTACATTGTCATCTGATAAAATAAATAATATTTAAAGGATTAAAAAATATATTAGAATGATATAATATAAGAAATGGGTTTCGTTTGTAATTGATGCATTCATTCTATTCATACATTCAAAAATTGAAAATTCATCAATTTTTAACAAATATATATTTTCAAATTTTTACTTTGTATTAAGAAAGTTAAATTTTTCTTGTTAATTTTCTTTAGAAAATAGAATAGAAATAACCAGAAAATGAAGTTTTATGTCGAATGAATTAATTATGGTAAGATTAAGAAATATTATTCAAAATAAATTTTAATTAAATAGCAAAATAAAAATGATTACTTTAGTATCTATTTCTTTTTGTATTATAAATCTGATTTTGCAAGTTTTGAGTCTAAATTATGTTTTTAGGTGACGTAATATTTGAATGTTTTTAATGTCATATTTAACTATATAGCTTAATGTTTATTGTATGTTTGCAATTAAAACAACATGTTAGTGTATCCTGTGAATTTCAATTTACCTGCAAACATGCATATGTTTTTTTTTTTTTTTTTTTTTTTTTTTTTTTTTTTTTTTTTATATATATATACAATTTCACAAAATTAATTTTTTAAAAACTCTACATCTTTTTAAAATGATTTTGTTTTTATCTAGTACTTAATATAAAGTATTATCGTTGCAAAACAGCACAAATCTAAAGAAAGAAACTTCTCTAATACATTTTAATTACCTTTGAATACATTAATTTTGTTCTACATTTGCAATATTTAGAGGAGTTGCATATTTTGGAATGCCATTATCATTTTTATTTATATGTCAACATAAAAAGTTTGTCAAAAAAATTTTAAGCCAACAGAAGAATAATACGAGGGCTGCTATTTATATTTCTGACCTTTGCAACAAGGAGTATTATTAAGCTACCGCTGACGATTTTAATTGAAAATTTGATATTTTTAACCATAAATTCTCCAGAACAATTTCCCATTTCAGCTTTATTTGTGTTATTTGCAGTAAATTGAAAAAATCCTCTTGTGCAAAAAGTGAAATTGACTCGTGAACATTTTTGTGCGATAATTTTTCATAACTTTCGACATGGCTTGTGAAGATAAGTGTTCTTCCATGAACTTAATTTTTTATACAACAACAAAGCACCATGCTAAAGCACTGTAAAAATCGGGTATAACGAATTCCTTCGTGTTCCATGTTCGCCCAAGGACGCATTCCGGGAAGGTCTACCAAAATCTGTTATTGTGAAAGAAAATATCGATGCTATGCTTGAACTGATAAAACAAGATAGTAATGTGACATACCACGGGATTGACAAATCTGTTGTCCTTAGTATGACAGGCATCAATAAGATATTGCAAGAACATTTGGTAGTACAAAATATTTATTCCCGTTGGAGCCCGCATAATCTAGCAAACGCTCAAAAGAAAACTTGTGTCTTTTGGGCCAAGGAAATGTTAAACAAATACATTCAAGGTTCATCAATTTTATGTATAACGTCTACACAGGTGACGAATTATGGATCTATGCATATGAGCTGAAAACAAAACAGCAATCGACTGTATGGGTCTTCCTAGATGGGCCAAATTCAACAAAAGTTGTCCGAGGAAGAAGCACATCGAAGAAAATGGTTGCCTGTTTCTTCGACATTACCAGTCACGTGTTGACAGTGGTATTAGAGCAACGCAGAACAGTCAGTTCTGAATGGTATTCGATCATTTATTTGCCGGAAGTCTTTGAAGAAATTTGTAAAAAGCAGAATAACAGGCGAATAAATTTTCATCATGATTTCATCGGCTCAAACAAAGGAATTTCCGAAAGGCCAAAGCATCAAATTGATGGGTCATCAGCCATAGAGCCCTGATTTGACACCCAAAAACGTTTTTTATTCCCTCACATCAAAAATAAATTACATGATTAATGATTTTTGACACCCGAAGGAGCAGTTTTTGCCTTCAAAACACATGTTTGGAGTTAACTCCATAGGAGTGGAAACAGCGCTTCGAAAATTGGTTCAAACGGATGTAAAAGTGTATTGATCTTCATGGAGAATACTTTAAAAATCAATAAATTCAATATTGGTCATACATATTTATGTTTTCATTACTAGGCCAGGAATATAAGTAGCAACCCTCGTATATGTTAGATATATTAAAAATAAGTGAAGCGCATGCTTCTTAAATCGAAACATTTTTAAATTTTGGAAGGAAAAGAAATGGTATTCTCTAAATTGTCACCTTAAAATTATTAATATGTAATAGAAAATGGTCCTATTATTAGAAAAAGGCTCACATATTACCTTAAAAATGATTCTTAACATGTATTCACTCACTTTGAATATGTAGAAACTGACAAATATTTAAGAAAAAAATGCTTTTTTCTTAAAAATAGTTGCAATTACTCAATCTTGAATTGTCATATGTGTTATATTAACTTGTAACAAATTTGTCTATCTAACTTTTAAAACAAATAAATGAAAACATTGCATTTTGTTTAAATTTATATTGTGTTTTGCAAAAAAGATTAATGCACCGAATTTTGAGATTACTGCTTTCTAATTACTTTCAGAACATTAGATGTAAATTAAAATTTAAGGGAAACAAAAACCTATAGTTAGGGTTTCACAATGATGCTTCTTTCACGAGAAATAAATTACAACCCGATAACAACACCGTGATTATCCCTGTAATCATTAGCATGTATCTATTCACAAAATTATCATTTGTAAAAACACGAAAATTAGTTGGAGGAAATTTCTCTTTAGTTCAATTATAGCTATTCGACTGGCATTATCATATTTCATATAAAGAAATTCAATTCATTTCTATGTGTATTTTGCTTTCTAAGCACTTTAATTAATAAAAATTAACTGCACATGTTTAGCATTCCCTATATTTTTGTTTAGTTTTTTTCAAAAAAAGAAACGAAGATTAATACAGTTTATGGCGTACATCTTTTCTGAATACATTTGGAAACATTTTTTTCAAAGAGAAGCCGATAATAGACACACTCCTATAATTATGGCTACACAATTATGCTTATTTACTTAAGAAATATTCGGTAATCTGATATTTACACATTGAATACTTTTCTAATAATTGCTAAGTATCTATTCACGTATTTTTTATTTGGTAAATCTGGAAAAAAATTAAAGAATATACATTTATCTTTAGAAAATTTACAGCTATCAGTCATATTTTTATATATGCTAAACTATTGAATGGTACATGTGTAATAGTTGAATTTATTTAACATAGGAAATAATTGACTTATAAATGACTTTTTGTATTTATAAAAAATTTTTATATTCGCTGAAAGTTAATATATATATATAAATAATCAAACATTATAATTCTCCAAATATATATTTTTTATCGATGCAAGAATTTAAATAAGGATCAATATTTCAAAAATTCTAAAAATGCGAAACATAAAAAAAATTTATGAAAATTAAATTTTAAATTCAAAGTAAAGCAGATTATATTTCTTTTTCAAATACTGTTAATATTTTTTGTATTATTTAGATAATTGAAAATACTTTACGGATACCATAAATATAAAATCATATGCAAATAAAAAGAAATATCACGCAATATGAATCCCCTGACAAAATTAATCGGACATGGCAATTCAAAAATTACTCTGTCTTATGCTTATTAATTATTCGAAGTTCGTTATCACAGTGCCAAGAATTAAATGACAACCTTTGACTATCGTGAGAACTATAAAAATATGAAATTACATGCATTAGTTCATGAAATAAGGCTATTTCGAATATTGGAAAATAGATCTTGAATATACCATATGTTCGGTAATTTACACTAAAATAAAATGAGTAATTTTATCAAAGTCACCTGAATCTGAAGTTTAATGAAAATTTGAGCATTACTTTCTGAGGTTGAGCTACTTAAACATCGCAAAAATTTAGCATAGCAACAACACTTGTTACGTTACTGAAAGCAAACTGTAAACAAAAAGGTGTGTATTTTTGTCGTCCGATTATCTACACTAGGGATATAGGACCAGGGGGAGTGCCCTTCGTGGGGGTCTTTCTAAGGGAACCTAACCCGTATTTACGCAAGGTTCGAAGAAAACCACGAAAACTCCGAACGGTTAGGCCGACAGCCGCGATTGGGTTCGAACCCAGCACCTGCCGTCTACCAGTTGAGAGGTCCGTACCTCTCGGCCACTGGTGGGGCCGTAAACAAAAAGAATTCATATTAATGGTTTTCTAAATCTGAAGTTAGATGAAAATCCGTCCATTAATTTGGGAGTTATTGTTAAAAATTCCTCATTTCAGCACAACCTGTTGAGCGATTTTTACCAAAATGTAAACATTAGTAAATCATGCTTTTTCTCACTTGTAAATTTTTAATATAAAGTTTCCTTATTTGTTCGGAGCATTTTCCTGATTGTGTTAGGCAAAAAATTCTGTTTTGTATCATCTGTGATAAAAGTGTAAAAAGTCCATAAAAAGTGCTCGTCCCAAAGAGGTTAAGTTTAAAAAATAAGGAAGGTCAATTTTAAGATTCACTCAAGGCAATCTAGTGGTAAATCCGAAAATTATCTGATGCCATATTTTTAAATCACTAGACTATGTTGCAAAAAAGCCTTTCTCACAAGTAAATATGAAGATAAATGAGGAGCCCAGAAGCCAAGGGGTACAAGTGACAAAATGTCGATTTGGAGTAAATTGAGTTTAAAGATAATTGATGTTAAATTGGAACATCAATAACTATTGACTAAATTGAAATAAGAAACATCTGCTTGTTGCATTCTAATCTTTGAACTCTCATTTCAATAACTCTTAAAAAAAATAGAGTACAATTTTCTTTAAATGTATAATTAATAAATTATGTTTGTTTTTCGAAAAAAGTGGTTTATCTCTATAACTCAGCAAATAATAAGAAAATGGCCTATATTTCTTTAACTGAAATGAAAAAGGCATATTTCCAGATACCCTGTGCACTTACTTCAATTTTTTTCAATTCTGTCACTTATACCCCTTGGCTTCTGGGGTCCTCAAATATATAATGTGAAATTTAAATTATAATGGAACGATTAATTTGCACATTAACAGGAGAATTTTAGTTAAAATTGCCTGTATTCTATAATTTGATGTCTGTATATTTTATAATGATACTGGGTACTCCATTAATTAAATATATACTTAAAAGTTGATGGTACGCAGAGTACGTCGCCCTCATCAATTTTTATAATCAAACATCCCGATTCTTTAAGGGTCAATATCTCGCCTAACTATTAAATGTGCGTTAAAAAAATCATTATCAAAAATGCTTTTATAAGTCTGTAACGTTATATACACCAAGTGCTCCTCTTTTCATTTGCTGAATGTCCATAACTCGAAATTTGTGTATAATGGAAAAATGCTTATTCTCAGAAACAATTTGAACTAGGATAATCGGTATAGTTTTCCAGCAAGATATAAATTAATGTTTACAACATCTAGATTTAAATAATTTTAACTTCAGTAGAATAGGAAATAAAGGGGGGTGTGGGTAAGGACGATTTTTCGCACTTATTTTTCGATGCTATCTCTGAAACTATGACACCCAAAATTAAAAGAAACACATTTTGAATCAATGCAATGAAAGCTTTCACACGATATGCGATGAAAAGATTTTCTTTCTTCAAGTGATTAAATTAGTCCTCCTCCCTCCCGTCTTCTGATATATATGTTTTATATGTTTTAAATGTTGAGTTATTTGTAAATTTGTGGATCAATTGCCTTTATTACTTTCCCCAATTCGAACTTTCCAAGTTTTATAGTTTGAGAGTAAAATGACTGTGACAGACGTGCAGATAGACCAGACACGAGAGTGATATTATTAATTGTTCAGTTTTCATTTTTTAAGAACGGAACCCTAAAAACTGAGTTCATAATAAAAGAGTTAAATAAAATGACAGCACTTGATATTATTTAGCCTTCGTATCTCTTTTAACATTTATGATATGCCCATTTATTCTTCCCAAAATAGAGCTAACCGAAGAATACGTGGCATAGATTCTTACAAATTTTATTATTCCTTTAGCAAAATTTTTTTTCTAAATAGAAAAATTATAAATCACATATTTATTGCACAAAACTCGGAGAGCGTTTATTTATTGTAAAGAAAACCTTCTTTTGCCAATTAAAACTTTTTAATGGAAAATGGATTTAATCCTTTCCAAATCCGATATTTTTCACTCTTTTGCAAAAAAAATATACTTATATATTATTAACTTGAATACTAGCTATCCTTATAGATGATAAGAGTTTAAAGAATATTTCTGAAACATAACAAATAGTGTTGTTATGTATAGTGTTAGGTTCATATTCATATAACAAGAAGTTAAAAGAGAGTATTGGGAAAATTTTTAGAAATTTATGTATAACAAAAATCTTTAAGTGATGGTGCAGCTTACAAATATTTTTTGAGCTTTATTACACATGATTCATTCAGAAAAAAAACTTTTAGCATAAATTTAAAGAGTGAAATATAAGTTTTAAAAAATCAGAAACGGTGCAAAGACAATTAAGTAAATGCTTATTATTACTATTATTATTATTATTAAATGCATAAGTGTTAATAAAATCATATAATAAATTAATAGGAATATACTAACATTGCTACATGTAAACAATAAGAAAAGTATTTGTTTATACAAGACTCAATTAAAAGACATGCACTAATAATAACGCATTTAAGGAATGCGTTAAGTTGCTTAGTTGTACATTTTCTCATCAAGCTTGATACTGTTATTTAAAATTATCTCGATATATATATTTTTAAGTAAGTTGTTTTCATTGCAGAAGACTAAACTGAGGAAAATTCATTCATGGGAGGAGAGTGTAAAGTACCACATATTCCCACCAAAATAACACTATAATAAAGCCATTGAAATAGTTAAGATATTTATCGAAACATAAATTTGTTTAGAGATTCGCTATTAGTCTCGATTTACTTATAATAACCGCCGAATTTGCATAGCCCGTCAGTTCGTGTGTCCGTCCGAGGTCTTTACATACATTCTTTCTACCGAGATTCTTGTGGAAGTCAGGAATAAATGGGAGGAAATTAAAAATTAAAGCCGAGCAAATTTAAAAGAGAATACACTAAATTAAAGACATCGAAAAGCAGGAATTATACAAAGTTAAGAATTTGAAGCTATCGCACGACCGCAAATGGTTTTGAGCTTATTGTTAGTATTATGAGCAAAATTCAGTCTTCGGAATTAATTCAATTTGCGAATTATCAGATATTTGATTAGCGTAGCTAGTACCACTTTAATCTATGGTACGAAAATGATTATCAAAACAAAAAAATTGTGAATTGCAAAGACTAAATTTGTAATAAAAATGTGAACAAAAATCTTTTTGAAATGAGTTTAAATTGCGTACTTATTTAATTACAAATATGTTAGGTTACTGGTATTATAAAATTTTTCCGCATAAAAATTTTAAGAAAATATAAATTTTACCCATATACTATTTATAGAATCTTAAAAATTTCTATTGATTGGAAGAAAATTCGTTTGTAAGAAGTCATGTACCATTGGGCAGTTATTAAATCTCCACCAATGTGTCGATACCATAGAAAACGAAAAATTTAAATTATTTATCCAATCATAAATTTTTTATTGGGCACGGTTTTTCTGGAGATAGTTTGCAGTTAAACTTTAGTTTGGACAATTTAAAACTGATATCGATTAGTTAAAACTCTTTTTCATTAAAACCCTTGTTTCAAACAAATTTTAATGAGTCAAATTATGTTGTGTTTAATTTAAGTTTTAGAAGATAACCTATTCAAATATATATATACAGAGAGAGAGATAGAAAGAGAGAGACGTATATACACATATATAAGGGTTCATGAGTTTACGATAGAATGATTTAAATAAAATGTTATGCGATAAATTAAAAAACCTTTTCAAAGGGTAAATTTTCTGTCACAGGATTTTACTAAATATAGAGCCCAATTTCATTTTTTGTATGTTTATTAATCTATAATGTTCTATTTTTAAAAAAAACATAACAATTTTTTTAATGAAGCGTAGCTTTTTTTCTCCAATCAAGAGTTTTATTTCATCGAAGACACGTTGCGACTAAAGAAAAACGTTATTGTTTTTTAAATTTTCGACATGAAATAAATTTCAAATCTTATTCTTTAAGAAATGAAAAAAAAACTACTATCAAAAATAATATCATTATAAAAAAAAAAAACTTGTTAAAAACGATTGACATATACTTTATTACAAATGATTTTACTTTTAAAAATACTTGAAGCATAAAAATTCAACAAGCATTTGTGTGAAAAATACATTATTTTGAAAACTTTTATGCTTACATGCTAATGAAGTTGACTCTTCTTTATTAACATACCGTAAATTGAAAGAAAAAAAATATTATATCTCTTTCTTACATATAGCTACAATATACCCATTAATAAAACAGTAGAGTTCCAAATATTTTAATTCTAATGCTTTTGAATATAAATGAACGTGTGTAAACATACAGCCTTTTGAAACATCCAAACACTAACAGAAATTAATTGTAAGCATATGTAAATAATATTATTAAGTTTAACCAGCATTAAAGGTTTTTAAATTAACTATTAGATAGATTTATAGTTATGAGCTAAAACATAACGAATATTGGGCTTTGTGTTTCATCTTAAATAGTAGTTTCCAACTAATTATGTATGGTGTGATAATGTAAAGGTATTCATTGAATATTCATTGAATAGTAACTGATTGCTATTCAACACGTTCGGAATGTATATTAATTTTCAAACCTTCAATTTTGCAAAGCGATTTAATTTCAAGAATGTTTTATAATTATCAATATTTTATTTTAAATTTGAGATATAGAAATCCTTTTAACAGCTTTTGTTCAAAGCATTCGTAATTTTTTTAATGTTTATATAATACGAAAACATTCATTTCAAAATAGTTTTGAAGTGATATACAACATTGCAGCAATATAGTAATAAAATATTTATATACACGTCATACGTCATTAAATATATATGCACATATATGTCTGTTTAATCTCTTTTTTTCGATCAGAATTAAGTAAAGCGTTAAGGATGGGTCGCCCAAAAGTATTATATCTTTTTAATGGTGTCAAATGATAAACTTGATAGGGGGATTCTTTAAAATATTTTTATACAAATCACAGGTATTGTAATGATCATCGCTGAGGTCTGTGAATATTTACATACGTTGTAGATTGAAACTTTTGTGAGCTCTATTCAATAAATAATCTAATAGACTGATGGTCATAAAGTCAGACAAGTAGGCCACATCTACAAATTCAACTGGAAATGAGATTTCAGTAGTTTTAAGACTATTTAAGTTTGAATTAAATTTTAGATAGATAGTGGTCGTAATGAATATAGGAAGTAAACTGCAAACTGAACAAAATCATTTAATTATGTTTCCATTTTTAACATAAATTGCTGAAAGTGAAACTCCACCTGTAATGCGTTTTCTTGTTAAACTAAATTTGCACATCACACAATATGTATATCAGCTTACAAATTAAATAAATGGCAGTTCCAAAGAATTGGAATACATATTTGTCTATAAAAGGTAATACATGATATCAGTTTTTTAAACGTGTAATCTGTTTTTCAATAGGTTTTCTTCATTATCTTATTTACCTTACTTTATTAAATAACAAAGTTTTGTTAATGATTTTTGGAAAAAGTTGGAAAGCGTTTCATAATATATGCATAACTCATTTTTCTGTTACATTACCTGACCCTTCTTTTGCTTCAGACACACAGACAGTTAGAAATGACCCCATAATAAACTTTATAACTTTTTATACTGCTTATATCTTAGAGTACAATCGAGGAAAATCTATGTTAAGATTGCAACCGGCTATCTGGAGTCTTTTATGTTACATACATATTTTTTCAAGTCTTCTTCAATTACGTATTTTGTCTATGGAGACTCTGTGATAGTTATATCAGTCGTTAGATATTTAAATAGTTATGTCAGTTATTTCTTATCATATCTTTAAAATCTTAAGCGTAAAAATTGAGCCACGGGACCACAAAATATCTTAAGTCATTCATTCCAATTAAAGTTTTCAATAGTCGGCGAGAACAAATCTGTCGTGTGTTCTTTCTCTCATCATTTATTATTGAGGGAAGCACGTATTCCAATTAAGCATAACATAGCTGCCAACTTTCAACTAATTTTCCTACAAATCTGGATTATTTTGATCCAGGTTAACCTCATTTCGAACCAGAAAATTTCTTTCATGAATCTTTATTTACTTAATTTTAGGTTTCTAAGTTGAACATATTTAAATTTATTTCTTTGAAATAATACCGATCCGAAATTCATTAAACTAGGCTCAAATTAACGCATTTATTACGGAAGATTAATGTAAAGTTGGCACATATGGTATAACAAAAATTAATTATCTAATGAGGTAAAACATTGTCATTAGAGACCCTTTATGAACGACACAAAAATGAAGCGAATCGTAAAAAGTAACAAAAAATCGCATTTAATAATGTGCTAAAAACCGCACCGAAAAACTGCTAAAGACCAAATTTTTTAGATGTCCAAATATACTGTATTGGACTAAAATTTTAAAACTAAGTTGATTTTTTTAATGTCAAAAAGTAACTGAAGTATTCGAAAATTCTAAAACCGCATTAAAAATACATTAACAAATCGTCAAATGTAAAAATATTTTAGGAATAAAAAAAAAAAAACTCTAATCGGCTAAAACATTACAATCGTAAATTTTCCAAAATTTAACTCAAAACATAAACAATCTCAAAAAATCTCTGAATTTTAAATATTGTAGATGGTGAAACTGAATGTATTAAGCTAAATGTTAAAAAATAATAATATTATAAATGTCAAACAATCACTGTGTTGACAAAAAAATTAATATCTCATTGAAAATACATTAAAAATCGTTAAGTGTTAAAAAATCTTAGAAATTAAAAATTACTTTAATGGATAAAACATTTTAATCTAAAATCTTTCGTGAATAATAATACTTTTTAAGTATGTAATACTTTTATATATATAATAATATATTAGTATTATATATTATAATATATAATACTTTTTAAATATGTAAATATTAAACTTGCTTAAACAAGTAATACAATTTGCATTAAATTCGCAATGAAAATTTCTAAACTACAAAATCGTAAATAGAAAATTTACTACTTTAGATTCAAAGATTGAAACCAATTTTACTTCCAAATATCACGCACTTTATTTAGAACTCGAAAAAGCTAAAAATTGAATTGTAAGTTGCATCAAAAATGGCGAAATATTAAAAAAAAAAAAAAAAAAAAAAAAAAAAAAAAAAAAAAAAAAAAAAAAACTGAAGGGTCAAAACTTTTTCTAATGGAGATAAATCAATGTTAACAAACATCTTTCATGAATGCAAAAAATAAATCGGCACTGAATGCAAACAGTAAAAATTCAATTGAAAATCGTTTTAAAAATCAATTATATTCAAAAATCGTGAGAAACAACATTTTGTACATTAGGTTAAAAGAACAGAACAAAATTGCTTTTACCAATATAAAAAATAGACATAAATTGCAATAAAAAGCACATTAAAAATCCAATTAAAAAATTCGCTAAAAATTAAAAAATCACATTTTGAATTCCGAATAAACTTTATTGAAAATAAGATAAAATTTATTATATTCTGCTAAATAAATTAAAACATATTCTTATCAATAATATGGTAAAATCGCTCCGAAACATAATAACAGGTATAAATCGCATATATTGTGCTGTTGAAAGTAACATGACATCACATATTACAATTTTTTTTCCTTTTTTTTTAAATTAAATTCTCAATTTTAATACTTAATTTATAATTTCACAATTATAAAGTTAATTAAAAGTACCTGTCCTTTCTAAAAAAGATTGTATCTATACCTTCTCTTTTGCGCTTTAAACCTCAGTTACTTCAGTTTTCCCATGTTCAGCCGAAACCGTCAATGCAATAAATAAAAAATAAAATTCTTTTATCATCCTAAATCATTATCTGAGGGAGCATACTTAGTCAAATAATATATAAAAAAGATATTCTTAAACCATATGCCCCTTTTTCAGACACTTTTTGTTCATTCTCTGTTCAATAATCAATACAAATGTCTTTTCGACTGCAATTATAGTAAAATGTATATATTAAAGTTAGCACCCGAAGACTCTGTTGCTGCTTCTAAGTGTATTTTTCCCATTACTGAGCGTTGGTATGCATACTTATACGTTGAAATGTTATAACGCAAATTATCGGTCCTGTTAGCTAGTTTTTAATTCATTTTTTCCTTAAATAGTACATCTTTGGGGTTATATAAGAGTTTAGGGTACCAATATTTTGCTTGATACATTGGCAATTAAATTTGACAACTTCGTTACTCCTCTGTTCTTTGAAGGATCAACTACTGCTTTAATGATCCCTCTCTGAAGCAGAATTTTTCTTGATCTATATCAAATAAAGTCCTCTTGTCTTCAAATTTTCAGAGTATTTTCTTTTGTAGCTACCTTCAATATTCAGGAATCAACGAGTCTATATTTTCATAAACTGCCACTCAAAAGACACAATATTTTTCTAACCGCTAGCACCTATATATATATATATATATACACTATATTGCCATTGATTATGGGACACTTGCGATTTTACTAAATATCTAGAAAAATACACGAGGAATCATCTCGAAACTCTTAGTGTATAAATATAATAGTATACGTCATACATCTCCGTGAAGATTTTTTACCGAAACTCCATAGGGGACCGTCAACAAATTAAAAAAGAATGAATATCTTTTGAATAACCCTGTCAAAACTAATGTAGCAAAAGCGCTCAAACTCTAGATTATGATTGAATGCCTTATTGTAATACACTGTGTTCATTTTTATGCAAATAGCATGCATACTCGCAAAGTAATTAAGGTTTTTGTAAAAATGGTCCCAAATTTTTCCAAGTTTTTTCCTTATAATTTTCAGAGTTCTTTCAGAGATAATTTTCAGTCATTTTTATAAAAACCTTAATTACTCTGCATGCTATTTGCATAAAAATGAACACCGTGTATTACAATAAGGCATTCAATGATAATCTAGAGTTTGAGCGCTTTTGCTACATTAGTTTAGACAGGGTTATTCAAAAGATATTCATTCTTTTTTAATTTGTTGACGGTCCCCTATGAAGTTTCGGTAAAAAATCTTCATGGAGATGTATGACGTATACTATTCTATTTATACACTAAGAGTTTCGAGATGATTCCTCATGTATTTTTCTAGATATTTAGTAAAATGTCTAAAATCGCAAGTGATTATAATCAATGGCAATATAGTGTATATATATATAATGAAATAATTGAAAATTGGGTTTCGAGGTGTAAACATTTATATAAAAGGTTTAAATTTTCTTCAAAATTCTGTAGTTCTATTTGCAGCGGTCTGTCCAGGACACCATCGAGACACACATGATTTTTTTTCCTTATGAAGAAACGCATAAGAATCTAGAATCAAGCTAATCAAGGAGATTATAAAGTTTGTTTATCAATGAGCTCATATTATTTAGACACCGCTAGAGTTTGTTTGATTTTTTTTTAAATATCCTTTAAATGGAGGTGATATAAAACATTTATATTGGAATTTAATTAATACCAATGAAAAATCAATCAATCTTAAAAAAATGGTCTTACTCAAACTCAAAATATTGAAATTATATAAGGCTAAAATTATCTTTGGAAAAAAAGTGGTAAAATTTTGCAATAACAATAATCAGCTACTTTTTAACACAACATATAAAATTGCATTAGAATTTATTTCAATATTGATCATTTTATTTAATACATAGTATTTTTTCATATATTTTACATTAAGACAAATTTCTGTTTTATTTTAATATTTTATACATAGTATTTTATTCAAACCAAGACAGATTGACAAAAGCATTTTAAATTATAATATTATTTTAAGAATTTTTTTTTTAATTTAGAGACAATTTATTTACAGGTTTTTAAAATATGCTTCAATATTTTTAATAATAAATTTACAAAATGTTTGAAGAACTTCATAAAATTTGCTATTTTCCGTTATTTTTTTTAAATTAAAATCATCGAAATAAGATATGTAATGAAACACTCTGTAGATTTTTTTTTCTTTTGGACAGTTATCTATAGTTCCATTGTTATGTAGTATTAAATGCTGTATTCACTACTCATTTTTTGTCAGGAACAAATGTGGAAGAGAATTTTCATTAAATTGCATTTTAAAGGAGAACAACCTATGTCAATTATGTTAAGCTTATGAATTCCATGAAAAATAAAATTTTTACTTTTATTTTATTACTTTGAGAAATACAAGCATAATAAATATAATAATATAAAATGTATGGTAAATTGCATTTACGCTCACGAGCAAAGCGAAAAACTATCATTTAAAATGTATCGCTCCTATATGAACCTATTCAGTTTCTTGATAAAAAAAATTTGTTTTCATTAAAAGATTACATCATAAATAAAATTTGTCCTTCTGTGTATTTAAACCATTATTTTGGGTGAACTACTTTAAACGGAAAGAATGTTGAAATATTAGATCTCAGGAAACGTTGTTCAGTATTTAATTATTGAAATTCATTACTCATTCTGTATTAATACTAATAACAAAATGTATTTCCACGTCCCAGTATTAAGTTACCCTTTTTAAAATCTCTTTTAATGCTACTATAATAATACAATATTTACTGCTTATATGAATTTAATGCTTCAAAAATACCGTACATCAAATTTTAAATTTTATAATCCCACAAAGATCATTTTACATTAAACTCATTATCATCATTCAAGAAATGTCAGCTTTCTAAATATTAATCCCAAGATATCAAAGCATCCACTTAATTTAAATTTTTTGCTGTCTTTTTCGCTGAAAACTTTTCTATGTCTGGGAATTTACATTCAATAGATTAAATTCTAAAACAGTTCAAGATTCAATACAGATTGTTTACTAAGAAATAATATATTTTGAATGGAAAAAGATTATTTGAGTTCATCCACGTGACAAGTTTCTCAGACTACTGATTAGTTAAATCTTCAAAATTGAAAGCAGTTATTGAGTAATCTTAAGAAATGAATAAGTAATGTGATTTATCGTTTCATCTTCTATAATATTTTTATAAATCCATTGATTTGAAAAATGAAATGTATTTCTGCATAGATGCCAACATCTTTTAATTATTCCGGAGTCTGATTGGAGACAATTATATTTTTAATCGGAAAATATGTATAATGAAATACTTGTTATTTCTAGAAAGGGCATTTTAGATTTCATTTTTAAATTTCTGATTAAATTAAATTTACTGGTGAAAATATGTTCGTATTGAATCAGATTCCGAAGTAATTGAGAGATTTTGTCATCAAGAATTTTTGTGTGCATCCATCAACACGATTTTCTCAGCCTAAACAAAACAATTACAAGAAACCTTTCTTAGTTTATTTATTGCGTAACGTTAAAATGTCAAGAAATATTAACTGAAACACTTCAAACTACTGGTGAAGAATAAACTGTTAAAATATTAGTCATACACTTGATAAGAAAACTCAAGGAGTAACTGCAACTAATAATTAAATTTTCCAAACAATATCATAAAATATACTGACAAAAAAGTGTTGAATTTGATGAGTATTATAAAAAAAAGCCAGCGTGTGAAGGAAAAACAAAATAATTTTAAAACTAAAATATCTTGAAACAGATCTCGTAAAATATTTCTAAACAGAAACTACTTATATTTTAGTTATTTTTAGTAAAAACGGAACTTAATTCGACAAACTTTTTTTTTATTTCCCCGAAAAAATTACACTAGAACAGATCATTTGGAATAGAAAGAAACCTAAACATAATATCACAGAATCTGCTTTTCTGCATTGTACGATCCATGAAAAATTTCATTATTTGACTGATATCAGGTCAAAAGACATTTTTTCTACGGTGCTATAAGAGTATAAAACTGATAAAATTTATAAGGCAAGTCTAATATAAATTTATCAGAACACATCCCTTACGAAAATGTATTTTATAATTCTATAGAAAAAGCTTTGTAGAATCCTATAGAATTATGGCTAGTTTTTCTATAAGCTAGTTTAAAAGCTATAGAAATAGCTGTAGAAGTTTAATAGAAATATTTGTTGAGAGAAAGTGTTTAGCAGAAATTTAATAGAAAGGAGGAGGGTCAATAAAGGCTATTTTTCGTACATCATATACCCGGAAAAAAGTTTCGAATTCAGATGACTGTTCTGTGGCTTTGTATAGCTAAATATATGTATTTTTGTTTAATATAAGTTTTACGTGATAAATAAAATAGTAAGTCATGGAAATTATAGCCCGAAAGTAGAGTGTTTCGGCTTTTTCCTGCATTTTTGACGTTTTTTGCATCTTTGAAATAATTTTTTTACTAAGAAGAGCTCAATGAACCCAATTAATTTTGACATGCAATGACTCTGCTTTTTATAAGCTTTAATATGAGCATTATTTTATTTGGGTTCAGTGTGCGCTTCTACCTGTAAAAGAAAAAAATGTATCATGTGAGAGAATCAAATGCACTAATATGGGATCGCGTTCAGACTTCTTTCGCCGTACTTAAAAAGTATTAAGGCTATTCAGACCTCAATGTTGTTTTCTAAAATTGTTTTCGTAAATATTTATTAAAGAAATTACTAATAAATAATGCTTGGATACCAAACTCATAATTGTAAAGTCTCGCAGAAAACATTTCGTGTCTGTTCTAACAGAAAAGTTATATTGATACTTAGATGTTCGAAAAACTGGGATTTACAGAGTGGTTCTAAATACAAATAATATGTGTTTCGTGCTCTAAATACTTCTATTTCTTCTTTTGATGTAACAATAAGAGATTATACATCAACGATTACTGTCGATGAGACCACATTATACATTTAAATCAATATCTCATTTTCACAATTCTAACACTTGCTGTATAGTATGTAAAGTAAGAACTGTCTCGTTATTGTAGCAAAAGCTATTGAAACTCAATCCTTTATAGAAACTAATATTGATATTTTTTCGCAAAAACGATGGTATAAAACTCATATTACTTGATCGGTAAATTGACTCTACAAGATTTAAGTCCTGTAAATGAGAATACATCGATGTATGAAATGTGATACATGAAAATATTTAAACCAGTATCAGAAATGTAGCAAAGAAGGCCTCGATTTTGATACACCGGGACACTTTTCCAAAATCTATTATTATATTCTCATGGATATATTTTTGTCTGATTTTAACGGTATCTTTAAACTTGTAAAGTCCAAAATACGTTCCTCGATAAAGAGGTCATCTCGTACTTTCTTTGCAATGTTACTTGTAAAACGTAGAACTGGCCTCTATCACTGTGTCCTGTCTACATTATTTAATATAAGAAAAATAATAATATCTTGTGTAAAATATGAAAACCAGGCTTTGATTGATAACGTTGTTCAAAAACACTGTAGAATGGAACACATCACCAGAACACAAGTTATTGAAAAATATACGAGGCCTTCAGCAGGAAGATTGTTTATTCAGGATTACAACAATGATACTGTGATGACTGCTTTCGACAACACGTACGTTTATATCCAGAAGATTGTGAACTATTTCTTTCAGAGACATTCCTTCTGGCTATACAAAGGAAGACGTTTTGTTAAGCATATGGTATTCGTCATTACTTCAAGTTACATTTTGGATGTCTTCGTTCCTTACTTCGCGGAAACAAATGGCAATTACGCTAACATACTTACAAAACAAATAAAAAAATATTCATATAATATCAGAGAGTGGCTGATGCCAAATGATGTTTCATTATAACGCAATAGTTCTGTCAGGGTAAATTACGCGAAAGTGTCGTAGAGTGGTGGGTGCATGCTGATTTCATATTATGTTTTCTGGCTTACAATACTACTGTAATCGCTCAGTCAAAATTAAAAAAACAAATATTGAATATTTTCATATACTGTACAAGACGCCGCCGCTGGATGGTCCATTAATGATTCTGGTGAAGCAATCAATAACGAAAATAATCTAAAAGACATTGTCCAAAAAGTCTGAAACTGTATGATTATCATTATTATTATTATTTGTTATTTATTATTTCCGATTTTCATGTATTGAAATAATAATCTTAGTAAGCTCCATTTATCTTAATTTTACACTCATTGTTGTATTTACTATTGGTTATACGGATTAAAACTAATGACAATTGTTTTATGCTCATTAAAACACATAATATTTACTTAAATATATATATTATTTTCTCATCAATTATTAAACTTCCATCCAAGATATTATTGTTTTCTTACTTGTTATGAGGTATACTAATGAAAAAAATGTATGTAACGTCTAGGTGCTGATGGGCGAAAAATAGCCCTTATTGACCCACCTCCTTTCTGCTCGACAGAAATTTCTTAATGATACATACTTAATTTAATGATACATAATTTAATGATACATAATTTTAACTGACATAAAAACTGCTCAAAAATTGAATTTTGAATATTTTGTTTGAAAATGGTATAAAATGTTAAAAAGGGAAATTTTCTTTACTTTTTCCAAACACATATTGAATCTTTCTTTATAAATAACAAAAATATTCAGATTTTTTTTTCTTTAAACACTACTGTTGTCCTTAAATCTGTAATCTAGGTCATAATTAAATCATTCAAGTGTCACTTCAGAAAATATTTTCTACAAAATATAATAAACGAAGTATATTTTTTTTAAATAAAATAAGTTCCAGCACAATAAATACAAACATTTTATATGTTAGATGATTTTAAGTCAAACTGATTAAACTCAATGAATAGAAAGCAGCTACAAAAAATACAGTGAAAACTGTTTTTGTAAATTTTATATGAATTTAGATGAATTTTCTTCTATAGCCATCATTACGAATGTTAAATTGGAAGGTTAAAACTATAGATGCAAATGCTGCACCAGAAATAACCAATTGATACCACCAAAATTTTAAAGCAATTATTCCCTTATTTGGCGACAAGATTTCTAAGATTTTGTAAATCAAATATATTATTAAACTTTAATCGTTAAAATCAATCAATTTTGTCACAGTGATTGCGTCCCTTGTTAGAACTACCGAATTTTTTAATGTGATATGTTTGACGACGACGCTGAGAATATACATAAAATGATATTAAATATAATAATAAATAACCTAAAGGTGTTGGAAAGCCAGTGATACAATCCGTGAGGAAATGAAAAAAAAAATTAGCCAAGCAAAACGCAAAAAATAATGGTAAAAAATTAAAATAAGAATTTAAATTCATATGTGTTCAGCAAAAAACGGGTTCATAATTGAAGAACGTTAAAATGATAATAACAAACTATTAACGAAGAATCCGAAATTAATAAACATTCATCGCTTCATTTGAATTATCTTGAGGTATGTATAATTATAACTATTAACATTTACATGAAGACAATTCTTTGGAAGCTTTCTATAACTATAAATTAAGTTTATAAAGGATGAAATTTTTAAAATGTTTCAATGAATATGATTTTTCGTCTTTATAAAGAAATATCTCATACGTCCGTCAGGCTTTTAATTTTGATTATAAAATTAGTGAATAATATATTACAACTGTTGGTAGCAATATATTTTAAGTATTAACGAGTTCAATTATTCTAGCTTCAATTTTTTTAATAGCCATCAATCAACATAAGGCTACATTATAACAAATTTCGATGTGTTTATGCATATTTTTAGAATACTCTATCTTTGACACTTATACATTGTATATATGTAAACAAAGACAAGAAAATTATTTTTGCGCATGTTTTCCTGTTATGCATCCACTATTTTGCAATCGGTAAATAAAGAAATTATCCTTTTATTATAGAATATATCATCAAATTTATTCATAACCCCATCCGGTAAAAGGAAAAATTAATATGAATTTCAAAATGTTATGCACTGTTCCAAAAAAAAAAAAAAAACCGTTCAATAAAAATCTTTCTATATAAATGCACTTATACGATTTTCCACCACACTGCATTCTAATTTAAATTTGTTTTCGAAAGGATATGTTTTTAAGTTAAAAGTTGATTTTCAAACGTTGTAACTATGTTTAGGTGATAATTTTTATTTTTCGAAACTGTTGATTTTTCTTTGTTACATTTGTAAACTTAGTCGGATATATCGAAGACCATCTTTGAATTACTCTGCTTTAGAAAGAATTAATGTCGATTTTAAACGACTCATTATTATCATGTAAATCAAAAAGTCTATGTCTTCAATAATACTCACAAAATTAAAAAATGGTTTTAGCTTTTTTTAAACTGTTGTCTTAAAAGGTTATCTGGGGCAATTGAACCCACGAGAGCTGGGCCATAGCCTATTCGATAAAAATTCGTTGATGCCTTTTAAGATTTACCCATTTTGGAGAATGCCCACTAATCTCTACTTCTTAAAACAATGTTTGTGAAAGTAATCATAACGTTGTCTTTACTGTAATAAGCCGTCTAAAATTTATGTTCCTTTTATATATATATATAAAAAAGTCAGTTTTATTGAATTTCATGAAATTTTTATTAAAATACTCTAAGTACTTTTATTAAGTAACCATTATTTTAACATTAGACAGTTAACTTTGTTAATATTATTAGGTATCTATGTATATATATTTCATGTTTTAAATGAAAGGCCAGTGTTCCCCTTACCCAATCAATTTTTCAAAAACGTGCTAACTGGAACATATTGGATGCAGTGACACAGATAGTTTTTTAAAGATTGTTTTGCTTCGGAATATTAATTTCTCCATTTTTTCTTTATAATACAAAACAATTATATAATGTCTCATTGAAATTACGTAATAAATTTTTAAAAAGCATATTTTGGGTATCAAACCAATTTTTTTACATGAGGTATTCGAGCTTTGAAATTTTCAGATACAAAATTCAGAAGTGTACTATACTTAAGACAAAATATCTTTATTAAAAAATATCGAAACCAAAAAGAAAAAAAAAGTTCTGTTTGATATAAAAACATGGTTAGATTCTCAACAGGTGTGTTGGACATACCGCATTTCATTTGAGGTAAATAAAAAAAAAGAGAAAGATATACTTACGTAGCCGTTTGTTCATATTTCTTTATTTATTTCTTAAAATATCCATGTAATTTGAGCACTAATAAAAACTAAAGAACACATGCATTCTCTTAATACTTAAACTTTCAATGTTAATAAGTCTAATAATTTCATATTTAGTTTTTTTTTTAGACACCATGACAGCAAAGTTTACTGTTACAGCGTTCATTAATTGATGTATAATTTACATGATTTGACCGATTTATTTTTTTAAGTTACTTATACGTTTTGAAATAGGATCTGATACATTGTGTTAAAAACAACAACGGCTTGAATCACGAATACTTCTTTTCCTGTTGCGCAAAAAATGAGACATTTGGAACAAAGAAAAAGGAAAAGTTACACATACAGACATACAGGGTGTTTCGCTATCAGACCGAAAAAACTTTCAGGTATGATAGTAGACATGAAGACAAACATTATTAAATAGGAAACCATGGGGCGCAAACGACTTCTGTAGGAGCTAGGGGCCATTAAAATTTAAGGGCCAAAAATTCAAACGATGATAAAAAACGGAAAAAAGGGTCGATTCGTTTGCGGTTTTCACTAAAATCATTCTTTATATCACGATTTTTTTAGAAATTTTTTTTTAAGGTCACGTTCAAAAATTGTCGATAGAGGGCGCTTTAGACATTAGAGTAACGAACAATTACTTTTTACCGTTATTTTGTGCATTGGGTTGAAATTGTTCTAAAGTTTAGCCTTTAACTTAAGCCCAACCTTAAGCCCAAAATCGCGAACATTGGGATCGGGTAACTAGCGAAAATTGAACTGTGAACAGAGGGGGAGATTTTAAACGCTCAAAAATATTGGACAAACAAATCAATTTTATTGCGGTTTGCGTGTAAGTCATTCCTTTGGTAATTATTTTATTCAAAATGACGTACAACTTTGGTGTCCTCATTATTTGATAGAGAGCGCTTCCGACACATCTCTGACATTTCAATGGCATTACTCCTAGGTGTTTTACTGCCAGACCAACATACTTCCAGGAAGCGTTAGCGATACAAAGACGGCTCGGAATCACATAGGAATGTAACGTTGGAAACGCCTCTTTTTGGAGTTACGGTTAAAGGAAGCAGAGAAAAGAAAACAAAAACAGCAGAGAAAGAGCAACACGTTAATGTGACAGGAAATAGTTTATTTAAATGTGTTACTACAAAAGGTGTTCGAAATTACGACCAGAAGTATTCCGGCATGCTTGACAGTGACGTCGCGTGGAATTCTCACGATTTGAAAGATTCCTGGCATCTCTGATATTTTTCTGGCAGTTACAGAAATACCAGCTGCGAGGTCTTCAATTGATGGTACGGGAGTCTCATACACCCAATTTATCATTTGACCCCAGCAGAAGAAGTTCATACATGATAGGTCCGGCGATCTCGTAGGCCAATGAATCGGACCACCACGACCTATCCACCGCAGTCCATATGTTACTTTGAAGTGTCGACAAACGTCATTGGGAAAATGTGGAGGAGCCCTATCGTGCTGTTCATCGTTCAAATACTTCATTCTGCTACCTTTTTAACCGGTTCGCGTATAATCACTTCAAAGTGATCACTGCTCAGGAGCATTACCGTTTCGCGCCGTCTACCGCAAGGAAACCGCAGCGCCATCTACTGTCACTGTCAATCTTGCTGGGCTTCTTCTGGTCGTAATTTCGAACACCTTTTCAAGTAAAACTTTTAAATAAACTGTATTCTGTCACATTAACGTGTAGCTCTTTCTCTGCTGTTTCTGTTACTCTTTCGCTGCTTCCTTTAACCGTAACTTGCAAAAAAGGCATTTCCAACGTTACATTCCTATGTGATTCCGAGTCGTCTTTGTATCCCTAACACTTCCTGGAAGTATGTTGGTCTGGCAGTAAAACACCCAGGTATAATGCCATTGAAATGTCAGAGATGTGTCAAAATCGCCTTTCTATTAAAAAATGAGGACACCAAAGCTGTACGTCATTTTGAATAAAATAATTACCAAAGGAATGACTTACACGCAAACCGCAATATAATTGATTTGTTTGTCCAATATTTATGAGCGTTTTAAATCTCCCCCTCTGTTCACAGTTCAATTTTCGCTAGTTACCCGATCCCAATGTTCGCGATTTGGGCTTAAGGTTGGGCTTAAGTTAAAGGCTAAACTTTAGAATAGTTTCAACTGCATGCAAAAAATAATAGTAAAAAATAGTTGTTCGTTACTCTAATGTCTAAAGCACCCTCTATCAACAATTTTTGAACGCAACCTTTAAAATTTTTTTCTAAAACAATTGTGGCATAAAGAATGATTTAATGATAACCGCAAACGAATCGACCCTTTTTTTCCGTTTTTTATCATCGTTTGAAATTTTTGCCCTTAAATTTTAATGGCCCCTAGCTCCTATGAAAGACGTTTACGCCCCATGGTTTCCTATTTAATAATGTGTGTCTGCATGTCTACTATCACCCTTCAAAGTTTGTCGGTCTGGTAGCGAAACACCCTGTATATATATAGATAGATATTAAAATGTAATTTAAAAAAATTCCCTGTTATAGAATGAACCCACACAACACATATGTAGATATTACGTCTATTTTGAGCTCTTTACTTCCAGAATACATCCATGTACATCGAACTGATTCCATTCTAATATGTAAGCTGGATTGTTCAGCACATGACATCCATCAAATGTTTATATCCCAACATAATATAGACCAACACAATATGGACACAGAACTTAACGTCTATTGTAAAACATAAACTAGATCATCGTAAGTAAATTACGTACAGAATACTTTTATATCCCAACAATTTTTAGACTAACATAATATGGAGGTAAATTAGAGTTAAATATTTTATTTCTGATACATTTTTTCTTGTGGCAACATCAACTTTGTGTTGTTTTGTAAAGAGAACACACCGACGTAATTATTGAAATTTTTGTTTTTATCATTTTTTTTTGGTTCGTTTAAATCAAACTATCAAAGAACAAGTTGAGTCTTATTTTTATGAATTTTTAGTTGTATTAAGATGCTGATTTAAAATTGTTTATTTAAAACAATTAGAATTTACAACAACCACTGAATATAACAATAGAAGTATGTGATGTTTATAATTTAGATGCGTGATACAGTGTGATATTTGGAGGATTATGTAACGAGCTGGATTGTATGTAAGTAAATCATTTGAGTTATTTTTTATTGTGCATCTTCATTTGAAATTCTATTTTAGTAGTTTTTTTATGATTTTAAACTTTATTTTTAAATAACTACCAGCAAATTTTTAATCATGAAATTAATTTTGAATTAATTTTTTAAATTTTTTTCATATTCTCTTGACATATTATAATAGTAGAGTGATCTTTGTACTTAACTTACATGGTTACTCATTGATTTGACATTTTAAATGTTCTAATTTTATAATGAATCTTAATTTCGTACAATAAACTATACAAAGTGTTTGGATTATATTTAATTTCTTATTCTCATTCTCCCATACTCCTCATACTCTGTCTAATTCAAATGCTGCTAAATATAAATTTGTATAAATACAGGACAAAATCTTTTTGGGATCAACAGTTGTTTCAATTTAAAAAACCAAACAAAAAAACCAACAAAAAAAATAAAAACTTTCAAACAGTGAATTTCTCTTGAATAAAAGGAAATAACGCTAACAAATGAAAACAAGTATAAATTTGCTTGATAATAAATAATTTTTGAACATTAAAAAAAACTTATCACTTTATTAAATTATTTCATTAAAAAATTGTTTCATAAAAACGTTTCTTAATCTCAAAGGATATCGATACAAATATGTATAGATTTATCTTACAGTATAGGTCATCAGTTTAAAAGTATTTGTTAAATTAAAAATTTACTGTTTTTTTATTTTTTTTCAAAAAAGCATTTATTTATTGTTCTTACTTTTTTGAAGATGAAATTCATTATCAAAATTCAAAAATAAAATGCTGTCTATGGAAAATTCTTTGATTTGAGTCTTTGTGTTTGAATGTATAATAAATATTCAGTTCAATCATGAATTCAATAAATTCAATGGTCAAAATGTTAAGAGTAATGAGAAAGTAAGTCCTAGTTTTGTCGTTGCTTGTAGTGTAATATGCATTTTTAGAACATATAATTAAGCGAGTAATATATTTAAAAAAAGAAAGAAAACTAGTTTGTAGAGAGCATCAATATCATTTTGGTAATACTCTGTTATCCCGTTGACCAAAATACTATCGCCAAATTCTAAGATTAAATGCCAATAATGGATGATAGGAAAGTCAATTCAATGACATTAAATACAATACACATGTAAATCATTAAGTGATATTTATTTCGACTTTTTCCCTTGTATTTTTATTAATATTATACTAATTATTTGTTTCTTATTTAAAATAAAAATTACGTCAATATGTATAACTTGGCTATTAGTTTGGCGATTTGTTTAATTTGGCGAAATCGGTCGACGGGAGTACATAGTAGTACTATTATTTTTTATGTTATGTCAAGAAACAATATCTCAATTAATACAAAATATATACCAGTGGAGATAAACATCTGACAGATCAGCTGATGCCGAGACAGATCTTACTTCAAATTTGAATGCTTTCAGAAAATCACAGGTGTGTAGTTTTCTTATATAATAAGCAAATATCACTAGTGATTTTTTGCCAGCAACTCGGATCTGTGTGATGACGAATTGATGGTGCCCTTGGACTGTATGCTGCCTTTGCGACGAGTAAGGATTCATCTTCGTATTGAAGATTTTATAAAAGAAAAATTAAAAAAAATTTTTGACTTAGGTGGAATTCTTACTGCTGTGTCAAAAGTGATATAATAAAGTAAGTATACTAAAGTAGCATAAAAAATAATATTGGGCTCTGTACAAACGAGTTTTTTTTCCACAAAAAGTATGTTACATTACAAACTATGAGAACACAGTGTCGTATAATAAGAAAAATAAGCAAAAAAAAAAATATTAAGCTGAAAATATTTTTAGCTGATCATGTAATAATAAAGTAATATTCTATAAACTGTGAATTAAACTTTTATATATATTTCAGTCTCAGACATAAATAAAATCTGCCGCGAAATAAAAAAGATAGTGTGAATCAGCCTTGTTTTTTTACCAGAGCAATGATACTATTTGGTTTGATTTGTAAAGATGAAAAAAAAGGGGGGGGATGATGTTTTTAAATAAAAAGTCTTATTTCTATTGCAAAAAGGTTTTTTTTGTTGTTGTTTATATTTATAGGCGATGAATGTTTTTGAATGTAAAATTTAAAAAAGCATTTTTAAAAGATAAATTATTTTTTTTAAATAATAAAACAAAAATTCTTTCTAATTTCTTATATTTTCTTATGTTAATCATATTTATTATCATCAGAACAATTAATATTTGTCCTTTTTACCAATAATTTTAACTTTTTAAAATCTGAAACTTTCATGTTTAATATTTCTTGAAATTAAAAAAAAAACAAGATGGCAGAAGTATCTAGTATATGCATACAGTTCCATATTACATAGATATGATGTGCATATATATGTACATACTACATGGACATGATGTATATATGTACACTTTACGTAGATATGATGTATATACATATACATATACATATTACTTAGATATGAGGTATATATGCATACATATAACCTAGATATTATGTTTAGAAAATGATCTACATAGACATAGACATCCGTTTTACATAGATATTACGTCAATCTGGATGTCCAATGAACATTATATGGATGTATTCGGAGAGACATCTGATGGTAATATCTACGTAGATACTACGTAATATGAAACTCCTTGCATGAATTCTAGACATGGTATATAGATGTAATTTTCGTTATATGTGTGTCATATTTACCAATTTGCTGTGTGGGAACCTAACTGAATACATTTACTGAGGTCCAAATTTTAATTAAGTTAATATCAGCTTTTGGAAACTGAATTTCGTGAATCTTCATAGTCGCATTATAAAATCATGGCACAGTTGTCCCACATAATCCTACATAGTACTACAGCTAAATATTTCGAAATTCGTCTGTTAATGTGAAATATACATTTTCCGTAGAAAAGTGGAATGCTTCAATGAATGATTCACACAATTAATAAAATGTATTAAAAATTTTGGCAGTCAAATAAATCATTTGACAAAACGCAAATTTTACCTTGTTTTAAACATAAAATAAATAATATTTAAACTTTCACTGTTTTACTTAGAAAGCGATGAACATAATTAAAGAGATGTGATAGTTAAACCTATACATTTTCTTTAAATAAACTCTCTCTCTCTCTCTATATATATATATATATATATTTGTCTTATATTTCTTCTACCCAATTTTAATCTCAAACACTGTTACATCAAACTCCAAGCTGCGCATTAAAAATGAAAAGTGACGAATAAAAAGATGAAAAACATGGAACTATAATTATTAATAATCTATATTTTATCTTATTAAGTTTAATCAAAAACTGTTAACTATAATTATTGGCGTGCTCATTTTCAAAACCGAATCAAATATATGTAAACAGCAATAAGTTATAAACATATTCTTTGATGAGCAGCTTGGATAAGACATGAAAGTACTTCGATATTTTAAAAAAATAATGTTTAAGCAATACCATCTCTTATATTATTTTAATCGCCTTTTAAGATTTAAAATAATGAACTTTTTTTAAGTTCAAAACTTTCGCTCACAAGAATAGTGACGCATCTACATGACAAATGTAAATTTCACAGGAAAAGAAAAAAAAATGCATGATTTGACTCTAACAATAAATTACATATGCATGCAGCACTTGACACTGCATGTAAGTATAAACTAGTCGTTGGGGAACACCATACTACTTACCCATTATATATGTGCATATGTAATATATGAAAATAATGCATTTGAAAACTATTTATAAAATGGATTGCAATTCCAAAACAAAATTTAAACGTGTATTTATATTGTTCTATTGTTCATAGTAATGCTGTATTAATGAGTTGCTGATGAGTCTCTTTCGATAAATTATACAACACGCTTAACTACTCAAGTAGTACTGAATTGCGAAAAAGAAACATCCTTATAACTCCAAAAATAATAATATTTTTAACTAACTGTTTATTTCGTCGGATTAAGCGTCTTATTTCCAATTAGAATATATCTTTGAATTGAAATTTCAATGAAATACAGGGTCATGAAAAATCGAAGAATGTGGAAAACAGGATTACAGATATCTCGGCAACTAATAATTCGATCATCTTCGTTCTTTATGCAAAATTCGTGTTATTTTATTGCCTTTTATGAGCACTCCTTAAAATAAAAAGTACTTCCGGCAATGCCGGGAGGAAAAGGTAGCTTTCATATACTTATTCATTTACTTTAAATTCAGTTATATAAATCAAATATACGAAGCTCAAAATAGTGGAACACGATTATATAAGATTGAATACTAGTTTTTGTCAATACTGAATATTAATAGGAATTTTTAGAAATTAGTCATCTTTTATTCAACCTGGTTTTATTTTAAGCGATTTATAGGGTCGCCAAATTCCACGATATCCATTTTAAAGCAGCATGATGGATAAAATAACCGAATGAGCTTGATCGAAATCTTAATTCATGTGAACATGCACACTCATATCGAAATCGATTAATATATACGAGTGCTGTTGCGGACAAAATGGAATTTAAAAAAAAAAGTCACCCACATTATAAATTCTAACTGCTATATCCCAAGCGTTTTTCAAGGTAAAGACAAAGGAAAAAATATTCCGGAATTCATTATTAAGATAAATTGTTTTAAAAAAACCTTTTTTCAATTTCTAATTTTTTGTTTATACATTATTATACATTTAAAAGATTTTTGATAAATTTAAATGGCCGTCATTTTGAAACAAAATGGCGGATAAAGTTGGTCAAGACATTGGTATGTACCATGAACACACCGAGTTATATTGAAATCAGTCTATAAATATGCATATTAACGCGTGACAAATTTCAGACCGTTTCAAAATGTCAATCTCACTGGAAATTGAAAGTGCTAAAACTCAGCCATTTTTCAAGATATAGATGAAACAAAAAATGCTCTGGAATCTTTGTATCAAGGTCAAAACACAAAAGAAAAATCTTTTTCCATTTCTTACTTTTTGCACCTAATTTTAAAATTTAAATTAAAAAAATAATATTCCGCCATTTTGAAACAAGACGGCGGTTGGAACTAGCCAACAAATTCGGTCCAGGCATCAGTATGTCCTATCTACGCACCAAGTTTCATTCAAATCAGTGTATAGATACGCGTGTTATCACGTGACGAAAACCAGATCATTTCAAAATGTGAGCAACACTAGAAATTAAAAGTACTATAACTCAGACATTTTTTAAGATACAGACGAAACAAAAAGTGCTTTGGATATATTTGTATCACGGTCAAATGCATAAAAGAAAAATCTTTTTCAATTTCTCACTTTTTTCTACATAATTTCAAATTTTAATTTTTTTAAATTCAAATAGCCGCAATTTTTAAACAAGATGGCGAATGAAACTGGTTAACGAACTCGGTCCAAGCCTTATTAAGTACTACGTGCAAACAAAATTACATCCAAATAGATTTATAAATACGAGTGTTATCACGTGACAAAATCAGATACTTTCAAAATGTCAGCCATAAGAAAAATTCAAAGTGCTATAACTCAATCATTTTTTAAGATATAGACAAAGTAAAAAGTGTTTTAGAATCGGTGTTTTAATATCTAACACATAAAACAAAAATATTTTTCAACTTTTAATTTTTTCGCATTTAATTTTTAATTTTAAATTTTTTAATTTTTTTTAAATGGCCGCTATTTTGAAACAAGATGGCGGATGGTGCTGGCCAACGAACTCGGTCGAGATATTTGTATGTACTATGTACAGCTCATATCAAAATATTAGAATAATTGAGAAAAAGTAATAAGAAAAAATTATTTGTCATTTATTTATTTTTTATACTAAGTAAATGCAATTAAATTTCTTATAAATTAAATCTGGAATGTTTAGATAAGATTTTAACATTTATAAAATATAAAATACAGCACAATAAATTAGGTATACAGCTTCCTTAAACACACCAGAATATTAGAATAAAATTTAGATTGGTTCAAAATATTAGAATATTTTATTTTACGCAACAATATTACCTTATGAATATGAAGTAAATGGTAGTTAATATTTTGTAGCATCCCCTTTAGCTTTCATAACAGCGTACAATCGATCTTGCATACTATATACAAGGTGTTTACAAACATTTCTATCAATATTAGCCCAAATAGACTTTATACGTGCCACTAACTCAGTTTTACTTGAAGGAGGATTTTCTAAGTTTTTTCTTCATTATACACCATAAGTTTTCGATGGGATTAAGATCTGGTGAATTTGGTGGCCAAGGAAGTACCTTAATGTTGCGTTGACGGAACCAATTCTTAGTTGACACCGAGGTATGCGGGGACGCTAAATCTTGTTGAAGGATGAAATCATCTTCAAATAAATCTTCTGATGATGGAATCATGTAATATTCTAAAATGTCTTGATATATCAGAGAGTTAACCTTTTCGTAGACGATGCATAACTTTCCAGGTCCTTCTGCACTCATACAACTCCAAACCATGACACTAGCAGCAAATTTTATGGAACGTTTAAGGCATTCTTTATCAAATGCTTCTTGCTTCATTCTCCAAACTCGAATAGCTTGATTACCATATGAAACACAAAACATACTTTCATCACTAAATAATATATTTTTCCAATCTTCATTGCTCCATAAACGTCTTGATTTACACCAATTCAATCTTATACGCTTTTGTCTTGCAATCATGAGAGGTTTTGTTTTCGGTACACGAGATACAAATTTAAATTTATGGAGACGTCTTAATGTTGTCGATGTAGAAACTTCAACTCCTTCTTCTTTCCATTTTCGGTGCAAGAATCGCACACTTTTAAAACGGTTTTTCTTAACTATACGCTTCAGTTTCCTGTCATCTCTAGCAGATGTTTTTGGTTTTCGGCCATCATTTCGGCGATTATTTTGAAATTTTCCAATTTTTGAATATTGTGTTAGTATTTTACTAACGCTCGATTGCGAACAATGTAAATAATTCGCTATAAAACATTGATTTTTACCGTGCCGATACAAATCAACCATACGAAGCTTAGTAGATTCAGGAATATCACTCACACGGCCCATTTTAAGACAAAAAAGAAACAAACTGCAAAAAAGAATAATGATTTTAAATAAAATAGTCTGAATTTAATCAATGATGCCACCAGTTAAGAATTGGTAATAATTAAAGGAGAATTAATATGAAATATTCTAATATTTTGAACCACTTGAATAAATATTCTAATATTTTGACTTTTCAAAATAATTTTTTTTGCAATTAATCTTTTCAAAAATGATATTAAATTTAAGATAACAAGTAAGTTTAATTAACAATAAGTACTTAATAAAAATATCGTTTGCATATTTCCATTAAAAGACATTAAATTACCAAACGATATTTTCAATTTATAAAAAAAAGTTAATTATTCTAATATTTTGAATATGAGCTGTACATACCAAGTTTCGTTCAAATCGGTTCATAAATTCGTTAGTTATAGCATGACAAAAATCAGATCGTTTCAAAATGTCAGCCATCGGAAAATGCAAAGGGCTATAACTCAGTCATTTTTGTAAGATATAGACAAAATAAAAACTGTTCTGGAATTGATGTTTTAAGGTCTAACACATAAAATAAAGATATTTTTCAACTTTTAATTTTTTTGTATTTAATTTTAAATTTTAATTTTTTTTAATTTTTTTAAATGGCCGCCACTTTGAAACAAGACGGCGGATGATGCTGGCCAACGAATTCGGTCGAGATATTTGTATGCACTATGTACATACCAAGTTCCATTCAAATCGGTTCATAAATACGTTAGTTATCGCATGACAAAAATCAGATACAGTCGAACCTCGTTAATACGCGAATCAAGGGTCTGATCAAAATTCGCGTATTAAACGGGTTCGCGTATAAACCGAGTGTCGTGAATTTTCGTCGAGTGATCGATTCAATGACAATGTATGCGGAAAAAAACATTTAAGGTCAATTTTTAGCGTTTTTAAGACATAAAATGCCATTTTATTTATTTTAATTATGTGAATTTATTTTAATTTTGTGTATTTTAATTTTTATTGTGCTTATTAAGAACAAACATTTGAAAGCTGAAAATTCAAATAATCGTTATTTTCTTAAGTAAAAATCCTATGTCTTTTCAAATTTAGATTTGTTATGTATAACACATAATATTGAATAAGACGAACACAAAAATTTCCGCGAACCATATTAATTAAAACTAATGTTAACAAAATTGAAATCTTTGTTAGCTATACAAAACAGATAGAAGCGATAATAAATAGTGCTGATAATAATAAAAAGGTCAAATAAAAGAACCTACTGAAGTCAGTTATGTCATAAAAATTACTTTTTGGGAAAGAAGTTGTCAATTTTGGCCTGCTCGACATGCGGTCGCACCATCGCCATGATGTTTTCCGCCTTATTTAGGTAGTGGTAAAGTTCGCTTGTTGAGGGTCCTTCGTCCAGTGACGACGCATATTGTCTTAGGAAATTGTATCTGTAAGTTTGGTAAATGGAGATGGGCCGAAAACGTAGATTCATCAACTTCTCCCTCCTCATCCGATTTGTCAGTCGCAGTTATATCGGCGATGATATCATTCATACCACTAAGTTCGGAGGTAATATGAGCTTTGTCGATATTAATGAACGTGTCTAAATCGACAAAATTTGCCCCTGCAGTTTCTTGTGCGGCCAGCCAATTTTCTACAACATTAGGGTGTGAGGTTGGTTCTGTGTAAATGATGTCTTGGCTACTTCCAAAACCCGTTTTGTGAGAGCAATTTGGAATCGTTGTTGGCGTGTCACTCTTCTATGCTCCGACGCGAGTCTTGCAATTTACTTTGGGGTTGTTAATTATCCCTTGGTCCATTGACTGGGTGACACTAGTCGAATTTGGAGGTAGAAATTCTACTTCAGTATTATTCAGGTCTTCGTTATCTTTTGGATGCGCAGGGCAGCTGTCCACAAGCAATAATACATGGCGTGATTCTTTTCTCATACGCCGATCAAAATTACAGAGTCGTGTTATAAAAATGTTGCCCGCCATCCATGCTCTACGTTGGCTTTCGTACAGGTAAGGGAAATTCTTGACATTTTTAAAGCATCGCGGGTTGTGTGATTTCCCTATTTCCAGCAGCTTTAATTTATCTGATCCATCAGAAATGGCACCAAGCAGAATAGTATGACGCTCTTTCCTCAGTTTGCCTTCATGACATGTTTCTCCTTTCATGGCCATTGTTTCATTGGGTGTCAGCTTGTAAAAAAGCCAAATTCGTCCACGTTGTAAATATCCCGAATTGAGCAGTTTTCTACAAGCTGCGGAAGCACATTAATTTTCCAACAGTGAACATCTTCAATGTTGACTGCAGCTGACTCACCGCACATTTGCTTGAATTTTAAGCCTACCGAGTTTTAAATCGATCCAGCTATCCATTTGAGGCACTGAAATCTAGCAATCTCATATTTGCTGCGATTTCAGAAGATTTTTCTTGTATTAATAAGACGCTTATTGGGTATTTGGAGAGCGCGCTTGAACAAACCACTCGTCAAGGCCTTTTCCATCATGTTCTCAAACTTGGCAGTTTTTTTCTTGTTCATTGTTTCTCCAATCACAGCTTGATTAACGATGGCATTCCTATTCTTTAATAAAAGTGCTTAATGTTGACTCAGGTATGCCTTTTTCTTTGTCGAACGTAGACTTATTTGAGACAGCTTGGGCATCGTATTGATTTATAATTTGTATCTTCCCAGTGATGGAGAGAGCCTTTCGTTTAATATTTTTGCTCTTTCCGCCATAGTTTAGGCTACATTATAAAAGCATAGATAGCTATTGTAGACTAGATAATACTGGGAGCGACGAGTAACTATTTTTTTGTTAAAATAACACAGCACTAATGAAACAGCGATTGGGGAGACTCACGTGATTAATCTGCGATTTTAGCGCATGTTCCATCTATCGGTTCTACCGCTCTAGTTTAGGGGAGAGAGAGGGAGGGGATATCACATAAATTCTTAAATATGGGAAAAGTTCTTTTCATTTTTGCTTTTTATAAAAACTTGCTGACTCGCGCAGCTCACGCCCGCGATGAATGAACTTTATATGAGCTTCAAATTTGTATGATTTTATAAATTTAATTGTCTACATTTATATTTTTAAATGATAAAAATCGCAAGACAGGTATTGAATTGAAGATACATTCTGATTTGAGTAATTTGATTTTTTGAGCCTATGCATACACAAAGCAAACGAAACCACGACAAAACACTCAAGTTTTTACTGATTTCAAGAAGTTGTGTATCAATTATTTTTTAATTTGTACATATTCTTCAGTTGCGTCTCGTAATAGGCCGAAATGCCTAAGTTAAAAATCTCTAAGTGCTGTATTTTTTTTTAAATCTAAATTTCCATTAAAATTTTACACTGTGGTTTTATATATTCATCAAATGAAAACAGGTGTTAATCAAAGCAAGCATAATGTTTTTAACTTTTGCACAACGCTAGCCTTGTCTCGCTTATGAGATTTTCTTGGGAGAGTTTTGATTGGGCTAGTCTTGTGCTAGTCTCGGATCGGAGTCCAAATCTAGTCAGTGTGTGGTTTTGAGGGAATAAATGATCAATTAAATTGGGTTTAAATAATTGTTGCATAAAAAATAAGTTAAATAATTTTTGTATAAAATGCTTGGGAAAATATTTTACCTAAAAATTCTTATGTTTAGAACTGAGCTCATTCGCGTATTAAAAGTGTTTTTCTTTCTAGGGACTGATAAAATTTCGCGTATTAAACGGGTTCGCGTATTAAGCATTCGCGTATTAAAGGGGGTGTTTTTATATGCGTAAGATAGGAGTATTTCAAGGGACCAAAGAAAATTCGCGTATTAAGCGGTTTCGCGTATTAAGCAGGGCGCGTATTAACGGAGTTTGACTGTATATATATGTCAACATTTGAACGGAGGGTGGTTTTGGGGTCTGGGGGTCATGATCGGTGCAAATATACCAAAATATTTTGGAAGTGATTTCCTCCGGAGCGTTTAAAGACAGACAGACAGACGAACGTCAATTTTGTTTTCTAAAAATACTTTTTCGAACTCTCCAGTGTCGAAAACGTGTAAATCCGTCAAAAAAATTGGATTTTAAAAACGATTGCAAGACTTACCCTATACTACGTATGATGGGTAAGTAAAATATGCATAAAAGCACAAAAAAATAATAACGAAGACATTTAATCAGGTTTGGAGAGTTGGATAATTTTATCACTTCACACTATCTACCTCTCTTCCCTCTCCTCCAGATGACATGTAGATATAAAGAAAAATTGAGGGATTTCTTGTATAATTACATGTATAAAACTTTTTATGTAGCCATAGAGACCTACGACAGACCTATTAGGGAAATAAAAGGCAAAATGAATTTTTGCGAGATGTGTCACTTTTCTTGCGTGTAATCGATATTATATATTTTTTAGTTGGCAGTCTGAATGCTATATTCTACATTCTGCTATCTATACTGGTAGGTAAAAGTATAGTAGGTGCTATGACAACAATTTAATCTTTTAAATATATTTTGTGTCAATTTTATGAAAACAGTAAATTTTTTCTACCTTGTCTTTTCTAAAATGAAAAATTACTTTGAACATCCAATTACATTTAAAGTGCTCTAGTTTATGGTATACAGAGTCTTAAAATTTTGCTTTATTCTCATGTTTTAATTTTCATTAGTTATGTTATCGGGTTTAATTGTTTTCGATTGCACAACAATATCTGAGAAATCTTTAAAAAATCAAATTTCCATTAATATATTTTTTCTAGGATACTGTTTCCTAAATTCTCTCTTTCCTTGACTTTAGTACTGCAGCAGTTGTAAAACAGTAAACCTGTCTCAGTATTATAAAGTATTCAAAACTCCTGAGAAATCTCTCATTTGTTGACCATCAAAATAGGCTCTAAAGTGCTATTTGCTGTAATTACTCATTGCCAAAATCATTAAAGCGAATTAAAATTTTTAAAACGCAATATATTATAATCATTATTAAAATAAATAAATAAATAAATAAATAAATAAATAAACTGAATGTGTTGTGGGTCAGTATGTAAATTGGGAGGCGTAAATATTGTTACAACAGTTTTTTCCCACCAATGTACTATGTAAGCTCTTTCTTTCCTGTAAAAAAGATTCAGAAAATGCAAAACAAATCAAACTGTTTACATAAAATATTTATACTTAATCATAAAAATATTTAATATTCTTTAATTTAATGTTTTGGATTTACAATTTTACCTCAAGTATGCGGTATTCGAAAATAAGGCAAAGTGAAAAATGTAGCATCTAAATCATTTCTTAATACCTCCTATTTTTACAAAACTTATGAAAAAAAGCAATCAAGATTTTTGGTGGATTGCTAAATATGTAGAAGAAAATCGTTCAAAGTAGCCTTCAGAAAATGAGAATAGATGATGTTCTGCAAAATATCAAACCAGGAGAATGCATAATTTCACTGTAGAATAAATAGCTGCATAGACAAAAAAAAATTATATTTGCCAAATAGATAGGGTAGATAGGAGCAAAATGACGAATGTCTTAATTTTTCAGTTTTTTACGAGGTAGAAGCATCAATCAGACACTACTAGCTGTCCTATCTACCGTTCGTTAACAATAGTATAGAAACGCTGAAATCGCCGTTTTTGTAAATGCTGTGAAGCTTTGAGCGTTTACCGCTGCCGTATTATAACTTTTAACCATGGGAAAATAAGTTCTGCTACACATACAAGTACGCTATTTTATTTATTTAAATATTTTTGAGTAACTTGGTTTAAACACTGCCTATTACCATGAATAAATTTCATTTAATCGTATTTCTTCATGAAAATGAAAACGAATATTTTTAAAGAGACAGTCCGGGGCAACATGACGAGCTCGTCATTTATTGTACGTGTTTCGGTATTTATTAAACTATGATGCCCACTCTATATAAATCCTGCAAACGCTTGTTCGTTTGTGCGTTTGTCCGCGCGACCTTGCGGTTCAAACTCTTCCGAAGTTAAGGGGCGCATCGTATGATACGAAGTGTTGTTCGAAATAGTGCGACCAGAGAAAGATGTTTTCACATCTACAAAGCCTTCCTAAGCCCCCGAAAAAAAAATCCTATCGGGGTCCGTATCTCCGTTTCCAAGCATGCGATCAGTACGCGGGGGTACCATTGAACTAAGTTTAATCTCAGAGTCCAGGCTCCCCCCCCCCACAAAAAAATCGTTTAAGGCCAACGAGGTATATTGTGACCCACCAACAGAAGAATGGATGGCCCAATGCTGTAAATGCCAAGTGTGATAGTATGAGGAATGTGCTGATTATGAAAATGCCATTTTATTTGTGATTATTATTAGCTGCACAACTAAACACTTCAACATTTCGTTACAATGCATTATGCTTATGGTTGTTCGTTAAAGAGATTACATTTGTAGGATGTAAAAACACAGTTGTTAAACCATGTAACACATTCAAAAGATAAAATATATTCAAGCTTTTGCTGTGTTGTCATCTTTTCTCGAGGTCAAAGCCATATTGACCAGCATTGGATCACGATTTCTTAATGTTATATAAAATGAAAACAGTTTTTTTTAATTAAACAGTAATATATTTAATACAACAAAGAAATACTCTAACATTTCATGTAAAATTAATTTTATTATACTTAAAATTAAGCTAATAAACAACAAAAATTGTTAATATTGAGTCATCTTGCCCCGGTCTTTTATATTCTTCATTTGTATAAAATCCAAGCCAGAAGATTCTCGAAAAGTGGTTGATAAAAATTAAAAAAAAATAAAATTAATACTGATACTCTAGAAATTATGCGAGAAAAAATCGTTTCGCAGTTTATTTATTTATTTATTTTTGTTAAATTGAATATATCAATTAATGTAATTTTTTTTGTTTTTTTCTTACATAAATATAAATTTCTTATGAATTAGATTTTGGTATGGATGAAATGAGTTAAATGACACCATTAAGAATTTCTTAAATTGATATAAATAAGATAATAGTTTAAATCAAAAGTAACTATTAAGGCAGAAATAGTTTTTGAAACAATATTTGTATGAACGTTATTTTAAGCTTAGTGAATATATACTAGGTAAAACAGAAAATCCTACAAATATGGAGTTTAGTTCAATAAGGTTAAAAAAATCTCGTACCTTTCCAGCGGTAAAGTAAAAAAAATGACACAAAAATTGCTACAAAAGCACACCACTTCCACAGAATATCGGCACTTTCATCTGGAATCAGATGTCCATAGCCACAAACATATCTGTGTAATTCGATTCAATTGTATGCATAATTTCATAAACTTTTCGGTAATTAAATTATTAAAATGGTACCAAAAATACTATTACAACGTTCCAATGACGAAATGTTCGGAATATTCATGTGAAATCTGCTGGCCATATCCAAAACTATAATTATAAATTTTAAACAGTTTTATGCACGTCTTTATATACATTTCATTCACAGACAGGATTTTCGAACGCAAGGACAGATATACAGACTGACATATTATTTAAAAGCATATATTTCAAAATCCTGGACACTAAAACCATCAAAATCCGAAAAAACTGCAAGCCAAACAGCATTTGATTAAAATATTTTTGCTTTTAGCTCTTATTGAAACTTACATCAGTGCATTTTGATAACAAAACAACTGGGGGAAACAAAAACCCGGTTATGAATTGTAGAATAATTCTATGCAAGAATAGTCTTCATTTCTGGTCTGTTGCCAATCGCCAAATCACTAAATTTGAATTTTACGCTATAATATTTAAAGTGAAATTTGTTATTAAATAAAAATTTTTATTATCATTTAAGCAAAATTATCATTCAACGAATTATAAATATAGTCGTTTTTAAAAACTTTTATTTCATACTATATTAAATGCATTTTTGTAGAATTTCAAATACTTCTTAGTTTCTATTTACCGTTATTTAAAAACTTCAGAACTTTAATGAAATAGCTAAGACAGTATATAGGAATATTTTTTCTAATTAATTAATTCATGTAACTAAATAAAAAAAAACCTACAGTTTAGAATATGCCGTTATTGAATTACTAACTTTGTCTAGATTTCTCTTTAAACTCAATATCTAACATTTTTCAATTATGGAAAATAATTTCTGATACTTATGCTTGACAAAATATTAATCTTTTGAATAAACATGACTAGTTATAATTGAGTTTCTTGTTAAAGTATTACAATTTTGAAACATTTATTTACTTATTAAACGAGGTGAAACTTCTAATGAAATTTATATCCTTAACTTAGTTTATGTTTTATTTTAATTGAATTTTTGCAGCAACTTTTAATAAAACATTTTTTTCGTCACACAATTTGCGTTGTTGCTAAAGTATTTTTTTTTATATATTTCATATTTTAAAATTGATTTTTTACATTTAAATACAGAAATAGTTATTTTATGTAAAAGTGAATTTTGTTTAAAATATTATTTACTTTGGTGAATTTTCTGCACTAAAATAATGTATATCATATGAAAAATATTCTTTTAACTACAAACGTTTCAGTAGTGGGAATAATATAATATTAGTTTAACATTTTAAATTTCGACTTATTTGCATAGATTGAAAAACAGATATTTTCAGCTAAATTACAAAAAAGTTGTATCAAAACAAAGCATAAAACATACAGAATTTTTTTTTTTTTTTCATACTTCATTTTTTATTGATTATAAAAAAAAAAGTATGTTTTATGGAATATACATAAAATAATTTTTATCTGCTTATACAAATGTATGATACATAAATAAAATGACCTTTATGTTCAAATCTAGTTAATTCTAATTATTTAACTATAAATGGACACGATAAAAATGATAGAAATGAAATTTTTTTACCTGAGGAATAGCAGCGTAATTATCTATGTATGATTTAGTTTCGTTTTTTTTTTATGTAGCTTTAAATGATTTTATGACACCAGCAGCCAGATAGGGCTGTTAATCAAAAATAGCAGTAATAATTCTGTTTATCATTTTAGTGAAGCGTATATGGTGGTTCAATATTTATTGTCCCAAAACTAATAAAATATGTTTCCTTCATTGGTTGATGTGGAATATCGAAGCCTAATGTTTTATATGCCTGCATTCTCCGTCTCAGAGCCATAGCTGCATTATTAACATATTTTTGGAGGAAGAAGTGAAAGAGGGGGTTGAGCAAGGCGTGATAAGCTGTTTTGGAACTTATTGGTCTAACTTTGTGATAGTGGATTGGACGTCGCCACACTGTTTTAAATGCGTGCTGTAAAGTTCGTGAGTATTATTTATCTTCATAATTTGACGAATTGAGTAGAGGTTGATCATGAATGCCTTTAAATAGACGATGAAGCCATTATCATCGGCTCCCCGAGTTGAAAAGAGGTCGTAAAGTAGGGCTACGAGAAAGTGGATTTTTTCCCGCGATTTTGCAGAAAGACTTGGACGGAATGTATCCTCTGTGCATGATTGTTGGGAGCAGTGGTCAAAGGTTGGTACTGCCTCAAGAAGACCAATTTCCGGGTGACCACGTGGTACTACTCAGAGGGAAGACTGTCGTATTCGACATACGACTGTGGCGCATAGTTCTGCGTCTGCGACAGGTATTCGAGCTGCAGTTGATACCACAGTGACACAACAAACTGTTAGAAATCGGTTACTTCAAGGACAGCTCCGAGCAAGGCGCCTTGTTGCATGCATTCCACTGACTCCAAGTCATTGCCGTTTGCGACGTCATTAGTGTCAAGCCAGAGCTCACTGGAGGATGAAGTGGAGCTATTTTGTGTATTCTGATGAAAACAGGTTTTGTCTTGGTGCCAATGATGACCATGTGCTAGTCAGAAGGAGGCCAGGGGAATGCCTGCAACCAAACTGTCTGCGGCCTAAACACACTGGACCTACAATCTGGGGTCATGGTCTGGGGAGCAATTGCCTATGACATCAGAAGCACTCTTGTGGTTCTCCCAAACACACTGACTGCAAATGTGTACGTCAGTCTGGTAATTCAACCTGTAGTGCTGCCATACAAGAAAAGCACTCAAGGGGAGTTTTTCAACAGGATAACACTCCTCTCATGCCGCTGTTGTAACGTGCTCTACAGAATGTCGACATGCTACCTTGGCCAGCAAGATCACCAGATCTGTCTCCCATTGAGCACGCATGTGATATCATTGGATGAGAACTCCTGTGTCATCCCCAGCCAGCATTGACCATCACAGTATTGACACAGCAAGTACACTAAGCATGGAATTCGATACCACAAAGTGACATTCGGCACCTGTATTACACAATGCATACACGTATGCAGGTTTGCATTCAAAATTCTGGAGGTTATAGCGACATTAACGTAGCAGCATTTCACATTTTAAATGCATTTTCTTGACCTTAAATTAACCTGTGATCTCGAAAATCTAATCAATTAAACATGTTAACTAGACAAATGCACTGTCCAAATTTCATTACTCTACAATAAGTTTTTCTTCGTATTTCAACCAGTGTATGTACTTTTTTTTCATTTCTAATTTTGTTTTTTCGGAAGAAGTTTAAACTAAAATAAAAATTTACAACAAACAGTATTTATTAAGGAAAAAAAACTATTTATATGTGAATCTTATCGAAAACAATAATAATAAAAATCATTTATATTTTACATTGAATTCATTGAAATGAATTGCATAACTTAACTTACAATATAACATGTAATATTTAAATACTTCCTTGAGATAAAAAAAAAACTGAATATAATTCCATAATATAAAAGCCCTTTTTTCCCAAGACGAGTTTGTAAAGAAATTTTTTAATCCTTTGAAATTCTTTCAAACGGACAAAATTCTAAAGTTGTTTTTCAACAGATTTTCTTCTAAATGCTAAGAAAAAATGCTCTTCCAACATTGTATATATATAAAATATAATAATAACGAGTATAAATGTAGTACTTTAAAATTATGATTATTTTTCAGTGCATTGAAAATGCCTTAAATCAGTAGAGTTATAAAATTCTAAATAATGCTTATATAGCAGTGAAACCTGGATTTTTGAGAATAAATCAGTGAGAGGGCAATAAATATAAAACAAACGTTAATATGAAAAAAAAAACTACATTTAAAATGTTTAGTGCTTAAATATATTGCTCAGTTTTTTTTAGGATTCCGTACTCAAAAAGTGTAAATGGAACCATTATAAGATCAATCTAGTGTTTTTCTCTCTGTCTGTCACAGACATTGTACTCGTAAACTATGAAATGTGGAAAGCACAAATTGGGGGAAGTAATAAACACTACTGACCCACATATTTATAGATTATTAAAATGAAAAAAAATTAGGAGATATTTAGTGGGTTAATTAAGTTAACTAAAATTATATATATATATATATATATATATATATATATATATATATATATATATATATATATATATATATATATATATATATATATATATATATATATATATATATATATATATATATATATATATATATATATATATATATATATATATATATATATATATATAATTTAAGGTATTGTATTTTTAATGATGTCGTCTGAAGTATAGTATAACTAGTTGGATGTGTCAATCCCAAAACTTTCTTCTATCTCATAAGTACGTTTTAATATTTAAAAAAAACGTAGTGATCCCAAAGTTACCCACTATCGAATTTCCTCGAACATTTGACCTAGTCTAATGAGATTCTGGTATCCGAAAAGCCTAAAACGCAAAATTTAATTAATATTCTCAGAAAATGAGCTTAGTAGTGCCTCATGTTGGGTAATTTATACTAAAACCTAATAAGCATCTATTTATGTCAAGACCTAACAGAATCTGAAATTTGATGGAATTTCGTCCATTAGTTCTTGAGATATAGTTATAACAAAAAAAATTGCAAAACGTAGCACAGCAACACCATATCTTGGACAATTTATGCCAAAACGTAAAAAGCGTCTAATTATGTTATGGTGTAAAAGAATCTGAAGTTTGATGAAATTCTGTGCATTAGTTCTTGAGATATAGCTAGTTTAAAAAAAACGTGTAAAATATAGAACAGCAGCACCATCAGTTGAAGGATTTATAACAAAACGTAATCATCGTGTAATTATGTTATATGTCATTTTGTAACAAAATCTGAAGTTTGATGAAAATCTGTGCGTTGGTTGTTGAGATATAGCTATCGGAAAAATCGTGCAAAATGCAGCATAGCTGCACCACCTGTTGCAAGGTTAATACCAAAATGCAATCAGCGTCTAATTATGTTATATATATTCTAGTGTAACAGAATCTAAAATTAGATGAAATTCTCTGCATTAGTTCTTGAGATATAGCTATTGCTAAAATCGTGCAAAATGTAGCAAAGCAGCGCCAACTATAGGGCAGTTCACACCAAAACTTTATCAGCGGCTATTTATCTCAAGGTATTGCGGAATCTGAAGTTTGGTGAAATTCTGTGCATTAGTTCTTGAGATATAGCTATCATGAAAATCATGAAAAGCGTGGCATTGCAGCGCCACCTGCTGGTCAATTTACACCAAAACTTAATCAACGTCTATGTATATCAAGGGGTCACAGATTCTGAAGTTTGGTGAAATTCTGTGCATTAGTTCTTGAGATATAGCAATCTTGAAAATCATGAAAAACGTAGTATAGCAGCGCCACCTGCAGGCCAATTTTCACCAAAAAACAATAGGCACTAATTCATATCAAGGTCTAACTAAATGTAAAATTTTATTAAATTTTGAGCATTAGTTCTTAAGATAGAGCGCCCACAAATTTTTTGTCACATACACACAGACAGACTCACAGACAGACGGACAGACTCACAGACAGACTGACAGACTCACAGACAGACGGACAGACTCTCAGACAGACATTTTCTGAAAATAGTCAAAACGTGTTCAGGACCTTCTAAAACGTGTAAATCCGTCGAAAACCGGAGGTCGAAAATTTTCATGAATCCAATACTTTCTTCTTGTAAAGATAGAAGAAAGTAAAAATACATTCCATTCAAATGTTCATTCCAAATCTACTTAAACTAAAATTATAAAAAACTTAGAGGTAGTAGATATTACTTAAAACCTTCATTGAAAACTATAGATATTACTTTAGCCTGCATTGTTTTTGAGAAAAGCAGATTTTACTGTTATACGCAAATTTCGTTTTGTGGGCATTGGCAGAGATGTTGAGAAATGTTGTAGGTATCTGTCATAGAAGGAATATGAAACGTTGTTAATAAAGACTTTTTGAAAAGAATATTCGATAATTAGCCGGGATATCAATCCTTTAAAACACAGACGATTTGGAAATAAATAATGACTGGTGTTAAAATACTTTTCATAACATAAGCCTTTAAAGTCTATGTAACAACTTTTAGTAATATATTTGTGTAATGTTACACCTATTAGCAGTATAAATGCAATAAACTGCATATATTAATAAACAGACTAATTCAATTAGAATTTATCTCAAAAATTAGAGTTCTTACGCATAAAAAATATAAAAATAAATTAGCCATTTTAGTTCCTGGAATTGTTTAAAGTATTATTTGCCTTATTTAAAGTAAAAATTCCTAACTTTCGTCACTACGTTACGAAATTTTTGGTAATAAAATATCTATTTTCTAAAAGCTCACTTATGCTTGCAAACCTTGCATACATTTTATGGAATTTGCATCTAGTTTTTTTTTTTTAAATAGGTCTTTTATTACTACAATTGTGTCTTTAAATGCGTCACGGACGAAAGCGGCTTTACAAATTTGCGAGATCTATTCGACACGAGCTACTTTAGTTACCAAGGGTATGTGTTAGCGTTGTTTTAAGGTTTGAATAAGGGTTTTGTTATAGCTACATTGTGAAAAGAAAAGATTATTAGTATGCTGATTTTAGTTTTATGAAATGCTAAATACGGTTTAAAAGTTCACTACCTTTTATTTTCAGTATCAAGTTTAGATGAATGTATAGGTTAAAATAAAAAAAAAGACTTTTAAAGAATAAATTTATTAATAAAGATTTAATATATTAATTAAACAAAACAATGTTTGATATTTTTTAGGCTTCATATCTCTTTGAGTTTTTAAGTTACATTCATCATACTTTTTTAGTATATGCAGCTACAACAAGTCCAACATTGTACATTTTTTACAAAGCCTTATTATTCTTTCGGCAACAATTTTCTTTTAATAATACACTCAACACTTTTAATACAAGATCGATTTGTAATTTTTAATCACCGGTTTTTCAAAAAAAAAAAAAAAAAAGTCCGTAATTGAATCCCGGAAGTGCAACAACTGAATAAGTTAAACGTTGAAATTTAAAAAAAAATAACTTGTTGGATAATGTATGATTCTGATAAGTTTAAGTAAAACAAATATAAGTCGCGCGTATTCAAAGACTTAATTATTTGATTGTTTATTGCACGGAAGCTTCTGAGCTCGTATACTACTCACATTTGGCCAGTTATTTCTATATACAATGAAACAAATAAATTTTAGTCCATTTATTTCGAGTTTCAAACACGAACATGAACCAGCGTTAAAAATTACTTTTATAAGCCACTTAATCTAATGACGTATACCGCTGTTATTATTTTACTTTTTTTATTATAAAACATGGTAATTATAACTTGAATGATTTAGTATACTTCGAACTGATTAAATGATACATTACCGTATGTAATCGCAAACATATTGGTAAAATAAAATAAAAATTATAACATCTGCCATAAAAATTTTGCTTAAATTGTTGTTAAAATGTAGAGCTTAATTAAGAAAAGGTAAATTTTGTAAAGGGACGTAAGATTTAAAAAACATTCATTTAATTTACTATTTCTATAATATGGGATTTTTTTTTTTGTTTTTTTAAGTAAGAACATTTAAAATAATGCAAATATTACTTCAGATTTGTTTAAACAAAGAAGCGAGGTATGTTTTATAACAATTCATTCCGAAATTGTTATTTTCCCCTGTTATTTCAAATGAAAACTTTGCATTTATTTATTTAAATGAAATTTTCGAAACTGTATTAATTTTAAATATCCAGTTTAAAAGAAAAGCGATAATTTTTCCAAAACCATGATTGTTTAGAAATTATAAAAAGATTTGATAAGATTTGAATTTCTTGGAATTCAGGACATTAATTCAATACACGTTAGTCAATTTTTAGGTGCGTTCGTAATTATGTAAATACGTAGCACCTATTGTTGTCGCTCAGTCCGTCCGTCCGTCTGTCTGTCTGTCCGTCTGTCTGTCCGTCTGTCCGCATATAACAACGCAAAAACTACCTAACCGAAGCGTTTGAAATTTAAAATACATAATTATAACATAATTTTGTCGAGTAATTTCAAATTTTATGAAAATCGGATGGATAGATCAATTACAGGGACATTCAAAAGGATTCCGTTACATTACGGTCAATAGGGAAAAATGTTTTAAATGCATTTTAATCGTTTGAAATTTAAAACATATAATTATTGCGTAATTTTGTTGAGTCATTTCAAATGTTATGAAAATCGGATGCATAGATCAATTACAGGGACAATCAAAAGGATTCCGTTACATTACGGTCAATGAGGAAAAAGTTTCAAATGCATTTTAATGATGTTACACTCATTCGAACATAATAGAATTGGCATAAATCTATGAAATATATACTAAAATATGCATTCTGTACAATCTGTGATGCAAAGAATTTTTATTATTAAATTACAGGGCCACACAAAAGTATTCCACTATATAATGCTATACGGAGAAACATGGTTTGGTACGTGTTTTAATTATATTCAACTATTTCACATTTTATGAATAAGATATACGTTGCTGAGGTGTAATAAAAATTACTTCCTGCATATTTACAGAAACGTAAAGATTTCGACTACTATACTGTATCCGGAGTACGCTCTACTATATCAGCAAGATCTGAATATTTTTAAAACTTCGTTATCGTACGAACGCACCTCATTTGCTACGTTCACGTGCAATTTCCAACTTGTTGTAGTTTAAAATAAAAATGTTCTGTGTATAATTTTAATGAAATTGAGAACATTCTATGAAACAATAATTTTAAATAACTGCAATAAGTTTCCAAATAAAAAATAACTAATGTTAAATAAATATGCAGCTAAACAAAGAATTATAGAAAAATTATAAATATTATATTGTGATATTTTAAACGTTTAAAAACGAATTATTCTCTTAAAGTCTCTCTGTAAAAAATCTGTGTAATGTTTTTGACGTTCACTGCGTAATATTTCTGTGTTTTCAAAAAAACTCTGTTGATCCGAGAATGACAAGACATACACTGTAAAAAAAATTCAAGAGGTTACTAAAAATTCTTTAGTAAATTTGTATTCCACAGAATTTTTTAGCAACCATTACAAACTTTTTTTTTGCAAGTGAAAAAAGTATTTCTTTTGTAAACTGAACAAAAGAACTTTTTGTATAACTAACTTAAAAATTTTAGTATGAGCCACCAAGAAAATTTTACTAATAGCTCCAAAATTATTTTTAATAACCTTTACGTGCGCCCGAAAGAAAGGATCTTCCTTCGAGCTGCATCCAAACTTCCGAAGCGATACATTTTCGGCAAAACCGCAATAGATGGCAGCACCAAATATTGCTCTGACAGAATTTTCATAATCCCTTTCTTAACGAGTGCTTACACTACATACATTCGGTACGTATTTGGCGGCGTCCGGTATCGATCCCGGGACCTTTTAGCCTGGAGTCTGTTACTATAACCACTATGCTATCAAGGCCACACCAAGCGAGTTTTAGTAATAGCTATTAAAAATGTAAAACTGTTAACTCTTATCCATTGCTAACTTTTTCCTAGTAATTCTTACAGATTTTCTAGTAACCGACTATGATTACTAAAAATTTTTAGTAATTACAAGGAGCACTAAAGTTTTTTTAGTAGATCGACCCTTTTTTTTACAGTGTATGATATAACATCTTTCACGATACGTCACTATATGTTTCCCAAACTGATTGTTAACTAATATAAATTCTTCACGAGTAGCATGTCAAGTGTATTTGTTTTCTTAATCCACACATAATATTCATTTTAAATTTATTAAGTTATTGGTAGATATCAGATGTGTCTTAACATTTAATGTACTATTAAACGTCTCATCACTTTCTTCCCCAAATACGGTATATTTTTGTAGTAAATCTTTTTTAATAGCAATCTCAGATAAGAGTATATATTTTTCTAGATTACAGGTTACAAGCCTTAATAATAAAACTTTTAGGTTCGCCAAATTAGAAGTCACTTTTTTGTTTCCCTTAGTTATTCAGCGGACTTTTTTATCCTCTACATTTAAAACATCTTGGCCAAAATATTTTATTTTTTAATTATTTGTTTTCCTTTAGATGCTTAAAAATAATTTTTTCTTTGTTGCTTTCTGAAATTTCTCAGAAATATTTTAATACATTTTATTTTATGCTAAAAAAAATAAATGCTTATTTTTTTTAAATAAAATATTAAACAAAATTCGAATAAACAGCATAAAAAGAATGGTCTTCTAAGCCAAAAGAGTCAATATATAATATAATATGATGAGATATTCTGATAATTAAATCATCTCAAAATACATTAAATAATTTTCAGAAGATTAGAAGCCACTTCTGCCTGGAAAAGTTTCTTAATATTCAGGATTATAGATTTCTCAATTTTCTAGACTTCTATAACTTACCAGGCATATTTTTGGCAAATTTTCTGAGAAAACCTGTTGCAGAATTGCTGCCAATGGTTTTCCTAGTATCATTACCGTTTTCCGTGCTATATTTAAACAGATCTTTTTACAATGAAGAAACTTAACAGAGATTTTATGTGTAACGTTACAGACTGTAGATTTCAGAATTTTTCTCAAAGGAGGAACATAATTGAGTTTTTGTGAGTAATGTTCCAGATGATAGATATCTGAATTGTGGAACCTAATTAAGATTTTATCAGTAACCTACTAGATTGGAGGTTTCAGAGCTTTACAGAATGAAGGAACATAACATAGATTTCATGAGTAGCTTGCCAGTTTACAAGTTTTAGAGGTTTAACAGTATCGTGGAGCCTAAATGAAATTTCATGAATAAAGTTTTGGATTCTAGATTTCGAGAATGGTGGAATCTAACTGAAATCTAATGAGTAACGTTACAGATTAGATGTTTCTACCCTTTCCGGAATGGTGGAATCTAACTGTGATTTCGTGATTAACATACTAGATTATTGTTTTTTGTTTTTCCTCACTTGTGTAACTTTCGTTGCTTTTTTCAAGAATCTTACACATTATTTTTGTACAATAGAGTTAACAACACAGCCATGTTACAGTTTTGTGTTTATTTACAAACCAAAATACTATAACAATAGAGATTTGACATCGTTATTTTTTAATAATATTGGAATCTTTGTTTATTAATGTAATCAGTCATTGATATCATCGTCCTTATTTAGTTAACTTGAGTCTTAAAATTCATGAACTGTTAACATGGTACAATGTCTTTTACCAGGTGCGGTAAAAACTTGGTAATTTCAGATGAAAGCCGAACAAACAACCATGATATTAAAAATTAAGAATACTTGTACAGGGTAGAAAAAAAGTTTTTTTTAAAAGAAGTATGCATTATAAATTGTTCTGAAAAGTTTTAAAAAAAGCATCCATCAGTTGAGTGTTACTTATTTTTAAGTATGTAATAAATATATTTTAAACGCAAAATGTTTCTACAGACTGATTTAAACTTACACATTTTGAAACTTTTGAAATCAATCGTAGACACATCATTTAAATTTTAAAGTATCTCCCAAACTGCGATTTAAATCCCGACAAGCGTTTCTTTTGTTTAACTTCTGCTTCTTAAACACAAAAAATCTGATTTTTTTCACTCAATGTTGTTTTTAAATCTTTTTTGAAATTTAAAACTTTCTCCTACTTATTTCCTGAAGCTTTTGTAAAAAGGAGGAAGAATTCTTTACTATAAGAAACAACAATATTTTAAAGATGCTGCATAAAGATTATAGATAGTTTTATTTTGTCTCGAAACTTGATGAGTGATATACTACATGAAATAAAGATTATGTGTTTATTCTTTTCTACCCTAGTAAATATTAATTATGTTGTCAGATAGATTACGCTAAAAGTTATAACTATAACACATAACATGAGTTAAAATGTTTATTGATATGTAGGGTGAGTAATAATTATCGAAACAATAGTCTGTATCTTTTAATATTGCCCTTAGATACACACATTCAATTGCAAAGTTTCATTAACAAATTGTGCAAAATTTGATAAGTTAAGTTGCAACTCCATGGGGGATCTAATTGGAAAAATGTTATTAGAATTTTTTTATTCCATTACTTAATTAAGCAAAATAAAATTCATCTAGATATTTTTGAAACTCACCAACACATAAAAGCCCGAACTTCTGAAATCCTCTAATTCATAAATTCTGTATTAAAAAATAGTAATTATGAAAGTACTTGCCTTTTCAAAATAAAATTTCAGCATACAGATTTTACATCAAAGTTACTTCGAATATTGCTGGTTGTCCAGACTGGAAATCTGCATGGTCTGAAATATGTATATTCGGTCCCTAGTTGACCCAAGGAGAACAAAATTCGGACAGATCTGGAAAAAAGTTAGTATCCTATTTTTCGACATTGAAAAAAGTTTAAATCATAGTCCTGCAAGGTCTTAAATTTCTATATTTTTATTTTACTTCAATATGTTTGATAATTGCTTCGTATGGGGAAGTTTTAACCAAATTTACTTATTACAGTTTTTGTTTTTTAGATTTATAATTATCATTTTTAAAAAAGCTCAAAGGCTGTGAACTAATTATTTTTTCAATGAACCTTGATTTTTATGTAAATGTTTCACTTATCTTTTAATATTGTTAATTTTTATCCTATATATTGGAGACAATAAAAACTACTATACAGTAAAACATTTTAAGTCGGAAATTTGATCTACAGAATGGTGTTACTTTAAACTTCGAATTAAAAAAAAAAATTGAAATTTTTATGAGTATCCAAATTTTGTTTAAAACTTTGTTTTTCCGCACACACACGCACTTAACACTACCACTATTTATTTTCTGTAATAAAGTCAAATGTCGACAAAGAAAGAAGGTGCAAAATTGGAATATGCCTGTTTAGATTACTTAAAATTAATTTTGTTTCGGGAAATTCGAAAAAAAATATTTTTATAAATAAGTATTATTATAAATAAAAAATATCCTTAATATTTTTAAAATTTATATTTTTAAAAAAGGAAACAAAACTAAAATTATACTTTGCTCTTCAATTAAATGAGTTATAACTATATTAACGTATCACTTTTAATACAATACTTAACATTTGAAAATTTTATAACATTGTTGCGAGTGGTTAGGTAAAAACACAATCAACATAGATGATAAATACCAGTATTTTGTTAAAGATAAATTCAGTTTTTATAATATCTTTATATTATTTCAAGTATTTTCTGTAAAAAATTACTGGCAGTTGTCTCTTTTCTTGACTTTGTTTTTCCCGGTTTTCCCTGACCCCTCGCCATCCTGTATAAACTTCATGAAAATTTTCAGGATGTGATTCTTTTAGCAAATGATATGGGTAATCGTCGAAAAAAATCGAAAAAACTAAATACATACATATTTACATGTTTTTTTAGAAATGTTGAAGTAACTTTGGTTCTTGAATTACGTGCATATTAATTTGTGACTAAACCCTTAAAACTTCATGAATTACATTGATGAAAAGAATTAAAGGAACAAATGTTTTTTTATTAAAAAAAATAACAAAGAAAATAAAATTGAACTTAGCAAAAATATAATCAATTAAGAGCAAAATGCGGGGTGAGAAATGGGCACAACCTGCACCCTAAATAAAAAAACTGCTTAGGTTATGCATCACAGCAACTGACCGACACCATGTCACTCAGAGAAAAACATGTATAATAATGTGTATGATTTTCTTTAACTCTTATATAACTAGAAGATAGCCCGTCAAAATGACTTGTTTTCATTTTTAAAGGATGATAAAAAATTACAACAATCATAGCCACTTTAGGTTGAAACAATTTTGATAAATACAGCGATTAAACTTGCAGAGGGGAAAATCTAATAAAAAAAAGAAAAAGAAAGAAAAAAAGAAAGAACATCTCAACAGAAATCTACATTTAAAACTATAGCAAAACTATTTGGTAGATGGGGGTGGGGATTATAATGAAATTTAAAACGCACCCGCGGTTTGCTTAAATAAAAAGTTCTAATTAAATATTGTTTTTGAAATCGTGAAAAGATTTCAAAGCGAAGTAAAATGTAGTGACGTCATTTACAACTATTTCTATAAATCTGACCAATGAGAACACTCCATTACGACTATGGAACGGTTTCATTGGTCAGAAAATAGATTGCCTTTAAAATCGGAGGTAACTTTTCACAATGTCTTTTATAAATTTGAAATTCTCAAGAGTCATTCACGACTGTAAAGAAAAAAAAATTAAAGCAACCCGAATATAAAAATTTTAACAATATTGCATTTAAAACGCACCATCGCTTTCCTTCAATAAAAAGTTTTAATTAAATATACTTTTTGAAATCGTGGAAAGATTTCAAAGCGAAGTAAAATGTAGTGACGTCATTTACAGATCCCACTGTAAATCTGACCAATGAGAACGCTCCATTACGACTATGAAACGTTTTTATTGGTGAATGAGTTTCTTTTTCTCATGGATAGGTTGATCCCGGAATTGTTATACACGGAGGGGTTTTATATATATAATTCTCGCTTCCACGTTTCGTATTGTTTACCAGGGTCCTGATCAATTTCTGTCGTAACGATATCCCCTCTTGTACGATAGCATATTTGAAAGTATCGATAGTTGTTGGAGCTGGTTTTCGAACTGCAATTGAACGTTCATACGTGTTCGATGGGTATTAAGACCAGGGGGCGTCGTAGGCCCCTCCATTTATTTAATATCCTCCGATTCGATGTTTTCATCCACCAACTGAACTCTATGTGGACGTGCTTTATTGTCTATAAAGAAGAAATTTTGTCCATTTAATCCCCAACAATTAGCATATATTGTGTAAGAATCTTGTCTCTGTATGGGGTCTTGTCTCGTTGATTTGTCAGAGTAGCTACATCAATAGTATGAAGGCCGGTACGCCCGTCTGCCACAATACCTGTTTAGACCATCAGACTAATTACACCATAGTGGTTTTTTCAACTATAATAGAGGACCGATATCGACTCTTGGGTTCTAAACATATGAAAACACGTCTTGTGTCGCTGTCTAGACTGAATAGCGCGCAATTATTGAAGATAACCTGCCACCAACTACCCTCTGATCAAGACAGGAGTACTCTGCTCCATGCAAGCCCAAACAAAATCAAATGAATATATACTGCAAAGCGTCTGGTAAACAGGGCACCTTCATTAAATATCTGTGTGACATTTATCCATGACGTGGCTATTTCGTTTGTATTATACAAGTGACGAAATAGTGCAGTCACTCTGGCTAACTTATCTTTTTCGGCTAGAAGTCTTAATAATGGTCTTCAGCTGGCGTTATTGCTCTTTTATTATCTTGACCTGGTCTGCTGACTACTGCTCCGGTACTCGTGAATCGTTTCCACAGAGTTGGACACCACATTTCTCAGAACTTCGAGGTCTTTACAATAGGCAGACTGCAATTGGCCGGGCTCGAATCTTCCAACAGTCTATGATCGTGTGGCATCATCTAGACGATTACGACTGGCCATGCAAATGATGTGCTAACAAAAAAAATTCAGAAAATAATTATTGTATTATGCTACCAAGATTCAAAATGTCCTCCCGATACAAGCTTTGGTGAGCAAATGAACACCTCTATAGAAACGCGATGTAAGAACCAATGCTTTAAGACGACACAGACCGATGCGTGGCAGGTGAATCCGCAAAGAGCTTTACTAACATCTGTCCTTATTCATATAGGCATAACTTATTATTTTTTTTGTTAAAAAAACCTTTTGTTTTTTAACTGTCTTCACCAGTTTATTTAAACGGCTTTAACTCTGCAAGTTTTGCAGATATGAAGAGTAAACTTTTTTTGTTTAATTCAGGATAGGATAAGGATAGTTTTACAATTGGAGTTTTTGCACCTTGGAGGCTGTATAAAGAATTTATTTTTCGTATTATTTCAAATAGACCCCTTTAAGGAGTTTTAATTTATGTCATCATATTCTGCATCTTTTTATGAAACATTGCAATTGTAAGTAAGTGAGTAGAGGAAATATTTAAGGAGAGTTGTTTGGATGAGTATGACTCACCCAGTATAAATAAAATTAGAAATTCCATTGAAAAAAAGATTTTTAATAATACCAAAATGTGTACATTCCTTTCATTGAGTATTTAACCAATACTCAATATTATAAAAAAACTAACATTTAAATATTAGAACTTCTATTGTGTTTATGTATATATATATATATATATATATATATATATATATATATATATATATATATATATATATATGTGGGTGATTCTCAAAATAGGGGACTATTTCAAAAATGAAATCTTAAAAAAATTACTGTAAGCAAAACTTCTGAAAAAAATAGGTGTTGTTAATATAGTATTAGGTATACTTTCCATGTAGTCAGCAGAGCTAAATATTTAAAAATTAACTTAAAAAAATAATTAGTATTTTTTGAGCCATGCTAATGACAAAACAAATTGCATGGAATAAATATATTATGAAATTTTTATTTTCTTCCTGCTTAAATATTTTTGTTTTATATTTATTAGCCTTCCTTTTCAGCAAACGGTTTCCATCCATGCTAATGACATTTTGAACATTTATTCTGTTATTTTAAGGTGTTTTTAAATAAAAGGTGAGTAATTCTTGAGTGCAAATAATGAATAATATTAAGAAAAACATATCTAAATATAAAAACATGACAGAAAACCTCTCAATTTTTTTTATATGCCGAAAGACATCAATTGTCCCCTATTTTGTGAATCACCCATATATATATATATCGAAATTTAAAAAAGGCTCCAATTCTACAAAAATTGGGTATTCTTGAAAATGATAGAAATAATTTGACAGATATTTCATATTAAATCAAGTATTTAATACATTAAAATATTTATTTTTCTTATCTATATATTGTTATCTTGTTTTGTTTATCTTTTTTTATATGTGTATAGTTTATAGGTGTATAGTATCAATAGCGATCATTTTTGAAGAAACACAGAGCCGTCTACTGTATGATCTAGGATATCCGGCATATATTTCGCTCTACTTCTTTTTTCTTTTCTTTTGCATTTTTAACTTGCAGGGGAAAGAAAGACAAGCACATGTTAAATAGTAAAAAATCTCGAAATTAAAAACGATGGGCAAGCCGACAGCGAGATCTTAAACTCTTTACCAAATTGTATCCCTGGTGACAATTGCAGTAGCTCAGAGAACAAGGATGAACAGCTGACAGAAGGAAAGATAAATATGGAAATATTCTTACATTTGATATGAAATTTAAAATAAGTTTCTACTTTTAAATTCGATGTACTAGATTTGGGCAAAATTCAAGAAAACCTGTTAAAAACTGAACGAAAAATGGAAGCAGATAAAATTGACATCGATGTTTCGAAAATTAGACGAGAAGAAATGACTGAAGTATTTATTAGAATTTTTCATTTTAAGGGGGCTCAGGGGTTAAAAACTTTTCAAAAAATGGATTTTTTTATGATCTAGTTTTATTATGCAATAATTTCTTAACTCAATGCAAAAAACCGCATAAAAATATTTGCATTTTTAACGGAGTTATAAGCATTTATGTATCAATACGTTCATAGCCGCATCCGTATAATTTCAACTTAAAGTCGCGTTTTCTCAAAACTTGGTTTTTGACGACTAACACCAAGATTTAAAAAAAAACTATTTGATGGAATGGCTTAAATTTTTGTTTGCAAGCATATAACATCATTATCTAGAGATTGAATTAAGGATATAACTATCACTTAAAAAAAACATTATTAATAAATCTCTCAATGTTGAAAATTAAAAAAAACCCTAAAAATGCAACTTTTTTTCATTAAAAATACTCAAAATATTAAACGATCTAAAATATACTAATTCATTCTCTAGATAATGATGTTATATGCATGCAAAAAAGAATAAAAAATTAAGCCATTCCATCGAATAGTTTTTTTAAAATCTTGGTGTTAGTCATCAGAAATGAAGTTTTGAGAAAACGCGATTTAAAGTTGAAATTATATGCATGCGGCTATGAAAGTGTTGATACATAAATGCTTATAACTCCGTTAAAAATGCAAATATTTTTATGCTGTTTTCTGTATTCAGTTTAGAATTAATTGAATAATCAAATTAAATCATTAAAAAATCGATTTTTTGAAAAGTTTTCAACCCTTGAGCCCCCCTTAATAATTACAGTACAGTAAGACGCTAAAACAAAAGTTATAAGCATTGTGATATGTTCAGTTTCTTTAATAAAAATTGTAGATACTATAACTAGTATGTTTTGTGTGTCTAAAAATGAAATATTGTATTTAAATATTTTAAAAGCTCGTATATCAGACTGTTTTATATTTATGTTTAAACCAAGATACAATAACAAAGTAGTTTTTTTATACCCCGTTTAAAAATTCAATAAAATAAATATTATACTTTACACATTGTATGCATTGTATATACTACATTTAAAAATGTTTATTCTTAGTATTAGTTATCTGAAGACATGGTTCACATTCATTTACCACAGGAATTTTTAATATTTTAACTGACTGATGGGCAAAAAAGTTTGATATCAAATCCTAATAATACTTACAATGAACGACAACAACAAAAAGATAACTAGGAATGTATTAAAAACATAAGAGATTCCCTCTTTTATTTTGTCAAGCTTTGAAGCTACACATTTCAAAATCTTTGAGTAGTCCTTAGACACATCGTTTAAATTTTAAAATTTCTCTGAAAGTGGGAATTCAAATCTTGACAAGCATTTTTTCAAATAGTTTTGTCTTCCTAGAAAAAAAAAAATTCGTTGTTCTTCGTTCCTATGACATTTTGAATTCCCTTTTCAAACGTAGTCTTTTTTACTGTGTAAATTGTGAAACTATTGTATAAAATAAGATAAATTTTCTTAAATAAGTAAACACAATATTTTGAAAACATGAGATAAACATAAAAGAAATGTTTGTTTTGCAATTTTTAACAAAATGGTATAAGAAAAAAGAACTTTAGTAAGGTACCCGGGGTAATAACGCCAGGCGGGGTAATAACGCCAAGTGCTAATATTTTGCATAATTATGAAATAATCTGGTAAATGACACCCATGTGCTCTGCGCAGAAGGGTTTTGAGTCATATAAATCGCAAAAAACAGCTTCAAGTTAATTTGTTTCGTTTTTAGGTCTTATTGTTTTTACAAGCAACTAAAATTAACGCTTAATCTAAAATTGGCGAGATACGTTTTGTGATGTGAAGACTATTTTTTTTATCCGGAAATACTTTGTTAATTACATAAATTTGTAGTACATTTCATGGACTTTCAAAATGTTGTTGAAGATTTTAGATGTCTTCTCGAGATAATTTGTAATTTAAAATGTACAGCGCAATAACTATAACGGGGTAATAACGCCAATCCTTGGCAATAATATCCCGGTTGATTCCCTACAGTGGCCGAGATACATCCTAAATACTGATTCAAATAAACACAGTTAAAACTGTTCAATGTTTCTAGTAATTCTATTTAAGTGGTCCTTTTTAAGCAAAAAGAAGCTCACGGTCTGGTATTCTTTTGCCTCACCCCCCCCTACACACACACCACAACTTTATTTTTCTTACACTTTCACAAAAAATTGAACATTTTCAATATCTTGGAATGCAACTTGTCAATTTCTAAGTTTATAGAGTGTGTATTTTTAGAATTGGGCAATCTACATGCAATTATTCTGTCTTATTTCATAGTTTTGTTTACATGGCGTTATTACCCATATAGGTGGGTAATAACGCCAAATAGCATTGGTCAAGAAATCACGCAATTACATTTTATGAATACATATCTGTTAAATTATTTTTTTTATATAGATAGTCAATGAGTTGCTGTATCAAATCATACATTTATTTGAAAAATACAAACTAAAACTGAGCCGTGAAAATTGGTAGAATCTTAACGTGGCGTTATTACCCCAGGATAACTTATTTGATTTTCTGTCGTTGACAAATATAATTTACTTCTCTAAGAATTACTTTAAAGTTATTTGCGACCTGCATGGGAAACCATGAGCTCCATATGAAAGAAGGTATATAATAATTAAAAAAGAATCTCGTGGAAAATAAATTTTAATAATACAAAAAAAGCTTATTTTTGAAGTTCACCAAGTATAGAATCATCATTTATTAATAAAAAGCTTTAATGTGAGATTTGAATAATTTTTCTATTATTGCGGGTATTTTTATGTATCCAAATTTAAAAAATTTATATATATACGAAAATTATACTAATAAGGGATTACTTAGCAGTTATAAAAATAGATTTGTAAAGGTATTTCATATCAGTCAGATAATTAATTCATTGCACTATTTGTATATTTATCTAATTTCCAAAATATCCGAAAACTGTTCTGCGTTCAATTTTTAAGAGAGTCAGACTATTACACATGACAATAATTTAACAAATTCACAAAATTCCGAACTGAAAATTAAGCTACGTTAAAGATATTTATATTTATGATCAAATACTTAATAATGATAAGTATTCAGATATGACTAGATAAACTAAAATGTAAGTATTGTAATTAAAAGAATAGCTGCGTATAAATTTAATGATTTCTTTTAAAAATGTCTTCGTTGTGAGACGATTATGTATTTTTAAAGCAAGATACCGTACCAAAGTAGATTTTATATCACAAATGTATTTATTAAGTTGAATAAAACAATAATGTTGTTTGTACGTTTTTTTATTGTAAAAAATGTATAAGCATATTATTGTCGAATATATAATCAGTAAATTATGATAGTACGTACTAAGCGTAGAACCAATAGAGTGTAAATTGTCCAAGCAGCAAGGATCGTTTTCCGGCTTGGTAATTTTTCATCTTGCTGGTGTTCTACGCTTACCTAGCATTGTGATAAATAACTTATTAAATATACATTAATTTCTAATGTAATTTAATAACAGAGAAGGAATTGAAAAATTAATTAAAATTATAGATATTATTGTCATTATCACTATCTGGAATCACGGTATGAATAATCTGAAAACATGATATACTTTTATTTTTACAAAATCGTGATTAGAAATGGATGATTTCGATTAAAGACTAACAAACTAGTTTTACATTAAATCCTAATAAAACCTCCAGAGAACTAGAATTAAAAAGATCTTGGATTTAAAAAAAAGCGAGGAAAAAAAACGCATACAAAATACGGTGCAAAAATGAAAAAAAAAAATAAATTCATCATTTTAAAATATATATATATATTTAAATATGTAATACATATGTATTTACAAGTGACGGACATTTTTTTCAGCTTGCTTTTGAATTTTTCATTTTTGAATTTTCCGAACAACCTTTAGAGTTATTATTTAAAATTGAAGGTATCTCTAAAAGGTGAAATTCGAATTCCGAAAAGAGTTTCTTTGCATTAATTTAATCTTTTTAAAAAACAAAAATGTGTAATTTTATATTTTCCTATTCACTGTCATTTTAAATTCTCTTTTCAATGTTAAAATTATCTATTGCTTGCGTCGCCAAACTTTTTTTTATGAAAGAAAAACAATTCTTTGAATTAAAAAAAAACAATATTTTGAATACATAGAATAAACTTTACAGACAAAATAATTTTATATGAACTTGACGGATGAAATTGAAGGAAATAAAGATATATAATTTATTTTTTCGTACTTCAGTGAACGTTAATTATTATCTAATACAATTTGCGTTATTATTATTATTATGCATATAAAATCCCTCCGTGTATAACGATTCCGGGTTCAACCCCTCCACGAAAAAAAACACTTATTGTGACCAATGACAAATTCCATTGTGAAAAGTTATCTCCGATTTTAAAAACTATCAATTTTTTGTTCAATGAAAACGTTCCAGAGTCGTAATGAGAGTTCTGATTTGTCAGATTTATAGTTTGAGATGTAAATGACGTCACTACATTTTACTGTGCTTTGATATCTTTTCCCTATTTCAAACACAAAATTCACACTGTTAAAAATTCGACTCATTTGCTGCAACATCACTCCACCGCTTTTATAGAAAACGATTACTTTGTTGTGTTATGGAGAATTCTCATTGTTCATAAAAGAGACATTCTATAAAAGCTGTGGAGTGACGCTGCAGTAAATGGGTCAAATTTTTAGCAGTACACTGTTAAAAATTTGACCCTTTTGCTGCATCATCACTCCCCAGCTTTTATAGAATACACTGTAAGTAACACGTAACAAAGTAACCGTTTTCTATAAAAGTGTTGGAGTGATGCTGCAGCAACTGTTAAAATTCGACCCATTTGCTGCAGCATCACTCCACTGCTTTTATATAAAGCGGTTACTTTACTGTGGTATGGAGCATTCTCATTGGTCATAAAAGAGATATTCTATAAAAGCTGTGGAGTGACGCTGCAACAAATGGGTCAAAATTTTAACAGTGTAATACGGTAAAGTAATCATTTTCTATAAAATCTGTGTAATGACGATGCAGCAAAATAGTCAAATTTTTAACAGTGTTTAATTAAAACTTTTTATTTAAGAAAAGCGAAGGTGCGTTTTAATTACAATAGTGTTAGAATTTTTATATTCGTGTTTATTTATTTATTTATTTATTTATTTATTTTTATTATTATTTTTTACAGCCGTGAATGACTTCATTGTCGCGTAATTTTTTTCCCAAGCACCTTCGTCGTTCCAAGCCCAAGCTCGCACTCTTTTTGGTTGTTGCTCTCGGCACTGTTTTCACGTAACTTGGCGATAATCATACTTGGCGTAGCGATAGATGCTTCCGTCCGTCGAGTTTTTTTCCTTCCGAACCGAGTACAAAGTAACTTTTCTCTTGCAGCATTGGATTAAATGGAACGTGTCTTACTGAAAGCTGTACACTTTAAAAGTTTTTACACACAAGAGCACAAGATCACGAGGATAAGAATGAAGGAAGAATAAGAATGAGTAGGCTAGGTTTTAGGTTTACTCGTTCACTTACGAGCGAAGTATTTTTCGCCAAGTATGGTTATCGCCAAGTTACGTGAAAACATTGCTGAGAGCAACAACCAATCAGAGGGCGAGCTTGGGCTTGGAACGACGAAGGTGCTTGGGAAATAAATCTCGCTTCATTGTCACATAACGATTCACGATTATTTACTCTTTATTGTTGACATTTGTTTTCGATCTTATAAAGTGTTTTCTTTTAAGTATTAGTTAATGGTATAAAATAGCTAATTCACAAATGTTTTAAAATAGCATTATTAGTACATGCTTTGCATTATTAATGCATGTTAATTTGCATGTTTTTTGTGAAATAATTACTGTAATTTTGTGAGTGAAATTCATTAGCGGCATATTCTATGCCATTATTTTACCCATTCAATTAATGATTTGGCTACCCTCTCAAATTCGTCTGGAAATGGCCAAAATGGGATTTTTTTATATACATTTTGGATATTTTTATTATTTTCTCTCAGTATTTTAAAATATTTTTTGACGTAGTTTCACAATGTATTCTTTTATAGTTGAAAGTTTACCTTACTTTATTCTTTTAAAATTTATGCATTTACCATTTGTTCATTACAATCCCTCCACCTCCACCAGATAGTTTTGTTATAGTTTTAAATACAGATTTCTATTAAATTTTTTTTCAGATTTTTCCCTCATGTTCAATATTTGTATTTTTCAAAATTGTTTAAGCCTAAAGTGGCTATGATTGACCAAAGTTGTTATAAAATTTTATCATCCTTTTAAAAATGAAAACACGTCATTTTGACAGGCTATCTTCTAGTTCTTATATATTCGTTTAAAGCGTAAGCAAAAAATAAAGTTGATATATAAACAAAATTATAACAGCAACAAAACAAAAAAAAAAATTCACGAACTGCCTTGAAAATGACATTTAATAATACCAAAATGTATTACCCTATGGGACATTTATGTCACTATAAACACTTTGAAATTTGATGCTACCAATTGAAGGCACACATTTTCCATGACCGAGATGACATGAACCAAGAACATGAAAGAGGCATTCCGAGGCATTAAAGTTTATTTTAGGGATTTAACTAATTGCTCGATATGCATTATAATAAGATCAACGAGCTTTGAACTATAGTTCGTATTTATCATTTTATTACCATTATTTTTTTAAATATATATTACTGATAAGCATTGTAGTGTTTGAATAAATTATTTTTAGCTGTTTAAATAGATGTGGTATATTTCACAGTTTTTGACGTTTTTGATTTCACGTTATTGACCTCATTTTGGGTGTATTTTTTGAATTGCCTGTTAGTATACAATTCATTGCTATACGATACTAATTTGTACAAAAATACCCAAATACTCAATATGAACAGTTATTCATCCTTTATTAGAGTTACATATTATATGTTGCCCCACCAGTGGCCGAGAGGTTCTGACGTCAAACTGGTAGACGGTAGGTGCTGGGTTCGAACCCAATCGCGACCGTCGGCCTAAGCGTTCGAAGTTTTCCATGGTTTTCTTTGAACCTTGCGTAAATACGGGTTAGGTTCCCATAGAAAGACCCCACGGAGGGCAACCCACCCCATAGGGCCTATATCCCATAGCGTAGATAATCGGCCGACAAAAATACACTACCAAAAATACACCATATTATATGTTAGGATATTAAATAAATAAATATATATATGATTGTATTATTCTACCGTAGAAAACTAAACGAAAATAACTTAAATTTATTATTTGTCAATCTGTCACATTTTCCACATTTATCATAACAATATAACTGCGATTAGTAGTTTTGTTTTACTGCTAAATCACATCTATTACTAAAGTGTCTGCATAAAGTTATTTAAAAATTGCCGCTTATAGTAAATATTAGGAAAATATTTTTAATAGGCTTTTAAAAAGAATACAAAAAATCTCCATAAAATGTATTTTTAATATTTTTATGTAAAGCCAAAATAAATAAATAAATAAACTCAGAAATAAAATTGTCATACATTTGTAACCACCTTTGTTAAGTTCCTTCATAATGCAATAAAATGTATCTAAATGTTTGTTATTTAGTTTGATTTAAAAATAGTTAAAATTTCTATTTTAATCTTTTTTTTTTTTTTTTTTTTGTATAACCCGAAACAAAGTTTTTATCATTTTTTGTTATTCATTCTAAATTAGCTTTTGCAATAACCAATTAAAACTTTTTGTAGAGTTAAAAAAATGCATCATTTAAATTCCAAAAGGCTTTTCGACATAATAAAGAAATTTTTAAATATTTTCCTTTTTTATTATTGTCTTAAAGAAGATAAAAGAAAACTTTTTGACTGGATGTCATTTGGGATTTCTGTTTAAAAATTAAATATTACTGTATTTACTTTTTTCTTGTATTTAACTTCGATAAAAAATGCTGTGAAAATTTTTGAAATATCAGAAAAGTAGATTGCAGGCAAATTTAAATGAATTGGATTTTTTTCTTTTACAGAGTTGTAAGGAACATTTATTTATTTATTTATTTATTTATTTTCAAAGAGGGACATTTAAAATGCATTTTGTCTATTAAACTTGAATAATTTCAGAACCATTTTATAAGAATTTTATAGTGTAGAAATTATATCATTTTTTAACAATCACAAAAATATTGGAATTAAATAAAAATTATTTTAACCCACGAGTAGTCGCGACTTTTTTCACAACGTCGTTAGTCGAGCTCGGTCTTTTCGCCGCTCGCCCCCCGCATACCAAATATGAAAGTAAGAAATATTTTTCACCTAATATATGGAAATAACATTACAAAGAAGATATAAATTTGCAGTTTCCTTAAATTATGCATTTTATTCATGCTATCTGAAGTAAGTGGAAAAAGTAAAAATGAACTCACATTAGTGATTTTTACGTAGACTTTTCCGCCAATTTCAACTTTGTTTCTAAAAATGTACCTGAAAGAAAAACAGAGGTGTCCTGTTACTTCACTAAGTTGGTCGAGAAAGCTTCAAAGTCGACTACAGGGTAAATCGCTGCTGTATTTGTAATGTGATACATGTTAGGAGAAGATAAGTTATACGGGCGGCGAAAAGACCGACACGCGACTACTGACGGGTTAAAATATCTAACGAACATACATAATACGACTCAAAAATTCAGGGAATGTGGCCATTAATGACAATGAAATATAATGTTTAAAGTAAAACCACCTGAAATGAATTATCCCAACCCTATCATACTTGCTCGTGTTGTTTTAGTCTTTTCTTTCTTTCTTTCTAACCAGTGAACATCATCACATCTACAGGTACATCAGCTTAAGCGGTTAGATGTCTGATATCGGGGCGGGTGATCGCCTAATCACCATGTAGCGGTAATAAACCTGATATATTTGCTTCACAAGTCATCATGTCTGCAGTACTTGTTTCTGTTTTGAGCATACATTGTTTTGCCGGATGCTTATCGTTACATAATGTTGTTTGTACAGCAAATGGCTTCTCAAGTTGGTCTCGTAATTTAGAACCTTGATCAAATGGCGAGACCTTCATCTGGCAAGGCAACTCCAGATGTATAATTTACAGGTAAATTTGCACCCACGGCTACAGGAGGACTTTGCAGCTACGGCAGATTTTACATGCACCAGGCGCCATTAGCGTACATGTCGGTAAATTTTGTAACGATCCACTGAAAGAAGTACCCGGGTCGGCTATTTAGATTAAGCGCTTTGTTGGTAATCTTTGTGGTTTATTCCATATTGGGTTAACTGGGTGATTTGTTACCACACACGTAGTATTCATCTTACCAGACAAAATGAGAGTTGAAGATGTTGAGCCTAAGCGGTGGTACTGAACTTAGCTAAGAGTGTGTGTGTGTGGGGGGGGGGGGGAATTTGAGGGAATTAATGAGAACAGAGAATGGCCGAAAATATAAGTCGTACCGAGGGAGAGAAAATTTTGCACCGAAAAGCAAGCAAAACGAGAGCATTGCAGAGGGAGACAAGATCACGCCTTTCTAACGTACCTTACCGTGAAAAAACTGGCTCCGTGAGCTGTCACATTAGAGTGGGCCCGGTAGCTCGTGCAAACATTATCCTATCGCACCTAATAAAGAGACGAGCTGTCAATAAAATAAAATAAATAAAAATAAAGTAAAAATCAATAAATAATTAAATAAAAAAAATAAGTGAATAAAATGTATAATAATAATAGTAATAGTAATAAATAAAAAATAAAAATAAAAATAAGGTAAATAAAATAAATAAATATATAATGTAAATATATAAATAAATCCTCCCACTTTCCTTCGTCGCACAGTGGATCAATCCTTAACAAAATGCGAACACAGAGAAAAAAATAATCATTAAATTATTAATTTTTGCAATGAAATATTTAAAAAAATACCTACAAAATACAAATATATGTTTATTTTTTAAATTATACAAAACTATACCATCTTTGCATATCTCGGAATATATACCTTTCAGCAGAAGAATTTTTCTTCGAATTTTAATGACTTTTAAATGTGCTCAGAAATGAAACGAAGGTAACCACTAATACTAACTCGTTTAAAATATCATTAATAATTTCCTAAAATATATTGATTACATTTTGATTGAATTTTATGCATAATTTTACATTATGAACATCACTTATAAAAATAACGGTATCATAATCTTAAAAAATGGGAAACTTAAATTGCCTGAAGTTGCCTGAAATTTCAAAGACATGTTTGGGTTCCTAAAAGCCTGTATTTTAATGTGGTATAGCACAATGTTTGCGAAAACCTGCGCGTTTTTTAAATAAATGGTTTTGAAACACTGTAAGTGGCTATCACATAATTTTCCGTTTCCGGAAAACGTAGTAAATTGCCTCTAGACAAAAATATTTTTAGAGAATATTATATTTTAAGAATTTTCTAAGTTGAAATAATATTTAAAAAAAATTAAATTTAAAGTATGAAATTAAATTTAATGTATACGTATCTTAGGTTATATAAATATTAACATGAAAATGCTGGCAAGCGCAAAGACTTTCAGAGGGTTAAATCTACTCTAATAGATGAATGCGCGATGTGTGAGTGTTAAAGTATTACTTAAAGTGAAAGTTCTAATGCCTCTGGAAAATTTGTTTTCCTTTAAACGTTTTTTACTTTGTGTCTAATACTGGAAATCAAAGAGTCAAATGTTATAAGCAAGCGGTGCTACAAGTCTTCGTTACATGGTCTTCGACTTATTTTTCTCGTATGGAAATCCCGGTACCTTCAAAAGTCTTTACTATGAGCTTATCTAAGCTTCTTCCATTAATTGCCAAATTGGAAAATCAAAACGTCTAATTTCATATTTTCCATAAATCATTTTTTTATATAGTAAGCATGTAATATCACTCATATTTTGAGGTACATTGTTTAGCTGTTTCCACTGCAAAATTGCACTTCTTTACACTTTTGTGAGTATTATTCATTTGCAAAGATTTTGTAATTCAAATGGAACATGTTGAATATAGAGATGCATCTAAAATTGCAGTAAAAAGTTTTCCATAAATCACGATTAAATACATCTTGTGATCAATGGCCATATATGAATATTAAGCTTTGCATTTCTTTTTCTTTTTCCAGTCGTTGATACAATTTTAAAATATTTTAGCTCAGAAATTCAGATTTAACAGATCAACAAGTTCTGGTGGATAACAGTATAGGTTTTGGCAACTATTTATTCTACTATCTTACTTTGGAATTGTACTTGCAAAAAACATACGTGAAAGATCTATTGAATATTATTCATCAATTGCTGAGGCTACTATTCAAACTTTTCAAAGACACTATTTCCCTTAAATAAAAGCGCTAAAATTCATTACAAACAGAACCAGATTTCTATTTGTTATAAAATTTCAAGCAAAAACAGTTGTTAAGAAAATGAAAAAAAAAATGAAAATAATATCTTTTTTTAAAAATAAAAGAAAAATAAACGAACAAACAAACAAAATAATAATAATAAATTTCATTTATTATTATTATTTTGTTTGTTTGTTCGTTTATTTTTCTTTTATTTTTTTAAAAATATTATTAATAATAATAGATAAGTTTAAAAAACTAAATCGCATCTATAATAAATCTGCATTGAAATAAGTTATTATATTTTATAGTAAAATGTTGTAATTTTGTAAAACAATTTTAAAGAGATATGTGAACATCACATATGTTGTCAATTAAAATTAAAATAAATATGGAATATTCCACAAATATAATTTGGATATGAATAAAAACTGGATAAATTATTATCTATCCAGTTTTTATTTCTATCCAATATATTAATGTCTATATTATATATTTATGTCTGTTAAGTTTTTTTAATCTTACTCTTTTTTTAAGTTTAGTTTAGTTATCCACAACATATTTCTAAATTAAAAAACCAAAAATAATGGATTTGTTTGTAAAAACGATTAAGATACCTTCGGTAATATTTATTATGGTCATCTGAACTTAAATCCAACAAAAAACATAATATATAGAGCTTTATACTATCATGATAATCTTATGCTCGCCACCGCCTATACTTTGATCCACTGCGCGTCGCCGGCCTCAGTCGACTGCAAATGTCATGTGACCGAACCGCATGTGCATCTGTTAACTTTTAATTACTTATCTGTACTCGGTGAAGTAAGTAAGGTAAATTTTCTTGAAGAGCGATGCGCCATTAAATTCTGTCAATGATTAATTAAAACAAAAAAGAAGATTTTGAAAATGCTGAGAAATGTGTACGATGAATCTATCATGGTGAGACATAAGTTTATGAATGGCTTAGATATATGATAGAGGACCAAGAATCCATAATTTTGATAACACTGATGATAAACGCATTGGACAATCTTTGCTGAGACCAGACACTGATACTTTCTACTTGAAAACGCACCAGCACATCGCTACCATCTGTTGAAACAATTCCGCGCAAAACTTGCAATAATTAAAAAAAAAAAAGACTTCGCAGGAGGCTTTATGAAAGATAGCGAAAAATGGCTTCTAGCTCCCAGCTTCCAGATGGTATTCGAACGCTTGCAGAAGTGTGTAGTCGCCAAAGGTGACAACTTTGAAGGTGGAAATACTTTGGGTGCTGTGTACTATTCAGGGAAATGTTTTTACAGCTTTCCCCGGAACTTTTTGAATCATAGTAATCACATTCACTACAATGGAATTCATGAGATTTTTGTTACATAACTCACATTAATTAAGCTTATTTGTGAGAATTAAACATTATTTTATGGAAAATCACGGTATCATTTTATTAATACTGACTTCTGTCAGCAATATAAAATACTGCATACAGAGCCAAGAAAAAAGTTGACACTCTTTGAAAAATGTGAGGTTTTTGACAGATGTTCCTTACTGATAAATTAATTATCTGAAATTTCCTTCATATTTCAAAAGTTGTTATTTTAGATTTTAACAGTATGACATGTTTAAAAAATACACGAACTGATTGAAGTATTTCTATATCTTTTCGAACCGGTTTTTCGTTTTGGTGCACTACGATTTGATAAATAGTTCTTGCTTTTTGTTATTACTTACCCATCATACGTAGTATAGGGTAAATCTTTCAATCGTTTTGAAAATCGAATTTTTTTTGACGGATTTACACGTTTCGGACACTGGAGATTTTCTAAAAACATATTTTTAGAAAAAAATTTTTGCCGTCCGTCTGTGTGTCTGTGTGTCTGTCTGTCTGTAACCACTATATCTCTCGAACAAATTGAGATAGAGACTTGAAATTTTGTATGTGTTTAGTATGTAAGAATGGGATGAAGCTTATTTAATATCAGTAACCTCGATTATCCGGAACTATATTTTTCGGACTCTCGAAAAATTCGTTCTGATGAGAGGTGTATAAAAAAATTCGATTTTTTTTTTATTTTAAGGAGTGGACGTAAAAGGCAATGAATTAACACAAATTTTGCATAAAAAACGAAGTCGATCGGATTATTAGTTGTCGAGATATTTCTATTCCTGTTTTTTACATTCTTTGATTTTCCATGACCCTGTATTTCATTCAAATTTCAATTCAAAGATATCTTTTAATTGCAAATGAGACACTTAATTCGATGCAAGAAACTGTTAGCGAATATAGTAATTATTTTTAGAGTTATAAAGATGTTTCCTTTATGCAATTCAGTGCTACTTGAATAGTTTGGCGTTTCATACAATTTATCGAAATTGGTTTATCAGAAATTCATTAATAGAGCATGATGATGTGTTAAAAATACTTAAATATACGTTTATATTTTATTTTGGAATTGTAATGCATTTTATAAATTGTTTACATATGTTATGTTTTCATATATTATTTAATGCATATCCATGATGGGTAAGTATTACAGTGGCCTCCAACGACTAGTTTCTAGATTGTTTACATTGATGCTTGCAAATCTGAAGCTCTATGATACAGGAACATTTTATTATAATTAAATGAAAACATGAAAATTTTTACCAATGTTTATTATTGAAATTTGGTCAGCTTTTACGTCGGTATGTGTAACAGAAGAGTTTGGTTTTAAGAAAAAATAATTAAAAAAATTCTTCTCTGCAAACCACTATGAGAACTGCAAAAAAGGACTAACTCTAAATAATGTTAGACTGCAAGGGCAGCCACTACACGTAACCAACACGTGATAGAGAATTTCATCCGCTTCTTGTAATTACAACTAGAAAAAATAAAATTAAAAAACTGATCATTAAAATTGTGGCGTAAGTGTCAAGAATTTTTTTTTTCTAACTTTGAAATTAAATATCCTATAATGATGCAAAAAATTAAACTAAATGAAAAATAAATTTAGCTACTCAGTGGTCATAAATGTGGTAAATGACAGTATAGTCGTTTTCAGAATGTGCATTGTTGATTTCATAATAACTGTCTCTATTTATCGTAAAATGCATTCTTTATCGTTTAAGGAAACAGTTTATTTTTACAAAAACTATTTTTTTAACATGTTTCAAATATAAAAGCATGTTTATTTTTTTTTAATATTTAAAAACGTTTGAATTTTTTAACATATTTATTTTTTTTACTATTTATTAGATATAAATATTTTTGTCCTACTTTTGTAGATTTTGAAATGTGTAATACACATGACAGCACATTTAAATATAGCATTACATGTAATCAAATTATTTTATTGATTTATGAATCCTTTATTGATTAAGCATGCATTATTCCTTTGAGATTTTTGTAAAATATGCTTCTAATGGTAAACACATTGCATTTCAATGTCCAATAAAATGTAAATTTTGAAAAAAAAAATAGCACCATGTTTAATTAGTTTTTTGTTTAATATTTTAAGAAATTTTGATTCGACGCACAGATTTATCACATATATTTAAATAATAAAGGCATTTTCAAAAAATACAATGATTTCTATGTCAAATTCAAAAAAGTCTTAGAATTTTTACACCTGAAAGTATAGAAAATATAATTGTAGAAAAAAAAAGTTTTAAAACTTTTTTAATTTGTGTGGATAAATGCGATGGTTGCATTAAAATAATAAATTATTTAGCTATATAATTTCCATATGGGCGAAAGTAAAATGTCAAAATATTCACAATTAAACATGCTTATTGTTTTTTTTTTAAATGGCGATTATTTTATGAATTCTTAGATAAATTGTCACTTTAAAATATTTGTATGTATCAGTTTTTTTTTTTCCGAAGAGCGATTTGACATTAAGAGACCATATAATATTTTTAGACATATAATTACTTTTATTTCCTCTCGACATTTCAGTTTAAAATAAATGATACATTAATAAAGAATAGAATATGAAATATGTCTATAAGGAGTTCTGCTATATTATTTTTTTTAGATTTAAAGAAAATAACTTTTAGTTTTACAAAAGTTTGCATATTTGCATATAGTTTAACATGAACGTCAAAATAAACAATATTAAATTGTGAGGCAATAACATTTTTAGGGGAGGGGTGACAGAACATTTTTATCATCTGATATAATAAATATATAAATAATATTTATTTTGTATTTCAGTTTTCTAAAAATCTTTAAGTGACAATTTAATAAAAATAAAGATGATCCTGATCGTTCGACATTAATTTCTTAGGAAAAAAAATATTAAAAAACCTATAAAAACATCTTTTTTCAGTTTCTTTGAGTTTGGAAATTATTAAGAAGAATTTCCCTGTCTGACTTTTGTTAAAATTCTAGGTTTACAGGTTATTAGCTCCCGATATATTCCTTACATGTCAACAGAACGAATTCTTTGAAATATTATTTATTGTTCATTTAAAAAAAAAAAAAATGTGAAATAAACTTTTATTTTCCACAGGCAAAAAATCTATTTCAAAAAAAAAAAAAAAAAAAAAAAAAAAAAAAAAAAAAAAAAAAGAAAGAAAGAAAGAAAGAAAGAAAAAAAGAACAAAAATATGTTTGTTAAAGCAGAGAGGGAAAAGATTTTAAAACAAAGTTTCGACAGTGAATGCATTTTCATTCTAAAATCTATAAAACAGAAAAATATTTCTTTTCTTCCCTTAATGCATAAATTCTTTATAAGAAAAAAATTTTCCTCTAAAAAACATTTGTTTGTTTTTAAGATTCCAATTTTTAATTTTAAAAATTTTCAAGACTTTATAGTTTAACAAAGTTTTTCCAAAAAGAAATTTCCCGCAGCGATTTTTTTTTACAGACTTTCAGATTATAAAAATAGAATGCTTATAGAAATTTACTTCAACTTTTATCATTTAAGAAAAATGCTCTTTTTTAAAATCTAATCCAAAAAAACCACGCAAAGTGAAGAAAAATTCTAATTATGCGTCAGAAATTATAGTATACAAAATAATAATACGAATTCTCATATATGTTAAAGGGAAAATATTTAATTTTGTGAGCAATAATTTAAATGAAAATTTTCAATACATAACAGATAAATAAATATTCATTAATTTACAACAGTTTTACGAAGAGATATCTGGAATTTAAATATATGTATTGGCATACATTTTAATCGAATAAAATATTTATGAGTCTTTTTATGAGCAAACATTTCCTCATTAATCAATTTATAATAAACATAATTCAATGGTGACATAATTATTGATAAAAGCCTATAATAAAATAAAATTAATAAAACACTTTTATGACTACATAAATATGTTGCCCTCTATGATATTATGGAATATTATGGAATACAGAATACATTTAAAAATTTGTTACTTGGAAAAAAAAGCAAATTTTTGTTAAAGAAAAATAGACTCTAAAGCAATGTAAAAAAATGTTAGAGGATGACTGCACTCTTCTATAATTTGGAAGAAGCATCATCGTTATCATCAAGAGCTTTTGTAACGTATAACACTATTTCTTTTTTCTAAGCAACAACACAACTTTACAGTATTTTATAACACTTTGAAAAAAAAACAGGTACAACAGGTGGCTAAAGTTAGTTTTTTCACTGTTTCACACCAAGTCTTTTTTGCAGACAATATTTTCTTTTGCCTACTATTTATTATTTTTTAATCGGCAAATTACTAATGATGTTCAAAAGACAGTGAGAACCATGTCTGTATTTATTAAAATGCCAAGCTATTGATATATGTCACTATTTTTTATGTAAAAATACCATAAAAAAAGATATGTGCAGAACATATATATTTTAAATTTTTGCACGGTCTCACTAGCTCTTATAATTTATATTTCAAAACGTTTTCTAAATGCTATCTAATACACCTGAATAAAACACATTTTATATTTTGCTTTACATTAAGACAATGAATTTTACAATTATTTACTTATATGAAAATTAAATTGACAATCTGAGTAACTGACTTTGAAGACTATTTGCATTCCATACAAATTGTCTCATATTTTTTTCTCTATTGTCTTCAGTCTAAAAATACAATGTTACGATCGTAAAATGTCGAATTTAATGTTACAAAACACCCGCAGTAACTGCGATATGACCGAACAGCATTTATTTACAATAATCTGTAAATTATGCCAAATTTTAATGTTATTGAGTAATTTTTCGGACTTAAATATATGTGGCAGTTAATGTGGCATTATGAATAATTGAATGATATTTGCGGATAGCGAATCATATTACATGTTAATTGCATAAAAACACTTACTAAACGAAATATTTTATATTTTTAAAGATTTTAGTTTATTATAAGATCAAATAACTTTTTATGAAGTGTAGCATCGTTATTTCATCAGTAATGTAAGGCAATTTTAATTTCATGAATAAGCAATAATATCCCTGTTTCTGCAGAATCTTATTTTTATTGCTTTTTTATTAGAAACACTTGATAACTGATATTGAAAACAACAAATTATCATTATAAATTCACTGCCACAAGAAATCGTTTTACTAAAAGCTCTAAATTAAGGCATATATTATGGATTAATGCATGCATTAATTCATGGTTGCATGGATTAATTACGCTTAACAATGCCTTGATTTTATAAATATTTAATTGTCTTATTTGTTTATTTTGATTATACATTTTAAAATACTTCTTTTATTTATCATGACATATTCTAATAAACTCATTGTATTTACCTGAGGGTTAAGGTTATCATTATTTTCCATGTAAAAACATCGGTACTTTTTAGTAAAAATTTTAATCTCGATCAAACGTTCGACATTTCTCGTTGTTCAAGTGGTAGATTTTCCATAAAAAATACTGGTACTGAGGAATTTCCTATATTGAAGTTTAGAGGAGCGCATAAATTTTCATTTTACCCAATTAACTGCAAGAACTTTATACACTCTAAAAAATAAAAGTGTAAAATTGCACAAAAAATATGTAAATCGATGATACAAAAACGATTTGTTTATATGTTTAAATTTGTGTGTAAATTGCCAAAATTCACGCCTAATGTGTAAATTTAGAAATACATATTTCAGTGTGTAATTTGATGATAACACTAAGTGGGTAAAAATTATAATGATCACTCATGAAACACCCACATTAATGTGTAAATTGCGCTAGAATACACATATATCTGTGTAATATTCTTACTCATTTAATTGTGTAATCTTCTGTTATTACACGGATAAATGTGTATTATGCAAAAAACACACATTATTGTGTTATTGTAATTTACACAGTTCTTTGCGTAATATGGAAAATACGCATATTCGATGGAGGTTCAATAACTATTGTGTCTAGTGTACATAAAATATCTGTACTGCAATGGGTTTATGCATAATATCGGAATCTAATGTCTTAGTTGATTTTATGCTTAGTTTCAGAACCGTAGCTGCTATATTCTTATAGTTTTGGATGGAGGAGTAAAATGGGGAGGGGGGTGTAGTTGAAAGCCTGATTTTTAGCTTATGGGGATTTAGATTTTTGACAGTGGATAAGATAAAAGTACTGTAATTTGGACTCGGGATTATGGTGGTACCCACTTCTCATCCACTGGCACCCTCATAACGATTTTGACATGAATTTCAAAGTCAAATAGTATAACAACGGGTAAAAACTGAAAACATGCAATAGTCTGAAATTGAAATTTTGGAAACTATCTATCTATACATATAATAAAACAGTAGGACCCGGTGTGTCTGTACATTGAAGATAATTGACAAAAATGGAGTCAGGGCGATAAAAGAAAACCAATGAAACACAAAAAAAAAATTTTTGAATTTTTTGTCTGTCTGTCTGTCTGTCTGTCTGTCTGTCTGTTTGTTCGAGGTTATCTTCGTAACTACTGAATGGATTTTTATGCGGTTTTCACTAATGAAGAATGCACACTCCCGGGCAGTGTATAGGCTTTGTTTCATCAAAATCGGACAACAGACAAAAAAGTAACAAAAAGAAACAAAAGAAACTATTAGGTGCGCTGCTCACGTTTTTTAGTACATAACGTTTTTTAGTACATATAAAATCCAATAGATGTCACTGTGCGATTTTAAAACGCGCTATCGTTATGTTTTCGCCAGTCTACTTAAGTATGAGAAAGTTTCAAGCTGGCTGTCGTTCCATGTGGTTTAGTCGGTAGAACGTCAGTGCGCCATACTGATGGCCCGGGTTCGATTCCCAGCATGGAATTTTTTTTCACTATGTTGGCATTAACGCCTATAAGCAATTAAAAGAATTTGAAATATTGTATTCAAGGCGAATTTTCTCTCTGGGAAAATTTCCTTGCATTAATATGTCAGTGTAATTTTTTTTTCGATTTAATTTTTTTTTTCGAAACTTTGTTTTTCTTAAAAAATTACAGTAAATATTTGATATTTCCCAACGTTTTTTGAATGATCGACTTGCTTTTTTTTTTAATGTATGTCTGAACCTTATCTAACTACTTCTTCAAGATTTCTTTAGATAAACCGACCAGCGTAGCGGGCGAAGGCCGCTAGTACATATAATAAAACAGTAGGACCCGGTGTGTCTGTACATTGAAGATAATTGACAAAAATGGAGTCAGGGCGATAAAAGAAAACCAATGAAACACAAAAAAAAATTTTTGAATTTTTTGTCTGTCTGTCTGTCTGTCTGTCTGTTTGTTCGAGGTTATCTTCGTAACTACTGAATGGATTTTTATGCGGTTTTCACTAATGAAGAATGCACACTCCCGGGCAGTGTATAGGCTTTGTTTCATCAAAATCGGACAACAGACAAAAAAGTAACAAAAAGAAACAAAAGAAACTATTAGGTGCGCTGCTCACGTTTTTTAGTACATAACGTTTTTTAGTACATATAAAATCCAATAGATGTCACTGTGCGATTTTAAAACGCGCTATCGTTATGTTTTCGCCAGTCTACTTAAGTATGAGAAAGTTTCAAGCTGGCTGTCGTTCCATGTGGTTTAGTCGGTAGAACGTCAGTGCGCCATACTGATGGCCCGGGTTCGATTCCCAGCATGGAATTTTTTTCACTATGTTGGCATTAACGCCTATAAGCAATTAAAAGAATTTGAAATATTGTATTCAAGGCGAATTTTCTCTCTGGGAAAATTTCCTTGCATTAATATGTCAGTGTAATTTTTTTTTCGATTTAATTTTTTTTTCGAAACTTTGTTTTTCTTAAAAAATTACAGTAAATATTTGATATTTCCCAACGTTTTTTGAATGATCGACTTGCTTTTTTTTTTTAATGTATGTCTGAACCTTATCTAACTACTTCTTCAAGATTTCTTTAGATAAACCGACCAGCGTAGCGGGCGAAGGCCGCTAGTGTAGAAAATAAGAGGCAAGTTCCAAAACTCTCCTCATCTATAATTGAAAAATACGTATTTTTTCTTTTAGCGTATTCTGCCGGTAAGCGTGTACGGAAAAAGAAATTCCAGCTGGAAGAAAAACTAGTTTTTATAATATTTTTCTGTTATAGCGAATTCTTGTTTATATAAAAAAACAATGGAGGCAACTGGATATTTTCATAATTTTACAAATTTTTTTGTTTGTATATGGTGAGTTTTAAAACTTGAGTCCTCAAATACTGTCTGATATTGAAATGGCACGTGAAAGGTGTGAGTGGCTTCAAGTTTACATGTTTGCCCCTTCCGAAATGAATTATTTTCATTCCTTGATTAAAAACTTTGGGAGACGTTTGGAATTAACCCCTTCGCGATGGGAGTATTTTACGAAATGTTGAATGTTTTGTCACCAATTTTAAGAAACGGAAACTTCTTAAATTGAGAAAATGCTCCGATTGAATAAGGCAAATTTTATAGCATAATTTTACCAGTGGGAATAAACAAGGCTTTTTAAGCCTTTTTGCGGCTCGTATACGTGTCGCTTGTCCCCAAGGGATTAAAGTATAAAAGCTTAAAAAAGGTGACTTTATTAACTGCAAAGGAAAAAAATCGTGTTTTTGAAACAATGTTGAAAAGAATTTATTCATTCGGTTTGTCTGTCCGTCTGTCCACCCTCTAACTCTCGTAAATATACTCGGATTGCCATGAAATTTTTAATTAGCTAGCACGAACCCTATTGAAAATGAAGTTTTACTATATTTAATTTATTTACTAGAATAGTCAAAAGTTTACCGATACATTACGGCTTAAGGAAAAAAATAGCTTCAAATGAATTTTAAAGGTGTTGCACCTTGTCAAAAATATTCAGATTTGTATGGATTAGCAAAACGCACTAAAATACGTATTCTGTAAAGTATGCAGTGAAAATAATAGTTAGTATTCCTTTACAGAGCAACTCGAAAGTATTCAATTACACAATAATAAAAGCGGTAATTGTTTGCGACATATTTTAATTATGTTAAATGATTTCAAGTATTATAAAATTGATATACGCCGCTGAGACTTAATATTTAATCCATAATATGAAGTGCACAGCATTTACAGGGCACACAAAACATGACAAATCTTATATTCTTCTCCGAAGTACTATATATTATCGATGATAGCTGAAAGATGAATAAAACTTATTTTCAATTATGATATGCGTTTTTAAGTTTTACTAAACGTCTGCAAATTATATGATATGTATAAATATTATAGTTGATATACAGATTTACACAAAAGAGCTCATAAATTTTACTGATTGTGAGGGCAATTAACTTAAAGGTAGTTTTTAAATATTCTATGCATTTTTACGTTGAACTGCTTTCAGTTTACTAAGAAATGTTTGTAGAATGTAGGTAAATGATATACAGGGTCACACAAAGAATTAGCTAGATAGTCACCCATAAATGATAGTTTATGGAAATGTGATTTAAGAAGTTTTAAAAGGGTTTTTATTTGAACTAAATTATAACAAAATACTGCGTGTAACAAAGGTACTAGGTAAGTTATAGGATTGACCAAAAGTATTCAGTTATTTACCGTTTTCTAGAATAAAGTGCTGAAAGAGAAATTTCATCTAGTTAGTCATTTTCTTGCTAAACTAAATTTTCCTATTATATAGTATATATATGGAGATTCTTCTTTAAAAAGTTCTTTTGAACACATAAGTAAATAAACTCGGAGGTAAATTAAATTCTGACACCGTTTTTAAACTTTTAAATGACTTATATTAAACGTTAATATTTACAAAAAAGATATTTACATAAGACTATTTACAAAGCAAACAATCATAACTCTAATTAATCAATTACATCTTATACGGGAACTCGTCTTCATCTTACGTTCTTTTTTCACCAACTTAAAATTAAAAAACATTCCATTCTCCTTTCTTCCGTTCAGTTCTTTTTTCTACCGCTTAAATCGTCTGGCTTCTTAGGAATTAATAGTTTCTTCAAAATCGTCTGCCTCACTGAGAGCCTGTTCATCAGAGTTGCGATGCGTAGAAAATAATATGCAGATCTAATAGTGGAGGAGATTTCCCATATTTCGGCCATACTGATGAGACATTCGTCCTCGAATGTATTCTTGTTGGCTGGAAACAGCAGCTGGATCATCTGAAAAGATAAAGAAAAAAAAAACACAGCAGCATCCAAAGTCTAAATTGAAAAAAAGAAGTCATCATGATGAAAATTTAAATAATTTCTTTCAAAATAAATTCGTATTCTTTTTTTTCTTCTTCACGTCTTTTCGTCTTCTTTTTTCTTACGTCTTATCGTCTTCTTTTATCTTACGTCTTTTCGTCTTCTTCTTTCTTACATCTTTTCGTCTTCTTTTATCTTACGTCTTTTCGTTTTCTTCTTTCTTACATCTTTTCGTCTTCTTTTATCTTACGTCTTTTCGTCTTCTTCTTTCTTACGTCTTTTCATCTTCTTTTACCTTACGTTTTTTCGTCTTTTTCTTTCTTACGTCTTTTCATCTTCTTTTACCTTACGTCTTTTCGTCTTTTTCTTTCTTACGTCTTTTCATCTTCTTTTACCTTACGTCTTTTCATCTTCTTTTACCTTACGTCTTTTCGTCTTTTCGAGAATAAAGTTAAAATTCTATTAGTTGTCTATCCAGTGGTTTGTCATAGTTGGTATAATGTCACAATCGGTGAAATTCTTTTTTTTTTTTTTTCAAGCTTCGTCCGTCCACGGCTTTATGTACTCTGCACATGTACTGGTGACCATGGGTCCTTCGTTGAATCCAAGTTTCTTTACATCGTAGGTGTCATTATTTTTTACTTTTATGACTTTGTACGGACCTAAATATTTTGGTTTTAACTTCAAACCTGGACCTTGTTGTGTGCGTTTTATAGCAACCACATCATTAATCTTAAATTTGTTAGCTTTCTTTCGTCTGAGGTTGTAAGTGTTACGGTTCGCTTCTTGGACTTTTAAAATCTGTTTTTTAGCATTTTTTCTCATATCTTCGCGATTATTTGTAAAATCAGATTGTATTTCAGCATTCAGAAGACTAGTAATTTCAATGTTATTTTTTAATTTCATTTTAGTACCAAACATCAATTCAAAAGGAGTTGTGCTTATACTTCTCTGAAAAGTCGAATTTATCACCTGTTGGACGTTGCTTACATGTGTATACCATTTTTTAGGATTATCGACAGACAATTTAGACAGAACAGATATTATGACAGAATTTAGACGCTCAGCTTGGCCATTAGATTTGGGTAATCCAGTGGTAATCGGGATATGTTTGTAATTTTTATTAGTGCTTTCTAATGGACCTAAGTGATCAACATGGTACGTATGTAATGGAGCTTCTTCTTTTTCTATTGGGTGAAGTAAGCCTTCTTGTTTACCACATTTTCTATTAACTAAAATACAGGGAACACAATTTGCTATGCATTTCTCAATTTTTTGTTTAACTTTAGGGATGTAAAAATCATTTTCTAAACTTTTCTCTGTTCTTGCAACTGCGTAATGACCTTTTTCGTGAGCGGCCTTGATTATATTCATTTGCATGTCTTCCGGTACAACTAATAAATCATTACCATTAACACATTTATAAAGAACATCATTTTTAACTAGATAATCATCATAAGATTTCACCTTTAGGATTTCTTTTATTGTTTTAATATGGTCATCGGTGTTAGAAATTGATAAATTAAGTTATTTTCAGTTTATTCACAGAAAATCGTTTGCATATTTGCAATTGTGATATTTAATTTATTTATAAGACGCGACTCGTTGCTATGGAAGCGAAGCTGTTTTTTCGTCTGCTTTGCTTTTTATATTTTTTTATCTTTTGAGATGAGTTAAAAGTTTAGATAAAAAAGTTGGCATCAATTTTTGATGGAATGAAAAAGAATTTTTTAGAGAGAATGTTTATATTTTTTGTTTGTCGTGCGTGTCTTGAGTTTTATTGAAGAATTATGTTAATTTTATGAAAAGGCACGCAGAAATGCATAAAGGATCATCTTTCCAGTTTTTAGTATGATGATCAAAAATTATCAAGGTAAAAGCATTTATATTTTGTACATATTATACATTTTGTACATAGTATGTAAATAATTTGAATTCAATATTTCTTTATTCTATAATTCTAAGTATGTAATAAAATTTTTAAAAAGAAAATTCAAGAATATTTAGAAGATTTTTGAACCCAAATAAGTTTTGATTGTTTACAAAAATATCTGGCGCCCCGAGCACGGACATTTGAATAATACTGTTGAGATATTGAATTGTTTTTATAGCGTATAGTGTTTTCATAAGCTGTACATTACTACTTAATTTTTCGATGATGAATAAGCTAAAGAAAAAGCGTACGCCGCTACGTTCGTCATTTACCAGAACTTTAAATGTTTTGAATGAAGAAATTAACAGCGAGTCATTAGATATGGGTAAAATTTCAGACGGTTTTAGTAAATTAGAAAGTTTGACTAATGAAATTAAATCTATCGATGAAGCTATAATTGAACTCATGTTAGATGATGATGAATGCGACGAAGAGGCTATTGAAAATGAAGTAGTGGAAAATGAAAGTTATTCAGATCAATTTATTACCATTAAGCGTAAAGTTAGTGAAGCATTGGATAAAAATAAACGTAATCAAGATAATAGGGAAAAAAGCACAGATCACGGTTATTCCAAATCAAAGCATTATAAATTACCTAAACTAAATATTAAGCCATTCGATTCGCAGTTAATAAATTATCTTTCATTTTGGTCTCAGTTTCAGAAAATTCATGAAGACATAGATTTGGATAATAGTGACAAATTTCAGTATCTTATCCAATCGGTAGAACCTGGAACCAGTGCCAGGCGTTTGTTAGAGAGCTATCCAATGACTGCAGTTAATTACTCCAAAGCTGTCGAGGCATTTCAAGAGCGTTTTGGAAATAAAGATTTACTAATAGAAGTGTACGTTAGAGAATTCCTAAAATTGATTGTAGCTAATGTACAGGCGCACGGCAAAGATAAACTTCCCTTATCAGATTTATTCACGAAAGTCGAGGCATATTTAAGATCGTTAGAATCAATGGGTTTAAGTTTAGAAAGCAATTCGGCGTGGCTCTATCCCATGATAGAATCTAGCTTATCGGAAGATGTATTAAAAGCATGGCAGCGATATAATATTTCAATCACATCAAACACTGTTAGTAATAATAATGCATTGTCAACAAAAGCAAATATAGTAAGTTTGATGGAATTTCTGAAACAAGAAGTTGCAAACGAGGAAAGATTCAAATTAGCCAAATCGAGTTTTATAGAGCTGGGCTTTAAAGACAAACCTAAAGAAAAGTTAAGAAAAGCAGAAAGTAAAATACCTACTGCGGAGGGGCTATTTAGCGCAAAAGAACGCCTTTGTTTATTTTGCAGTAAATCTCATGAAAGCAAGGACTGTGTTAGGGCTAGATCTCTTTCCTTTAATGAACGGAAGGCCAAAATTAAGAATAAAAATTGCTGTTTAAAATGTCTTCGTTTTGGTCACCACGCTAAAGTTTGCAAAGTTTTTATTCGTTGCCACGTTTGTTCTAAACCCCATACCGAGTTATTATGCCCTGAAATTTCAATGTGTAAAGAACCAGAAAATACAGTTAAGACCCCAGAAGTTATTCAAAGCACCATAGCAAGTAAACAGTGTTCTGCTGAAGTAGCCCTTATGACTTTAGAAATAGTTATTAAAGGTCGAATAACAAAGAAAGTACGAGCGTTACTTGATTGTGGGTCGCAAAAGAGCTATATTTTAAAAGGTACAGCTGAAGAGTTAGGTTTACATCCCATTTCTTCTGAAGCTATTGTACACACTTTGTTTGGTGGTACGCAAACAGAAGCTAAATCTCACAATAAATTCCAAGTTGAGTTAAGTTCTTCTGATAGACAGAAACAAACGAAAGAAGTCTTAGAACTTTTGGATCAAGATATAATTTGTAACTATATTCCTCGGATACCAAAAGAATCAGTAATTAAAGAGCTTAAACAAAAAAAACTATGGATCACAGATTTAGGAGCAGGAAGTCCAAAAATTGAAATTTTGATTGGAAGCGATTACTACGGACAACTTCTTACAGGTCGAGTAAAACAGTTAAAGAGCGGTCTTACAGCAATAGAGACAAAGTTTGGATGGACACTTTGTGGTCGTTTAGAAAGTACATCACAGTCTTGCCTAAATTATGGAAATATGTTTATCACGAACCTAGCTTTAAAAGATATGAAGATTCCAGAATTATGGAAGTTAGAGACAATTGGTATAACAGATCCCTGTCAAACTTTGTCTAAAGCAGAAGAAGAAGAACTCGCTCATGATAATTTTATAAAAGAAGTTGATAGAAATATAGAAGGTCGCTATATTGTAGGTCTTCCTTGGATTAACGGCAAACGTGAGATTCCCTCAAATAGACACATAGCTGAACGAAGATTGATAAATTCAACAAAGAAATTAAAATCAATGAAAATGTTTGAAGAATATGCTAAAGTTTTCTATGAATGGGAAGAAGAAGGCGTTATAAGTAAAGTACCAGATGAAGCACTCAAGATTCCAGGACATTTTTTACCTCATCATCCCGTCATCAAACCAGATAGTCTTACTACAAGTGTTCGACCAGTTTTTGATGCATCGTGTAAGGTAGGGAGGTCTCCTTCTTTAAATGATTGCCTCTTTAAAGGACCAAACCTCATCGAACAAATTCCTGCAGTGTTAATAAGATTTCGTGAGAAAGCTATTGGGGTAGTAGCCGATATAAGAAGAGCATTTCTTCAAATTGAAGTCAAAGAATCAGATCGGCATTTCCTACGATTTTTATGGTGGAAGAGTCCTGACGAATTTCAAGTTTATCAACACAATAGAGTAGTTTTTGGAGCAACTTGTAGCCCATTTTTGCTAGGTGCAGTTATAAGATATCATTTGAGTAATGTTGATGAAGAAAACAAACAGATAGCTGAGAAGCTTATGAAATCATACTATATAGATAACTGCGTTACTTCAGTCGACAATGTGCCTGAACTAGAAAATTTTATTTCAAAATCTACAGAAATCATGGCTGATGCGAAAATGGAATTAAGAATGTGGGAATTCGGACCAATTAAAAGTGAAGACAGCAGTTTCCTTAACGAAAAGAAGGTGCTCAGCAAAAATGTAACAACGATAGTTCCGGTTTTAGGGTTGAAGTGGGACACAATGGAAGATAGTTTGAAGATCGCTTATAAATTTAGTGATGAGATAGAAAATCTGTCGAAAAGAAAGATATTAGCTGTAACCCAAGGGATCTTCGATCCAATAGGATTTTTAGCCCCAGCATTGTTGCCAGCCAAACTGATAATTCAAGACGCCTGGTCGACGAAATTAGATTGGGATGCTCCACTTCCAGAAGAAATCCGGAATAATTTTCAAAAATGGTATAGCGAACTCAAGTATTTAAATGACGTGAAGATAAATAGACGTGTAGGCTATGGTTGTAAAGAAAAATGGTCTATTCATACATTTTGTGATGCAAGTACCAGAGCTTATGCAACAGCAGTTTTCTTACGTTGTGAAGATAAAGACGCAGTCTTTGTACAACTTTTAGGAGCTAAGTCTCGTCTTGCACCAAAGAAAAATGTAACCATACCACGTTTAGAGCTTCTTGCTTGTATTTTAGGAATAAGGTTGACTAAATTTGTTTTGAAAGCCTTTAATTGTATTTCCATACCAGTAAAGTATTGGACCGACTCTTCGACTGTTCTCGCTTGGATTCGAAGAAATGATCAATGGGGAACGTTTGTAGGCAATAGAGTTAGAGAAATTTGTAAATTTTCCGAATCTCAACAATGGAACTTCGTACCTGGTCATCTTAACCCTGCTGATCTACCTTCTCGCGGATGTAGTCCTAAACAGCTGCTGAAGATGAGATGGTGGGAGGGACCAGAATGGTTGAAGTTATCAGAAGAAAATTGGCCACATTCAGAAACAAGCCCCAACGAAGAATTAGTAATGATGGAAAAGAAGAAAACTTCAGTACCTACTCTTTTATGTTCTAATTCACATGAATTTATGATATATAGTAGAATTTCAAAATTTGGTAGATTTATTAATGTCGTATGTTGGGTGAAGAGATTCATAATGAAGTGCAGAAACAGAAATATATGTTTTCCATCAGAATTGTCAATTGAAGAAAAAGAAGATGCGGAAAGGTCGCTCTGGTCAATAATACAATCTGAAAGTTTTGGTAATACTACTGATGCAATAAAAGGATTAAAGGTTATGAAAGATCAAGAAGGTTTGTTAAGAGTAAAAACAAAGATATTAGAGCGAGATGACGAGTTTTCTTTCAGATATCCAATTTTATTACCATCGAAACATCATGTAGTGAATTGTCTGATTCAAGAATGTCATTTAAAGAATTGTCATGCTGGACTTCAAACAGTTGGATCCATTTTGAGAGAAAAATATTGGATAATTTCTTCAAGACGCATCATTAGAAGTCAATTGTCTAAGTGTTACAGATGCAAAAGATACTCTACAAAGCCATATACTACACCTCCAATCCACCTACCTCTAGATCGAGTCAGAGATTCCAAAGTTTTTGAAGTTGTTGGAGCTGATCTTTTTGGCCCTCTTTTCGTAAAGCAAAGATCCAAAGTTTGGGTTGTACTTTTTACATGTGCAGTATATAGGGCAATACATTTGGAACTTGTATCCAGTCTCTCAGCGGAAGGATTCATTCAGTCACTTCGAAGATTTATATGCAGGAGAGGAAGGCCGACTACTATATACTCTGATAATGGCTCAAATTTTAGAGGAACCAATAACCTTTTAAAATCATTGGATTGGAATGCAATAGTTTCTTCAAAAGAACTGTCTCCTATTAAATGGAAGTTCATATCTACCAGCAGCAGCTTGGTGGGGTGGATGGTGGGAGCGTCTGATTAGATGTGTTAAAATTCCCTTGATCAGAACACTCGGCACTTCAACTTTAACTTTTGAAGAACTCATGACTGTTCTATGTGATGTCGAAGCAACAGTAAATAAAAGGCCTCTAACCTATATTTTTGAAGAAACAGATAAATTTATACCTTTGACTCCATCATCATTTTTGCAAGACATTGAAGAAATAGGTGTTCCTGATTTAGATGCAATAGATTCAAAGAAACTTCAATCTAGATATAAACACTGTCAAAATATTCGGCAACAACTTAGAAATAGATTTAGAAAAGAATATTTAGCTGAATTGGTCCAAAAATCAAAACAGAAAGGACAAGCTGTCAGACTAGATGAAGTAGTCTTGATAGAACTAAACCAAAAGAGACTTTATTGGCCTATAGGAAAAATTGTAAAGATTTTCCCAAGTCGAGATGGAGCAGCTAGAGTGGCTGAAGTTAAAACAAGTTCAGGGACCTTGGTGCGTCCACTTCGTAAGCTGTACTCATTAGAGATATCAAGTCCTGATGACCCTGTAATCCAGACTGTGAGTAACAGTAAAACTAGAAGTGGTAGAGTAGTACAGAGACTTCTGAAATGACTTTTTCTAGAACTCTGAAATGACTTTTCTAAAACCCTGAATTGACTTTTCTAGAACTCTAAATGTTTCATTATTATTTTATTATTGTTTAGTTATTATCTTTATTTATTTATATATTTTTTATTTTGAATTAGGGCTTAATTTGATCAAAAGTGATCTTAGGTTTAATTTGGCTTCCGCCTAAATTAAAGGTGGGAGTATGTTAGAAATTGATAAATTAAGTTATTTTCAGTTTATTCACAGAAAATCGTTTGCATATTTGCAATTGTGATATTTAATTTATTTATAAGACGCGACTCGTTGCTATGGAAGCGAAGCTGTTTTTTCGTCTGCTTTGCTTTTTATATTTTTTTATCTTTTGAGATGAGTTAAAAGTTTAGATAAAAAAGTTGGCATCAATTTTTGATGGAATGAAAAAGAATTTTTTAGAGAGAATGTTTATATTTTTTGTTTGTCGTGCGTGTCTTGAGTTTTATTGAAGAATTATGTTAATTTTATGAAAAGGCACGCAGAAATGCATAAAGGATCATCTTTCCAGTTTTTAGTATGATGATCAAAAATTATCAAGGTAAAAGCATTTATATTTTGTACATATTATACATTTTGTACATAGTATGTAAATAATTTGAATTCAATATTTCTTTATTCTATAATTCTAAGTATGTAATAAAATTTTTAAAAAGAAAATTCAAGAATATTTAGAAGATTTTTGAACCCAAATAAGTTTTGATTGTTTACAATCGGTTTCTTGAGCTTGGATAATTTTTAAAGTTAAGCTATCTTGGATTACCATACAAATAGGATAAATCAATTTTAGGCTCATCCAAAACATTTACAATATTAACTAAAAAGTCATTAGACTGAACTTCAGCTTTAAACAGTTTCACTTTATTTTCAGAAATAGTTAATGTACCTTGATGAATAACATCAGTGCCAATAATTAAATCGAAATTAATGCAACTGTCCTTAACGACAAAAATAGTAACTTTAATTTTTGAACCATCTACTTCGATTTCTGAATTGAAACAACCTTCTGGTTTAATTGAGGCTTTTCCTAGACCGGTCAAAGAGATACTCGTAGGTTTTAATTCTACAAAGTTCTTCAAATTATCATAAATACTTTTCTTTAACAAAGTCTTTTGGCTACCAGTATCTATTAAAGAGATTAAACGCAAAGAATAAAGCTTTATCTCTTTCAGAATTAAATCTTGGGATGTAATAATGTTTACTTGTGACTGAGCATTTTTAACACTTGTATCTTTAGATTTATTACATTGAAATGATTTATGACCATAAGCGTTACAAGCAAAACAAAGCGGCCCTTTATCTTTATTTACACAGTTAATACTCTTATGATTATTCCCGCCACAATTAAAACAACGCATATTTGGCTTTACAGGCTTAAATTTGTTCTTAACTTCAACTTCGGATTTAATTTTAGGCTTAGCTCCTTCATATTTATGAAATTTTGCATTTTCATACTCCAATCTTATTTTTTCATAAATCTTTAATTTTTGTTTCAATTCAGCAATATTGGGACAACCATACAAAAAAGATCACTAACGTTAAATAATTAAACAAATCACTAACGTTAAATAATAAAACAATATCTTCAAAATCGGCAATCCATTTATTAATATTTTGTACTTGAGTACCTTCAAACATTGTAATCATACTTTCAATATCATTAATAGAATTGCTTGTTTTAATAACATAATCAGGAATCAGAATTTTCTGATTTTCATTACTTTCACAATTAGAACTACCAGAATCATTTCTCATATTATTCTCAAAAACAGTTGAAATATTTTTAGTTTTATCTTGTAAATCATCATTAAATTCATCGACACTTTCGTCATCACTAAGAGTACCTACATCGGCTATCATATTAATTTTTAAAATATTAAAATCACATAAACTAGAAATTATTCTGGCAGCAATTTCATCAAAAGTTCCCGAATTATTTATACACAAAACATTGCAAATGGTAATTAAGTCGTTAACAGAAAAATTATCTTTAATTTCTTTGAATTTAGTTTGATATTCATCGGAATCTACTTCAAACGTAAACCCAGTAAAATTCCGAATTCTACGTCGATTATTTCTGTCACCGATTTCTCCAAAAATTAATTTGTGCAATATCTTAATACTAGCTGATTTTTCAGTTTTCAAAGAAAACTCTAATTCCTTTAAATCAACTAATTTTTCCATTATTGAAAAGAAAAATGAAATAATAAACTCACTTCATAATCCGATGCTCAGCTTCACACACTTTGATTTCACTTTCATCGCAAAATTTTACCTCTTCTGAAATAGCTTTGTAGGCTTGACATTCCATCACAGTTCTAAAAAATATCGGCTTTCAAGATATTAAAAAATATATATTTCCATCTCTGTGGGCGTGCGTCTGTATCTCACTTACTGAGACCAAAATTTATGGAGATTCTTCTTTAAAAAGTTCTTTTGAACACATAAGTAAATAAACTCGGAGGTAAATTAAATTCTGACACCGTTTTTAAACTTTTAAATGACTTATATTAAACGTTAATATTTACAAAAAAGATATTTACATAAGACTATTTACAAAGCAAACAATCATAACTCTAATTAATCAATTACATCTTATACGGGAACTCGTCTTCATCTTACGTTCTTTTTTCACCAACTTAAAATTAAAAAACATTCCATTCTCCTTTCTTCCGTTCAGTTCTTTTTTCTACCGCTTAAATCGTCTGGCTTCTTAGGAATTAATAGTTTCTTCAAAATCGTCTGCCTCACTGAGAGCCTGTTCATCAGAGTTGCGATGCGTAGAAAATAATATGCAGATCTAATAGTGGAGGAGATTTCCCATATATATATATATACATAAACCGACGGATCAAATACATGGCTGTTCAAAAGTATTGGAAAACATACTTGGCTATGGACACTAGCATCTTATTTCTCTAAATAATAAAGTTTTGTTAAAGATTTTAGGAAGTGTCTGAAGGATTTTCATAATTTATGTTTAAAGCATGGTTTGTCTTATTTATTTTTAATGTATCGAAATAAAACACAAAATTAACTATGAGAAATAAAATAATAAATAAGGTATAAATAAGGTATAAATAAGGTCTCTAACACTTTTAAAGTTTGCTCTATGACTGTAAAGGAAAATCCAATGCATCTTAGAAACATCGCAAAATTTTCACATGCATTTGCTGCAACTGTAAATAAAATGAATAAAGGAAATATAAAGTGAATTAAAATAAAATAAAAAATTATACAGTTCTTCGGAGATAAGCTATTGAGAGAATTTCTGAAAATTTCAAAATACACTCAACCTATTATTTACCCGGTAGTAGTTTCGGATTTTTTTAGAACGTGAGTAACACTCGGTCCATTTATAACCGATTTCCTTTTGACCATAGAAAAAGAGGAAAATTACCGGTATTAGCAGAAGATTGAAAACGGAAAAATCAAGGTGAAAATATTGCCTTAAACGGAAAATATATTTTCTAGTGATAAGTACGCATTTACATTAAGTACATATTTGGTTGACATTTAAGTTAATGTTTGAATTAGTCTTTTTGTTTGTTTTATTGCAAAATTTATAAAAATGATAAATGCATTATACTATATGGCTGAATTCGTAAAGATACAATAAATAACGAATTAAAATATATTTTCAGTTATAAATTTGGAATAATGATACGTATTTTTTTAAAGGATATTAACGCAGGCAGTTTAGTTTTGACGATAGCCTGTCACTAGGAGCTAACTGATGTTTAAAAAATGCATCCCAAATATTTTTTTCTTTCGCTATCTATATAGGTATAAAAAGAGATAACATATAACTTTCTTTGAAATTATTAACATAAAAGAAGTAGCCATTTTTCATTTGTTACTCATTTTTTCTTTTTTTAATTTCTTTTTCATGCGAAAGTTTAAAAGTTTGATAATTCAATACGTTTTGTTAAATGAAAAATATACATGCCCCAAAGGAAAATGTATGAATAAATATATAAAATTAGGAAATATTTAAAAAATTTTAATAACATTTCATCATTTTATTTTTTTATTTATTTAATTACTTTGAAAATTTCTAAAATAAATAAATAAAATTGTTATGTAATCTGACCGAAAATGAAACATACAGTGAATGGAGAATTAAAATATACTTTCAGTTATAATTTTGAAATCGCGATACATATTTTTTTCAGAAAACAGCAACGAAGTCAGGTGGGTTTTGACGGTTGTTTAGTTCTATGAGCCAATTGAAGTTGAATAACTACTACTATTTTTTTAAAGAATATGTATACAGGTATTAAAAAAGAAGATAACATAATCCTTTTTCGAAATAATTAACATAAAAACTATAGGTACTTTTCATTTCTTTTCGTTCATTTGGTGTTGCATGTTCGATATTAGGGATTTGATGGTTCAGTATTTTTCCCAAATGAAAAAAATATATATATAGGCACTAAATGGCAATTTATGAATAACATAAAATAAGAAATTCTATAATGAATGCTATAATAACTTTTTTTTCAAAACTTGTAAAAATGGTAAAAATTATTATACAATCTGGCTGAAATTTTCAAGATAAAATTAATTGCATTACATATTTTTTCGAAGGACAACATCCATTGTATGGATAATTCACTATATTTTTTACGATGCATGTCAAAATAATAAAAACAAGAAGATAGTAAATGTTCTCTAAAATTATAAACCTGCTCTTAATTTCAATAATTTATCACATGTAGATATTAAATTTGATGTAGATAAATCAGTTTTGGAAAGAAAAAAAGTCCACATTGAATGTAATAATGTTTTATTTTTAGGAGACAGTCTATGTTAAAAAGGTGCAGTATTTAATGAAAAAAATATTAATTTGTATTTTTTATAATATTTATCGAAGTATAATATAATTTTAATGAATTTCACTTTTAGAAAGAAAAATGAATTGTGCAACTAAATGCAAAGAAAGTTAATTTTGTCAGATTTCAGAACTAGACACTCTTTTAATTTTGATTTAAAAAATACTGTAGCACTGTTAAATTATGTGTATTTTCAATTACAGCAAATATTTTGAAAATGGATACATTTTAGAAATGTGTTTATCAATTTCTTCTAATCATAGCATAAACCTTACCTGAATTATCCAGAAAAAAGTTCTTAATTGCATACCTTCAAATTTACATCAGGTAATTCGTAATATTTAGCACATTCCACACAAAAATTATTAATACGCCCTTTGGAGATATACAAATTACAGTTTTGACATTTTGTTTTTTTTTGTTTTCGACTTTGCTTTGTTCTGTAAAACCTATATTTGTCAGTTTTAGGAGATCGGACTTTTTTTCTGGTTCTCCACACAATTCTCATTCATTTCTTTTGAAAGGATTTGGCAATAATGGTGTTTATTTTATTTCATTTATATCGTCTCTTATTAAATCAAACACAAGTTTTGCATAAAAAAAAAAAAAAAAAAAAAAAAAAAAAAAAAAAAAAGCGACGACAAACTTTTGCACCGAATATTTCTTAAAAGTAATTTAAGTGTTTACTTCTTCAAAATTCATCACCTAATAAAACAAAGTAAACAGCTACCTATTACTTATTCTTGTTTCTTCTCACTTATTATATTTTAAAAATATATTGTTCAGTTTATATATGTGTTTATATATTTTAAAATTTTCTCCTGAACAAAGTCATAAAAAATCCCTTCATCGATTACTGTCAATGCATGGTTTGATCTGTCGTGCATTCAAAAAATATTATTGGTTCTCCGTCGTTCTCGGTGGGTTTTTTTAACTTTTTAGAAATATCCTTAACAAAACAGTTGACGGCGATACAAAAGGTTAATTTCCTTTTTCTTCATTTTTCGATTCTTCACTATGAATTTCCACATCTTTCTTTAGAACTGCATTAATGTCTTCCATGGATGCAATGTATTCATCCCTAATATAGGCAACTTCAAAATTATCAAAAGCTATTCAAACTTCTTGAACACTGCAAAGAAATTTATCAGACATTGTCATCAAACACTCTAGGGGCAAAAATGCAGAAAGAACAAAAGGAAATAGAGAGAGTATACGAAGAGACGATGTGATTCTCAGAAGCCCCTTTTTTCGAGAAATTCGGAGGATCCGGAACGAACAATTCTAGGGAGAGTGAGCTAACTTCAGTGATCCTACGTTAGTCATTGAGGCCGAATTTAGCTTTAAAATGCAATAAAATTATGAGAAAATGTAGGTATAAATTGTAAATTATCTAGACAGATGGTCGAACAGTTAAAGTCAGATACGCAGTATTTCACCTTTGTAATTTTAACGGAAGATGGATTAATAATAAGAAAAAAAAATTGGGCAACTAAATGACCAGTGCGCGACTGACGGCGGGTTAAAACGATGTTGTAATAAATATTTTTAATGAATGAGTTCAAAACGCCTGTCTAATGGACGTTAAAGGTGTTGAGTTTTACCTGGATAAAGCGAGTGGCCATACATTCTGAATTACAATCGAGTTGCATAAAAAAAATTGACAAGAGAGACGGGCATCGAGGATTTAAAAATATTTCAATTAAATTGCCACACGTTTCACAAATTACAACTGTGTTTTTGGCTAGTTACAAAGAACTCTTGAAAAACGCTCTCCAGTTATGTTTTGTGGACTCGGAAAATGTATGGTGGAGGAAGAGAACAAATTTCTACTTCCAGTTATACAAAAAGCCCTATTTTGCTAATTTTTCTTCAAATATGAAAGTCAACCATACTTGCAACCAAACAGAACAAAAAAAAAGTAACTGGGTGAGGATGAGATTAAAAAAAAGAAGTTATAAAGATTAAATATGTAAATGCAAATAAATAAATAGATAGTATCACAATATGTGATATTATTTGGTCTTCACATTTCATTACATTTTTATGTATATCCAGCATACTTTTTCTGTCATATACATCACTAACTAACCCTACGTTTTATGATTTTTACAGCGTCTTCTTATTCTTTCGGAAATGATTTTCTTTTAATAATACAGTTAAATACTTCGCAAGCGCTTTGATCCATTTTAAATCTTTCACAACCCGTTTTTTTAACCAGAAAAATTTCTGTAGTTAAATCCCGAAAGTGCTCAAATAAACTAAATAAAACCCTACAATAAGAAATAACTTGTACGTAAATGAAGGATTTTGAGCATTTTAATGGCACATATATAAAAAACTCGCCCTTAAGGGTTTAATTTTTCATATGATTATTGCACGGAATCATCTGAGTGTGAGTACTACACGCACTTGCCCGTTTATTTCTGCATACAATGAAGGAAAAAAAAACTTTAATAAGCTGTTATTTTAAGTTTCAAATACGAACATAAAAGGAATATTTTTAAGAAAGAAAATAAAATACGAACTACTTTTATTAGACACTTTGTTTAATGACACATACAGCTGTTATTATTTTTCTTAATGATTTACTATGTTTCAAACAGGTTAAATGATACATTACCGTAGGTAATTTAAAGCTTTTTACAGTAAAGCAAAAACGTATGCAGTTTTGATAATAGTTTCCTTTAAAAATTGTGATTTAAATTGTTGTTAAAATGTTTAGCTTAATTAAGAAATGCGAAATTTTTTAAAAGTATGTAAAATTTAAAAAATAATAATGTTATTATTTAGTTTTCTATTTCGATAATATTAAGCCGAAATTATTATTTTTTTTAAAAATAAGAACGTTTATAGTAGTCAAAATGTTATTTCAGATTTGATTAAACAAAGCAACGAGATATGTTTTATAACAATTTATTCAGCAACTGTCATTTTCATCTGTTATTTCAAGCAAAAATCGTGCATTTATATATTTAAATGAAATTTCGAAAATTTTGTATAAATTGTTTGTATGCAATATAAAATAGATATGACAGTTAAACGAAAAACATGATTGTTTAGAAGTTATATGAAAAAAATGATACGATTTGTATTTCTCATAAACAGGTCATGAATAAAATACACGTTTTGTCAATTTGTGTAGCTTATATTATCTATAGCAGTACAGTGCGTGTCAAAAGTTTAAGCACAACAGAAAATTTCAAAATAAAATTTTATTAATGAGTGAAAGATATTTTCTTTTTCACATAACCTGCAAATTGTTGTTTTTAAACGATAGTAAGCATATTTATGTTATAACATTTATCTTAAATAATAAAATTTATCAAAACAACAAAAATAAGTGTGTCAACAGAAATAAATATAGTTTTTTAGTCTTCAGCAGAACAAGAATAAAAAAATATAATGCTTGTTTATTACTCCTTTCTGCTGAATTACTTTAAATATACGGTCTTTCATCGATAAAATGTGGTTCTGTATTGTTTCTGGTTCAATTTTAAACTAAGCGTTTTCAATGGCATCTTTCAAATCTTTAATTGAAGAATTCTGCTTTCCACTTGGATGAACTGCATAAGTGAGAATACTCCACATATTTTGTATAGGGTTTAAACAAGGACCAAGTGCTGGCCTTTTCAAAACAGACACTTTTTCTACTTAGACACGATGAAGTTGAGTTTCCGGTATGGATGGAAGCATTATCATATTGAAATAACAATTTTTCTTCCATTAAAATCTCGGCAACAGGAAGCAAAAGTTTGCTAAGGGTTTTTGGTATTGTTCAACATTTTCACGACCACTGATGAATGCTAGAGATGACTAACCATTGAGAGAAATAGCCCACCATACCATTACAGAACCTCCATTATGTTGTCGGCTAAATACACTCCTTGGTTCTTTGCGGAGATCATGCCAATAATACTTAAACCTATCAAGACCATTGAGGTTTCATTTCTTTTCATCATCGAATATGACATATCAGCCACTTTTCACCAAATGACATATGCTCTTTGGCCCATTGTAATCTAGCTTCTTTATGCTGTCATTTGAGACACGGTAATCGAACCATATTACGGTATTTGATGTATTTGCATTCCAAAACTATTCTAAGACAATTTTTTCGATATTTGTCCTCCAACTGCATGTTTTATTTGCGAAAGTGATTAATTAACAGTTGAAGCCAAATTTCTGATGCGGCTATCTTCGAGTAAACTAGTCACTCGCGGCCTTCCTGAAGGTAATTTTCGTTTGTAATCATTACCACGAGCCAAAATTTGATGAAAATCTCGTTTTGATCTTTATAATGCATTTGCAATTTCAGAAACAGACCTACATTTTGTCCTCAGACTCCAGGTTTTTAACACCTCCTCCTCTGAAAATTCTTCCGACTTATGTATTAACTCAAAAACAACTGACTGTTTCTTATACACCTAGAAATTGCGTGCGCAACCTCTTATATTGGACTGTAAAATTTGCAGAAAAACGAACTGTTGCTTAAACATTTGACCCGGTTATTTTTGTTCTATTCTTAAACTCCATGGTTTGAAATAATAGTTAAAAGTTAGTTTCAGTGAATATGCTGTTAAAATAGATATTGTTAACATATATAAGACAGACATTGATATAAAGTGAATATTTAAAGTTGTATTTTAAAATTGCTATGATGCTTAAACTTTTGACACCTACTGCATAAAATGATCTTGTGTTTACTTTAAAAAAATGAGATTATTATGTGAAACGATGGCTTTTAATAAATTTATAAAGTTCCGAAATGAAAAGTCAATAACGTTAAAAATATATTGATATTATTATTGATATAAATATATTAATATATTAATATTGATATTAAACGAGCTTGTGTGCGTGTGTGTGCGCGCGCGCGCGATGGTTAGCGAAATCTACGGCACGTACGGTACTCAAACTTTTCGTGACTATACTCAAAGTCCCTTCGAATGCTTCTGACATTTAAACTCGAAAATTTCTATTTAATAACTAAATAGTTAATTAAAACTCTGAACTCAACCTCATCAAAAATATGCCTTTTCTCTGCTTTTTTTCCTACGCTTACTTTCGGTTGATTGGTTTATAAGACGACGCTGTATAAAATATTCGCAAAAATAATTTACAATATTGAAACAGAAATAAATATATCAAGTTGAGGGCTTAGTACTTAAAAAAACTGTTTTTCCAACTAAATATGAAATTATAGCGAAATTTTTGCTTTGAAAACACATTTAATAATAATGAATGTTTACGAGAATAGATTATTTTCACATGACGTCATAACCTAGCAAGCAACTTAACAACGAGGAACGCATGCTGTTTGATCATCTACCTTCAGTTTTTTTTTCATCTACTTTGATTGGTTGAGTGATAAGATCTGGTAAAATATGAGAAATTTCGTTCAGTTTGTGGAAAATTGAGGATGCGTAGTTGAAATTTAAATAGGAAGTAACGAGGTTTCTTAAATGTTAAGTGAAAAATCATAACATTTCTTACTGTCTCTTTTACTACTAGAATTTAAAAACTGGTAAAAACAATTCCTTGTATTCGAATGATTTCTGTTTCTTTAGCGTGTAGCAAATTTTAAGTAGAACCCAAATTCTCATTTTTTCTATTATTAATGATAATTTTTAAATTTCGAAAGTGTTTTTTTTTACATTTAAAGACATTTTTAAACGCATTTATTCAATGTTCTTAAAAAAAAATATGTTTTGAAGTCCAGGCACTTCTACAATGCAGTGCAGTAGATAGTGAGAATCTGGGTCGGAAAGTATTATGACCTTAATTTATTATTAGCGACTATTTCCAAACGATTATTTCATTAAATTTCTTAAATATTTATTCTTCATATTTAACTTTCTGACCATCTCGACTAATATATCAACGAACACATTGATAACAGTTTCTTTCAGGTATCGTTTTGTTTAGAAATTGCGCTTCTGGAGGTAAAAAGTGCAACAAACTTATTATACACCCCATGCGAAGCTTGCATTTTATTTGATGAAACATGCAGCAGTGAACCGTGTTGGAGGTTTTTTAGAGATCAAAATTGATTAAGTGGTGGTTTTAGATATTTCAATAAAAAATTCAATAAAAAATTCAACAATGGAAATTTTGAATACACCAATAGAAATTTCAGAGAATTTCTTAAATTGCTATTTGTTTCCCACTCCCGTCGAGTGGATACGCGGGTTTAATCTATCTACAGATAGATTGAAAATCGAAGTAAACTTCGGATTTAGATTTATTTACTAAAGTGTACTCATCCTGATGATGGAAAGAGAAACTGAAACACTGAGCAAAGCGTGCGTCTCACGCGTGCTATACGCGACCGCAAATGTCGGTGATCCCTGTCGGATGTTCCTAGAAAATATATTGCGCCCCATCTCGGTGCAAAGGGGAACTAAAATATTTTGAAGTATGTGCACTGTTAAGATATCTATTTTACAGTTATTGTTAAGTTAGAATTTGTTTACGGTTAGATAACATTTAGATTTCAATTAGGTTAGAGTTGGGGTGCGATTAGGTTGATATTACGTTATGATTAGGTTGTATTAAAATTCCGAATATATTGCAGCTAATTTATTATAATATTACAGTTAGAGTAAGGTTAAGTTGCAATGAGATTGCGGTTAGATTACGGATAAGTTATGAAAAGGTGACTGCTAGGTTAGACTTATGTTACATTTTAGTTACAGCTAAGTTACGGTTAAGTTGCAGTTAAGTTACAGACAGATTTTGATTACATTACAATTAAGTTTCGGTTGGTGTTTCATGTACAATTTAATCATTAAGCATATAATTTGTTTTAAAATATGTATTTAATTTTGTACAATGGCTCTTAAATTATAAAATTGTATACAAACCTTTTAGCTGAACATCAAGTATCGATTTCATTCACGGTATTAATAGAGTGATAATTTAAGAGTGATATAATTGGTTTCAAAACCAAAATATTTCACTTAGGGTTTTGATTTGAAACAAATAAATAGATAAGTAAATTAACAGCGATTTCTATGTATAAACATCAAGATATCGTCGAAATCACGCAAATGATGAACACATATTTCTATCCCGTTTTCCTCTCATTTTAACTATTTTAATCTCTAAATATTAGTAGTTTTGTCTCACAGTCAGTGACTACGTATTTCCATGTATATCGTGTTAGAGATAAAATCATACAAATTTTTGCAGTCTCGTTTTAAATTTACACATTTTCAAATTTTTGAATCAATAGTAGACACATCATTTAAATTTTAAAGTATCTACGAAACTAAAATATTTAAATCCCGACAAGCGTTTCTTTCGACTGACTTTACCTTCGTAAAAAAACAAAAATTCTCATTTGTTTTTTTCATTCAATGCCATTTTAAATTCTTTTTTAAAAGATAGGACTTTCTGCTTCTTATTTTCCAAAACTTTTGATTTAAAGGATGAATAATTCTATAAAATAAGAAACAGTAGTTTTTTCAGTATACAACATAAACTTTATACAGAATTTAATTTTATCTCGAAACTTGATGAATGTAATATTATAATAAACAAAGCTTTAATGTTTATTATTTCCTGCTTTCGTAAATGTTAATTATATTATGTGATAGATTACTCCAAATAGTTTTTACAATTGGAATTTATAATTTGAGTTAATTGTTCTATTGATATATGAATAGAAAAATAAATTCTTTCAAAAATGATTTTTAATAATATAAAAATGTGTTGACTCCTTTCCTTTTAAAGTCGACATAATGAAGAGAACTTAATTTATCTAGAGAAAAGAATGTGTTGTATAGAGTATAGTCAGAGAGTAAACAAAAAATGTTTCATGTTCACTTTTAAAGAGAGAAAAACCGTATACCGTATGATTTCGGAAATCCGGCATCAAATTCATGTTTTCGTCCTTTTTTTACACTTCCAACTTAAGGGAAAATGAAATATAGCACTTTTTCAGTATTTTTTTTTTTTAATAAAAGCGATAGATTAGTTGACAGTGTGATTTCAGTCACTTTGCTAAATTGTATCCCTGTTTTTACAGGGCATTCTGTCATCGTAGCATTCTATCATCTGCTACGATGATGACCAGATGACAGAAGAAAATGTGTAGTGCGGTGGATGGTTAAATTTTATTCGGAATTTAATATCTCCTTTCGATAAATAAGGTATCATTTTCAAATTCAATTATCAATAATTGTGAAAATTTTAAGAAATACTTTATTAAAGAATTTTCCAAAAAATCTAAGTAAATAAATCTGATATAGATGTTTGTGAAATTATACAAGAAATAATGACTTCATTGTTGTTGTTTATTTTATAACATAATACATATACGTGGGAACTTTTATTTTTAAATATGTTTTTAAAAATATTTAATTTTGTCTTTTTCTCGCCTAAATAGCTATTAATTGGTAATCAAATAAATTACAAATAACGGCGACATTAAATGCTGAGAAATTAGGAATTTTCAAAAATCCCTCATAGCCACAGTCTCGAAGATGCGGGAGATTCGAAGTTATACTACATCTAACAATGGGATTGAACAAATTCACAAAACTCAGAAATCAAAAGAGATATTAAAATATATATTATTAAATACTTAAACAAAATTTATATTCATTGCGATGTAATTGAACACTTATAGAAAAATTATAAGTACGGTGATATTTTCAGATTCTATACTAAAAACTATACGATGTTTCATACCTTTAAAAATAAAATATCGTCTTGAAATGTAAAATAATAATAATAATAATAATAATAATAATAATAATAATAATAATAATAATAATAATAATAATAATAGCAGTTCCTTCATGAAACGGTTTTGTGTTTATGTTTAAAGCAGGGTACCATTACAAAGAAGATTTCGTATTCCAAATGTCGTTAATTATTTCAATAAAATTAATATTATACTTTATGTATTTTATGTATTACACATACAGAATAAATGAATATATATTCATTCTATTAGTTATCTGAGAACAAAGTACACTCTATCTTATCAGAGTATGACAATTAACTGACATGAAAATTTTAACTGACAGATGAACTAACAAGCTTAGTATTATATCAAAACAAATATAATAACATTTCCATAGGATCACAAGGTATACAAAGATATTTTTAAATTGCATATATTCCAAATTTTTCAGAAAAAAAATCGTTCATGATTTCATTAGTATTAGTCATCTTAATTGTGTAAAAAATGTGTTAAAAACTTTGAAGATTTCATCTTTTCTGTCAGGCTTTGAAGTTACACATTTGAAAATCTTTGAGCAATCCTTAAACATATCATTTAAATTTTAAAATACATCTGAAAGAGGGAATTCAAATACCGACAAGCGTTTTTTTTTTCCTACAAAACAAAACTGAGTACTTTTCTCCGTTCCAATGTCATTTTAAATTCTCTTTTGAAAGCTAGAAACTATTATATAAAAGTCCTTCCGGCAATGCCGGGAGGAAGAGGTAGCTTTCATATACTTATATATTTATTTATTTATTTTAAAGTAAGTTACATTGTTCAAAAATACTCATCTCAAATTAGTGGAAATAATCTTATAAAATAAGTGATTTTATAAGATTGAATACTATTTTTGTCAAGACTTAATATTAATAGGAATTTTTAGAAAATAGTCATCTTTTATTCAATCTGGTTTTATTTTAAGCGATTTGGAGAGTCACTAAATCATAAAGTGTATGCCATTTTAACGCATCATTGTGGATCGCTCAGATCAGACCGTTTCAAAATGTCAGCCATAAGAAAAGTTCAAAGTGCTATCACTCAATCATTTTATAAGATATAGACAAAATAAAAAGTGTTCTGGAATCGTTGTTTGAAGTTCTAACACGTAAAAGAAAAATATTTTTCAAATTTTGATTTTTTCGCATTTCATTTTAAATTTTAAATTTTTAAAAAAATTTAAAATGGCCACCATTTTGAAACAAAATGGCGGATGATGCTGGCCAACGAACTCGGTCGAGACATTTGTATGTACTATGTACATACCAAGTTTAATTGAAATCAGTTCATAAATACGCGTGTTATCACGTGACAAAATCATATCGTTTCAAAATGTCAGCCATAAGAAAAATTCAAAGTGCTATAACTCAATCATTTTTTAAGATATAGACAAAATAAAAAGTGTTCTGGAATCTTTGTTTTAAGTTCTAACACGTAAAAGAAAAATATTTTTCAACTTTTAATTTTTTCGCATTTAATTTTAAATTTTAAATTTTTTAAAAAATTTAAAATGAGCGCCATATTGAAACAAAATGGCGGATGATGCTGACCAACGAACTCGGTCGAGACATTGGTATGTACTATGTACATACCAAGTTTCATTGAAATCGGTTCATAAATACGCGTGTTATCACGTGACAAAAATCAAATCGTTTCAAAATGTCAGCCATAAGAAAAATTCAAAGTGCTATAAATCAATCATTTTTTAAGATATGGACAAAATAAAAAGTGTTCTGGAATCTTTGTTTTAAGTTCTAACACGTAAAAGAAAAATATTTTTCAACTTTTAATTTTTTCGCATTTAATTTTTAATTTTAAATTTTTTTAAAAATTTAAAATGGCCGCCATTTTGAAACAAAATGGCGGATTATGCTGACCAACGAACTCGGTCGAGACATTTATATGTACTATGTACATACCAAGTTTCATTCAAATCGGTTCATAAATACGTTAGTTATCGCATGACAAAAATCAGATATATATATATATATATATATATATGGTTATATATATATATATATATATATATGTCAACATTTGAACGGAGGGTGGTTTTGGAGTCTGCGGGTCATGATCGGTGAAAATATACCAAAATTTTCCGGAAGTGCTTTCCTCCGGACGGCTGCAATAGGTAGCTTTTTACTTTTTGTAATGAAAGCTACCTAAAAGAAGAAATGCACTTTTAAATAAAAAAGAAACAATATTTTGAAAGCATGGCACAAACTTTACAAGAAAGTTAATTAAAATTTTTTAACAAAAAGGTATAATAAATAAAATTTTAGTATTTGATCTTCCACGCTTCGGTAAATGTTAGTTATCTTATCTGACAGATTACTTTAAACTTATTTTTTATCTTCTTAAGAAACCATGAGTTCGACATTGAAGTTGATATATAAAACTACGAATATATCTCGCGAAAACCTGCTTTTCATAATACAAAAGGGGATATTTCTTAAAATTTTAATAAATATGGAACCATAATTCCTTATAAGAACATTTTGTTTAACATTTGAATAGCGTGTCTCATATTGTGTAAATTTGTATCAATCCAGCTTAAAACTGATACGAAAACTCTACAACACACAAGCTTGCAAGTTATATATTTTTTGAATCCCTCTAAGTGTTTCGACAGTAAATTCTGTTCACTGAGCTCCAAGCTTTACTGCGATATAAACAAGATTTAAGATATTTTTCTATATAATATAATTCTATTGATTTAATGAGTATTCAATCCATTTTTAAATTATCAATACTCTGAAGGATTTCAAAAGGAAAAGGATCTAAACAAATTTATACAAATTCGTACTGAAAACGCACTAACATTAAAGATATATGCATGTATATGTGTCACATTATGACATGGGGAACTAGAGAAATTTTCGTAGTACAATTACGTTTTGTTAAAAAGAAAAGGGTTTCCCTGTTTCTCTGCACAGGAATCGTGGCCTACGAAATAGAACATAGAGGAATGCAGGGGCTTAATCGACATTGACAACTTCAAATTAGTTTATTACTTGCAGTCATATCAACAGAAAACTGCTATGAATTTCCAGGCGAAATAAATCCAATTGAAACATTTAACGATCCATTTGAAAGAGCAGTCATTCGTTCCAGCACTCCGAATACTGGCCCCAAATTCAAGGTTTTTCTATCAAACTAAAATATTATATACATCATACATACAAAGAAAATGTTGGAATCTCGCAAACTGACACAGAAGCGCTAACCGAGGAACATGATAATAAGGTAAATATGTGGATTTTTAGAATGACGTCATATATGTGCAGATATCCAAGACGAACAGTTCGATTCCCAGTTTTCATTTCGTTCGTTCTATGTTTAATTAGTATTGTAAATAATCACTTAATGGAAGTTCAAAATTTTTAACGTAATTTTATGCTGTAAACTAAATGAAAAATTAGTTCACATTGTAGATTCCATTGTCATTTATCACACATGTAGTCATGGTATCAACCATGTAAAAACATGGTATATCTTTAAAAAATAACGATTAGAACGTAACGATTTTTGCAGAGAGACTGACAATCAGATTTTATATTAAAACCTGATAAAACTTTCATAGGACAAAGATGAAAAAGACCTTGAATAAAATAAGAAAGAAGCAATTATTCAAGCTTGTGGTGGAAAAAAATTACAATCATAAATTTAAAAAATTGTACCTATTTAACTATGTAATAGACATATTTTAAACTTGCGAAATTTCTTCTTTCCAGCGTGGTTTAATTTTAAATATTTTGAATTTCTCAAACCATTTTTATCCATATCATTTAAATTTTAAACTATCTCTGTTAGGGTAAATTCAAATTCCAACGAGACAATTTCTTTCCATTTATTTCGTCTTTCTAAAAAACATTTTTTTACTTTTCTAGTCAATGTCATTTTAAATTCGCTTCTTAAAGTTAAAAAGTTGTATTATTTACTTTGTAAAACTTTGGTATCATGAAAAAAAAGATTCTTTAAAATTGAAAAACAATATTTTGAATACATGCATAAACTTTACAGAGAAGCTAATTTTATCTGGGAACTTGACGCTTCAGAATCTGAAGGAAATAAAGTTTTATTATTTTTATTTTTTAGTGCTGTAGAGAACGTCAATTATTTTCTCTGACAGTTTATGTGTATTTTTATATTTTCTGTACAAAACATGAGTTAAAAAAATAGTTGATATATGTACAAAAAATAGATAAATCTCTTGGAAAATGACGATGTAAAATGCCAAAATGTTTTGGACTCATTTTTTTCTGTTCACTCTAAAAAACGACATTTACATTATTACACAAGATTTACATAACTCAAAGATTTTTTCTGATTTCAAATGCACAACGAATTTTTTATATCGCAAAAAAACAATGTATTTATCTTAATAACATTTCAGAAGTAGTTTTATACCAACTGCATTTTTTCTTTCGCAACTTAAATATTAGAATAATTTTGGGCAATTATATTTGTTACTGAATTTTATTTTAAAATATATGATAGATTTAAAATTAAACTTGTCTATAATTCTTCTGAAATTTCATATAAGTATCCTATGATAAATTGCATTTGTTTATCATAGAAATGAGTTTATTTGCCAGTAGTAATAAATCATCCCTTCATCTACAACCGACATTATACCGTCACTCACATCTGTATAAGAAATGTCAAAGAAGATAAATCGACAAAAGTCTTTCATTCATATAATTGATATTATAAGGACTTCTAAGAGACAGAATGAGACATATGTGACTTTTAAGTGAAAAAATAATTATTTCTGAATTTCATGCCACTGATTGTTTTAAGTTTACGAAATTTGATTTTTCTAAAATAAGCAACTTAAGTACATTCATAATACCTTTAATTTGTAGATCCATATTAAAAGTAATGATTTTTGAGTCGGCATGTTAAATGATTTATGTACAAAAATTCTTATTTAAATAACTTTTGAAAACTTTTAAATACAAGCCGAAAAATTATAATTTTTTATACTTAAAGTCCTTTATTTTTTTACTTTTATGCGCACCTTTTCAAATTTTTGCAGCCATGGGAAATTATGGATATAATGACTTTTCCTATATTTTTGCTCTTGTATAGCCTCCTTTCGTTTATTTTTTAATTCCGTGTGTTTTAAATAGGCTTGCATTTACTAACATCTATATTACAAGCATGTAGAAACTATGATATTAATTATGGATTGCAGATCAATTTCATTGCAGACTCTTAGAAGAAATCAATCACTGTTTTTGTAAATAAACTTGCCGACGGTTCTTAGTATTGAAATGATACTTCAAAGAACAGAGTTTAACATTATTCCTCGGTTTGAAGACAACATTAAAATTGAAACGAGAAATGAATTTGTTAATATAAAAGAGATTTTTGAATGAAATGACAAAACTATAGATTTAAAATAAGGAGCATCATTTGAATCAAAAAAGGACGTTTCGGCTTGTTAAATTTATACAGGGTGATTCAGCTCGTCGGTGACAAACTTTAAGGATCGATAGAGCACACCTAGATGAACATTTTTGAATAGGGAATGTAGGGTCCCTGACGCGATGGTAAGGCGCTAGGCGCTTTCGAAAATTTGGGTGCCGAAATTCGAAACGTCATAAAAACTAGGGAAATGGTTAGATTTTCTTGCTTGTTGCGTCGAAATGATTCTGTTTGTTTAGACTTTCTTCCGTACCAATTTGATAAGCGTATCTCTTAAAACATGGATAGGGGGCGCTGCAGACTTTGGAGAGCTAGACAACAACTTTAAGCCCGTTATTTTGATAATTTAACACATGCTCGCCAAAGTTTATACTCTAACTTAAAGTTTGAACCCAAAAGTAGAGCCCTGCAAAAAGCGTAAGAGCCGGAATAAAATGTCAAAGTACAGGGTGGTCGAAACTCGAAGGCTCCTAAGAGATAAACAAACAGATTTCTTGACTTATGGCATGCATTTTCATGATTCTGTTTGCTGGGGCTCTCTGAAACTCAGTTATCGATAGGGGGCGCTTTGGGCAAAAAACATAATTCGTTGACATTTCGGACGCTAACTGGAAACGGGGCGCTACGATCAGTTAGAAACAAAACAAGAGAGTAGTTTACTTATCATAAGAAGCTATTAAAACTGCAGTTTTTTTTTTTTTTTTAACAAACATAGCTGGTTTCAATCATGCACAATGCGCGCAATAAAATTTACATAAGGTGCTTTTTGCTGATTTATGCAAAAGATATCGTACCATATCGATATGCAAAAGATACGTAATGCGTAGACGACAACGCGAAATGACGTAGTTGTGTGCGCAGACACGTCTTTTGAACGTGCGGTACCTACTTAAGCTTCGGGTTACTTGTCTGCAGATCGGTAGTAGGATGGAACGGTACACAAACTCTGAATTGGCTGACATGCATTTGGCGTATGGCGCTGCTGGTTGTAATGGACGAGCCGCTCAGCGGTTTTACGCCGAGCGTTACCCCAACAGGCAAATCCCCTGCCATGCCTTCTTCGCTCGAGTACACCAGAGGTTGTCCACAACGGGATCTTTCGACGGAGGCAGGCCTGAACGGGAGCGATCAGTGAGCACCCCCGACAACGAAGAGGCTGTGCTTAACCTGGTTGAGGACAACCCAGGTCTTAGCACGAGAGATATCGTCAGACATGTTGGCATTTCGCAAGCAACTGCGTGGCGCATCTTACGTTCCCGGAATCTGCACCCCTACCACATCCAGCGGGTGCAGTTGCTCAGAGAGCAGGATTTTGGCCCTCGAGTGGAATTCTCAAGATGGTACTTGGCGATGAGATCCAGGGATCCCCGTTTTGTAAACAGCATTTTGTTTACGGACGAGTCCACCTTCAGCCGGGAGGGAATGTGGAACGCCCACAACAGTCATGTGTGGTGTGATGAAAATCCACATGAAACCAGAAGCCGAGCAGCCCAGGAGCGTTTCTCAGTAAATGTGTGGGCCGGCATTCTGGGGGATTGCCTCATTGGCCCTTATTTGTTACCTGAACGGCTGACAGGTGGAAATTACCTGATTTTCCTGGATCAAGTGCTGCCGCAGCTTCTGGAGGAGGCGCATGTACCCGAAGGTTCGCGTCGCCAGATGTGGTTCCAGCACGATGGAGCTCCAGCCCATTACACGAACGACGTGTGTCTCCATCTAAACGCAAGGTATGGCCAGCGGTGGATCGGGCGTGGGGGTCCAGTTCACTGGCCTGCCCGATCACCAGACCTCACCTGCTTGGATTTCTTCCTTTGGGGTTACCTGAAGGCCGAGGTATACCATACACCTGTCAGCAGTGCTGAAGAACTTGTGGCGCGCATTGTGGCAGCTGCAGGGCAGATCAGAGATACTCCTGGCATTGTTGGAAACACATACTCCTCAATGCGACGGAGGTGCGAAGCCTGCATCCTGGCCCAAGGTCGAAATTTCGAGCATCTTCTGTAGTGTTATTTTTTGTAAATAAATTTCCAGTATCATTGATGTTTTTGGTCTAAATTTATTCAGAAGTGTTGAGCAGAGGTAGAAAATGTGTTTTCATTATTACTAACTGATCGTAGCGCCCCGTTTCCAGTTAGCGTCCGAAATGTCAACGAATTATGTTTTTTGCCCAAAGCGCCCCCTATCGATGTTTCTTTTTGTACCGTTCAACTGAGTTTCAGAGAGCCCCAGCAAACAGAATCATGAAAATGCATGCCATAAGTCAAGAAATCTGTTTGTTTATCTCTTAGGAGCCTTCGAGTTTCGACCACCCTGTACTTTGACATTTTATTCCGGCTCTTACGCTTTTTGCAGGGCTCTACTTTTGGGTTCAAACTTTAAGTTAGAGTATAAACTTTGGCGAGCATGTGTTAAATTATCAAAATAACGGGCTTAAAGTTGTTGTCTAGCTCTCCAAAGTCTGCAGCGCCCCCTATCCATGTTTTAAGAGATACGCTTATCAAATTGGTACGGAAGAAAGTCTAAACAAACAGAATCATTTCGACGCAACAAGCAAGAAAATCTAACCATTTCCCTAGTTTTTATGACGTTTCGAATTTCGGCACCCAAATTTTCGAAAGCGCCTAGCGCCTTACCATCGCGTCAGGGACCCTACATTCCCTATTCAAAAATGTTCGTCTAGGTGTGCTCTATCGATCCTTAAAGTTTGTCACCGACGAGCTGAATCACCCTGTATAGAGCTTTCTTCAATTGAAGAGGAGGTCCTAACAGCGAGCAAGGGTGGATATTCGAGAAAATTAATTTTGTTATCAAGATACAATCAGATCAAATACGTAGTGCTTCAAAACAAGTGTATAAAAGGACGCAACTTTAAATTGAGGAGGATGATTCGAAAGAGCATCAGGAGTAATAGATGCAGAGGAAAATTTTCTATAAAAAGTAATATATAATAATTCAGCGTATTTAAAAATAAATATGTCAAAGAACGGAAGATACTTGTTCTCTTTGACTTCAAGAGTAAATTGAATATGATAATAAACAGATGTAAGAAGAGGAAGCAAATTAAATGATCGAGCTCAAAGGAGATTTAGATAAAAGTATAATCGACATACCTGCACAAAAAGGCAGTTTATAAAAAATGAAGAGTCAACAAAATTACATATAAATATCACATAAAATAGGTGACAGTGAATAACCCATGGCCAAATCAAATGTTTGAAGATAGAAAGCATTAAAAAACTAGTTGTCGCACAGTGGGGCAAAAAGCCTTCAAAACTGGCAAAAAATCGAAGAATTGAAATTTTATTTTGAACAACCGACAAACGTCACTTTAATAGAGCACATGTCAGTACACATCTGCCTAGTTTTAAAATTTGGGCAAAGTTTTTTTTATCGTCACTAGAGAAAGAAGTTAAACTGCATATTGTACTTTGATAATAAGTGAAAAAAAAATCAATAATTTTGTTTCAACATTCGTTTGTTAATTTCGCTATAATAATTTAAAAATATTTTTTTTTTTACTATGGAACCTTTAACTACAAATATTTAACTGTAATTCATTAACTTTTAATTTGTTTTAATACGATTTTTATAGATATACAGACGCTTAGAATATATAGTGGTGAAATTAAAAAAAAAAATTAACACTGTCTACAAACATTGTAGATTTTAGTTATGAGTTAAGGTGAGTTAAGTGTTAACTATAATTTTTCTACTAAGTATGAGTTTTAAAAGGACAAATATGCCAGAAAATCTTGCTACTTTTTGCTACTTTTTTAATTGTATGGTCATTTTTATAGCTAATCATCCTTAAATTTTCGTTAGTGTATGGGTGTGCCAAACATGATTATAAATATTTTCTTTGTTAAATACGAATTTTAATGCATTGTTTATTACAAAATAATGTTTTTAAATGAAACTGACTATCATGGAACGTTTTAACAAAAAACTTTTGAAAAGTAATGTGATTTTATGGTATAAGAGCTCCATAATCGGAGAAACTACGAACAAGAAGTTTAAATGAAAAGAAGATTAAATGTTTTAAAGTTTAATATAAATTCCGATGAGCGAAAGCATCGCGAAACAAGGGAAATGCTTTAGAATTAACAAAGAGTGGCTTGGAAAATCGCTTTCATTTCCTCGATTTGAAAAACAAACAGAAGCGTCAATGAAATGCAAACGTGCCCATCTTCATATTCCGTCTGAATTTGTTCTGGACGATCAAAAAGATCAAGAGTAAAACGGTTATACAATTCTAGCTCTACATATTCGTTAGTGTACGTGACATGTATGAGTTTAAGATCTGAAAAACAAGAAAACAAAAAGTGTGTGTTAATACTAAAACAACAGAAACAGTTTTTCTTCTGCTGTCTTTATAGTAATGCGTACATTTTGCCTGAGAAAGGTTGATTCATTCCTTCAAAACGATTCGCTAATATTCATTATAAGGTTTGCTTGAGAATAATTAAAATTACTAATTATGTTTACATTTTAATGCGATATTATGGATGATTTATAAATATCTAATTAGTATAAAACTGTCTTAAATTCTTGATTTTAACTCATTTTTCTACAAAAAATATTGAAAAAGGGTTGTAAATAATTATTAAATTACTATTTAGCTTATGTAAAAGTTTAAAATTTTACTACTTTTCTTCTACAAAAGAATCCGTGATGTGCTTTTTTTGTTCAAAGTAAATTTTATTTTTTGCCAACTTTGGAGGCTTCCTGCCCTACTGTGTGTCGGTTTGCCCGACTAAAAATGTAGCTGCAAAATTTCGTCAATCTCAACGAAAGAGTAATGTAATGAAAGTTAGCTTCTTTTCAAATAATCGGCACGTCAGTAAAAAGGCATTTTACATACGAGAAAACCAGTTTATAATTGAAAGGAGAAAGGAATTTAATTTTATTAACAAAGTAATAGAGATTTTCACGATGCGAAATTTAGCGAAGAAAAGGGAACGAGTAACTTTCAAAGGAAATTTGCAAGAAGTTGATTAAATATACTCTATTTTCGAAGTAATAAGAAAAAGTCACAGTGACGTCACAATGATATCACTTTCGCCACACCGCATCTGTGACCAAAATACCACCACTCAGTGATACCACATTGTGACTGAGATGTGACTTTCTGAGAAAACTTTAGAAAATTACAAAAATTCCTCAAAACATTCCATTTATTTTTAAAAACATCTTTTCTGGCAATTTAAAAGAAAATTCTGTCGTCACTGTTAATTACTACAAAAAATATTTGAAAGGAATATTTATAAAAATAATAGTTATTGGTCAGAAATATTGGCAAGCTGTAGAGTTTTATATATGTTCTGAGAACTTAGGATTTTAAAGTAAGTAAAGAGAGCATTAAAATAACAAACAAATTCCAATAGCATGTTACAAAATGCCAGAAAAAAAGTTCGCCTGACACAAAACAACAAATAAAAAGTAGTTCTTGTGTATCTTGTATAAATAAAGTTGAAGTTGTACGCTTTTTAGAAAGTGGGAGGAGAATGTAAAAATATTTTTTAAAGGAAATATTCTTCAAATATTGAATACAAGACAAGGTATTACAGTACTAAGGCATTTCAGGTAAATTAGGTTTTTAACTTTAATTTAGAAGAAAGTCTCCACACTGTATGTGATTGTTTAAATATACTGTGCAGTATTTGTTCATTAACTGTGAGCAAATGATTTAAGAGCTAATGTAAAGTCCATGGGAGCGTTCTTTTCAAATATCTCGCTCAAATTTTAATATTTTTACATAATTTTTTTGCATAGGATAGCAGAGGACGATCTACAACCGGCCTAGTTTTTACTTTTTCAATTTTTGTTTCAGATTTTCTTTAAAAAATTACTTTAACTTTCGAAACCGGTTTAAACCGGTTTTGAAAATTAAAGTATTTTTTTTAAAAAAAAGCAAGGGAGAGTAAGTTTCAAGTAACAAGGGAGAAACAAGACCGGATCTTGAGAGTTCTCAAGGGGGGGGGGGGCGATTTTAGAAATTTGGAAACTCTAGTCTGATGCACGGGTCGGAACTCTTTTTTTTTTTTTTTTTTTTTTTTTTTTTTTTTTTAACGCAGGTCGTGTATTGTCTAATTTTTGCCGTGGTTCGGGTTTCCGTCCGGTTGGCTTCCATTTTTATGGTCCTAGTCGGGTTAATTTCTACTTGGGTCGTGTTTATGTCCGGTTCATTTCTACTCTTTGGTGCAGTTCGAGTTAATTTCTGATTTTTTGCTTTTGGGTCCGGTTTGGATCCGGTCGATTACTACATTTTGTTATTGGTACGGTTGACTTTAATACTTTAGCTGTGCTTATAGCGCATTTGGGGCAGTTTGACATACAATTGTGATTTGGGGCAGGTTAGGATTTGATTTTTACTTTTGCGAGAAGGGTTTGGATTGACCGGAATTGATTGGGGCGAGTCCTTTGATAAAATTTTCGTTCATTTTCGCAATTTTTGGACGAAATGAGCGTCTGTTTCACGATCCTTTGTAGAAATTCGTGTTTTGTCCGCAATCATTTCACAAAATTCGATATCCGGTTTGCTTCTATTTTTTGCTGCTGGTCGAGTTAATTTTATTTTTTGTTGTGGGTCCGGTTAACTTCTACTGTTTACTGCGGGTCAAGTTAATTTCTGATTTTTTGCTTCGGGTTGGGTTTGGGTCCGGTTAACAACTATATTTTGCTATTAGTCGGGTTGACTTTTACTTTTTAGCTGCGCTTAGCGCATCGGACAGATTGTCATACATTTCGGATTTGAGTCAGTTACAGATTCGGTTTTTACTCTTGCGAGAATGCTTCACCCAGTTTTGATCGTTATCCTCTGACGAAATTTGCTTTTTTCCGTGAAAGTGATCCTTCGAAGAAATTCAGATCAAAGACATATCGAACGTTTAGGCTCACGGGATGCGGTCGGGCCAATAATGTTTTTCATACAATCTAGATCAGTGACGGACCGGATATTTAGCTTTTATTCCGGGGCGAGCTACGACCTGGAAATTTTGTCCAACGCAAATTTCTATTAAAAAAAGAAATCGAGACCAGGTTCGGTCTGGAAGAAAAAGAAGCCTGTCCCCACCTGAATCTCCAAAAAAAGCAAGATGAGGACACGACCCGATTCAATTTGAGAGAAAACCTTATCCATTTCAAGTCTCGTGGAATTTCACTGGCACGACCCATGCCAGCCCATGACGGACTCGAGTTTTGTCCCACGTTATTTCTCGTGAGGATGCATAATGTTACTTTGTAAACCCTTTTATTAGCCCAAGGGGGTGGGGGACTTCACCCCCTCTCCCCGCACATTAGAACCGCCACCGCATACGGGCTGTGTCGATTCCAGATCGAGCGTTTAGCCTTTATGCCGGACGGAGCCTGGGCTTGAAAATTTTGGCCCGTGTATACCTCTAGTATAGGAAGAAAGTCTACGCCAGACCTGACCTGGAGAAAACAGTGAGGCTCGATCCAGCTCTGCAGAAAAAAATAAGACCCGACCGATCCGATTCTGGAAGTGTGAAGACCTGACTCAGTCCCAGAATAATAAATTAAAGTTGGCGCGACCCAACCCGGGTCGCGCCGGTCTCGAGTTTTAGTTGAGTAACTTTTTTTTGTGCGGGCATCTGATGTCGTACCGCAGTTCCTTTATTAGGTTTAAGGTAGGGGCGATCGGCCCATCGCCCTCCATGTAGATCCGCCATTGACAGGAAATAGAAATTTTGAAGAAAGGAGAAATAGGTGTCAATCCCAGCCTAGTCGTTTATAGACATAATACACAATTTATTATTGTTAGTAGTAACAAATGTGACAGAAAAAGTGTTGCAAATTTTAAAAACTTTGTGTGATATGAGGTCAATAGGGCAAAATATTTTGTCAAAATTTCAAGTTTAAGAAAATTTAGATTTTTAATGATTTTTACAAGCATTATATAAATACCGCAAGAAGCTCTAAAAATTTTTGATTTTGAGTGCTGACATAGCAGTAAAGTCGATAGGAAAGGGGGGCTGGGGGTCTGAAAACTATTTTTTAAATGATACAGTCAGTTAAGAATGGTTTTTGTATTGATCCGATATATTGTATTGATTCATATTTTATGGATTTGCTCAACTCAGCCGAAAACTCGGGTAATTTAGGTATTTAAGTTTAGTGGTTCAATTCTGAGCTAAGGGGAAGAAAATAATTGCGAAAAGTTTTGAAAATTTACTTGTACATTAATGGATATTGACAATATTTTTCGTAAATATCTCTCTAAAGATATTTTACTTTTAGAAATGCACAAACACAAACGCAAAAAACGTAAACATGTATTTTCTGTAGAATTTAATGCAAATCTATCGCTTTATTTTTAACACTTTCCTACATAGCTAAACAGATTTAGTTAATATTATAGTAAACAGAGAGTTAAAACTAGCACAAACATATTTAAAGACTGAATTATCTGTGCAGAAGGAGGATTTCAGGTTTTAATTATATTTTTATTAAAATATGGAGAGAAAAAAAGAAAGAATTTAATTTTGCAAATTGAGAAAGGGGGGAGGGTAGAGGGAAAAATGGATTTTTTTGGGGGGGGGGTAGTAGGAGAGTTTTATAGATGACAGCTTATTTACCTACTTGAACATTTATTAATATGACAAAAAATGTAAATTAAAAGTGTTTTAGAGATTTTTTATTTTGTGTACCCCAAAAGAACGAAGGGAAGGGGAGGTATACAACTATATTGTATGAGTTGTTTACGATCAATTATTTATTTTAAGAATAAAATATACATAAACCTGTGAAAAAACAAAACAAGAAAACTTTCAAAGATTTTAAATTTAGTGAGATATGGGGAGGGGAGAAAATAGTGCAATGCCCGCCTCCCAAAAAATGATGGGGGGATGCAGGGAGTTTATTAGATGACTTACCTTATTTACATGACTGAATATTAACAAATAGTATTAAAAAATAATAAACAGAAAGACGAAATTTTGTATGCTTGGGAAGAAGAGATGGGGAGAAAATGCCAATTTTGGTAAGTGAGGGGTAAAATTATATGATTTTTTATTTATTATTACAATAAAAGTTTTAGAAAAATCAAGGATTTTTAAGGTTTAAAATTTGTGAGCTGAGGGAAAAAAAGAAATAAGCACACTATTTATTTATTTTCGTGTGTGGAGGAGGGAGATGTTTACTAGATGACTCATTATTTATTTGCCTTTCAAAATATTTATAAATCGGTTTAAAAAAATAATAAAAGTCGGAAAGATTTAATGAACTAAATTTTTTGCACTTAATGGAAGAGAATGATAAATCCTAATTGCAATCGTGGGGGGGGGGAAGAATTTTTGTGATTGATTGTTTATTGTTATAATAAAGTGACTTATATGCTACAGATATGAGTATTGTGGGGATAGACTACAAAACGGCGAACTGATATTTTCGGAAGGTACAATTTAGAAGATTTTGACAGGTTCAAAAGGTGAAGCGAAATTTTGATATAAAGGGAGGACAAGGGCGGATCTTGAAAGTACTGAAGGTAGGGGGGGGATTTTAGAAATTTGGATACTCCAGTCTGATTCACGGGTTGGAGCTCATTTTTTTATGTGGGACTTGTTTGGTCTTCTTTTTTGCTGTAGGTTGGGTTTGGGTTCGGTTGGCTTCTATTTTTTGCTCCTGTCTGTGTTAATTCCTATTTGGGTCGATTGGGTCCGGTTGACTTCTATTTTTTCTGCTGTTCGAGTTAATTTCTGATTTTTTGTTTATTGGTGGGATTTGGGTCTGTTCGACTACTAAATTTTTTTGTTTATCTCGTTGACTTTTACTTTTTAGCAGTGCTTAGCGCATTTGGGACAGTTTATGATTTGGTTTTTACTTCATCGAGAAGGGTTCGAGTTGACCCGAATTGATTGGGGTGAGTCCTTTGGTGAAATTTTCGTTCTTTTTCGCAATTTTTTTACAAAATGTGCGTATGTTTCACGACACGATCCTTTGAAGAAATTCGTGTTTTCTCCGCGATCATTTTACAAAATGTGTTGTCCGGTTCTCTTCTATTTTTTTGCTGTTGGTCGGGTTAATTTTTTACTTTTTGTTTTGGGTTGCGTTTGGATCCGGTTAGCTTCTACTGTTTGCTACAAACACGTGGCTGGTTTATAATTCTGCATCGATATACAGAGTGATATAGGCTCATACAAAATTGCCCTCACCTCCGAGAAAAAAACCAGAACGAGAGTGAAACAAAGAAAAAAGGAAGAAAAGAGAAATCAGAGGAAAAAGAAAAGTTCGTATTATTTATAAAAGTTTTCATTTATGTAATTGTTGGAGATTTCTGAGGAGGAAAAATGAATTTATTTATTTATTTATTTAAGAGGGGGATGCAGGGAATTTATTACATGACTTACCTTACATGACTAAAGATTGACAAATATGTCTAAAAACAAAATAAGATATTTAAAGAGTAAGTTTTATGTGCTTGGTAAGGAGAAATAGAGGGAAAACATCAATTTTGTGGGGTTAAGAGTAAAACTAATTATTTATTATTACAGTAAAATTTTAGAAAAATTAATGACTTTAAAGGTTTAAAATTTGTGAGCTGGAGGGGGGGGAGAAACAAACAGATTTATTAATTATTTATTTTGGTGTGTATCGGGGGGATGGAGAAGCTTATTAGATGACTTACTTTTATTTGCCTTTCAAAATATTAACAAATAGGCTTAAAAAATAATAAGATGTGAGAAAGTTTCAACGAATAAATTTTAGACATTTACTAATAGGATGAGAGGGAAAAATCTCATTTTCAGTTAGTGGGGATGAGTTTTTGTGATCTATTTTTTATTGTTACAACAAAGTGGCTATATCCTGTAAACATGGATACAGTGAGACAGACAGCAAAACGGCGAAGTGATACTTCTGGAAACGGTAATATTGAAAACTGTGATGAGAGGAATAGGCGTTAACGATATTTTGATATAAAAGGGGGGGAGGGTGATATAGATTATTTTTTCTAAATCAAAATTTCAGAAAACTCGTATTTTCATCTTCAATTTATAAATAATAAAAAACTTAAATATTTTTAAGGACTTTTTTTCAAATTCTGCGTAAAACTATGTTTTTTTAAGAAGCAAAAATTACTTTTGAAAAATTAAACACTTTTTTAAAAATTGAAGAAACATAAGAAACGTGTAGGATCACTGAAAATTATTCTGATACATTATGGTCTATGTAGATAAATCATTTGCGGTGTTTTAAGGAGCGTCATACTAATTTAAAAGTAATGAAATTCATATACATTACTGATGTACTCTGGAAGACAATTATAAAAAAATATGATATGTATAGCACTTACAGTATACACACAGAGGATCTCCATATTAATCCATTATATTATGGTCTAAAAATCTTTCGCGATGTATTGTTGTAATAATGTTACTCTTTTACAAACAATGAAATTTATACGATCTTCTGAAATGGACTTAACAATTCTTGTTGTATAATATTTGGTGAAAAGCATTTACCATTCAATTACAGAGTTATACAAAAGAATTCCGCTGTAGAAAGCTCTTCGGAGAAAAACTGTTCCTAGAGTTTTGAAATTATGTTTACTACTTTGAACATGAAATGCAGTGAAATGCTGTTTCGTATATACTCTCTGTTAAAAAGAATTTCCATAAAAACATTGCATTTGTATACATAATCAAATTAAACCTGTGAAATTGGTCATCTGTTTCCCGTCGATCCCGCTTTCTTTATCACTTACAGAGTCTCTTTTTTTTCACAATTCGTTTTTTTTTTCAAAGGAAGACACCGCACACTCAGTCTAGCTTTATTAATGTTACAGTGTTTTACGGTTAAGTTTTCTTTCAAAATTTATTATTCATTGCAGAACAATGTAATAATTCCTACGAACCATCTGTCGACATATAAAAAGCTAAAGTGTGATTCAATATCAAGATTTTAATATGATGAATACCAGAAGCGATGGTGCGACCCCCCCCCCCATTTGAGCCCAATGAAGGGTCTGCAAAATGAAACGTGTTTAAGATTGAAAACGGTGCGACCTGATCGGGCTCGACAAAGCTGTCGCAGCCCGGGTAGGGCCGTGCCAGTTTTAACTCATGAGACTAGGACTTGGTTAGATCTAGAGATCTGCACCAGCCCGTATCAGACTGGCAAAAAAAATTAACAGATCTGCCGGCTTGTTATAAAGATTTCGGCAAAAACGTTAAAATGAGAACTGTTTTCAATGAATATAGGTTTAACGACCATAAGTATAAATGTGCGTCACAAGTAGATACTAGTTTGAGAACATCAATACATAAATGTAACTTGTACAGCGTAGAGATCGGCATCGGACATTTGCTTTGTGTCTAAAAGGGTTTAGTATTTTTTTGGCAAACTTGAGACGTTCCAAGATCAGGTTTGTACTGTTTTTCTACATATAGTCGGGATAGGTCAGAACTAGACTTAAAGGTGTATTCGAAAAAACGCTTTTCCACCTTCAACAGCTCGAAATTTTCAGATACAATTTCAGGCACATTTTTAAAAGTAGAAACATGAAACTTGCTGAGAGGATTCTTAAAGGGGCGTATGAGGTGCCGTGTGATGTCTTTTTACGCTCAATTCATTAGAATTTGAGTTATAAGCAATTAACTTATTACTATGACCTTTTTTTCGTTCCCAGATCTCCCGCTAGGAAAAAATCGGTTCAAAATGCCATTTTTGGTTGCTTTTTTTGCAACATTTTCTGAATTTATCAAAGAATCGACAATCACGGCACCTTGCGTACTTTCCAAATAAGAGATTTTGAAAGTTTGGTGTATTTGAGAGCAATAATGAATTCAAAAATAAATCGGAAAATAAGCAGTCTGAATCGAAATACACCCTTAATTGTTCGTAAGACGTGTAAGGCAAACAATATATATGTGAAAGGAATAAGGAATTTCTGTTAACGTACTTTTTGGAAATACAGTCCTTGGTGTTTCTTAAATTCATTTCTCAAAAACACGAAAGTTTGACACATTTTCTGACTAATTTTTAACTGTAAAGGCACAAAATAGACAAGCCTGACTATTGAAGGGATTTGCAATGGAATAGCATATTCCGTTTTTGGTTAATAAGATATTTGTATATACTTGTTGAGGTATAAGAGATTCTTGTCATGCGGTTTCAGATTTTTCTCCTTTCGCATGTTGTCGTTTCCAGAAATTCGATTCAAAACGCTAATTTTCACAATATTTTCATAAATATTGTGAAAATTAGCGTTTTGTATAGCGTGCTGTGCGTTGTGTATCAGAGTGTTGCGCATTGTATTTGCTTGTATCAAAAAATGGACAACGCCATTCCATTACATTGTTTCTGAATAAAAACACCTGCTTATTTCATGTGTTTCCGAAAAGAAATGAAATCAGAAATGCATAAAAAATAGCTCCTCTAAATTTGAAAAAATCTTTGATAAAATGATAAAGAAGCATTTTCATAAATCTACTTTTTATTACACAGCTTCAAAAGTTATGATAATTTAAATTTTTTTTCCTGTTATTCTAACCCATATTAATTTTCTAATGAATCTTTATTTGAATGTTGAAAGGCTAAAAACCTAAGTAATCATTAATGTTCTTATTGTGCATTATCTGTAAAATTTTGTGTAAAATCATCCAATAGTAGTAGGATAATAACAGTTTAAGGACAGACGCAGGCGGCACTGCGGCACCGTGCCGCCTGCGGTGCCTCCTGCGGTGCCTCCGTGCCTCCGGCTGTCCCTGCGGCTGTCCCTCCTGCGCCCACCGTGCCACCGCCACCCTCCTGCCCCCACCATACATCCCCTCCACGAACGCCCTCTAGTGGAAAAAAGGAACATTCTATTATAACAGGATTGGTGAACAACCTTCCCTAATTAAAAATATTATCAATCACATCTCAACTCGGACAATACCTCTCTTTAACTGACATTTCCTCTCCTAAACGACCATTCCCTCCCTGAAACGGTCATTACCTTCTAAACAATCATTTCTAAAGCTATATAAATCTATGTTTTTCGATATTATTTTTAAAAGGATGTTAAACATTGAAGTGATTAGTGCTTTATGTGTTTACATATTGAAGTGTGCCGTTTTTTCACTTGTTTATATTTTTACTAAAGTTGATAGAACAGCAGTAGATTTTATATTAAATTTTAACGATACAGAGAATTTTCCCCATTAATATCATATTATGGAGAAAAGTTATCAGGATCCAAGTCAAATTGCTAGTTTTGGAGGAGTGGACGCTCTTCATCGAGCAGTTCACGGTAATGTATCTAAGAAAAAAATTAAATCTTGGTTAGAAGGGGTTGATGCTTACACTCTTCATAAACCTGTACGCAGAAAATTTCAAACAAATCGAGTGATTGTGTATTCTATAGATCAGCAGTGGCAAGCGGATTTGGTAGATTTAACTTCTTTACAGAAATTTAACGACGGATTTCGTTACATTTTAACATGCATTGATATTTTATCTAAGTATGCATGGGCCTACCCTTTGAAATCGAAACGTGCTGAAGATATAGTAGCGGTGTTTGAATCCATTTTTCGAACAAGGAAACCAAAGTACTTGAATACTGACGCCGGTAAACAATTTTTAAATTCTCGTTTACAGACGTTTCTGAAGCAACAAGGTGTTCGATTTTTTAGGACTTTTAACAATACGAAAGCTTGTGTAGTGGAAAGATTTAACCGCACTCTGAAAACTAAAATGTGGAAATATTTTACAACGCATCACACTTATCGATATATTGATGTATTGGATCAATTTTTAGATAGTTATAATCACACCTACCATACCACCATTAAGAGACCCCCAAGTGAAGTGAATAAGGATAATGAAAGTGAAGTATGGTTTTCTATTTACGGTAATATGTCAAAACTGAAAAGGAAACCTTGTGTTTTTAATTCAGGGGACTTAGTACGTGTTTCTAAACATAAAATGACTTTCGAAAAAGGATATGAAACAAATTGGACGGAAGAACTATTTTTAGTAACAGAATGTGTCACGAGAATTCCCCCAGTTTACAAAATCAAAGATTTATTAGACGAACCTATTGAAGGAACTTTTTATGCAGAAGAATTACAAAAAGTACAACCAAAAAACCACTTTGACGTTGAAAAGATTCTGAAAAACGTAAAAGAAAAGAACTTGAATATCAAGTTAAGTTTAAAGGTTACCCTTCTGAATTTAATTAGTGGATACCTTCTTCAGATTTATTTTCTCTATAAAACACCCATTTTTTACAACGAATGATCATTCACAATCATGTCATTCTACGTGACGCTACCTTCTGACAGTTCAATGAACTATTTTCCAGAAAACAAAATTTCACATTATTTTACAAGATTACCTATGACTTTAGATTTAAAAGGTGAATGGGAAGTCGGTTTAACTGAATTGATTTATCCTCATACATGGCGTAATATTACTGAATATGGTAACGAGTATGAATATGTGTTAGGTAACAGTTTAGAATTACCAGATACAAGACCTAGAAACGGTAATGAATATGAACAAGATGACAGTGACACGAAAAAAATTCGAATCCCATCAGGATATTATGAATCTCCCAACGATATCATTAAAGTTATAAATTATCAAAAATTTGGTGATAGAATTTCAGTTAGCTACAACAAACACACTAAAAAAGTGAAAGTTTCTTTGAAGAAATATGCACAATTGAAATTTTTATCCGGTTTAGCCGAATGTTTAGGATTCTTACCAGGTGAAGTAATCTCAAATGTTTCGACCTCCTCATTATCTTTTGAAAGTCCCTTTATAGCTGACCCACACGCAGATTTTAAATTGCTCTACTTGTATAGTGATATTGTAGAACCTCAGAGTGTTGGAGATACAGTGGCACCCTTATTGCTAGTGATTCCTGTTAAAGGGGAGGACGGAGATATGATTCATGAAGTGTTTGACAGACCTCATTACATACCAGTGACTCGGAAAAATTTTCAAACGATTGAAACTGTTATAAGAACACACACAGGACGTTTAGTGTCATTTGATCGCGGAATACAATGGTTTCGCCATTGCATACTGTATTAAAAACAACAAAATTTTTGAAGCTTTTTTTATAACTTTTTTTGAAATTTTTGCAACTTTTTTTGCATTTTTTTTTACACTTTTTTTAACAAAAATTTTTCATTTTTTTAACGTTGTGATTTTTTTTTCACTTTTGTAAAAACATATTTTGAAAAAAAAAAATTTGTAAAAAATGTTTTTGAAAAAAAAAAAATTTTTGAAAAAATATTTTTTGAAGTTTTGGTTTTTGTAAAAAAAAATTTTTATTGTAAATATTTTTTTCAAAAACTTTGTTATGAGCTTTTCACTTTGTGATTTTTATTTTTACATTTGTGTTTTTTCTTTTCACTTTTGCAATTTTTTCATGTTGTAAATATTTTTTTGTTATTATTTCTAGAAAACAATGAAATTATTTTGTAAACTTGCATATTTTTTCATACATCTGCTTATTTTTTGTATGTTCTTATGCATTTTTTAAGTTGTGTGAGTGTTGTTTCACTTAAAATGTTATGTATTTCATTAATGTAATAGGTATTAGAAAAATAAACACAACGATATATGTATATAAAAGAATATTTAATGGGAGCATTTAAAGAATACATTGCAAAATAATATCTATACATTCATACTGGTTAGAAGAATCGCAAAATTACTTTTCAGCAGTGTGTATGTCTTCCAAATTTTAAGTTTGAGATATTGTGGTAAGTATTGTGAAAATATGATGGGTAAATAGTCTAAATATCTTCCTTTATTTCTAAATTCTTCAAAAGTCTGACTAATTTTTGAATATCTTCACTAAGTTTACATATTCTGACGATGTTTTATATGATGATGTGTGAATTTTTGATTCACGTCTCCTTGAAAACAGCATTTATGGTAATCTTTCTAAGTGTAAGGTTTTTCACCTGTATAGATTTTTGTATGTTCTGTTAAATTCCATTTACTTAAGAAGTGTTTGTAGCAAATAAAGCACATCTGTAAAAGAAATAAATAGACACAGTTAGGATTCTCTTCAACAATATAGGTAAAAAGGCACTTGTTAAAGTGTAGGTAGTAAGACAAATCATTTTGTATTTACTCTAATTACGTTTCATATACGAATTCTAGTATTTCTCATATAAGTACTCACATACGTGTTATTCGTTAACGCTACATGTGCTAGGGATGAATCATTCGGATCATTACTTTCAGAAGTTTGCTGCTGTTTTGGTTCATCTTGTTGAAACATCTGTATAATGAAAGAAATATATATTTAGTAAAGGTTTAATGTATAAATAATCGGTTATTTATTTATTTTTATTAAATACATGTATATTGCAATCAATTTCGTGTACATTTAATATAAATTAAATTTTCTTCATTTATTCATATGATAGTAATTTCTCTGAAGGGTACATATCTGATAGTTTTTAGAAAAGTGTGAAACACAAAGTATTCTATGATAATAAGCATTGTGGTAAAATTCACATAGCTTGGTTTCGGGAATAGGTTATTTGAAATATGAAATGTTAAAACTAAAGATTGTATTCATACATGCTATGTATAATCAAAAACTATAAATATATTATTATTTAAAAAAACTCGATGGACGATAATTCAGAAGTGGAAGATGAAACATATAATTTGATTAATACTATGGAAGTGCTAACTCAAGATAAACCATGTATACTATATATCATTAAAACTATAAAGATAGTATTTATATTTTAAGCAACTTGATGGACGATAATTCAGAAGTGCGAGATGAAACATCTGATGAATTGATTAAAAATATGAGAAGATTAGTTTTAATACATTAGATGATTATAGTAGTAAGAAATTTCGTGTAGGAGCAATGTGTATACGATGAAAATCGAATGGGATCAATTGACTTCGACTCCTGTTCCAAGTTAGTATTTATCTCACTTGTGTAATGTGGAAATATAAAAGGTAAAGAATCAAGTTTGATGTAAATAAATATTGTGGTATTGGTTTAAAAACTAAAAAAGTATTGAATTTTACTGAATTAGAAAGAATAAAATTTGATTAAATAATGTTTTATGTATAAAAATTAAGATTAAATGTGATAAAATTATGAAAATCAGTTTGTAAACTCTTATTTTTATATGTACTACTATGAAAATATTCTTTTAATATAGAATTTCTGCTTATTGATAAGACTAAAAATTATTTTTTTTTGTTAATTTTGAATATTTATTCAGTGTATGTTATACTAGTATTAAAATCTTACAAATTCGGTGTTAAATTTTTCAAGAAATTGTGGTTTGTAACCCAGAAAATGGTGTGATTTTAATAAATTTGTAAATATGTTCATTAATTTTTTTAGTTATTTCTCTAACTTGTCATTCATTTGTTAATTTTTGTAACTTTTGTAGAAAAAAACATTTGAATTTTCGGTAATCTGTACTATTTTTTTGTTCAACGGTTGATTTTAAAGATTATTAGTATTCTCATTCGACAGTAATTTCACGTATGAGTTTATTAAATATTAAACATCTATTAATTTTCTTTACTGTTTCATATGATAGTAATATTTCTGAGGAACAGGTGTGATAACTACTAGACTTTGATTGACTTATTTTTCTGATAAACGTTTGAAAAGTGTTGTAAGTGTGTAATGATGAAATATATATATACTATCGAGAGTCGAGATTGATGTAGATAACTATTGGAGTAATAGTCAATTCTTTGTTGAATTTCAAGAAATTGTGTGAGAACATGGTTTTTTACATTAAGTTTATGTAATTTCAGTTACAGTTTTTCGACAATCAACCTAAAAATGGATAATTATCATAGTTAAAAGTTATGATGAAAAGATCTAATCAATATTGATGTTAAAAAGTTCGTCTAATGTTTGCTCTTATGTTGTGAAAATTTCGAATAGTTTGTTTTGAAATATGAAATGTTTGTAAAAATTAAACTTTGTATTCGTGTATGTTTTGTATAACTAAACTGTAAAGATAATATTCATATTTGGAAAATGTTGTTGGGTGTTTTAATAAGTTTCTGATAAGTAGATAAAAACAGATGTTAAAATCCTGTACTGTTAAATTTTATAGGATCAAGAATAAAGTTTGATGAAAATAAGTATTGTAAAAATTCAGAAATTTTGAAGTATAAGATGAATCATGTCCTAATTTGATTAATTATATGGGTAGAATATCTCAGAGTAGTTTTAATATGTCAAGTGTCTAAAGCAGCAAGAAATGACCTTTTTGGGTTTCTAGAATAATAATATTAATAAAAGTATACTTTTGTTGTAAGATTTCGAATGCAGTCAAGACGTGAAAAATATAAATATGAACCCTTTGTAAAGACATTCAAACTTTTTAAAAAGTTTAAGTTTAGTAATATATTGTAACAATATATGTAAACAAATGTATTTCAAAGTTGAAAATTTGTGTAAAAAATTGTCTTTTCTTGAAAATTGATATTTATTTTTTGTTTAATTCATGATACTTATTACATTTTTGTTGTTAAAAACTAAAATATTCGTTTCATTCTGTTAAAATTGATATATCCGTGTTGGAGATGAGAAAAAATAGTGTAGAACTAATAAAATTTGTTTAAATTCGTCTTTTTATTCTTAAAATTAATATTTTCTATTGTTTAGAATACATACTTTTGAGGAATGTATAACCGGAAAACATTAAAAAATCTTAGAAAATTGGTGTTAAAAATATTAAATACAGTTTCTTCAATGATATCTTTTCGATATGTAAAATGATTGTAGCATTTAGAAATGTACTTCTGAGGAATGTATAATCGGAAAATGATAGCAAATCTTAGAAAATTGGTGTTAAAAATATTAAATACAGTTTCATCAATGATATTTTTTCGATATTTAAAGTGTTTGTAACATTTCGAATATGTACTTCTGAGGAATGTATAATTGGAAAATGTTAGAATATCTTAGAAAATTGGTGTTAAAAATATTAAATACAGCTACTTCAATGATATTTTTTAGATATGCAAAGTGTTTGTAGCATTTCGAATATGTACTTCTGAGGAATGTATAATCGAAAAATCTTAGAAAATTGGTGGTGAGTATTGTAAAAACTCAGAAATCATTAAAGTGTAGAGCGAAACAAGTGTCAATTTAATTAATAATGTGAAAAGAATAAGTGGAATTATTCATGTGTACGATCTAAACATTAAGCATAATATTTATATTTTAACCTCTTCAGTCCCTGAGTACCCAAATGGGTACATCAGTTTTGTCCCATTTTATTAATGATACTCATATATAAATGAAATTTCGATATAAGAATAATATGTTTCGAATTCTAAGATTCGAGCTAATGAAAATAAAACAAAAATCTCGCTCTGAAGTCAAACGAGAGAAGAAATAATTCAGTAATAATTAAAAATACTGTAATAATCACCAGTAGCGAAGAGGTTAAATAACTTGGTGTTTGATAACATAAACATTTCAGAAAGGTAAAGTGTTGAAAATCTGTATAAAAATTCGTTTTTTCTTGAAAATCAGTATTTTGTTTTTTTGTTTGTTTGTTTAATAAGTGATACTTATTAAGTTTCTGTTGTTAAAACTAAAACATGCGTTAAATTCTTCAGTTAAAAAATCGATATTTCCATGTTACTTTTGATAATACTAGTGTAAAAATTAATCAAATTCGATAAAATTCGTCTTTTTCCTTAAAAAATATTATTTTCCATTGTTTTTTCTTAATTATTAATAGTTATTAAGATAATGATTGTTCAAAAACAAAAATCACAAGTTTATATCCTTCTAAGAAAACGACTTTTATAACGTAAAAGATATTTTTCTTGAATGAAAACCTTACGAAGTGTGACGTCAAAAAACCCATTGTACTCTCCCCTTTAGGAATTTTGAGGTTAGATGGAGAAAGAATTTGTCGTTCACTTCTAATGTTTGCATCGGCAAAAATCCTGTTGAATTCCTAAGATTGAGGAAATTAGTTTAAAAAATGTATTTTATATTTGTTTTCGAGAAAAATATATCTTGAGATTTAGTCACCTAAAGTTTGAAATCTTATGTAACTAGTGTTTTTTAAAGTATGTTAAAATGTCAAATTACTGTAAAAGTTTATACAATTGGCCTTCTTGCTTTAAAAAAAAAATAAATAAATAAATAAATAAAAAATCACTATTTTCGTTTGTTAAATGCTTAATTATTAAAATTCGTTCCGGTAATAGTTGTTCGAATGTTAAAAATGTATGTTTAAATTTCGTTTTTAAGTTGGAAATATCTAAAGAAATCGGTTAAAATTTATATTTTCCATTGTTTTTTGCTTAATTAACAATATTCATTAAGGGATTGCTGTTCAAAAACTAAGATAAATGTTTTAGTTTCCTTTCTTAAGTTGATATTATAGTTGAAAAATTCTAAAGAAATTGGTTAAATTTAATATTTTCCGTTGTTTTATTTAATTAAAAATGCTCGTGAAGGAAATGGTTGTTCAAAACTGGAATACATGGTTAAGTTTCTTTCTTTCAAATTGGTATTCTGAAGTTTGAGATGATAAAAATCGTAAGAAATCAGTCTTTTTCTATAAAACTTGATATTTTCCATTGTTTTTTACTTAATTAACGATACTCATTAAGGTTATAGCTGTTGAAAAACTGAAATGTACGTTTAAGTTTTCTCTTTTAAGTTGATAAAAATCGTAAGAAATCAGTCTTTTTCTATAAAATTTGATATTTTCTATTGTTTTTACTTAATTACTACTCATTAAGATGTCTATCAAGCAAAATTCAAATATATGTTTAACTTTCTTGTGTTAAATTGATATTCCCATTTTGTAGTTGAAGAAATTTAAATAAAATGGTTAAAAACTGAGATTTTCCGTTGTTTCACCTAATTAATAATACTCATTAAAATTATGGTTGTTCAAAATTCAAATATAAATTTAATCTTCATCATATAGTATGATTCCGAGTTGAGATGTGATTGATAATATATTTGAATAGGGAAGGTTGTTCACCTATCCTGTTATAATAGAATGTTCCTTTTTTGCACTAGGGGGCGTTCGTGGAGGGGGATCCATGGTGGGTGCAGGAGGGTGGCGGTGGCACGGTGGGCGCAGGAGGGACCAGGAGGGATGGTGGCGGTGGGACAGCCGCAGGAGGGACGGTGGAGGCACCGCAGGCGGCACGGTGCCGCAGTGCCGCCGCCTCTTGAGCTTAAACTCTTATTTTCCTACCCAGGTCAAAATTCATGCTGGTATTTGTTTGCTAGACAAGCATTACTTGCTATATCCCAGCAAGTAAAATAGCACAAACTACCATTACATATTTGCTGGTTCTAGCAGAATTACCAGCATGTCATGATGTGTTTTGGCCCACTTTGCTGCTTGGCCAGCATACATAATCCAGCATGTGTTGCTTGAATATGTTGCTGGCCTAGCAGCAATAAAGACCATCACTTGCTAGTATTTTCTGCTAGTCTAGCACTATTTTTCTACCATCATTTGCTTTAAATTTTTACTTTTCTAGCATCAGTTGCTAGTTAAAAAAAACGCAGGTGCTGCCATCTATTGACAACACTGGAAGCGTCCACGGATATTTGTGGAAGAAACTGCATCGCACTTTTTCACTCCTGAGGGTTGAACTCGCTATCTGTGGTTTAGGAGACGCGCGCGCTACTTACCTTGCTAGCAGGGACCTGTCAATAGACGCCTGTAACTTCTAGTGATTGTTGACGAATCTAATTCTACTATGCGCTATTATTTTTACAAGGTTAACGTTAAGAGTGAATTTATCGATGCAAATATTTCCTCAAATTTTCAATGAATAAAATTAATTTATTGTTAGTTTTTTTCAAATAATGGTTAATTATAATATGATTACATTAATATAAATCAAGAAATAAATAATTATGAAATATATTTTTGATAGAATAAATTTCAGGTAAATACTGTTTAAGATGGGGGATTTTAAAACTATAATCCATATTGGAAAGAGGGGAAGAATCAATTATACATATTTTTAAATCGATTGTTATAAACATATTTCTTAAATGAAAAATTGCTTCTTGAATATTGAATTTTAAATGACTAAATTTTGGTTTTTACCAATTTTGAAAAACACATTTATTATTTTTTAATAACTTCAGTTAATTAACACTAGCAAAATTGAAAGCTAATAATTTTCGGGTGGACGAAGGAAGTTTTGAATTTACGTTGTATTAGCCCAAAGAGAAGATCTAAAGCCTCTTGATTTTGAAATTTTAAAAACATATTTTTCCCTTATTTTAATAAACACATAATATTTTACTTTTGAAGTAACTTAAAAGAACTAAATACTATGAGAAAGTGACGGTGATTTTCTTCCATTTCATGAAGGGGGGGGGCTATAAAAATTAATTGTTATTATTTTTTGTTAAGTTTGTGTGTTGAAGCATTATCGCAACGAGTTCAAAAGATAGTGTTTTATTCACATGGTGGTGCATAGCTATTCTTCTCCTTGCCCAGCTTTTTAAATTCAATAAAAAAAAAAATTTATTTTCATCCTATTCTTAAAGAAATAATAAATTTATGAGTTACTATTATAAATCCTCTATGAAAATAAATTCTTTGTTCTGTTTTTTTTTAATAAGTTAAAAATTAATTTCAAATCGGTGGTTTAAGGTAATCATGAATTTAAGTGGTGATAAAAATCCTTCTCCGGTATTTTTAATTTTGATGAACGAATTTTTTTCTCTGATTTTCAAAGACATAATTGAATATTTTTTCTTTTCGAGTTAAGCTAATATTTATAAATACTAAGGAAAAGAAGGATTTTTTTTTTCTTTTAAAGAATGCGTGAGATGTTCTACTATAAACTTCTCACAGAAGGTAAATTCCTCACAAAATTCCCTATAACCCATAGTTAAACCCCCATAGAAAGAAAGTTTTATTTTATTATATGAGAACACCACAGAACAACGTGAAAGCTACCGGGAGTTCCGTTCTTCAGGCGTTTCACTGCACAGCCTTTTTTTTTTTTTTTTTTTTTTTTTTTTTTTTTTTTTTTTTTTTAATAAAAATTCATATTTTTTGCAAACATAGGAAATCTATTTATTTTATTCAAAAATATGTGTACATGTTTTGCAAACATCGAATATGCACTTATATTATGCAAAGAATGTGACCAGTTCTTGATACATAAATTATGCTCTGATATGAAAGCATAAAAGATTCAGATAATTTTCTCAAAAAAATATGCTTTTGCAATATTAAAAAATACTAATATATGCAATATTACTCTTTGTGAATTTATTGTATACAATCTCCCATTTTTGCAAATTTATGCAGAATATTGCTTATAAAGTTAGATTCTGTTATTCTAGCAGAAATTCATAACCAACAAATAATTTTTTGCTGCTATTCTTGTTTAGCGAATTAGAATATTTTATTGGCACATGGTACGTCATGCTGTATTCCTAGCATATCATTTTAGCAAGCATCAAAAAGCATGTAATGCTAAAGCATATAATATTCCTACCTCTCCATGCTTTGGAAGAAGGTTAAATAGAAAACAAGCATAAAAAGCTTATACATAGCGTGTCATGCTATTTCTCCCTAAACTGGCTACATAGCATATTATGCTGGCAAGCATAAAAATCATATTATAGCATATTAAGGTACCTAACTGTGCATGCTTGGAAATAACTTAAATAGCAAATAAGCAAAAGATACTTGTACATAGCTTGTCATGCTATTTCTCCCAAAACTTGCTGCATAGCATATTATGCTGGAAAGCATAAAATAGCATATTACAGCATGTTAAGGTACCTACCTCTGCATGCTTTGGAAAAAGCTTAATCAGCAAATAAGCATAAGATGCTTGTACATAGCTTGCCATGCTATTGCTGTGTAAGCTAGCTATATAGCATGTGATGCTGGCTAGCAATTTCAAGCATATAATAGCAGGGATATCTAGCAGACAAAGCAAAATATAGCAATAACTAGCATATTTTTGTTGCTGGTACTAGCATGAATTTTGACCTGGGTACTACTTCCAATAAATATGAATGTATTAATCTTAAAAAAACTTAATTGTATGATAAATATCTGATTTTTTTCTCGAAATAATAGAAATTGTGTCGGGTCAGATCGGGCTTGGATTGATTTCACTGATTTCGGTACGGGCCGGGCCGGGCCGGGCCAGGCCTAGAAATGTAAAAGTGTAAACGTGCCGTCCGGGCTCGGACCGAATTTTTGAATTTTATACCGGGGCGGGCCAAAATAACATTCATTCGGTCCGGGCCGGGAGGAGACTGGATATTTTGGAGTCAGGTCTTCACTCTTTCGGAAACCGTTCCGAGTTCGGATCTTACTTTTTTCTGCAAAACTTGACCACACTTTATTTTTTCTTCCACTTCAGGCTTCGTGTAAACTTCGTTCTTCTAGAGGTCTGCCCGAACCTAAATTTTCATGCCCAGGCTCCAAAAGCAATTTAATTTTAATCCAACCCAAGCTCGCTAGATAAATATATAAATAAAAATAAAAAAATCTGACCCAATACTGAATAACCTGATACAAAACAGATCAACAAATCCAAAATGAAACAAAATCAATCTAATCAATCTGTAATAAAGGGAATTGTGAAAAAGTATCCCATTTAATTATATCAATAATTTTTATTTTTGCTCAAGTAGAAAAATGAACATAGATATAATGTACTCGTAAATATTCAAACATATAGTTTTTCATATGAAAAATTGTCTTATCTTTTGAAAAATCCAGTCATCAACCAGTTAATACCAGATTCGAATTTGCCAAAAGCTAAAAGAAAAAATGTCCCGAATCCGAAACGTTTAAAGTCAACCCGACTCATACTGTATCAATCCGAACCCAAAAATTACAAATTATGTCAAATCGAGCCCTTACCCGAACATCTGAAACTAATATGAAAGAAAACGAATTCATGTATTTTAATAGAATTGTAAAATATAATTTACATCTTTAACTTGAATACTAAAATTTGTATAGAAGAAAATCTAGTATATGCTCTCTAGTGCAAAACCTATTTCTAAGTCAGACTGCTCAAATCGGATCCGTAGCAAAGAAGTACAAATCTATCCGGCTTGCTAATTTCCGTTTACTCAAGGATACAGCGCTTGGCGAAATTCAAGATGTGCCAAATGTTTTGACTAGCATCTACGCATTTTCTCGCGCATCATGACTGCTTCAGACATTTTACTTACAATTTTTGTCGTATATGAGGCAGTTGGAAGCTGTTGTAGAGAATCAGAGGCATAGCGAGGTGGTTAAAGCAGAAAGCTTGTAATTATAAGATTGCGAGTTGTGTCCTTGCTCTTGTAGATTTTTGTTTTGATTTTTATTTAAGTAATCAATAAAGAATGTTATAAAACTCAGTTACTTTGTATTAGTTTTATTGTCAATTAGACAATTAAATTTTAATTACAATTAAGTTATAAAATTTAATTTAAAATTTTATTACATAAAGTTTAATTTGAAATAAATGTAAATAATTAATATAAGTTTTTAAATTCTGCTTTTTAATAATTAAATAAATATAATTTAAAATACAATAATCTATACATATAATAAAACAGTAGGACCCGGTGTGTCTGTACATTGAAGATAATTGACAAAAATGGAGTCAGGGCGATAAAAGAAAACCAATGAAACACAAAAAAATTTTTTTTGAATTTTTTGTCTGTCTGTCTGTCTGTCTGTTTGTTCGAGGTTATCTTCGTAACTACTGAATGGATTTTTATGCGGTTTTCACTAATGAAGAATGCACACTCCCGGGCAGTGTATAGGCTTTGTTTCATCAAAATCGGACAACAGACAAAAAAGTAACAAAAAGAAACAAAAGAAACTATTAGGTGCGCTGCTCACGTTTTTTAGTACATAACGTTTTTTAGTACATATAAAATCCAATAGATGTCACTGTGCGATTTTAAAACGCGCTATCGTTATGTTTTCGCCAGTCTACTTAAGTATGAGAAAGTTTCAAGCTGGCTGTCGTTCCATGTGGTTTAGTCGGTAGAACGTCAGTGCGCCATACTGATGGCCCGGGTTCGATTCCCAGCATGGAATTTTTTTTCACTATGTTGGCATTAACGCCTATAAGCAATTAAAAGAATTTGAAATATTGTATTCAAGGCGAATTTTCTCTCTGGGAAAATTTCCTTGCATTAATATGTCAGTGTAATTTTTTTTCGATTTAATTTTTTTTTTCGAAACTTTGTTTTTCTTAAAAAATTACAGTAAATATTTGATATTTCCCAACGTTTTTTGAATGATCGACTTGCTTTTTTTTTTTTTTAATGTATGTCTGAACCTTATCTAACTACTTCTTCAAGATTTCTTTAGATAAACCGACCAGCGTAGCGGGCGAAGGCCGCTAGTTATTAAAATAAAATAAAAAAATATTTTTATTTTAGTTATGCTACCACCGTGTTGTAAGAGATGAATATCAAATTAGTAAAACCAATTTATTAAAGTTCTTATGTTTTAAAATGAGGCACACACACACACACAATATATATGTATATATATATATATAATATTTATTAGTATTTATTTTAATAATTACTGTTTCATTTACAATTATAAAGTAGTGAAACATAAAAATATTAATTATAAATATTCAAATTTTAATATTTCTATGTACTTAATTAATGATAATAATTTAAGAAAAAAAAGGAAAATCTTTAATCTTCCACAAACATAATTTAAGTTTTTCTTTTAAAAATTATCAATATTTAAATATATATAACTAATATTAACTATTTATTAATTAATATTAATATATATATATATAATTATAAAATTATATTAATTAACATTATTAATTATTACATATATAACTAATATTAATAAGTATTATCATTTAAACAGATAATTAATGTTTTTAATGTTTTCGTTTAGTGATTTTTATTAGTTCTCTTCAATTTTCAGTGTCTAGTAAGATATTAAATATTTAAAAAAAAAAAAAAAAAAAAAAAAAAACGAAATTAGATAAAAACTTTTAAGGTGGTTTTTTTTATATAAAACGTGATCTTTGTTTTGTATTTGTACTTTGTACAAATTCAATCAGTATATGCATGTATATTTAGTTTAGACTTATCAATTTATGAATAGGAAGGATGCATTAAATCAGTGTCACAAAAGTTGGTGTAAATTCCTAAACATATTTTATTTCAAATGAAAAATTTCCAAGTATAAAAAATATTTTAATTTTAACACAATTTATTATTAATTGAAATATATACTTTTTTGATGATTCTTAGAATCTGGAAACTATACTTTTTTTTTTTTTTTTTTTTTTAATATGTTATCAACGTTAATGATGTATTTGTACAACATCAAAATCTGAATAAATCGGAACAGATGATATCGAAATTATGTACATTTTCTAACTATATAATTAAATGACCTAACTATATAACAACTATATAATATACACGTACATAATATTTAAGCAGACATGTATGAATGTATAAGTTCATACATACTATGTACATATGTTGATATTTATGAATATATTCACATATATTTCCAACATTAAGAAGTTTTAATTTGTCAATCTTAGTGCATTGCTATACTTGGTGATTTATATCACATTAGTAAAATAAATAAATAAATAAAAATTTGATATAACAGATCTCCGTATTTTCTTATAAAGTTCTTGAATTGATACTTAACAAGAAAATAAATTAAACAAAATAAAATTTATTTTTAGCTATTATCATGTAATTTATCCGAATACAATAACAGCTCTCTTTCGTTCTTATTTTATTTTTTCATTATTATCATATTCATTATAAACTGAAATACTATAAGAAATGTAAAGAAATTTACATTAAAATTTACAAATTAAATTAACACTACAAGTTACTCGTATATATTTAATTAATATTTGGTCGTATATAAAAAGAAAATTCCATTAAATTTATTATTATTTTTCTTTTCAAATAAGTTATTTGTATAATAAATTTTTTCAGTAGATGGCGACACTGTTCGATGTTATCAAGGAATCTCGGAAGAGGAGTGAATGATGAGTGGAATAGCATTTGGCACACCTTGAATTTCGCCAAGCGCTGTATCCTTGAGTAAACGGAAATTAGCATCCGGCTTACTGTAAGAAAGTGAAAACAAGTTTAATGTAGATTTTGCCATTGCAGAATTCAGTTTCGCCTCCGATTATTCGCCTCCGACTTCATTTTTTTGTGTTTATCAATATAATAGCGTGAACGGTTTGAAATACCCAATTGATTAGCAATTTCTCTCTGAGACATTGGAATTGCGGAATAATAAAGAGATACAATTTGACGTGCTACTTCTTCATTGACTAGATACATCAAAAACGGATTTTTTCTTTAGTTTAAACGCTTTTTTTATAGACTCTGAGAAAAAGGAAATGCATTTTAACAATGCAATTGTATGAATGTCTCATTTTAACGGCCAGATTACGAAACTAGTCGTTGGGGGCCACCGTAATACTTACCCATCATGGATATGCATTGCAATTCCAAAACAAAATTTAAACGTATATTTAAATATTTTTAATATACACAGTAATGCTCCATTAATGAATTGATGATGAACCCATTTCGACAATTTATGTAAAATACCGAACTACACAAGTAGTACCAGATTGCATAAAGGAAACATCCTTATAACTCCAAAATCAATAATCATATTAATTAACAGTTTGCTGCATCAGATTAAGCGTCTCATTTCCAATTAAAACATATCTTTGAATTGAAATTTGAGGAAAATACAGGGTCATGAGAAATCGAAGAATATAGAAAACAGGATTACAAATATCTCGGCAACTATTAATCCGACCGTTTTCGTTCTTGTTGCAAAATTTGTGTTATCTTATTGCCTTTTACGTCTTTTCCTTAAAATAAAAAAAATCGAAAATTTTTATATACAATTCATGAGAACGAAATTTTTGAGAGTCCGAAAAAAAAGTTCCGTATAATCGAGGTTACTGATATTAAATAGGCTTCGTCCTATTCATTCTTACTAAGTACATACAAAATTTTAAGTCTCTATCTCCATTTGTTCGTGAGATAGAGCATTTACAGGCAAACAAACGGACGCAATTTTTTTTTTCTTAAAATTTGTTTTTTGGAGTCTCCAGTCTCTGAAACGTGTAAATCCGTCAATTTTTTTTTTCGATTTTCAAAACGATTGCAAGACTTACCCTACACTACGTATTATAGGTAAGTAAAAGTTTGTCACGACACTTTTTTTGACACTACATTTTTTAGCTTGTCTGAAAGAAAAAGCATCGGAGGCTAATAACCCTACTCGCAGCTTAAAATAAAAATCCCTTAATCAAACTTTCTAATCAACCCGAATCCCCACCTTATTCTTTGAGCAGCATATCCTAAAATAACTTTGCGCCATAAAACCCCATTCAACCAACCAATCAATGAACCCGAGTGCCACTCTCAGAAGTGAAATTTTATCCGGAACAGAACCGAATTTGAAAAAATGTAAGTCAAACTGACCCAAACTCTACCCACAGGAAAAAGTTCAAGCCGATTCAAACACGACTCACAGCAAAATTCTCGAACCTCCAAATTTTTAAATCGATTATTTTGACCCGAAAACAACGCGCAGATAAAAAGTAGATTTCCACTCGATCCGCAAGAAAAATTTAAAAATCAACTCCACCAATAGAAAAAAAGTAGAAGTCAACTTGACCGAAACCAAACCAGCGTCAATAAAATAGTAATCAACACCCCACCCCCCCACCCACCCACACACAAAAAAAAGAAGTGAACTAAACTCAAATCTGACCAGCAGCAACAAAGAAAGAGAACCGGACCCAAACCCAACCCGCAGCAACAAAGTAGAATATAACACGACTCGCAGCAAAAAAAGTAGGATTTAACCCGAACAACGAGAAAAATGAAGTAAATCGGACCGAAACCCAATCCGCAACGTAAAAAAATTAGCCCCGACTCTACCCACAATGAAAAAATTTGTCCCGACCCGAATCGCAGGTCCGATTGAAATCTCCAAATTTCTGAAATGCCCCCCCCCCCTTTTTTTGAGGAGTTTCCAGATCTAACCTTGTACCAGGACTAACAAAAATTGCTAAAGACAGCGAAATCGTCTAAAAATTTTACAATGTTGTATTGAATTTTCACTCATTAAATATGTATACGAGATTGTAGAGTTTGTAAATATCTCGACAAATCTTGTCCACGATACATTGTACAGCCTTGGCCAAAAGTATTTGCCATCCTATTAATTCTTAGAAATCTCTTATCTGTTGAACTGCACTGAGTCTATTGTTAACTAAGACACCTGTAGAGGTTAAAATGAGCCAATCAAAACAACACATCATATCATAAAACCATAAACACAATAGAAGTGACTCTATTCCCAGGTAAATGAAATTTTTCAAATGTGTCAGTTTACCACGATCTATCGCAGTGTGTACAAGTGTCGGTATATTATTGTAAAATTGTTGTTGCTTTCCTTTAGGCAGTTCATAAAGACTAGAAAAATGCCCAAGTGCCGTGAATTGAGTAAAGAAGAACGTTTAAAAATTCAAGTGTTAGCTGAAGAAGGCAAAAATAAAAGTGAAATTGCGAGGATCATGAAATGTCCTCATAGTACTGTGAGATATACCCTGAACCGCTACAAGAAGACCAAAAGTCACGAAAACATGAAACGAAGTGGAAGGAAAAGGGTTACATCTGATAGAGAAGACCGCCATTTAATACGAACCTCTTTGAAAAATCGTAAGAAAACATCTTCTGAATTGGCTGCCGAATTAAGTGAGACGTTGGGAAAAAAGATTTCTGCTAGAACTACAAGAAGAAGACTCCTAGATGTAGGACTCAAAGGTTGCAAGGCAAGAAAGAAGCCGTGGTTGTCTGAGAAGAACAAAAAGTTACGTTTGCAGTGGTGTTTAGAACACCAACATTATACCGAGGAAGATTGGTCCAGTATCGTGTGGTCGGATGAATCAAAGTTTGAGGTACACATGTTATTTGAACAATCATAACATTATTTAATCATGTTTGAGACATATTAATGTCAGTGCTTTATTTTTAGACTTATTTTTTTTAAACTTATTATTTTATTACATTTCAGGTATTTGGTACTGCAGGTGCCACCTACGTAAGACGCAGAATTGGCGAAGAATTCAAGCCGGAGTGTGTGGTGCCTACTGTAAAACACGGCGGAGGCAGTATTATGGTGTGGGGCTGCATGTCTGCGTCAGGAATAGGAAAAATGGTCGTGTGTGAAGGCCGAATGGATTCGAAAAAATATATCGAAGTGATGGAAACAGCATTGGAACCCTCTTTAGACATGATGTTCGGTGATACTAACCTAGATGGAGTCCGTTTCCAACAGGATAACGCGCCTTGCCACACATCCAGAGCCACCATGAGTTGGTTTGAGAAAAATGGCATAGAACTTCTAAGTTGGCCCCCTCAGTCACCGGACCTCAATCCAATAGAACATTTATGGTCGATTTTAAAGCGCAAAATAAGGGAACATTCAATTACTTCCAAAGAAACTTTAAAGAATTGTTTAATACAGGAGTGGAATGCTATAACGCCTGAAGAATGTAAAATGTTAGTTTCCTCATTACCCAAAAGAATCAGAGCAGTAATTAAAGCAAAGGGTTTCAATACAAAATATTAATGTAACTTGATCAATAAATGTATTTTAAACATATGTTTTAGGTAGCTTTCATTACAAAAAGTAAAAAGCTACCTATTGCAGCCGTCCGGAGGAAAGCACTTCCGGAAAATTTTGGTATATTTTCACCGATCATGACCCCCAGACCCCAAAACCACCCTCCGTTCAAATGTTGACATATATATATATATATATATATATATAACCATATATATATATATATATATATCTGATTTTTGTCATGCGATAACTAACGTATTTATGAACCGATTTGAATGAAACTTGGTATGTACATTGTATATACAAATGTCTCGACCGAGTTCGTTGGCCAGCATCATACGCCATTTTGTTTCAAAATGGCGGCCATTTTAAAATTTTTAAAAAATTTAAAATTTAAAATTATTTGCGAAAAAATTAAAAGTTGAAAAATATTTTTCTTTTACGTGTTAGAACTTAAAACAAAGATTCCAGAACATTTTTTATTTTGTCTATATCTTACAAAATGATTGAGTTATAGCACTTTGAATTTTTCTTATGGCTGACATTTTGAAACGATCTGATTTTTGTCACGTAATAACACGCATATTTATGAACCGATTTCAATGAAACTTGCTATGTTCATAGTACATACAAATGTCTCGACCGAGTTCGTTGGCCAGCATCATCCGCCATTTTGTTTCAAAATGGTGGCCATTTTAAATTTTTTAAAAAATTTAAAATTTAAAATTAAATGCGATAAAATCAAAATTTGAAAAATATTTTTCTTTTACGTGTTAGAACTTAAAACAACGATTCCAGAACACTTTTTATTTTGTCTATATCTTACAAAATGATTGAGTTATAGCACTTTGAATTTTTCTTATGGCTGACATTTTGAAACTATCTGATTTTGTCACATGATAACACGCGTATTTATGAACCGATTTCAATGAAACTTGGTATGTATATAGTACATACAAATGTCTCGACCGAGTTCGTTGGCCAGCATCATCCGCCATTTTGTTTCAAAATGGTGGCCATTTTAAATTTTTTAAAAAATTTAAAATTTAAAATTAAATGCGAAAAAATGAAAATTTGAAAAATATTTTTCTTTTACGTGTTAGAAATTAAAACAACGATTCCAGAACACTTTTTATTTTGTCTATATCTTACAAAATGATTGAGTTATAGTACTTTGAATTTTTCTTGTGGCTGACATTTTGAAACGATCTGATTTTGTCACGTGATAACACGCGTATTTATGAACCGATTTCAATGAAACTTGGTATGTATATAGTACATACAAATGTCTCGACCGAGTTCGTTGGCCAGCATCATCCACCATTTTGTTTCAAAATGGTGGCCATTTTAAATTTTTTTAAAAAATTAAAATTTAAAATTAAAAGCGAAAAAATTAAAAGTTGAAAAATATTTCTCTTTTACGTGTTAAAACTTAAAGCAACGATTCCAGAACACTTTTTATTTTGTCTATATCTTAAAAAATGATTGAGTTATAGCACTTTGAATTTTGCTGAGATTTTGATATTATGGCTGACATTTTGAAACGGTCTGATCTGAACGATCCATCATGTTGCTTTAAAATGACATACATTTTATGATATCGTGGAATTTGGTGACTCTCTAAATAGCTTAAAATAAAACCAGGTTGAATAAAAGATGACTAATTTCTAAAAATTCCTATTAATATTCAGTCTTGACAAAAATTAGTATTCAATCTTATAAAATCACTAACTTTATAAGATTATTTCCACTAATTTGAGCTTAGTATTTTTGAACAATGTAACTTACTTTAAAATAAATAAGTAAATATATAAGTATATGAAAGCTACCTCTTCCTCCCGGCATTGCCGGAAGGACTTTTTTTTATTCAATTCAAACTTCAAGTATTTTTCAAGTTTATTGTAATTTTATAAGGTGGCAAATACTTTTGGCCAAGGCTGTATGTTTTAAAAAATGTAAAAACCTTCTGCTCGACAGATGCTGCATTTGTTAAACGTCGACAAAAAACTCCAAAGAAGAAACAATTCTGAAAAGTATTATAAAATAAAATTTGCTGAATAGCACACTTAATAAAAATGCTATATTTTGCCTTACAGTTTCATTATTTTTACTTTTATATTATGATAAATAATGAAAAATTTTCGCAATTCCTTGTCTTTGCAAATATACCTTTATGTTATATTAAAATAAAATGTATCACGCAGGATAAATTTTCTATTTTTAACAACTGTTAAAAGTGTATCGTTTTCCTTAAAAGTATTAAATATTAAAAAATATTTCTTTAAAGATTCAAACAAGTTGATCAACAATTTTAAAGTTACTAATCTTTAAAAATTTCCAACTTTAATTTCTGCTTATTTTTGATGAAAACTGTTTTTCGAACTTAAAATGCTTATTTTTTTATTGTTTTACTTAATAATACTGCACTGAAATCGGGCTGCCTAGTGTCGTATAGTACCAAAAACAAGCACAGGGGCGTTTGAAGAGAAAACTGCGCCCGGGGCACAGTTTCAATTTGGCGCCCCCGCCCCCAACATTTTCCTGTAACAGCCCAAGAATGCGCGCGAATAGTATAAATGTGGCGCCACCCCCCTCTCTTCCGATGGCGCGGTGTTGAATAAGCCTCCTCCAAATGTACCTCCACAGTGCTGTGCGAAAAAGAGGGGTACGAAGGGAGTGGTTGCCCGGGTGCGGAAATTTAGGGCGCGCCAAATTTTTATTACTAACGTCACTTTTATTCTGTCACAAGAAAAAGTTCAGGGAATGGGGCGCCAAACTGAACTTTACTCCTGGCGCAGTTTTCTCTTTGCACACCCCTGCCCCCCTGTCTCATATATTTTGCAAGCGGTATAAGGAAATTTATAAATTCCAAATATAGCCCCGTGTCCTTTTAATACTACCTATGTATTTCACAAAAGTTCCAATTATAAGCATCCTTTAAAATTATCAGAATTTCCTTTCTGCTAGAAAGGAGCTTACTGTAATTTGTATCAAATTTACTTTTTTGTATGCACTAGAAAAAAAATATATATATACAAATGAAGTGTATAATTTCCTTCTTTGGAAGTTAGTTATAACTTAAAAATAGCTTTAGTTTTATAAAAACAAAAAAATTAGAAGTCGTTAATTTTTTTCAAGACTATTTTAGTTAAAATTTATCAATAATTGTAGAAAAAATAAATTCAAAGTTTGAAATAAAGGAATGTTATTTTAACACGTTAACCTAAACCAATAACAGAAAGGAAATACAAGGAAAGGAAAAAAGTTACTTTCATTTGCTAAAATGGATTGGTGTTAACCAATCAAATTTTCAATAAAGGGCAAGAGAGGTGGAGACTGGCTGAGGCGGAGATCATATAATTAAAACGCGTTTTCTGTTGCATTTTTGAACAAAATCTTTCCAAATTTTGCTCAGAATAATTGCAGTAGAAATATGGAAAGCATATCATTGGAAAGCTTAAACACTAATATTACATGAAGCGTTTTTGATTTTTTCTGAAATTTGCTGAAATAGATTTTATAAGACTAAAAAGGACACAACACCTCGAATTTCACTGAATCCAAAATTTAGAGGGTCCTCAGAATTAAACTACAACGAAAATCAGAAAAGTACAAACTAGCCCGGTAATAGAATGTCCTCAGCTATTCTGTGAAAAAAAATCATTTAAAAATATTGAAAATTAAGCGAGATATTCGAAAAGATTGCGCCCATAGACTTACCATTAGCGTTCGGCTTTTACCGCGTGACTAGTGTGTGCTCTTAAGACTCAAAACCAATTCTAACAGAAGAATGGCTTTTGTTTATGTAATCATGAAATAACTATATTTATTGAATCTATCCCTGTTTATAAAATTCTTCAATATTATTTAATACTGATGTTTAAAATGTCAGTATTCATTTTCAAAATTAAAATATCTTAACTACAGCATGAATGTATTAATCTTACCTTATCATGTATCGGGAGATCAAGCTAATTCTATATCTTAAGTAAATAAATTTTCATGTCTTCGGAGTAAATTCAAGCACAGATGTATAAAAAAAACATCTATTAACATTCACATTACAAACAATAATATTATTGTGCACATATCATATCTTTTCATCAATATAATACCTTAATACAATACATACTGCATTTTTCAGTTCAAAGAAAATTCCATTCAAAAAAGTTCTAGCAATTTCATAATGTAAACAACAAAAAAAAATCGTTTGCGCGAGGCGCAAAGTAAAAACGATTAAATTAAACCATGGAAGCAGCGATAGTACGCAACACACTCCCACCTTTGAGTTTCGAATTCAATGAAACTCAAACTTTACTTTGGGTTTATATAAACGACCCTATTTAGATCGTTTTTCAGGAACAGTCACTACAGGAGAGTCACTAACACAGTCTTTAACAGAATTCTGGTTCATCGGCTTACTCGCAGAAGGATCTAAATAACAGTTTTTCCCATTCAGCTTTACCGTCGGTTTAGAAAGAACAGGATCTAAAGGGAGTTCTTTATTATGTGGCTGAACAGTCTGTTCGGAAGATGTTGAGTTTTGAGCTATAGAAGGCAGTTCTGTACCTTTTTCTTGAGTTATTTCTAGAGGAATCAATCTCAGAACAGGACGTAGAAACTCACCACCTTTCATTTTAACCTTCACTAATCGCACATTTCCATCTTTGGAAGGATACAGTTCAATAACTTTGGCAAGCGGCCATTCAAGTTTTCTAACATTCTCGCTGGACACTAGAACAACATCACCAATTTGGGTAGGTCTCGGATTTTTATCAAATTTCGAGGATTGTCTCAAAAATCCCAAATATTCAGTACGGAATCTTTTTCGCAAATCTTGTTTTAGTCGTTGTCTATATAAATATATAGACATGTCTTTTATTTATAGACGATGAATTCAAAAAGTCAAGATCAGGAATACCTGATTCTCTGATGTCTTGTAAAAACATAGAAGGAGTAAGTGGTGTTAAATCATCAATTTCCTCTGAAACATAGGTCAAAGGTCGCTGATTAACAATACTTTCAGTATCGCAAATAACAGTTTGCATTTTTTCTAAATTTAAAGAGCTTCGTACTAAGACTTTTCGAAGGATCCCTTTTATTATGCCTATCAAACGCTCCCACCATCCACCCCACCACGGCGCAGATGGAGGGTTAAATTTCCAAATTATTTTCTGAGCTGCGCTGTACTGAGAAATGACATCCCAATCGATTTGTTTCAACAAATTTTCAGCACCCGTAAAATTTTTTCCGTTGTCCGAATATACTATCGCAGGTCTACCTCTTCGTGCTATGAATCTTCTAAAAGCTTGCAAAAAGTTGTCAGTAGATAAGGATGTGGCTATCTCTAAATGTATTGCTCTATAGACAGCGCATGTGAAAATAACAATCCAAGCTTTTTGACCGCCTCGAAGAAGTAAAGGACCGGCGTAGTCAGTTCCTACAACTTCGAATACTGCAGCTTCTTTTATACGATCTTCCGGAAGGGGGGCTTCTATAATTGGTTTAGGTTTTGAATTGAATCTTTTACAGCGTACACAGCTTCTGATTACCTTTCTAACAGTCTTCCTGCATTTCAAAATCCAAAAATCTTCTCTTAAGTTACTCATTAATATCTGGGTGGCAGCATGATTTAAACTAAGATGTCTCGTCCGAATAAGTATTTCGACAACTGGATGACTGCAGGGTAACAGTATTGGAAATCGGAAATTTCTTTTATCTTCTCTCACCAGAATACGAGTCTTAACTTTAAGTAGTCCATTTGATTCTTTATAACATTGAAGTGATTTTAAGCGTTTATCTTCAGTTCCTGAAAATGATTCATTTTGTACTATTTTTAACAAAGATATTTCAGCTCTGTTTATTTCTTCTATCGTTAAGAGTCCAGAAATCCGGTTGGCAAGTTTCACTTTACAGTTAGTAAAAAATCTATAAATCCAAGCAATGATTCGGATCAATTTGTCGTACGATGAAAATCTGTTATAAATTTTTTCTTTTGATTCTTCATGATTTGTAGTGCTAATAACAGTTTTTCTCTTTTCTGAATATACTACGCTGAAATCAGGAATAACATTGGATTTTGGCCATTCATTTTCTGGTCTTCGTAACCATTCTGGGCCCTCCCACCATTTAGATTTCGCTAAAGTTTCTGCATTACAACCACGAGAAGGGAGGTCTGCAGCATTTAATGATCCTGGGATGTGATACCAATTTTCAGGTTCTGTCAAAGATCGGATTTCTTTAACTCTATTGAAAACAAAAGGAGCCCAATTTTCAGTTCCTTTGATCCAATATAGAGCATTTGCTGAATCAGACCAGAAAAATTTCGGGATATGTTTCAACTGAAGATCATTTATAACACTCTGTGCTAGTCTAGCTCCGATATTACAGGAAAGCAGCTCCAATCGAGGAATAGAAATGGTTTTCATTGGAGCAACTCTGCTCCTAGCCTGTACAAGTTGACAAGATATTGTGTTTTCAGTCGCACATCTTAAAAATATACATGTAGAATATGCATTCTTGCTTGCATCGCAGAATATGTGCAATGAAAGATTCTTTGGAGCTTCATAATTCGAAATAATACATCGAGGTATTTCTATTTCCTTTAATTTAGAGACATCCTTTCGCCATTTTTCAAATTTCTTGGCAATAGATTCAGGTAATTCAGTATCCCACGAAACTTTCAATTTCCAACATTCTTGAAGAAGAATCTTTGGACCCAAGGTGACAGGACATGTGAAGCCAATGGGATCGAAAATCCTATGAACAGCACTGAGAATTGTTCTTTTCGTTACAACAGTGTAATCTCCAAAACAGTTTCGTAAATCTATCTTCAAAGTATCAGCTTTTAAATTCCACATTAGTCCCAAAACTGGAAAAATCTTTTCTTCTGGGAAGTTTTCTGCTTCGGTTTCATGGATATTATATTCCCATCCTCGAAGATCAAACTTAGCATTCTGGAGAATAAGTTTGGATTCTTGGATAAATTTTTCAAGCTGCTCATGATTATCAACACTAGTGACGCAGTTATCTACGTAAAAAGACTTAATCAATTTCTCTGCTGTTTCTTTAAATCTAGAAGGTGCGTTCTTCAGATGATATCGGATAGTTGCGCCAAGCAAATAAGGTGAACATGTAAGACCGAAAACAACCCTTTTATGCTGGAAAATTTTCAACTTTTCGGGGTCGCCTTCCTCCCACCATAAAAACTTCAGAAATGGTCTATCTCGCTCATTTAAACTTATTTGCAGAAATGCTCTTCGAATATCCGCAATTACGCCTATTTTTTTCTGCCGAAATTTATTCAATATAGTCAGAATGAGTTCTACTATATTAGGACCTTTTTCTAAACAGTCATTGATTGAAGGTGAATCCTTTTGTCTTGCTGAACCATCAAAGACTGGTCTAACTCTTGTGGTCGAATTTTCTTTAATCACAGCTCTATGTGACAAGTAGTGTTCACTTTCATCATTACAAGTATTCTTAACTTCTTCAATAACATCCTCTTCTATCCATTCTTTTAATATATCTTCATACTCTTCTAAAGTTCCTGTTTTCTTTAGTGATTCAACACAACTTCTTAATCGTCGTTCAGCAATTTTCCGACCAGTTGGTAACGGAGGATGGTTTTCAATCCATGGGAGGGATACTTCATACCTTCCTTCTGCATCTAATTTTATATTTCTATTGAAATGCTCTTCAATTACTTTTTCGATTTCTTTTCTGTTTCCGCTTTCACCAGGATCGAGAATTCCAAGCGTGTCTAGCCTCCATAAATCTGTAATTTTTGCATCATTTACATGAAGTGACATGACGCTGTTTGTGCTATCTGATGTGTTAAAAATGTCGGTTTTTCCCATCAAAGTCCAACCAAGACGTGTTTCCATTACTACTAATCCAGAAATCAATTGTTTTATTTTTCCGGTGTACAATTTGCCTGCTATATCAGCTCCTATAAGCCCATGAATTTCGTTAGGTGAAAATTCATACAGTAACTCAACCTGGTTATTCAAATCAGATAGAAAAATTTTATGCTTCTTTATTTCACTCATAAAAGAGCCGCGGGGAATTTTTGGAATGTCCGAACAAATTTTTTCTTGATCTAACACTTCGAAACAACAGCGATAATTATCAAAGAAGTCACTCAGACAAATCAAATATTTCTTATGTGATGATACAGTTTCTGTGCCTCCAAATAAACTATGTGTCAAATTTTCTTCCCCTATACATTCATATCCCATTTCGGCCAGTGAAAAAGATGACAAATAGGATTTACTGCTACCTGAGTCAATTAATATTCTTATATATTTCATCTTACTATTACATCTAAGTCGGACAATAAGCGTTTGTAAAAGTACATGGCGAATACTTGTTTTATTGGATAAAGCAGTGTCGTTTTTAATTTCGATATCTGACTTTTCTGTAATCGGGTTTTCCTTATCATTTTTCGTTGGACACATTATTTTAAAATGTAATTTACCGCAATCACAGGGTGGTATTTTCGTTCTACAAAAACGTGATATGTGTTTTCTTGTTTCTAAACATTTAAAGCAAGCTCCCTTTTTCATCAATATTTGTTTTCTATCTTCATGAGATAAACTATTAGCATATCTACATTCGGTACTTAAATGTGACTTGTTACAAAAAATACACATTTCCCTTTTCATTTTCGATGAATTATGTATTTCCGTGGCCGTTGGAAGATCCCTTTCTCGCCTACTTGGAGCAGTATGAATATTTTGGTTTACATTTTCTAGATTAAACCCACTTCTAGCCAAACGGACTTTTTCTTCGCTTTCGATTTCGTGCTGCAAAAATTTCATCAAAGAATCTAATTTATTTTTACTTTCATCTTTTGAATTCAAGGTTATGGAATTTAAATTTCTTTTCCAAATTCTCAAAATATCAGCAGGCAAACACGACTCAATTAATGGATAAAGAATTGCAGAATAATGTTCGCTTGAAACACCTAACATTTTTAATGACCTTAAATACGTTTCAATTTTGTCGTATAATTTAAAAAGAGGAATTCTTGGACATTTTCCTGTTGTGTTATTCATCATTAAAGCAAGTAGTTCTCTTATGTATACTTCAACTAACATATCAGTGCGACCAAAACGAGCTTTTAAACATTCAATAACATTTTCATAACTATCACCAGTAGCGGGGTACGACTCGACAATTTCTCTTGCCCTCGAACACTTTAGCGTCGCTTGCAACAAGTACTGATATTTATCTTCCTTCGCGATATCAGAATCATTATGTATCTTTTCAAATTGAGCCCAAAAGGCCAACCACTCTTTAATATCTCCCCCGAATAATTTAAATTCTATCTTAGGAAGTTTAAATTTCCGTTTCTTAATATTTTCAGTTTCAGAAACTTTCAAAAATTTTTGAACTTTCGTTTTTAGCTTGATAAATTTTTCCTCATACATGCTAAAACTTTCGTATTCCGTATCATAATTTTCTTGCGTACATGATTTATCGTTTAAAAGAAGATCTAACATTTCTTTTTCTTTTGGTTCTAGATTTACCCATTTTTCTTCTAATTGAGCATATAAAATCTCAATTTCTTCAATATTTTTATTTTCATCATTTAATTTATTCTCAAGTAAATTAGCGATTCGCGTAAAAGCACTTCTTAATGGCGTGCGTAATCGTTTAATTTGTTCCATTATCTTATATTACTTCTTAAATAATAAAATATCCCGGCAGGGATGCCAAAATAATATTGAATCTATCCCTGTTTATAAAATTCTTCAATATTATTTAATACTGATGTTTAAAATGTCAGTATTCATTTTCAAAATTAAAATATCTTAACTACAGCATGAATGTATTAATCTTACCTTATCATGTATCGGGAGATCAAGATAATTCTATATCTTAAGTAAATAAATTTTCATGTCTTCGGAGTAAATTCAAGCACAGATGTATAAAAAAAACATCTATTAACATTCACATTACAAACAATAATATTATTGTGCACATATCATATCTTTTCATCAATATAATACCTTAATACAATACATACTGCATTTTTCAGTTCAAAGAAAATTCCATTCAAAAAAGTTCTAGCAATTTCATAATGTAAACAACAACAAAAAATCGTTTGCGCGAGGCGCAAAGTAAAAACGATTAAATTAAACCATGGAAGCAGCGATAGTACGCAACAATATTAAATAAAGCAAATAATAGTATAGAATATTTCTGGTTTGAATGCCAAATTTTGAAATAAACTGAAGAGCCACATTAGCCCCCTGGTGTTTTTACCTCAACGCGTCATATTCGGTCATCATTCCTCCCCCCCCCCTCCTTCCGAAGTTTTTTCGCTTGATTTTTGACTCATCTTGTATTTCACAAATTGGTCACCATATGACTTGAAAACATCGTCTATTTCCTCGCAATGTTAAGGACAAAAAAGTAAAAAATGACACATTTCTCACAAATTTGTCACACTGTGACTTGACAATGTGGTCACAATGCGACGTCACAAACGAGCTCTAAAACCACCATAACGACTTCACTTCTTTGTCACTGTGACTTCACATCGAAGTCACGTGGCGTCATACCGACAGTCAGAAAGTCACTGTGTGATTTCACAACGAAGTCGTCGTAACGTCACCATGTCTTACGGATAGAGACCATTATTCAAGATATTTGTTGAGGTGCCTGTTATTTGCAGTTTAGCATACAGATTTCTGTCATTTTAATTAAAAGACTAACGAAATATTAATAAAAATTAGGTAACAATTCGTAATCTGTTCACTGCTATATAATATCTCTTTTTACCAAAATATTAAATTTTAGATTATTGTCAGTTATTCATAATTATATTGGAGTTTCATATCACTTATAACGTATATTAAATAAATATACAAATGATTATAATATTTTACCAAATAAAACTAAGAAAATATATTTACGTGTCCTGTATATTAATCCATCACATTAGTCACATCTATGAAGATAAACTAACTGTAATGAATAATTTGGCTTTACTAATAAATTACATCTACTAATAGAGTTTCTATTACTAAATTATTAAAAAGATTGCTGTTACTCGTAAATCTTTATAAAATATATTTTTAACAGAGTTCTATAAAACAATACAAAAAAAATGTGTAAAATATATTTTTAATATTTTTATGCGTATAAAACATATTTAAACTCAGAAAAAAAATCTCACTTTGTTTGTAAACACATTTGTTAAACTCCTTTCTCCGGTAATGAAAAGTACACAAACGTTTGCTGTTTTATGTGATCTATAAAATACTTCAAATTTATATTTTAATCATTTTTTTCTTATTTTGTATCGCACGAAATTATTTTACTTTTTCTTTCCACATTCCCAATTAGAATTTTTCGTAGAAAAAAAAGCGACATTTACATTTCAAAAGGTTTTTGGATATTAAAAAAAGAAAATTGGAGATTCTTTTGCCGTTTTTTATTATTATCGTAAAAAAGATAAAAGAAAACTTTTTAAAATAAAGTCATTTGGGATTTTTGTTTAAAGATTAAATATTTCAGCTTTAACTTTGTAAAAATGTAGTGAACTTTTTTATATATCATAACAGTATTTTGTAGGCAAAATTAAATGAAAGAATTGGATTTTTTTTTTTTCGTTTTACAAAGATGTATTTTTTTTTTTTTTCAAAAATGAAAATTTAGCATTTTGCCTTTTGAAATTGAATATTTTCTGAGCTATTTACCCAAAATATATGTTGTATAAAAATACAATTTTATTAAAAATTGCAAAAATTTCTCACATATATAAATTCTATAAAAAAATAATATAATATAATATAATATAATATAATATAATATAATATAATGTAATATAATATAATATAATATAATATAATGTAATATAATATAATATATTTAGTAAAAAATTATTTAAAAAATATTTAACCAAGATTCATCTCCACAACCTGTTTCATTAGCTATAAATACCCGATTTTTAAGAAGTGATAAGCCATGATTGTGCACGATTTTATTTTTTTAAATGAATTAAAAATTTCTGAATTAATAATGCCCTAAGTGTGCATTCATTAAAAATAACTTTCAAAAAACTCTTTTAGAAATATAAAATACTGCATACAGCTCATACCATTAAAAAAATTTATGTGGGTACTTATTGAAAAATGTGAAGTTTTTGACAGATTGGCTTTACTGATACAGTTACTACTAATGTTTCTTTTTAATTCTCCAGTTATTCTAGTTAATATAAACACGGCAAGATATGTTGACTTAATTTTCACACCATTGTTTTTTAAATTCGTTTATTTTTTCCTGATATTGCATAGAAACGGCAATTTAGAACGCTTTTGGCGTATCCCCATTTTATTCAATTTTCTTTTTTTTATGAAATGTTCTTAGAGATCATTTATTTCTTTTAGGTAACTACCATGCAAGTTTTCATCTTTATAGACTGTTTCGGTAAAAACAACAACAAAAAAAGCGCAATTTTGAAATTTTTTACTTTTGCAACTCCCAGGTAGAAATACCTGATACAAATAATACAACCTATGCTAGAGCTAGGGCATTCATCATTAATTCATAACCATTATTTTTTTAATCAAATTGATATTTCCTAAAATTGGTAAAATTATCCATATAGAACGTTTTAGATTATTTTTCGCACATTAGCAGACTCTTTAAATTTTGATTTTTAAAATGTAATAGCCTTAGTGTTAATTTCTATCTAATAGGAAAACATTGTGCCAAATAGCATGGCTCAAAATGCTCCACAGACACAAACAGAGCATTTTTAGAATATTTTTTGCCCTTGTACACGTTGAGGTATAGCACTGACCAAAAATATAGCCTAATTTGGAGCAAGCGTTGTCACCATAATTTTGAAATCATTTTTTTTAATTGATTCATGCCTTTTTGATTTTGCCCCAAAATTGAAAATTATAACATTTTAAGAACGCGTTTCGTGAATTTTCATTTATTTTAAATTTCGTATTTTTAGAAAACTTTCGTAGAAGTCATTTGTATTTTATAAGAAATTCATATGCCAAATGTCATATTTTTAGGAACATCAGTATACACTATACTGACATTTTTTAAATGTTTTTTTTTTGTTCCTGCATGGATTAGTGGCATCGACATAAATTATAGATAATGTCTAAAGAAGTTCAAACACCATCATTTCTCTTCTATTATGTTTGGGTATTTATATGTTGTGTAAGTACGATTTTTGGCTACCAGTATTTTAGAAAGGAAAAATATGAATTTTTTTATGGGAGGTATTACATTAATTGAAAAAAAAGCCAATCTAAATTACTGAAAATAATTGTGATCAACGAGCCTGACAATTATTAGCTATATGGCCTACATTACAAAATCCTGTGAAACCAGCCTTTTGATATGGATTAGGTAGTTCAAGATGTTATCCCCTACTAAGAAAAAAAAAATATATCTTCATATCGTATAGAAATTTATAAATATCTTTGTGTGTGTGTAAAATATTATAATTTAATATTGATATTATGTCGTAAAACGAAAGTTAAAAGTATTACATTGGATCAAATCCATTAGTTTCCAAACACTTTATGTTTCTAATTTCGGTGTAGTCCGACTTCTCATAAATATCCCTTTTTCTTTCCCTCCACTTAATTAGGCATTTCAAGCATACATTTTTAGGTTAGTTCGTAATTATGTAAATACATAGCACCTATAGTCGTGGTTCAGTTCATCTGCCCGCCTGTCCGTCTGTTTTTCCGACCATCTGTCCTTCGGAATATAACATAGCAAAAACTACCCTACCGAATCGTTTAAAATCTCAAATATTTTATTTTTACATATTTTTTTCGAAACTTTATGAAAATCGGACGCATTGTTTAATCACAAGGACACTGAAAAGTATTCCGTTACATTAGGGCCAATGAAAAAAAAATAATTTCAAATGCAGTTTATTAATGTTACACTCGTTCGAACTTAAAATAAATGAAATTCATATGTGAAATATATGTTAATGTATGCATGCACACAATGCGGCACACAAATGTACTCCATTACATAATATTGTAGGATGATTTTTAGGAAGCGCGTTTTAGTCATATTAAATTAATTATATATTAGGAAATTAAAATAAATTCTGGAGGATTTTTAAAAATAGCTTCCTGTATAATAGAAAGCAGTTATTCACAGGGACACGCAAAAGATTTCATCTATTATATTGTATTCGAAGTACTGTATATTATTGCATCAAGATCTGAATATTTTTACCCTTTCGTTATAGTACGAACGCACCTCCTTTGCTACACTTGAAATGCGATTTCCAACTTTTTTATTACTAATCTTTTTATCAGAACCATATAATAAATAATACATGACATTGTATTTATAAAAGTTTCGTGATTTCCGCCAATAAAGATATTATGTTTACGTACCCCCAGCAGACCCATCATATATCTCCGTATGTTTGCTTACCCTAGATTAGAAACCACTGCTTTAGACTATAAAACTCTTTTTGCAATTTTTCCGCTCACAAAATATTAAACAAAAAATGCACAATCGGACCAATATTAAAATTCATTGTATATAGAATATTAGCCACCGATATATATTTTAATGGTCAGTATAACAAATGCTTAGAAATATTATTTATTTTTCATTGAAAAAAAATGTGAAATATACCATTATTTTCCACAGGCTAGAAATTTATTTCTTCTCAAATAAAATTCTTGTTAAAACAGAAAGGAAAAGATTTTAAAACAAAGTTTTGACAGTGAACACATTTTTGTTTTGAAATTTATAAAATAAAAAAAAGACTTCTTTTCATTTTAATAATAAATTCTTTATAAAAGGAAATTTTGTTAAAAAAGAAACTTTTTTTGTTTTTAAAATCTCAGTTTTTCATTTATAAAATTTCAAGACTTTATAGTTTAACGAAGTTTTTCCAGAAATAAATTATCTGAAGTGATATTTTTTTAAAGGAAATCAAAATCACAAAAAAAGAATGCTTATACAAAATTTCTTCATGTTTTGTCATTTCAAAAACTTTTCTATTTTTTAAATTTAATCCAAAAAAACATCTCCAAACTAAGAAAACTGCTATTTATTAGTCAGAAATTATAGTATACAAAATCATGTATGCTTAAAAGAAACGTATTTAATTTGTAAACGATATTTTATTTGAATATTTTCAATAAATAACAGATTGATAAATATTTATTAACTTACGACAGTTTTATTAAGCAATATCTGGCTTTTAAGTGTGTGCATTGGTACAAATTTTAATTGAATTGAATATATGTTATTCCTTATTATAAACCTGCTGTTTCTTATATATCAAATGTTATTTACCATAGATTCAATAGTGACATAAAAGTTAATGGAAGATAATAGTAAAATAAAATTTATAAAACTGTCTTATTAGTATAGGATTAATTATTCTCTATGATACGATTAAATATCACAATACTTTAATTTTTTTATTTAAATATAATGTAACTTTTCGACAATAATGCATGTATTTTTCAGCAAAGTAGAAGATATTAGAGTATAAATGCACTTTTCTAAAAGTTGGAAATAGCATCATTTTCCATATTTTCATAAATTTAGAAATATATGTTAATAGAGTAATTCCAGTCTTTTAGTATCACATTGTTGCTTATATTACAGCAGAAAATATTGTATATTCACCTCTGTCCTAAATAAAATAAGAAAAATTCCTTCCTCCAGCAATTGTGTAGTTAAATATAATAACACATCCAGCGCACACACACACATATACGTAAATATATATATTTATATACACTATTTATTTATACTTTTTGGGCGATATTACAAGTATTGTTATTTTTTATTTCGTACTAACTTGATCTGCATTTAATATTTTAGTGAAAAAAGGATTGTGATTAAGAACAAATAATCTGCATTTTTTGAAATTGACATTTTCATAATGATGCATAATATTCCAGACCGTCTAAAGTTAACAAAATTTACAAATTGTAACAGAAACTAATTTGTCGAACAAATAATGATTTTTCCAAACGATTTTTTTTCGCAAACATTGAAGTGTACTGTTTAAATCCTTGTCTAGTTTATAAAAGTATGTTTTTCTCCTAACAAAAAAAAAAAAAGCTCAGTAAATGAATTCTTAGAAAAAAAAAGTTAAAAACACTAGATTTTTTTTCTTATCGTTTTACGGGAGCTTTAAAGACACGCAATGGCATTTCCCAGTAAGTCTAGAAACTGTCATTTAGTTTCAAAACTTATTCGAAAATGAAAACGGAAACTTGGGAAAGCTTTTTTTTAAATTTCTTTAATGGTAATATCTTCGTAAGAAAGAAAAACATCTAGTATTTTCAATTCATTGTCATTTCAGATTTTACATCAAAACTTAAAAGATTTTATCTTTGGTTCGTTTTATTTTTTATGAACAAAAGAAAAATACTTTGAAAAAAAATACGAAAATTTTGAATAAAAGAATAGAAAACTGGAAAACAAATTTTGTGCTACTAACACATCCTATTCTTTGAGTAGCTTTTTTATGTTTCATTTTCAAAATGCTTTATTACACTCGTAATTATTAATCTTTTTAAAAGTTTTTAGTTCTTATTATTAATTAATTTCTAATAAAGAACTGAATCTGAAAATCAAATTCAAAAGTTTATTTAAATAACATCACTTAACGTAGAAAAATGCGCATCCTTGAACGCAACACTATACTAAAAAGAATACAAGCATTTATTTTGATATTTGATTTAAAATTTGTAAGCTATACTCGAAAAATGCTATGCACTTAGAAATTAAAACTTTATACACAAATAGTCTGAAAGCTCTTCACAGCAAAAATGGTCTGAAATCGAAATTGGTGAACTACACTTTTGATTTTAAAGTGAATATTATGTGCAAATTAATTAAATTTTTACTACTCAGGATATATAAAATGATATTTATTAAAATTGTTAAAAGCTACACCGTAAAAAAAATTTATTAAATCCCGAAAAATTGCATTGAAGTTAGATGTAATGTTTTTATCACATCTAATTTTACTGCAAATTTTAATGCAAAAACTGGTGGCAACATTGCTGCCTTAATGTTTTTTCCGTAAATGATACGGATTTTTTTTACAATGTACGGATATATAACAGTCATTCTTTGTGTAAAAAGACAACATGTTGAAAGTATGGAAACGCATATTAAATTTTAATTCCATGAATGCACATAACTGTAATTTATTATAAGATGAATTAAGTCATTATTTGAAATGTTAGCAGCGTTATTTTAACTGGTTTCTGCAGAATCTTGTTTTAAACGTTTTTTATTATAATTAGTTGATAACTAATAAAAAAAATTAACATCAAATACAATACCGCAAGAGATCGTTTGTCTAAATTTCTAAATTAAGGTACTTATCATTTGCTGCACAGGCTAATATTATTAAATTGATATTTGTTTTATTTATTATGATATGATTAAAGCGAACTCTATGCATTTACCCAAGGTTCGTATGAATACTGATATTTGATATGTAAAATATCAATATTTTTTAAATAAAAACTTTAATCTAGTTCAAAGGTTTGATATTTCGCCTTGCTTAAGGAGGAGATTTTCTATAACAAAATACTGGTATGAAGAAATTTTCCGTTCTGGATATTTCAGGACACAAACAAATTCTTATTTAACCCAATTAAGTACAAGAACTTTAAATTATTTTTACTACATCAAATTTCACTGAAGAAAAAATCCGTTAAAGTTATCGTAATTTACGGCGTATAATACGCAGATTAAACAATCAATTTTTCGACCCAGAGATACTTTTAAATAAAATATAATATCTTACATCGCGATAAATATTTGGCTTCAATTACTAAAAAAATTTCTGGGTCGGATTTTACGTCAGAAATTTCGGTACGGCAAGAACTCCCTGCAGCAACGTTGCTAGAAGTTTTTACGTAAAAATCGGAGTAAAATTGGAAGCAAATTTTGTCGCATATTTTCCGTTATTTTACAGGCATTTTGACGTACAAATTACTACAAAAAGTGTTGTAATTTTAACAGCATATTTCCAATTACCACAATAACCTTTTACGTCCTGATGTGGGCGATATTAAATAATACACTTTAAATTATTGTAAATGTTTTTATAATTGTTTTAATTACTTCTAAACCTTTTTAATAAATGCATTCACACTATAAGCTTCGATATATAGAATGCCAAACCTTTGGAGATGTTGTATAATAATTTTAAACTGGTTTTGGGGGGTTTCTCGTAATATTTGTCTCACGACTGAAAAGCATAAATGCAGTAATTTTAACAGCCATTTTTCCGTACAAATGACCACAATAACTGCTATAATTTTAACAGTAAACTCTGCGTAAAAGAATTGAAAAAAATATGTGATATCGCAGCAAACTCTCCGTAAGAAATACTTGATTTGAAATTTCACCTACAAAATTTCTGTAAAAAATACAGAATTTATTACAATAGTTATTGTGGCATATTATACGTTCAATTTACACTGCACAGTAAAATGCCTGAAAATCTGTAATGTTATTTACATATGATTATTTTCGCATTATTATACAGAGTTGGCGATTCCTTAACTTAGTAGTCACCATTATTTTTCAATAGAAGTTATTTATTTATTTAATCAGAATAAAAAAATTATAAGTAAAATTATAATTAAAAAATAAAAATTAAAAGAAATATTAATGGCAAATATCAAGAGTTACTACCAGTATTTTAAAACAGAAAAATGTGATTTGAATTATGGAAGATATCTCACTAATTTATTAAGGTCCAAAAAGTTTTTTTTTTTTTTTTTTTTTTAATAAAAGTTGAATACTTTCTTAGTAGTTATTGGCAATGTAACTTATGCTACAAAAGATCATTGTGCTAAACTAACGTAATCATATTCTGAAACTTTATTTTATTTTATTTTATTTATTTATTTTATTTTATTTTATTTTATTTTATTTTTTATTTTTTTTTGTATTTTTCAGCACGTGTTTATAGACTACGTTTATTCTAATAGCAATTATCGGTATATTGATATTTGCTTCAAAAAAAAATACTGAATTGAAAATTCTTTTTTCTTAAGAAAATTATTGTACTTCAGATTCTACAATATTATTTAATTTAAATTCTTAATAAGCAATCCATTTTCCAAAATTGCCACAAACATTATTTTCAAAATTTTGTTTTCTAAAATTGTAAGAGACAGAGTTACAATATATTTTTGCACCGTCTTTTGTATTTTGTGTTCTAAAAAGCAATCAAAATTCCCAGTTATCTAATTCCTTTTTTTTATCAAGATTAAGTATAAGAAATGATCCTTGTGTTATAACCATAAAAAATGCATCTCTTTTTGAAAAAAAAGTGATCATCTATTACATCATTTTTTAAAAACTTCCTTTCTTTAAATAATCTTCCATTTATAAAACTTTTATTAAAGATTTGTATTTTTAAGCACGTGTTTATAGACCGCGTTTATTTCAATATCAATTATCGGTATATTGATATTTGCTTCAAATAAAAAAAACAAATAATACTGAATTGAAAATCCTCTTTACTTAAGAAAATTATTGTACTTCAGATTCTACAATAATATTTAATTTAAATTCTTAATATGCAATCCATTTTCCAAAATTGCCAAAAACATTATTTTCAAAATTTTGTTTTCTAAAATTGTAAGAGACAGGGTTACAATATATTTTTGCACCGTCTTTTGTATTTTGTGTTCTAAAAAGCAATCAAAATACCAGTTACCTAATTCCTTTTTTTATCAAGATTAAGTATAAGAAATGATCCATGTGTTATAACCATAAAAAATGCATCTCTTTTTGAAAAAAAAGTGATCATCTATTACATCATTTTTCAAAAACTCCCTTTCTTTAAATAATCTTCCATTTATAAAACTTTTATTAAAGATTGAAAAGAATAAAGTATATTTTAAAAAAGTAAATTTCCTTCACAGAACTAATTTTCGACATTTTCATTTTATACAATCATTACTCAATATTTCCATAGAAAAAGAAAATTTTTCGTCTCTTCAATAAAAATTGTTCGAACTTCTTTCTTCTATTTGATGTACTAATTTTAGTATTTTATTCTGTTTCCAATCATATTAAGAAAAAGAAATCATAAATGAAGTTTTTTTTTCACTTCAAATTAAAGGTTATATTAAATCGTTCTGCACATATATCAATACCTTTAAGTAATATATAAACAGATAAAAATGAGTATGAATGGCAAAAATTCTAATTAGAGCTATGTATAAACTATGTATAAAATAAAGAATCAGAAAAAAAATATATAAATGTCTCAAACCATAGAAAAATTCGTGAAAACTTAAAATGATAAATATTTGTCTGTTAAGTGGTTTTGAAAATCCAGGTATGCTTTACAGATTAAAATTAAGCTAACATTAAAATACAAATGAAACCAATTCAAGTAATTGTTTCAATAATAGACCAGGAGGTGTCTGCATAGACAATCACCTCATCGAGTTCAAGGATAAAAATCTGGGATTCTTTAAATCTCGAATCGCGTAACAATACTCAAAACGCAATTAATCATTGAAAGGCAATCTTGGTTTAAATAAAAGATGTTTGATTCATTGATTTGTTGTTGTGTTTTCCTGCTGCCATTCATCCATGTTTTCATACCGTTGGGTGCAGGAAAGCACAATGTTAAACCTACGAGTGATCCGCCAGAAACAAATTTTAACTAATTTCCACCAACATATAATTTGCCAGACAGATTATGTTTTAATATGCTAATCAGAATTTTACTAACTCGATTTTACTTACTAGAATTTTACTAACTAGATTTTCATCAATGAAGTAACAGTCTGTGCTGTCACCTCTTGGCCTATAAATATATGTTTAATTGCAGACTTGAGTTAAACAGATTGGTTTGTCGAAAAAAGGGATTTGTTATCCATATTAATTTTAAATCACACTGCAATCATTATCCAGCCCTTTGATTCACATAAGTTAATTATACATTAACCCTTTTGATGTGTACCAGTAATATATATAAAAGGTATCCTCGGTTATAACGCCACGTTAAGGTTCTGCCAATTTTCACGGCTTAATTTTAGATTGTATTTTTCAAACAAATATAGGATTAGATACAGCTGTCTATCTATAGAAAAAAAGCAATTTAACAGATATGCATTCATAAAATGTAATGGCGCAATTTCTTAAACAATGCTATTTGGCGTTATTACCCACCTATGCGGGTAATAACGTCATGCAAACAAATCTATAAAATAAGATAATATTTCGTTATCTCTATATTAGCAACAAAATTAACCTCTAAATGCTGATAGCATTCTCACTAACCAGCGATTTTTTTCAGATTTTAACTTGTAGTTTCCGATTTAACTATAGGTACAACTAAAACTCTCTTCCGTTTGAAGTCCTCGTAATATTTTTAGAAATATTTAAATTGATTAAGCTTAATTAAACTTAATGCTGTACAAAATGTTTAGTGCATAAATAGTACTCTATGAGTTTTAATCATTGATCGCCTTTTAACCTTTAACTAATGTTACCGGTCTCCTAGATAATTTCTTTTTGCAATTTCTACAGTTTAATTTGTAATTTTCAGTTTATCTGCAAGCACTATCAAAGTTTTGTTTCATTTGGAACTTTAGTACTATTACCAGAAACTTTTAAATAGATGCATATTAATTATAATCGTCTTGTAAAAACGTTTAGTACAAAATACAGTCCTATGTCTTAATAATGCCTTTTATTCATCTTTTGATCTTACGGACTCACAGACCCCTTCACATTAGTTACGTTACAATTTATATCACATCAGTCAAAGGTTAAAATTTGAAAATTTTGAAAAAGAGAACGCTGAGAAAGGGGACAGTTAAAATTTAGAATTCAATTGAACAATCAAGCGGCAATTTAATAGAAACCTGATTTTGAAAATGTATGAATTAGAATATTGAAAACATTTTGATATCATTTTATTTATAAGAGTTTAAAATAGTTTTTACATTAGTATTAAAAAAAAGATCAGTTATGGGTATTGGATCCCTCCTTCCGTTTAGTCTAACCATTTTAACAATGACAATAATGCTGTCTCATAGTAAAGTAAAAAATAAACTCCTTTTGGGAATCAACCGGGGTATTAACGCCAAAGAATGGCCTTTTTACCCCGATATACTTATTACGCAGTTAATATTAAACTAAAAACTATCTCGCGAACATATCCACAATCTTCTACAACATTTTGAAAGTACTTGAAATGCACTACATATTTAAATAGTAAACAAAACATTTCCTGGTAACTATAAAGTTTTCACATCACAGAACTTAGCGAATGACATCATTTTCCTCTTGGTGATATTTTGCTTTATATACAGTGGCGGTCAAAAGTTTCCGGCCAGTTAGTTTCTTCGATCTATTTACCAAAAGGTTTCAGCAAAGAAGAAGCGCATTGCTTCAAAACTTAGGAATCTGTGAATGACCTCTGACCACGTGATTATTTTGATTGGATACTGAAGATGATTCATGCAAAGGAATAAAATTGGAAGGTCGCGTGTGCAAAATTTTCCGGCCACTTATCATTCTTTAGTTTTTTTCTATCGGTAAACTGTTTTTTGGTTTTGTTTATGAATGAATCAACGTGTATAGCATAGTCTGAACTCAAAATTGAAAAGTTCAACAATTGCTGCTCATAAATGAGTGATTAGTTTGTCGCTAAAAGACCAATCTCCTCGAGATATTGCGGCAAAGTTATCGATCATAAAATCGACAGTAAACGATATTTAAAAATTATATAAAGATGGCCGTGGCCTTCAGGACTTTCAGAGGTCCGGGAGATCCCGAAAAATTACTATTCCTGTGGATAGAATTTTTCGGAGAAAAAAAATTGATAATCCGCATACAAATTCCGCTGCAATATACTGCGATTTACGGAAGGAAAATATTGCTGAAATAAGTCCGTATACCGTATCAACATGCTGACGTGAGGCATAACTTTATGGAACAGTCGGTATTAAAATTTTTTCAGAGTTATAAAAAAATACAAATGTACCTGACTGGCTTTTTCCAAAAAATACAAAGTCTGGTCAAGAGAAAACTTAAAAAATGTTCTATTTTTCCATCAATTGAATTCGAAACAGTTTTGGAAGTGATAGCAGACACAATGTCCGATGACCTAACAACAAAAGATGTGATTCGACGTATGTTATTCCTACAATGAAGCATGGCGGTGGACACGTAATGCCGTGGGGAGTATTTTCTTCAAAAAGTGTATGTCCGTTATTTGAAATCCACAGCCAAGTCAATGATACAATGTATAAGGATATCTTGCAAGACTATTTTCTCCTCATTAGATAAAAAAATTGGTCGCAACTGTTTTTCTTAACATGATAACGGCATAAACAGTGTTTGCAAACCTCGATAAGCAATGGTTTTCGCACCAAAAAATTTCGTTTTTGAAATGATCAGCCCAAGCGCCCTACATGAATCGAATAGAAAATCTTTGAAAAGAAGTTGACAAAAGTCTGCGGAACTATAAATATTCCAACTCAGCCAAAATTTTGCCAACATTGCAAGAAATGTGGGAAAAACGCACCATAGACGATTGTATGAATGTCACTTTGTTGCGCCGCAGTACGTATTGCTAAAGCTAATAAAATAGTAATACGATAAAATACTAATAGTAAATGTTGATGATCACTGTAATTTTTTAATACATACCACTGTTTTACAAACTTTTGAAAGTGGCCGTACACTTTTGAGAACATGCGTTCTCCTTTATACTTAATTTTGTCAGTTAATTTTATTGATATTTACATGTTCTTCTATAAGTAAGTTCCTAACAATTTTTTCGATAAAATGTATATATATCACTTTGAGATTCCTCTTCATATCGGTATATTTACAAATTAACTGAAAAATTTTTGCTGGCCGGAAACTTTTGACCGCAACTGTATGTGTATACAGGGAGATGTTAAAAAAACTTTGCCGATATATCGAACTCTAGCTGCCGGCCCATTCAACCAATCAAGATGAGATTTTATATATAATTATTCACAGGTATGAGTTCGATATTCTGTCAATGGCAACAAATTGGCGCTCGCGAATATGGTTATAGGGACAGAAACTCAGAATTTTCAAATGGCAACGTGCATTTTTCCCCTCGCAAAATGCTTAGAGAATGTTAAATACTTAAAGAGCGTTGAAACGGTGCGCATATCGCAATAAACAGACGCGTTAATAAAACGGACGCGCGGATCGCAATAAACGAAAACAAAATCACGGCGCACGAAGGAAATTTTCATATGACAGAGACAAAACATCATTTACGGAACGCGGTTTGCCAGATAGTCAGTGTAAAAAACGGATAAAAAGTGGGATGGGAATGTTAGTTCATCATTCGGGAGCTTGCACATGCCGACGAAATGACTCTTCAGCGAAAGATCAGAGTGAATTGGTAAAACACTATTATCATAATAATATGAATGCTGCGAAAACCTTGCGTGTTTACCATCTAAACCTTTGCCAAATGCTTTGCCCATATATCCCGGAAATTCTTTTAGATTTTGTAAATAATTTAAAAATTAATTGTAAAAATATTAATAAATAGTAAAAATATTAATAAAGTAAATAATTGTAAAAAAATGGCTGCACCTGTAATAGATCGCGATCCAAACGACCAACTCTTCCTGAGGATACTGTTATGGAAGTGCATAATATAGTGACTGCAGGACACATGCAAAACTGTTAGCGGCGCATCTCTTGTATTGGATACACCTAAATCAACGGTGCTAAAGCTAGCGCGTTTTATAATCCGCATGTTTCCTTACCTGTACCAGCGATGTCAGGATGATGAGCGATCGCAAAACTGTAAGCGGCGCATCTCTTGTATTGGATACACCGAAATCAACGGTGCTAAAGCTAGCGCGTTTTTTAATCCGCATGTTTCCTTACCTGTACCAGCGATTCCAGGATGATGAACGTAGGGGACCCTCAACAATGTGTAGACTTTGCTAATACATTTCTCATCAAATATGATGGAGATAAGGACTGGCCTCTTCACTTATTATGGACAGAGGGGCACATTTCACGTTAACTGGCAATATCAACACGAAAAATTGTGTTCAGTTGGCAGACATAAATTCCCACGCTGTGGAGCCCGTACCTTTACACGACATGAAAGATACTGCGTGGTGCGGCATTCCCGGACCGTATTTTTTTTTTTTTTTTTTTTTTTTTTTTTTAGGAAGTGATACCAACGGAATTTGTAACTTGTTCTGTAACAGGCTCCCGCTATACGGCAATGCTGCAAAATTACGTCATACCAGAATTTCTGGTACTAATACTGCAGCGAACTGGCTTGGAGTGTTGGAATCAATGATTGGTGTAATGAATCTATACATATGCAAATTTCTTTTGTGTGCTCCGATCGTCTTTTTTTTTCTCTTTTTAAAAAAAGGGGGGGGGGTTCGAAGAGCTGTTTTTTGTGCAAAAATAGTCCGTTTCTTGCGAGACACGTACGGTTCCAACGCGCTTTAGAGTTTTCGCATGCGCTGATCACATTTCGACGGAAAAAATGGGCGTTGCCGTTGGAAAATCCATTTTCTAACGGCAACGTACTCTAATGCACAGTTAGAGTTTCTGTACCTATAACTGTAACCGTGAGCACCACTTTGTTGCCGTTCACAGAACCCCGAGCTCATACCTCACAATAACTATATCTGAAATCTCACCTCGATCGGTTGAACGGACCAGAAGCTAGAGCTCCATGTATCGCCAAAGTTTTTTTTACGACCGCCCTGTATATATATATATATATATATATATATATATATATATATATATATATATATATATATATATATATATATATACATATATATTATTATAGATTATATTTAATTTTTTTTAACATAGAATAAATATTATTTCTTAGTAAATAATATTTTTGTATCACAATTAGTGTATAATTACTCGCAATCATTTTATTATAGTAATATATGGAAATGGTAAATGTTTTATTATGGTAAAATATGGAATCCCAAGAATCAACATTTATAGGAAATATGTTATGAAAATCGAAGCAACATTTGAAAAGATATGCGCGTATATGCATTAAAAAATGCATAAACGAAGTGCTTCATTTGCAAGTTTATTAAAGAAGGAGTATAAATAACCAGGTAAAAGCGTTTTGGATAAATTCGAATGCAAATCACAATTCCTATTGCAAAACAATCACAATACAGTTATTTGTATGTTCCATATTTTTTATATTTTGTTCTACAATTATGCAATAAAATTTTCACATGCGTTAATACACAGATTCATTTTTATACTAATAAAAAACTTATGCAACCTATTTTCCAAAAAACCGAAAGATATTTTGTGGTATTTTAGGTTATTTTATGAATGCTAATCAGTAGCATTATCTTTCAAATGGGATAACATAATCAAAAATTAAATTGAAAATTTTCAATGTCTCTGACTGATATAAATTATTTCTGCTTGCTGTTGCTGAGAACAAAATAAAAATTATAGACGAATCCTTTTTAATAGCTGTCGTATTAAAGCAATCATATATTGCATGTAAAAATTTAGAAGGAAGTTAGAGATAATTTACAAGAATTACCCAGACGGAGAAGTCGAAGTCACAAAGAAAGTGTAGCAATGTTCAAAATACTTAATGTTCCCCCAAGCGGAAATCAAACATCTATAATATCGTTTTGAAATGATAGAACGCCGATAAAAGAATGATTTCATTTTCTTGATTCATATTATAATGTTCTTAAAACTTCAATAAATGTTTAGAGTTTGCGATTTTCAATTTATAAGGTTTATTTCCAACAATAAATTTATGAAGAATACTCGCACATGCAGCATTCTCTTCCATATTGGACGTGAAAAATGGTTCCAGCCATCATAACTCAAATAGAGACATCTGAAAAGAGAAAAGAAAGAAAGTAATTTATAAAGTTTTCATAAATAATTTTAGGTCAGTAAAAAAATTCCATTTCGAAACTTTTATGAATGATTTAAGATAATAAAAAACTATCCAAAAAAAAGTAATCAGTTTCACTACATGAGTTCGATGACATTTTCAGTTTATTTAATCATTACTGAACCCTCAAAGAAAAATGATATTTACCTTCGGTCCAAAAGATAATATTAAAAAAAAGTTTTTACTTTCTTTACTATAAATATTTTTGACACATTTTTTTTTTTTTTTGTTATGAGTCATTTTATTCGAGAGAAAAGCGTTAAACTATTATAATGGAATTTTTTATTATTTATTTATTTTTTATAATTTAAAACGTTAATTCCTATACTTTAATTTTAATATTTGTTAAGAGTTTACAGAGATTTGTAATTTCCCATACATTTAATTAAAAATACACCATTTTGAATACTCTTCAGTAATATTGAAAAAGTACTTATGATTTCAATTTTGCCGATTGTCTTTATAACTTATTTAATCAGTCCTCTGTCTGCCATGCTGTCTCATTATATGTGTAGTAATGTTGTAACTTGCGCGAAAATACTTGGATTTTCATGTAATTCATATAAGTTATTGATGTTTACTACGTCAAAATAAATTTCAATGCGAAGTGTGTAGCGTTTACAGAGACACGCAAATGAGTAATATAACTTTTAGGTTTAAGGGCCTAAGCCATTTGCAATGTTGTTACTTTATTAAACAAATATTGAAATTAGCATAAATAACTGAGATATACTACAAGATATTTACTGCATTACATTTAGTGCGTAAGATATATCGTTCATATGAAAGAATACATAAAACAATTTAGTATTACTATTGTTTATAAAACACAATTGCTGAAAATACATTATTTATTATAGTAGGCTTTTGTATCTTTAAATTAGTACTTCATGTTTACAAAACTTGTAGTCATATCTAAAACAGAATTTAAAAAGTAAAAAAAAGAGATTTTTGACTACGAAAATTAATGAAGGAAATATTTACGAAACGCGTTTCCTTACTTTAAGACTTTCCAATAAAGGAGAAAAGTTTTAAAACATTCGGTTTATCCGTCCGTCCGTGTGTCCTCGCTCTAACTCCCGGGAAAGTACTCTGATTTCATACTAATGAGAAACCTTATTTATGGTTACTTAAACATGCAGCTTATCGGATATGAAGTACGGGATATTAATAGTTCAGTACTGGCGCACTCAAAAGAATTACATTGCATTATGGTATATGTGAATAATACCCTTGCAGAGTATTTTAATGACATCGCATTATTTCAAAAATTTCACTATTGAAACTAATATAGATGAGTGAATTTCATTACAAGACGATTACAATAAAATAAGATTCCTTTAGCATTTGAAGCCTTTGTTACTCATTTACACGGATACACAAAAGAAATCCGTTACAATACTGTATTTAAAAAAAAATAAATCCCGGAAAAGAGCGTTCACTTTAGTTATAAGCTTTTGAATTTATCTGTGTTCTGTTTTTCATTTTATTTATTATTTTAATTTATTTAACGCATATACAGGGTTGCCACAAAATTATTCACTTGGGGAAACTTTTAACTGAAGTAGATAAGATTTCTTAATTGAACTAAATTTTGGTAATTTTCAGATTGAAAATGGGAACAGCTCAAATTTTGTTTTCAAATGTGTTATGCGTTTCCACATTTCTGTATTTGACATAATATTTCAGTTTATTAAATGTTGCAGCTTTGTTACATAATTCTGAAAGTTTTGGAAAATGTTTCATAACCTATACTAGATACGTGATTTTTTTCCTTCTAATTTATTCTGTGATTTTGAAGTAAGGATTAGTCTTCAATTATTGTATAGCGTAACATTTATTTTCAATAATGACTGCAACAAAAGAAATTTCCCAAATTAAAAATTGTGACAAGAACTGTCCGGAGAATATTCGTCTATATAGAATATTCGTCGAATATCTGTCATATTCGGTTTAACAAGGAATGTACATAATATACACTCATGTATAAATCTAACATAATTTGAATATTTTGCCGATTTCAGGAAAAAATATTTAACTAAAATTAAAATTAATTCTCAAAACAATGATGTGATCTGTAGTCTGAAAAATGTCAGCTGCATATGTATAGGCTGATTAAGTACAGACACATGATTTTGAAGTGAGCATGACCATTTTCGCGTTTTATACCCTCACACATGTCGTTAAATATCTTGGTATTTTTTGCAACATTGAATGAAATTCAAAACAAACCAGCACAAGTCAATAACTACCAACGTTGGAATGATTAAAAGATGTGGTAAATTGAGGTAAAAATTGGAACAGGGCAGTCTTAAGTCAGATTTCTTGCGATAGTGTGTTCAGTGTGACGCAATGTGAATGAAGACTTGTTAAAATTGTGGAAACATTTTGATGACATACAATCCTTATCCACAAAGCTGCTCCAAATAATTGACGTCCAACGAAGATAGCTTCTTCTCCATTACGCTGAGAGGTAAAAAGAGTGCAACAGCCTCTCAGAACTGATTATTATGCTGCCACAGGCAGTAAACTTTCAGTGGTTATTGTTTGCGAAAGTGTGCAAGACAGAGAGTTCTTTACAATAAGACCTGATTCTTGCGTCCCACACATTTTTGCACACAGAAGAACCAAATCAATTTATACAGAAAGCAACAAATATAGGCTAAGGATGAATGGGAGCCATCCTACTCACTACGTTCACCCTAAACATAAATTCGCGACGTTTTTTTATCTGTAAAAAACGATGGATCCACTATCATGGTTTGGGGAGACACACTACTCCCTGTGTTTGGCAAGGACTCCATGACTGATATGGTATAAGGTGTAGCGATAATACCTTACTACCCAATTTTTGTCTTTTCAAAGTTGCTGTTGGCTCAGATTTTATTCTAATTGACTACAATACACGCCCAGATAGAGTTCTTCTATTCGACAAAGTTCTGGAAATATTGGATATTCGCTTGATTCAGATAGCTGGACCTAGATTATATTGAGGATGAAAAAAATTATAATTCGCTTTATACATGCCAGTGCCAACCAGGGTCTGAAAAGTACATTTCTGAAGGTGTGAGATTAGCTATCACTGGGACCTGTGAACTTCGTGATTTGCAATATAAGTTCACGTTCTTAAAACTCTAGATTCATAAAGGATAACATGCCCCTTCTTAACCGAATTTTGCAGTAAAATTGCAAAAAAAAATTACAATAAAATTAGATGAAAACCTTTTAATACGTCTAATTTTACTGTAATTTTTGCTTCAGAAACTACTGACAACATTGCTTCCAGCAGTTTTTGGCGTAAATTTAACGGTTTGTTTTCTACAGTGTATTTTGTAAAACATGATTTATATCATACGAGGCTGATGCTTTTTATGCACGATTATTAATGCGCTTTATAAAAACTAAATGTTTATATTTATTGACTTTTATTAACTTATGTATAAGCATAATTTCTTTTAAATTTATCCAGTAGTGCTGCAGATAACCGACCAAATATGGAAACTCTTATTTTTTTTAAATAAGTTTTTCTCTGAAGCAACTCAGAAAATAACCAAGCACTTCTTTGATTATTATTTATACAATCAAACATCATACGTATGATTGAGACAAACCGTCAGTTTTAATAAACACCTTAATATAAATATACACCGCTTTGTGCACGGTCGTTTTTACTATCACTCTTTTAATAGTTTGTCTATGCAATTCAAGTTTATTGTTGATGATTCTTTCATACATGGCACTTACGGATGTTCATTATTTAATCTGTTTTACTTTATTTATTATTACATTATATCCATTAATTCATTACGCAGTACTTTATTTGGAATGTTTAATCCCAAATATTTACATGTTAGCATTGAGGATGTAGAAATATGCACTCCAAAACGACATGTTTTTTTCCAATTGTTAAAGATAATCTTAAAACATTAGATATTGCTCAGTTGGTATTTAAGTGGTGTATTGTATTTTTATTGAAACTATTCACATTAATATTTAAAATACTTCTTAAAATTTGCGGAAATTATATAGTTCATTTTAATATTTTTAATTACATATTCATTATAAAATCTCAAAATCAATTATGAATGAAAGCCCCACTTAGCCGAGAGGTTCTACCACTAATAGACACACTGTAAACTTAAACTCCAGTAAAAAAACGGAAAAGGTGCTGGCAGCAGAGTTGCCGTATCTGATCCGTTAAATCATAGAAATTCTTTTTCATTACTTTTCGTTTCCAAGACTGAAGTGTTCCGTTTGAGACTGGAGATTGTCCGTTTTCGAAACCAGAGCATTTCCGTTTTCGAAACTGGAGCGTCTCCGTTTTCGAAACTAGAGCGTTTACGTTTTCGAAACGGGAGAGTTTCCGTTTTCGAAACTGGAGAGTTTCTATTTTCGAAACTCGAGCGTTTCTGTTTCCGAAACTGGGGCGTTTCCGCTTTCGAAACTGGAGCGGTTCCGTTTTCGAAAGTGAAGTACTCCAACTGGGAAACTGAAGTACTCCAATTGGGAAACTGAAATACTCCAACTGGGAAACTGAAACTTTATGGTTTAGAAACAGAATACTGTTTTTCAGACTAAAATTTTCCATTTCAGAAAGAAATTTCAAATTAACCCATGATTAGTTTCCTTTGTACTAATTTATATTTTCAAATTTTACCTTACTGATCAAAACTTATTAGCATATAATTAGTTTCGTATTTATGTCGGTAAATATTTTTTGTGACTAATTTTTTCGGTGTATTTTTCTTAATTTTTTTTTTAAAGTTGTTGAAGTATTTCAAAAATAATGACTGCATGTGTTAAAGTATTAAGTAAATACATCAAACAATATCAATTATAATAATCAGGCCTTGTATATTTACATTGTACAGGGCCTGATTTCTGAAAAGGTCAGCCTTAGGCCCATTGCTGATGGAGAACCAAAATAATTTAAAAAAGTATTCTTAAAAATGCTTTTTTCTGCAATTTGCTTAAAAATTTTGTACTCCTTGGTTATCCCGTCGACCAATTTCGCCAAATTAGACGAATCGTCCAACTATTATCCAAATTACTCAAATTGTTGCAATTTTTCTTTCATATAACAAGAGTACAAATAAATTAGTAGAACATAAATAAATAAATAGTCGAATCAAAAATCCCGTGACGACGGAACAAATACGTGCATTGTGTTTAATGCAAGTGAATGCGAAATTTACGGTAATCCATTATTGACATTTAATCTTGGCATTAAATTTTTTGCCGACAGGATTACCAAGTGGTACCAAATATTTTAAATTAACTTGAAAACTGCATCGCATTATCTAAAAGCTTCGAAATATACTCTGAATAAACTTAAGAAATTTTTCAAAGAATTTTTCATATTACAAACTGGCATTTTGACATTTCTCCTTATTGATCGAAACTTATTGTCCTATAATAGATTACAGATAATTTATGTCAGCAATTATTTGTAACTAACTCTTCCTCTATGTTTTACTTAAGGAAAACCTTTTGTTTTAGTTTTCAAAATATTTTGATAAACTGGATGTGTGAAAATTAAAATGCAGAGAAAAAGGAATGCAATATCAATTTTACTATTTCTTTGGTTTATTCTTAAAGATAAAATACACATTACAGATTGTATTTATGTACATATTTACTCAAAAACTAATTATTTTACTTTTTTGGCAATATTTAAATTGGAGAAAAAAAATGTGCATATATATCAACTGTTTTCTATTTTCACACATTCTGACATCCCGGGTGATTTCTGATGTAAAATCAACTCTGCAGAATTACAATTACTTGCTACCAAAAGTTTTAAATATTTTAACTGTCTTTTTTTTGTGTTTATATATAATGTATTGAACTGGATACAAGAATTTTCTTTGCTGTGTTGTCAAGTTTTCAACCATAAAAATCAGGAAGTAAAAAAAAAGTCAGAAACTTCAAAAGTATTCATTAATAATTCTTTATTAATATATAAAATATTAACAAAATAAAATAATACATGATGATCACATTCAAAAAGAAATCTACAGTTTTCAGTGTAATGCTATAATTCATTCATTCTAACAAATAGAATTCTTTGTATAATATTTTGCATCTGAGAGTGGAAATTGAAAATGTATTCAGAGAAACAATCATGAAGTTTTAAAAAGCAATAATATATGATTGCTGATAACTTCTATCACATCAAATAGTTCGAATAAACACAGTGACAATAAATAGGACTGAAAAAAAATTGGGTTAAAAAATTAAGAGGAATAAATATGCAAAAAAACAGAACACTAAATAAAACAATAAAATTATCGATTGTTGCATCCCAAATTAAAATGACTTTCAAAATCTCTAAGTCCATTTACTAACTATATAATTGCTTGGTAATCTTATTAATTCTTCTTCCTTTCATCCTAGGTGCTTTGATACCTTTATTTGGGTTAATAATGGCAAAGATTCTGGAAAATGAAAATAGAAAATTTAGTAATAAAAGACACTTATAAAGTTAAAAGATGTAACATGGTATATTATAAAAAAAATACCACACTTTCCTATTATTTTACAATACTTTTTTTTACATAAAAAAGTTGCAGAAAATATGAGAAAAAAGTTCTAAGATAACTTACAGCAATTTATGGCCTTACATAGGATAATTTTAACAATATCATGGTTTTTAAACAGACATGAGAACGATCGATACCAAAGAAAAAAATATTTGATGCCTTTTCGTTCTCCCCCCTCCCCCTTCAGCTCAGAAATTCATCCTGGCCATAAGCCGAAAACTGGTCCCCAGGATGTGCGTCTACTTCTACTGCTGCCCTTTCGTTATGGCGTCCGGAGAACGTGTCCCCTCTGCCCCCCCTCCCTTTAGCATCGATCCAGAGAACTATAAAAAATACCTTAACTTCCACCATTATAAAAAGCTGTAATCCACAAAATCAGATTAAAAAAAAATGTTGAATGGTTCAGATTTTCTTCAACCTTAAATATATTAGGCATCACTAAAGTAGAACACACAAAGCTATAGGGGAATCTGGGGTACATGTGAACAGTACACATAAATATAGCTTTTTCTCATAAATGGATTGATTTCTATAAACAAAAACTACTCAATATATTAAACAGAGCAATTTTGTATATGGTAATTTTTTTAAAATCGCTTTCATAGTTTCTTTCTTTTGATAGTTTTATAAATTAAAAATAATTGTTTCAAAACTGTCCTACTATTGGGGTGACGAAAAAAGAGAATTTATAATGAAAAAATATCTATAAATTTCGCTAGTTTCTGGTTGATATGTTTAAGCACTGCATTATAAAATTGAAATAAGTAGATTTATGAAAGAGAGGGAGGATTAGATGATTGGTTTAATTGTTAAAATAAAAAGAAAAATTAAAGAAGTAAATTTGAAAAAGAAAATATAAAACTTTTAAATTTTGCTTTGGGGTTTGTGTTTCTGGATTTTTTTTCTTTTTTTTTGGGGGGGGGGGATATTTAGATAATTCTCATCAGAAATCTAACAAAATATGAAAGATTCCCATCCATGTATTTGCCTTATTTACTTCTAAATTAATGATAAAGAAGGGTTTTTAATGATGGTTAAAAAAAAACTCGATTATAATATCTCCCCTAAATTTAACTTCTTTCACTTTTGAAAGAGAGAAGGGGGGAGCTGCATAAAACCGTAATTTTATGATAGTTATTAGTTTAAAAATTTTACTTTCTTAAGATATTACTAATATCTATCACCGTTTAAAGCATCATATATACAACTATTTTAGAGAAAAATAAGCAATCATTTCAAGTTTGGAAAAAAATAAATAGAAATATTTGCTAAACTGTTTAACGCGAAACTTTTTGTATTAGCAATGCATAAAAAACCGTTTATTAAAATGTAGCATAACATTATTTAAGTTTATTAATTATTTTAAATTAAAATTAAACGAGATTGTTGCTCTTTATGTATCTATTGACAGATGTTTTTGTGGAAGTTTAAATACAAAATCAAATGTTCTATGACAAAAAGTCTTCTATTGCAGGAAACTTATAGAAGCTGACATCATTTCTCATGAAGTTTACTGAAACGATCAGAATCTAAGAATGATTATTGGGGTTCATATGAATTGTTCATATTTGTCCCCAACAAATTATTTCATAAATGCTCCACTTGTCCAATACAGTTAAAATGACAAATCATTAACATTTTCCAATTTTTGAAGACTTTTTTGTATTAAAAAATTATTTATTAGTATTCATAGTATATGTTAAAACTCAAAAATTCAAATGATAGAATAAATAAAATTATTAGCTTACCAAGTGGGAACTAAAATTTTACTTTTGAGATCTATAAACGGGGTTTTGCCTACCGAGGCTAAACAAAATGTCAAAGAGCTTCACTTTTTCCTTCTTTTTACCATATGTCTACAGGTGTTGTTATCATTAATATTTTTTTCAACTAAAAAATCATATAATAATTAGTGAAAAAATGCGATGTTCACATAGTTCTATTTTACTTCAACTTGCAGAAGTTTCTCTAAAAATTAATGAGTAATTACAATATTTAATGTATTTCTGCTTAGATTTCCTTACTGTGGCAAAATTTTATAATTGTGATTCAAATCGAACTCTAAAACACCTTTCTTTACTTACTTTTTGACAAATGTTAAGTTTTATCTTCTTAAAAGTTTTTTTATTATCTATGGCGTAAAATTAAACTATATTAATGCACTATCATAGTATATATTAATGTAATATGTTTATTTTCATCGCAAATTTATTTAAAACTAATGTCTGGAGAAAACTGATTTAAATAAATGATTTTTTTTATTTATTTAAATCGTGATTTAAATCAAACTGATTAAAATTAACGAGTCCTGTTAAATTTATTTGACAATAACTTTAGTAGTATACTTTTTAAATTCTGGTAATAAATACAATAAAAACACAATTCGGTAGTACTTTTCATGGGGTGTTTTGTTCCATTACTATAATTTTGATGTATTTCTGGATATGTGTGATTATTTGATGTATTAATGGAAAAGGAGACTGAGATTGGCTAAGTTTGTAGATTAATATAGAAAAAATCTGGAATATGTTGATTATAACATTATTTAAAAGATAGTTTTTAAAAATTCAATAAACTTAAGCTGTTTAAGAAAAAATTTTAGTGCTTCTGCAAAAATTAGGAAAAATTATTTTTCGGTTAGGGAAAAAAAAAGTTTTTCATACAAAGCATATAACACGTGTCCCACTTTTCATTAACATTTAACTAATATTACTGATTTCACAGACCACTGCTTTTTAAATTGTTATAGTTTAACTTTCAATTTTTCAATTTAACTACAAATACTGATTAAATTTCATTTCATTTGGAACTTTAATACTATCACCGGAGACTTTTAAATAGGTGAATGTTAATTACAATATAATGTATTTTATAAAATGTTTAGTACAAAAACACCATCGTATGAGTTTATTATTGTTTTTATTCATCTTTCGAACTTGCAGTCACACAAACCGCTTCACACTAGTTGAGTTGCAATTTCTGATACGTCAGTTAAAGATTAAACTTGCTACCTGCATATTAAATTTATAGTCTACTATTATAAAAAAAATATTACAAGTAAATAAAGATATAAAAGAGTTAAGTTAAACAACTTCTCAATAAAATTATCACTAACATTTCATGCTTCATGGCTGGTAAAAATTGTTAATGATAATATACCAATTAAGAAAATATACATGAGAGACTATTTCATACTTGTGTTAAACTTTAAACATGCAGGGAAGAATGGGGCACATGTGAACATGGGGCAGATGTGAACATCGCATTTTTTCACTAGTTATTATAGGATTTTTTAGTTGAAATAAAATATCAATGATGACAGTACTTGTAGACATATGGTAAAAATGTTTTGAAGCTCTTTGACACTTTATTTGTCCTCGGCAGCCAAAACCTTGTTTATAGATCTCAAAAGTAAAATCTCAGTTCCAACTTGCTAAGTAAATATCTATTTATCCTTTCATTTGAATGTTAATGTTTTAACATATACTATGAATACTAATAAATATTTTTTGTAAAAAAAATCTTCAAAAGTGAAGAACTGTTAATGATTTGTTACTTTAACTGAAGTGACCATGTGGGGGACACTTGTGAACAGACTACTTCTGGCAGATATGAACAGTTCATAAGTGCCCTAATAACAATTCAGCGATTCTGTTCCTTTAGTTAACTTCATGAGAAATAATGTCAGCTTCTATATCTATAATTTACCTGCAATAGAAGACTGTCGTAGAATAATTGATTTTGTATTGAAACTTCCAAAAAAAAAATCTGTCAACAGGTACATAAAGAGCTACAATCTCGTTTACTTTCAATTGTAATTTAAATAAATTTAATGTTTTCTAAAATGTTATAATATTATACACTATTTTAATAAATGGTTTATTAATAAATGGTATATTATTTTTTATGCATTGTTAATACAAAAAGTATTGCATTAAACAACTTTGCTAATTGTTCTATTTAATTTTTCCAACCCTGAAATGATGGCTTACTTTTGTCTCTAAAATAGCTATGTATATCATGCTTTAATGGAGATAGATATCAGTAGTATCTTAAGAAAGTAACATTTTAAAACTAATAACTACCATAAAATGCCAATTATTAGCATTTTCTCCCCCCTCCTTCTCCTCTCTCTTTCAAAAGCAAAAGAAGTTAAATTTAGGGGAGAGATTATAATTGAGATTTTTTCAACAATCATACCCTTCTTTATCATTAATTTTTTAGAAGTAAATAAGACAAATACACGAGTGAGAACCTTTCGTATTACGTCAGATTTTTTATAAGTATTATCTAAATGCCCCTGTCTAAAATTTCCCCGAAACACAAACCACTATGCAAAATTTAAAAGCTGTATTCTTTTTTAGGTGCGTTCGTAATTATATAATACGTAGCACCTATAGTGGTCGTTCAGTCCGTCCGTCTGTCCGTCCGCATATAACAACGCAAAAACTACCCAACCGAATCGTTTGAAATTTAAAATACGTATTTATTACATAATTTTGTCGAGATATTTCAAATTTTATGAAAATCGGATGCATAGATCAATTACAGGGGCAATCAAAAGTATTCCATTACATTACGGTTAATGGGGAAAAAGTTTCAAATGCATTTTAATCATTTGAAATTTAAAATACGCAATTATTACATAATTCTGTCGAGTTATTTCAAATTTTTTGATAATCGTGTGCATAGATCAATTACAGGGGCAATCAAAAGTATTCAATTACATTATGGTCAATGGGGAAAAAGTTTCAAATATATTCTATACGTTTGAAATTTAAAATACATAATTATTACATAATTTTGTAGAGTTATTTCAAATTTTATGAAAATCGGATGCATAGATCAATTATAGGGACAATCAAAAGTATTCCGTTACATTACGGTCAATAGGGAAAAAATGTTTCAAATGCATTTTAATCGTGTTACACTCATGCGAACTTAATAAAATTTATATGCAACTATAAAGTACATATTATAATATACATCTTACATAATTTGTGGTGCAAAGAACATTTGTTATTGATTTACAAGGCCACACAAAAGTATTCCATTACATAATGGTATAGAGAGAACATTGTTTGATGAGCGTTTTAATTGTAATTCATTATTTACAATTTTATGAGATTGATACATGAAAGTAATATTTTTAAAACTTCGTTATCGTACGAACGCACCTAATTTGCTACGCTTCACGTGCAATTTCCAACTTGTTTTATTTTAACAATAAATCATCATCTGATTCCCCTCTCCCTCCCCCCCCAATCTACTTATTTTCATTTTGTAATTTAGTGTAAGCTATATTTAAGTGAACTGTTCACATGTGCTCCAGACTCATAAAAAAAAAGAACTTTTTTTTGTCCAAGAACGAAAACATTAGGATACTTTCATTTTTGAATCGTCTTTCAAACCAAGTTAAACATTTTTTTCCTTTACTGATATGATAAATTAATTAGTCATTTATTCCTAACAGGGGTCTAGGTAAAGCTGTATTCTATATATACAATAACATCATCAGTAAGAAATGATTGTTAGTCACTAACAAAATTAATCTTGGGATAAAAGAATTACAATTTCATATTTTATAGTTTTATCTTAACATTCTTTTCAAATCCTAACATTTATTCATTCCTTTCCCAGTTGTAAAATAAATGTCATTTTTATTGTTCTGTGTCTCTATTGAATTAGAGGGGGGGGGGGGGCATGCTGCAAAGTGTTATACATAAATCAGTACATTCAAAACAAGTTACATTAGAAAACCATATAACTTAGAAATTCTTATCTACAAATTGTGTAATCTACATATGGTACTTTAAATTTATTTTTTCAAAAGCTCCTAGCATCTTAATTTGATTTTGTGGTAACCCATCACTAAACTCTTTTCTCAATAACGAATAATTGTATTTTTATTTATTTATTTATTTGGATCTGTCCTCCGCCTCTCAAAAAGAGATTATTTGTGCTCCAGAGAATATTTCTGTTAAAGACTGTATACACATATAACTTATTTTTGTGATATCGTGATTGATTTCATTTCTTAAAATGGTTCATTACAAAAAGTCAGTCCCGCTCCTCCCCCGTCTCTCATATATATAAGAAAAAAAAAGAAAGACATAAAAAAAGAAAATATATATATAATTTAATAATTGATTACAGTAAAGTAAATTCCAAAAGTAAAATGCATTATCATTAAATAAAAGCAATGTTGCATCTTGCTATTCTAACAACATTTTTTCTTTAGTTGTTGTTTTTCTGAGTATACTTAAAAAAATACATATTGATGCTTTTGATGGTTAAAATCAGTTTAAACGTAATTTAAACTTTTTTCACGTCAAAAAACTTTTTTGACGGCTTGAACCAAACCCTGCATGTAAGCCAAACGTGCAATATTAGAAATAAAGTTTAAAACATAACAAGATCAGAATATCTAACACTCATTTAAAATAAGTACAATTTTCATTAAAAAAAATAATTACAAAATGAATCTGAATAACTTACCTTTTGTTACAAACGTAACGAAAGAATCCAGGTAAAAAAGATAACGAAATCGAAACAACTTTTTATTATTCGTGTAGTTTTAAGATACATGCTGCATCTAAACGTCAGCATCACCTAAAATGATCGCAGAAATCTTTTCTAAACATTCATAACCAACGATAACATAAAATCAACATGGCTGTCGCCGGAGGTGTTCTGTTTTTGGTGTGTTTGTTGCCACAAACGAAAACTCTCAATTATCAAGTCAACAAAAAATGAAAAACTTCCTGGAATTCCTGGAAAACTAAGATTTTTTTCTAAAACGGAATTTCTCAATTAAAAAAGTTAAAATTCAAAGAATAACACCTGTAAAATTCAGGACACTTTTTTACAGTTCAGAATAAGCTGGGTTCGAACCCAATAGCAACCATCGACCTCCAATCGTTAAAAAAATTTCGTTAATTTTTTTTCAAACCTTGGATTTCCTTGCGTAGATACGGAATAGATTACCTTAAAAATACCCCCATGAAGGAACTCTCCCGTCTTAGGGCCTATGTCTTTTCGTGCTGAAAATTGAGCATTATAAGTAACCAATTAGTTACGAAACCCATGCATTAAGAGAAATAAATATTAATTCTCGTTTAACTGCTTTCTTGGTTTACTATTATGACATAGGTGAAACGTGTTTTGTCCAATCATGATTAGCCAGTATCGCATACGGTCATGCATATTCCGATCATGATTCATTATGCATTCTTTAAAACGAGCATTTTTTAAATTTAAATCAATTAGTCAAATATTTCTGTTTTTTAAAAAATGGTGATGAAAAATTTAAAACATGATGTAAAGAACATTAAAAAACAGGCTTTACTTGAAAACATTTTTTAACAAAAATATTAAATAATTAACAGTTTAAGGTATTGAACTTACTCAAAAAAGAGAAACTTGTTTATAATTTTTTAGGGAAATTATTAAGGCATACCTTAAAGCAGTTTTTAAACTGTACACAAGAATCAGATTTTTTGTTTAAATTTTTCTTTCCGTCATAAAAGGATTAGACAAATTTTTAGCTTCTTGTGCGTTCGTATATGAGTATTATACTTTTTTTCTAACATTTTATTGATTCTTCAAATCTTTGCAAAAATTAGTTTAAAATTGATTGCTTTTATGTGTGAGAATAGGGGTTTTATTAGATGATCGCTCCCCCAATTTTCATAAGTTTGTCGTCTAATTTTAACCTCAACCAAAGTTATTTATCCAGTATTTCTATTTTAGTTATATATATCATCATCTTGCATTAATTGTCTGTATTTTAACACTTATTAGATCACTAATAAAATTATCAAACCATTAAGTAATATAAAAAAAATATTAGAGAGAAAATTAAATACAATAATAATATGTTTTCATAAACACCAAACTTCTTTTATTTAAAATTGTTTGTCAAAAATCTTGAAATGATTTACTGTTACTCTTGTAAAATATTTAAAATATATTTTTTTTAAATAAAAAATTAAAATTTAGGTTTTCTGCGTATTAAAATATTTTTTGAAATAAAACAGATCTAAAACCTGGAAATTTAAACGAAAATGGAGAATTTAAATATCCATCTAAATTTTCTGTGCTGCAGACATATAACAAATAATCCTTTAATTATAAAAAATATATAAATTTAATTAAGATTAAAATAGATTTAAAAGATTTTATTTTATTTTAATATTTTAATGTATATGATTTTACAATATGCATTCTATAATGTCTTCTTACAAATTACTATAAAAATAATTCATTTCATAATTTAGTTAATCTGAAAAAAAAATCTCTTTCTGCAAAAATTCTGAAATTATAACATGACTTTTGGAAAATAAAGATATTAAATTGAAACATTCATTGTTAAACTGCATGACATAACAGTTATTTTATCGTAAATTAATGTTTCTAAAATATGAAGTAAAAGAAAATTAAGTAATATATATATATATATTATCCTAACATATTTTTATGTAAAAAAAAGCTATTTGTGTAAAGACGCATTTCAGAAACGTACCTGTTAATATTTGAAGAAGAATTATCATTAAAAATAAATTCTATATACAAACATAAAAAAATTTGATACTGGTGAATCTGTTACAAAACTATGATAACAAAATATAGCACTGTATTTTTGCCTTAGGACATTTTCTTTGCACGATGTTTCCAAACACTATTGTTCTGAAAATATTTCTCACATATTTCAGAAAAGGTTAACATGTATTACGCTATTATCGTTTGTTTGAAGTAAAACCTTGTTCTTTAAAAAAGAGAGAAAAATTTGCCAAAAGTAAAAGTAAAGTTTCATTGAATTTAAATTTTTGTCATGCTAGATTTTTTTTTTTTCATTTTCAAGTATGGATTTTTGAAATTTTTTAAGATTGGTATAGAAGATTATCCCCTACTTTCGTGAAAAAATTTCCATTTATTACCTGCTTATACACGGAAATATACGGTAATAAGTAACTACCATACGAAATACCATGAATCTTTGCCGTTCAAAAAGAGAAAAAGTTCATTTTTAGAATGTTTTTTACTCCTACACCCCATGTTAGATAGCGGCAACCGACTTAAAATATAGCCTATATTATTTCTATATATATATATATATATATATATATATATATATATATTAATTCGTGGCTTTCTGTACTTGCATTGTTTCGTGAAAGTTTTTAGAACATATTTTTGTACATTTTTCTCTTAAAATTTTGATTTTTTTCAGGGAATATGCTTAGAGATAATTTATATCTTATAAGTATCAAACATGCTAAATTACATGTTTGGAGTCTCTTCCGTAACAAACCTTTCAATTCCCTTGCTTTTGAAACTACAAGGTGGTAGTGACACCGACATGAAATAGTGCTTATGACAGAGCAAGAACCAGTGCTTTTGAAATCAAATTTATAATTCCTAAAACTGCATAGAAATCGTCATTTCGAATGTTTTCAAAACAGGTTTTTTGCACATTATAAATCATTTTAACAAGCAAATACTTTATGATGTATTCTTACAGATTATTTACTGCTACTAAGTAACCAAGTAACAATCGAGCCAAATTTCAGATTTATAGATCCTTTAATAACCGCATTTTAGAATGTTTTTTGCTCCTTCACTCAGTTTGTAGTTATGACACTGTCATAAGAAGTAGTATGTTTTAAGGCAAGCGCCGTAAACATAATTTTGACACCTTTATTTTTATTTGTTTATTTATTTGGTACTTTCTGAGATTGTGTTGAATGTGCCATTTACAACGTTTTTAGAATGCTTTTCGCGCATTTTTATCTCTTTTAAATTTTAATTTTTTTAAGAAATTACTTTAGAGGTCATTTATTTCTAATAAGTAACTGTCATGCAAAATTCAATGTTTCCAGTCCTTTCGAATACACAAAACAAGCATTTTAAGAGCTTTATTTCTTCCTGCACACCCTTTGGAGAAGTGACACTGGCGTAAAATACAACCTTTTTTGGGAAAAAGACTGGTACTATAATTTAGGCAATATTTTTTTTATATAAAAAACGGTTCGTTATTTCGACGATTGCTCAAAAATCATAATTTGAACATTTTTTACATTTTTTACCCTTTTTAACTTTGTATTTTTTAGAAAGTGTTCATTTGTATATTATAAATAATTCATATTTGAAATGTAACTTTTTTAGTCTCTTCAGTTACACAAAAATCGCATTTTTCGAGTTTTTTTGGCGCCTACACAGGCACACTCATTGGATCAGCAGCATCCACATAAGATATAATCTATGATTGAACAGGAACAAATACCATTATTTTGGCACCATTGCTTTTGAAATCGGTTCGGTAGCTCCAAAGACAACCCTCCCGCCGCTACAAAGAAATAAACTTTAAAATAGAGGTAGATGTAGGAAGACAATATTCTGTATCTATCAATTAAACGCTTGAGTGTGTCTAACTGCATTTTTCAAAATATTTATTACTCCAGATTTAATCTTCTTGACTGGCTGATTATTCAACGTAATATATCTTCAAATTTTGCATTTACTCGAATGTTTGGAATTTGAGTTATACATTCAAGGCGTTTTCAATCTACACACATAGTTATGGATCAAATACATTAAACAAAATGATGTATCGCATAATAAATAACATTGAATTCTCGGGCTACATATTTAATCATCTTTAAATCCCCTACAAAAGGATCACACTTGCAAGTTTTGTTTCTATTCATATCCTCATTGAAATTGGGAGAAATTAGAACTGTTTGCCTCTATTATTGAATCTATGACCTCATCAGTCAAATTTAGCCTCATATTCTTTATAATCACAATTATTAGCTATCCCTAACGATTTTTCATGTTTCCTATAAATACTATTACTCCAGAAATAAAAATATCTATGATGATTATTAAGTTGGTTTTATCGTTTGTTCTATCTTCTTAACTAATTTATTTTATATCGTTAATTTTTTTCAAAATTTTCTCATTTTCTAACTTTATGAGTTATACATACAAATTTTCTTTTTTATTAGATTCATCACAATTATTTTTATTACATTTTATTAAACTATAGACATACATAATTTCGTGAAAATCTGTCCAGCAGTAAACTGTCAAGCAAATTTGAAATTTATGTTAATCTTTAACAGAATTTTGAACAATGAATTTAACAGAAATCTTAATTTATTTGACAGTACCTCTTCCAGTATTTTTTATTGTACTTAAAATTGCGTCAAACCATCTAAGTCGTAAACTCATTAGTTTAAATGTAATTTAGAATGCGCACTTTTAGATATTACAATTTTTATCACGTTTTTATCGAGTTACCTTTATAATACATTTTAATTATAGATCATTCATTCATAAATGCAAATTTGGAACATTAATTATTTAATCTCGACCATTTTATTTAAGATTTAACTGTATTCAAAGTATCCATTTCACAGCAAAATATTTTATGTGATTAATGCCAAATGATGACATTTCGCAAGCGTGTTTTGATATAGAAATTTGCAAGCCATGTCATTTTCTTTATACTTAGAAAGTCCAACCTTGAACATAAATATTTTTATCTGATATTGGGTAGCACTGTGCTAAGAAAGCGTAAATTTTCTGTTCTTCTTAATATTGATTTCGCAAGAAAATGCTAAGAAAACGTGCAACTAGTGAATAATAATTGCATATAAATAAGGGTTTATCATACTGTTAGAATAAAATATTATTTTATCTTTTTTTCCGTATAAATAGTAAGACACATTCTACTATGTAATTGACGCAATTTATGTATTCATTTCGGAATAATATTGAAATTAATGTTCCTTACTATGAAAGTTATATGTTTTTTATTTGAATTAATAAGATATTTTATGAGATTTATCATAATATTTTTTATCTGTAACTTATAGTACATGTATAATGCAGCATATTTAACCGTAGAAACATTTGGGATAGTTACATATAAAGTAAAAGATGTATGCAAAAAGTAACATACATAACTGGTTATGTAAAATTGTGTTATTGTATTATTTAAAAGGTAAAATTAATCTAGTAATAAACCGATATCGATTTAATGTTATACAAACGTCTCATTTACTAACTCGTAAAGAAGGAATCATAATGTCATGTCAGTGCTCCATAATTTTCAGAAGGCACGACTTAGCAATTTCTTCAACCGATAATGACAAACAACATTTACTTAATTCTTGCATTTTAAACCTTCACTGCACCGTGTGCCATATCTTGAATATGATTGAAAGCACTATAATTCTCACTATGTGCCATGAATTCGGCAAATATTGTCACTTTAACTGATCAAAAACAATTCGAAGATTCGAATAACACTTATTTTGTCCATGTCAGATGGCTGCATTTAAAAAAAAATTGTTCGTCGGAAAAAAAAAAAAAATCGATTACGCTATAAAGGTTATATTTACTTTTATGATTTTTAATGAATATTGAAAAATATTAGTATAAAGAAAGTTACAGTGTGTTAAGCAGATAAAAATAATTAATTTAAACACACTTAAGAACAAAATATAGTAGTGCACTATTTTATAAACTCTAATTGCGTATATAGAATGCATGTCATAAAATATTTATCTTTAATAAATAAGAGACTAAATTATCAATATTCGTTTCTAAACTGCGTGATATAGCAATAATGTCACAGTAATTTAAAATTTAAATAATATAAATTAAATAAGGTTAAATGAAAAATTTATTTAAAAAAATGTCTTTGCGAAAAAAAAGTAAAAAAAGGTATGTTTAAGTATATATTTATGAAATGTATCTGTTTATATTTGATCATGGATTTTATTTTGAAACAAATTTTGCGTACAAACATGAAAATATTTAATAATGGTACATTCAGTACAAAACGATACAAACAAAATAAAACGCCCAGTGTTCGCCCTAAGACATTTTCTCTACATGGCTTCGTTAAACATCCATATATATATATATATATATATATATTATATGGTAAATATGCAGTTCCCTGTTATCATTTGTTTAAAGTAAAGATTTGTTCTTTTAAGAAGGAAAGAAAGATTAGACAAATGCAAACGTAAAGTTTCGATTGAATTTTATTTTACGTCAAGTAAGAATTCTTTTATATAAATGTTTTCTTTCACATTTCTCATCAATAATATTTAAAAGCAAATCCGTAATTAAATATGCAGGATATTATAAGCTTTATCTGCTTAAATGATTCATTATGCTGATAACTGCATTTGAATGAGTCAAACAGTTTGTTTAACAGTTTTTCAATGCCATACCATATTTATTATTTACTCGAAAAATTAGTAGATTTAGTATCTAGAAGCAGTAAACCAACATAAATAATGCAATACAAAATCACAAATATGGCAAAATTACAAATAATTCTTACTGAGATCTATTATTTCATCATCAACCCATCCTTAACCTATTTAACTCTACTATGATATAAATAACCAACAAAAAGTGTTGTTTCTTAATGAAGAAATTTTTTACAACTCATTATGCAATTGCACAATGGCGTCAGGATTATATTCTAGTGGAGATATCACACATTGTTTACGACACCTCTAAAAATATAATCTCTATAAATAAAAGGAATTCCGAGGATAATTGAGGCACAGGGGAAAGCAAATCTTGGCAATGCGCCAACTCGGTCCAGAGGAAGCAAATCTTGGCAATGCGCCAACTCGTAAATATTAATCTAAAATATAGATTTCTGACTGCAGACGATTTTAAGATATTAACAAAAGAATGTTATATTTTCAAGCAAAACGTTAAAATAATTTTCTATATTGATATTTAAAACACATATGATAAAATAATTAATATTTTTTACCGGTGAAGCGATAGATTAGTTCTTTTTAAAAAACAACAGTCAGTGGCCACGTATTTCTGACAATGCATTTCTGCAAGTTTCGAGTTAATGATAAAATAATACAAATTTCAAGTTCGTTTAATATTGTTAATACGGACCCGGGCAACGCCGGGCGGGTTAGCTAGTACCTATAATGAAAAGAAACTTATGTTTGAGTTTAGCGTTGCTAAAGTTTTCATACGAAGCCCTACACGTTAGACAAAGATTTCTTTTCTTCAAGTAACTTAATCAACCCTCAAACCCCTTCCTAAATGTATTTATAAATATTTAATAATCTGTAAGTATGTGGGTTAATAGTATTTATTACTTCTCGATTTTAAACATTCTATGTTTCATAGTCTAGGCGTAAAAAATCTGTGGCAGACAGACTGACAAACAAACTGACTCAGGAGTGCTCTTATAATGAATCCGTTATTACTTTTTAAGCATTGATAAGCTAAAAATAATTTAATTCACTCTATTTAATTTCTTATTAAAAAATGAAAAATTCCACTACTTGATTATTCCATTGACCAAAAAACTATCACCAAACTGTAATATTAAAAAACAGTAATAGATGATTGTGAATATTTCATTAAATAATATTAAGCACGATACACTTGTTAAAATGTCATCAAGTGATTTTTACTTTCACCTTTCATTTGTATTTTTATTAATGTTTTATTAATTTATTCGTTCTTTCGTTATTAAAAAAAATATGTCAACATGCATAATTTGTTAGTGTAAATTTGTTAGTATGCATGCATAAGTCTTTATTAATTTTGCGATTTTTATAATTTTACGAAATTTGTCAATAGGATAAACAAGTACTACCTGATAAGCATATTTATAAATAAAAATTAATTGCATTTCAGTAGTTTAAAATTTTAAAAGATATAACTAACTGACACTGATGATACTGCCATTTATTACATGTATTAAATTATTTTTTAATTAACCGCTATTTAAAAGTAAAAAATTGAAACTTTTAAAGCACAAAAATGATTGATAAAATATATTTCAATATAAAATCATAAATGATAGTGCGGGAAGAAAATGAAAATATGATTCTTGTTATTTATATTACAAAAAAGAAATTAAGTATTTAAATGAAAAAAAATTATATCTGACGTAAGAAATAATTTATTTTGTAGAATATTCAGTGTTTTGTGTAAATTTATTTAAAAACAAAATCGGCAGCTTATTACTTTACATAACTTTTTTAAATTTTTTAAACATGTATGTTCGTCAAACTGGATATATGAAAAATGTATTAAAAATGTCAATTTCATTTTCAAACATTGATAATGATATCATTAAAGGAGAGGAGGATGAGATATGCTAACATGTGATATCGAAAGAGGGGTAGAGTGAAAAAATTTAACAATTAATTGATAACATTATACATTCTTACGATATACAAAGAAAATTGTTTTTTTCCCCTAAAAAACTTAATTAAATCTGCTATCCCTTCCTAAATATGTTTTTGAATGTTACATGTACTGTAATATAACATAACTGTAAATATTTGGATCAATAGTATTTATTACTTCTCCAGTTTGAACATTCCATGTTTCATAGTCTATGAATAAAGAAGTTATGGCGGACAGACTGACATATGACTCACATAGATTCTCTTAGAATGGCTCCGTTTTTACATTTTTAGTATGAAACACTAAAAATAATGTAATTCACTCATTTTAATTCATCTGCTTGAAAAATATAAACGGCCCTACTTGATAACGCCATCGACCAAAACACTATTGAGAAAATATAAAATTAAATGACAATGATGGATGATTGTGAATGTTATATTCAGTGACATTAAACATAATACATATGTTTAAAACGACATCAAGGGATTTTTCATTTCACTTTTCATTTGTATTTTAATTCATGTGTTTCTAATGTATTTATTCTGTTATTATTTAAAATAAAAATTACGTCAACATTTAAAATTTGGCTATTTGTTACGCGATTTTTACAATTTGACGAAATTGGTCGGTGGGATAACTAACAAGGAAGGTCTCCATACTGGGCATACTCAGAATGTTTTGAAAAAAATACTGATTAAACCACTCATGTATGGTGTGATCAGTGTAAATCAGTGAAATTTAGCGGCGGAATTACAGAAGAAACTCAGTAAAAAAATAAAATACTTTCGAGTATTTGGCGCGAAAATACGAAAGCGCCACGCTATTTGGCGAGAAGCATTTTCCCTCGCCAAAAGCAAACGATTTTAATGCATTTGAAAAGATCTTTTCAATTAAATTTTAGAATACGTGTAAATAGTATTTAATGCATTTATATTTGAACAATGAGAGAGTTTGACATATAGATGTATTTTATATTACATATTTCTGTTGCTTTTGGTGCAGTTATTTAATTTTATTACTTTAAAAATAATTCCTTATATAAAAAATACTTTCATATTGAAAATTATTTTTTCATATATTTAAGCGTATGACAGAATAAAGGCCATATGAAGAATGCTGCAGTAATGCATTTCAGTAATGGAGAAATTTTTGTTTCCATAGCAACAAAATTGAATCGACAGAGCTCAGTTAGATTAGAGTTAATTTTGAGATTGAAACAATTTTAATTAATTTAAATTTTGTTTTAATTCATAAAATTTCACATCTAATTTTCAGTCTAAATACACTATGACAAAAATATAGCTGAAACAAACTAAAGCTGATAAAACTAACGATATATAAATAAAATTTCTTTAAACAAGTTCAAGATTAAGCATTTTTACCTTAAAAAGAATTTGACATAAAAAAAGTAACTTTGAAATTTTATTTTGTCGCCAACCGACGATAAATCGCCAAATAAAAAAAATGTTCATTATTTTTTTACGAACGTTCTGTCAGGGTTCCGCCAAAATTGTTTTTACAAACATATGTATCCACATATGAAGAACATTCTGTAATTTTTTCAGAATTTTCTGAGTATGCCCGTAAGGAGACCTTCCTTCTAAGTAGTATCTAAAAAGCATGCTTATCTAAAAAAAGTAGTGGCTCTTAAGTAACTTGAAATTAAAAATATAAATATAACTAACTAACAACACTGAAGATACTGCCATTTATTATAGGCATTTAAATATTTCACTGCTTTTTGTAAGTAAAAATGTGAGTATTGTAAAACACAAAAATGATTGTTATAAAATGTTTCGATATAAAATTTCAAGTGATAGTCTGAGGAATGAAGGAAAATATGTTTGCTATTATTAATGTTTCAAAAAAAATTATTTAAAAGAAAAAAAATATACCAGACATAAGAAAAAAATATTTCTCGGAATATTCAGTGCTTTCTGCACATTTATTTAAAAATAAAGTCGACAGCTTATTAATTTAAATAATTTTTCTTTCAATTTTTACATGTACATTCAAACATGTACATTCGTCATGTATGTATTAAATTAAAACTAGTGTATGATTCGTAAAATTATCTTCATTCTCAGAGAAGCGAATGTTTTATTTTTTAAATCAAAAAATATAGTTTCAACTTGACATTTGTTTATGAAATCATTTACATATACTTTTATATGATTGAAAAAAATTACAAAAAAAGTATTCTAGAATTCCATAAAGTTTTCTTAAAGAATAAAAAAAAGAAAATTCCATAAATACATATCAAATATGTTGCAGTTGTGTTATTTCCAATGGCAATTCAAATCCCAAATTTCTAGTGATACTCATCTGAAAAGAATGTTTAAGGTCATTTTGAATACCACAGATCATACTGTATCATATTTCATACGAATAAATAACAAATCAGGTTTTATCAAAAATGTCTCTAACTATCAGAATTTCTTTTTCTGGCGTATAACCTTATGCACTTGAATATAACAAAGAATTATATAAATAATTTTCTATAACAGAATAATGCGAGTATTTTACTTCTAATTCAAAGAAAAAAGAAACACGATTGCAAGCAGTTTTGTCGGTTATAAAATGAGTATTTTTCAAATGATAAAACTAAAAAAAAAAATTAAACTTATGAAACTTATAGAGCTGTGTAGTGATGAGAAAACTATGGGCTATCGATGGAAAATCTTTTGAAATGTGCTTTCCAATTTAACTCGAAAATTATAGTATGTACTCCAAAGAAATGCAGTGATGCATATATTAATACAGTCGAGTCTCTTTATAACGGAACTCCATCCAACGAATTCCTCTATTTAACAAATTTTTTATAGGAACGGTTAATTTTTTTTCATGATTACATTAAAAATAATCTCCATATAGCGAAATATGTATCTCTATTTAACGAATTTTTTCACATAAGTTCAGAAAACACTTCAAATTATTTGTAGAATTATATTTTTTCGTAGATTTCTGGTTAAAATTTCATAGCTACATTCCTCTGTCTTATTTCACGTGCCCAAAAAAGGCATTCAACACCCCCCCCCCAAGAAAAACATCTTTTCGCATGGATACACTTAACTTTGTTTTAGCCAAGATGAGCATGCGTTCTTGGAAAAGATTGAAACATTTGTTTGCTAGTGGGGCGATTTGCAACTATCACAAATCATTCTAAAAGATAAAACTATTCCATTATTGTCTTTAAAATGGCGTTTGTTTCTTGGTTTGCATAAAAAGGAAGGGATAGCGAGGAAATGCACAAAAGGTCGTTTTTCAGAAGATTTTAATCTACCTAAATTAACTCTCATTACTTTTAGAGTTTAGAGAGGCTGTTTGTTGTTTGTAGCGACTCGAAACCTCTTTTGTTGCGAGAAATCATTTGAATGAAGAATTGTTACTAAATCTCATCTTTGCTGTGTTATCTTCTACTGCATTTGCATAAAATCGCTTCTAGTTTAAACACAACTCTCTCTGATAAAGTAATAGTTTTGTAAATAATCAATAAGACCCTTTGAAAAAAAAGGGGAGTGGCGAAGATGTTTGAGATTCTGAAATGAATTCCGTTAAATATTTTAAAAACTTCATTAAACACCCCAAAAACAATTCTGTTTCAAAAATTTAAACATTAAATGAAACATTTTTGCCTTTATTTATTCAACGAATTTTTTTATGTAACGAATTTTTTGTCTGAACGATGGATTTCGTTATATAGAGATTCGAGTGTAAATTAAAAATACTTAAAAATGTGGTTTGAGGATTAAAAGAATATGTATAATATTTTGAGTCATTATTTAATAAGTAATTTAAAAAATATATTTTTGCTGTGTTTTTAAGTATAAAATAACTAATATCATTTTCGTAAGATTACGCTATTTTAGAAGAAAGCATTATGTGACAGAATCATCAGAAATATAATTTCTAGTTGAATTTTTATGTCATTCATTTTTGGAAATAATTACTCGAAGAAATAATTGTTAAAATGCTAAGCTCTAACCCCGTCTTCTTTAATTGTTTCATCAGCAAATCATTTTGAATGCTAAATAGTTTCAATAAGTTAATGGCATCGGTGCATTTATTTAAAAGTAAGAAACAGGCTATTTTTCACACATATATTAAACGGAACATACTTTAACAAACTTCTACTGAAATTATATCGTTTGGGAATTAAATTTACGTGTTTTCTCAAATATTTCACTACTTATGAAATGGTGAAAATGATCATAATGTAACATTCTAGAAATAAGTATATAGATGTCATAATCATATCTTTAGTACGTTTTCTTATAAAGACCTTATAAATGAAACTTTCAAAAAATATTTCAATCTGAAAATGATCTTGAAATCGCTTAATATTGTATAGTTGGTATTCGTGAAATGCCTGTTTTTAGGTTTTCGTTCATCTAACAAAATCTTATTAGTCTCTATTCTTTCTCTGTCGCCTGTCACAGATTTAGTACACAAACACTGTGTAAGTCAGAGACTTAAAATTTTCCGTACTTACAGCTGAATAACAGCTGAAATTCTATTTATTAATGATTTAGGATTTTAAATTTAATACTTTTATAATTAAAAAATTTTAAAAGAAATTATTACTTGCGTTTGTGTTTTTTAAAATTAGATCTGACTATTTATTATGTATCTTAGATTGCTATTCATGATTTAATACAATAGCATTATAGAAAGTTTAGAAATCGGTTATTTTAAAGTATTTAAAATTTTACGTCCCAATAACTCCGTCCCCATCCTTGCATAACATTTAAGTCACTCAGAAATCAATTTCTATTTGTTTATTTATTTATTTATTATTGTTTGATCTACCTATGTTTTGATTTTATGTACGTGAGTGAGTGTTTATATTCATGCTGCATATAAAACGAATGAAAACCACAAAAAATGAATATAAAACACGAATATATAAACCACATAAAAACAAATGATTATAATAAAAGTTTAAAAAAAGAGAGAAAAGAAAGAAAAGAAAAAAACATAATATGAAATTTCAATTTTTTAATTTATTCTACACTGATCTAGCTTCTCTATGTCGTAGAGATAAGTTATAATTTTTCAATTCGTGATGTCATTGCCATTAAGTACCAAATTTTCTGATTTAATATATTTATTTAGTTTGTTTCAATTCAATTATAGAATATTCAATTTAGTGATAGAATTTTCAATATGCTTTTCAATAAAAAATCATCTGGGTTACCTAGACTACCTGTTTATCCAAATATTTTTAGTTTCTTCTCTTAATCCTGAAAAGGGGACCTTAGACATTCAAAACATAAATAGATACATACATATCAATTTAAAAAACAACGAAAATTAATTATGGATTGTTTCGCTAAAAATGTATTTTGTAATATCCGAAAAAGCTGTCTTATACACAATCTTACTCAAAACTTTCCATATAATGAATAATACATCCACGTAGGAATACGTCAAACTAAACTAAAAAAAGAAAAGAAAAAAAAAACGGAATATATTTTAGAATTTTAGAATTTATGGAAATTCTTCCGTAAAAAAACTGTGAATTGTACCGGTTTCCAGATTAACGCAATAATTTCCGGAAAATCGTCTTTTTTTTATTGTGTATATGCAAATAATGTTACACAAACATAGTCTTTGTAATATATATATATATGTATATTTGTCTGCTCCAAAAGTTTAATTAAATTTGTTAAATGGAAGTAATTGTAATGTAATACTTTAGTTACAAGGAAAATGTTTAAGAAATTGGTTTTTAGTTGTACTTTATTCATAAGAACACCATTGTATAGTTAAAGAAATACTGGGAATCTCATAAAGAGAATCTTTTATAAAAAAAAAGACAAAATAAATAAATGTAGTAGCATGTTAGTGCTAAAACGTGATTGTCAATGTTTTTGTTTTTGGAACACAAAACAAAATATTTATTACCTTAGAAATACTAAAGAATTGAAATAAAAACGCTGGTTAGCTCATTGATTTTTAAAACAAATGACCTGCTAATCTTCTAAAAAAAGTACTTTTTAGATATTTGTGAACAAACTTTTGCTGATATAGAGAAATGTATCTATATGTAACAAAGAAATTTGTGCTGAATCATAGAAGAGATACTTTTTTATTGTCTCTCCTTTATTTGCGAGCATTTGAGTTCTTTGGTCTGTCTACATTTGTAATAAGAATAAAATATCTTACAGAAAACGAGATGAATGATACATTTTCTACCTAAAATAAAATCATCACTTAGAATTCAGATAATTTTTATTAGAGACTCTAGAATTATATATTTTTTTATTTGTAATAATGAATTCTTTAAAATATTTATAAAGTAATAAATTTTGTTACGCTATTCATGCCTTGTAAATTTTGAGACACACTCGAATTTGAGTACTAAAAATTTTTAATTATTACTATGATTGTGGTTCATCTATTTATATATGCCTATAAAATAAATAGGAGTTAGTGTTTTTTCATTTTTGGTATTTTCTGAAAGTATTGTTATGAGCATATGTGTACAATTACCCATATAAGAGCTGTATGCCTTAAGGTACCCAACAAGAAGTCATATATTGAAATAATAATTTTTAGTCTTGTTCGTAATTATGTCGCACTTAAAGCTGTCGTTCAGTCCGCCCGTCTGTTTATTTATCACTAGCTGATCCGCCCGGCGTTGTCCAGGTGTGTGATAACCATGATGTTTAAAAAAAAACCTATAATATTTACAAAAATGAAATAAAATCAATTCTAAAAGCACAAAAACTGGAATAAAAATTACTTAAAAAATGCACTGAAATCGACGAAATCCAAAATCGTAGCAGACAAAATTTAATAAATTAGGCTAAAAGTTTGAAGCAACTTTCCTTTTATCAATGTTAAAAAATAGCCTCAAAATGTGAAAACATACTAAAGATCGAAATGAAAAATTCGTTAAAATTTGAAAAATCACTGCACGAATTCCGTATAAGCGTTATTAAAAAGATAACTAAATTTACTATATGCTGGATTAAAAGAATGAAACCGTATTCCTTTCACTAATGCGGAAAAATTGGAAATAAATATAAAAAAACGCTAAAAATCTACTAAAAAATTAAAAAAATCTAATCAAAAAGTTGAAAATGGGGCTTCGAAGTGCAAAATTCATATACACGGGTCTCTTTTCCTTCCAAATTTTATGCATACATTCATATTTATGTATGTATAATGTATGTATACGTATATTGTATATATAAATATATATTCATGGGTATGTATAGGTATATACACATGTACATATAACATGTATATAATCATATATCATAGCTGTCAACTTTTACGCATTTTTCCTTCCACAAAAATTTTATAGTAAATATTGTCCTATTTAATTGTCGAGATCTTATGATTAAACAAATGGAAAATCTCTGTAGAATTTTAGTGGTAACAAAAATGCGTAAAAGTTGGCAGCTATGTATATATGCACATAAGGCACTGGCGCCCAGATAACGGAAAAGTACCTCATTTATTTTTAATTTAAAAAAGAAATGATCATAAAAAAAGTTTAATTAACAACTATGGAATAAAACAGTTTAACATTTTATTATTTACAGAACACTGCAAACATATTCGTAAAAATAAATAAATAAATAAATAAATAAATAAATAACAGTTTATTTTATTTGGGGCCCAGATCTTGGAAAGATTTTCATATCCTGTTTCAGTTGACGCGATTGATGAAAGAATTGAAGATGGCGATAAAAAGCCATTTTAGTAACATATCAGATTTCTGAAGATGGTGGGAAAACATGATTTTTCAATAGTTTATAATCATATATTTATTTAATAAACAATATACATTAAAACATATATATATCAAAAAAATATACGATATTTATAGAAATATTTCTGACACTGGTGTCATGTGCATACCATTTTGGTGCGATTTTTTCTGACATCAATTTGTGGAAAACCTTGTTTCCGAATACCACTTACATATGTATTTTTTAAAAAAATTCTATTACTTTAAAATGAAAGGCACGATTTTTTTTTTCTGGCACCAATTTCGCGAAAATTAGTTTTCACTACCAGTTACGTATACTTTAATAACTTTCTAATATTTTAAAGATGAAATAATAATAAGTAAAAAAGGTACTACTTGGTTATCCTATCTTGTTTTTTTTTTTTTTTTTTTTTTTTTTTCGACTTTTTATTTCTATTTCATACTATTATTGTACTAATTATTTATTTTTCGCTGTTTAAAATAAAAATGATGTCAATAGGTATAATTTGACCATTAGTTTGGGAATTTGTATAATCTAACGAAATTGGTCAACGGGATAACCAAGTAATACCAATTTGGATATTAGTTTTGGCAACTTATATAATATGGCGAAATTGGCCGATGGGATAACCAAGTAGTACCCGGAGTACTTGGTACTGCCTTTGTAACTGAACTATGCATCAATTTTCATAAAAATTGAAAACACTCGACAACACTATGTAACAATATATTTTAAAAATCAAACGGTTCCGTTGGGTAGTTTTTGCGGATGATATATATCCGCATAATCTAATATATGCGGAATATATGCGGATGAACAGACGGACTGGACGCAGTGTTCTCGCTGTCGCTCGCTTTTGCGCCAAATTACGACTAAATTCTTCATTTGGCGAGTAAGCAAGCGATAAGATTCGCCAAATTGCTAGTGCTCAATTTTTGCTTTTTCTTTCTTTTCTTTTTCATTCTTCATACATATGCATATATACAGATTTTTCGTGTATACATATTTTAATATATTTGTAGCAGATAGTACAAATTAGATTAACAATAATCGTTGTCGCAGTAATAAAAACTTAGGTTATTTTAGAATATATTGAAAAAAGGGGAATACAATAAAGGGTTAAAGATTTTTTTGGCTACACGGCGAACCTATTTTGCGAATACTTTTTTCATTTGGCGAATGTCTTTGATTTTTAATTAGCCAAATTACTAACGTTGGTCAAATGCCAGCGAGAACACTGACTGGACGACAACTGTAATTGCTGCGTATTTATATAATTATGAACGCAGCTGTAAGGTAACCCCTAATGCTGGTGATCGCAACAACATCGATTAATTTAACGTGAAAAAAAAATCGCCAAAAAAGCAGAACAGGGTACAGTATTTTTCTTTTTGGAAAAAACTTCGTTATCAAAGATCAGTTACATATGTATTTTTTAGCTATTTTCAATTATTTTAAAAAGAATATAATAATAAACTACAAAAGTATTATTAATAATTATAAAACAAATAATTTATATCTATTTATAATAGAAAATATGAAGTAAATAACAAGTTTATTAAAAAATAAACAACAATGACCGGGTTATCAGTCTTTAGGCATATAATCGCCATTTTGTTGCACTCGCGTTAATGTGTTGCGTATATGACATCTGTGACAAAATTTCGTTTATGTATATCAGTAACATATGTATATTTAAATTATTTTCGGTACTTTTCAATTAGCCGGACACCAGTGTTATATATACATACAGATATATATATATATATATATATATATATATATATATATATATATATATATATATATATTATACCATGCATGTGCACATATATTGCACGCAAACATATATAATCATATTGTATATGTACACATATACATATATATATATATCTACATGTACGTATGTGTACATGCATGTATATATGCATGCATATAGACATTTACAATATGCAAATGTAACACTGATGTCCAGCTGACAGAAAAGTATCTTATTTTTAACAATATTTTAAAGGAGAAATAAAATCCATAATTAAGAAAAACTTTAATTAATAACTAAGGAATAAAAATACTTTAAATAATTCGAAAAAGGAAATAAAAGTAAATGAACAATTTATTTATTAAAAAGAACAACAACAGGATTAGTCTAAAAATTCCAAACAATATATATTTTTCTAAAGTAAAAACAAAATTGCCGTGAAACTCGAAATAAAGCTAAAAATCGCATTAAAAATGCATTAAAAATCACTAAATATTAAAAAATTGCAGGAGTCAAATTTTCTCCAATAGGAAAAACATTGTAATTGGGAATATTTCATGGATAATAATAAAAAATGGATGCCAAACCGAAAAATCGCCAAAAATCGCATTGAAAACATTAAAATTTAAAAGTCGTACATGATAAAATTTCGTGCTTTAGGATAAACGTTTGAAACAATTTTCTTTTTATTAATGTTAAAAAATAGCCGCAAAATATGAAAAAAAATATTATTATTATAGAAGATTATGGTTTATGATAATGAATATGATAATGGAAAATAGTTAATGTTAATTGGCGTTTTAGAGCACAACGTACATTTTAGTAGAACGTGTTTCTACAACTCTTTGTTCGTTAAAAAATTAAATCACTAGCTGTAGAAATTAAGATGACGCCACTAAAAGAATCTATACCACGTAATCATATTTCTGAAACGTGGTTTAGTAATAAAAAAAAACTAGAAATATAAAAACAAACAAATAATCCCCAAGGATACGATATACAAGATATTTAGCATTTTATGTAAGAAATAATAATTTTTATTAAAGTACCATACTTTAAAATTTTAAGACGAGAAATAGTTAATTTCCATATATAAAAATTGGCAGATCGATAGATTCACAACGAAATAAAATGTAGGAAAGTAAATAAAAAATAGTTAAGCATTATTTCATAAAATATAAAAAATTAAACACTTGCAGATGGCAGTATAATAACAAATATCGGTAAAAAATTGCAATTTACAAAAGTGAAAATTGAGAGTATTATTGAAAAAAAAATATGCACAAATATATCTATATATTTATAAGCATGAATTTGCAAAGACAAATGTTTCGAGTTATCTCTAGTTAATCTTTTTTTAATTAACATAAATGCAGGGTCGCAGGGGTCCCTAAAATTTTCGCACTTTTCTACCAGTATTTTAAATAAAAAATCAACGCCTCAGGTTCCTTTAACATCTACAATGAAACTGTAGAATAAATATTATAGCTATAAAATTGTGGTAGGAAATTGCGAAAATGTTAGGACGCAGCGACCCCTGTTAATGTTATCAGTTAAAAGTTAACATAAAACACTACTTCTTTTCATTATATACTATTTCTAATCAAAAAAAGAAAGTCCTCAGTTTTTCAAAATAAACAACTTTTTAGTCATTCTGCATAATTATTTGCCGTTGAAGAATATTGTATAATAATGTTATGCGCATTAATAATAAATCTGATGAGAATTAATTTTCACACGTCGTACTAAGAATATTTAAGTATGGAAAATATTACACATTAAGATATTTGAAATTCAAACATCACATTAAAAGTTTTAACCTATCCCCAAAACTGTAAATTAATTAATCATACATTTCGAAAAATGTAAAGATACTAATGTATAATATGTTTAAAAGAGATATTATATTACATTTTGATTATGTATGCTTTTAACAAGCGATATGAACTTCAATTTTTTTCCATGTTTAAAAGTGATAGTTTTAGTAAATGTTTATAGAATTTATGTATGTTTCAATTATTATTCAGATATTAGATGCTTAAAATGAAAATAAATCGATTTAAATGCTTGTCGCAATTTTATGTTTTAATTTTTAAGAAAAATTTGTCGATCAAACGATAAACATTTTGGCATAATAAAATGTCATCAAAATATTTTATGCAAATCAACTGGACGATAATGTTAATGAAAAATCGTTCTAAATTATTTACGTTTAATTTCGTAACGAGACAGAAAATTGTTAAATTAGAGTTCAAATTCTATTTTAAATTTCAACTATATTTTAATTAATCATTTAACGATATATTTCAATGTTCCCAGATTCAGAACTTTTGTATTATGATGGCCTCACCAGTAGCTGATACACTTCCAGTTGTTGTTATTTTTTTTTAAATTATTACACATTTCAAGCGGAAATGAGTTTTATGACTGCTTCTATACATAGCATTAATGCACCTATTGTCGCATTGTTAACAGCTGTCAGCATTATGAAAATCAATTTTATGACCAAATTACTTAGAAAGTGTAAACATTTATTTATTTATTTATTTATTTATTATTATTTGGAGGCAATTGCGGTAAGTTAGACTAACCCACACATGTGGCTTATTTGAACTAAAAATTATTGTTCATCACAGCTTAAAAAAAAAAGATTTTTTTAAATTAATTTTCAGATTTTGAATAGAATTCCTTTAAATGACAAAACATTGGGTACACGTACATCCAAAAAACATATTTATTTATAATTTTCTTGTTATTAATTTATGCCGATTTCCGTTGAAACAATCATGTTTACTTCAAAAATATTTTTAAAAAAAATAAAAATAGAGCCCCCATAGCACTGGCTTCATTTCATGAAATGCTGGTGAAGCCAATAAAGTATTAAATTGTCAACAAAGAAAAAAAATCTTGGGTCTCAAGACACAATATTAAAGTTTAGATGTTTTATTTTTCTTATTACTAATAAAAATAAAAGCGGCGATCGGGAGATTCTGCCACTCGAAAGTCACTTGGAGTGGTGTCCTTTGTAGCTTAAAATGACTCAGAGTTCTCATTTTAGGTAGATTTCGTATGAAATATTACCTATTTCAGTCGGTTCTATTTAGAATTTCTGAAACATTTTTGCAGATCTAAGCCGATCATGCCCGTAGACCACAAAATTACCATCAGTAAAAATCTTTATATGTCTATCTATCTATCTATCTATTTATCGGTCTATATCATTTTTTATGGACACGATAACATCTTTAATTTTGCTCAAACCTGTTCAAGGGATATAAAATACTGATCAAGTTCGTTAATGGGAAAAATCGGTCCAAGGGGTGGAAATGGGGAGGGGTTTTGTGAAAACCGAAAAAACGCCATAACTTTTTAATGAAATAATATTTCGAATCAGTTAAAAGTTTACATTACTTCTTAAAAATGGGTCAAAAGTTTATGCAGGACAGATTTTTGATAAATTTAGAAATGGGTTCAAGGACGAAAAAAACAGGGTGTCTGGAGAAAAAAAATCATACCTTCGTCAATTCTCAAGGTATGAAATTTATCTAAATTTTGTATAAATGTTCTTAAATATTATCTAAAACTTTTGTATTTACAATTTTTTGATAGGAGCATTTCTTGCCGATAAAACAAATTAAAAAGAAAAACAAAAAGGAGGTGAAAAAAGGCAAACATCCGTAACTTCGTCAATTCTTAAAATATCAAATATATTTAACACTAGAACCGCGGGACTTTCGGCATACCTAGAGCCGCGGAGCGGGTCAGTTTGACTCCAGATGGAAAATGATATATAAATGTGGCAATGGTATATAAATGTGACAAATACTTAATTTGGCGAGTTAAAAGTTTAAAATGTCTTATAATAATCAAAATTTCTTAGAATTTAGATTATATTCTACACATAAAGTCAGCAGATTAATCTACATTTCAAAAAATGCTATAATTAAAAATTACATTTTATTAAGTATGATGAAAATATATTGAAAAGAAATTGAACAAATATTTTAAACATAAATGAACTTGGACATATATACATTAATACAAAATATATTATCCCATTTAATTAAGTTGAGATATAATATCTAAGAATAATTTTTAAAAATATAAAAATTGTAAGTTACTAGTTTTACTGATTTATCTAATTCAATTTGCTAAATGCATTGCTTGTAAAACATGCCTAAAGATTTTGCACATTTGCGAGAAACACATGGGTACATTATATTTTGAACAAATATTTTTAGTTTTACTTTCATATTTTTAATTGTGATAACAAACACTTCTACGCTTATTTAGTATTCTTCATCGTTTTTAGTGTTTATTATTGCCCAAATGACATTTTTGTTTTGGTCGAGAAATAACAAATTGTCTTGAATAAATTAACGCATGCTAATAGATAATAAAAGTATACAAAAAATGTTTTTAACGTTAACTAATTTTCCGGTTAGAGATTTGCAAAAAACCCAAGAATTAACAGTAGCTAAATACAAAATTTCATAAATTGCATTCACCGGCTTCTTATAACAAGCGGGCTTGACATAAGTAGACTTCCTGTCAAATAACAAAGCTACACTGAATATAGTTGCGTTGTAATAAACAAGTGTAGTTAGTATTTTTTAGAATTATCTCAAGTTTCAACACTTAGATGTAAACTGCTGAGCAACAAATTATTGTCACCATTTTCTCCTTGGTAAACAACTACGCTGATGTGTAAATGTGTTATAGCCGAATGCCATTCCGATTTTGATATTTTTTGACACTTTTATTTCTCGGCTTGGGCATTTTACATTTTCTATAAGGCCAGTTTTTTATCAACATCTTCAAGCAAGTAGAACACTATAAGATACTGAATTTATCTGGTTTTGTTAGACATATACTGAGTAAACTTATTCACAGATTTTGAAGGCAATAAGTACTCAACTACGATTTATGTTAGTCCCTTTCACGTAATTAGTATTTAATTTTTCTTCTTATCTTCTTTATTTCCAGGTGTGAATGTGCAAATTATTGCGTATTTATTTTTTAGATTTTCATGAATATAAAGATCACATTTTGCCACTTTTGTTCAATTTCTTAATACTTCTTTTTTATATCTAATTTTTTTTATTTGATAAGTATCATAAACTTTCGTTCATTACTAATAAATTTCCAAATATATTCTAATGAAAAAGTCCAACAAGGTTAACAGTATAGAATCAAAGTCGTCTTTCATTTTCATAACTATAATTTAATTTTCTTCATTTACAGGCAGATATCCATTCACAACCAGTTGTATTCTCATTCATTTTCAGAAAAAAAGTTGCTAACATTCGAAAGTTTATTTGACAGTAATATTAAGACATCGGAAATCTTATCTAGACTTTCAATAAATGCAGAATAAAAGCAACTTGGATACTAGTTCTAAATATTTGTTGTAATTTTCCACTGCAATAATCTATTATTCACATGAAGAATATAAGATCTTGATTAAAAATTTTCACAATTCCCCCTTCCGATTCCGCCTATTAGCGAAATTAGGAGTGAGACAGATATATTTTCTCATTCTTTCCGAAGAAATATCTCCTTTTTGTCCTTTATGCATCTCCTTTTTGTCCTTTATGCATAAAAACATATTACGGATCAGATTGACCCGCTTCGCGGTTCTAGGTATAAGTACTTAAAACTGAAAAAATATTTATGCTATTTGTTATTAAATACGAAAAGTTGTTGTTTACCTTAAAATATTAAAAGTCACAGTGAACACGTTGAAACATTTTTTCATAAAAACTTTTTGCGCGGTGAGAAATTAAACATTGATTTGGGTCAAATTGACATGCTCCGCGGTTCTAGTGTTAAATTTATTTTACAACTTCTCAATAATATCGATAAGTTTTAAATGACAAGTTTTTCATAGGACCATTTCGTATAGCAAATTTAAATTTAAAAAAAATCGGAGTTGGAGAAAAAACCTCAAATTCAAACAGCTTATATTCTGATTCTTTTTTTAAATTCATTTTTCATTTTGAATTCATCAAGATGGCAGATCTCTTATTTAGGAACTATATAATACTACGCATTGGTCAGCTTTTTTGATAAAGATAGCATATATTTGAAAAAAAGGCTGCCAAAAATGGTATTTTGAACAGAATTTTCGGAAGTGATCGTGATTTAAATTTGAGGAAGTATTCAAATTTCAAATTGCGTTTTTTCTGACTCATTTTTAAATCGATTTTTGCTCTCAACCACATGCAATTTACAGGTCATCTTATGTAGGAACTATATAATGTGATGCATTAGTAAGTTTTTTTCATAAAAGGCAAAATATATTTTTAAAAAGGCTGCCAAAATGGGTATTTTGAACAGAATTTGACGAAAATTTCGTGATTGAAAAAGTAAGGTATTCAAATAACAATATGCGTTTTTTCTGACTCATTTTTAAATTCACATTTGCTTTCAAATGCATTCAATTGAGAGGTTCTCTTATTTAAAAGCTGTATAATGTGCCGTATTGGCCGTTTCTTGATAAAGGCTGACTATATTTTTAAAAAATGCTGTCAAAGTGGGCACTTCGCAAAAAAATTCCGAAAGCGATCATGATTAAAGGATTGAGGTTGTATTCAAATAACAAAATGGTTATTTTATAATTTATTTTTAAATTTAATTTTCCTCTTAAATGCATTCACTTGACAGTTTTTTGTTATTTAGGAGCTGTATAATGTACCGTTTTGTTATTTTTTTATAAAGTTAGAATATATTTCAAAATATGATGTCAAAATGAGTATTTGAGCTGAATTTAGCTTAAGATGAATCTGATAAAACCATTTCTTACAAAAAAAAGTGAAATTAAAAATTTTCAAAAGCCGCCAAATAAAGTTGTTATACTGGATTTATCTGAAATATATATACATATATATATATATATATGGCCAAATGAGCACTTTTCGAAATCTACCTCCGCCTAAAGGCCAAGCCAACAGGATTTTTTTTTTTGATTTATTTATGGTTTGAAAACATGGCTTTTTAAAATTTTTCATTGACGTTCAAAATATTTTTCTGTCACTTCATAGTTTGTTTACTAGTCAAATAGAAAAATATTTAGCTAATGTAATTCAGTTTTAATGAACTATTATGAGTTACTATTGAATTTGAAAAGTGTCTTTTATCAAGTAACTATTGTAAAGTTACTTGAGGAGAATGTATGTCCGTCAGATAGATAGATAGATAGATATAGATATAGATATATAGATTAACTGCTTGTTGCTGAACATTAAAAACAAAAAATAATTTTTGAAACCAATTTCTACTTTTAAAATTTACTTATCAACGTAATACATCTTATAAGTCATATGTTCAAAAATGTTTCTGCTGACAGGTTTAAGCTTTTGGAAGCCTTTGACAACTTTTATTGTCTAAATAAAATAAAGTGCATATATTCTAAGTATGCACGCTATGTAAGTATTCTGTCTTATGTGAAACTAGGGAAAATACTCAATTGTTCGTTCTGTATTTTGTCAAGAGATATTATGCTAAAGAAAATTAATATATAGTAATAATCATTGATATCTAAGCCTTTAAAAATATTAGCAGCTCCTTAGGTAGCATCTAGAGTTATAAAAAAATATGTATAAGTGAAATTTCGAGAAATGGGGTGTTTATGCTAAATCCCTTGTCACAGGTATAAAGCAAAGGTTTAGTAACTATCCGCTCAATTTGAGATCCTTCATGGGCATATTTCTTCTGTTATATCTTGTGCAATAAACCAAAAAGTTATAAAAATATTCCACATGTAAAAAAAATATAAGAAAATATCAATCGTATGATAGCGTATCCTATTAATAACAAAGTATAAATATAAATGTTATTTTTCTTATCAACGAATGAACACAACTGAACTAAATATTCCCATTATTTTGAGGTTTTATAGAAAATACTCCACGAGTGAATTTATTCCACATCTCGTAAACTCTATTTTTCAGGCTTGTTTTTCTTAAACTTTGATTTTCATTCTCAAGACGAGAGCTCTTGAGCACTACTACCTCTTGACAAAATCTATAACATTCTCGTACAGTTGTGCATGCCATCTAGAAAATGGAAAAAATAGAAACCGAATCTATATAGTAGGCTGTTCCAGATACGGGAAAATAGTCATTAACAAAATTAAACAACAGTATTGATTTTAGTACTTAAAGAAACCTTACAGTTATAGATGCTGAATCGATTTTTACTTGTGTCCTTTGATATGCTAAAAATATGTTCACTATGCAGTCGTGTGTAAAAGTTTAAGAGAACTTTAAAAATATTTGGATAATAAATAAAAATTTTTGCTTAAACGTTTTGAAATAGTGCTCAAACTGACTTAGGTGCCTTTCCAACCAGTGTATGTATTATTACACTTTCATCTGTTGGAGATCGCTTTACTTGCTTCGATTCACTTGATCATAATTAAGATAATTATGGCAATGTTTTCCTTTTCGATCAGGTCACTGTACTTGCACGCAATCTTAAAATTACTGACAACTTGCTCACATGTACACTCTTCGCACTTTCATGTTCAGAAAAGTGAACTTTATATAGAGAAAATATTTCTGCCCTATTTGCCAAACAAAATGACAATATTTTTACCAATAAAAAAAAACAAACCTACAGGAGATTTACGGTTAGCTTCTCAAAACAATTAGCATGGAAAGTTATTAATACCAAGAGAACGAGTCTGACGCAATTGAAATTTAAAATAGTGTAATATTCGGCGTCGTTAATGCTGCTTTGTGTTAAAATATCAAAATTCTGCTTCTGGTACTAAACATTTGCACTCGACTGTAAAAGTAATTTAACTGGCTAAATAAATATTGTAGTTAACAAAAATATACTAATACTGAAGATAAATACTTTGTGACATCTAATTGTACTAAGATGTTTTGTGAAATTGCACACATTTTAAATCGTTAACAAATAATTGAAAATTTATGTGTTTTATTATCAAGATTTATCAGGATATCGAAACTTTTAGTATTAAATCTATCATGTTAAACAAGATAGGGTTGAGTGTTTTCCTGTATGAGTTATCGGTTTTCTAATTAACACTTCTCAATTTTAATACTAGAAAGCACTTTTGAGATTGTTATATATAAAATCCAATCGACTATCGAATTTCGTTGACCAGTGAAATTTAATTTATTGACCATTCTTTGGGCTATAAAAGCATCCTTATTGCCATAAACTTTCATGCTTATTGTACAGCAGACAAGAATATATTCAAGAACATTATAATTACGCAGACTATTTATAATATTCATTTATTTTAAACACTTTTCTCTGTACTTCTGAACTTGACGCACTTCTAAATAATTGATATCAGATACGGTGGTAATTTTTAGCATAAAATTTTTATTCGTGGGCTATTATTGTGACGTTAAATGTCACATTCAAAAATAGATTTGAATTCGTATAATAGTAGTGTCTATAATGCATAGTATTCAGAAAGGTATATTATATAGTGGTATGCGTGTATATAACGTCGACATACACATTACTAAAAATATTTCAAAATATACAATATGACAATATTTCTTTCGCATGCTTGTGGTTGCAATTTTTTCAGTAATACGTATTCAACTATATATATAGAAGTTAAAAAGACTTGTTTGTGATGTTGTTTAAATAAATTCTTACATGATATATGATATGAATTTTAGTTGCACCCAATATAATCCCTGCTTTCTTAGGATCAAGTTTTTAAAAAAATCAAATATCATTATATTTCTGTTGTATGGTATAAAAGTATTAATATTTTTGTCGATACACATGCCTTTTATTCTGTTGAAACCGTTTGTCTATTTTTTCTTTATAATATTTTTAGATGGATAGAAATATCGTTTAGACGAAATGAATGTGACATATCAAATATATAAATAGAAATAGATTTAGAAAAAAGTATAAATATTTCGGAAAATTCTATCATAGAAAACCTTTGGGAATGCAATGTCTCTGTTATAAGAAACTGCTACTGAAAATGAGGAATAGTATAAGATTTATTTTTGTTGTTTTTAAGAAAATGAAAAAAAAAAAAATCAGTCCTGGAAGAGTAAACGAAAAATTAAATTTAGATATTTGAGTTTTTTTTTCAGTTTTTTACATCATTACGAAATATTTAAAATATTTTTTTCTGTTTTAAAATGTGTTTAAAAAAAAAAAAAATTAGCACTGCCTTTTATTCAATAAAAGCGTTACCCGTCGAAAATTATATATATATATATATATTTCAAATTAGGAAATGTTTCGCTGTTAAGTATTTTAAATTATAAAAAATCGGTAAAGTGCGAAATTTACTCTAGCAAAAAAGGGGCTCCGTTTAAATTAATTTGTTATTTACTAGCATAAATGTGACAAACTTGATATTTTATTGAAAAGTTTTATCGTTACCAGATGCATTATACAATGTTTCATGGTTAGTGTGTTATGATTGTCTAAACACTACTGAAGTTTAATATCTGCGAGTTATTCTATGATTTTTTTCAGTAAATATTTTTGAGATTTGATTTCAAATCAAATGAAAAGAAATTATGCACTTGCTTGTAATTATATACTTGCTATTTACTGACGTTTTTATTTAACTCATTGTAAAGACTCTTTGTAAGATTCTGCGTCGATAGGTATATGGAGTGCCCCATAATTCTTTAGCTAAGCACCGAAAAAATAATGCTTGTGTGTAACGGAAAAAGCTATGCAAACTACCATAATTACTATAGTTTTAACCAAGGTTTAAATAACGCCGCACTTTTTTTTGGTAATTTTAGTTTCACTGATTTCGATAATGGGGGAAATTACACCCTTGCGGTACAATTTTCAAGATTTTTTTATTTATGTTGTCCAACAAATGACGAAAATTGTGTTTTTAATAGCAATTTATAATTCTTCAGAAGGTTTTATTGACTTCCGTCTACATCATTTTTTGAAATTTAAAACTGCTTTTCATCTTTACTAAATTTGTGAATCTATCAGAATATGCTATAATGATCTTTGAACAAAACATAAAATGCGTTTTTTATGTCAACAATTTAAAACTCTTAACGCAACATATGCACAAGATTTATCAATCACTTTATTTTAATTTGGTTGTACATGTTACATTTTTACGTATTAATCATTTAATTATCTTTATAGAATTCTTAATTATATATGTAATTGCATTTAATAATGTCATCAAGGTATTAGGGATAAAGAATATTTTACTAAACTAGCAGCTATATAACATATCTATAGATATTACAGATATTTCTAGCAAAAAATATATATGTATAATTTTATTTTATTTCTACGCTAAGACATGGCATAGAAATAAATACATACAATGCGCGTAAAAACTATAAAAACAGCAAACATTTGTTTTATATTTTTTTTTAAAAAATGAACCTTTTTTCCTAATAATATGTCTTATCAAAATAAAAAGCTATTAAAAAAGTCAACAAAATTCAACTCTGACTATTTTATAATGAAGATAAAATACTTGTGCAAAATATACTAGTTTTGCCTATGTGAAAACTTTTAGGACACCAAAATAAATTCAACATAATAACCAAAGAAACAAATATTTAATGTAATATCCACTCACCTATGAATTTAATTATTGCAAATATTCCATAATTTCTAGGTAACATTAAATTTTTGGAACAATTTGGGATTGTTTACGTAATATTCATCTTCAAATTTATACTGCTTGACATTTAAAATGCAACATCAAGAACAAGTGGTCAGAAATTTATGCAAATTTTAGAGTAGACGCATGTCACTGAGTTATACGAATGATGTGAAATGCGCAGGTCTCCGACGCACATGATGTAAGATATAAGGGAATGAACTTGCAGAACGGGCAATATTCGTGTCGTTATTTCTGCCAGACAAATTACCGAAGAAATTTTGCTTTTCTCTCAGAGGATGTGCATATAAGAGAATGCCAGTCCACTGTCAACTATCCTGCAGATAGACGATTTTATGAGAGGTATGGTGTTCGGACTCAGAAGGGGGGGGTGGTCCTTACGTCAAATCGCAGCTGATACCCACATGGATGCGAGCACAGTGCATCGTCTGCAGCGAACATGGTTGGAATAAGAAAATATGGCAAGATTGAGGGGTACAGGTGCAGCTACAGTCACGTCAGCACGCATGGATGGAAGCATCCGCCGACAAGATATGGCGGGTCCACAAGTCACTTGTACCTCGATTCTGCAGCTTGTACAAGATACCCTGGATGTTTCCGTGTCGACCAGAACCATTTCCCGACGATTGGTTGAACATAGCCTACACTCACGTCGTCTGTTAAGAAGACTGCCATTGACTCGACAGCATAGACGCCAACGTTAGGAATGATGCCGGACTAGAACGACATGGGTGACAGAACGGCGAAATGTGTTCTCAGATGAGTCACGCTTCTGTTTATCTAGTGAGAGCCGCCGCAGATGTGTGTGGCGGCTACGTGGAGACAGGTCAAATCCGACAGTAAGTGTGGAACGCCTCACCGCGTGACAACGAGGCATATTTCTTTGGGACACTATTGCGTATAATTCCATGTCACTTTTACTTCATAATCAGGGAACTATGACGGCCCAACGATATTTGATAAAGTTCTGCGGCCGATGGCAATCCCTTACCTTCATTGGCTGCATAATGCAATTTTTCAGCAGGATAACGCCCGAGCACACAGTGTTCGCAAGTGCCAACATGATCTTTTAAATATACGGATGATTCCTTGGCTACCGTACTCTCCTGACCTATCACCAATTGCATATGTGTGGGATGTGACTGGACGCCGTTTGCGGACTCTGCTTCTGCCTCGTTCAAAAGACGAACTGTAGCAGATGGTGAGCCATCCCTCAGGATACCATCTGTACTCGTATTGACTCAATATCTAGACGTGTTTCTTCGTGCATGTCTGTACGCTGTGGTCCTACATCCTACTGAGCCGTCTCCGTACTCGTTCTATATTTTGACTATCATTTTAAAATAAAGATCACTTAATACTCCTTACTGTCTCTGTTTTTTTCACAAATTTGATCACTTTCTGACCACTCTTTCTTGGTGTTGCGTTTTCAATATCGAGCATTGTATATCAGAGTTTCAATTCTGAAACAATGCCTTCCATTTTTATAAACTCGTTTTGCTAGCTCTCCTCATATGTTACCGGTAGGATTAAAATCAGGATGTATGAGTGGAAATTGAAAGACTTCAATATTTCAATTTTTTTTTCAGGATTATCTCGGAGATATATTTGGGTTTTTTATCTTTCCAGAAGTATTCTAACAAATGAAAGATGGCCAGAAAGTGTGTGTGTATGTGTCTTTCTATTAAATTTTCCTGAAAGATATACAAGTAACAACATGTCGTTTAATGAAAAGCAGCCGCATGTTGCTGTGAATCCGCCAGATAACTGATGTTTTAATAAAATATAATTTTCATTCCTTAAATCATTCCGATAATGTTCATATCCACCAGAACAATTTAAGTTTAATTTTGTTTCACTGGAGAAAATCAATTGAATTGATATAAGAAAATAAAAAGAAGTTTTATCAAAACATCAGTTAGGTGGCGGATTCATTGCAAAATAGGGTTGCATTTCGTTCAATGATGTGGTTTAATTTATATATCTTTCAGGAAAATTTAATTCAAAGTCACATACACAAACTGGATTTAACTATCTTTCATTTGCTATACGACTTCTAACAGGAGAAAACAGATATAACAGAGAGATAAAACAAACACATGAGATTTCTTTCTACAAGCATAAAAAACAGAGCATGAAGTAATAAAGATTTCCTAATTTTATTTTATTTCTGTAATTATTCTTACTTCCCTGTTTGCAATCCATTGTGATTACTTTCTTCTAACGATCTCTATTTTATAATTAATTTATATAATATAGAGACTGCTTTCATGTATTTTAATTCCTAATAAAAGTAGAAAAAAATTAAAATTGTGTAGCTACAGAAATATAAATTCGCACATGAAATAAGAAATTCTTCCAAGTTAAAACGCTTTTTTAAGTACGGTTGAAGTTTTCCTAGTGGATGATACAAGTCTGAGACAGGTTTGAACGAGAAATGCATCTGCTTGAGTCGTCAATGCCCTAGCGATCGAGCCTTTAACAACAAATTTGGCGAACTTATAAGCCCTACTTAAAATTTTACAATCACTACTTCTAGTCTGATATTTTTAATCTGCTAAACAAAGTAAATCGGTGGTAAATTTTGGAACTACAGTATACGAAACATGCATAATTATTAACACAATTAGTCAATTTGTAAATGAATAAATAGTAGTTACAATTTTTGAACATCATTTATTCTGTTGAGCCGATTTGGAATATCGGACCACATGCTATGATCGTGAAAGACAAATTTTGGTGAATTAGACCACCAGAATTGTCTCAGATTGTAATGCAGAATACCCAGACTACTTAGACCGGGCGGCGGTGATACGAATGACTACGTCATCGAGTTACGGGGTGAAATCATGATGTGGGACAAGATAATTATATGTAGATTAAGGAATGACTGGTCTGCCTCGCCATTTCTTGGTACGATATGAGTAAGAGCGGGCGCCAACTCGCCATTTTGGCGTTACTTTCACGCCATCGAGTTACAGGATTAAATTGGTGCCAAATTAACGGTAAAATAAAGTATTTTAAGAATATTTCGGTTTGCCTGCGCATATCCTGGTGCAAGCCCTTGGCAGACTGAAATTTATAACAAAAAATGACGTTATAACGTAAAATTCAATATGACTACGTCATCGATTTACGGGATGGAATTATGATGTCCGAAAAGAATATTAGGTGTAGGTTAAGGAATGACTGGTCTACCTCGTCATTTCTTGGTACGATATGAGTAACAGCAAGCGCCAACTCGCCATTTTGGCGTCACTTTTACATCCTCGAGTTACGGGAAGAAATTGGTGCCAAATTAAAGGTAAAATAAAGTATTTTAAGAATATTTCGATTTGTCTGCGCAAATCCTGGTACAAACCCTCGGCAGACTGAAACTTATAACAAAGAATGACGGTATAATGTAAAATTCAATATGACTACTGTGATGTAGAATCACATATAGTATTCTTAAATTTTACATTTTTCTAAATTACAGTTAAAACTAATCTTTAATTAAATAGCTATTTTATCTTAACGTTTATTTTCGATTCCACAATATCTTTCCGTTCAAAAGAAAAGAAAGAAAAACATCTAGCATCTGCCTTATTACTGAAAAACGGCTATCAGATAAAGAGAATTCATTAAGATGCCTATTTCACCCTTGCTGGAAACAAATAAAAAAAGAATAAAGTTCGAATGTGTTTGCAGTCAGTGAAATTTCATTTTCCTCTCTGCGTAATTTTAAGTATAACTTATTCGTTGCATATGAGTCTTTTTATGTACATAATGGTTGTTATGTCTTTTGAGAACATTTTCCCAAAATATGCTCCTAACGTACGAATTGGCAGTCGGATTCCTTTTTGGCGTATTTTTTAGGACTGCTGTTTTCTAGTTGCCCTGCTATAAAATTCAAAATCCTTTTATTGTTTAAGCGTAACAGACAATTTTGCGGAGATGATATCAGTCATTTTTCATATGCTTAATGTCGCCAATCGTGTGATGCCAATGTGCGAATTTTTCAGTGAGGAATCAATTGCCTCCCTCTCGCTTCATGAACTCAGTCATGTGAAGACTGTTTTCTTAAAAAATGCGTTCAGGCACCATCCCTAACTTTTCTGTATGAAACCCTTAAATTTTGAAGTTTACTGCAAATAAAATTTTTCTTAAAAGAGCATTTATTGTCTTAAGCGATCATAGCCTATAACTAGCGAATGCATTTTTTTAAAAAAGAACCTGTCAACATACTTTAAATTACAGATCCATACTATATAAATTTATGGTGCCTAACACCAGGCATTCGCAATTTTTTTAACGTCAAGGGATGGTGCCTGCTTTTAGTTGCCTGCTTCGATTTGCTTGAAAGTTTAGTTTCTGGACTATTTATTAGCACTTATCTGGACTATATCTGGACTATTATCTGGACTATTTATCTACCTGAGTAGTATGACATTATCTTATTCATTGGCTGTTAACAAGATTTTTGAAAGCCTATTTCCCGACAGATGACTATCTATTACGTTTGCGGAATATAGAGTATTAGATACTACGAGTGTTCTTAGTTCATAGACTATCGTTTACGGTGCCTATAGAATGCGGACTGTCGCTGCCGAATTTTCCCCTGATGGATCGCATTGGAGTTCTTTCCCGGCGCCGATGTTGGATGCGGCTGATTTTTCTGATCAAAAAATTTCATGAGGCTCAGCGTAAAGAACTCCTGCTCGTTAACGCCTGCTCCTCCCGATGTAGGCCTAAGAATCTGCGGTAGACTGGTGACTCCTATTTCGCTTCAGATAAACTCGCAGCCTTGCTTTCGGCAATATAGTGCATTTTATTTCTACTTTGTGTACTTCAGAAGTTTTTATTTACTTCAGAAATGGATCGAGTGCTGCAGTGTGATCAGTGCTACGGATTTTCATGTGTGGGCTCCAATTTAACCGGCATACACAGATGTGCTTTTCGCGCTGGATTTGATGTGTCTGTGATTGTCAACGTCCAAATATTGCATTTCTTCAAAATAAAAAAAAAAAAAAAAAAAAAAAAAAAAAAAAAAAGAAAAGAAAAAAAAAGAAAGAGAGAACGAAAGTGTACAAAATAAATAAGCATCTGCGGTATAAAGTGTGAGTACGAGAAAATATATGCATTTTATATTTTATGATTTTAATGCTCAATCTCTATTTTAATTACATGACTTTTTTGTTATTATTTTAGAATAATATGATGAGTGATTTTATTTCAATTATTGTTTATTATGCATTGTTTTCTCGTGCTCATATTTATTTTTATGAATAATAATAGTTAGAAGTTTTCTTAGATTACGTCGAAATATTTCATAGTTCTACAAATGCTATTTCAGAAATAAGACGCCAAATATGATAACAGGATAAAAGGATATTTTTCATATAACTAAGTATCTATCAACTGTGCACTCTTACTGAAATTTCATTCAAAGTATTAAGACAATCTTAAAAAAAAAAGAATTCAGAATATTGACTTCATAAATCGTATTTTTTTTTTTTTTGGATGATTGTGCCAAAAAAATTTTTCTTTTATTTTACTTATTTTCTATAAAGATTGCATTTTTATTTACTGTGCAATGCGAGTGCTTTTGAACTACACAATCTGACGTTCATATGTATAAATTTACAGTTATATATATCTTGTTACCTGATTTTATAATATAATTAAAAAAAAAAAGAAGTTAAAGGTAAGTTAATGGTGCATCTAAAATATTCATGTTTTCAGGTAAATAAGACAGAATGTTTTTGTCTCAGACTATTATTTTTGCATGTTAGGAAGTTTAAAAAAAAAAGTAAAATGAAAGATAGATATGAATACTTTTAATGAATAAAGATGTATGCACCTCTCTATATTTTTGACACTGCCTTCATCTTGAGATACATAAAATTGTATCATTTGAATTATGTTTTATTATGCTTTGATAATTTTAAAATCAAACGGTAAGTTATGTTTTACTGTGTTTGTAAAGAGTATTATTTACAGATAATACATTATTTTTATATTTGTGCTTAAAAGTATTAATCATTTTCTTTATTGCATAATTGAATATATGTAATCAATATCTTTAAAGGAGCATTTTCTATTGATTATATCTATTTAAGTAGAGCTATTCCTTGCAGCTAAATATTAAAGAATTTTGTTTCTTTATTCTGTATATATAAAGAAGATGACGGTTTTATAACATAATATTTAAGCGTATAGGCATGATTATTCTTCATCAGTAATTATAACATTATAAGAACTTTCATTTTAAAGGTTATTTCATAAAAATATATCTAGATAATTTTCTTTAAATATTATAGTATTTCTTAGACATTTATTTGATAATATACAGAATGGTCTTACAATTTTTATATAATCAATGTGTATGTTTGTTTTATTACATAGATATAGGTAATTAATTTTATATGCCTTTTACATATTTGTGTATAGATATCTTATTTTAATGTTCATAACATATAAAGTTCATTATGTGGTATATCACGTCATACCATTATAAAAATATTTTATGTGTTGTCATGTTGACAAATTTAGAAATATAATGAATGAGGCGAGAAGCTTAAATTTGTTTTCGCTTATGGTAAATTTTCACTTGTTTCTTTTTACTAAACTTTAAATTATTGACAGCAATTAGACATTGCATAATTTATATTTTAAAATATTTTCGCAAATATAATATGCTTTTATATTTGGAGATGTCATATGTGAAATATCATATTTTCTTTAGTTATATTATCTCAACCTGTCACAAGCTTTCCTCTTAACATTTTAATGCCTGCTCGAGTCATCAATATTATTATTAATAATAACAGGAAGAGAGATTTTATTTATTTCATTAATGCAATTAAAACATATAACGTACCAGTATATATTTTAAGTCAATTGTATGCCGTGTTGTTTCATACCAGCACACATTTTTAGATGTGAAATCTCAGTATTTTTAAAATTCAGTTAATATTTTTATTTTTGTTTCTAATATTTAGTGACTGTTTTCGATAGATTTCTTCTTGCATTGTGTTATTTTCTAGAGGTAGCACAATGCCAAGAATGTTTTTTCCTGAAGGGTTTCTTCTCCTTTTAGCGGTAAGATGGCCACTTACCTACAAAAAGGGAGAGAATGTTTGTCTTCATTTACAAAATTCATTAATTCATTTTTTTTTTAAATTTACTATTATTAGACACTTTGCTAAATTCTCACCGTTTTTTTCATGTGCAGAGCATTTTTTAATTTTTTATTTGTTTAGACATGACATTACTGAAGAGTAGTCTCGCGCGACCTCGCGGTTTTCAAATTAATTCGTTAGAATATATTTCACAGAGATTTCCTTTTTCTTGCAACTCTTGTACATATTTGTTGTGGTTTCATATTCAACCTGGCTTTACATGCATACACATACTTACACTTCATTCTCACAAAATTATTTTTGGTTATGGTTCAAAGATAACACTCGCCTTGGTTGAATTCAGTCATAATTTTTATGTACTTCTGTAATATTTTTTCTACATACTGTGTTATGATCACATTCCTTTTATTTTACTCTGCAGACAAAAAAACTATTTTGTTTTACATAATTTTTACACTCATTCATGCTGGTTGGTTTACTGTTAGGAACAGGCATTTTTCCTCTTTTGAGGTTTAAATTGTTATAAATACACTTTATTTACATCTTCAATTATTTTAAACACTTGTTTTTTTTGTTTTGTCATATAATGTATTAGTTCCTGGTACACATAAGAATTTTGTTCATAGAAAAAACACAAGAGTTCATCGCACATTCTTTGTTCATTGATGTTACACTAGTTCATCGCTTTACTTTCCATTCTTGTTGTACATGGGAAACTTGTTACATTCATTTTTGCTAAAACAAAAAAATCGCTTTTTTCCTGGTCATTTTAGTTCGCCGAATAAACAACTTAGTTCATAGCATATTTACATGATTAATTATAGAAATTCTACACAGTAGTTCATCGATTTTTTTTTCACTTTGGTTCATGGAATATTTACACGTTTAGTTATAGAAATTTTACACATTAGTTCATCGTTTTTTCACATTAGTTCATAGAATATTTACATGTTTGTTTATAGAATTTTACACGTTAGTTCATCGATGTTTTTCACATTAGTTCATAGAGATTTTATACATGTGTTCAGTCATGTCGAACGTTGTAGTTCATAGAGATGTACACTTTAGTTCGTTGAAGTTTTATTATTATTCATAGATTGTTTACACATTAGTTCAATGAAAATACACATCTTTGTTCATAGAATATGTAACACATTACTTCTTAGAAAGTAAACCACATTTTAATGTACATTATCTTTAAGATATAATTTGGAACCTCTTTTTAATTATTTTTTTTAGATAAAACAGTAGTTTTTTTTTAATGTATTTTTTTGCTAAAAATCCATACAACACTCAGGAAACTGCCAGCACATACTTTAAGGATTTTAATATAGGAAATAAATTATAATATGTACATGCCTTTCCACATACATTTTTCTTTACTGATAAAATTTGACTGATTGGACGCGGATGGTGACTCGATGCTGATTATATCATTTCACAAAATGATTTTTCTCAGAATATTATAGTACATCTTTAAAATTGGACATGTTTCTGATACAATATTATCTTGGTTGTTGTCACTAGTTAGATATACTTTTATCTTTAAAAGTATATATGCTAGAACAGGTATGACCATTACATCATTTGTACTTTCCTCTATTTTAGATGACACTTTAAATTTTCACACATTTAAGCTTTTAGAAATACATGCACTTACTGCAGTTTGTTTAGATCACCATGTACACACAAAAATATTGTAAGCATTTTTATTATTTTACAATATTCACAATTGTTTTGGCATGACTCTTAGCTATACCTTAAACATCAAGAGTATTTAAATCGAGGAAGTTAAATACTTTTACAGTTTTTAATTGTACATATTTGTCACGTTTGATATTCCGGTAATATTTTATGCCTAAACACTTAAATTTTTAACCTTTTGCTAACCATAGTATTCGACAGTTTTTTTACACTTCACACATAGTTCATAGTTAAAACACGTAGTTCACTGTAGCTGGTTTAGAGTTTAACCAGAGTTTCTTTTTACATAACACATGTAGTTCATTGAGACAAGTTATCCCTTATTCATCGAGTTGTTTAATGATTGTTAATTCATTAATTACGTAATTGAATGTCACTCATTGGTAGGTGTTTTTGGGTTCTTGTACACATACTGTCTGTTTCTTATGGTAGAAAAAAAAAATCCTAATTTGTTTTTCTACACAATCGCGAGAGCGTTGCTTAGCATGTGGCAATGGTATTTACAATGGTATTTTATTTTACAAAGGTTTTACAATGTTACTTTTGCGGCATGCTTCGCGGATGAGCTTGTGGTCTGTGGATAACAATTTTGTGGGATTTCACCTTTCTTTTTTTCCCTCATCAATGGTATTCCTTGTGGTCCAAGACATTTCACGTGAATATATATATATTTATTGTTCACGAATTTTCTTATAGGTAATGCACAGGTTTTCATTTTTCTTATTACATACATGCAGCCTTCTCCTGGTTTATACCAGTTAATTCTTTAGCACATATTAATTGAGGCTGAGTTCACACACACACACACAATTTTTCTCTTCAGTATTACCTGTTGTACAATTCACTTAAAATTTCATTTTTCTCATACATTTTTACACTTAAAAGATTACATGATGGAATAACTCAATTTTTTTTACACAAGTAAAGGCTTATTAAATCACAGTTTTATTTAAACTACATTTACATTAAGACAAGGGAATACAGTTGTCACATGGAATTAAATGGCTTATGACAGTGTTTGAGGTATTTTTTTTTATATCCTGATTTTCTACAGTTTTTTTATTATTGTCTTCTTTACCTTATATCTATCTCATGAATATACATTTGTTTAATATTCATGTTGAGAGATAAAAAACATCTTTAAAAAAAAGAAAGAAGCTTAAAACCCATACTTTCGATCATTATTATGGGCATTATTTCTGGAGTCTTAATTATTTACATTATTTTTGTTTATCTGTGTGTTATATCATGTCTTTTGTTGCATTATATTACTCGAGTATCTTATTTTATTTTATTATAATATTGATCAATATATATTTAATGTTTATTATTGAAAACATATTGAAACTTATAGCCAGCTGGTAAGTGACCTGTTTATTTAGGCTTAATGTATTTTTATTTTGTATGTGCACATTTCTGATACAGGTCATCGTCTAAATAAGACGAATTGAAGAGTGATCACAAATTTTATTAATGAAGCTGCAGCTGTTTCTAAATAGAAACAATATATGATGTCATTTGTGTGACAAAATTTATGGTACCAACATATTATATCATGATATATATACTTTTATTTGGGATGGTTGCCTACTTAAAGAGGAGTTCAAATGCTGTTTACTTTATTTAGTAAATATTTAGTTTGTTTTCATGAACATTTTACACATGATTACTTGTAAGAGCATATGAAAATTGATTTCTCTCCCTCCATGTACATTAAAAAAAATTTTTTTTTTTCGCCTGTGAAAGGGGTGATATATGTGATGTAGAATCACATATAGTATTCTTAAATTTTACATTTTTCTAAATTACAGTTAAAACTAATCTTTAATTAAATAGCTATTTTATCTTAACGTTTATTTTCGATTCCACAATATCTTTCCGTTCAAAAGAAAAGAAAGAAAAACATCTAGCATCTGCCTTATTACTGAAAAACGGCTATCAGATAAAGAGAATTCATTAAGATGCCTATTTCACCCTTGCTGGAAACAAATAAAAAAAGAATAAAGTTCGAATGTGTTTGCAGTCAGTGAAATTTCATTTTCCTCTCTGCGTAATTTTAAGTATAACTTATTCGTTGCATATGAGTCTTTTTATGTACATAATGGTTGTTATGTCTTTTGAGAACATTTTCCCAAAATATGCTCCTAACGTACGAATTGGCAGTCGGATTCCTTTTTGGCGTATTTTTTAGGACTGCTGTTTTCTAGTTGCCCTGCTATAAAATTCAAAATCCTTTTATTGTTTAAGCGTAACAGACAATTTTGCGGAGATGATATCAGTCATTTTTCATATGCTTAATGTCGCCAATCGTGTGATGCCAATGTGCGAATTTTTCAGTGAGGAATCAATTGCCTCCCTCTCGCTTCATGAACTCAGTCATGTGAAGACTGTTTTCTTAAAAAATGCGTTCAGGCACCATCCCTAACTTTTCTGTATGAAACCCTTAAATTTTGAAGTTTACTGCAAATAAAATTTTTCTTAAAAGAGCATTTATTGTCTTAAGCGATCATAGCCTATAACTAGCGAATGCATTTTTTTAAAAAAGAACCTGTCAACATACTTTAAATTACAGATCTACAATATAACTACGTCATCGAGTTACGGGATGAAATCATGATGTAGGACAAGATTATTACGTGTAGATTAAGGATTGACTGGTCTGCCTCGTAATTTCTCGGAACGATATGAGTAACAGCGGCCGCCAACACGCCATTTTGGCGTCACATTCACGTCATCGAGTTACGGAATGAAATTGGTGCCAAATTAAAGGAAAAATAAAGTATTTTAAGAATATTTCGATTTGCCTGCGCAAATCCTGGTACAAGCCCTCGGCAGACTGAAATTTATAACAAAGAATGACGTTATAATGTAAAATTCAATATGACTAAGTTATCGAGTTACGGGATGAAATCATGATGTCGGAAAAGAATATTAGGTGTAGTTTAAGGAATGACTCGTCTGCCTCGTCATTTCTTGGTACGATATGAGTAACAGCTAGAGTTGCAAAGAGTCGGTTTATTCCCGGGTTTATTCCCAATAGACCAGGTTTATTCCCAGGTTTATTCCCAAAAAACCGAATTATTCCAAAAAATCCCGGGTTTTTTCCAGGTTTATTCCTAAAAACCCGGTTTATTCCCGGGTTTAACCCGGCTTTTCTCAAACCTTTCCAACGCTAGTAACAGCGGCCGCCAACTAGCCATTTTGGCGTCACTTTCACGTCATCGAGTTACGGGTTGAAATTGGTACCAAATTAAAGGAAAAATAGAGTATTTTAAGAATATTTTGGTCTGCCTGCGCATATACTGGTGCAAGCCCTCGGCAGACTGAAATTTATAACAAAAAATGACGTTATAACGTAAAATTCAATATGACTACGTTATCGAGTTGCGGGATGAAATCATGATGTCGGGAAAGATTATTAGATATAGGTTAAGGAATGACTGGTCTGCCTCGTCATTTCTTGGTACGATATGAGTAACAGCGGGCGCCATCTCGCCATTATGGCGTCCCTTTCACATCCTCAAGTTATGGGATGAAATTGGTGCCAAATTAAAGTTAAAATTAAGTATTTAAAAAATATTTTGGTCTGCCTGCGCATATCCTGGTACAAACCCTTGGCAGACTGAAAATTATAACAAAAAATAACACTATAATGTCAAATTCAATATGACTACGTTATCGAGTTACGGGATGAAATCATGATGTCGGAAAAGAATATTAGGTGTAGGTTTAGGAATGACTGGTCTGCCTCGTTATTTCTTGGTACGATATGAGTAACAGCGGGCGCCAACTCGCCATTTTGGCATCACTTTCACATCCTCGAGTTACGGGAAGAAATTGATAACAAATTAAAGGTAAAATAAAGTATTTTAAGAATATTTCGATCTGCCTGCGCAAATCCTGGTATAAACCCTCGGCAGACTGAAATTTATTACAAAAAATAACGTTATAATGTAAAATTCAATATGACTACGTCAGCGAGATAAGGGATGAAATCATGATGTAGGGTAAGATTATTAGGTGTAGATTAAGGAATGACTGGTCTGCCTCGTCATTTCTTGGTACGATATGAGTAACAGCGGGCGCCATCTCGCCATTTTGGCGTCCCTTTCACATCCTCGAGTTACGGGATGAAATTGGTGCTAAATTAAAGTTAAAATAAAGTATTTAAAAAATATTTTGGTCTGCCTGGGCATATCCTGGTACAAACCCTTGGCAGACTGAAATTTATAACAAAAACTGACGTTATAATGTAAAATTCATTATGACTACGTCATCGAATTACGGGATGAAATCATGATGTAGGACAAGATTATTAGATGTAGATTAAGGATTGACTATTCTGCCTCGTCATTTCTTTGTAAGATATGAGTAACAGTGGGCGCCATCTCGCCATTTTGGCGTCACTTTTAGAGGTCTGCACGGGCCGAAACTTCCAGGCCCGAGTCCGGCACGGCCCGAAAGAAAAAAATATTGGCCCGGTCCGGCCCGGCCCGAAAAGAAGTTAAAAATTCGACCCGAACCCGGCCCGTCTAGGGTGAATTTCTACAGAACATTGATCTTTACTCTAATGGAAGAGTTCAGACCATAAAAAACTTATCTTAGTCATTTTTTTTTCATGTATATAATCTCTATTTATGCAGAAGTGCCATAGGCTGCGATATTTACGCTTTTAATGAACCTTTGTATGTTGTATGTAAAAGTTTCAGTTATCATTAGCATTATTAATACATAAAAAAATCTAAAAAGTGGTATATAGTAAAAGTATAATCTTTCGGATTCTTTCATCAACTTCGAAGTTTTCAACTATCATGATTCATGAGACAGCAGAACAACTGTGTTAAAAGTTAATATAGTAAATTATTATTAGTTCGTAATTTTTAATTTATTGGTTACATGCAAATTTCTAATATTTTATCATAAATTGTTATTGCGTTACGGGTAGTTTCGTTTGCTGCATCTCAAACTATTCTTGTTGCATATTTAGTTTTAATTTCCCCTATTTTCTAAAAAACTATTCGGTATTTGTAATCTCAATACTTTATATCATTGCGTTAATATTGTCATTGATGTACTTTTTTTCAATTAAAAACTTGCAAAAACTTTTCCATAATTTTAATGCAAATATTTCATAAGAAATAAAGTAAATAATTTATATACAGCTTTTAATTTAGCTAAACATAAATAAATGTTAATGGAATAAATTGAAAATAATAACAATTCTTACTTTAAAAATATCATAAAATATTTGGAATTAATAATAGGGGAAACTGTGGCACATTGATTCATGGGGCACATTGATACATCACCTCTACTGCTCACAGGGTCATTACAGGAAGTTTGACAACAACTCCAAAAGGTGATGCTAGTGCACTCAACTACATACAGAAAGTCTTGGAATGATTCAGTTGCTTCATGAAACGGTATGGGTGATTTACTGTTTTTGTAGATCAAAAGTAAATTTGAGTTGTACAATTGAAATGATATTATACAACTGTTCTAGTGTTTTTAACTGAAAAGAATACTCTCCCGAGCAAGTAAAACTAATCTTTATCAATTTATCATAATTGTTTGTTAGATAAATTATGAAGTATTGGGTTTGAGACTCATTTTATTCAAAATGGCTGTATGGGACACATTGATACAGTCTTTGTCGGGGCACATTGATACAACCTAAATCCTTTTCTAGTTCATTTTTTCATTACCTTTTATTATTTTTTTACAATGCACTCCTTAACGCAACCATTTTTCGCTAAAAATTTCTAATATTAGATTTTATTGAAGTGAAATAGCTTTAATTTCTTTATATTAGAACATTTTATAGTATTTTTGCAATGAGAAGACGTACGAACTTACTCAACATATAATGCTAGTAGAACTAATTAATGAAAATGACGGCAGCCTGGAAAATCTCAAATTTATATCAATTCTCCAGAGAAAAAAGTTTTTTTCTACATGAAAAGTGTTACGTAAGAGAAACAAGCTGCAGAACAGCACAGGATAATTACATTAAAAACAGAATTTTTAATATATTTATCCTTTATTTTCTGTTTATAAACAGAAAACTTGGTAATTTTTTTTATCTTTCCTAAGAAAGAAGATAATGTTGTCGTTGAAGAACCAGATATGACAAAGTTACCACAGGCCAACAATCAGACAATGAACAGCCAGAACATCAGGTCATTATACATTTCATTTTGATTGTTTTAATATTGCGTACAAATAAAGTGTGTGTGATTTGAATTTTTATAAATAATATAAAATGGTTTGCTAACTATTTTTCTATGAAAAATATGCATTTGTGTTATTTTGTCTCCATTTTTCCCTGACGTATCAAAGTGTATCAATCTGCCCCGGGGATGGGGCACATTGATACAAATTATTATTTTTTTATTTTTTTTTAAATTACATGCAAAAATAATGTATAAAACAACGATTGTACATTTTTATAACACACTACACAGATTTTGCTGACATCACATAGAAAAATAACTTGAAATTTCTGCTTTCTAGACACCAAAAAAAATTTTAGAAAAAAGCTGTATCAATGTGCCCCAATTGCCCCTATATATTTAATGCGTTAAAGAAAAAATGCTTCCTCTCAAGACAAATTGTTCGTGAACTAAGAATTTCTTAGTAATTAATTAACGTACATGAAAATTTGTGAAAAAGTAATTTTTTAATTTTTCTTTTGTATACAATTTTATAACTTTAAATTCGATGTGAAAGAGAAATCCAATTCAAACATTTTAAAATAAAAGCGAATAAATAAAATGTCATGTAATAAACATCAAATCAAAAATAAAAATTCTCTCAAATTAAACTAAAATAAGTTATACTTAGATATATTTTTTAACTTTTTACCTGAGTTATTGAAAGTAAATATTTTTAAATATTGAAATGTGCATATTATATATAAGTATCAAAGATTAATTTTTATTACAGTTTCTTTTATTTCTAGTTTATATTCAATTATGTGATGCACATAGGTATTAAATTTTCTTCAAAATGTTTCAATGCTAATTTTATTATTAATAAAAACAATTGTTTTTACATTCTTAGTGAAGATAAAATATGTTTGATAAAAACCATAGCATACAATTTAGAGTTTAAAATAATCTTAAGATCAGTGAAAGTCTAGAGAGTATATTTGAAATTAAATTAAAGCATAGCATTGCAATAATGATAGCGTGTTGATAACGATATTACTTTTATTATTGTAAAATATATATATTTTTCATTTAGTGACACTTTTTAAAACAAATCAAACTTAACTGGTGAAATAAAGCTATTTCTTATGTCTAAAATATTTATTATCATAAGAAACAAAAATGAAGTCTGCAGTTGTACTCGAATGAAAAGTCTTTACAAACACTCAAAAAACGGTGCAATGGAATATAAGCTTTTAGTAAAGTACTTTTGTATCAAACTTGATTGTACATGATTGTGAATAGTTTCTTTACAAAAAAAAATTTTTCCTGTTTCATTTTTTGCATTCAGTACAGTACAAATGACAAAAATATATTTTAAACTATAATACATATTGTGTAGTGTACTAAATACTATATATACTCTAAAAATGTCCTTTTAAATATACGGCAAAAACTAATTTCAGCAATCTTGCTAGTTTTTGTCATAAAAACTGCAGTAAAATTAGATGTAATAAAAACATTTGCATCTAATTTTACAGCAATTTTTGCTTAAAAAACTGCTGGTAAGATTGCTGTAAGCAGTTTTTGCCGTATATTTAGCAATTTTTTTTTCAGTGTAATAAATTCTCTGTCTAATAAAGAACACAATTTTGCATAAAAGGAGAAAAAACTAATTATTATCTGTCACTGAGTCTGTCCGAAAAGTGTCTTATTTAAACATTATTATATCTCAGGCTTTATTTTAATTCCAAATGCTTGTCCTAAATTTTTATTAATAAAGTAAGGTTTATTTTTTCGATGAATCTATCTTATCGAGATAAATAAACAAATAAATAAAAATTACTTTTTGAACTTTCAGCAGTTTTTAATTTTTTTGTTTTTTAAAAAAAATGCGCTAAAATCGTAATATTTCACATATATTTTAATTCTGCTTTTATAAACAATCGAAGAACATGTTACAAAATAATATTCTTATTTTACTATTTTACTATTTTTAAGAAAGCTATAAAATCATCTTTTAGAGTTTTCTAACTCCAAAATCATTCATTTTCATATATGAATAAAAAGTTAAAATAATTTCTCCTTTGAGAAAATTTTCTCATATAGCTATATTTGACTTCAGCATTTATATTGTAATGCTCTGTTTATAATTATTTTCTTATGTTTTTTATTGATCTATTCTACAACCTTAAATAACAAATAATTACCTTTAAATAGTTCCAAATATTATTTGAATACTTTAGTAATAACACTAAAAAATTCATTCAAAACATTTCTTTATACATATTGTATTTATATTTATGTCTATCTAACGACAAACACCATTTTTTGAGAATGCAGCATTTCGCATACAACATTCATTTTTATAGCCTCACTTTTCTCGAGAATCTCATGCACGAATTGTCATTTAAGATTCACACTTAGCGAAAATTTCTTTCTAAAAATAGAATTCTAACCCATTATCTACGTCATCATTATCATCTAGACAATGTCACTTTCTTTCCCCCGTTTATGCTGATGTAAAACTTTCAAATTCGTGAGAGAGAAACGCAAAAATGGCGCCGTATCGTACTATAAAATCACATTCAGCAAAATGAATCCAACCATTTACCCATTCTTGAAATAAAACTGCATACTTAAAAAAAATGTTTTTATTATTATCTCCGTTTTAGTATGAGAGATAAGAGATGACACTTTGTATTCTCTTCGCATCAGGTTCAAAAGCTATGTTTGTTTTCTAAATAAATGTTACGCCAGAGTTTTATAGAAAATATTTCTTCAATAACAGATACAAAATAATCGATGAGAATTTTTATAAATCCTAAAAATCTATTATTTTTTTCAATTTCTTTAAACCAAGTTCAATGTAATTTTGTATGACTTTTATTTGATATTAGTTTACAATTAATTAAGGAATTTAAAAAAATATTTTTCAAATCTTATTTTATTGTTTGTTTTTACTGTTAAATTTTGCATATACAAATTTTAATATTTTTTTTATTGCTATTTACAAATAACAGGTTTTAGTAAAGAATATTTTCTAATAGAGTAAAAGTAAAAACGCAAATATAGATTAATCAATTTATACATAGACATATTATAGTGATGGTACTATTTAACGATGTATTTCAATTCAATTAAAACTTATTAGACAATATGACTGATGTAATGTAAGATGGTATTAAATTCGATTGCTTAAGGTAGAAGACACACGGTAAAAATACCCTTTATCAGATATTTTAAAATAATATACGTTTTCTCATAAACAGCAGACTTTTTACGCGTCAAGAACTTTTGACAGAATTTTTTGAAGTAAAATCCGGTTTATTAAATTAAAAACAAACAACAAAAAAAAATACTATGACTAGTGACCAGTACACGTTATTTCTCTTAAAATACACCTAAAACCATATATATCCCTCAATGTGTACAAACACTGAACTAAATAAAAATATTAATTTGTTAAAAATAAAATATTTAATTTGTGTAAAAAGTTTTTTTTTAATTCTTAATTTTATGTCTAGCACAAGTTATTTTTTATATCTAAGAATAATTGTGAATACGTCAAAATGCCAAAATGCTGTATAATCAAAATGTCGGATTTTGATTATCTGAGATATTGAAAATATCCATTAAAACAGTCCAAAATTTCAAGAATATTTTTTTTTCCATTAGAAAGTAATAGATTATCCCTGTTAAATTTCTTAATTGCCAAAAACTTAAATAAAAAATTAATTCTTACGTATTTATATAATATTTTAGAACGTATTTATATAATATGTTAGAATAGTGACAGTTTATTTCCAAAGCAATCTTTTTTTGCATTCCTTTTTTTTTTTTTTTTTTTTTTTTTTTTGGTGGTGGGAGGGCATTTGTATGCTAGGATAAGAAAAATTTAATTTTAAAGCATTTTTTCCATTTTTAGATTTTAAGTTTAATCTTTTGATATTGTTTAAGGAACATGTTGTAAATAGAGCTGTTCGAATTTGACGCATTGATCGGTTAGATTTCATAATTTATAGAACCCAGGAAAATGACATAATAAAAATCCATTCAATCTTTACAAAGACATTAATCGCATTATTTTCAAAGAAATATCTATAAGATTTTGATAGTAGATATGATTTTACTACTTCAGACTTTAACTGTTTAAAAAATAAGAAGAAATTCCCTGCAGCGCCATATTTATATCTCAAAAAGAAATTAAATAATCATGCAAAAAAATAGAATTCATTTCAGTGACAATCAAATTTAACTGGAAAATTATAAGTAAAATTATCAGTAGGATTTGTTACTTTCCTAATATAATGGATTTTTTATAAATAAATATAACTAGAAATTTAAAAAAAAGAGGAAAAAGATATTTATATAGTATAAAATAAGACCCATTACATTGGACACATCATAGTGCGACATTCCAGGAAAATGACTAGCTGAAATTTTAAGTCTTTTGCTTCCTTTATTTAGGTTATAATAAATGTAATATATTTTTAAAAGACTCTTAATACTAGTTTTTTAATAGAATGTATCAAAGAAAATTTACTTACATAACTTTTAATAGGAAATTTACTGTGCGGATTGCAGTTTGCATACTTTTTGGTATTCGTCAATAAACTTTTAAGTAGAGATACATATTATATTTATAGAATGGGATACGAATAGGATTTCCATTATATTTTCCCATTATATTTTCTTATTTGAGAGCATTTTTTGAAATACAGAATGTTTCGCTACCAGACCGACAAACTTTGAGGGATGATTGTAGACATGGAGGCAAACATTATTAAATTGGAAATCATGGGGCGCAAACATCTTCTGTCGGAGATAGGGGCCATTAAAGTTTAAGGTCCAAAATTTCAAACGATGATAAAATACGGAAAGAATGGTTGATTCGTTTGCGGTGTTCACTGAAATCATTCTTTATATCACGATTTTTTAGAAAAAAAATATAAAGGTTACGTTCAAAAATTGTAGATAGAGAGCGCTTTAGACTTTACAATAACGAACAACCACTTTTTACAGTTATTTTGTGCAAGGGGTTGAAATTATTTTAAAGTTTAAACTTTAACTTAAATGTTAAGCCCAAAATCGGAAAGATTGGGATCGGTTAACTAGCGAAAATTGAACTGTGAACAGAGGCGGAGATTTTAAACGCTCATAAATATTGGACAAACAAATCGATTTCGTTGCGGTTTGCGTGTTAGGCATTCCCTTGGTAATTATTTTATTCAAAATGACGTACAGCTTTGGCGTCCTCATTTTTTGATAGAGGGCACTTCCCACACATTCTGATATTTCAATGGCATTACTCCTGGGTGTTTTACTACCAGACAAACATACTTCAAGGAAGTGTTAGCGATGCAAAGACGACTCGGAATCCCATAGGAATGTAACTTTGGAAATGGATTTTTTGCGAGAAACAGTTAAAGGAAGCAGAGAAAAGAAAACAGAAACAGCAGAGAAGGAGCAACACGTCAATGTGACAGAAAACAGTTTATTTAAATGCTTTACTACAAAAGGTGTTCGAAATACGACCAGAAGTAGTCCGGCATGCTTAACAGTGGCGTCGCGTGGAATTTCTCACGCTTTGAAAGATTCTTGACATCTCTGATAGTTTTCTGGCAGATACAGAAATACCAGCTGCGAGGTCTTCAACTGATGGTACGGGAATTACGTACACTCAATTTTTCATTTGACCCCAGCAGAAGAAGTCCATACATGATAGGTCCGGCGATCTGGCAGGCTAATGAACCGGGCCACAACGACCTATCCACTACTGCCCATACGTCATTGGTAAAATGTGGAGGAGCCCTATCGTGCTGTTCATCGTTCAAATACTTCATTCTGCTACCTTTGGAACCGGTTCGCGAATGATCACCTCAAAGTGATCGCTGCTCAGACGCATTACCGTTTAACGCCCCCTACTGCAAGAAAACCGCAGCGCCATTTACCGTCGATGTTAAACTTGCCGGACTGGTTGTAATTTCGAACACCTTTTCTAGTAAAACCTTTAAATAAACTGTTTTCTGTCACATTAACGTGTCGCTCTTTCTCTGCTGTTTCTGTTACTTTTTTCTCTGCTTTCTTTAACCGTAACTTGGAAGAAAGCACTTCCAACGTTACATTCCAATGTGATTCCAAGTCGTCTTTGTATCCCTAACACTTCCCGGAAGTATGTTGATCGGTTAGTAAAACGACTAGGATTAATGCCATAGAAATATCAGAGTAGTGTCGGAAGCGAACTCTATCAATAAATGAGGACACTAAAGCTGTACATTATTTTGAAAAACATAATTACCAAGGGAATGACAAAATCAATTTGTTTGTCTAATATTTATGAGCGTTTAAAATCTCTCCCTCTGTTCACAGTTCAATTTTCGCTCGTTACCCGATCCCAATGTTTCCGATTTTGGGCTTAAAATTTAAGTAAAATTCTAAACTTTAGAATAATTTCAACCCCATGCACAAAATAACGTTAAAAAGTAGCTGTGCGTTACTCTAAAGTCTAAAGCGCCCTCTATCGACAATTTTTGAACGTAACCTTTAATTTTTTTTTCTAAAAAAATCGTGATATAAAGAATATCTTTAGTGAAAACCGCAAACGAATAGAACTTTTTTTTCGTTTTTTATCATCGTTTGAAATTTTGGGCCTTAAATTCTAATGGCCCCTAGCTCCTACAGAAGACGTTTGCGCCCCATGGTTTTCTATTTAATAATGTTTGTCTTTGTGTCAATTATCATCCCTCAAAGTTTGTCTGTCTGGTAGCGAAACACCCTGTATATTCAGCCTTTATCGAAAAACTGACGAATACGGCACATTACACAGTTTCTAAATAAGAGAACCTCTCAATTGGATGGGTTTTAGAGCAAAAATATTTTTTAAAATGAGTCGTAAAATTAGTAATTTTTTATTTGATTACATACTCAAATCTTCAATCACTATCACTTCCGAAAATTTTGTTCAAAATGGTTAATTTGACGTAATTCTTTTAAAATACAGTCTGCCCTTATCGAGAAAATGGCCATTATGTCACAGTATATAGTTCCTAAATACGAGAACCTCCCACTTGGATGTGAAAAAAATGAATTTAAAAATGACTCATGATAGAAGTAGTTTGAGTTTGCGGGTTTGTCTTCAACTCCTTTTTTCTCCAACTTCTATTTTTGTTTAATTTATTTTTGCTATGAGAATTGGTCCTATAAAAAACTTATTAGTATAAAAATTGTAGATATTATTGAGTAGATGTAAAATAAATGTAATTGAATTTGATAGCTTAAAAATTGACGAAGTTATAGATTTTTTTTTTTTTTTTTACTTTTTCCACTCCCTCCCTTTTTTCTTTTCGTTTTTGATTTTTTTCATCGATAAAAGCTGGTCATATCAAAAACTTGCAAAAATAAAAGTTTTAGATTATTTTTAGAATATTTATAAAAAATTTGTTGGATTTGATATCTTGGGAAGTACCGAAGTTATGAATTTTTTTCTCCCAAAAACCATGTTTTTTTTTTTTTTTCGTCTCTTGAGAGCATTTATAATTTTATAACATATCTGTCAAGCATACACTTTTAGCCTATTTCTTAGAAGTAGAGCAAACTTTAAACTGATCCGATATCTATATTATTTCAGAAGTTATGCCGTTTTATCGGTTTTCAGAAAACCTCTCCCTATTTCCACCCACTTGGTCTGATTTTGCCCATTAACGAACTCAATCGAGATTTTATGCCCCTTCATTTTATGCATCAGTTTGAAAGAATTTTGAACAGAGTTGGAGAAGTTATAGTGTCCATAAAAAGGTGATATAGACCGATAAATAGATAGATCGATAGATAAACTTTTTTATTGATGGTAGATTTGGTGTCGTCATGATCGGCGTAGATCCGCAAAAAATTTTCAGAAATTCCAACAGAGGAGTGACCGCAATAGGTCCTTTTTCATACAAAATCAACCTAACAATACGTTGATATATAAACCCCAAGCCTCTAAGTCCCAATATACTTACCTGATAATGAGGAATATAGTGAGGTTTTGATATAGTTATTTACATTGTAAATAAACAAACGAATTCATACTAGTATTCTATGCAAAAAGATTCAATATCGTATCAAGTTGACAATAATATTAAAAATTTCTCAAGAATTTCTAATATTGTGGTATCTAAAAAAATAGCCGCTATCAAATTCACCGGAAATTAACAGAAATTTTGAAATATTAAAGTCAAGGAAAATATCTGATATAAGCAATAATATGAAGGAAAAATTGTATGCCTGGCTATAGTTACTGGAACGGAAGCTATCGGAAACTGTTAAAAAATTAGATTCGAATCACAGTGAAATGAGATACCTGAATATACATTTTTAATATAAAAACAAAAGAAACATCTAACGCAAGAGATAAAAATAATAAAAAATAATATATCAAAACAAAACAAAACAATAAAAACTGCAGTACTTTTTAACACGATTGTTGCTATTTGTTTCGTTAATTACTGTATGCGATTTACGCTTATTAAAATTGTGGGTCATCTCGAAAGTTCTGTGTTTTTTTAAAGATAATTTTGAAGAAAGATGTCATGACTTTCTTATCTTTAATATTTTGTTGAAACACAGAGGCATCGTTTTGTTATACGACCTATTGCCATCATTTGACAGCTAAAAGTCATTTGGCTTGCAAGCAAAGTCATTTGGTTTACGTGTAAAAAGATCTTTAATGTGAGATTTTACAGTCTCTAAAAAAGAGAACTTCCGAGCGTTCAGAGAAAGTAGGAGTAACTTCAAAAGTTAAAAATCTGAAAGCACCAGGTCTGGTGAATATGAGGGATGACGAAAAATATCCTTGCCATACTCATTAACTATTGTTTTACATTACTCGCAATGAAGTGCAGAAAAGTATCACTCACCGATACGCCATATTTTATCACTTTTCTTCGATTTATACTTTTAAAACTGCAATTTGGGAACAGTATATTTTCGAATTTCTGATTTGGAGGGAAAAATTCATAATAAATAACTCCTTTGTAGTTCAACCATACATAAAGTATGACATTTTTGCGACGCAAACCTCCTTTCGATGTTACTCGGAGTGGTTCATTTCACTTACCTCATGGTAATTTCGTAATGACATCACAGTATTCATACAAATCATCAGTACAGAGCAGGTTTTCATTTCATTTCAGCACAGAGCCACAAGCTGAAATTTCAGCAATCATATTCTGTGCTATTAAAATTTTGGACACTCACACAGCAAGGGGTTTACAACCCCAATCTTCTTCGAATGATTATGATATGGACATTTTTGAAATATTTAATCTATATAATAACTTCTGCAATATGTAATGTGGATTTGCAGTTGAGGATATATTTGAGAGCTCTTGTACTACTGTTCTTACAAAAGCATGCTATTTGCGACTAAAATTTCTGTCTCAATTTACAGTCTGTCTCAACTATCAATATTCTTTTTGACTTAAACTTTTGATAGCATCTTCAATTTATTTTACCTGAACTAACATTTTGTCTATAAACATTTCAAATTTTGTAAGCAGTCGGACTAGCATTTTAACTTTTTAAAACTTTTCAACAAAGTTGAAAATTGCTTATAATTTGGATTTATCTGACTATGTGTCTATCTTTCCGCGCTCTAATTCCCATAAATATACTCAAATCATCCTGAAATTTTTTAACATTATTGACATTTACCCTAGCAACAACATAATTTCAAATGAAGTTCCTAGCATGTTTAGTTTATTTACAGTGACAGTCAAAAATTGACCGTTACATTTCGTCCTACGGGTTAAAAAACGTCTCAAATGAATTTTAAAAATTCTTTTCCCTTCCAAACATGTAAAAATTTATTGCACTAAAATATGCTTTTAATACAATATTTGGTGAAACAAATAACCACGATTCATTTACAAGGCCACACAAAAAATCCCATTATATATTGGTAAAAAGAAAAATTGTGTGCGACATAAATAAATTATATTAAACAGTTTTATGAATAATAAAATTGATATACTTTATTGAGGCTTAATATAAGTAATACGATATAGTTGTGGATAATACAAAATGCATAGCAGTTAAAGGGACACAATAATGAATTTCAAATAGTATATTCTTTTTGAAGTATTGTATATGTATCCGAAGATTGTAGATGGATAGATGAAATGCATTTTCCATATTATATATGCTTTTCAGTTCACTAAATCTATGCATATTACATGGTGCGTATAAATATTATATTTGTACACACAACAGGTATATGTCCAGGGCTACACAAAAAAATTTGCAGACTTTAATGAATATGAGTGTAAATTACTTAATGGTGGTGTTTAAATAAGTTATGCATTTTTACGTTGAACTGCATTATGTTTATAATGCATACAGTTGTTTGGAAAATATAAATAAACTTATATATAAGACTACGCAAAGAATTGGATACATGGACGTCCATGAATTATAATTTCAGAGAATGTTAAATTAGTAGTTTTAAGAGTGTTCTAGTTTAAAATAAGTTTTAGCTAAATACTGGCGTGTAATAAAAGTACCAGGCAAACTATAGGACTTTACAAAAGTATTCAAATATGTCTCCATATATTGCTAAAAATTGCTGAAATAGAAATTTCAACCTGCTAGGCATTTTCTTGCTAAACTAAATTTTCCATTATATAGTATACATATCAACCTATATATCAACAACAGGGCTGTTCAATAATATTTTAATACATATTTTGCTATAGACAGTAACTTTTTTACTTAAATAAAAAAAAAAAAAAATATTCAGCAAGTGTTGGAAAATGATTCATATTCTATGCTTAACGCATGATTTGCTTTAATTTATTTTTTAAAGAAAACAGCATTATACGGAGAAATTTAACTTTTTCTTCTCCATTGTTGTCACTGCATTGAAAATCAATTGTTACAATACTACCGAGAATCCTTCAACGCCATAAGATATGGCTGCATATACATCTCTAGGTCATTTAATGTTACGCCTTACTAGTAGAAGCAAAATTACTGGTCGAAACCCAGTTTTGCAGAACTTCCCATATTCCGTAGTAAATAAAATTAAACCAAGTTTAAAAATACGTATCAGAGCTCAGCGTCAAATGTGTGCATAATTGTCAAAGAAATGCCATATGTTCCATACTGTATATAAAACATGTTTTTGCCTACGTCAGTGATTTACATAATATTTCATATTATTTAAAATAATTTAAAGATTGAAAAAGTTACAAATCATTTTACTCTATAAACCATAACAAGCATCACTATAACATTAAAGCATCGCTGTAATCGAAATATCAATGAACAAACATCATTTTTAATAAACATACACAATAGTAAATAAAGTAACTTTCTATGTGAATATTTTTTTTTTTTTTTTTTATTTATTTATTTTGTCTGTACTAAATTTCTTCACAATGCTTGATTTTAGGACATGAAGGAATTATTGCTAAATATTAGTATAACTTTAAAAAAACTAACATCACATGTTATTTTATATATACAGGGTGATTATAATTAAAGTCCGAGTTTCAAAACGCTCTAAAAAGCGAACCACTCGTTAGAATGGCGTCAAAATTTAACAGCGTATTATTGAAGAAGGGGGAAAGAACATGAACCAAAAAACGTTCCAAATTTTAGCAACAGATGGCGCTGTAAGACTACAAAGGACAAATCGTAAAACAACGGCTAAGGCGTAAGTTACACGATATAAACCAACTGTATTGTTCAGTGTGCATGACTGTACGCGTGTGATATTGTTAGTTAAGTAAGCCCGTCCTCAACCGCAAGGTCGTACCTCATCGGATGGGAAAAATCGGTTTTTAATTGTCCTGAGGCCAAAAACCGTATAAAAGCATCCCTCCAATCGGTTTTTAATTGTCTTGAGGCCAAAAACCGCATAAAAAACATGCATCTAACCGGTTTTTAGTTGTCCTGAGGCCAAAAACCGCATAAAAAGCATCAATCTAACCGGTTTTTAATTGTCCTGAGGCCAAAAACCGCATAAAAAGCATCCATCTGACCGGTTTTTAATTGTCCTGAGGCCAAAAACCGCATACAAAGCATCCATCTGACCGGTTTTTAATTGTCCTGAGGCCAAAAACCGCATAAAAAGCATCCATCCAATCGGTTTTTAAGTTGGCGAGACTGGCGCAAAGCATGTTCAATTAGCTGTCCACCGTTGTGGGCAACAAGATTAAATCGGGAAACAGCATGTTCCACAACCGATCGAAGTGTATCCGGGGTCAAGTTCGGAATGTGTTGCGCAATGCGTGTCTTTAATTCAGCTACGTTGGCAATCGGAGTACTGAACACAATATCTTTCACATAACCCCACAGCCAGAAATCACACGGATTAAGATCAGGTGATCGGGCCGGCCAGGCTGTAGGGAAATGACGACTGATAATTCCAGCATTTCCGAAATGCCGCCCCAACAACTGCTTCATTCGATTTGCAATGTGCGGAGGAGCGCCATCTTGCATAAAAATTATACTATCCAGACATTCACGCTGTTGCAGAGCTGGAATGACGCCATTACGCAAAAGAGACTCATAGCGCTGATAATTGACGGTAACGGTAACAGGACCTAAAGCACCCGTCTCCTCGAAAAAATACGGCCCAATATAAATGATGCCGTAAATCTGCACCACATAGTTACCTTTGCAGCATGAAGTGGTACTGGGTTCGTTGCGAGTGGATTTTCTGTTGCCCATATTCGGCAATTCTGTGTATTGACATATCCCGTCAGGTGGAAATGGGCTTCGTCTGTCCACAGAATTTTCCACGGCCAATCATTGTTCACTTCCATGCGAGCGAGAAATTCCAAAGCAAAACGCTCTCTTGCTGGCAGGTCAGAAGGGAACAACTCCTGCTCATGGCAAATTTTATGCGGATAGCATTGCAGGATGTTTCGTAGAATGTTATGTACCGTGCTCACAGGCCTGTTCAATGTTCGGGCAATTCTCCGTGCACTGCATGGTTGCTCACCACCGCTAGACTCTTCCTGAACTGCTGTGGCCACTTTTTCAACTACCGCCGAATCACATCTTTTCCTTCCTCGACCAGACTGCACATCAAACGAACCTGTATTTTCGAATTTTTGCATCATTTTCACCAGACCTCTGACAGCCATCGGTCCAGCGCCTTTTTTTCATACACTTGAGAGTCCTGAACTTCTGCAGAGCCACTGGTGCAGAATCACCGTTCTTGTAATAAAGCTTTACAAGCAGAGCACGATCCTTCATTGAGACACTCATGCCCAACGTCTGAGAAGCGAAATGAGGAAACGCCGTTTACCCAACGCTTTTATAACACCTGAAACTGCCGTACGCATGCCAGGTACTTTAATTTACATATACTGACGCTTACAGCGCCATCTGTCACTCAAATTTGGAACTTTTTTTTTGGTTCATGTTCTTTCCCCCTTCTTCAATAATACGCTGTTAAATTTTGACGCCATTCTAACGAGTGATTCGCTTTTTAGAGCGTTTTGAAACTCGGACTTTAATTATAATCACCCTGTACTTGAAATTGTGATTCCAAACAAATCAAATTAATCATTAATCAAATAATTAATCAAATTAATCAAATAAATTAATTTTGCAATTAAGTAAAAAGATTATAAGTTTTTATTATATTTATCAAAATGACGTTTTCAATACGTACTTGTGAAAAGACATTATGTAGCGGTGATACATATTGCTTCGTTACATTTTATTGATAAACTGTCAAAATATACACATTACTTTCTCTTGTGCACTCGTCATTTTAAATTCTTTCTTCTTAGCTTTCAAAGTAAAGCATATCTAATTTTGGGCCTAATTTTTTGGAGAATTCTTAACTTTAATTTAAATTTAAAAATCTTAAATTTAAAATAAATGGATTATTTCGTATTGTATTTTTTGAATATACGTATATTTTTTCTTTGTATTTTTAAATCAAATGTTATAGGATTAAAAAAATCGCGAAATTATTTTGTGAATCTTTCTTATACATCAATCACATTACATCTCAAGTATATTTATGACATTTAAAGAACCGGTTGATAGACAAAGGAAAACATTGAATAGTCCAATTTTGCTGTGAATAAATACAAATGTTTGATGGAATACTACTGTCAAAAATTTATTAAATATTTGATGAAACATTGGTGACTTAGAAGGCATTGTGATGTCCGCCCAAGACTAATACTTGTCTGAGACGCATGTCATACAGAATTAAGACCAGCGATTCTGTGAAATAACACAATTAAACCAAATTTTATACAGATTATTGCGCTGTGTAGTTTACTAATTTACTTTTAGTTTTTAAAATAGACATGGTAAAACTTTATTTTCTAGTGCAATTATATTCAGATTTTACGCTCTTCAACAAACTATGTTCAAGTTATCAAGTTTGTAACAACTTTCCTCAAACTTTATATCACATTAGTATGCATAAATTAATCAATGCTGAGTGTTTGAATTTAAACTGTTTAGGTTAAAAAAAGAAATAAAACATAAACTCGGTTACTTAAAATGAACATGTTATAAAATATTTTTCACAGAATTCAGACTCTTTTAGTAATGTTTCCAACTACATAATTAGCTAAAAACATTAAGAAACAGGATCTGTTTTCTCGTGGAATCAATTTTTATTTTCTAATAAAAGCTGAACATTTTATATTCCCGTTGAGAATTTTCAGTTACTTATTAAAGCCTTTAAAGAAGCAAAGTTTCTTCCGCACTTTTGGGAGTTTAATATTGATTAAAATCGTAATTACAAACATTACGCTCATGTTTGGAAACGAAAATATTTTAGGAAAGTTTTATGATTTTTAGCTTCCAGCTTAATTTCGATAAATCTTAAAAAATGTCAGGAAATATTTTCAGAAAGAGATATCTCTCTTGAAATGCGTTTAAAGAATTAGAAAATGTCTACAATTCAAATTAAATGTAATTATAAATTTATATAAAAAATCACGTTTTTTTAACTAACGTGTCAAAAAAGTCAACTAACGTGTCAAAATTAAAGTGATTTATTTCTAAAAAACTGTCTTTAAAAATAAAAGTGCATTTCTAAAAACGAAATGTATTACCTTATTATTATTATTTTAATCGAAATCAAATTTTACCTCTTTAACTTTTCTTTTTTTTAATTTAGCAGAATAAGCAAAGAGTGATCGCTTTTTTTATTGAATGAATATTATATAGTCTCATAAATATAATGTTATTGCACTACATTTGTGGAAAATATTTGGTTTTTTATTATACTCACAAACTTAGAAACATTAACAGGTCAATACTCAACACACTGCAGTGTAATTATGAGCACCATCAAACTGTTGTTTTTCAACTCTTGGCAAAGACTGTTACGTTACGAGCCATGAGTTCAACATGTGTAAATAAACAGTTTTGATCCAAGGAAAGCCATTCAACTGTACATATTTCCACATATCAGTGTAATACGCTGTTGTGAAGGGTTCTTTTCTACCATTTTCCAGAGTTTCCAAGTAGTGACGAATGAGAATAGAATATGCGTGGCAGAAAAGCACAAAATATACTAATGATCTGTCTTTAACTATATGAATATTCAGATGCAGTGAGAATACTTCGTACATGTACAATATATTTCAAATATTTTCTTTTGAATGAAAAGTCGTTTTCGGCGATAATGCTGCTAAAATTTTGGACTTAACGCAACTATCTATAATCTAAATACCTCGTTTCTTAATTTAGAAATTTTCAACATTACTGAATCAGTTGTATCGGCTCAAATGATACATTCTTTATTTATTTTTGGAACTTCACTGTTTATGTTATCAATCATGACTGGCTCAATAAATGTATGCCAATTATGAAGCAATCAATGCATGTAAGATTAAGATTTTAAGCCAATTTTGACGTGCACCTTACAAGCTGTAGCTTTACAGTAATAGAAATTTCTAGGTTGATGCCTAAAAATATTTTAATACACATTGTGAACATTTAATTATAACAAATGGTCTTTAAAAAAAAAAAAAAAAAAAAAAAAAAAAAAAAAAAAAAAAAAAAACTTTAAACAATAAATACAGACATGTAAACCTCAAACAAATGACTTATTCATTCGTGCAATCCATTGCAACAAATTTAGGTTTCATGTTTAGGGCAAATTCAATAAATATTTGTCTATGAAAAAATTATGAAATTAAAATAACTCTTATCTTGAAAACAATTCCATGTCAATGATGCGAATTATTTTTTAACTCCAAAAAATTGTAATTAAGTCAATGTTTGCAAAACGTTAGTCTTTTACACATTTCTGATTAATGTTTGTGTAAACTTAAATGCATCACTTATTTTAACAATAGTGGCTACAAGATAACTTGTGGTGTTTTAAAATCTTCTAATTCAAAATTCATTACAAACAGGTAATTATAATTTAATGAACGGGGCAGTTTGCATGAACTATTCTATATAGTTGTGACTCACTACTAATCTAAGTCTTGTTTAAATGTATGTTGACCGCAGGAATCAGTCCTTTTATGGTCTAGAGTCTCCCTTTTTATTCCGCTCGGTCTTTAATAGCTCAGAAATTTCAATATCCCTCATTCTCCTGGTTGCGCCTCCCAAGATTTTCCAAGTTTCTTCCATGAATTTATATTAAAAAGAATAATCGATTTCTTCTGCATTTTGAAATTGTTATCTCCTGTCACCAGGAGAAATAGTACACAATAAAAACACAGACAGTTTTATTGCACAGCCGTAAAGAAAAAAAAAAACACTCTCAATTATTTGTGAAATTATCTTTCAGAGAAGAAAGCTACTAGTACCAAACGATAGGAAACAAAGTCCATTTTTAAATGATGTATGTAAATTTATTTATCGCACCATCTACAAAACAAAATCAGGCCAAACTTTTTTTGTTGTACGGCAAAACATAATTTTGACATTATATTTTAAACCTTGAGATCAAAAGTGCCCGAAACGAATTTCAAGGCATTTGATAGAAAATTCTCTGAATTATAAACATTCAAAATCTAGAGACTTTTAAGCTAAATTCCATTTTCATCTTTTTATTAATAACTTCTAAAATTTACATGCAAATATTATAATTTTTGTGTGATTACAATACTAAAAATTTAAGCATAAATACATTAAATTTGTAATTTTAAAAATATTATAACAGGAATTAAGTATTGTGAAATTAATATTCTAAAAAATATGAAATGCAACCTATATTTTTTTGATAGATTTATAATTATTATACTCTTCTTCTTGCGAATTCTCAATTTTAATTATGTGTTAAAAAAAATCGAATTATTCTTATAAAATATCAAAGTTATTTTGTAAAGATACGTCTATTATGAACAGAAAGGCGTCATATGAAAACATATATATATATTACTCGCGTCATTGTAACATTTGGGATAGCAATTGTCTAAGAACATTAAGCAAATGAAACGGTCATATTGGCAAGACAAAATACATTAATAGATGTTATTGTGTCATTCTAAAGCATTTCAACAATCAAGTATCAAACTTTAATTTGTATACATCGCCTAAAATAGGATCACCGTAAATTAATTAATTTCTCAGGATCTAAGATTACAAATGATAATTTGGATGTAGGCTAATTGAAAGGTGTAGAATCAATGAATCTATTTATGGTATTAAGCATGACTATTGCTATTTAAACAAATGATTTTTTTATATTTAGACAAACCTCTAAGCAAATTTTGTGAATATCATTTTAAAGTAGTCTTTATTTCCAATCGTATGAACTCGATTACATTCTTCTAGAATATTTTATTAAAAGGGGGTGTTTATTTTTTTTCTCTGGTACTGTTCCTTTTCATTTCAAACAGAAATTTTAATTTTAAACAATAATACATTTTATTATCTCAAATAATAATAATAATAATAATAATAATAAACTAAAATTTGATTTCAATGTTGGTTTATGTATTTTCCTATTCATGTTCATGTTCTCCGTTTTTTTATGAATGTTGAATAAATATTGCACGGAATTAATATTTTAAAAATCCTAATCCTAAAATCAGTTCAAAATTTAAGCAAATTTTATTCAATTGAAGAAACTTTTTTATTTTGAGTATAGAAATAAGTGTAATTGTTTTAACATCAAAATTAAATTTAGTTAAATTATTCCATGCTTAACATTTTAAAACTAAAAAGAGAAAACAAAACTCGAAAGAGAATATTTAAGTAGATAAATTATTTAAAATCGTTAAGTGTTAGTAATTTCAAAATTTATTTTTATAAAAAACATTTTAGCTGTCAAGAAATTATTGAGCAAAAGTTATGTACAGTAGCCGCAGCTTAATAAAATCACATTCGTTATGAGCAAAACTGATTTTAATAACAGACTGATTTTTATATCCGACGAAAATTCCAGAACCCTAAAACGATGGAGGTACACAGCAAGTTCGAAAAGAAATGGCATATTGTGACATCTAATGAAATTAACAAACACCATTAATTACTTTTTGTTTCAAATACTAAATTATTCATTGAAAATTAATAAGTACCATAGGTATAAAATTTACAAATACTTACTACATATAAAATTAATTTAACTATACATTATTGCTTACATTATTGAATTTTACGAAAAACAGATCATTGGTGCTTTGTTTGGTCGGAACAATCAAATGCCCAATTTTCTGAGCAAGAGAATAATACTGACTGTACTGTTCCTGTTCTACACATCTTCATCTTTACTAGTTGGTCTTTGAAACTAGCGACAGCAATACCTGCTCCATTATTTCTGTGGCAGACATTTCATTAAGTCTTGAGAGGTTTCTGTCAATTTCAATATGTTGAAGGAAGTCCTTGTCAAATTAATCCTTAACTTTAGAGGTAGCGGCAATTTCTTGCGACTCTTTAGGTTTAAATCCGCAAATCAAGAAAGAATTTTTTATCATGTCTTTTGTCACACTGTCCTAAGACATTTTAATGTAATGCATTCATTCAAAAGACCGACATATTTAATTATGGAACTTACAAGTGTCACGCAGGTGAGTCACATACATTGATTTCTGTTACTCCTTTTTTGGCCAATTCGTTCCTATAATAACATTTTTTATTATTTCCTGATCTAGTGGCTGTATAACACTAAAGGTGTTAGATAAAAGAAATCCTATTTTTATGTTATTCAATGTTAAGAATGGGGGATATGTAGCGCAACTTTCCATAATCAAGGCAATATTTTCCGCAAGTTTTTTGTCCATTGTACCAAAAAAAAAAAAAAAAAATGAAAATTGGCGATGTCATCTACGATTTCTTAGTGTTTCGGTAAAACACATTAAACAATCCTTTTCTTTAAAACAGCGCGGTTTTTCACTAGGTCTTTCTTTGACGGTCCCCGTTATGTTGCACGTCTGAAGAATAGTTACACATTGTTTAATTTTCTTGGATCGTTTCACTGGACTCTGTTTTAAACAAATGAATGTGCTCTTGTAAAGCCCGATAAGGCAGTTCTAATTCATCAGTGCTAACGATGTGAGAAAGCTCATAGTATTCCAAAATTCTGGCAAAATTTTTGCCTTCCAGTAGTCTGGAGTGTCCAAATTTATGTCCTGCTTTTCTTCGTACAGTTTGCGATAAACGATATTGTTTCGTTCTTTCCATAATGACAACAAGCCATTAGCGGATCTGAAGTTTTCACTCCTCATTTGCACGAACTGTTCGGCTTTCTTGCACAAAATGAAACTTTTCTGAACTTGACATTCTAAAAGTGTAGTTTCGACGTCCAGTGTCCCCCCCCCCCCTCATTCACGTTTGCGGCTCAAATTTACATTTGCTACAATTTCAGACTTAAAATTGTGTCTGTTTTTAAGCAAATTGCATAAAGTTTTGACGCCGCTATCCTTTGGCTATATCTCGGTAAATTACCATAAAGCTCTAAAATTTCAGATTTTTCTTTCAAGTCCAAAATGTTTCGCTTAGACATCTTACTCGTTACGGATTTCAAGTAAAACAAGACTGAATCAAACTGAACAAAATTCTCTTTTAAGAATTACAGAAAGAAAATATGCCAAGTGATCGTGATCGCTGTACCACCAATTTTTGAAACTTACAATTGCACTAATAATTTTTGAAAAAATGCTTTTTTTTTTTTTTTTTTTTTTACGTTTCAGCAAAAATTTAAAAAAAAATCAGTGACGATTATACTGATTTTTTTGCTGCTGAAGAAATGTTTTGAGTTTATTAACCGGCGATGCTGATTTTAATAAACGACAGATTTAACAGAAATTTGTGTTGATTTGATTTCAGTCCTCACAATTTGATTAGATTAAGCGGCTGATTTTATTAAGCGACGGGTACTGTATATATATATATATATATATTGAATCTACAACGGCAATAGAATGTTTCACTCGTAAACATTTTGACTGAAAAGATTTATACATGAAAAAGTATAAAAGAGCAAAATTCTAAAACAAAATATTTAAATATTTTTTTCAATAAAAAAATGAAAGATTACAATTGATTAATTTAATTCCGATTTATGAATTCCGGTTAATTCTGATTAATTTAATCGATTTAATTCCGATTAAAAATGAAGATCTTTAAAATAAGCTTAAAGTTAACAAGTTGAAAATTGCACATGAAGCGTAACAAATTCGGTGCGTTCGTAACGATAACGAGGTTTTAAAAATATTACTTTCATATATCAATCTCATAAAATTGTAAATAGTGAATTACAATTAAAACGCTCATAAAACAATGTTCTCCCTATACCATTCTGTAATGGAATACTTTTGTGTGGCCTTGTAAATCAATAACAAATGTTCTTTGCACCACAAATTATGTATGATGTATATTATAATATGTACTTTATAGTTGCATATAAATTTTATTAAGTTCGCATGAGTGTAACACGATTAAAATGCATTTGAAACATTTTTTCCCATTGACCGTAATGTAACGGAATACTTTTGATTGTCCCTGTAATTGTTCTATGCATCCTATTTTCATAAAATTTGAAATAACTTGACAAAATTATGTAATAATTAGGTATTTTAAATTTCGAACGTATAGAATATATTTGAAACTTTTTCCCGATTGACCATAATGTAATTGAATACTTTTGATTGCCCCTGTAATTGATCTATGCACACGATTATCAAAATATTTGAAATAACTCGACAGAATTATGTAATAATTGCGTATTTTAAATTTCAAAAGATTAAAATGCATTTGAAACTTTTTTCCCCATTGACCGTAATGTAATGGAATACTTTTGATTGCCCCTGTAATTGATCTATGCAACCGAGTTTCATAAAATTTGAAATGACTCGACAAAATTATGTAATAATTATGTATTTTAAATTTCAAACGATTCGGTCGGGTAGTTTTTGCGTTGTTACATGCGGACAGACACACGGACAGACGGACGGTCTGAACGACCACTATAGGTGCTACGTATTATATAATTACGAACGCACCTAAAAACAGACATGGTATTCGAGCACATGCTATTTAATATCCAATCCATCATTTTAACCATTCATCTACCAAGAGCGTGAGACGATAATGTACGTTAGACAATTTATAAAGTTTTTTTCCTATTATCATATCACATTAAATGTAAAGTAAAAATAAAATAAAGAAATAAACTTTCTGAAAAAGAATAATTTTTTGTATTATACAAACTGCTGATTCTAAGAAAACCATTGAGAAATTTGTAAACAAACAGCTTGTTGATTCGAAAAAATGACTTCAAATGTGTAGAAACAAATTTTATAGGTTTATTGAGTAGATGAGGTTAGAATGCTTATCTTTTTAGTTATCGATATAAATTGCTTACTCAGCAAAACTTCGGAATTTACCAATAAACATTTAATTCTCGTGAATGCCAAAAAACGACTTTTTTTATTGTTACATTACTTATCATTGTTTTAAAACAATTTGGTAGTAAATTTCTACTAGAAATATTTTTATTTGAAAAAAAAATGTTATTATATAATGGAATGCCTAATTTCTGGCATCTCTGATTTCTATATATGACATTATAATTTAATTTTTCCTGTATATTTATTATACACTGAATATGGAGCTCAAGAATGCATATTAAGTTTTTGTTCTTGGTTTCGTTTTCATATTTCCTAAAGAGTGTAATAAAAAAAAACCTCAATTTCAAATTTAGGTTTGCATATTTATGAAAAATAACCTGGCTTCAGAATCAGGTAAGACGGAATACAAAATAAAAGATTGTTTTAAATATAATCAGAAATAAGTGGAGTCAGAGGACTGGGTAAAATGATAAAATCCAGGGATCACAAACCTGACAAAAAATTAAAAAATAAATAAATAAAAATCGGTTCACGCATTTTTGTTTGCCTCCCTTCCTCTCCCCTCGTCTTCTTCCAGGTTACAAGTAGCACTAACTCGCGGCCACAGTAAATGCGAAAAAGTAGCTATTAAAACAATCACCAGTATAAGGGCACTATCTTACAAGTAGTGAATAATATTTTCTTCCATTTCATCATGTTATTTTACTTACTTTTCTGGTTAATATAAGCATAGCAGTGCAATTCAGTTTTAGATTATTAGCAGTAGAAATTTTAACAAAAAAAAATACTGTTTAGTATTTTTTAAAAGAAAGTTTGGCTCATAGTTTAAAGAAAGTGCATACTTATAAAACAGGTGGTACTGTCAGGTAGCCAGTATTAAAATTTTCCAGTCTTGCCCTTCGTTAAACAAAGTATTTTCCATCCAGGGTCATTCCATGTCAATTCAACCAGACCTTGTAACCCGACCCACATGGATTTTGATGAAATTTTGTGTACACACTAATTTTATCATGAAATGATTCCATCAGAAATTTTTCCTTCCTTGACCTCATAGTTTGTGAGATATGGGGGGTCCAATTCTTGGTGTTTTCTCAAATCGCACATTTTTGAGTCTGTATTTTGAGATTGCAGTTCCATCTTCAAAAAATTGTTTCTCTGGATCTAAAACGTGAATCATCTTAAAAATATCACTGTAAGAATATAAAAAGATGCAGATTTTAATAAAAAAAATATTTAAAAAATTTACTTGTAATATTAAGAATAAAAAAAATTAGCCAAAGTTGAGAGTTATGGTTATTTTTCCAAATTTTTGTGACTTCACCAAAAAGGCTGTACATAAAAAGGCAAATTAAATTTCCAATTTCTTTTTGTTTTAAATAAAAGTTTATACTTTGGGCTTTCTATCTATGAAATAAAAATGATGTGTTTCGCATGGCTTATGCAAAAATTTGGGGTACTTTCCAATTAGCCGGATGCATGTTTTATTTTTACATATTACATATGCAAACAAAAAGGCAAATGAAATTTCAAATTTTTTTTTTGTTTTAAATAAAAGTTTACACTTTGGGCTTTCTATTTGTGAAGTAAAAATGATTTCTTTCGCATAGCTTATGCAAAAATTTTGGGTACTTTCCAATTAGCCGGATGCATGTTTAATTTTTACATATTTTGTATGCACACATAAAGGCAAATGAAATTTCCAATTTCTTTTTGTTTTAAATAAAAGTTTACACTTTGGGCTTTCTATCTGTGAAATAAAAATGATGTCTTTCGCATGGCTTATGCAAAAATTTTGGGTACTTTCCAATTAGCCGGATGCGTGTTTTATTTTTACATATGTACTACATATGTATAGGTCTATATAAATGCAGATGTATTATACATGTATATATGTATGTATATATACAGTATATTGATATATTTATGTATAACACTGGTACCCGTCTAACCGAAAAGTACCAAATTTTGTCTTGTTTTGAGAATCTGCATCAATTAAGAGGGAAAAAATCTGACTAAGTTTAGCTGTGGTACTTAAATAATTACTGGAATTTCTATGAGTTATTGAATTTAATGTTATTTGATGCATGTTTTTTTTTTAATTTGCAAAGTAATATTTAGGCTTTGTTTTTTCTGATTAAAAAAAAAATCTGACTGTAATATGTTTCCCCATTAAATTTAGTGAATGGTCCATATATTTCATGTAGTTATTTAATAATGGGCATTTTTTGTAAATCTAAAGAATCTCTTACTTTTATTTTCAATAATTAAACTCAAAACAGATTTTTTTGTACAGTATAAAATAGATAATTTTTTCTCCTCACATTTCCATTCTTTCTTTCGAATGCTTATATATTAATTATTTGTGTTTAAAAAATATTCAAAACCTTGTATTTCTCGTCCTTGTTAATTTTAATCAGTTTAAATATTTATATTAGCAACTTTAAATACACAAATGTTTAACAGAACTTAAATTTGTTTCTATAGTCTGAAAGATTTAATTGCACCTGCCTTGTATAAACACCTTCTGATAAAGGCAGGGTAATGTTCGTTAGTATGAAAGCAGATGTTTTGAAATCAATTTAATAAAATTATTGTCATTCTGTTGTTCCTTATCATAGAAGAATGATCTAACTTTTACTGTGCTACTAAAAATATAATCTGATTGTTACATACTTTATAGTTTATGATATGTATAAATATATTTTTGCTTTATTGTTTTAATATGGAGCCTGATATTAAACCTTCTACTAGTCTTCAGGCTTGCAGTATTGTAATATTAACTGGTTTAGAATGTCACAAAACTAGCTATAGAAATAACAGAGAAATAGACTACATTGATAATTTCTGTGATTCAGAAAAAGAACTTTTATTAGTTAGGACTATTGCATTTATAAAACAAAAATTAAGTGAAAAGCGTTTGATTAATATATGTGAGCATCACAGAATTTCGCTCTTAATGAAATATGAATTATATAAATGTGGAGATCCATTTAAGCAGCATAAAAAGCAAGTGAAAAAAGCAATTAGGGCAGTTAACAGAGATTTATATACGGCCGAAAAAGTAAACCAAAGTTGAAAGTTATGATTATTTTTTCCAAATTTTGTGACTTTATGAAAAAGTCTCTACACAAAAAGGCAAATGAAATTTTCAATTTGTTTTTGTATCAAATAACATTAAATTCAGTAACTCATAGAAACTCCAGTAATTATTTAAATACAACAGCTGAACTTAGTCAGATTTTTTTTTCCCTTAATTAGTGCAAATTTTCAAAACAAGGTAAAATTTGGTACTTTTCGGTTAGACGGGCACCAGTGTTATTCATATATATATCAATATACTGTATATATACATACATATGTACATGTATAATACATCTGTATTTATATAGATCTATACATATGTACATATGTAAAAATAAAACATGCATCCGGCTAATTGGAAAGTATCCAAAATTTTTGTATAAGCCATGTGAAAGACATCATTTTTATTTCACAGATAGAAAGCCCAAAGTGTAAACTTTTATTTAAAACAAAAAGAAATTGGAAATTTCATTAGTTTTTTTGTGTGTGTGTGTGCATATGTAATATGTAAAAATAAAGCAGTTATCCGGCTAATTGGAAAGTACCCAAAATTTTTGCATAAGCCATGCGAAACACATCATTTTTATTTCATAGATAGAAAGCCCAGACTGTAAACTTTTATTGAAAATTTTATTTGCCTTTTTATGTACAGGCTTTTTAGTGAAGTCATAAAAATTTGGAAAAATAACCATAACTCTCAACTTTGGCTGACTTTTTTCATCCTAAATATTACAAGTAAATTTTTTAAATATTTTTTGTTAAAATCTGCATCTTTTTATCTTCTTACAGTGATATTTTTAGGATGATTTATGTTTTAGATCCAGAGAAACAATTTTTCGAAGATGGAACTGCAATCTCAGAATACAGACTAAGAAATGTGAGATTTGAGAAACCCCCAAGAATTGGACCCCCCATATCTCACAAACCATGAGGTCTAGGAAGGAAAAATTTCTGATGGAATCATTTCATGATAGAATTAATGTGTACACAAAGTTTCATCCAAATCACTGTCGGTCGGGTTACAAATGGGGGTAAAATTGGTTGAATTGACATGGAATGACCCTCCATAGTTCCAAAAGACAAAATCCAATCATGTGCAAGATATAAGATAAAAGTGCCAGTAGTTTGAAAGCTGGGTATGCATGTTTTCCTCTTTCTTTTTGTAAGGATGATCTTAAAAAACATTTCCTAATCGACAATGCGGAAATTTGACTCATTTTTCAAAATAAAAATTTGAAATTTTCAGGCATGTTATGGAAATGAATTGTTACTAAACAATTTTAATTTTCCTTCCTATTATTTATATCGTGATTTTTAATTCATTGTTGTCGCAATACAGAAGTTATTTTTTTTCTCCTGTTTAGCAATGTCTGGAAATTCCTTTCACAAAATTAACTTAGCTGCATTTTATGCTTTTACAAACAAACAAAAAACTGGTTAATTGCATTATTTCCGGGAATATATAAATATTCCAAATTTCAAAGCACTATGCCAAATAAAATTGCTTAGAAATTGGTACGTATGTCATATACACACCAAGCTACCTTATTGGCGTCAAAATGGCATTATTTTGCTTGACAAAGTAGCTAGGTTAATATTGTTTATTTATCAATAAAATGTTTATTTACTTTCATTTTAATGGAATATTCGAGGTGAAAGCCATTGCTGCTATTGGCCTTAAAACAATGTAAAAAAAAAAATTAAGAAAAAAAATGTAATTTAAAATATTACAACGACTGTTTGGAAAATGATATTTTCAAAGACTAAAATTTTAAAGATTATAAATAAATTCTTCATTTAAATTAATAATAATGACAAACATCATTTTTATAACGACCATAACGAATCATACATTGCGTATATCATGCATTAAACCTCACTATTCCTAGGCCAATGACAAAAAACTGTCGTTCATCAAATTTTAACTGTTTAAATTGTGCATTTTTATTTGTTCGAGTTAATCAGAATGAGTTCCGAACGCCTCCAATTACACACGATATATATTAAACATTAATATTCCTGGATCCATCATAAACAAATTTTAAATAAAATTTCAGTTTTACAATTTACAGAACAGCAATTTTTTTAACTTTTAAACACCGCAGATTTTTAATTTTTTACACTGTTGCATGGAGAAAAAATTGTACTTTTAAATTAAATTTGTTCGAATACTATATCATAAATTGTTTTCAAATTATTATTTTTCAAATGTTTTTATTACTTTTTTTTATCATCACGAGAAGAAAAGTATCCCATTCTTGGCACGAAACATGGATTAATCGGGGAAAAAAAAAAAAAAAAGTATTCTGTTTTTTGGTATTAAACATGGACCAATCACTAAACGAATAAAAAAATAAGTTGCGTAATTCAACCAATAAAACGATTTGATATACATCATATTCGTTCTCTACCGAGGTTAACCACTATTTTCCAAATAGTTAAAAATAGTAAAAGAAGTATTCCATTTTTGGATATTAAACATGGACCAATCAGAAAACGAATAAAATAAAATGAGTTTCGGAATTCAACCAATAAAAAAATTACACATACTTCTGATTTCCCATCTTTTCTACCGAGAGCAATACGTATTTTCCAAACAGTTAAAAGAAAACTATTTGGTCATACCATTTTTGAATAACAGCACCAACAAATTCATACATTTGCTAATAAAACTGAAATGAATGTTATGTCAGAAAGAAACCAGTTTGAATTTGAAAATTGCCCTAATAGAGACTATAAGCATAACATATACTAAACGAAGAACAACTATTTTTATTATATATATCAAGTATAAATATATCAAAATAAGTAAATGGCGCAATAAAAATACAAAAATAAGCTTCTACAATTTCCCGACCCTCCCCTAACAAGAAAAAAAAAGTGAAATTTATTAAGATTGCTCCACCCTTATTTAAATTTATTACTTTACACCTTTATTTTTTTACCACATAAATATATTTAAAAAAATACCTTACACGGGTCGTTCAGGAATCGAAGGAAAATCTTTGGTTCCTCTTTCCTTAAACGTTTAATTGCTTTAAATCATTTATTATCACGCATCAACAGATGTTTGTTATCTTGAATTTAGACATCACAAAACCGGCGTATTTAAAAAACGTTATAATTGAATAATTATAACTCAAAATAAAAAAAAAATCACTGCCTGTCATAACTTTTTAGTTTTCTATTGTTTTTTGAAAAAAAAAATAGAAACCATGAAAATTCTCTATTAATAAGACATGAAGGAAATTCATTCCCTCTAGTTGCGAATACATTGTTTCAAGATAGATGTATATATGGATGACATCTTCACATAGGCGGATGATTTAGGCTTTGATAAAAAGATTCGACTATAACTGATATCTTTGTCAAATCTTCAAAATGGACTGTAATCTTCAAAAATGGACTGTAAATATTTTTTTATATTTTATGAAATAATAAAAAAATCAAATAAATCATTTTCAAATAATACAAAAATTTTGAGACTATTGTGGAAGACGCAACCGGATTGTTTGATTTTAATTTATTACTGAGCAAAATAAATTATGATGTTTCACACTTTCTCCAAGCAGCTAATCAGCCAAATCAGAAATATGCCAAATTTTGAGTTTCGGCAGTATTATATATATAAAATAAATTTATTTTTTTATAACTTCTATTATATGATTAGGTTACACATAGATACATTCACACTGGTTACACATATAGATATATATGTAAATATGAATTGCTATAGCTGTTATATGATGAAAAAGCTTCTAACCTATTTATTATCAAAAGAAAAACTGATGCAGTTACTTTTAGACAATTAAAGTCAATTTTCCATATAAGTACATTATTTTCATTTTATTTACTAATTTCGAAAATGGCGAAATAAATTGAAGCTCACTCCTTTAAAAGTAAAATTTGAAATGTATTTGGAATTAATTCTTTTAAATTAAAGACACTTTTAATCAGAATTTAAATACTTCTATAATATTTTATTAGTATATACAATACACATATACAAATTATGCTAAAGAGCAAATATTCCGGAATAATTATAATGGTCGTGTTTAAAACAATGCGTTATTAAAATGAAACATTTTCTGTTATATATAAATTAACTGTGCCCGATCTTCTCAAATTAGATCCTTAAGTATTATATTACATTTATTTCTGCTTCAGAATACTGAAAATGAAAGTTACGTAACTTCACAAGCATCATAAGGGAGCGATTAATTTTCATGTATTCTCGAAAGATAATTTGTGAATTTAATCTACTATTAATATAGATGCTAAAATTATATGATTTAATGACTTATCGCAATTTCGTTATCGTTCCATTATAACTTCAAACAAATTAAAGCTATCCTTTTATAACATATTTTTTAAGAAATTGCATTACAAATATTTAAACAATTGTAAAAATTAAAGATTTAAATATACATGATACAAATAAAACAGTCATTTTACACTCAATAAAAAATTACTATATAGCTAGGAAAAAATGTACAAAATTCGTGTTTCCAGTACAATTTATGCATGTGATTTATCGCTGCCTATCTTGCATAATGTAAACAATTGCGTATATTTCGATTCCGAATTTAACAGAAAAAAAAACTGAGTTGGTATTTAAAACAAAAATATCTTACTGTTATCAAAATGCAGAAATATTTCATAATAAATAAGGCGAAGTTAGTTACACGAAAACACTGGTAGAGATTTTTTAAAACAAATTTAGGAGTCAGCTTATACGCGTTTGTTTGTGAGATTGATACTCTGGTAACGGATTTTTCATTAAGGTGAAAATAAGATGGTCTGGTGTAATAACGGCAAGTGCTAATATTATGCATAATTATGAAATAATCTGGTAAATGACACCCTTGTGCTCTGCGCAGAAGTTTTTTGAGTCATATAAATCGCAAAAAACAGCTTCAAATTAATTATTTTCATTTTTAGGTCTTATTGTTTTATAAGCAACTAAAATTAACGCTTCATCTAAAATTTGTGAGATAGGTTTTGTGATGTGAAGACTATTTTTTTTATCCGGAAATACTTTGATAATTACATAAATTTGTAGTACATTTCATGGACTTTCAAAATGTTCTTGAATATTTTGGATATCTTTTCGAAATAATTTGTAATTTAAAATGTACAGCGCAATAACTATAATGGGGTAATAACGCCAATCCTTGGCATTAATACCCCGGTTGATTCCCTACAGTGGCTGAGCTACATCCTTAATACTGATTCAAATAAACACAATTAAAACTGTGAAATGTTTCTAATAATTCTATTTAAGCGGTCCTTTTTAAGCAAAAAGAAGCTCATGGTCTGATATTCTTTTGCCTAATCCTCCCCCCCCCCACACCATACCTTTATTTTTCTTACACTTTCACAAAAAATTGAACATTTTCAATATCTTAAAATGCAATTTGTCAATTTCTAAGTTTGTAGAGTTTGTATTTTTAGAATTGGGCAATCTACATGCAATTATTCCACCTTATTTCATAGTTTTGTTTGCATGGCGTATGGCCCATATAGGTGGGTAATAACGCCAAATAGCATTGGTCAAGAAATCACGCCATTACATTTTATGAATACATATCTGTTAATTTATTTTTTAATATAGATAGTCAATGAGTTGCTGTATCAAATCATATATTTGTTTGAAAAATACAAACTAAAACTGAACCGTGAAAATTGGTAGAACCTTAACGTGGCGTTATTACTCCAGGCGGTACCTTATTTATCAGCTTTCAGGCGGGGCTTTACTTGTCAAACTATAATATACATGAGTGTGTGTATGTGTATAAAGTTATTGGTTTAATTTATAGCGAAATGTTTCTTATTAATTTTGTGGAGAGGATGTTTGAGGTATTTCTGTATTCGATGGTCTGCAAGTTCTCGTATTATTCACTTTATAAGTACAAACATATTCATGACGAACCCAATAATTTTGAAAATGTAGCTATGTGTATTTTTTTGCACTTCACTGTAAAATCTTTCTCGAACACATTATTTTAATGTTTCATGAAATGAATTAGAAATTAATTCTCTAGCTTATTTTTTTTTTAAAGCAGTGTTTTTAGTGTGTAATCCAACTTAGGATTTATATGTATACGATTTTGCTCGGTGCATTATTAAATTATTCTGAAAATTATAATTTATTTTAATTTTATTATTTAAACCTAAATATAATTAATGTTTCTTTAACTTGAAACTGAAATTTCAAATAATGAAACATAATATTCCCACTTGAAATAGTTTATGTAAATATGAGTTCATAAACCCTTTAATGTACTGATTCCGCATTCTATTGACCATTATATTATTTGTCTATTGGACACTGTTAAATGGTAAGGTTAGACCATTATCAAATATTTAGCAACAGGAAGAGTGAATGAATATTCATAGAATTTTCATTTCTTAATTTTTTCTAAAACTATCTCTCTTAGGAAAATCTAATCTAGAAAGAAATCAATTTTGCGCAAACAGGGATTGTGCTAAAAACTCAAACACTGCCAGATTCTGGAATGAAGCTTCACGGTACGAAAAATGAAACTATATTTCAGGCGTTACTGTATAAAGGCTGAAAGTTGATTGAATTTGGTCAAACACTTCTGTACATGATGAGTAAATTTGTACATAGAGGGCACAGTAGGTGAAAATGTAGTTTTAGTACAAAACAAATAATACAGGCGATTATTCAACTTCATGAATTTCAACAAAATGAGGTAAATGGATTCAAATGATTTTTTTCTGCCTTCTAGATTATCTATATATAATTTTTTTATATTCTTCATAATAAACTAAAATTTAATTAAAAAGATAAACGTACAACATAGTTAAAGACTTATTTTCGGAAGTTACCATCCACAGATGGTATACGGTTCATAGTGTAATCATGTATATGAAAGTTAAAACTAAAATCTGTGGAATTACAATACATGAAGGGCCAGCGCCGACAGTGTCCATCCTTGTTTATTAGACTCTGGCCCCGGAGTTCCTATGCAGCATATGTCCCAGCCATGTGATCAGACTAACACGAGACCCTCGGTGTTTAGTTCATAAGCAGCCCTGGTGGACATTTTATCGACCCTGAACGGAAGAAAAGCTGAGTGCACTGTGCCCAACCATGTATATGAATTTATTTATTTATTAACAAAATGTTCACATACAAATCATATCCAGTTGTAAAAAGCATAAATCACTAAATAAATAAATAAAAAAATAAGCGATACATTTTTGTCCCCCATAATTTTTTTTAATTATTTTAATTAAAACTGTATACCCAGGACAAAATTCATGCTAGTGCCAGCAACAAAAATATGCTAGTTATTGCTAAATATTGCTTTGTCTGCTATATTTTCCTGCTATTATATGCTTGAAATTGCTAGCCATCATCACATGCTACATAGCTTACTTACACAGCAATAGCATGACAAGCTAAGTACGAGCATCTTATGCTTATTTGCTGTTTAAGCTTCTTCCAATGAATGCAGAAGTAGGTACCCTAACATGCAATAATGATTTTTTTATGCTTTTCAGCATAATATGCTATGCAGCCAATATAGGAAAAAATAGCATGGCAAGCTATGTACAATAGGGTGGATCGATTGTCTATGGCGAAAAAAAATTACCATTCATCAAAATCTACCTATGCGGAAAAGATGTTCTATTGTATGGGGATTAAGGGAAAAATAATAAAAAAAATTTAATTAAAAATTTAATGCTGCCACAAAAGGGTTGAATTTTCGAAAAAAATTGAAAAAGACCGAATTTTGGTTAGGTTACTTTTGACAAAAACTAATTATTATAATAATTTTTAAAATTCAACAATGCGGAAAAGATGTTATATCGTATGGAGGTTAAGTAAATAACAATAATAAGTAATAAATTCGAAATTTAATACTGCCACAAAAAAGTTGAAAATTCGATAAAATATTGAAAAAATAGAAAAAGATCTAATTTTGGTTAGATTTATTTTTGACGCAAAATAATCATTTTAATATCAATCAAAATCTACCTTTGCGTAAGAAATATTTTATTGCATGGATATTAAGTAAAAAAAATAAAAAACTAATTTTGAAATTTAATACTGCTTCAAGTGATTTAAAGTTTTAAAAAACTGGCAGCTCCAGTTTTTTCAGTTAGGATTTGTCTGTTTGTGTATTTTGTAGCTTAGTGTACTTTGAATATTACCGTACCATGGCGTTGTTAAAAAAATAAATAAAAATAAAAAGAGAGAAAGAGACAGAGAGATATAAATTACACCGTATTTGGGTCTGGCTTTGATTTGCTAGTAAATATGCTCCCTATTACAAAAGGTTATAAAACTTATATATTGGTATTTAAAAAACAACCGAAGAAAGGAATCGGTCAACATCTATTTATTTCCTGCCAGTGAGAAGAAGTTGCTAATAAGTTACAAGTGACCTGTAAATGAGATTCAATCTCAATAATTTACGACACCAGCATTTTAAGAAAAATTAAACTGTTTCATGACAAATATTGCGCTCTTCTTAATTCTTGTAAAATAAAATAAGATATTGAAAGCTACTACAGTCTTTTGGACCATTTCCGAAAGTACTGCCAAATTTTTTTTTTTTAGTTCAATAGATTTGAATATGAATATGAATATTGAGTGTAACCTAAACCGACGTATTGAGAGCAAACTCACTTTTCTGCACCATCAGCTATCATTGAAAAGCCAAAATGCTGCCGAGCTGGGTGTCACATCACCTGTAGTGACGAAGATTGGCATCAGCCAGACAGTTTGGGCATTTCCGACCAAGCAGGTGCTGCCATCGTGACTGATGCACTTCAAGATGTGGGCATTATCTCACAAAACTATGAATCGAATGCTATTGACAGAAAAACAATCGGCATGATAAAACAAACCAAAGACCATCGTTTTAGTCATTTGTGAAAGATTATAATCAAGGCCATTTTCTTTAAACTTTGATGGGTGTAAAGACAGACTATATTACTAGAAAACAACAGAAGGAAAATCATAATAGAAGTAGACTTGAGCTTGAAAAAAGAACTTGGTTCTGAATACATTGGCCACATATATGTAAATTCTGGGAGAGTGCCAAACAATTTAAAAACACGACGTCCATTTTTTTTTGTTATGTGTTAACATAATATACATGTAACAAAGTTGGTTGCGATCGGTTGTGACGGAATATCTCTTAACATAGATGTTAAAGGATGTGTTATTCGAAATATGGAACTGATCTTCAAGCGTCCACTACTGTTAGAATTCGAAAATAGGGTTAGTTTAAAAATTACTTACTAACCATGCAAGTCTTCATTTGCGGGTTGCATCTATGCGATGCGCGGAGCTTTGAATTAAAATCGAAAACCATCTGTTGAGATAAACTTATTCTAAGTTCAAATTCATCTAAAAGTCCATATATTATAAAAAATGTAGTTTAATTCCATCTAAAAGGCACATTCCTTCATTACATTCAGAGAACTCAATCGTTCTCACACACTTGTCAAAGTTCTTCGAAAGATAATAAATAAAATCAGACGATATTTTCATTTTCTTAATCTACGCGTTCAATTAGTTTCACTTCATTTCATTTTACAACATCCTCCCCCCTTTGAAACTTGGGGAGAGTTTCAAATACATAACAATTATTATTAAAAAGATCCAACCTCTTTGGAGCTTTTACACATCTTCCAGAAGAGGTATATTTCTTAAGTATGACACTATCAGGAGAAGACACATTTTCATGATCATCATGCTCACTGGAACTAGTTTTCTCTTCACCCGACGGTTTGGATGCAATTTCAATTATTTCATTCGAATATATTTCCAAAGGAAAGATGCGCTGCACCGGACGTAAAACCGTGCCGTGCTGAGTTTTCAACTTAACACCACGAACTTTACCATCCCGTCCTGGAATTAAATGAATCACCTTTGCTAAAGGCCAAAATAAACGTTTTTTGTTATCATCCCCAACTAAGACTATTTCTCCCACTCGCGGTTCACGTGTATATTTTTCAGTATGTTTTTGAACTAATTCGCTGAGGTATTCTTTTCTAAAACGTTGCCTAAAATCGGTAAGAAGTTTAGCTCTGTAATTCAACCTTCTCCTTAAACTTTGAGAATCTAATTCGATAATATCCGAATTGCTGAAACTTCGGTTTTCAGTAAGAAACATAGCGGGTGTGAGAGGTACTAGCTCCAGTGGGTCCTCTGAGATATAGGTTAGAGGTCTGCAGTTAATCACAGATTCACAATCACATATAAGTGTATTCAATTCTTCATAAGTCAATACAGATCTACCTAAAGTACGTACTAACAATTCTTTTACAATGCGAACTAACCTTTCCCACCAACCTCCCCACCAAGCTGCGGTGGGAGGTATAAATTTCCAAACAGTTTTATGCGTCATGGTTTCTTTTAAAATTTTATCCCAATTTAATTTTGAAAGTTCATTGGAAGCCCCCCTAAAGTTTGTTCCATTATCACAATAAATAGTGCTGGGCCTACCGCGTCTAGCTATAAAACGTCTAAGTGCTAGCAGGAAAGCATCAGAAGATAGCGAATTGACTAATTCAAGGTGAATCGCGCGATAAACGGCACAAGTAAACAATGCTATCCAAACTTTCTCGCCATTTTTTAGAAATAACGGCCCGGCTAAGTCTACTCCAATAATTTCAAAGACAGCACAATCTGTAACGCGATCTGGTGGCAAAGGTGTTGGTTCGCTTGACAAAGACTTTACCTTAAAACGTTTACATGCAATACAGTCGTACAATACATTTTTAATAGTTCTTCTAGCTCTAATTATCCAAAATCTTTCTCTTATTAAAGATTGCATTGTTCTTATACCTGCATGACAATTCTTTTGGTGTACTGATCTAATCAATAATTTAGTAAATTCACATTTGCCTGGTAACAATATTGGATACAAAAATGATTCTCGGTCATTTCTTTCAGTTATTTTAGTTTTAACTCTTAAAATTCCATTATCATCTGTGAATGTTACAATATCATTTAATGACCTTTTATTATAGAAATAACAGCTCTGAACTAAACGGATTAGATATTTTTCAGAATTTTCAATTTCATTTTGAGTAAGATTAGAATATTTACACTTATTAGAAACATTTCGGCAATTATTTACAAATCTCAGAATCCAAGCAAATATTCTTATCATCTTATCATAATTAGATATATTATCTAAGAGCCAAAGGGGTGTGTCTTTAGCTAGATCAATATTCGTAATTTCGATCTTTTTTCTTTCTAAATCAACATCTTTTGGCTGACAGTCAATCGCGCCAATTGGCCAACATTCAGGATTTTCTTTTAACCACTTAGGACCTTCCCACCATCGCGAATCAAGCATTTTCTGCGGAGAACATCCACGTGAAAGTATATCAGCTATATTCAAATTTCCTGGAACGTGCTTCCATGACTCTATATTGGACATCTGTCGAATTTCTTTGACTCTGTTGCTCACGAAAACCGACCAATTCCCATGTTCCTTTATCCACCAAATTGCGGTAGTAGAATCTGACCAGAATGTGATTTTCAGACCTGGCATATTTATTGCCTTGATGATAGAACTCGCAAGTCGAGTACCTATACAACAAGCCATTAACTCTAAACGCGGCATGCTCAAAGTTTTGAGAGGAGCAACCCTAGACTTCGCTCTAACAAGCGTAACCTTGACATCGGAATCAATTATTGATCTAGCGAAGACACATGCTGCATATGCCCCTTTACTCGCATCAACAAAAACATGAAGTTCAGATGAAGCATTAATTTCTAAGTATCGAGGTATAGCTACTTCTTTTAAAACATCAATATTCTTCAACCATTTCAAAAAAGCACTCACAATGTTACAAGGTAATTCTCGATCCCATGGAATTTTCTGTTTCCATGAGTCTTGTAGCAATAATTTTGGAAGCAATGTAGCAGGAGAGAATAAACCGATAGGATCAAAAATCTTTTGCACAATGCTCAAAATTAATCTCTTAGTAATTTTCCTTTCACACGTTAATGTTTCTAAATCTAAACAACATTTCAAAGAATCATTATCTAAATTCCAAATAATCCCCAAAACTGAAGTATCCCCAGAATATTTATCAACATTCTTGCAAGCTACATTGCTTTCAAAACAACGCAAATTGAAACACCCTTTAGACATTAATAACTTTGCATTTTCAATAAACATTTCAGCTTCATTAATGTTAGAAACACCTGATACACAATTATCTACATAAAATGAACACTTTAATTTTTCAGCAGTTTCCTTATATTCAGGAGGACTATTTTCTAAAAGATGCATTATAGATGCACTTAGTAAATAAGAGCTAGAAGAGACACCAAATACAACTCTACAATGTCTATAAATCAATTGTCCTTCATTACATGGGAAATAGAATCTAAGAAAATCTCTATCTTTAGGCATAACAGATAACATTAAATAAGCCTTTTCTATATCTGCAGTTATACCGATAGGATACATTCTAAAACGATCAAGAATATCAGGTATTAATTCTATAAGATTGATGCCTTTATACAAACATTCATTTAACGAGGGTTTCCCTTTCTCAGAAGCAGATGCATCAAATACAGGGCGTATTTTTGTGGTTTCCTTATCTAACCTGATAACGGGCCTATGCGGTAAATAATGACATTTATTACTTAATTCATTTTCTGGAACACGTTCAATAATATTCATTTTTTCCCAATTCTTAAATACTTCCTGATATTCATCGAAAAATCCCCCACATTTCAATTTATTGATCATTTTTTCATATCTCTTTTGAGCTAAAACTTTATTGTCGGGCAAATTCTTAAAATTACACTTCCATGGAAGCCCTACTTCATATCTGCCATCGGGAAGAATTTTCATTTTTTCTTTAAAATCGTTTAAATCAAAGTTTTCCCGCTTTTCAAAACTCTGAATGGGGTCAGAAATTCCTATGGTTTCAAGTTCCCATAATTCATTCAAAGGAATATTTCTAACGTGCATAGACAATGTTGTCAAAACGTTATGTTTCTTGCCACACGTTTGTTTCCCCATCACTGTCCAACCGAGCTTGGTTACTATGGCAGTCAAATCGCAATTTAATTGAATTAAATTTCCTGTCAATAATTTTCCTATCATATCAGCCCCCACCAAAAGATCAATTTCAGATTCCTTACAAAAATCATCAGATAGATTTATTTTATTTCTTTTTAATTCATTTAATATTCTATAATCTTTAATTTTAGGTACAAATCCGCAAATCCTTTTTTCGGAAAATGCTTCAAAACAAAACGCATTATTTCCATCTAATTCACTGATTTCTACCGAAAACACATCATGTTTTTTAGGTTCCGTTTCATTCCCCCCGAACAGCGCGTGAATAATTATTTCTTTTCTTATAGGATGCATTTTCAGTGATTTCGTTATTCTCTCGCTTACGTAACTACTTTGGCTCGCTGAATCCAGCAGTGCGCGTACGACCTTTTGGCGACCTTGCGATCGAATGCGCACGCCAAGCGTTTGCATGTACACAACTTTATTTCTACTACAATTAGAAAGAGAATTTTCAGATTTTAAAGAATCATCTTGATTATTATTTATATTTTGTTCTGGACACATTATTTCAAAATGTGGTTTATGGCAATAATTACATTTTAATTTATTTTTAATATTACAATTCTTACTCAGATGACCAGCCTTTTGCAAACAAGTGAAACAAATCCCCTTTTTTAACAAAATCTTTTGTTTATCAGTTAAAGACATTTTTTGAGTCCCAAAACATTTATTAGAGGGGTGAAACCTATCACAGAATATGCAATTGTTTTTCTTACCTTTATTTTCTATACTCACCAATGCAGAGGCGGTGGCTGGATCAGGTTTGCTAATAATTTCAGATAAAATGTTCTTTTTTCTAACAATAGAATCAAAACCTTTTCTTGCTAAAAACACCATTTCATCTCCTTGAACTTCTTGGCGTAGAAAGTCCATCAGATTTTTTAAAGTCCTGGAATTTTCACTGGAATATGTATCGTGATTTCGACTTCTTTCCCAGGTCAAAAGAACTTCTTCAGGCAGGCAGCTCTCAACCAAGGGCATGAGAAAGTCTCCATACTTCTCTTGAGTTCTTCCCAAACTTTCTAAGGCACGAAGTTTGCTTTCTAATTCATCGTATAAAGAGGCTAAGTCAACTTTCATTTTAGGCGCAGTGGCATTTTTCATTACGAGGGTTAATAATTCCCTAACGTAAATTTGCACAAGAAGATCATCTCGTCCAAACCTCTGTTTTAATTGATCGATAGCCTTCGGATAATTTTCCGCGGTAGCTGGATAACTTGATATTAAACGCTCCGCTTTTGATTTCGGTTCCATACATTGGAATAGGTACTGCATCTTGTCTTCAGCGGCAATAGAATCGTCTTCGTGTATTTTCTTGAACTGGCTCCAAAACGATAAAAATTCCTTTGGTTCGCCGTTAAACTTTTTCAGCTCGATCTCCGGTAATTTAAATTTGCGTTTTACTTCTTCGCCAGGAGATGAAGAAACCTGTATCTTTTCATCAATACGTGCACATATTTCTATATATTTTTCTCGATATTCTTCTGCACTTTCAAAATCTTCGGTAAACAATTTTTCGTCCTTATCTTGTAACAATATTTCCGAAATTTTACTTTGACAAGTGTCCATCCGTTGAAATTTATCAAACAGTTGAGTTTTCAGAATAGAAAGTTCTTTAATTTCACATATTTCTTTAGTTAATTCAGTTTCAATTTTCTTAAACGTGAGAGTAAAAGCAGCTCTCAGTCCTTTTCTCTGAGTTTTCAAACTACTCAGATCCATTTTTTCATTTAAAATTAATTGAAATTCAAAACTCCTGTCCCGCCGAGGGTACCAGTATGTTAGAATTCGAAAATAGGGTTAGTTTAAAAATTACTTACTAACCATGCAAGTCTTCATTTGCGGGTTGCATCTATGCGATGCGCGGAGCTTTGAATTAAAATCGAAAATCATCTGTTGAGATAAACTTATTCTAAGTTCAAATTCATCTAAAAGTCCATATATTATAAAAAATGTAGTTTAATTCCATCTAAAAGGCACATTCCTTCATTACATTCAGAGAACTCAATCGTTCTCACACACTTGTCAAAGTTCTTCGAAAGATAATAAATAAAATCAGACGATATTTTCATTTTCTTAATCTACGCGTTCAATTAGTTTCACTTCATTTCATTTTACAACAACTACAATGGTTTTTGTGCTAGTTACACACCAAAGAGGTTCCACTATGTCATCTTTTTGTAGTGTGGATGGAATCGCGGCTGGGGCACAAGTGTTTCACTGGTGAAATAGAAAGATTATTCCCAGCATGTTAGAAACTTTTTGTATTTTCATTTATGTCAGTATATGGATTCTAAAAGCGGTCTGCTGTAATCCTAATCATTACATGAAAAATATCTATATTTTCCATTTACCAGCTTTTTGACCTTTTGAGACGGATTAGATAGATTTAATTACATAGGAAAATGTGTCGAACCTCTACTAACTGACGGATTTAGTAACGACATGATTTCAGAAGCAATAGATAAAACCAGCAATCATTCCAGTGGCAATAACATCTACTATCAAAAATATCTATTCACGCAACGCTCATTCTACAAAACTAATAATCAAAATAGTCACGGAAGTATTTCTGCTGTGTATGGACCATAGTATATAAGAGATGGTTTTATAAAAATCAAATTGAATTACAAAATCTCATGTCGATTTTCAATACCGAACGTCATTATCGCAATTGCAATGTTGACGATTTTTCTTGATTTAATACTAATGAAGCTGTTTAATAAGAAACTAAAGTTTTTATCTTGTAATCAATCAAATATCTTCTCAATGCAATAAATGTTAAAAATTCTAAAATTCATATTTTATTTTACAAAAAAAAAAAAAAAAAAAATTTATTGTAAAAACGTTCAAATACATAAATTTGAGCTACATTGCGGCAGCTTTAAATTTTGAAATTAATTTTTTTAATTATTTTTCTCATACTCAGCATATAATATAACATCTTTTACGCATAGGTAGGTTTTGGATATTTTTTTAAACTATTATTTTGAATCAAAAATAATCTAGCCAAAATTAGGTCTTTTTTCACTTTTTTTCGAAATTCAACCTCATTGTGGCAGTAGTAAAATTTAAAATTAATTTTTTTAATTATTTTTCCCTTAATCTCCATCCCAGAGAACATCTTTTCCGCATAGGTAGGTTTTGACACTGTGAAAAGAAAATTTTCGATCCACCCTAATGTACAAGCCTCATTTGCTTATTTGCTGTTTAAGCTACAATGAAACAACCAGAGGTAGGTACCTTAACATGCTATAATACGTTTTTTATTCTTGCCAGCATGATATGTTATGAAGTAAATTTAGGAAGAGATTAGAATGAAATTAGAATGACATGCTATATACAAGCATTTTAATTCATAAACAATAAGAGAAACAGAAAAATTTATTTCCATAGCGGATTTAGAAAAGTAACTCTTCCCCTCCTCTTTTTTTGCAGATTTTAACAGATTTTAACTGATCTTTCAACTCATCTTTTTCTTAGCGTTAAAATAATTTAACTTAGTTGAAAATAATAAATTTACTATCCCGTAAAGCATGGTGACATGACTGCAACGTCGTTGTGAAGTCAGATTGTGACTTTGTGACCATCGATTGTCGATGTGACGTCACGTGACGTCGATGTGAATTCAAAGTGACTAAAATGTTAAGTCGTTATGGCTGCTTTAGAGCTCTTTTGTAACGTTTCACAAAGTGGTCACAATGCGACAAATTTGTGAAGAATGTGTTATTTGTGACTAATTTGACATTTAAAATGTGACAAAACTGTGACAAAAGCGACGATATTTAAATTGCCAGAAACATGTTTTTTAAAGTAAATAACATGTTTTGAAGGATATCTATATTTCTAAAGATTTTTAAGAAAGTCACATCTCAGTCACAATATGACGTCACTGAGTGGTGGCATTTTGGTCACAGATGTGATGTGACCAAAATGACTCACAGTGACGTCACTGCGACCATGCATGCTATTAGGGATGTCTTTAGGAATATGAGGAAAAAGAAATTTTGTTTATTGATGTTAAAAATGGGCAAGAATTAAGCTGTATCACCGCCACGTGAATAAAAAGCTGTCTCTTGAACTCGTTGAGGTAAACACACAAACTTAAAAAATATATAACAATTAGTTTTTATAGGCTCCCCCTCCACCCTTCACGAAATGGGAAAAAATCACAGCAGTACTTTCTCTTAGTACTTAATTCTTTTAAGATGCTCGAAAAGATTAAATGTTTTGTATTTATTAAAATAAGAATTTTTTTTTTCAAAATCAAGAGGCGGTATATCTTCTCTTCGTGCTAATACAACGTAAATTCAAAACTTCCTTCGACCACCTGCTTGAAATAAAATTTTAAAACATTAATCTAAAACAAAATGAAAATTAATTTCCATTGAGGATATTGGAAATACCTGTCTTCCCCATCATAAAATTATTAGCTTTCAATTTTGCTAGTATTAATTAACTTATTAACTTAAGTTATTAAAAAAATAATAAAATGTGTTTTTCAAAATCGGTAAAAAACAAAATTTAGTCATTTTAAATTCGATATTCAAGAAGCAATTTTTCATTTAAGAAATATGCTTATAACAATCGAGTTAAAAATATGTATAATCGATTCTTCTCCTCTTTTTACCGACTTCCAAAAAGGAGAGGAGGTTATCAATTCGACGCGTATGTATTTTTTTTTATGTATGTTCACCGATTACTCCGAAACTATGCATCCGATTAATTTGGTTTAGGTGTTAAATGAAAGAGCTTACTCTCGAATTGGTACCACTTTCGTTTCACAGAAATTGCTTCAGTACTTTTTTAGTAATTAGGCAAAAACTAATATAATTAGTGGTTTTTCGCTAAATAAAAGTGTTGAATAAGTTCTCTGGCTACAGTGTCGACAAGATGGCCGAGTGGTCTAAGGCTCCAGATTTAAGCTCTGGTTCTTGAAAGAGAGAAAGCGGGTTCGAACCCCACTCCCAGGGCCGTAACTATAAACTTGGGGGCCCCGGGGCAAACTAGTGAGGCCCCTCGCGCCCGGGGCAAATTAAACGTTGCTCCGGGCGCAGTTTTTTTGCGCACGCCGCTATTTAAACGTACACAGTATGATAAGCCTAAAAAGATAAAAGATGGATTTTGATTTTCTTTTTCGATTTTATGTATTTATTAATAGATAAGAAGAAAGATATTCCAGAATTTTTTAGATGTTTTTTATGTAATTCAACCGATCAGAGGCCCATATTTTCTTCCTTATACTAGCTTTGGTGGTATTGGCAAACATACTGACGCGACATGACACATTCGACTCTACATTCTGCTGTCTGCTCTAGAGCTGCTTTTGCATGCGAAGTGTATGGAGTATATCGATGGACACACAGAAACATTTACTCTAGCACTTAGGTTTTTTACAAACTTTTAGCTAGGTGCTGGGCATTTTATAGAAAGTTAGACTAGAAACTAAAATCAATAGTTTTTTTAACCACCAGTTTGGGGCCCCTCAGATTTGGGGGCCCTGGGGCAGTGCCCCGGCGGTAGTTACGGCCCTGCCCACTCCTGACAGACATGTGTACAATAACCTTTTCCATGTTATAATTTTTACATATATATATTAGAAATTAAATATTAATTTTGCTATTAAGAATATTTTGTACTTAACCGTTAGCACAGAGTATCAGAAAATTTTTATCAACTCAATACTTTATCAGTGAAAGAGTACTAAAATAATAGACTTGCGAAAAGAAACATGACCTTGAATATGCTGGCCGAATAGATTGCAGTCAGAATAGCCTAGCGGTCTAAGGCGGATGATTTAAGCTTTGGTTCTCAGAAGAGAGCGTGGGTTCGAACATCACTCCTGACATACTGTGTTTTTTTTTTTTCGTATTACATTTTTTTTATTATAAAAAAAGGAGAGAAGGCTATGATCAATTCGACGCGTATTTATTTTTCGTTATGCTTATTTACCGATTACACCGAAACTATCCAACCGATTAAAGTAGTATTTGTGTTAAATGAAACAGGTTACTCTCGAATTGGTACCACTTCCATTTCATCGAAATTGGTTAAGTACTTTTTTAGTAATTAGGCAAAAACGAATAAAATTAGTGATTTCTCGCAAATGAAAAGTAACATGGACTTTGAATAGGTTCACAGACCGGAATGCAGTAAGGAAGGCCGAGAGGTCTAAGGCGCCTGATTTACGCTCTGGTTCTCGAATGAAATCATGGGTTCGAACCCCACCCCTGACATACGTGTGCACAACAATCTTTTCCGTGTTATAATTTTAAACCGACTTCAAAAAAGGAGGAGGAGGTTATCAATTCGACGGGTATGTATTTTTTTCTATGTATGTTCACCGATTACTGTGAAACTAACCAACCGATTAATTCGATTTTTATGTTAAATGAAAGAAGTTACTCTCGAATTGGTACTACTTTCATTTCATTGAAATTGCACAGTAATTTTTCAGTAATTAGACAAAAACTAATAAAATTAGTGATTTCTCACAAATTAAAAGTAACACAGGCGTTGAATAAGCTCGCCGAGTGGAGTACAGTCATTGAAGGCCGAGCGGTTTGAAGTCGCAGGCCCCACCAGTGTCCGCGAGGTTCTGATCTCCAAACTGATAGACGGTAGGGGCTGGGTTCGAACTTAATCGCGACCGTCGGCCTAACCGTTCGGAGTTTACCGTGGTTTTCTTCGAACCTTGCGTAAATACGGGTTATGTTTCCTTAGAAAGACCCCCACGGAGGGCATCCCACCCCTTAAGGCCTATATCCCTCAGTGTAGATAATTGTTCGACATATATACAAAAAAACTAAAGTGCCAGATGTAAGCTTTGGATCTCAAAAGGGGGCGTGGGTTCGAACACCATTCCTGATATAATTTACATCTATGTACATTATTTTTTTCCGTATTATAATTTTTATTAATTAACTTCAAAAAAGAAGGAGGAGGTTATCAATTCGACGCGTATGTATGTATATATATATTTTTTTTATGTATGTTCACTGATTACTCCGAAATTATCCAACTGATTAATTTGGTTTTTGTGTTGAATTAAAGAGGTTACTCGAATTAAAACTACTTCCATTTCATCGAAATTTGTTGAGTATTTTTCTAGTAATTAAACGAAAAGGAATAAAATTAAGAATTTCTTGCAGAACAATAAAACGCAAAATAACATGGACGTTGACTAAGCTCGCCGAGTGGAGTGCAGTCAGGAAGGTATACATGCAGTCAGATGGTCGTGTGTTCTAAGGCGCAAGATTTAAACTCTGGTTTTCGAAAGAGAGCGTCGGTTCGAAATCCCCTCCTGACATACGTGTATAATTTATAATATTTTTTCCGTATTATAATTTTTATTAACCGACTTCAAAAAATCATTAACTTTTAACTAAAAAGAGAAAAATTAACTTTTCTACCAAAAATTGAACCGACTTCAAAAACAACTGCAAAGTGAAAAATAATTTTTTTAGATAATAGTAATAAGAAATTAAATTAAGAGCGTAGTATTTACCATGCGTATTATTATATTTATGTACACTAATTTGATTTTTTGGAGTCGGTGCCAGCCAAGTCAGTTTCAAAGTTAAAATTAAATATCCAATGCAAATCGTAAAAGAATAAGGTTAATTTTTTAACTAAATATTAAATTGTAAAAAAAACTTGTAAATACTTGGATGTGTGGCTATTGAAAATTATGTATAACTTGACTTGGCTGGCACTAACTCCAAAAAATCAAATTAGTGTACATAAATATAATAATACGCATGGTAAATACTACGCTCTTAATTTAATTTCTTATTACTATTATCGAAAAAATTATTTTTCATTTTGCAGTTGTTTTTGAAGTCGGTTCAATTTTTGGTAGAAAAGTTTATTCCAATAAACATTACAGTTTTAAAATCCCCCATCTTAAACTGGATTTAGCTGAAATTTATTCTATCAAAAATGCATTACATAAATATTATTTTTCTCTGCAAAAAGTAAATCAGAGCATGTTATCTAATTATCATGTTATATATCATGTTATCTGTGTTTATCTAATAAGCAAAGAAAATTCTTTTAATAATAATGATGAGTTATATTAATCATAGAATCATATTCTAATTATCTATTAATTATTTAAAAAACAACTCTAACAATAAATTAATCTTATCCATTGAAACTTCGAGGAAATGTAGCTGCATCGATAAATTGACTCTTTAACTTATAAAAATAATAACGAATAGTAGAATTAGCTTCTTCAACAATCAGTGGCAGTTACAGTCGTCTAAAGACAGGTCCCCAATGACAAGGTAACTAGAGCGCGCGTTTCCCAAAACACAGGTAGGGAGTTTTACACTCAGGAGAGGAAAAAATCCGATGCAATTTTTCCCGACAGTCTCCGTAGATGCTTCCGGTGTTGTCAATAGATCGAAACACCTGCGTCTCTTTTCAACTAGCAACTGGTGCTAGAAATTTAATGCTAGAATAGTAAAAATTAAAAGAAAATGGTGGTAAAAAAATAATGCTAGACTAGCAGAAAATAGAAGCAAGTGATGGTCTTAATTGCCTACCAGGCCAGCAACATATTCAAGCAACACATGCTGGATTATGCATGCTGCCCAAGCAGCAAAGTGGGCCAATACATCCTTGCTGCTAATTCTGCTAGAACCAGCAAATATGTTATGGTAGTTTGTGCTATTTTACATGCTGAGGTACAGCAAGTAATGCTTGTCTAGCAAACAAATACCAGCATGAATTATGACCTTGCTACGGTATATATAGTTTATGCGCACCTCTTAAAATCACGTTAGGGATTTTCTTCCTTGGTGATTAAGGGTCTTAATGTGTTCCATAAAAATCATCGCACAATAATACACTCGTTACCAGCTTATCTCTGGACAACTCTGCATCCCGGAGCTATGTTTCTCGTTTGAAATTTACATCTTCGGACGCTCCCGTGTTGGTGTGATGAACCAGAAATCGCGATTTTATTAGACCGTTCAAATTTCTATCATTTTCTGTGGTCCGATTCCTGTGTTCATAAGCCCGTATCAGCCGCTAAAAACAAGTCGTACAGTGCTCGCAACACTGTGGGTTTAGAAACTCGCCCTCGGTCCCCACAGTGGTAACTGTTGCTGATTTTGTCTGTTATAGCTCTTTGGCCTCGACGAAAAATATGTTATAATACTGGCTTGACTCTGGAATCAATGCGTCAAGGCTATACACCTTTGGCCAGTGGCTTGTCTTTTCATCAGTCATACACATTTCTAGAAATGTTCTCACAATGGCTGCTCGTGAACTGTCCACCCAATATGCCGGTTCCAATTCAACGTTTCTAGTTGCAAAGGCATAACGATTATTCAACATTTATCAAAATCTGATAAATCTGCTTCTATTTCCATTTTGTTGTTAATCCCCATATGATTTGAAATATAATGCATGAGCACTTATACTCCAATATCAGCTGAGCACGCGCCAAATATTATTCTGCACAAGCTCGTTATAATAAATGGAACGTGGGCATTAGGTAATGGCCCTTCGGTTTATACTTTTATCCTCATGTCTGACTGATTAAATTAGGAATATAATTTCTGCTACTTTTTTTGCATAAAATCTTTTTTTATTATTGGTTTTGGTTGATTAATCATTAAAACTGAAACACCATAACCTAGTTATACTGACTTACGTATTTTAATAGAAAAACGATGATATACGCAGACGACGTTAAGCATTTTCTTATTCTATTCGAATATTATAATAAATTGTTATTTTCTTATTAAATAAAATAAGATATAATTTTTATTTAATAAAGTGTGGTATCATTTATGCAATGAAAGAGGATATCACTTTATGTGATAAGTTGGATTATTGACACGTATAAAGATAGATAATACAGTTTTCATTCTACAAACGATCATTTCCATTCAATGAAAGAGTATATAGTTTTCTTGCAACGAAAAAAAAATATTTTTTACATGTAATAAAAAGGGATATAAAGAAGAAAATGCATAACGCAGTTAGTACTTTAGCAGTGACTGTCTATAGACGGTAATACATGCGAAGTCTTTTGTGTATATCTATGTATGATATAAAGAATTTTATGCGTGTCACACTCACTTCTTCTAAATTTTGCTCATAAAAAGTAACATAATTTATTTTTGTGCCATTATGTAGAAGAGTCATATCCATTATATGTAATAATTCCAATAGCATGAGGCTGTTAATCTTATTCATATTTATCACTCTTATAGAATGCTCTTCGAACAATACAAGTTACTGATGGGTAAAATCTCCCAACAACCGCAGCGTTTTGCATAAATTTCCGTATACAGTTGTTTTTTTTAATTCTTTATATTGAATTTTTTAATAAACAAAATACTATATAAACAATTTAATAAACAAAATACTAAGTTCTCTTACAGTAATGAACGGAAATATCTTTTTCTGTAATAAAATCAATGTTGCTAATTCGATGATTTTTTTGGGGGGGGAGGGGGGAAAAACGGGATTTATATCAGAAATTTATATTTCCGTTTAATTTAGTCAGGAAATGTAAGTTATGAAACAATGAAAAATCTTATGATGATTTCAGATCTTGCATGAACTTGGAATTGTTGTGTTAATTAAATCCGATATGATTGCAACAATGAAAAGGCCATCACTGGAAGCTTACTGCTTTATGTAAGTAACTGAGTCTCAAATGAAATTTTATTCTTCTGTTCTTTCAGAAAACCGAAATAAAAAATATCGAGAAAATTAATTGACTTATTCATTCCAATTTTACATTCTCAGTAAAAAATATAAGATCTTTCTGTGAAGGAAAGCTAAAACAAAAAAAAGGGGGGCAGTAACAATTGTCTTCTTTCAATTAGAAACAAAAATGAAAGAGTTACACATTTCACATTATGAACTTTTTACGGAATTTCCAATTAGGAAGCTTTTTTTTTCAAAAGAGATTTTAAAATGAATTCGTTATCAATGCTTATCCAGTTCCTTTTTCACAAAATGTAAATCTGGGAGAAACTCTGTATTTTGAATCTGAAGATTCTTTTTAACTACAGAAACTTTTACCAATGATTAATTTTATGCAAGTAATTGTTTTCTTTTCGACAAAAAATATTTATTATTTTCCTGAAATTTAAAAAATGAAGATTACTTTTATAATATTACAAAAATTTTACAAGTAATTAAAATATAATTGAAAGATATTACTGAAAATTGAAATTGAAAAATTGTACGAAGAATACAGAAATGAAAAAGTTTTAAAATAAAAATTACTTTATGTTAATAATTTTTAAACATTAAACAAGAAGTATAATAAAGGAGGTATAATACTAAAACTACCCCTCCCCTCCTCCAAAAATAAATAAATAAATCATAAATTAATATTTTTGATATTCAGATTTGATTATTAATTTATAATAACGAATCTGAAAATAAATCGAACGGCAAGTGAATTTTTTCGAACCAAACGTAAACGTTTTAATTTTTTAGCATTTTTAAGCTATTGCATAGCTTTTATCGCAGGGTTTGAGAGCGGCGACCGAATCTAGAAATTCCGTAACGAGAAAAAAAACCTAACACTCCGGCTAACTACGTTTCAGTTCGGCAGACTTCAGCACGGTATCCTTCGGTAGACTTCGGAAAACATTGACGCTGTATTTTTTTTTTTTTTTTCAAAATTTTGCCTGGTGTGATTTTTTTTAAATGTTGATGACACCCATCGTGTGCTATATTGGTAGAAAAAATTGACCATTTATAAATTTTACGCATTCGATGCGCCCTCCACCCTCCGAGGGGGGAACTTTTCTAAATTTCGTAAACACCCGTCATGTGACACATCTTTGGAAAGGCCTTAAACTGCTTATTCATATTTTGCACGTCCGATGCGCCATTCCCCCCTCTCTGCCCCCCCCAGGCGGACATTTTCTAAATTTGTATATACACCCATCGTGTGGCATGTCGTTTAAAAGAACTGTAACTGTTCCAATTATGCATGTTTGGGGCGCCGCAACCCACTTTGCCCCCCCCCCCAAATTGAAAATTTTAAAATTTTTATCCACACCCCTCGTGTTGCATATCTTTAGAAAAATCTGAAACTGCCTTTTCCTATTATGCATGTATTGTGTGTCTCCTTCCGCTCTGTCCCCCAGGGGGGAGCACATTTTTAATTTCTTTATAGCACCAGTCGTGTGACACATCAATTGAAAGGTCTGCAACTGCTTATTCATATTATGCATGTCTTGTGTGTCACCCCCAATCTGCCCCCCAGGAGGACACATTTTTAATTTCTCTACAACCCCAGTCGTGTGACACATCATTTTAAAGGTCTGCAACTGCTTATTCATATTATGGATGTATTATGTGTCGCCCCCCCCCACTCTGCTCTCCAGGGGGGCACATTTTTAATTTCTTTACAACACTAGTCGTTTGACACATCATTTGAATGGTCTGCAACTGCTATTTCATATTGTCTTGTGTGATATGCGTCGATAAGTGTGTGTCATCCCCCCCAGGGGGGCACATTAATATAATTCTGCAAATAAAAGCCAGTTTTAAGAAATTAAGTTATGATTGATACTTTCAAGGTCTATAAACATATACGTAACAAAAAAAATACTATCATAGAAATTCCTTCTTTTATTAATATTTAAAATAAATTGCAGAGGGAAAAAAAGAGAAAAGAATGAAAAGAAATTTTTAAAGAATGAAATATATGCATAAAATAAAAGAATTGCCAACGATGTAAAGGGAATTATATAACATTTTAATATTATTATTGTTACCAAATCATAATAAAAAGAGCATAGTTATTTATAGTTTCATTTATATATGCCGAATATTGTCCTTAAAAAGTGGCTATGATCTGAAATTTAAAGTATCATTTCTTAGAAAATTCTTTTTTGTCATCGTGTCAGAAAGAATTAAAACAAAGGCTAGAGATACAGCATTTTAATATTCTGCTTCTCATGTTCAAAATGTAATTTATCTATGTTCAAAAATATGCAAATTAAACTATCAAGCTTTAAAAACACAAATAATTTAAAAAGTAAAACTAGAGGCCGCCGCGAGTAAAAATACAAAAAAAATGTTTTAACAAACTAAATAACAAGTTAACAAAGTAAATAATACTTACAGAACTTTTTTTTCTATGGTCCCGCTGGACTTGCCTGAAAAAGAATTCAACCAACAGCTAGTTAATAATAGAATTTGTTTTTAATAATGTTAGAAGTGAATTGATATAAGCTTGTGTAATATGGCTAATGACAGAAGATTGAATTTTCAGATACGTACGATATACAAAAATTTCACTAACTGGGACCTAATTTGTTAAGGAATGTATCTCAGTAAGTTGAAAGAATCAATTCTTTAACATAAATAGTTAAAAAGAAGCAAAATTTAAGAATTTAAGCAAGCATGGAAAACTATTGGGACAAGGTAATGACCTGTTAAAAAATTTTATGAAAAAGAACTAATGCTATAAACCAATAAATAAAAAAAAGTGTCAAAAATTAAGTTTTTAAGAATAAATAATATGAATAGGTACAAGAATCAATGTGGGACATCTTGTAAAATACTCAGAATTATATGAAAAGGTGAACAAAGCAAATGATACATTATGGAAGCTTAAACTTTAAATGACCCAAATAATGCAATGGGTATGCAAAAAGAGTCAAAGTAATTAGTTAAAAAAAAGGTTAAAAAATCCAATATTTACATAAAGATAATCCTATGGAAAAGCGAAAGTTGAAAACAATTCATTTTGAAATGCCATGTAAATAGCCAAAATTTGATGAAATCATAAAGAACATAGTAATAAAATGATCTACTTACTTTAAAATAGCTAAAATAAACAATTGGTTTTAGTTATCGATTGCAAAAATAAGTATAATGAGCATCTCAAGAGTGTCAATATAGCGAAATTTTCGAAAATGGCACGAACACAATACAAAAGTGTGTATAATGTTTTCACTTCTAAAATACCCAATTTAACAGGTGGAGAGACATAACATATACCAAAATGTTGTAAAGTAAATGTAGATTATGAAATCAGCAAGAAATTATGCAGTATTTCAATTATAAGCGCAGGAAGACAGTACACATTATCGTATCCGGGAGTCAAGGAAATCGAAAGAGAGAGAAAGTTTATAAGTCCATAAATCCGGAACTTGTACACGTACACTGTAAAAAAAAATTCAAGAGGTTACTAAAAACTTCTTAGTAAATTTGTATTCCACAGAATTTTTTAGTAACCATTACAAACTTTTTTTGCAATTGAAACAAGCATTTCTTTTGTAAACTGGACAAAAGAATTTCTTGTATAACTAACTTAAAAATTTTTAGTATGAGCCACCAAACAAATTTTAGTAATAGCTCCAAAATTATTTTTAAAAACCATTACGGGCAGGAGCTTCTTCGTGCTGCATCCAGACTTCTGGAGCGGAAGATTTTCGGCAAAACCGCAATAGATGGCAGCACCAAACATTCCTACCTGCTGCGACAGGATTCCTTCATAAAGGGATTTCATAATCCCTTTATAAACGAGACACTACATACATTCGGGGCGCATTTGGCGGCGGTAAGTTTCGAACCCGGGACCTTTCAGCCTTGAGTCCGTTACTATAACCACTATGCTATCAAGGCCACACCAACTCAGTTTTAGTAAGAGCTATTAAAAATATAAAACTTTTAACTTATTCGTTGCTAACTTTTTTATAGTAGTTCTTACAGATTTTTTTGTAACCGACTAAGATTACAAAATTTTTTTTAGTAATTACAAGGATCACTAAAGTTTTTTTAATAGATCGACCCTTTTTTTTTTACAGTGTACCAACATAAACTTGGTATCAAATTAAAGAACATAAAAAGACAAAAAGAATTATGTATGGCAGAATACATTAGCTTACCCCATTCGTATGCAATTATCCAATCACTGTGAACATTTTTAACGATACAACATAGCGCACCTTACCGCCGATTCTAGATATCAAAACCACATCTTAAATAATCAAATTGCATTTTTATTTTTAACATTTTAATGATATTTTTCTATCACTGATATTACTTTCTCGTATTCCCAGCAGGCCCGTCACGTATATTTACGTGGTCCCCAGTTCTGAAACCACTGCGTTAGACTATAAAAATTCTTTTTCAACTTTTTTCGTCTTACAAATTGTTAAGAAAAAATTATCAGTAGAATCGTGCTCATATTATTTATATGCAGGTTATTCGCTAACGATATACTTTTTAAAGGTCGAAATTACAAATTCGTTACAATGTAATTTATTTTTTGTTGAAAAAATATGAAATGTGCCACTATTTTTCACAGGCACAAATTTTATTTCTCAATAAAAAAAAAAAAAAATGCTTGTTAAAACAGAAAGAAAAATGCTTTTAAAACAAAGTTTAGACAGTGAAAACGTTTTCATTCAAAAATAAACAAACTGAAAAATAATCTTTTTTCTTCAATTAAAGAATAAATTCTTTACAAAAAGAAAGTTTTGTCTAAAAAAACTTCTTTTGTTTTAAAAATTCCAGTTTTTCTTTTTTAATTTTTCAAAACGTTATAGATTAGTGAATCTTTTCCAATAAGAAATTATTTGCAGAATTTTTTTTTAAATTGGATTCTGGATTTAAAAAAATAGAATGCTCGTAAAAATATTGTACCTCTTTTACCATTTTTAATAAATGCTCATATTTTTTAAATTTCATTCAAAAGAACAATCCTAAGTTATGAATGGTATTTATGCGTCAGATATTATTGTATACTAATAATATGGAAAATTCTCTCGTACATATAAAAGAAAATTAAATGACGAATTTCAATAAATAAGAGATTAATGACTCTTTATTACTTTACGACAGTTTTATGAAGCAATATCTGGAATTTAAATGGGTATATTAGTATAAATTTTAATAAAATTATATATTTGTGGGTCTTTTTTGAGCACGTAGCTCTTTATAAACCAATTTATGTTTAACATAGATTCAATGGTGGTGTAAATATTAATAAGAGATTACAAAAAAATAAATTTAATAAAAAAATTATTGCTATAGAATTAGTTTATTCTCTATAATATTATGGAATATCAAAAAATGTTTTGAAATTTGCTATTTGAATAAAATGTAAGTTCCCTAGAATAAAGTTTGGATTTTTAAGCAGTGAAGAAAATGTTAGAATATGATTGCCCTCTCCTAGAAGTTAAAAGTAGCTTTATTATTATTTTTTCTCTTATCAAATCTCGTGAAATATTCATTAAAAGAGTAATTCCAGTATTTTAGTATTCCATTATAGTTATCACAGTTGGAATTCTTGCCAATTCATCTCTCTCTTTAAAGAATCAAGAAAAATTTCTTCCTCCAGCTATTCTCTTCGTAAATAAAATAACATATGCAGCAAAGGTTTATGCATTTTTTATTTTTAATTATTTAATTTTTTTGAGCGATATTAGAAATATTATTAATTTTTATTTCACATTAAAAATTGATCGGCATTGAACATTTTAGAGGAAAAAAAATAACGAGAAATTTATATTTAAAAAATAAACATTTTTGATATTAAAGCATAATATTCATACCGTCTGAAATTTATAAGTTTATAAAGCAAATATTTTATAAATTGACACAGAAATTAATTTCTCAAACAAATGATAAATTTTCAAAATGATTTTTTTTCTCAAACATTGAAATGTAATATTTAAATCCTATTCCAGTTCATAAAAAAAGGTTTTTATTCTATCTCGAAAAAGCACAATAATTGAATGCTGTCTTTAGAAAAACATGACAAAAGCACAATACGATTTCTCTTTTCTCGTCGTTTTGCAAGAGAACAAAATACACACAAAGGCACTTTTCTGTAAGTGGAAAAACTACCATTTAGTTTCAAAGTTTATTCGAAAATGAAACTGGAAACTTAGAAACTCCTTTTTTTTCTTTTTTGGTATTATCTTCATAAGAAGGAAAAACAAAGAGTGTTTTCTATTCAATGCCATTTCGGATTTAACATTAAAAGTTGAAAGATTTTATCTTTGGTTCGATTTGCTTTTTATACACTAAGTAAAATACTTTGAATATAAATATGAACATTTTGAATAAGAAAAGGGAAAATCGATAGACAAAATTTTGATCTCTTAACAATTCGAATTATTTTTATGTAACTTTTTATATTCCATTTTAAAAATCTTTTACTAGTAATTGTTAATCTTTTTTCAACAGCTTAGTTTTTGTTATTTACTATTTTTTAATAAAGTGCTGTAAAACGCATTTCATTTCTATATTTGTTTGTTTTTATTGCAAATAAAAATCTTTTTTTTTTTTAAAGTATACGCTTATATTTTATTCATTATTATCTTGAAGTTATGAAAAAAAAGTAATTGCAAAAAATATTTAAATAAAACACGTTTATGCTTCTGTATTTAATATACAATGTACGCATATATATATATTTTATTTTACATTTTATAAGTAAATTATTAGCTGTGAGAAAAATTAAATGTTTTTTCATTAATAAAAAAATATTAAATACAAGCTTCAATCAATATGACTACGATAAACTTTTACTAGTCTTTAGCAATGCAGTATTAACTTATTGATATTGTGGCAAATACATTGGGTACTTTAAGGATGTTGTGAAATTGTCGTTATTTTAAACCATCTCATATGAAATCGGACATTTTTTCTTTAGTAAGTTGATTTTTATAGAAATAGAAAAATGGTAACGGGACAGTGCAATCTCGGATGAGCGCACCCGATGTGGTTCACTACATACTTTGTTTTCTAACATTTTATCTGCCAAATGATATATCTAACGAGCGCAACCAATGCCAGTAACACTATATAATTTCACTAATAGTATAAGTAATTCTCTATTTTCACCACTTTTTATACCATACTAAACAGTGAACTGTATTGTTTTCTAAATTTAAAAATAATATGATGTGGACTTTTTAAAAGTTATTAAAAATTGATTTTTATTAACATTTTTTATTTTATAACATCATTGGGTGTCTAAGACTTAAAATGACTAACATAAATATCATAAATATAATTATATGAAATATTATTTTGTAAATTGTATAAGAAACCATCTTCCAGATTTTCCAAAATACTGGCAGTGCCAACAAAATAAAATCCAAAAATATGAAGTTTTATTATTATACAGTAGTTACTGTTGGTACTAACAGTACGTCACGTTAAAAAAATACATCAGACTTTGCTAAAGCCTTTCTCGGTCTCTTTTAATCGATTTTTCGCTTTGATGAACTGCTGTGTTCTACATCGTCCATGTTTATTTTATAACACAGAAAATTTGTCCTGACGCTTTTAAATCTCACTTTTTACGTAATTTTTTAGTGTCGATTATGTATCCTAAAAAAAGTTTCTATTTCTAGAGGAAAGAATTTTAAAAAACCTTTTTTTAAAACCCCTATCATAACTAAAAGGTAGAATTCTAAATCTTATTAATATCCAAGGGTCCACACTCCACGTAGCCAAAGCCTGATAAAAACTCGCATTCGTCTCTTCTATTTAGTATTTGAAAAATTATATATATATATATATATATATATATATATATATATATAATATATATATATATATGTAATAAATATATGTTGAACTCGACGAAAATTTATTATGTTGCATAAACTCTAGGTATTCTTAGCAGCACGGGCAGAGTAGTCGCTCCGACAGTTGGCGAGCAGTAGAAGAATTTCATTGGGGTATTTCCCCATTATAAAAACAGACACCATCAGTCTTCAAGTTCTTTATTGATGAACTCATAAAATAGATAAAATCTTCCCCGCAATCACCTTTACACACATCGACACTACAACTTCTGTTATCTAGTCCACATCATCTGATATTCTAATTCAGCGTAGAAATGAAATGTGCGTCTTGATAGTTTGAAGGGCAATCGTATTCTAACTTCCTAAAAAACCAAATGAATATGGGACATTTCCACGACAAACTAGCTCCCTCCTACTCCGCGTCAATCATTTTAAAAATCCAATTAGGATGAACTCGAGCCTCAACGGACAAAAATGATCAATTCTGATTGGTCTAAGCAGGCCGTCCTTGGCAATAACTATATTTTTTCCTTGGAAGTAACAAGCCCTTTAGCAACGCGTATTAACACCTGTCACGCGATGTTAAAATAAAAAATAAAATTAAAATCCCAGGAATATTCCAGAAAGGAAAAAGGTTACGAAATACTCCCCGCCGTTTTGAGAAGCAAGCAATAATTTATTAATAACTAAAGTAAGAAAAAGAATTTTAGCTGTTACAAGTTACGAAACTAAGATTGAAATATGTTCTACAAATTTAGAATTGAAGCTAAGAGAGAACAAAAATGGCGCAATTTTTTTTTTATTACAAATCCCCCCTCCCAGAAAGACTGGTAAAAAAGTAGGTCTGAGACCTGCAATTTCACAGAAAGGGAGATGATGCAGACTTAGCTCACGAAGTTGTTGATATAAGTAATAATAATTAGATACTAAATAAAAGAAAATTAAATTAAAATATTTTTTTATAAATATAGAATTCAAATTTAGGAACACTAAGGTGTTGCGTGGAATAGTTTTAAATTTAAATACAATAAAATAAGCATCAATAAAAATACAAGATATGATCTTGTTTAGCAGTACATAACAGGAAGTAAGTTGAAAATATAAATCTTACTACTTCTTATTATAAATATAAATCTTACTACTTCTTAAATATACTAATCTTAATATGCTAACATGAAAAATAAAAATAAAATAACGTTGAATGCATTCATGATAATGACAAATCTAAATATGAAGAAATTCACTGGAAAGTTCTAGACATAAATTTCGAGAGTTCATTTCAAAAATTCCTCTAAGGCTCAGAATTAGAGTGGTATAGTTCATACCTCTTTTTTCAAGGAGTCTAATTATATCTTTATTAATTGTCTAATTTTCATTAGTTAATATTATAACAACAGTCCAGTTTTCATGTGACTGAGTCCTTGCACTTTTATAACAGTTCCATATTTGGGTATCTTTGTGAAAATACTTTATACTTGTAATTCAATATAGTAACACATTTTATAGTATATTAATATAGTAATAATAAATTTTAACAATGTAATAAACAAACAAGATAATAAAGAAACATAATAAAGAAAAAATATATCACTCATAATAAATATCATAATAATTATAAGTTACTCTCATAATGGGTAATAATAAATCTTTCAGTAAGTAATAGTAAATATTTCAAAAGACATTCTTTAAATTCTAAATTATATACTAAATCTCGTTTATCTCATCTCAGGTATTTTTGGGATGAAATATAGAGGAAAGTGTAATAGAATAAAGATTATAATCAATTATTTAATCATTTACTTAATCTTGTAAATCGAGTACAGGATTAAGTAGGAATATGTAAAAAAAATTAAAATATAATATGATAAAATAATATAAAATAAAAATAAATAAAAATTCATTTCATTTTTGAGAATGCACGTGACCTTCAAACTACTAAGATTCTTTAAAAGAAATAATAATAAATAATAATAATAAAAGACAATATTATTAATGTCAATTCATGTCAAATAATTACGCAATAAATATTCTCTCGGTGTGATAAAACATTGCAAGATGCAAGTAGGAAAGAGAAAAAGAAACAAAATTAAATTCTAATTGACATGTACTTGGACTGGAATGTAGCAGCAAAGAGAGAGAGAGAAAAATTAAAATAAAGTGATAAAAATTTTGTTACTTGGCAAATAATTAATTTATTAATTGATAGCTTAAATTTAATATTACAATTAAGTTCAGTTGAAAAATATTTTTTTTAATTTTTTTTATATTTACTTGTTATTATATTATTCTAAGTAGAGTAATTCTGTACAGAATAAGAAATTTCCACTTTGTTCGTCTACGCCGGCATAAACAAACAAATATAAAAATTTCCAGACAAGTGACACTCTCGCTGCAGTCAAGAGATATCATTGCCATTCTGTAAGAATTACAGGATATTATCTGAATTAAAATATGGAAAGCAATTTACTGTTTAAGAGAAAAAAAAGAAAAATTATAAAATGATAAACTAGAGATATAGTCTAAGCTACAGTTTTTACTTGAGTTTGTTATTGTTGATTAAGGGGTTGTTGCTCATGACTTAATTTAAATTTATCAGGGGAATAATAAGGCCTTAATTTAGATACATGTACTACTTCTGAACTTTTGAACTGGTTTTGCCTATCAATTTCAAAATTTACTTCGGATAATTTGTTAAGAATTTTATAAGGGCCACTAAATACTTGTGATAACTTTCTAGTATTAGGGTACTGAAATTCTTCATAGATAACTAGATCTCCTATTTTAAATTTTGGTTCGATATAATCTTTATCCTAATATCTTTTATTTTCTAAATGAAATTCATCAGTTCTTGCTTTAGCAATTTTAAGTGCTTCATGAACAGGGGGATAATAATTTTGTTGTAAGGGGGAGTCATAGGGTAATTGGCTAAAAAGCAAGTAAGCAGGTGGAAATTTGGTAATAGAATGGGGTGTATTATTATATTCATTAATTACCTCAGTTAAAAGCTTAGTCCAGTGAATTTTAGAGGTAGTGGAGTTTACATTTTAATCTAGTTACTATTGTCTGATTTACTCTTTCACATTTCCCATTCGTTTGTGGATGATGGGCAGTGGTCAAACGTTGTTTAATATTATGATTTCGCAGGAATTTTTTTAATCTTGAAGAAGTAAAAGCAGCATTCCTATCACTTAGTATTTTTTGAGGGGACTGTACACTTGAAATCTTACTAAAACAGAATAATTGTTGAGGGATTTTGATATTGAAGATTTGTTTCGGACAATTTGTATAAGTTTCTGTAGTGACACTTTTGGAAGGAAATGCCCAAACATATCTTGTGGCATGGTCTATTATAATATGGAGATATTTTTTGTAGAATTATAATAATTGAACCCTCCTACAGTATCAACAGACAGACAGTCAAAAGGTTGATCTGTAGTGGGCATAGCTTGTAATAAGCCAATTTTTTTTTGTCTAGGTTTTTTATTTTTCTGGCAAATATCACAGTATTTAAAAAAGTTGGTAATGTTTTGGGTCATATCTGGCCAATAATAGTTAGAAGAAATTAAATTTTGCATTTTTTGAACACCAGGGTGACCAAACTGTTCATGAGCAACACTAATTTTTTTCTTAGGGACACTACCACTTTACGAAAACCTTTTCTTTTAACTGTAATCAGTCCATTGTCATTAATATAATTTGATCCACACACATTTTCTTTTTCTTGCATCTCAATAATCTCTTTAACGTCAAGAAGAAAATTAAGGGGTTTACAAAAATGAGAAATAGGGTTTCGGGACAACATGTCGACTTCGACATTTGTAGATCCCTTTAAGTACTCTATTTTGTAATCGAACATACTTAACTTCAATGACCATCTAAATAATCGACCTCTTAAATGTTTGATATTTTTTAACTAAACAAGAGATGCATGATCAGTATGGATGGTAAATTGTACACCGTGAAAGTAATGATAAAATTTATCTAAAGTATCAATGATAGCAAGACACTCTAGTTCGGTAATGAAATAATTTTTCTCATAACTTCTCAATCCTCTAGAAAAATAAGCAATTGGATGTAAAAAGTTATTATGGTCGGGTTGCTTAAGAACTGCACCTACCGCCAGCCACCTGAGAAGCATCAACAAACATGTTTAGGGGTAATTTTGGGTCATAAATCTTTAAAATTGGTTTAGCAATGAAGGCATCTTTTAATTTTTGAAAAGAGTTTTGACATACAGTATTCCATTCCCAAATAGTATCTTTCTTAAGTAATTTATTTAGGGGGTGTCTAGTTTCAGCAAATTTGTCAATAAATTTATGATACAAATTTATAGAACCAAGAAATCTTTGTAATTCTTTAGTATTAGTAGGAGGTTTTAGTTTTTTAATTGTTTCTATATTAGTATTAGCTGGAGTTAAAGTTCCATTTTGGATTTCATACCCTAGAAAATTGATTTGTTTTTGAGCAAAAGTACATTTAGATAATTTTAATTTAATATTTTCTATTCGGCATAAATCAAAAATTTGGATGAGATGCTGTATATGTTCATCTATTGATTTAGAAAAAATAATTATATCATCAAAATAATAACAAGCAAAGTCTATTTTATATTTTGTAAGAATTCTTCTAATTGTCCTATTGAAAATTGGGGGGGCCTACCTTTACACCAAAGGGGAGAACATTCCATTCCCAGAGCCCACAATTAGTAGTAAAGGCTAACTTTTCGGAATTTGCTGGGTGAATAGGTATGTGCCAATAGCCTGAGGCTAAATCTAGTGTAGAGAAATATTGGGCACCACTTAATTTGTCTAAAATTTCATCTATTCGGGGCAAAGGTTCAGCGTCGTTTTTCATAATAGAATTTAATTTTCGGTAATCAACACACATTCGGGTTTTTTTGTCTTCATCTCGTTTATTTACTAACGTCACTGGAGTAGAATATGGGCTATAACTTTCTTTAATTAACCCAACAGCTAATAAGGATTGGATTTGCTGAGATATTTCTTTTTCATCAGCAGTGGATGTACGATAAGGCCTCAAAGATATTGGTAGGTCAGATTTAAGATAAATACGCTGAGGTTCAATATTAATTCTCCCTACATCATATTTATTTTTTTCAAAAATATCTAAATAATCCCTTAAAAGTTCCCTTACATTTTTATTTTGAATAGCATTCAGATTTCCGAATAGATTATAATCATCATTATTAGTTCGCGGCAAGGATTGGGGAGTTATGGTATTTCCATAATCGGGTTGCACAGTAGTATCATTTTTTATAATATCAAAATGAAGCAATTCTAAGTTATCACTGGATATGTTGACATATTGGTTTAACGAAATATTGTCTTGTAGCACCTGGCTTTTTGCACAATCAATTTTCAATTTAAATTTGGCACAATCAGGTAAACCTAAAATAGCATAGTCCAAATCTAGCTTACTTACTAAAAAATCAACATATCTCTTTATATTACCAAATTTAATACATAATCGACAAGATTTATTAATTGTAAGAGTTCCTTGTGCCTGTCTAATAGTAATAGGGTAACATTATGTAAATTACCATTTAAATATCGGACAAATTTGAGGGGTAAAATTGAGACAGTTGATCCACTGTCAAATTGAGACAGTTGATCCACTGTCAACCACACAATACACTTTGTTATTGTCCACATATCCAGGGATAAATAATTGCCAAATATTATTAGTAGGAGGTGGTTGAATATGAGCAGGAGTTTGGGATTGAAAGGAATTTGTGTTAAATATACAACTCCTCTCCCAATGATATGCATTTCCTATGCCTCTGTTTAAACATATTCTGCACGGACGACTTGGGTAGTTGTTTTGATAATGAGTCGTGCGCATTCTAGGAGTGAAAAACCTAGGATTAAAATTTTGGGATGGATTGTTTGGAGTAGGTCGAGTCCAATGTCTGGGCTGAGGATTGGGATTGTGCATAGGTCTAGTTTGTTGAAAATTTCTATTGCTGTTATTAGAGGTGTGAGTTGGAATCGCTGCTAATTGTTTAGCAATGCGAAACCATTCACGAGTATTGGAAGGAGGGTTAACCATCAAACAACTTTGATACTCCGGCTGAAGTCCATCAGTTAATCCCTGTATAATTAAATTTTCCCCAAGCTGAAGTTGCCTTCCAAGCTCAACTTTCTTTCTAAAATAAGAATCCAAATCACTTAGATCTTTCAACTTTAAGGAGGTAAACTCAGAAAATTTTGGAACTCTAACCTGAATGAATTTTTCTGTTAAAATCTCGACAATTTCCTCATAAGTAACACAATCCAAACAATCATTTATATAAGCTTTTAGCGCTTCCCCCTTTAAATATTTTGAAATATTTTGTTTTTTCCACTGATTCTATTTTTTTACTCCAAAACACTCATTATCAAAGTGTTTAAACCACTTAAAAATATCCATGCCTGACTCAAAGTCAAAAGGAACAATATCAAGTTTATTTTCTGACATTTTTTCTTCCTTTACTAATCCGGATCTTAATAACATGAAAGAAGGATAATTTATATGGAAAATATTTAAATGCTATACTTCAATTACTAAAATTCAATTACTATACTTCAAATACTTCAATAAATAACAATAAAAATAATAAATAATAAATAAATCAATTCTGTGTTTGAATTCATGTGAAATAAATAAATAATAAATAAGTAAGTAAATACAGGGTGGTTAAAATTAAACTGACGGTACTCAGAGGCTCATAACTCCGGTTCTACTGAGCGGATCCGAATGAAACTTCAGATATATGTTATGTAGATCATGCGGCCAAGGTTTTTGTAAAAAAGTTTCAAATTTCGCCACTAGGTGGCGTTTTAACAATTCAAAACTCAAAGATTGACGAAATATTTTATTTATTTACACACCTGTGTGCTCTATGTGCATACCTTGTCGGTCAACAATATGCAGAAAGCGTACCACCGCATTATCAACGGCGGCACGCAACACATCAGTAGGAATCATGGAGACATGGCGTACGATGGTAGCTTTTAAGTCCGCCAAATTAATTACACGACCTTGATACACATGATCTTTCAGAAAACCCCACAGCCAGAAGTCACAAGGTTTCAGATCTGGCGACCTTGCTGGCCAGGAAAAGGGGAAAGTACGCGAGATGACACGCTCATCAGAGAAGTTGTCTTGAATCACATTTTTTACACATCTCGCCGTATGAGCAGTTGCTCTATCTTGCATGAATATTGTGGTTGCCAAACAGCCTCTTTGTCTTAACGCCGGGAAAACATGATTCTCCAGGAGACTCCTGTATTGATCACCTGTTACTATATGACTAACAAACCCGTTCATCGTGACTTTTACGTTCGCTTTTATAGCAAAATTGTTCTAACTACTCATTTACACATGGTTTTAGCACTACAGCGCCATCTGATAACAAAATTTGAAACTTTTTTTTTTTTTTTTTTTTTTTTTTTTTTTTTTTTTTTTTTTACGAAAACCCCGGCCGCATGATCTACATAACATATATCTGAAGTTTCATTCGGATCCGCTCAGTAGAACCGGAGTTATGAGTCTCTGAGTACCGTCAGTTTGATTCTAACCACCCTGTAATAAATAAGATAATAAATATCGGTTTTCCATATATGGGAAATAACAAATAATTTTAAGAACAAAAATACTTTTCTTTACGTATTGATAATAAATTTAGCAACAGAGAATTTTTTAAGAACAAAAGAATCCATCTTTCGTACTAAAAACACCTTTAAAACTAAATAAAATTTCTATGAGAAGAAAATTTCAATTAATTATAAATTAAGATCAAATTTATTTTTTAATATCTGTAATAAAAAAAAATCAAGAATTTAAGCAAAGAAATTATTATTAAAATTTCTTAAACAATAAACAAATAAAATAATAAATAATAACTTACAGACACCTCGATGAACTGGATCTTATTCCTAGATTTTTTATTTAAAAACAAAAACAAAATAATAATAACTCGCAAAAGTTAATTCAAACTGTTGCAGCAATGTTATAAAAAAATAAAACCAGATGATTTTGAAATTTAAATAATCAGCAGTTGAAGATTAAATAATCAGCACACGTTTTCGTCGCTGTCAAGAAAAAAAATACTGCAGGCATATCTCACACTTAAAAATTTGTAAATGCAGATGCTAGACAGGATCACACAAAACTTCATAAGACGATCCGTTTCCCAGCTGAAGGGTTTATCATTTATGCACATGAAGAATCAGCGTATTCGGCGAAAATGGCAGTCTTGAAAAAGCTCTTGATGCAGTTTGAACGGGAAGTGTAAGACAAACACATTTTTTCCTAGAACATGGCGAGCACACACTCATCGCTGTAGGTTTCTCTGACAGGAACAGTCTGCAGTTGGCAAACCATACTAGTTTAATATTTCCCCAGAGATGCACGCCGGCTCATTAATCCTGGAGGCTAAAATGTAATAAATATATGTTGAACTCGACGAAAATTTATTATGTTGCATAAACTCTAGGTATTCTTAGCAGCACGGGCAGAGTAGTCGCTCCGACAGTTGGCTAGCAATAGAAGAATTTCATTGGGGTATTTCCCCATTATAAAAACAAACACCATCAGTTTTCAAGTTCTTTATTGATGAACTCATAAAATAGATAAAATCTTCCCCGCAATCACCTTTACACACATCGACACTACAACTTCTGTTATCTAGTCTACATCATCTGATATTCTAATTCAGCGGAGAAATGAAATGTGCGTCTTGATAGTTTGAAGGGAAATCGCATTCTAACTTCCTAAAAAACCAAATGAATATGGGACATTTTCACGACAAACTAGCTCCCTCCTACTCCGCGTCAATCATTTAAAAAATCCAATTATGATGAACTCGAGCATCAACGGACAAAAATGATCAATTCTGATTGGTCTTAGCAGGCCGTCCTTGGCAAGAACTATATTTTTTCCTCGGAAGTAACAAGCCCTTTAGCAACGCGTATTAACGCCTGTCACGCGATGTTAAAATAAAAAATTAAATTAAAATCCCAGGAATATTCCAGAAAGTAAAAAGGTTACGAAATACCTCCCGCCGTTTTGAGAAGCAAGCAATAATTTATTAATAACTAAAGTAAGAAAAAGAATTTTAGCTGTTACAAGTTACGAAACTAAGATTGAAATATGTTCCACAAATTTAGAATTGAAACTAAGAGAGAACAAAAATGGCGCAATTTTTTTATTTTATTTTATTACATATATATATATATACATATAGAACCATTAGACAATACTACAATTCTACATAAAAATATGGAATAACTCATTAAATAACAAACTAGATCAAAGTGGGGTGTTTGCAAAATTGGAACAAAATTGGAAATGTGGTATTTAGCTCGTTCTCAAGGGCAGTGCTAAATAGACACATTAATTCAGATTAATTTCTGATTAGAAATCATTATAAGCCTAAAAATGATTTCTAAATTGCCCGATTAATCGTTATTGCAAAACATATTTATATATATGTATATAGATATATGTATCATATATATATGTATATGTATATATATACAGGGTGTATCTAAACTACTGGGCAAAACTTTAAGGGGTGATAGTACACATCAAGACAAATAATATTAAATGGGAAACTGAGGGTCCCAAACGTCTTCCGAAGGAGATAGACGCCATCAAAGTTTAGGGTCCAAAATTTAAAATGATTATAAAAATCGGAAAAATTGGTGGATTCGTTTCCGGTTTTCACGAAGACTATTCTTTATGTCAGTATTGTCTTGAAAATAAATTATAAAGATAAATTGCAAAAAATGCTGATAGAGGGCGCTTTAGACTAGTAACGAACAACTATTTTTTACCGTTATTTTTTGCATCCTATTAATTTTTCTAGAAGTTTAGACATAAACTTAAATTTTGAGCTCAAAATCTGTGGTTAAGTATCGGAAACTGAACTGTGTTCAATGGGAGTGGGTAGGTTCACATTTCAAATGATTATAAAAAAGAGAAAAATTGGTCAATTGATTTGCGGTTTTCACTAAAATTATTCTTTATGTCAGTATTGTCTTAAAAAAAATTATGCAGATAAATTTCAAAAAATGTCGATAGAGGGCGCTTTAGACTTTGAAGTAACGTATAATTATTTCTTACTGTTATTTTTTGCATCTCATTAAATTTTTTTAGAAGCTTAGACATAAACTTAAATTTTGAGCTGAAAATCTGAATCGTTGAGAATGGTTGAGTAGCGCAAAACTGGACAGTGTTCAATGGGGGTGGGAAGTTTCACATTTCAAATGATTATAAAAAGCGGAAAAATTGGTCGATTCGTTTGCGGTTTTCTCTAAAACCATTCTTTATGTCAGTATTTCCTTGAAAATAAATTTTAAAGATTAATTTTTAAAAATTCCGTTAGAGGGAGCCTTAAACTTTAGAGTAACCAAAAGCTATTTTTAACCGTTGTTTTTTTTATATCTAAATAAATGTTTTAAAAGCTTAGACTTAAATTTTGAGCTGAAAATCTGAATCGTTGTGAATAATTAAGTAGCGAAAAATTGAATTGTGTTCGTTAAGTGGGCAGGGTAACATTTCAACTCCTGAACACAGTTGTGTTTGCGCTTCTTAACCCCTCCCAACGATTCAGAATTTGAGCTCAAAATTTAAGTCTAAACTTTTGCAAGCATTTAATTAGATACAAAAAATAACAGTTAAAAATTGTTGTTGGTTACTCTAAAGTTTAAGGCGCCCTCTAACGGAATTTTTTGAAATTTATCTTTAAAATTTTTTTTTAACAAAATACTGACATAAAGAATGGTTTTAGAGAAAATCGCAAACGAATCGACCAATTTTTCCGTTTTGTAAACTCATTTGAAATTTGAAAGTGCCCACCCCCATTGAACACAGTTCGGTTAGCGCTACTTAACTACTCTCAACGATTCAGATTTTAAGCACAAAATTTAAGTTTATGCCTAACCTCCAAAAAAATTTAATGAGATGCAAAAATAACGGTGAAAAATAGTTGTACGTTACTCCAAAGTCTAAAGCGCCCTCTATCGACATTTTTTGGAATTTGTGTTTATAATTTATTTTCAAGACAATACTGACATAAAGAATAGTTTTAGTGAAAACCGCAAATCATTCGACCAATTATTCTGTTTTTTATAGTCATTTGAAAATTGAACCTATCCACTCCCATTGAACACAGCTCAGTTTGCGCTACCTAACTACAGATTTTGAGCTCAAAATTTAAGTTTATGTCTACACTTCTAAAAAAATTCAATGAGATGCAAAAAATAACGGTAAAAAATAGTTGTTCGTAACTCCAAAGTCTAAAGCGCCCTCTATCGGCATTTTTTGAAATTTATCTTTATAATTTATTTTCAAGACAAAACTGACATAAAGAATAATTTTTGTGAAAACCGCAAACGAATCGACCATTTTTTCTGTTTTTTATGATCATTTCAAATTTTGGACCCTAAACTTTTATGGCACCTATCTCCTTCGGAAGACCTTTGGGACCCTTAGTTTCCCATTTAATATTATTTGTCTTGATGTGTACTATCACCCCTTAAAGTTTTGCCCAGTAGTTTAGATACACCCTGTATACATATATATATATATATATATATATAACGTTTAAAAGAAAATTCTGTACATTTAGATAAAGCTTACAACCGTCTGAAATTTTCTGCAACCAAGTATCGGCTATGGTATTATTTTGTTATTTTTAATACAGCAATTGTGATTTTTTGGGTAAAAATTGTTCCAGATCCCTTAAAATAGATAACATGAACTTTGGAACAGTCACTCTTGTATTTAAAAAACGATTCAAAATAATTAAGCTTCATCGAATCTCTTTATCAAATAATACACTTATGAGCATAATCATTATGACCATCTATATAATAACTTGTTCGATCTGCTTTGACCCTCAAAACAACTGAAAACTGCTTTGACATAGATCCCACACATTTGGTAGATAACCGTAAATAAATTGTATTATTTAATCAAGCAGTGGTCATGCATATCCGGAATATTCCAAAATAGTTGTTTTTGAAATCTAGGTTGCCATTGAATGGCACCTGAAGTGTGCTCTGTCGGATTACGATTCGTCGATTTCGATGATCAGGAGGTTAACTGGAGTCTGTATTATGTTTCCGGAACCAATTGATCACAGTTCGAGATATGTGACATTGAGCTTTGTCTTGCACAAAAATTCCTTTTCCATTTTAGAAAGCAGAAACCAGGTAATAATGCAAATATTTCCAAGTAGTCCGTGATAATCATGGTCTGTTCTGCAACAATCACAGGTTTCGGGAACGCCAGTGAGAACGTTCCGTAGAGCTTAATATAGCCGCAACTAACCTGTATATGACCTGTTGTATAAAGGGGTGTAACAATTTGAGGGGAAGTGGATGTACCCAAACATGATCAATGGTGTGTTAAAGGATGGATCGCGTTTTATCCGACGAGGAAAGTCTCTACCTATGTTCCAAAATCCAGTCATGATATTCTCGGGCATAGTGCAGAAGTAATTGGTGATGAAACAGGGTCAAAAGGTGTACATGAGTGGGACGTTTTCTCACAGTTAACAGTGTCAGCTTAACTGTACGCTATGAAAAAATTACTCTTGCTCCTTTATTGGCTTAAAATGCAATTTGCGCCCGTTTCTGGTACCGATTTTGCTTTTCGAAAGGGGGAGTCTCCAACATCCTTTTTATTTGCTAACATCTGGACGTACAATGCGATGACTTCTACTAATGGTTTCATTTGTCATTTATCTAATGAGAGAAGTGAATCGCCAGTAACAGCTAATTAAATGCTTGGAAATATGACGATGGTAAAGCTTTTTCTCGAACCGCCAATAAAATACTTAGAAAATGAAAAAAGTGGTATAGTGACTTCAGAGAACCTGGCGAGTCGTAGGCGATTTTTGTCGCTTGAAGATTTTTCTTTTATAAGCATTTTAATACTCTTTTTTAATGAAAAAAAATGGTCTTAGATTATGGTATTAATCCTTATTTAATTAAAGAAAAGAGTTATCTATTTTTAAAAAAGAGTTGATAAATTGATCGACTGCGCACAGTTAACATAAAGATTTATTTTTTTCTATTTAAAACTAGCAGGAAAATTGTTGTAAACCAAGTGGTTCGCTAATGCTAATTATATACATCGCATGCATATAATGTCATTAATATGCACCGTATACAAATCATTGTCAAAAAAACACATCATGATTAGCCGAAAATTATTGTTTTCATTTTTAAAAACTATAATAATAACAAGATTGCCTTAATAATCATGGTCAAAAATCACGATTGCTTGAATAATCCAATTTAAAAAGCAAGTTTGCTATTTAGTCAAATAGCATAGTACAAGATGATAAATCATTACATATTGCTTTTTTAAATTTCCAAAAATGCTTATTTTGCGGGGTGGGGGGGGGGGAGAGATTTTAGTAACGTAACATTTTCAAATGAATTAGGATTTATATTTAGATAAATTCTTAGATCTAAATATTACAGTGTGGAAAGAAAAGATATCTCTGATGGAAAAAATTGTAAAAACATTAGATTTCTATATTAGATATTCCTTCAGGTTTCTATAAGTTACTATACATCATATATAGGTACTTGTGGTTTGCAAATAACAAAAAAAAATACTCAATACTGCTGTTTGGATATAAAAAAAAATAGAGGTTTGTTTGAACTGTTACATTCCCTTAAAAATGTCAGCATAAAATATAAATCTTAGATCTAGTATAACTATTCATACAATCAATAGGAAATTACGGATGTAAATTTTACTAGTCTATGGAAGGTTCAGGATTGCAGAGCCCACCTCAAGAAATGTACTTTCTTGCCTAAAAAAATAATATTAATGCAGTCAATCAAAATTTTAGAATATCATTGCATTATAAAGCAATCAATTAAATACATGTAATTTCCTAAGTCTTTTACTTACTGTTAAGTGTGATCGTAATTATAGAAACACGTAGTACATAAAATCGTCGTCTGATCCGCCTGTCTTCTGTTTGAACATAACAACGCTAAAATTATTCTACCAAATAGTTTGAAAACTAAAATATATCAGATATTTTTTTCGGATGATTTCAAATTTTAGGAAAAACGAATGTATAACGTAATTACATGGAGAGTGAAAATAATCACCGCAAATTGGAAAAATAGATTGAAGTACATTTTATTGATGTTACACTGTTTTGAACATAATGAAATTGATATGCATCTATAAAGTACATTAAAATATACATTCAGTATAATATGCGGAGCAAAAAATATTTGTGATTAATTTACAATGCCACATGAAAGTATTGCATTACATAATTATATAAGGGGAAACATTGTTTAAAAATTATTTATTTATATCAAATTATTTCACGTTTTATTAAGTTAATGTACATTGCTGAGGCAATATAATATTTAGAAAAGAAAATAAACAAAGCACATAGTACTTATAACACCTTTCATATACAATATTGTATTCGAAGTAAGTTTAAAAGCGATGACTGCTGGAAAATCCTTTTCAGTTTTAACGTTAGCTTTTAACTAAATTTTTTCATATTATGTTATGTGTATAAATATTTAAATCATATACAGGATTACACAAAAGAAAGTATAAGGGATATTGAGTATCAACAAAAATAGCTATAAAGTGCTTTTGTTTTTTTATGCATTTTTACATTGAACAAAATTTAATATACCAAGATATATTTGTACAATATAGATAAATTTATGTACAATTTCTACCAAAGGATTGAATATAAGGCCGTCTATGGTTGCTAATCTCCGAAAGAGAGATTTCAGTAATTTGAATAGTATTTAAACCTTAATTAAATTTGAGCTAATCAGTGTTGTGTGTATAAAGATCTAAGGTAAAATACAAGGTTGTATAAGAATATTTAAGTATACTGCCATTTATTGGTATAAATTAACGAAAGTGAAAATTTAATCTATAATATTTTTTAAACATTCCAAAATATTAGAAAAGTTTATAAAAAGAGGAAACAGATTATAAATTATATTTGTCTGTCCATCTGGTTGACTGTCTGACCGAACTTGAATTTACCTTAATATAGTCGAATTGCTCTGTAATTGACAAGCATTATTGATATTTATTATGTCATGCTCGGTACTGAAAATAAAATGTGTAAAATGCATACTTTATTTACAAAGATTCTAAAAAGAATTCCGTTACACTGTGGTTCATATGAAAATGTCGAAATTATGCAACAACGTAACACCTACAATTCTTGTTTGGTCCCGTCCATCATTTGTCTGTTTGTTCGCATATAGCATCTCAGAAATTACCACATCGAATGATTTGTAATTTAATATATAGAATCGCTCCAGAATTTTGTTGAATCATCTCAATTTTTATGAGAATGCTCTCAATATGTAATTGAAAATTTTTTTAATCAACCAAATCCTATCATACATATGTAGTTCAATGATGTTCCATGATTAAATAGTGAGAATGCTCAACGAAAAGAGAATAATACTACTTCCCTATCATTGGAATTAATATTTAAAATCGTAACATTTCAGACTTCTTTTATCCTAAATATTTTCTATATTAGAAAACATTCAAATCCTTTCAATGCCTCTCAATTCCATTTCCGTAAAATTAAATTTTACGCGAAGATTGGTAAAAATCAGTATTTTGTAGAGCTGACGTTGAAGATCTCGATTTTCAAATTTACTAGTTATATATTAATGAAATTTAAAAAAGCATAATTTTATACATTAATAAAATTTGCAACATCATAATACAGTGTATTTTTAGAGAATAAAGTGTGCATATTTACTCGTATATACACTAACTAGACTTTTTTTCTTAAATGTTTAAATTTATCCTGACTGAGAAAAATATTGAATGATTCTTCGGAATTTTTTTATTTAATTCACCGAAAAGGATAAAAGATGCTCCAGTCGGTAAAACTGTAAAGACGTGAGTCTATAAAATTCAGCTAACACTTTATTGTAAAAACAATATAAAACCACCTATTGATATTACTATAATTTGCTGAATTTGTATCTTTTCGTACGATTATGAGAAATGAAAATACCAGTATACGGACAAGAACATATTTTTAGATCCCTTTTATTTTAATTATTAGCCCTCATAGGATGTACAAGATCATCACTGAACAAAAAGGACGAATGTCTTCATCAAGGAATAATAATATAACCATTGAGACTTTGAATCACAACGTGGAGCAATTTAACTTTTTAGGCTGGCAATTCCAAATTAGATATTTAGTCTCTGAAGGTGTGTGGTTATCAGTTAAAAGGTTTGGGAAAACTACACTAACTAAAATCAATGACAATCTTTCCGAAGTCACCCACCAAAACTGTTAAGAAATTCTTCCTTCCTCTTTAGTAAACGCTTAAGAAATTATATTATGGAGATTTTACCCGTAAGACATGGTGACGTCACTGCAACGTCGTTGTGAAGTCACATTGTGACTTTGTGACCATCGATTGTCGATGTGACGTCACGTGACGTCGATGTGAAGTCACAGTGACTAAAATGTGAAGTCGTTATGGCCGTTTTAGAGCTTTTTTGTGACGTCACATTGTGACAACTTTGCGACGTCACAATGTGACCAATTTGTGAAAAGTGTGTCATTTGTGACTACTTTGACATTAACATTGTGACGAACTGTGAAATTTTTTTTAGAAAGTCAGATCTTAGTCACATTGTGACGTCACTGAGTGGTGGCATTTTCGTCACAGATGTGATGTGACCAAAGTGACTCACAGTGACGTCATTGTGACGTCACTGTGAACATGCATGCTATGAGGGTAACAAGTACTTTTGAAAAACAAATTTAGATTGATGCCATGCACTTTTAAAATGATTGTGAGCAATTCTTTTTATAATTTATTAATCAGTATTTCCAATCTTTCATATATGATTTTCTGATTTATCCATTCTAAAGTAAAATATTTCATTTTGAACAATTAAGCGTATTTGAAAATATGATAAATGTATAGCATTACCATTAACATTCATAAAATGACTGAAATCTTCTTATTTATTTTGATTTTAAATTTATTGTATTTTAAGGTGACTTAATCTATGTGAGCTAATACTACATCATATAGATATGCATTTAAAAGCCTCATTAGTACACCTTATCTTTGTGATGTAGAATCACATATAGTTTTCTTAAATTTTACATTTTTCTAAATTACAGTTAAAGCTAATCTTTAATTAAATGTCCATTTTATCTTAACGTTTTTTTTCGATTCCACAATAACTTTCCGTTCAAAAGAAAAGAAAGAAAAACATCTAGCATCTGCCTTATTACTGAAAAAACGGCTATCAGATAAAGAGAATTCATTAAGATGCGTATTTCACCCTTGCTGGAAACAAATAAAAAAAGAATAAAGTTCGAATGTGTTTGCGGTCAGTAAAATTTCATTTTTTCTCTGCGTAATGTTGAGCCTAACTTCTTTATTACATAAAAACTTTTCATGTACATTAGGGTGGAGCGAAAAAAATTTTTTTTTGAAAATCAAAAACGGGTAGGTGCCAAAAGTTGCCTTTATACTAGTACATCAATTGCGTGAAATTTGACCGCTGAAAAAAAATGGCTTGAGTCTGCGCTTTTGCTCCAAAAATCGAAATTTTGGATAAAATTTGTCATTTTTTGACATTTTTTCAAAAAAATTAAAAAATTCCTAAAGAGCTGGTTAGTTTTTAAAAGTGTTGCTTAGACCTTTATATTTATCTGCTTAACATATTTAAACTATAAAACAATATGTTTATTCCCTATAGCTGGAGCAAAACAGACAACTTTTAGTAAGAAAACAGTATTACCACTCTATTGGGTCATACAACGAATTGTTGTTTTTAATACAGCTCTTGTTTTCAAAACTACCTTGGACATGCATCGTGGAGGTGGCTATATTTCCTATACCACCAGGCCCAACTATTCGATCATCTTAGTACAGTGTTTTATTTATACATTGATTTGTGATTTTCTTTATAAAAATTTGGTATGTTTTCAATGCTTCCACCTTGTTCATCTGTTCTTTGCATCCGCATGCTGCTGTAACTATCTTCATGTATATTTTTACAGTTTATACAAAAAAATGACAAGCAGAGTAATGTACGGGAATATTATTAAAGGGATCTATTCGGCCATCTATTATATTTATCAAACTTACATTCAGTTGATGAATAGTGATTGGAAGTTCTGTTACCACAACATTTTTTCAGTCAATTGTATTTTTTTTTAGTAATGATTTGCTTCAAAGATGATTTCAGATATTTCAACTATAAGTATGCCATCATTTATTCTACTTTTGCATTTTTTATATGTTGAGAAGCGAGCTGTTTAATGTGATGGTGATCGTCAGAGAGAATTGCAATGAAAATTTGTTCTCCATGTGTAAAGCAACCGCTGTTGTAAATAACCTTTTTTTGCATTAGTTTTATGCCGTTTTCTAAGTGTTTTCGTATCCAGGTAATTTCCTATTAACTTTTAGATCCCCTTTTTATGAATGGACAACATTTGATGGTGGAATGTCCTGGGCATAAACTTATAATGCATAGTACTTTATGAGGGAATGTACTGATTCTAATCGACTATAAGTGCTCATTTAAAATTAGGAGAATTTTATTTGTCACTGTGAACCATTTTGCATGGGCTAAGCTTAGAATTGTGCATAATATTGAATCATTCGCTACTTCAACTCCAGTGAATTTCCTCTGCGTCAATTATTAGAGAAGTCGATATAAAACGTTCTAAGCTACATGGATTCACTGGATCAATAAGTAAAATCGTTGTCTACGTACTATTCACTTCCTATTGCAATTTTTTTTTTTTATATAAAATAGAGAATAATTTTGAAAAATTATTTTCTCAAATTGAGAAAAATATACTCAGAACAGACTAGAAATTTCTGTCGGAGATTGCAAAGCTAATTCATAAGGAAAGCTATTTCCCAGAAAGAATGGGGAATAGGAATTTAGATAACATCTCACACAAAAGACAGCTCATAAAGATAATAAAATTTTCCGCTTTATATAAGCACAGATTGGCAATCAGCGTCTATATGTTCACTCACAAAATGTATAATCCAAGTTTATACCGCGGGATGTTTTATACCAAATGTACAACACACCTGAATAATAGATCTAAAATCTTATTAGAAATTACTAGACTATGGAACAACACAGGAAACGACACAAAGCATGCTAAAACTTCTTTAGAAATATTGTTGTTTTACACGCAAATTTTGTTTGCAATCCTCTGCGACGATCGTCATAACATTAAACAGCAAGCTTCTCAGCATATATTCAATGTAATAGGTTCAATAAATGATGACATACTAGAAATTGAATTCATACAATCAATTATTAGGCAAATCATTGCATATAAAATGTAATTGATTGAAAGAAAGTTGTGATAACAGAACTTCCAATCATTATGTACTAATTGCATGAAATTTTAATGAAGGTAATAGACTGCTGAATAGGTTCAATTAAGAACATATCCAATACATTACTCAGCTTCTCTTCTGTTATACATGATATAAAAATATACGTGCAGCAGGTCACACCAGCATGATCCAAATCATCCAAAGTTAGTGAATACGAAGAAGAGATAAATTACTTTGATATATAGAAAACTTATACTCGTCTTCGGGAAAAAAATAACAATTCAATACATAAATAAAACACTGGGCCTAGATGATTGGGTGGTTGAGACGGGTAGGATAATGCAACCACCTCTATGAGTTATATACACAGTAGTTTTGAAAGCAGCTAGGTAAGAAATGCATTCAAAAGAACATTTCGTTGTATGCTCCAATAGAGAGGTTAACGCTGATTTTTCAAAAAAAGTTGTCAGATTTGCTCCAATTATACAGACTACAGATATTGTTTTATAGTTTAAATATGTTAAGCAGGTAAATACATAGGTCTAAGCAACACTTTTAAATACTAACCAGCTCTGTAGGAAGTTTTTAATTTTTTTGAAAAAATGTCAAAAAATGACAAATTTTATCCGAAATTTCGATTTTTGGAGCAAAAGCGCAGACTCAAGCCATTTTTTTTCAGCGGTAAAATTTCACGCAGTTGATGTACTAGTATAAAGGCAACTTTTGGCACCTACCCGTTTTTGATTTTCAAAAAAAAATTTTTTTCGCTCCACCCTAATGTACATGCTCTGTATTTTGTCTATTGATAACATTCTCCCAAAACAGACATATAACGTACGATGTTGGCGCGAATTCTTTTTGGCGTATTTTTTTAGGACTGCCCATTTCTGGTTGCCCTGCATTAAATTCAAAATCATCTTAATTGTTTAAAGCGTAACAGAAAATTTCATGGTTATGATATCATTCACTTTTCATATGCTCCTTTCGCCAATTCTAAGATGCCAATGTGTGAATTCTGAATGAGAAAATTGAATTGCCTCCCTCTCGCTTCATGCACTCAGTCATGTAACAAAGGTCTCTTGAAAAATGGTTACAGGCACCATCCCTAATTATTTCAGTAAGAAATGATTTAATTTTTATAACTCTACTTTAAATAAACAAAGTTCTCAAAAGGCATTTATTTTATTGATCACAGCCTACAACTCTAGCGAATGCACTTTTTTGAAAAGAACCTGGTCGCAATACTTTAAAATACAGATCTACACTACAGAAACTATGGTGCCTACACCAGGCATTCGCAACTTTTTCAAACATCGAGGGATGGTGCCTGCTGTTACTTGCCTGCTTTTTATTTGCCTGCTAGATTATGTTCCGGACTATTTATTTTCCTGAATACTATAAATGTGAATTATTAACGTTTGTCTTCTACTATTTTCGAACGACTATTTCCTCGTCAGATAAGTCCTGCTTATGTTTGTGAATCATTACATAAGTGCTCCCCTTCTTCACAGATTGTTGTGTGAAATATGCATATGCACCTGGGAATTACTGCTGCCGGATTTTTCTTGATGGACCTCATGGAGTTGGATTATAGTGCCGATTTATCTTTTATTTGAGCGATTGATTCTTCTGATCGGGACCTTTCGAGATGCTCGGTGTTAACGCGGCCGCTCATTAAATTTTCTCCTGCCGATGTAGGCCTAAGAATCTACGACTGGCGATTTGTGACTCTTATTTCACCTCCGTTAAACGTTTACTGACATAATGTTTTTATTTCATCTTAGCGGTGTACTTCAGTGACGATTCCATATGCTTTCGACTAAAGTGACACAGAATTTCGTGTTTGACGTTTAAATTCTTCGTCATTCGTCGATAATATGATCTTCACATTGGATTTATTCTTTAAATTTTTGGATGCTGACACTGATGTTTTTCACAAAAATAATTACATGCGCTATACTATTAAAAAAAACCCTTAAAACTACAGAATTGATCAATTTTGTGTCTGTAATTTTGTGCGCTATTGAACGTTTATTTTTACGATAATACTGTTACAAGTTTATTTGTAGTAGTTGAAAGTTAAAAAAAAAAAAAATGAGTGAAGAAGACATTCATTGATAAATATTTACAGCATAAATTTCGCAGATGAGAAAGTGTATGCTTTTATATTTAATAGGTTAAATCTCAATTTCTATTTTAATTATATGATATTTTTATTTTAAAAAAAAATTATGTTGAGTAATTTTCAACCATTTTTAGTTTATTATGTATTAGTTTTTCTGTGCTCTAATTGAATTTCTTTAAATACGAACAGTTATAAATGATTTTAGATTGTCTTGAAACATTTCACAGCTTTACAAGTGCTATTTTAAAACTATGATACAAACGATAGCAAGATAAAATTATATTTTTCAAGTATCTAAGTACTTATTGCTGTGCACTTTTTGCTGAAAGTCGTTTGAGAAATATCAAGACAGTTTATTACTTTTTAAAGAAAGTATTTTTATAATTTCCATTATTAATTAATGACTATATATTTTGTTTATTTTTTTAATACAGTTATTATTGAAGTGTTATAAATTGACGTATATTCCTTTTTTTTTCATAAATTTTATATTATATTTCCATGTAGATGAAAAAGTTCTAGGTAAGTTAATGGTGCATCTCTTTTTCCTATAAAAATAAGGCATGATGTTGTCGGGTTGCAACCATTATTTTTTTAATATGAGGTTTATATAAAAGAAACAATACAGAGAAAGATGCATGTGAATACTGGTTATACAATAAGGATGTATGCACCTTCATATATTATTGACAGTGGGCTCATTTTCAGATAAATAAAATTTTATCGTTTGAATCACATGCCATGTGCACATGACATAAATAATAATAATGATGCATGCATAATCGAATTATAAATTCATGTATCAAAAAATATATTATTACATTTTATCCTACTTTTTTTTCCTGATTTTTTTTCACTTTAAAGGTAAGTTGTGCTTTATATTGTTTGTACAGTAATTTTATTGGGAGATTGTTTTTATTTGTGCAAAGACTAGCCATGTTCTTATTTGCATAATTAAACCTATCTAACATCTTAATATTCTTAAAGTGTGTGCATTGTTTATATCTGTTCGAGTAGAATTATTTTTACACTCTAGTCTGCAAAAAAAAAAAAAAAAAAAAAAAAAAAAAAAAAAAAAAAAAAAAAAAATTGATAAATTTCTTAATATTTATTATGATATTTCTTATGCATTTCATGTAGGATATAAACAGTGCATTAAAACAAAATATCGTCTTAACTAAAGTGACTAATTTCCCCCCTTCTAATTTATTTTAAGACTTTTTATACATATGTCCAGTGTTTGTTTTTCCTATTTGCACCCCACTTGCAAAAATATTTCGTTAGAGAGGGTCCAGTTTTCTAATATTTAAATAAATATTGAGATTTTTTTTCATGCTTTTTCACTTTTATAAATGTAAAACAAGTTTGATTAGTTTATGGATAGACATTTATTTTAAATTTTTAGCATCTATTTAAAAATATTCTCACATATAACTGCTTTTATTATATTGCATTGTAGATAGGTCCATTTTTTTAATAATCAGATACTGTGCTCGTTTGTTTATTTTCGTATTTTTATAATTTAGGATATAAATTGTTTATAATGACTAAAAAAAGGTCACGTAAATTGACACAAGATCCATCTGTTGTGTTTAACTTTAAGTTTAGACCTGATGCAAAACAGGTAATGTCTTTTAAAACTAATATGGATTCTGAAACAATTGGTTTAGATTCTAATTCTTTTGAGATTTCATGTTTGAGTAGTTTAAAGGATTCTATTAACAGATATTCTAGATCTGTTGTTTCGGATGTTCAGAAATTAATTGATCCTATTTTAAATGAGAATAATCCAGAACTCATGGCAAAATTTAATTCCTATCAAAAAGAAATTGAATTAAAATTTAATATTTTAAGTGATTTGGTGTGTAATGTTCAATCTGAGTGGACTGTTTTACAAAAAATAATGACCAGTTACATAGGTTAAATGAGCTGTTGTTCGAAAAAGTAAGAACACTGAACTCGTCCAAACAGTCTATGCATAATGAGATAGCTATTCAATGCGACATTGATGAATCTAAATTGGATGAACCCCTTAATGTTATTAAAGATAAGGAATGTAATTCTAGTGGGAAAGATTTGGCCAAATTTCTAAATAAGGTTGAATCTGAAATACACATAAATTCTGGTACAAATAACTCTGAATTATCAAAAGACAAAAATACTGATCTTATTTCAATACCGGATTACATCCTAAATTTATGTGAGCACAAAAATCAAGTTAGAGATTTATCTGACTGCGCAAAAATAATTCTGTTAGGTCTTGATGACAATATAGGTATACCAGATATTATGATATCTATAAATGAAAAGATTGGCAGTACCATTCCTTCCATTAACTTTGAAAGAAAGCATAAATTAAGACAGGGATTAAAATATAACTGGACAATTAGTGTTACATCATGGATAGCTGATCTCTTAATTCAACATGGAAAATTAAATATTAATTCTGTTGACTACACGGTCAGGCCATTTATTAACATAAAACGTTGCTTTCATTGCCAACAAATTGGCCACCAGGCAAAATTTTGTGCATATGATTTGGCATGTGCTAATTGTGGTGAATCACATACTTCATATAATTGTAAAAACGCTTCAAGATGCATTAACTGCATCGCACATAACCGTGCTTACAAGAAGTTTTTCGACATAAATCACCCTGCTTTTTCCACTTGCTGTAATACATTTAAATTTTATTTCAAGCAAAGACAAGCTTTCATTCACTCTAAAATATAACGTAAATATTCAACACTTCTTCAGGTATGCTATTTCAAGTATATTTAGTTATTTACATATTTTGTTATTCACCTTCATGTGATACTTGGATTTCTCCGCTCCTTTACACAGTATTTTTTTACATTGTTAACCTTTTTATTCATAACACAAACATAAAGCATTAATAATTATTTTTTTTTTCATACACTATTCTTTCGTAGATATATATTTTTCATATGGTGTACACATTTTAATACATTGTTATTTAAAGATTACTTTCAATCATTTCATGATTTACATTTTTCGGGCATTGTTCATATCTCTGATTCTCTTTCATTCAACTGTTTCGTGAGCTCAGGAATAGATGAATGATTCAAAATTTCACATTTTTGATTTATTGATAGTTTTCTTCTGGTGGTTAAGCCCTAATTATCAGTAAGACTTCTGCGGTGAATCTTAAATGTTTGTTTACACAATTTATTTTTCTTTATTTGTATCTTTCGCGATAGATAAAAAATTGCACATCTATTTTGTCTTAATTCGATGTAGCTACTCTATTTTTAGTAGGTCTGTGTAATTATCAATTGCACTTTTCTTTACACACAGTGTTAGTGCGAATGTTCACTAGTGTATCAATATTACAGTGGTGAAAGTTTTACAAAGTTCTTTTTCTTTTGATATACTTGTGGATATTTGCAACTGACTCACTTTTCATACAACTTCTCTTTGCATGCAGCAATTACAATGTTTTTATACAAAGTTTTTTACAATGGCAGTTTACAAAGGTATATATATTTTGCTGCTTGCTTTGCAGAGGAAGTTATTCACATACATATACATTTACATATGCAATTGTTTAATTATTGGTCCTCTGTGAAGTTTTTTTTTATAACATATTATTATCTTTAATACATAAGTCATTTCTTTACATTTTTTTTGTTTTGGTTATGGATGATTTAATCCAGTAATTTTTACCTTCCCATTTGCACTATTCCATGTTTTCCCGTTTACACACGTGAATTTCATTACTCTTTAGGCGTAATTTAGATAGATATAGACACTTTTTTTGCATAACATTTGTTCGTAATTAAATATCATTTATATTCGCTTCTCCACATTTCTTTATTTTCATTTGGGTATACATGATATACAGTAGTACTTTACACTATATTTACGACCATTAAAAATTAGTTTTCAGTCAATGAATACTTACACATGTAGCGGAGCTTACTCCTTTTTTATTAAAAATACTAGCAAGATGCAAAATTTTATATACAGACTAAAATTCACACACTTATTCACTTTTATTCAATACTCATCCTTTTATAATTTGTACACAGTACTTCCACATAAAAAAATACACTTTAGTCATTTTGTAAATAACGATGAGTGGTATACGACAGTCAAGGTGGTATTTAAAATTGCATACCTGTCAATGTTTTCACACTTCTGGTTCAAAGGATATGAAGTGAAGATAAATTGTAATTTTTTATAAGCAAAGAGGCTGTCATACGTTTGCTTTACTTGTTAATACATGTCTTTTATTGGTCTTTATACCAGTTGTATCTTAAATTGAAGTTACTTTATAGGTTTCCATATTACATTTCCACACATCTTTCCCAAAGTTCTAAACTTTTTTACACTTTTGCATGAAAGTTCAGTCTCTCCCACTTAACAGTAATTATTTTTGAATAAAAGTATTTTTGGGAAGATACCGAATACTTTACGCGGTTTTCTTTTCTCATGTTACACTAAAATACCGTTTTAGAAGTCAATATAATGCAACATTGATTTTAAACTTCAGATTTAACTTAATAAAAAAATTCATTAGTTTGGGTATTAAAAAAAAAGGACAAAAAATTAGAAGTTATACATTTAGGAACGTTGTTATCACATGGAAGTAAATGGTCAACGACAGTGTTTCAAAAAAATTTCCACATGTTGGTTGTCTAGCATTTCTTGAACTCTCATCTCAGATATAAGTTTGTAGTAAAATTTATCTTGTAAACTTTTTAAAAAAAATAGTGGAAATTTCAAAATTTCATATTATTTATTATTATGGACATTTTTAATCCTTCTATTTACATTATGTTTTTGTTTATTTGTGTATTATGTTTTGTGTTTAATTGCATTATATTACTCCAGTATTTTGCTATTATTATTGTATTGATCAATACACATATTTAATGTTTCTTATTACAAACATTTTGGAATTTATTGCCAATTGGTAAGTGACCTGTAGACTTATACCTGATATTTTGTTTTATTTGTATGTGCACATTTTTTATACAGGTCCTTGTCTAAATAAGACAAATTGAAAAGTGATCACAAATTTTATTAATGAAGCTGCAGCTGTTTCTAAGTAGAAACAATATATGATGTCATTTGTATGACAAAATTTATGGTACCAATATATCTATATCATGATATATATATACTTTTATTTGGGATGGTAGCCTACTTAGAGAGAAGTTCAATTACTGTTTACTTTATTTAGTAAATGTTTAGTTTGTTTTCATGAACATTTTACACATTGTTACTTGTAAGAGCATATGAAAATTGATTTCTCTTCCTGCATGTACCTTTATAGATTTTTTTTTTCGCCTGTGAAAGGGGTGATATATGTGATGTAGAATCACATATAGTTTTCTTAAATTTTACATTTTTCTAAATTACAGTTAAAGCTAATCTTTAATTAAATGTCCATTTTATCTTAACGTTTTTTTTCGATTCCACAATAACTTTCCGTTCAAAAGAAAAGAAAGAAAAACATCTAGCATCTGCCTTATTACTGAAAAAACGGCTATCAGATAAAGAGAATTCATTAAGATGCGTATTTCACCCTTGCTGGAAACAAATAAAAAAAGAATAAAGTTCGAATGTGTTTGCGGTCAGTAAAATTTCATTTTCTCTCTGCGTAATGTTGAGCCTAACTTCTTTATTACATAAAAACTTTTCATGTACATGCTCTGTATTTTGTCTATTGATAACATTCTCCCAAAACAGACATATAACGTACGATGTTGGCGCGAATTCTTTTTGGCGTATTTTTTTAGGACTTCCCATTTCTGGTTGCCCTGCATTAAATTCAAAATCATCTTAATTGTTTAAAGCGTAACAGAAAATTTCATGGTTATGATATCATTCACTTTTCATATGCTCCTTTCGCCAATTCTAAGATGCCAATGTGTGAATTCTGAATGAGAAAATTGAATTGCCTCCCTCTCGCTTCATGCACTCAGTCATGTAACAAAGGTCTCTTGAAAAATGGTTACAGGCACCATCCCTAATTATTTCAGTAAGAAATGATTTAATTTTTATAACTCTACTTTAAATAAACAAAGTTCTCAAAAGGCATTTATTTTATTGATCACAGCCTACAACTCTAGCGAATGCACTTTTTTGAAAAGAACCTGGTCGCAATACTTTAAAATACAGATCTACACTACAATCTTGTCATCAATTATCTTAATTGGCTTTTATGTAATGATTTTTTTGTCACGTTTTCATACATAAATTTATATACAAAGCTAAAATGTTAAAATTATTTTTAATAGCATTCAAAAATGATATTCCGATATAAGAAATTTTATTAATGCACTATAAAAATATTTGGAATCATTTCACAAAATGTTTGGCAAGAAAGAAAATTTTTATTTTTTAATGCTTCATTAAGACTCAAAAATGCTTCATTAAAACTCAAAAGATGAAATGCGCATTTTGAACTGATACATATTGAAGAAATATTTGTATGATTTTACATTGTAGGAATTTCTTTTATATTTTTGTACGCTGTTATATCTCTGCATATTAAAAACATTTATCAAAATTTATATTGAAATTTTTCAGATAAAACTCAAATATTAGTAATAAAAAAAGTACAATTATAAATCTGTTTTATCACAGTATTCAGAACAAAAAAAGAATATTCAGATTTCTACATATATTTACATATATTATTTGTCTTTCTTGGGAACGTTTATGATTTTATCATATTGAGCTTCAAAAAAGCGTCGTATTTTATGAAAGAACAAATATCATTTGACAATTGATGGCAGCAGATGTTGGCCACGCAAATATATTTTTATGGATGTGATATATATATATTTTTTTGTTCTACCTACCAATAAAATAGATCTAAATTAAGTCACATTGCTATATACAGTGTTCAATATAAAACCAATATAGTTCAGAAGCATTCTAATCTTTTTATTTGATAGAAACACGTTGGTAATAAAAATTGCAAAATAATTCAAAATAAGGCGTAGAATAAGACATTCTGATGAAACATAAAATTTACAAAAATACATAGTTTTTAAATTTTTACATGATTTCTCTGCCTATTATAATTTATATTTTCTTTATCCTATCTGATACATCTAAATAAAACAAGCACTTTTGACATTATGCTTTGTAATAAGATAATGCATTTTACAATCAATTATGGATACAAACTTTAAATGAAAATCCTTCATAACATTTTGAATATAAGAATAATTGCGTTCCATAAAACATATTTAAAATTCCTCTATTAATAAATTCTAAAATACATCTAAAAGTTCTATTAAATCTTCCAGTCTTACATATATTTCATTAGAAATTCTATTAAAATTATCAATTATATTGCTGTATATACCGACGTTTCATATCACCAAATTACAGACATGATCATAACGGTGCAAGTACAGTATGTTTCAAGACAGCTGGTTTTCTCACCATACAATTCTGTAATCATGCTCTTTACGTTCAGTTGTTACATTTGGCTAATGTTGTAGATTTAATTACCATGTTTGGTAAAAATTCATTAATTCCTTAAATGAATTTTTATCAAAAGTTGTTATTGTTATAACGCTTAGTTGACTCCTTTTTTTCCCAACTATAATTACTCACATATTTTAGAATACTAGTATTTTTAATGAATACTAAATCTCAAATATAACATTTTCTAAAATCATAAAATTCAAAATACCATAACATTTTAGTAGATGAATAAGATTTTTATTTTGATGTGTGTCTGAGGAATGGATTAAAAAATCTTTTTAGGGCATAGGACGATACATTAAAAGAAAAAATTATTTTTCTTTATTAGTAGTAGCAGTGTTATTTCGTCAATGTATGTTTAACACATGCTTATTATAAAATAATATCTATAATTACATCTTAAATAACTTTCAAAATTAATTATTAATTTCTTTCTGAATGAAATATCAAATTGATTCTAAACTTTTTTACAAGATTTTATTTAACTTGTAGGGTAACACCTACTTATGTTCTATTTCAACGCACTTCCTATGTTACCTAATTTTTAGGAGTGTGACGTATTTATAGCGGCAATAAAATTTTTTAAACGGCTCTCCAAACATCAAAACGCAAAAAGATTTGTCTTATAATCTAATGAAATAGATTCATAATTCATAATCAAATAATCATCACATATGTAACAACATAAATACCATTCATTACTTCAGAACTAATGTGATGATTGAACTATGTCATGATTAGTAAATGTGGCAACATTCAATTGTTTTAAATATGAATATCGGCATAGCTTCGACCTTCAGAAAAACATTGATCGATATATTTCTTTTCAGGAGGGAGATTACAAAATTGCAATTAATTAACAACATTTTAGTATTTCTATAATGTGATTTAAATATTTTATTTTAATTTTTAATATTAAAAAATAATGTTATTACTAATTTACTATTGTGTTTATTTATTTTTAAAAAGTATTTATTTTAATCAGTCCTTTAACATTTTTGTATTACATTATATTATACATCCATTAAATATTTGTTTATTTAAAATTTATATTGCATGTTGAGATAAATATTCTAAAATACATAAATTTGCCGAATTAAAAAATATTGTTAATTATATTATAAAAAATTAGAAATATTTTCCAATGTAATTAGCGAAAAATTAAATTAAAAGGAACTTTTTTATCATTTAAGAGATGAAATGTAAACTCGAAAAGAAATCAAGAACATTTTATTGTGAAATAAATTTTCCCTTTCAGATTTGTTTTAGTAATTTAGTCAGATTTTAAAACTTTAATAATTTTATGCATTCCTACCTCATGTTTACCGAGCGCTTTTATTCCTACAAAAATCGTCGAAAGAATGATATTTACATCAAATAAATAATAAAAAATACTGAATTGAGAATCCTTTTAAAGATAATTACTGTGCCTTAGATACTACAATAATATTTTCTTTACAGTATTAATATGCATTTCATTTTCAAAATGAACAAAAAAAAAAAAAAAAATAAATAAATAAAAAATTCTATAAATTTTATTTTCTTACGATGTAAGGGGCAGAGGTAAAATATGTTATTTTAATCTTGTTTTGTGTTTTGCAAATTATATGTGCTGTAAAAAAAGTTAATAATACAAATTTCCACTTACGTAATATTTTTAACAATATTAAATGTGAGAAATGATTCAGCTGTTATAACCATAACAAAAGCATATATGAAATGAAAGAATTTGATCATCCGTTATTATTTTTTCAAAAACATCTTTTACTCAAACAAAGATCCATTTATAAAATTTTTATAAAAGTTTGAAAATAGTAAAGAATATTTTTTAAAAGTAAATTTCTTTGACTAAACTAATTTATGACATCATCATTTTATAAAATCCGTTCTCACATTTTCTATAGAAAAAGAAGTGGTCCTAGTGTCCAATAAAAATTATTAGAATTTCTTCATTTACATCGAATAATAATTTAAGTATTTTATTCCGTTTCCAGTGATATAAAGAATGAAAAATCTTAAAAGCAGTCATTTTATTACTCTGAATAAAATGTTTGATAAATCGCTTTAGGACTACATCAATATCTCTAAAGAATAAATAAAGAGGTGAAATTGCGTTAGAATAGTGAAATTTCTTATTAGTGATATTAATACTGAAGAAATGGAAAAAATAACAAAAATCTTAAATTACACGAAATTTTATAACGTAAAAGAATAAATGTTTTAAAAACTTATGCGTTACTGCTTTTGAAAATTAGGATGCGGCAAAGAATTTAATTTAAAGGAATAATAAAATGTAAATAAAACAAATTTAGAGGATTTTCATGCCTCAATAAAGTGCATGGTATTTCATAAAGAATACCCAAAATAAAAAAACAATAACTAGGAAACGGTTATAGATAGAAACTTGAAACTAGTGGTAAGTTTAATAAAATTAATGCAGGTATCTGATACACAAGCGTCGAACTTTGTTTTGAAGAACGCGATAGATGGATCTGCGATAAATAGGTTGTATCTCATTAAATACTATTATAAATGACACATTTTACATAAGAGACGTGTCAAAAAACCAGAATAAAATTGTCAATGACTCTCTGCAGTGTGTCACCTGAAATCAATACATAATTTTGACAAATATTATATTCGCGCTCACCAAATGCCAAAGGATTCAACAATGTATTTTAGTGTGCCTTACAAAAGTAATAGTAAATAAAAGTATTTAACTTTCACGATGATTGGCTAATTTTTAGAAATGTTAATATCTATGATGTAAATAAAGACACAAAACTAACGTAATTCTTTTCTTCGCTTTAATTTGAATGTTGACTCACAAGAAACAAATTTTACGAACATGGAGGTATTATGAAATTAGGAGCAACTTTTGAAAAGATATGTGCGTACATACATTTAAAAATGCAAAGAAATGTGTATAGACTCATTTACAAGTTTATTAAAGAAGGTATGAAAGTTGCCAGGTATAAGATTTTCAGATAAATCCGTATGAAAATCGTAATTCCCATTGCAAAACTCTCAAATGACATATATTTCAGAGTTTCATATTTTATTTATTTTATATTACAATAACAATAAAATTTTCACATGCGAAAAGTGCACGTATCCATTTTTAGGTGCGTTCGAAATTATGTAAATACGTAACACCTATTGTTGTCGCTCAGTCCGTCCATGTGTCTGTCCGTACGTCTGTCCGTCTGTCTGTCCGCATATAACAACGCAAAAACTACCCAACCGAATCGTTTGAAATTTAAAATACATAATAATTACATAATTTTGTCGAGTCATTTCAAATTTTATGAAAATCGAATGGATAGATCAATTACAGGGACAATCGAAAGCATTCCGTTACGTTACGGTCAACGGGGAAAACAGTTTCAAATGCATTTTAATCATTTGAAATTTAAAACGTATATTTATTACATAATTTTGTGGAGTCATTTCAAATGTTATGAAAATCGGATGCATAGATCAATGCAGGGACAATCAAAAGTATTCCGTTACATTACGATCAATGGGAAAAAAGTTTCAAATGCATTTTAATGGTGTTACACTTATTTGAACATAATAGAATTGACATGAATCTATGAAGTATGTACTAAAATATACATTCTGTACAATCGGTGATGCAAAGAAAATTTATTATTAAATTACAGGGCCACACAAATGTATTCCACTAAATAGTGTTATACGTGGAAACATTGTTTGGGGCGGGCTTTAATAATATTAAACTACTTCATATTTTATGAATAAGATATACGTTAATGAAGTATAATACAATTTACTCCCTGCATATTTACAGGAACACAAAGATTTCGACCACTATACTGTATCCAAAGTACGCTCTACTATATCAGCAAGATCTGAATATTTTAAAACTTCATTATCGTGCGAACACACCTCATTTGCTACGATTCACGTGCAATTTCCAACTTGTTATACTATTTAATACTTTGTAGCATATATGTTACACAAACGATATTTTAGGGTATTTCGTGAATGCTAATCAGTTATATTATTTTTGAAATGGGATAACATCATCAAAAATTAAATCGAAAATTTTACATCTTATTGACCGTTTTAACCATTTTAATAGCAGTAGTATCCAGATAATCGTAAGTTGGTATAAAAAGTTACGAGGAAATTAAAGTTAATTTACAAAAATTAAGTAAACAAACAAGCCGAAATCATAAACCGTCTTCAACAATGTTCAAAATGATTAATATTCTGCAAAATAGAAATAAAACATCTATAGTACTATTTTGTAATGTAAGAAAGAAGATATAAGAATGATTTAAGGGATCTCAGAAGTCTTTGTTTTTACTTGGTGGTGCAATTTAGCAACATATCACATTATTTTTTTTCAATCCTATCAAAAAAAATGCATAAAATTTTTACTATTGACAACGTAAAACCTATTCTATTTAAACTTCTATTCTATATTGATTTTTCTAATATTTTTTAGTGTTAAATTTTGATAATGAATTTAAAATTATTTTTTTTAATATGCATCAAATGCGTGCAACATTTCTGAAAAACTAATAAAGCAATTTGCATGAAATTTGGTAAATGTCTTCATTTGAAGACAAAGAATAGTTTATAAAATTGGCAATTATTCAATAAAAATATATTTTTTGATTTCATAACTTAAATTTAAATTTAAAATACATAAATAAAAAAATTGTTTTCAAATGAACTATAAGTTCACGATACATCTGTTTTACATCATTATCAATATTTTGGGGGGCTCTTAAACAGATAGTTTACAATAGTCTTACGCGCAGTTGATGGAAGTAAAAAAACATTTTTAAATATTTTATCAGAATTAAAATAAAATAAAACAAAATAAAAGTTCAATGTGGAATATTAACAAAAATATCTTAAGTAGAAGAAATATTATGTTGTCTATATTAAAAAAAATTATGCTCTTTTAAATTTTGTTGACTGAGAAAAATTAAATGTGACTGTAGCTTAAATGCACCACCAGGTAAAAAGTAACATTCTTTAATTATCCCTTAATTATCTTCATTCGTGTTATAAAGTTATATAAATGTTAATAAATGATTTAAATTTGCAAATTTAAATTTTTTTAGGCATATTTCCTACGATAAATGCATGAAAAATACTCGCTTTTTTTATAATATGGTACATAAAGAATGTTCTAAAATGTAGACACCTGAGAAAAGAAAAGAAGAAAAGGTAATTTATAAAACTGTCAAAAAAATTTAAAGTCAAAAGAACCTCCATTTCAAATATTTTATGAAAGATTTACATTAATAAAAAAAATATCAAGAAAATGTAATCGCTTTCACTGCATAAATTCGGTGACATTTTCAGTTTATTTAATTATTACTGAACGCTCAAAGGAAAATTATATTAACGTCATGTCCAAAAATTAAATAAAAGTGATTCCATTTGTTTGATATAACAATTTTTGGCATTTAATTTTTTATTATTTAAGATTTTATTATCAGTCATTTCATTTTAAAGAAAAATGTACATATATTAACATGAAATTCTCAATTATTTATCTATTTTTAATAATTGAAAATGTCAAATCTTCTCATTTAATTGAAATATTTGTTAAGAGGTTCAAGAAAGTTATGGTTTCTTATAAATACCAGTAAATATTCATTATTTTAAAAATATATTTGTAACGTTTAAAAAATGCTCATAGTTTCAATTATTTTTCGTCTTTAAAATCTTTGTTACAAATCCTCTGCCTGACGTGCCGATTGATTATTTGTATAGCCATGCTTTAACTTGGATACTTAGACTTCATTCTAATTAATATAAGTATAGAGATTTAATATGCCCTTTCAGTGTTCAACGTGAAGAGTGTAGCGGTTACAGAGGCACGCAAAAAAGTAATATTACTTTTACATCTATGGGCCAAAATCGTTTGCAATGTTGTTACTTTATTTAAAATTTATTGATGTTGTCATACATCACTAAAATACATTACATGATAACTACTATGTAATATTTTGTTCTTCAGATCTACAGTTCATAATCAAGAACTTATACATTTATTGAGATTTATCTATTAAGTAAAATTGCTGGATAAACATAATTAATTATAGTAGGTTTCTGTAACTTTAAATTAGTACTGAATGTTTAGAAATGAAGATTTGTATAACGTTTTTTCCCTATTTAATACATTGTAATAAATTTGAAAACTGTTTAAGCATTCGGTTTGTCTGTCCGTTTACCTTCAAGCTTACTACCATAAATAAACTTGAATTTAAATGTAGTTAATGAACCTTATTAATGGTCTTATTTGCATATTTCGTATTATTTACGAAAGATGTAGGTATCAGTTCATTTACAGGCTCACACAAAAATATTTACACTGCATTATGGTCTATGGAAAAAATCATTTGCAGAGTATTTTAATGGCACAGTGCTCTCTTAAGTAATGCTCTATTAATGAATTGCTGATGAATCCGTTTCTACAAATCATATAAAATGCCAAATTATTCAAGTAGTACTGAATTGCGTAAAAGAAACATCCTTAGAACTCCAAAAGGAATAATCACATAAACTGAAAATTTACTGCTTCGGATTAAGCGTCTTATTTTAAATTAAGCCTTTGAAAATCTTTTGATTCTTTTTACTCATTGAATTGAAATTTGAAAGAAGTACAGGGTCATGAAAAATCGAAGAGTGTAGATAATATGATTACAAATATCTTGATAACTAATTTTCCGTTTGGCGTCGCTCTTTATGCAAAATTTGTGTTATTTTATTGTTTTTAAAATCCATCTCTTAAAATAAAATAAATCAAAAACCTTTCATTATAACGATTATTTCGTGAGACCAAAAAAAATAGTTTAGAACAATCGAGGTTACTGATATTCAATAAACGTCTTTCCACTATTTCATATTAACACTAGAAGCGCCGTTGGGGTCATTTCACTTTTTTTTCCAATTTCCAAAGCTTTATTTCGACACGTAAGCGAACACCGCAGCTCATATTTTTTTACTTTTTCTAAAATACTATCAACCATACTGTGACATTTTTTCATCTTTCTACATTAATTATTAAAGAAAATATTCATAGAAATACCTAAAACAGCCAACAGGTGTCATTTTGACCCCATAAGAAAAATGACAAATTTTCAAGTGAAAGTCTGTTTTTGAATTCCTGATATCTCGGGTTTGCTTACTGCCCAGGGGAACACCCATTTCTTATTGCGATTACTAAAAACAGAAAAGTAAACTCCAATTTTGCTTTGTTTGGATGACGCATAGCGATGCAAGGGGAAGGGAAATAGTCTTCTCTCTGTTGCGTGCTCGCCTTCAGTTAGGAGGATTCTTCTAAGCATTTCGACTCTATCATGAAATATGCAGGCGCTGACGTAATGTAAATTTACAGAATGCGTCGTATTCTGAAAGCAGTAACAGTGATGCGGTACAAAATTCTACCAAAGTGATTTCCCTTGTTTCATGCTGATCAGGAAGCTCACATGGACAAGGACGAGACAATAACATATCTAATATTTCTGCTGGCAACAGTCGCGAAAAGTACACATCATCAAACGATATTGTTTGGATTCCGATGAGCCTTATTAGCCCTCCTTCCACCACAGATAGCAGACCAGCTCGAAATATTGTGAAAATTGCAAGTGAAACAACATTGTTTGCTCATTGTAACATTGGAAAAAATACAACTTCAGCCTGGCCTTTGATGGTGATTGGAGCAATGCTGTTCAAAATGCACAATTGCTGAAGCACTACGTCATCTTGGAAACTGGTATGTTTCTCTGGTAGAACTCGATGCTTTTTTTTGCTCTCTTATATGCCCCTTTTGCACTAGGTTATTCAAAACTTTGTGCAGATAATTTATGGAACAAAGTTGGGGAGCATCTATGTTCAAAGAGACAATGTCACGCAATCTTTTCTGTAAAATCATACGTTATCTCAGTTTCGATGTGCGAAGTAATAGGGCGAAGCACCTGCCACATATAAATTTGCTCTCGCTTCTGAAACCAGGTACAACCTGATTGCAAATTGTCATTTGTGTTGTAATCCTGCAGAAGAAATAACCATTTGTTGAACAGTTGTTGTCATGTAAATCAAAGTGCAGATTTATCCAATACATGGCAAATAACCCGCACAAATTTGGCATCATGTTGCCACCTCCCACTAATAAATCAAGTACAGTCTCTGAAGCAAAACAAATGTGCCTTTAACATTGCAAGTGATAAAATAAAATTTATATAAGCTGAAAGGGATGCCAGAAACTAATTTTTAAAAATTAAAAAAAATGGTAAATGTGGTTGCTTCCACAGTCTAGCGCACATATTTCTGTTTTTGAGCTGATGTCTAAGTAACTTTTGAACACATTTATATGCTTATTCAGGATTTATTTTCTTTATTTTCTCACTTTGAAGCATATTGTGTGATTATTTGTATTATTTGCATTTGTAACTTTTGTTTCTTTTCTTATCTCTTTTTTGTGTAATATTATCCTATTATGATATATATGTATATTATTATATAAATATATATAACTATATTGTGTGGTATTGTGTAATAAAATATATTGAATTCTATACTGTCATTTATGTACCGTCATTTGAAAAAAACGTAAAAATGAGCATAGACATACTCTAACAACTACATAAATAGAAAATAAAAATTATAAAATCTTCAAAAAATATTATAATTTGCAATTTAGGCATCATTTATCAAGAAAAAACATTTTTATTTTGATATGGCTTGAATTTCTTATGGGGGTCAAATTGACCCCGAATGGCGGTTTTAGGTAAGTCCAAAATCCGGCTGTTCTAGTGTTAAGTACACAACGAATTTCAAATCTCTCTTTCTCTCTTTTGTATGGTAGATGGAGCGTCGACAGACAGGCACACAGACAGACGGAAGGCAATTTTTCTTCTAAAGATATGCTTTTCTGAATCTCCAGTGTCTCAAATGATTAAATCCGTCAAAAACCTTTTTTTTAATTTTCACTACGATTGCAAGAAAAACCCTATACTACGTATGATGGGTAAGTAAAAAATGAAAAAAAGTAGAAATAAAATTAAATGGATAATAAAATTAACAAATAAAATTAAATAAATAAAAAAGAAAGAAAGAAAATAATTAAATATAATGAAAAAATAGAAAAATATTGATAATAATAATAACAATATTAATTAAAACAATAAAAATAAAAATAATAAAAATAATAATTAAAACGATAATAATAATACGAATAAATAAACAAATAAATAAAATTAAAAAATAAAATTAAAAAATAAAATAAAATAGAAAACAATAAATAAAAGAAATTTATTATTATTATTCATTTAATGAAAATAGACAACACAGAAGAAACGAGAAAATCGAATTACTAAAGTAATTTTAATGCAGGAAAAGAGATTGAGATTATGAAGGATCATTGATAAGATTATCAGATTTTCTATATATGAAATGGGCTCCATGAATATTTAAATGACAGGGAGAGACAGGATAAAAAATAGTTCTTTCAATGGAAAAATCAAAATTACTATTACAAGTCTAACAGTGACAAACAATCGAAGATTAATAGATTTAATAATTTTTCAATATACTTCTGATTAAAGATTTCAATATACTTCTGATTATAATAATAACAAGAAAGTACAAGAGCAATAAATGAAATAAACAACCCACCGGTTCTCAGTAGAAAATGAGTATTTCAAAGAAGAGAATTTAATTTTATTCGGATTGAAAATAACTTTTTTAAATTGAAACAAAAATTTATTTTAGTAATTTTTAAATGAAGGGTAGAATAGAATTGTAAAACTGCAGAGTTGAAAATAGGAAGATTATTTGTATCAGAAAGAGGACGATTAGGATTACTAAATTTATGCAGAGCTTCGTCAACCAAAAACGGATTATTACCACAAGCAAGAGAAAATGATTTAAGATATTCAGTTCCAAACATTCCGAACAAATGCGTAGAGCCCTACAAACAAATGTATAAATGAGCAAAACTTTATGCTGAGGAGGGTGACTGGATAATAAATAAAAAGGAAGAGATACAGCAAAACGTTTTCTTTATGCAGAAGTAGAGAACCTATCAGGTTGTTCACAAAACTAAAACATCAAGAAAACGAAGAAAACTGTTCACTTCGACTTTGACAGTAAATTCATTACAAGCATCAACTGAATTAACCAAAAACAAAAGAATTTTACAATTTTTAGCACCATTTAGAATAGTACTGGAAACATAAAATTTAGACCAAAGACCAATGGAGGAATCATACTATCCATTGATAAGTTTATGCTCAGTCTAAATAGAAATTTGAGACAAACATTTATATGGAGAAAACGAGACTCCATTATAATGTTGAGTGAACTGATACGGCTCCCTGTGTTTGATAAAGATTTGTGATTAATATGAGGTTATAAGATAATATCTTTCTACCCCATTTTTGTATTTTTATGGATATAGTTGGCTCTGATTTCGTTTTCATTGACTACAACACGCGTGGAGATAGAGTTCCTCTTGTCGACGATGTTCTGGAAAGTGAGGATATTTAGTGGATGGATGGACGAGCCAGATTTCCAGACCAAAATTATATCGAGAATGTATTGGTCTCTGTATGATGGAAAATTTTAACTCATGAACATTCTAATTTTTAGTATGTGTTCACTTTATGAGAACTATATAAAAGCAAAAGGGAACATTAAATTTATGAACCCATTTTTGTTCAATGTTCTAAACCTTTTTTTATATCATTCACGGCTCATAAATATACTTCAAGATCATGAATGCCCATTAGAACAGCTAAATATTTATGTTTTTTGCATTCTTTTAACCAATGCGTATGTAGAAATAAGTTTAAGATTTGCCCAGTATTCACTGCAAAACATTTGTCTAATTGTACTCCATAAAATTGGTAATAGTTGTTACCTCGATTTTATGGAGTAATTTTTCCTTTGTATAGTGCTGTAATTTAAATATATATTAAAGGTGTAATATTGCAGAGTTGCACCGGTTATATAGATTAAAGTACCTTATAAAATTGGAGGCAGTAGGGCACCAATTTTATACTCCAAGTTGGATACTCTGTTACTCCAAGATCAGTTTCATGGAGTAACATTACGCAAGTGTTTTACATTGTTATTGAAGATAATCGACCAAATCTGAAAACTTTACTAATTTTGAAGAATTTATCTTAAACACTTTAGCAAATACCTAAGCATTTCTTCGATTATCTGTCGTTCAAGGAACATTACATGTAAGATTGAGTTAAAAAGAGAAATGTAGTAAAACATAATTTAAATGTAAATCAAAACGCGCACTTATAGATAATCCGATATTTTGTATTATCACGCTTTCAATAGCTTGTCTTTATAATTCATGTTTATTATAGATAATTCTTTTAATGCATGACACTTCAGGATGTTAATTTTTAATCTAGCCTACTTTATTATAAAATTATATCCATTGATCCACTACACTGTACAGTATTAGGAGTGATTAATTACAAATACAGTTCAAACTCGTTATCCTAACACTCTCGGAACCAGAAAATTGTCGTCATAAGATGAGTGTCGCTTTAACCGAAGATGAAGAAAAATGTGCTTATGAAGATCTCTATATTAATGTAAGACATTTAAAATTCACAACTGTTCTTGCAGTTTTAAGCGATAAAACATTATTATTAAAAAAAATAAAATAAATAAAAATTGAAAAGACTAAACACTTTCAAACTAAATTGAAAAGTGTTTCTGCTTTCGGTTTGTCTGGCCGTCTATACGTCTGACCGTTTGGCCGTATGGCCGTCCCACCGCTCTCTACTTCTCGTAAATATACTCGAAGCGTCATGAAATTTTTGAACATTATTGATACATACCCTCGCACAAACTCTACTGAAAATGAAGTTTGTATTCTGATTAGTTTATTTACAGGAACAGTCAAATATTTCAATTATATTACGGCGTATGCGAAAAATCGTTTCAAATAAATTTTAAAGATGTTACACCCTGTCAAACATATTCAAATTCATATGCATCTACGAAGTGCACTGAATTATGAATTCTGTAAACTATGCTGTGGAAATAATAGTTATTATTCATTTACAGGGCCAAACAAAAGAATTCGATTAGATAATAAAGGAGGGGGGGTTATGCGGCATATTTTAATTATGGTTTCATGTAAACGGTTTCATGTATAATCAAATTGATATACGTCGCCAGGGCTTAATATGAATTATTTCACCTATAATACGAATTGTATAGTATTTACAGGAACACACAAAAGTTTTCAAGTAGTATATTCTATCCGAAACACTGCATATTATGCTTAATGGCTATTGTTTGGATGAAATGCATTTTTAATTAAGATATGCGCCTTTAACTTTACTTTTAATTTTACTAAATGTATTCAAGTTATATGGTGTGTATAAATTCTAATAGTTACACAATTTAGATATACAGGATTATACAAAAGAGCTTGGAAAGGTTACAAAATATGAGCGTAATTTGCGTAAGACAGTTTTAAAAAAAATATTTATTTTTAGGCTGAACTGCATTCGATTTACTAAGAACTGTTTGTAGAATATGGATAAATTATAATCCTGGGTCACGTAAAGAACTGAATACATATGGTTGCCTCCATGATAATTTCTGCAAATGTGATTCAAATAATTTTAAGAATATTTTACTTGAACTAAATTTTAGCAAAATACATTCGTTTAATAAAAGTGCTACTTAAGATACATGGCTAATCAAAAGTATATAATTATGTTTCATTTTAGGTATAAACTGCTGAAAGTAAATTTCAACCAGTTAGGCGTTTTCTTGCTAAACTAAATTTCCCCATTATATAATATGTATAACAACTTACAGATGAAATATAGGGCTGTTCAAGAGCATAGGAATGCATATTTGGCTATGGACATTAACACCTTATTTCTCTAGATGACAATGTTTTCTAAGGAATTCAGGAAGTGCTGGAAAGTGTTTCATAATCTATGCTTCTTACTTTTTTTTTTAAATCTAACATGAAATATACTGATTAGTTAATGTTTGTGCATGCCCTAGATGTGCTTTTCACAATTTATTTTCGTTGTTATGCAATAAATTTTGAACAATAACCATTGTTTCATAGATGGATATCAGATAATTTCTGATCATTTCATTGGTATGCTATGCTTCGGTTGCAATTGGAGGCTTGTTTTGTTTTAGCTTTACCTTACTTTCGAATAACATGTCAGAAAAAATTTCTGTCTCTTTTCTTTTTACAATTTCAGAAATTATCACATCGGGTTATGGGGTGGTATCCTTACCAAAATCGATCCACATCCTCCGTTATGTCTTTTTAATGATATAAAATTCTTTAATCAGTATTGGAAGCAGAATGTATTCTTCATTCCCTACTATACACACGTGATGTGATGAACTTAGATGATACCAAAAAGTTTTGCTACTATAAAGAGTTTAAAACACTACTAATAAACACCGTTAAAAAAATTCATAAATTCACGAACATTTTTTCCTGAATTTCACAGAAAAGTCTCTTTTCACAACAAAAGGGCATTTTCCGTTAAAAATCAAAAAACTCCCCCATATTTCCTGAAAATAATGAAACGAATGGAAATAGGAACAAAAAACGGAGACACTCCGTTATGCGGGGAACTTCGTGGCCGACTGGTCAACACCGCTAACCACCTGCGAGAGCAGATTGTGTGTTTGAATCCCAATGGCGCCATGAAATAATGAAAACATAAAAATCCCTTTAAATTACATTTTTTCTCTTTATTTTCTCTTATTTCTTATTTAAGAAAATCTTTTAAGTAATTAGCCAATAAATAAATAAATAAATAAATAAATAATAAAATAAAAAGTATACGACAATTTCAAAAAAATGTTTATAACATTATTTTTGATATAAATGAATTTTTTTTACATTCATTCATTCATTCAAAAGAAAAAAAAAATAGTTATTTTAAACAGTGATTTTTTTTTTAATTTAAACCAGTTAAAAAATTAAAATTGATTTAAAAAAATAATAAGTATTATGCATAAGTCTAAAATAAAAAAAAAATAAACCTTTTACAAATATTCTGACGAATATGTTTGAAAAAATCTTTAAAAAGCACAAAAGATTTTCCCCCTAACTCGTAAAAGGCATACTTTGTACATCAGCAGCTTTGGCTCAGTCAGTAATAATTTGTTCCGCTATCAAAAGGTCTCGAGTTCGATCCTCAGAAAGGCTTGAAGTAAATTTTCAAAATAATAATAATAATAAATTAAGTAAAATAATGCAGCAGCTTAAAATCACTCTGAAATTTCGACTTCTTTGACAATTAATCGATTCATTAATTTAAAAAATATATATTAAATTTTTATCATTAAAAGTCAAACCTTGTAACAGAAAGTTACTGCTTCTTGAATCGGAGTTTTCCTTTCTTATATTTCCAAAACGGAAAATCTACTAATGGAATGGTAAAAGTTCGGCTACTTTGCTGCCAGTAGTTTCACCGTGAATTCGCAGATTTATTATTAACATTGAAGTCAGGAAATAAAACGTTTAACATTCCCTTAGTGAATACATATTGCACTCTTAATATGAAACGCACTATGAAAATATATGAGTAATTGTGGATTGGATAATGGAGGGTGCGCCAGGAAGAAATCTCTCCTCCACTGATTCTGTCAATCATAGTGTGTGGATTTGCTAATTGAGATAAAAGATTGTTTTTTTTTCCTTTTTACCAATAGGTATTTTAGACACTTTTGTAAAAGTTTGGCTAAGACAATTCTCATTGCTAATTTCCGAGCTTCAAATTTGGATTTTAAAAAATGGATAATTTTATTAAAACATCGGGCTATCCGGAGTTGAAAATTATTCAACGACGTAAAATTTGCAGTTTATTTACATTAAAATCATATACAGAAAATTGAGACTGAGAGAAACTGACATGAAAGTCAGAATGACGCGAAAACAGGGTGTCAGGATAGCGATATCTGACTGTAATTATATGTTTGCATGGGCCATTCAATGTAGAAGTGTGGACTCCAAAAACGACGTGTTTTTCCGTGTGTGATATATAATCATAAAATATCCTACATTGTTCAATTTAATATTTTTTTGTGAGACATGTTGTATTTTCATTCAAATAATTTATACAAATAGTTAAAATGCCTTCAAATTTTCATGAAAGTTATTTAATGCATTTTAATAATTTAACTACACACTCAATGTGAAATTCAAATCAATTATAAATCCAAACCCCGCCAGTGGCTGCGCTGTAAAAAAAAAAAAAAAAAAAAAAAAAAAAAAATCAAGAGGTTACTAAAAATTTTTTAGTAAATTTGTATTCCACAGAATTTTTTAGTAACCATTACAAACTCTTTTTTTGCAAGTAAAACAAATATTTCTTTTGTAAACTCAACAAAAGAATTTTTTGTATAATTAACTTAAAACTTTTTAGTATGAGCCAAAAAGCAAATTTTAGTAATAGCTCCAAAATTACTTTTAGTAACCATTACGTGTGCCCGAAGGGCAGGAGCTTCCTTCGAGCTGCATCCAATGGGTAAGAAGACACTGAAACGGAAGATTTTCGGTAAAGCCGCAATAGATGGCGGCACCAAACATTGCCTCGTGCTCTATTTCGACATGTTTCTAAAGGTGAGGGGAAGTTCAGAGATCATTACCCATGGTAACTGCTACGACAGGATTTTCATAATCCCTTTATTTAACAAGTATTTACATTGCATACATTCGGTGCATATATGGCGGCGAACATCGAACCCAGGTACTTTCAGCCTGGAGTTCGGTGCTATGACCACTAGGCTATCACGGCCACACAAAGTGAGTTTTAGTAATAGCTATTAAAAATGTAAAACTATTAACTCTATCCGTTGATAGCTTTTTTCTAGTAATTCTTTCAGATTCCTTGTAACCGAGTAAGATTACTAAAAATTTTTTAGTAATTACAAGGATCACTAAAATTTTTTTAGTAGATCGACCCTTTTTTACAGTGTGAGAGGTTCTGCTCTTGAAACTGATGATCGGATGCGCTGAGCTCAAACTCAATCTCGCCTCTTGGCCTAATCGTTCCGAGTTTCCGAAGTTTTCGCAGAACCTTGGATTCCTTTTCGTAAGTACGAGTTAGATTTCCTTCGAAAGACTCTGACGGAGGACACTCGCCTCCATTAGTGCCCATATCACTCTTGTTGATAATTGGTACCAATATATACGCAACCAATAACCAAACCAACCAAATAAACGCAACCAATAAATTATGAACACGTGCATTATGAAAAATCAGTATTAAGATTTTACTTAAAGTGTTGAAATCACTTCAAAAATGCATCTCGTTTGCAGTTCTTTTTGGAATTTATTAAGACTTGGAATTTATAAAAGAAGTTTTTTAATTGGATAAAAGAATTAGAATTTTTTTTAGAATTTTCTATCAGTAACAAAGAGATTTAACAATATGTTTAGCGCCTTTTAAGTTCCTATTTGCGTATTATACTTTTTTTTTTTTTTTTTACTTTTTAACAATTCACGAAATTCTTGTAAAAAGTAGTTAATAATCGATTGCGTTTTTGTGTGAATTCTATAAGTTCGTTTATCGTCTATTCTATCGTCTAATTTTAACCTCAAAAAAACTTTTTTATCCAACTGCATTTTTCATTTAATTTTACTTGTTGTATCTATCAATATTTTACTACTTCTGAGATGAGTAATTGGAAGATAAAATGATTAAGTATTAGTAAAAATCTTCAAAAGGAAAATTAAAAAAATAATAATAACAATATGTTTCCGTAAAAAAAAGAAAAGAAAAGAAAAAAAACACTTTTTTATTTAAAGTCTTTACTAAAAAAATCTTGAATTGCATAAATTTAGCTAATATGAAATTACAAACGTAACGTAAAAATTTTATTTTACATTATTGTTATAATGTTTTTGGTATCGCAATATTCGTTGTACAGTCACAATTTGCTATAATACACTTTTAAAAATAATTTCTATTTATCTATTTCAATAATTCATAATTTAGTTATTGTGCAAAAAACAAATATTTTATAAAGAAAATGTCAGAGTTTGCATTGTTGCCGTCTTAGTTCTTTTTTATTCAAAATGTTTACCTCTGTACTGAAATTTCTTCAAAAAATTATTTTATTTATTGATATTTTTTTCTTACTATTATTTGATACAAAAATTAATCAGTAAAATACCTAAGAACGTAACATGAATATCAGTAAACGAAGATACTAAATTACAATAATCGTTGTTAAACTGTGTAATAGTTATTAAAACGTAAATTAAAATTTTAAAAATATAAAATTACTAATCCTAAAGGGAAATTTATAAAATCATATTTTTATGATAAAATATTCTTATGTAAAAGAAAAAAAAAAGTTTTTTAAGTCACGTATTTCAGAAATGTATCTGTTTACATATGAAAAGGAATTTTCGTTAGAAAGTAAAAACATACATTTTTTTAAGTTGCATCAAATAAAAAACGATTGTAACAAAATAAAGTACCGTGCATTTGCCCTGGGACATTTTCTTTGCATTATGTCTCCTTACATTCAAATATTTCGGAGACGGTAAATATGAATTTCTCTATTATCATTTGTTTGAAGTAAAACTCTGTTCTTTTAAAAAGAAAGAAAGATTAGACAAAACTAAAAGTAACGTTTCAATTGAATTTTATCCTACCTCCGGATAGAATTTTACTTTAAGTAAAAATTTTAATTGAAATACGTCATCAATAATATTAAAGTGGAAAAGCTTTAATAAACATTTAGCATTTTACATCTATTATCTACTTAAATAATTTTTTTGTTTTATAACTATAATTCAATGTCTATCAGTTTATAGCGTTTTATTACATTTATTACTCACGCACAAAACTGACAGGCTTAGGCGATAGAAGTAATACAGCAACATTCATAATTTAATACACAAATTACAAAATTAAAAATTACCTTTAATTCTTTTTGAAATCCTTATTTAGCCATTGGCGTATTTTTTTATTTTATTATTAAATAAAACTGAAGAGGTCTTAAACTTTGTTGTTACTTTTCTTTGTCAAATCATTTCCAGACACTAATATGGGAAAATTGCCTCATAGGTTGCATTTCTTGACGTTGTTTCTTTGATATACATTTTTATTTCATACTAAGGACTATATTAATAACTTGTTTATGATGATAATGAATTAGAAACTACCAATATACATACTGATGCACCAGCAAAAGAATGTGTTTTTAAGGAATGACTTGAAGATATTGATTTGGTGAATAAATAAGGATTGGTGATATATTTTCCATGGTAAAAGAATGGAGTTTTAAAGTATATGTAGGAAATTTTAAGTAAATTATGTGTATCTTTTTAATTTACTTTATTTTTCATTTTCAAATATTGATTTTTGAAATTTTATTAGATTCGTGCATAAGCCAAACCTCCTACTTTGTGGCCAAAACAAATGCCCAAAAATTCTCAGATAACAGAAGAAAATATACTGTAATAAATAACTACTATACAAAATTTAAATTAATCTAGGCAATTCCCTAACACAAATATTAAACATTTGGAACATTTTTTTAATATATCCCATTTATGTTAAGATCAGCTGAAATAAATAAGTCTATTTTGGAGCCAATGCTGTCAGTATTATTTTCACATATTTTTTTTTACATTCTGAGATGGTATTGAAATAGCAATTTTTAAACGCTTTTAGAACGCTTTTTTTTGCATTATCTTTCCTTTTAAATTTCGATTTTTTTTACGAAATATTCTCAGAGATGAGATCTTATGATTAATAACCACGGTAAATTTCATGTTTCAATCCCCTTTGTAGAAAAAAATCACAATTTAGAATGGCCCATCAGTGGCCGAGAGAATCTGCATCCAAAACTGGTAGACGGCAGGTGCTGTGCTCTTACACCATTGCAGCCGTCGGTCTAAACGTTTGGATTTTTCCGTTGAATTCCTTCAAACCTTGGATTTCCTTGCGTATATACGTGTTAGGTTCCCTTAGAAAAACTTCCATTGAGGGCAGTCTCTCCCCCATTAGGGCTTATATCCCAAGTGTAGATAATCGAACGCCGTAAACACAAACAAACAAACGCAATTTAGAATGATTATTTTCATTTTGAATCCCCAAGGTGTTAGTTTTACCAATGTAAAATTGAGCCTAAACTACATCAAGAGCTATCACCATTAGTCTACAACCATAACTTTTGAAATCGATTTGATACATTCTAAAATTGCATAGAACTCGCTATTTAGAAAGCTTTTTAAACTTTCGAATACCTTAAGAAACGTTATAGATATTATTTATCGCTTATAAGTAACAATATAACTATGTTGTCGAATTTCATAGTTGTATAATCTTCAGGAACACAAAAATCACATTTTTAAAGCGTTTTTTGTTCCTGAACCAAGTTTGGAGTTCAGAAACCGTCATTAATTATACCCTACGTTGGAGCAAGTGCTATCACTTTTATTCTGACATCATTATCTTTATTATATATCTGTTTTGTTCATCATGGGATTTAGGGGAAACTTTCATTTATAACGTTTTTTAAAACACTTTTTGTGCATTTTCATCTGTTTTAAATCTCAAATTGATTAAGAAATGGTATTTTAGAAAAACAATGTCTAATAAGTAACTACCATAAAAAATTGAATGTTTCTAAGATCTTCAATAGCACGAAAGTAGGCTTTTTAGAACTTTGTTGATCTTGCAATCTTTTTTAGTAGTGATACCGACATAAAATGGAACCTTTGTTGGAGCAAGAACAGTCAATATAATTCAGAAATCCTTATTTATTTTAATCGGTTCAATCATTCCCTTCAATGATTTTCGTGCCTTTTCAACCCTTTTAAATTTTGTATTTTTTGGAAAATAATATCAGAGGTCATTTTAAATTCATAAGTAATTAATATGTTATTTTTTCTATTTCTAGGCCTTTCAATAAAAGAAATATCACATTTTTAGATTTTTTTGCTTTCGCACCCATTTTGAAATAGTAAAACTGACATAAGATATAACTTATGTTTGAATAGAGGTGAACACCATTATTTTTGTAACATTACTTTTCAAATAGGTTCGGCAGTTATAAAGATTGCGAACTACAAAGAAACAAAATTTACCTCATTATAATATAGGTATAGATAAATAATATCGCGTATTTTTATTTTTGTTGTTGAAATGAGTACTTAACGTCGAAATTCACCTCTGCCTGTAGGCCAAACCAACAGCAATTTTATTTAGTTACATTCCCAACAACCATAACACAGCACAGTACTTACAGTGATTAATGCAAAATAATTACATGTTCATGTTACATGTGTATTTTTACGTTGAAATTTGCATTCCAAAAATTTGTTTTTTTAATGCGTCATAAAATGTCATGTAATTTTTATAACAAATACACTAAAACATCAACTTTTTTTAAAAAGTGCATCATATAGCTGTTATTTTATTGTAAATTGAAATTTAAATAATATAAAATACGTTAAGATAAAGGAAAATTTCTTAAAACAAATATCTTTGCGGTTATTTTTTTATGCAAAAAAAAGTTTTTTTAAACATACAATTCAGAAATTGATGTGTTTATATTTTAACATCTCTTCTCTTTCATATAAACGAATCTTAAGTACAAAAATAAAAATATTTTATACTGATACATCAAATACAAAATGAGGCTAACAAAATGAAACGCAATTTGTTGCTTCAAGACGCTTTCTCTATAAGATGTCTCCAAACATTCACATATATATCAAAAGGAAAATATACATTTCACTATTATCATTTGTTTAAAGAAACGATGCGTTCTTTTGGAAGGAAAGAAAGATTAGACAAAAATAAATTTAAAGCTTCAAATGAATTTTATTTTACGTGAAGCAGAATTTTCGTTCATATGAATGTTTTCTTTCATATCTTTATCATCAATAGTATTCAAAAGAAAATCTGTAAACAAATATGTAGCATTTTATATCTGTTACCTGCTTATATGATCCATTTGGCTGATATCTTTGTCTATCTGTTTCTCAGTGTTTTACTACATTATTATTTAATTGAAAAATTGATAAGTTTAGTAGATAGGAACAATATAAGAACAAATATAATATAATACACACATAAAAAATATGAAAAATTACAAATAATTGTTGCTAAAAACCTTTATATGGCTATTAGCATATTTATAACACTCATTGTTAGATAAATTTATCCTCTATTTTTACTTTTTTTATCATTTCCAGATGAGAATTTTTGACCACTTCCAATGTCAATTATTTTGAAATTTTGTATTTATATTGAAACAGCAGACGTGGAAATTTTTCGATAGCAATATTTTTTACAGGAAGTTTCTTCTTAAATAAAGACGAAATTTCATCTTTTTAACATATATTTCTTATTTTGTAAAGAAAGTACTTGTAATTTTCTTGCTAAATGTCTTTGAGACGTCTAAACTGTTCTTTAGTTCAATTCGTTGTCTACCGGTACCATATATTTCTTGTCCTCCACCTCTGACTATCGTGTTTTTTTTTATCCTCTCCCTTCTGGTCCAAGTTGTAACTTTCCTTATTTCAGCGGTATTCTCTTTTCCTCTTTATTCTTCACTGTTTCTATTTTTCTTGATTCTTTCTTCTTCTTTTGTCCCATTTCCTTACACTATTTCTCATTTTTTAACCAATAATATAAGGGAATAATATAAGGGAATAATGTAAGGGATGTAAATTTTCATTTAATCTGGATATTAAATGATCATTGAGGTTATTTGGGTGAAATTGTCCACCAGTGTTCGTATCCGGGATGGCTCAGTTGGAAGGGTCTTGGCGGTTTCAGCTAATATATCCCTGGTTCGAATCCTGGCCAGGACTTTTTTCACCCACATGGAAAATTTACATCTCTGATAATTAATTTACCGATTGAAAATTCATGTCATAAATTAATCTAGTACGAGTAATATGAGATATTGCTAAATGAAATACATACCAGGATTTTTTGAAAAACTCAGAAAAGTGCTTCTTTGCTTTGAAGTAAATTTAATCGCCACTCCTCCAATAAAATTGAAATCTAATTGTACCTAATTAGTGCTAAAATAGACCGGATTCCAAAAGATAAAATTTCTGGAGTATATTTAATTCTTCTTAAAATAGAAAATATTTATCTCGAATGTATAGGAAGGATTTCTCGTAAACTTAAAGAACGTATCAAAGAACATTTGAGAGATTTAAAGTACAATTGTCCACAAACAGTCCTGTAAACACTCAACCGAAAGCAAAATATTCAAGTCATTTTCGAAGATGCAAAAATTATTTGTCCCTGGAAAAATTACTTTGATTTAATCATATGAGAAACTATAGAAGTTATTTCTAAAACAATATTGTTTGTAACGACGCTTTGCTGCACAACATACCAAGAATTGGGATCAGTTTACTTAAAGAAAGATAATACAAGTAAACTTAACCTGCTTAAACTTAACATTCATCTCATAGCTTCCAACTCTCCCAAACTTTCGATTTTACTTTCTGCTAAATTAGATCCTATACCCCCCCCCCCTGATCAATTTGTAGGTATTTATGAGATTCGTATCCTTTTAAACAATAACCAGAAATCGTATTACCTAGGTATGACTAAGCGAAATTTTCTTTAAGAGATTAAAGGAGCATAAAAGGGATACTAGACTCAATAACTTGACAACTGCTCTCTGCAAGCTATATGCCGTTAATAAAATCAATAGCATTGACTTTAATAGAGCTATTATTATCTCCTGTCAGCACAACCCCTACATATCTTTAATTAGAGAATCTATTGAGATTTTTAAGCGTGAACAAGAAGTGTGTAATGATAATATGTCTTTTACTATCCTTAGTATTTGGAAAAGCTTGTTTAGCCCACCCTTCTTTTTTCAGCCTTAATATGTTTTTCATATTTTGTTGTCCTCTTTTCATTTTCTTCTCTCTCCACATTTATACCATGCGTGGAAATTCTTGTAGAACTTTTCCCCCCATATTTTTTTTCCTTTTTTTCTCGTGTTTTACCTTCATCTCTTATCGAGCCAGATAACGGCCTTTGTCAGTTCATCTTTATTTCCCCTTGAAAAAGTCCGAGTATTTCGGTTGAAATTACCGGGATAATTTTATCATTGTTTATAATGTTTAAACGTCGTGCAAAATTGTATGTAGATTTTAAACTGTTATATATTATGCCATTGTACACCGTTTTAGCCAGTTTATAAATAAAATTCTGAACATGTCTCAATATTCATAATGTAAACCACAGTGTTAAGCCCACTCGTAATTATTGTTAATACAAGTAATATTCCACATTCTTCAATATCTACATTTTATTTTACGGATCTAAAAATTCATTGTCGCTTTCACTTCAATTACGTGACATTTGAAAATTAAGATGTTAATATTTGTATTTTTATTCTTTATTTTATTTTATATTCTAGGCCGATGGCTGTGTTTACAGTTCAATTTACTAAGACATTAAAAGTAATTTAACACCATTAAAATATTTTTTATCATCTTTAAGTAATTTACTCATAGTGTAGTTTTAAGTTTAGGTTTTTTTAGCTGGGGACATTAAAAAGTGAACAAATCTTAAAATAACAGAAAATCTATTTTTTTTTTCAAAAATTTATTTCCAGTTTGAAAAACTTGAATAAAATCAAACCTTTTTAAAAGATAGCTGAGTTGGCAAAAACAAACTTTATACAAAAATGTCAGCCATAAACAGTGAATCTAGCTGAATTAAAAAAAATTCTAAGAAAAAATTAAAAGTCATTACAAATTCGTTGTATTTCATTGGGCTCTAAATCATTTAATTCTGTGCTCTATAGTTAAATCCATAATAAATAAACATATGTTACTGGAATTTGCTATGTTATCTTCTGTACTGAAAATGAAGTACGAAACATTTGCGGCTAATTTACAGATCAAAAGACTTCCGTCGTACCACGGCTTAGGGTGTAAATTCTTTTACAGTGGTTTTTAATAATATCACATTCTTTTAAACATATTTAAATTTATATCCCGGCGTATAACACGCATCATTAATTTGAAATCATACATTTTTCTAACAAGCATATACTGCAGTACAACACATATCAGGTTTTCCCCACGAAAGCAAATTAGAAATACCAGTTTTCCTTTACTTCAAATAATGTGTCATTTATTTGCGAATATAATCTTTTTCGGTCAGCTTAATTCTAATCACTTGGAATATAAATATTTATTTCTCAAAAAACATGGTTCGAGCCAGGTCCTGTGTATAGTGCGCTCAAACAAACATTTTCTCTATCCACACAAATGCACTAATCTGACCAATGACAAATTCCCGGTTTACGCATCATTCTTTATTGGACTGAAGTTGTTTACTTTTTAACACGCTTTTATTAGCTTCACCTGTACGTTTGTGAGTTTGTAACTCTCCTTATTTTATGTATGTTCACCGATTACTCCGAAACCATGCAACCGATTAACTTCGTTATGGTGTTAAATGAAAGATGATGCTCTCGAATTGGTACAACTTCAGTTTCATCGAAATTGGTTCAGTACTTTTTTAGTAATTAGGGAAAAACTAATAAAATTAGTGATTTTTCGTTAATTAAAAGTGTTGAATACGTTCACTGAATGGAGTGTAGACAGCATAGCCGAGCGGTCTAAAGCGCGTAGATGGAACACCCCATGCTTTTTTTCCACGATAATTTTATTTATTGCTTATTAATTGATTTCTATAATAACAATGATTTTATAGTAATATAGTCGTTTTCATCTATTTTCGTTTTCAGCTTATAGTACGAATTATTTTTCACTTTTTACTTTGATATACTTAAAAAGCGTGTTTTTTAATTTTTTTTAACTATATTTATTCTTTTGATAACCTAAAGTCTCTGAAAATCAGGCAATTCAAAATATGCTAAAATAAATCCGAGCACTGCGCACAGATATTAGAAGTGGGCAGTTTTAAAGGAAAAACTTGGTCAGTGAATGTTAGATAATCAGTTAAATGAACCAATAATAACGACAGATGGTTTTCGTTTGTTTGTGTTAGAATGAGAAAAACCGAATTTCACTGGCAGCAATACATTTAAGAGAAAAATAAAGTGATATAATAGATTTAAAAGTCGCCAAAAGAGAAATATTGACCAACAGTTTCCATAAAGACTTCAAGACGTTCGTCATACATAAATTAAAGGTGCCAAACTAGGATTTGTCTTAAATTGGAACTATAGACAATAAGCCAGTAATCTTCGAATGAATAGGAAACAAAAATTCAGAAAGAAAATTATTAAAATCAAAATTCATTTAAAACTATAGCATTCGAAAAGTTCCACTTCTCAATAGCTCTTCATTTTTTCCCTAATTGTACACTAATTTATAACAATTGATATTTTTTGAATGGAAAATAAAGTCAATTGCGAAATTTTTATATGGTGTTTTTCTTCATGCCCATAAGAAGCGCTGGACGAAACATCTTTTCTATTATATCTATACTAATAAAATAATATATGAAGAAAAAATGGATTTAAACTGTGAATAAATAATGTGAGAGAAAAACGTTCAGGTACTTTACGAAAACCAGAAGTTCTCTTAGTTTGGGATATGTTTAGATTCCATAGAACTGACTGGATTAAAAACAGAATAAGAGAATCTAATACAGATTTACCAGCATTTCCATGTGATTGGTTTCATTATTTCAACAGCTAGATGTTTCTGTAAAAAATTTCAAAGAAAGATTAAGACGTAATGGGAATAAGGGATACTAGAAGAAGAGAAAACATATATGAAATAAGGAAATATGCAGCATACAGCTTTAGTACAAAAGTTTAAAAGGAGTATTACATCACGAAACCAGAAAGAATTTTTTAATCATTTTAGAAACGGGAAATACCAATTGAAATTGACAGTACCAAAGATGACTCGATATATCTAGATGAAAGTGACAATAGGACTTTCTTGAAAGAGTGGTAGAGGACATTCTTAAAAATATGTATGCAGAAAAGTAAGATAAATTTTTCATGTTATCTGATATGGAAGATTAAGTTTGTTAAAAAATATATACTGTAAGAATCTTCGTTTATGCATAAATATAAATTCAATTTATAATACTTATAACGTGTAATAATGTGATAAAAAAAATTAATGGATAATGCATTATATATAACGATACATAAATGCGGATCTTTAAATTTGGCATGTTTTCGTCTTAAGATATTATATCAAACTTTTTTATTTGGAGTATAATACGCATTCAGAAACTGAAGAACTAATAGTCAATATTTTACGACAAAATATATCGTATATTAATCAGGGGTACTACAAAGCTCTTACAGTGGGATTTGGTGTGCATATAATTTATCGTTCATTGAGAGTGACGCACAAAACTGTTTGGCTACAGTATTGCATATGAAACACAATTCCTGGAAGTGCGTTTTTAGTTGTGAAAGTGTTTTAAAATGCATCTATTTTATTGCATACTACTTCGTATACAAAAAATGTATAGATCACATAAAGATCTACAAAAAGTATATCATGTCGATGTCCTTTTACTGATAAAAATAGCTAAATGAGTTTTTGAAGAATGATTTAACGTCAATATTTTTAATTGGATTGCTTGAATGGTAGTATTTTTAAAATGGTGTATTCCAATGTGCTTAATCTCTTATTCAAAACTAGTAAACTGATTTATTTAAAAAAAAGAAGTGGCATTTAAGTAATCTATAGTTTTAAGAGATATAAATGACTGACAACACTAAAGGAATAGCTAATTGTTACAGGTACAATAAACATACATTGTTCTGGCACGTTTGTGGTTTGAATTATGCCGATTAACGAAATTTTAAGGATTACACAATGCTCAAAAGCTGATGTCCGTTTATAAAAATTGCTGTGAATATGGTGAACTTTCGAAGCAAGATTTTACGTCACTGTTTTTTGCTAGGATTACTTGAATCGAAGTTTTTTATTTCAAATGATGTAATTCAGTTTGCTTAATCTTTTATTCAAAACTAGTAAACATGTTTATTTCAAAAAAGTAGTGGCATTTAAATAACAATCTATAGTTCTAAAAGATATGAATGACTGACAACCTTGAAAGAACTACTATTTGTTACAGGTGCAATATTCATACTCTTGTTTGGGACTTGAAGCATGCCGTATTAAGAAATGGCACAGATGTCATATACGCACCACATTTGCATATGATTTTTCCTCCCCCAATTTAGCATAGCACATTTGTGCCATGGAGAAGATCCGTTAGCTATAAGTTTAAAAAATTGTTGGCGAAATAAAATGGGAAAAATTAAAAATTTCAGTGAAATGGGCTGATTAAATAATGCAACTGCATGCATTCATTACGGCTATAAGTATTAATATTTACAATTCATTTTGAAAATTATATTTACTGATTTGTTACTTATTAAGTTTATTATTTGTAACTGTTTATTTATCGTTTCCCTCTTTTATTAAATTCATGTTTATTCACTGTTATTTTTTATTTTATTTCTTTAAATTATTTTTAGTATAAAATATATCATTAATTATTTAGATGAAACTGTAACTTTTTTACTTTTTAAAATACTAGATACTTTTTCATTTTTTTCACTTTATTTTATTTCTATATTGCATGAAAAAGACTCATTCTTTTATTTCATTCAATTTCCAACATATATTCAAAAACAAAATTTTCGCCAAATTGGCAGGGGAAAAAAACACGTGCAAATGTTGTGTGTATATGACATCTATGCCCACGAAATTTTACTTATTACTAAATGAATGTTCGGAAAAACTTTTAAGGTATTTTTTTTTTTTAAATGGCATTATAGCATGTTTTTTATTCTTCAAACAAGATCAGCAGAAATTGTAAAAATACTCAATAATGTAAGGAACAAACTATAAAATGAACTATAATATGTACTGTAAATTGAAATAGAAAATTGATATTTGCACTGTAGGCCTACTCTTGAGAGACATCCCATGCATATCTCAAGTATCAATTTGTTAATTGAAAATGATTGCTGCTCTTAGAAAACTCGACAGATATATTTAAAGCATCAGCTGCTTGATTACAACGGATGGCATTTGACTCATTCACATCATCAATCGAGGCAACGTTTTTGGTGGCTGTTCGATTTATAACACTTTTAATGATGTTCCCATTTGTCAAAATGTCCTTTCGACTCATGAAAACCAGCTTTAACTCTATATTTTACTGCTTTTCGTTTCAGTTGTGTTTTCAAAAGTCGTGCCGTATTATTCAGCATGCCGGACTTAGGATGCCAGAATAGAACATGATTACTGTATTTAAACATTTTAAAAATATCTTCGGTTTTGTAAATAACAATGTGAATGTTGTAAAGCAAAAAAAAGAAATAATAATAATAATTCTGCACAAAACCTGTTCTCAACGACTGATGAGGGAGAGAGAAAAAATGCCCTTGTTATTATTATAAATTATCTATATAAAAAATATATGCAAAAAATTTACTTTATACCTGAAATGCGAAATAATTTATTTTACAGAATATTCAGTAAATGCCAAATATTTATTTAGAAATAAAATCAGTTCCTTATAAACTTACAGAACTTCTTTAAGAAAATTACACATTCGTCAAACTGTAAGTTTTTTTACGCATAAAACTAGAGAATGCTTCGTAAACTGACCTTCATCTTAGTGAAGCCAATGTTGTATTATTATAAATTATCTATTATTAAAACTACTGAAATCAAAAAATATAGTTTCAACTCGATATTTGTTTACGAAAACAGTCCCGTGTAATTTTATATTGTTGAAAAAAAATTACAAGTAAAAAGGTATTTCAGCATTCAATAAAACTGCATAAAAGAGAAAATTTCATAAATATATATCAAAGATATCAATATATATCAAAGCTGTATTATGTCCACTAAGAATTCAAATTTCATATTTCGTGTGATACTTATCTAAGAAGTATGTTTCAGGTCATTTTGAATGTCTTAGATCATATTTAATACGAATAAATAAAAAAAATGAAACATGTTTCTAAACATAAGATTTTTTGTCGTTATTATATTCTGTACTTGAATCTATTATAATAAAATGCGACTTTAGAAAAGTGTGGGAACGATTCCGATCCGAACCATTCTCATGTAAGAATTGACCGTAGCTAAACGCCATGTCAAGCTTAATAAAAAATAGACGCTAAAATGAAATCTAAATGATAATTTCTTCTTCTTGAAATAATGTTTGTTCAGCCTGTTTTCATATAAAACATGTATATCATACCCCATTATAATAAATAAAGATAACAACGGAAGTGTAAACTGCTAAGTTTTTTTTTTTTTATCATCTAAGAGTGCGATTGTATTTCATCGTCTCACAGCGCCGTCCCAAACTACTTTACTGCTGCCATCTATGAACTATTTTAGAAGCCTTTTAGGGAATATTATACAGTACAAAGTCCAAAATCCGGAATCCTCCGGACCTCGGCGCTTCCGAAGTTCAAATCATTTTCTGTTTATTTTTTGAAATAATAATAATAAACTACTGTTCTTCCCAACCCTTTTTCGCAAAAAAGGAGGGGCATGATTTATGTCAAGAACACATTTTCCATATAAACGATAATGTCAAAAAAATATTTTAATGAATAATTAAAAAAAAAAAGGTAAAGAAAGAAATTATCTGCATTGAACACTTTTTTTTTTTTTTAATGGACGTTAAATATAAGTTTTTTTATAAAAGTATCTTTAGTTCAGGAGTGATTTTATTTCAATTTTTCTGAAACAGTTAGAGTAATAATTTCCAAAAATCAAAAAAAATCTGCAATAAATCTGAAAATTTGAATATAAAATCTATCGCTACTTTCGACAAATGGTCGATAGTTCAAAGGAAAATTGACAATATCGTCAAAGAATGACGGAAAAAACAGGATCAAACTATGAAACAAAAACCGCAAATTTTATCCATAGATCACGAAACAAACGCTAATTTCTTCAAAAACTTGCCAACTACGTTGAAAAACTGACAAGTTTAATCAATTATCGGAAAAAACCCGCCAATTTTTTTCAAACGGTCACGAAAAATATCGTCAAAAAGGTGAACAAAACCAGTGCCAGGAGTGGATGCATCCCCCCCCCCCCGTCTCTTTTGCAATCTTTCGTGAAAAATTGCTGCAAGTTTCAAAAAAAGTTTTTTTTTTTTTTTTTTTTTTTTTTTTGTTACTCAGAATTGTACTTTATAATCACCACTTATTTAAAAAGACAAAAGATAAAAATAAAAAAGAACCTAGTCGTGGTTTCTTTCTGCATAACAAAACATTATACATCCAAAGTTCTGATTTCACTTGGTGAATAAACAGCTCGTTCTTTGCAGTTTCTGTATAGGAGATATTTTTGGCATGCATTCTAATTTTCTAAAAACTGGTTATATTTTAACATCTAACTTACTATCTTTTCAACTCGCTAAAAATTTAAAAAAAAAAAAAATAGTTTACACAAAAATAGCGATCCTTTTTATTTTTTTTTTATTTTTTATTTTTTATTTTTTTTTTTAACAGTGATGAATATTAAATAGTTTGGTTTTTCATTCTCTTTCTTTCTTTCTTTCTTTTTTTCTGCACTTAAGCAACGCAAATTGGTTGATACATTAATAGGATCATTTTTATATATGAGAGAACAGGCTTCCAATAATTAATTCTCATGCAAAAAAATGAGAAAATAATATAATAATACAGTTAGATTCATTATCGCAAGATCAGATCGTACGATCATTTTGCCGCTAGACTTATCAAATAAAAAGAACATAAATATCTTATGCACATAAATATCTTAGTTTTTCTTTTCTTTCTTTTGTTTAATTTTAGATTAGTGCAAAGGTTTTTAAATCGCTTTTAAGAATTCCAAATTTTTATATCATTTAATATATATTTATATATAAAAAAAATCTCCAGTTACCAAAATGTCCGGATTTTTGGAGAATCCCGAATGTTGGATGTCCGGATTTGAGACTTTCTACTGTAAAAGATTAAGCATTCGTCATTTCGCAGGGTAGATCCTGGGAAACAAAGGACTCGCAAACGTGTTTTTAAACAATTGTGCTACTCTAAGTTTAAGGATTTGAAATTAAATTTAGTTTTATTAATTTTTTAAGATGCTAGCATTTATTCGCTTAATTTTTTTTTAATTTTGTTTTCTATTATAAATAAAATAAGCTATTTTTTCTTCAAGCTGTTATGGATATATAAGATATCATCATGACTGCGTTAGTATAACTAAAAATTATTTTTTTACATGCTCTTAAATCAAAAATTTATCTGCTTTGATGTAAATAATATATTTGATAAAAATTATGAATTTCGTTTACAATGTAAGCAAATTTTGAATGGATAAAATCTATACTTTTAAAAACCGGTATATTTAATTTAAAATATTACAATAATATTAATAATAATTTTGGTTTGCTTAATTTGCGGATTGAATTTTTAAAGGTGCATAGTTGAAGTTTTTAAAAATTGGTTTTGATTTAAATCAATGCCTCCTGCTTCTGATATTTTCCATAAGAAACTACGATTGAAAAAGTTGTTTTGTTTATATTAACTGTGTATAGATGGCGCCAAATCCAAATTTAAAAACAAAACACAAAGCTTCGTATTCGATGTTCGAAAAGCATCGAACTAAGTATCAACCACAGACTTCTCATAAGACTTCTCCACAGGCTTCTTATATGAGAAGTCTGTGGAATCTATCATATACTCAAGACTAAAACCGCTGCCGAATCTTACTTTTAATAAAGATAATGTATTTTTAAATTTAAAAAACTTCAATCTTTTATTTTAATGCTTGTTGCATCTTCATAAATTGAGTTTTATTTTAATAATTATTACTATTATTGTAATAAATACTGTTATTTGTTTTAAAATTAAAACTTGTTCAAAAATTAAATATCAAGTAAAAGAAAAAATCACTTGCATTTGTAGAAAATTACAGCTATTTTTGAAATGTGCTTTTCTACAATACAAACTCTTCAATAACAAAATCTGCAGTCTATTTGTCTGTAAGAAGTATTGTGAAAAAGAAATGCAAGTGAAAATTCTGTCATTTTTGACGGGGTTATGTACTAATATAATATAAAATCCCACAAACAATTTTCTATAACTAATGATGCTCTCATTTTTCCTTTACTATAAAGAAAACAATTATTGCAACCTGTTTTGTCAGTTTTTCAATGGATATTTTTCAAATGATAAAGAATTTTAAAATCATACTAACCACATTTATAAATATTTGTAGTGAATTTTATAGTTCAAGAATAAGCGACAATGTCTTAAATTATATGTTTTATTAAGCAAATATAATGAATTATATGTTTGCATGTATTTACGTGTATATGCTTATTAACATGTTAGTTTCTGGCATACAAAACAGGAAATTTTATTATATACTTTAGAAATATTAAAGAATTAAAAGAAAAATTCTGCCTAGCACAATGATTCGAAAAACAAATAATCTGCTGATCGTCAATAAAACTACTCTTTAGATATTTGTAAATAATATTCTGCTGATATCGAGAAATATCTTTATATGTTTGGAGACAAATTTGTGCTGATTCATAGAAGAGATGCCTTTTCATTGACTTTTCTCTTTTTGCGTATATTTGAGATGTTTTGATATGTGATGTTTGCGTATATAAGAGATGTTAGTAAAAAAAATAAAATAACTTACAGCGATCTATAATACTATACTAGATATCAATGATAAATCAAAAAATTATAGATTCCTCTATAATGTAGGTTACAGATTTGTCTTACACTGTAAGAAAAAAAAAAAAAAAATCTGTAAAGGTACTAAACATTTTCTAGGAAACTGGGATTCCAAGAACTTTTCCTGTAACGATAACAGGAAAAATTCATGTAATCGATTCTGAAACTTGAATTTTTGCTGTTACCGTTACAGGAAAAGTTCTTGGAATCCCAGTTTCCGAGAAAAAGCTTAGTACATTTACAATTTTTTTTTTTTTTTTTACAGTGTAGTAATTTTACTTTATTACTTATACAGTAATAAATACTATTACGACATGCAAGCATTTTATTATTTATTTATTTATTGTAAGAAATCCTCGAATTTGCACATTAAAAAATTTAACAGTTTTTATTTTATTTTATTTTATTTTTTATTTTAGTCTGGTATTTTTCGAAGAGAGTGTTATCAGCTTGTCTCGATAATTCTAAGTGAAATATCTATATGCATTAATTTATGAACCTTGATGAACTATTTTGAAATAACCCTTTTTTATAGTAGCAGATTCTATCAAATTTTCATGTATTTTTTTGCGTTTTGCGGTGATGATACAACTTTACTAAAAAGAACGCAGAATCGATCTTTTAATCTAATATAGTAAATGTGTTGCTCTATTTTCAATAAAGTTTAAACCGAATTTATGTATGGATTTAATTATTTATTTTATTTTACTTTATTTTAATTAATTTAATTTATTTTTTTATTTTATTTTACATTAATTTATTTTATTTTATTTTTATTTTACTTTGCTTTATTTTAATTTATTTAATTTATTTTTTATTTAATTTTATTTAATTTTATTTTTTTATTTTATTTTACTTTATTTTGTTTATTTTTTATCTGGGAAATATCTTTATGAAATTTCATCATTTCTATGCTTCAACATTCTTAGTTCGATAAAATCAATTTTGTTCTCTGCAATATTTATCTTCTCGTGTTTGATGAATTTTATGTTTTCCACTTCGTGCACATTTATTTCTTTTAGAGCAATTCGCTGCCATTAGTAAAATGAATCGAATTACAATCTTACAGTTCAACAAACATAATTTTGCTGTCTGCGATTATTTTAAGTACTGTACCTAAATATCTAATATACATGCATGTACATTCATACACACAAGCCTAAAATTGCTGGCAAAACTAAACTGTTTTAATATTTTACCTCAGAAATTGTGCTCATATCTTATTCAAGTCCCAGGAAATTCTGTTGTAACCGTTATCTGTTATAAATAAAGGTTACAAGTGATATTCAACCAAAAAATAAAATTTGGTATTGTATTCCAAATCAAAAAACAAATAAATTGTTATAATAATAATATTTTTTTTTTTTTTTTTTTTTTTTTTTTTGCAACTGTTAAAATATTTTTCAAAAATTTTAATGAACATTATAAAAAATAATGTTGCAATGTTTTACATGCAAAACAATGCATATGATATATTTTTTCTTTATGTTATTTTAGTTAAATAATTTTATATTCTTATAATATCTACCATTTACCCCTGCATTTAAATAGTCTATTAACATATCAATTATGTTTTAATCCTATGCATTCAATCAACGCATAGCTTTAATTCCTCATTCTAAAATTCTTATCTTGTATTAGCAACACTCTTCCTATTTTATTCTTTAACAACATCAGCTATTTAATATTTGTTTCTTAAAACATTTTTTTTAAATATTATTCCAAAGCCCAACGTTCAGTGTATTTCCCACTCAAATGATACGTAAGACATTTTAAATCGATATCAATCTATCAACCGATTTTTGGACTTCCTTCTCTATCGCCCCCCCCCTCCTCTTCATCAGCAATAGTTGAAAAATCTGGCACTTCCCTTGGTCAATTTTGAATGTAGCATGTTTCTCCAAAGTTGACACTAAATTCTAAGTTCCTATACGTTCCTGGTAAAAATCCATTCTAAATTGTCTCAGATCGGATACTTTGTACGTTTTTTGAAGTACGTTTGTACGTTTTTACATTAAAGAAAAAAATGTAACCGGGAGGAATTTGTTGTCAATAGTTATGAGAGTATTTTATCATACTACTCTTACATTTATCACATACCAATGTTCTGATATCAGTCCAAACTTTACAACCGAGTGAAATTTTTATCTCCGACTTGACGTCAAATAATCACCTACCATTTGACCCAGATTGTTTATTAATTACGGGAAATTTTCTAAAATGAAGTCGACTAATAAGCTGGACTGTAATTTTATAATTCTACTAATTCATTATTTGACATGGATGAGTTGTGAACATATTTATACAGGATAGGAAAAATTATTTCAATAGTCCGACACGATGAATACTATGGATTCAAATCGTCTCAGTAGCCGGATAGGATTTCTTATGAGCACTGCTAATGGATTTCAAACATCCTAAAGCGCTAGACTTTCCAACTGCCATATCTCAACCATTTTTTACGAGACAAAACAAAAAGTCCCATGGAATCTTTGCGTCAAGGCCTAACTCTTAATAATAAAAAATATTTAGATTTATTTATTATTATTTTTAGTTTTAAATTTTTAAACTGCCGCCAATTTGAAACAAGATGGCAGGTGAAGCTGACTAAGGAACTCGATCGATATATTATTAAATAATATGCTTACAATTAATCTCATCCCAACCAGTTAATAATTACGAGAGTTATCGCTTGACAAAAATAATATATATATATATATATATATATATATATATATATATATATATATATATATATATATATATATATATATATATATATATATATATACACTACCTGGCCAATTATGATCCTCCACTGGCGATTTTAGTCATTTTGTTAAATATCTAGAAAAATGCACAAGGAATCATCCTGAAACTCTCAGTGTATAAACTTAATAGTACAGTTCATATATTGCCATGAAGATTTTTTCCTGAAACTTTATAGGGGACCGCCAACAAATTAAAAAAGAATGAATATCTTTTGGATAACCCTGTCAAAACTAATGTAGCAAAAGTGCTCAAACTGTAGATTATGATTAAGTGGCTTATTGTAATAAACTGTGTTCATTTTTATGTCGATAGCATGCATACGCCTAGAAAAATTAAGGTTTTCATAAGAACAGTCCCAAATTTTTTTCTTGTAATTTGCAGAGTTCTTAATATAATTTTTTTTGAAAATGTGAAAAACAACATTACACATAATATCCTGTAATCAGAATTAAAAAAATAATCATAATTGTATGAAAAATGAGTAGGTTTACTAAATAATTTTTCACTGCGCATGCGTCAAAGATATCAAAAGTTCATTTGCATATTATGTTAGCTAAATGTATAGAGCAACTTTTGTGAAAGTCGCAAAATCATAGCTTGAAAATTCTGAAAATAATCACGAATAGAATAAGTTGAAATCCGTTATTCACAAAATGAAGCAAAAACAAGAGGGGTTGTATCCATATATTCATTGGTTAGTATAAATATAGAATACACAATATAGGATGTACTACTACATTTGAATAAAATTCCTCTTCTTTTTCTTCATTTTGGGAACAACGGATTTTATGCTTATTCTATAGACGAATACTATCAGAATTTTCAAGCTATGATTTTGAAACTTTCACAAAAGTTCCTCAATACATTTAGCAAACACAATATGCAAAAGAATTTTGATATCGTTGACGCATGCACAATGAAAAATTATTGAGTAAACCTACTAATTTATCATAAAATTTTTATTTTTTTTTAATTATGATTACAGGATTTTGTGTGCAATATTATTTCTCTTATTTTCAGAAAAGAATGTTACTTTTTATTAAGAGCGCTACAAATTGTAAGCAAAAAACTTGGCAAATTTTGGGACCATTTTTATGAAAACCTTTATTTCTCTACAAATATACATGTTATTCGCATAAAAATGAACACAGTTTATTACAATAAGCCACTTAATCGTATTGTACAGTTTGAGCGCTTTTTTTACATTAGTTTTGACAGGGTTATCCAAAAGATATTCATTCTTTTTAAATTTATTGACGGTCTTCTATAGAGTTTCGGGAAAAAATCTTCACGGAAATGTATGACATGTACTATTATGTTTACATACTTAAAGTTGCCTATTTCTACTATTATATTTGTACACTGAGAGTTTCGGAATAATTCCTTATGTATTCTTTTAGATATTTAACAAAATGTCTAAAATAGCAAGTGGACGGTCATCAATGGCCATGCAGTGTATATATATATATATAATTTTATCTAAAGATATGAAAATTATTAAATTCACGTAAAGAGTGTGCAAAAACAATAAAAATAATGAACTCAACTTTTTAAACAAGAACAACAACAAAATTTCCCCGATCCTCGGAAGGTGCAGAAAAAAACAAGCATCAAAATTTAAACAAGAAGGAAATAGCACGTCAAGCATAGCTAGTGAGGTACATTTGTACTATATCGCAGTTTTAAAAGTATCCAGATTTTGAAGTAATAGTGTGCAATACAGCGGTTATAGTATAGTATCCGAAATCTTTTATGTCTCCCAGTAAATACAATCTGTTTTCTATTATATAGAAATTAACTTGCAGTAAACATTAGCAACATATACCAATTAAAAAAAATGAAACTGTTTGATATAATTAAAACGCGCCGCAAAAAATCTTTCTCCCTATACCATTATGTAATGAAATACTTTTGCGTTGCCCTGTAAATTAGTAACAAATTTTCTTTGCTTTACAGTTGTACAAAATGTATATTTTAATATATAATTTATTGATGCATATCAATTTTTTATGACAGAAAGACTGTAATACAATTAAATTTCACTTGAAGCTATTTTATCTTATTGTGCATAAAATGACAGAATATTTTTTGTTTATGTAATTAAACTATTCATTCGATTTTCATAAAATTGGAAATGACTCATGGACATGGGCTATTTGAATGTTTAATTTTGCTTAGTAATGGATTAATTTATTATATTTCTTACTTTAAAAGTTACCAATTTCAAAAATATGAAACTGTTTAATGTAATTAAAACGCGCGCAAAATTTTTTTCCCCTGTACCATTATGTAACGAAATGATTTTGCATTACCCTGTAAATTAGTAACAAATATTCTTTGCTTCACAGTTACACAAAATGTAGATTTTATTACATATTTTATTGTTACATATCATTTTTATTATGATAGAAAGACTGCAACATAATTAAATACACTTGAAACTATTTTATCTTATTGTGCATAAAATAACAAAATACTTTTGTTTAAGTAATTAAACTATGCACCCGATTTTCATAAAATTGGGAATGACTCATGGACATAGGCTTTTTGTATGTTCATTTTTGCTTAGAAATGGATTAGTTTATTATATTTTTACTTTAAAAGTTATTTTGTTTAAAATTCTACATTTTTATTTTTTTATTTACATTAAATGTTATTATTTTTTTTTGTAACATTGTTTCAATTTAGATAATATTAAGTTTACATTTATTTTACACTAATGTTGGCTGTTTGTGCCCTGTAAAACTTATGAGGTTACACTTTTTTTTAAATTTTGATGGCTGTTTCCCTCCCCATCATACGATGAACAGAGCGTTCTGTTGTCGTTCTTGTTTAAAAAGTTGAGTTCATTTTTTTATTGTTTTTGCATCCCTTTTACATAATTCTACATCTTCAGCTGAAATTTTATAATCTTTGCGCATATATGAGTTGTTTTGCTCCTGTCTTGATGGGATTCTTTCAATTTATACGTCTAATTAAAGCATTATACATATGTATATACACTGCTCAAAACAATTAAAGGATATTGCAGTTTTAGGTGGATTTTGTATCTGGGAAATTTTTAGCTGATTGATACATGGTCGACAGACATAGTAGGTTATATGAGAATAAATTACGCATGTTTGGCAGAAAAAATGCATTTTATTGCGCATTTGTGTACAAAAGGAAAAAAAAACACAATTTGTGCATATGAGAAAAAAAAATATGAAAAGGTGTTTTCTTCAAAGAAAATCATTTTCAGTAGGGGATATGATTTCCACGGGCAGTCAGCAACGTTGAACACCTTTGAGGCATGGACTCAATGAGGCTATTAATGACGAGTTGAGGTATTCTGCCCCACTCTTACAGAATAGCTCTTTCCAGTTCTTGGAGAGTTTGTGGGGGTTGTTGGCGGCCAGGAACTCGTCTTCCTAGAGCGTCCCAAACGTGCTCGATTGGATTCATGTCTGGAGAACACGCTGTCCATTCCATTCGAACGATTCCTTCCTCGAAAAGGAAATCCTCCACCAGGTTTGCACGATTTGGCCTGCAGTTATCGTCCATTAAAATGAAGTTATCTCCGATTGCTGCAGCGTAAGGGACTACAATAGGTCTGAGGATCTCATCCCTATATCGGCGACCAGTCAGAGCTCCATCTCGAATGATGTAGAGGTCAGTGCGCCCGTCAATGGAGATGACACCATACACCAACACTCCTCCACCGCCAAATCTGACATTTTCGGGCACGAACGCAGGATTATTCCTACTGCCACGGTCCCTCCAGATGAAAATACGCCTATTATCCGGATGCATAGAAAAATGGGACTCGTCAGAAAACAGAATATTGCTTCATTCATTTCTCCTCCAGTTGACATGCTCGGTTGCCCACTCCCTGCGGTCGCGACGATGCCTTGATGTTAATCTAACACATACGATCGGTCAGCGAGCATACAGACCTACAGCATGGAGCCGGTTTCGGACAGTCCTGAGTTGAAATCGTGGTGCCTGTAGCTCAGAGAAGGTGTTGTTGGAGATGAGTAGCGTTCATGTTTCGGTGTCTCCGAGCTGTTAACGCTAAATACCGATTTTCATTGGGCGTTGTTGCCCGTCTACGACCTTGCCCTGGTCTTCGGCCTGCACATCCTATCTCCAAAAAACGGTTTCAGATCTTGGAAATGACACTTTGTGACACTCCAATGGCTTGCGCTACTTCGGCTTGAATTTGGCCCCCTTCTAACCTACCAACAATTCTCCAAGTCATTTGAATCTGTCAAATGACTTCGCTGAGACATCATACTCATCGAAACAAAGCAATCACTGAATGCCGATCATCCTTGTCTTCATTCTCTTTATCCAGTTGAAAGTCAAATTTCATTCGCTTCCGCTGAAGCGACGTTTTTGACGTCGAACTCAAAATTTGCATACTCCACAGTTTGAAAACCAGAAAAATTTGCATTTGTGATTCTCTTCTTCTATTTTCGGCAAAAAAAAATTCGTTTATATCTTTATTTTATATAAAACTTCAAATATCCTTTAATTGTTTTGAGCAGTGTATAGAAGTTAGCTTTTGAACGGAGGATGGCATATGTATCTAGAGGGCATGATCGGTGAAAACGTACCAACATTTTCCGAGATTGCTTTCCTAAGGACATTTGCGATAGCTAGCTTTTTATTTTTTCTAATGAAAATTAATTAAATTGTTGAAATGTACTTATAAATATACCGGGACAAATATTTCACGGTAATTGTGGCTCATTTTGTTTTAATTAACTTAAATCTACAAATAAAATTAATATACTACATCTGACAGAGAATTTAACTATCGTTTGTTTTTCAAAAATAACCCCTTAGGAATTGTGTATAATAATTCGCCGTTCAAGTATATGTAAAATAATGTTATGTACATTAGTTATAAATCTGATGAGAATTAGTTTACACACTTTCTACAAAGAATATTTAAATATGAAAGATTCACATCAAGATAACTTATTTCAAATATTATATCAAAAGTTTTAACATATCCTAAAACTGCAAATTAATTACTAATATATTTAGAAAAATGTAAAGATATTTCAGTGTAATACGTTTAAATGTCAAATTATATTAATTTTTTATTTTTTGTGCTTTTATCAAGTTATATGAATTATATGAACATTAATTTATTTCATGCTTAAAAATGATATTTTCAGTAATTTTTTGTAAATTTCAAATCAGTTAAAATTACTTTTATAAGTTTGCATGCTTAAAATTAAAATTAATTGATTAGAATTATTGTAGCACTCTTATGTTTTACTTTTTAAAAGGAAATTATTTGAACAAAGCTAAAACATTCTGACATAGGGCTATGTAAATATTTGTTGCAAGGTAACTAGTAGATATTTTAATGATATATAGCGCTAAATTATTTATGTTTAAACATGTCCGCAGAAAGAAAGTGCTAGATGATTATTCAAAAGTACTTGTATTTAAGGAATAATTAAACTTTATTAAATGTTTTGCAGAAATCTTTCAATATTCACAAATTTATAATCCTTATTTTAGAATGATACCTCTAGTATCTGATACCCTTCCCGCAGTTGATAAAAATTTTTAGTTATTTTACCATTTCAAGCGGAAATGAGTTTTATACCTGGCACTAAATATAATATTTTTATTAATTTTAGTGCACATATTGTCATATTGTTGACAGCAATATGCATTAGGACAAGCCATTTTATGATTTTTGTCCTTTTTTATTAGAAAGTGTAAACGTTTAATTTTAGGGTTCCATTTCTAAAAAATGAATATAAAACCATTATAAGTTCCCTTTTGTGTATTTCTGTCACGGACATTTTACTTGTAAAATATACGGAGCGTAGAAAATTCATTTTGGGGGAAGTAATAAAGACTATTGAACCACATACTAACAAATTATTAAACATTTAAAAATATGTCTAGGCGAGGGAAAATGGGGGTATTTAAGTTATGTAAAGAAATATTTTCTAAGTATATTGAGTAAAAACATCTTTACGCTGAACTCGAAAATACATTTCTTTTAATTTTAGGTATTATAATTTCAGATATAACATCGAAAATGTAGATCAAAAATATGACATCTCACCCCCTTCTATTTCCGAATATACTGAAACTAAAATAAAAATAACATTAGAAGTCATTGGTATTAATTTAAAGCTTTCACATAGTTACGAACTTTTACGCATTTTTATTACCACTAAAATTATACAGAGATTTTCCATTCGTTTACTCATGAGATTTCGACGATGATATAAGCCAATATTCACTATAAAATTTTTGTGGTTGGAAAAATGCGTAAAAGTTCGCAGTTATGTCTTTCAGTAAAACTATAGCGCTTATCTTAAGTCACACAGTTTTTGTATAAAACAACATTTTCCCATTACACAAATTTTGATTTATGAAAATTCAGCAAATGCGTAGAGAGGAGCTGAGCGTACCTATTATCAGAAACTCATAAAATCATCTTTAATAATGATTTTAAAAAAAAAATCTTCAAAAATGAGGTCAGATATTCATCTTTACACATATTGACACGGTTTGGACATAAATAATGACGAGGGCGGCGTACTCAGTGAAACCATCCACTTTTAAAGCCTAGATAATTACTTTTAATGATGTATTTTAGTACTATAATGCTCAGTCCAGTAGCAGTACAAAAACAATAAATGTCAAATTGTTAAAAAAGTGACTAATTTAAATGACATAAATATCCAAATAATTTCCTTCGATTCATGAATATCCAAATAATTTCTTTCGATTAATGAATATCCAAAAAATTAAATAAATTTCAAATTTCCCAACATTTTTTAAAAGAAGAGTATTTTTTAACTAATTTTATCAAAAACACTGTCTTATGAAACAGGTTATAATTTATCTTCATACTTACTGGTGTGAAAGACATTTGCTTTCCACTAAGTTCAGTTATTTAAAAATATGACATTGGGTGTTAATTGATTAATCGGATAAATGCTACGGGTTTCACGATTAGTTTGCATTGAGCGGTTATTACAATACCCCTCGTGTGTTTTTAAGGCTGAACCTCTTCGGGACGAACATTTTTTACTGACTTTTTAATCTTTTATAATTGGATTTTCAAAAACAAAAATTTTGTCTAATGAAACAGAAAAAATTCTCGGATTAAATAAGATAAAATTTAATCCAGTCTCTAAACATTTACCAGCAATAAAAATCCAAGATTCTGAGCACCTTATGTGCAACGCTTACGGATCGCTCGTTCTCAAGGGGTTGATTGAAAATAGGCCGTAAGCAGTCTTCTAAGCAGGGAAATTAAAAAAAAATATAAGAATCTATTAAGGGGAATTAATTACTGCTTTTCTGATAGGGAAAAGATATGTAGCAAGAACTTCGTTACATAACTCCCCTTTTCACTAAAAAACTCATTAAGTAAAGTGAATTCTACATTTAATAGTTTAATTCTTTTCTTTTCCACTCATTAATACAAGTTAAAATTATTAACTTGTGTGGCTCTCTGTATATTTCAAAAACAATTTCTTTTCTCATGAATCGCTGTTGCGTTCTGCAAACACATCTGTCGTTTGTCGGAAATCGCAATTAGTGTTAAGATAAAGAAAATTCTGTGGTCTTTGTCAGAAATTTTGCAGCTGTTCAAGTTAGTTATTATTTCACGCACCCACTTCTCACCCTATTAACGGCTAACGATAGAAATAGTTCTGTTTGTTTCTGCTGACTTCCCCTTTTTTATCTGTTATCGCACACATCTGGTTATCGTATCTCTGTCAAAAAAGTGCAATCAGGTAGATTTTCGCTGTTTCCAGGGTGTAAGAATTTTAGCAACCCTAATGAATAGGTTACCAAAACCGCAAGAGATTATTCTAAGTCTGAATGCTTTGTCTACCATATCTGTCGCCAAAATCTTTGTATGGGACTTTCTTCCCCTGTATTTGGCGCCCAAGGTAAGTGACTGTATTGTGTCATTCTACTGCTAACCACGATGTGCTAAAGATGCAATTTTGCTGAGCTTTAAAGTGCTTCCCTTGTGAGGGCACTCGTCTTACTCTCTCAAATAAACGTACATGCTTTAAGTACGGTGTATCTCTTTCCGAGTTTTTTTTTTTTTTTTTTTTTTTTTTTTTGTATGCAAAGTTTCTTACGGTAAGTTTACCCGGGGCTGGTGATAAACACCACACTATTCACATTTTTTACTTAATATTATTTTTTTGTACTTTTACACTTAACCTATTTAGCAATTAATAATTTTCATTGCGGTTTAGCATGTAATTTTTATTCGTGAGCTTTAATTGAAAAATAGGTTATTACAATCAAAACTAAATTTGAATTTGAGTAATGGTAGTGGACATAAAGTATTATTTGCCAAAAAGTAAACTGCATCATGGTATGCGTATATATATCGTAGACATATGTGTCTTCCACATATATTTGAAAATATGTAACATGACAATATTTCTTTCCGTATACTTGTGGTTACACTTTTTTTCGCAACACATATACACGCACATACATAAGAGTTAAAAGAACAATGTTTATTTTTGAAGTTGTTTTAACAGAAAATTTTAATGATATGAATTTTTGTTACAAATTGCATCACGCCAACTGTCTTAGAATTCCTTTTTTAATTCAAATATTTATTTTGTTTGGAAAATATTTATTATTATTATTATTTCTAAATACACATGTCTTAGCTTATGTTGAAACCATTTCCTTAGCTTTTCTTTATAGTATTTTTAAAAGGGTGGCAATATCATTTAGACAGAAAGAATGTGACACATCAAATATATATATATATAAAGAAATAGATTTATAAGAAGTATAAATCTTTCAGAGAAATTCTATTATAGAAATCCCCTGGGAATGCAATGTCACTTTTATAAGAAACTACTATTAGGAATGAGGAATAGTATGAGGTATAAATTTTCCGTTTTAAAGAAAAACGAAAATTTTCAACCCCGAAATACTAGACTAAATTTAAATTCAGATACTGAAGAAAAAATAACTTTTTTACAGTTTTAGTTTTTTATTAAATGTTCAAAATGTCTTTTTTATATTTTAAAATATTCTTTAAAAAAATATAATAGCCTTTTATTTAACATAATCAGATATATGTTGAATATGCGAAAAATACCTTCTCTTAAAATGAAGAAATGTTTACGTGTTAAAATTTTCAAATTATATATGATCCGTCGAGTGCGAGTTTTGCTTGACTGCATTAACATATGTTAACTACCATCAGTAATATTCAAAAAATGATTTTGAATTGAAAAGTTTATCACTATAAATGAAATACATATTGTGTCATGATTGATTGTTGTCCGAAAACTGCACAAATTTAATGCCTTCGAATCATCCTATGAATTATTTTTCAGTAATCATTTTAAGTAACTAACTTCAATTGAAAAGAGAAGCTATTATAAATAAGTTGCATGATACGAATTATTGTTTTAAATAATTCAGTAAGTACGTAAACAAACAAGCTTTGATGGAATGTTAAATATGGGATTGTGCCAAAAGGTTTCGAAATGATGTCACAAAGTTGCAGCAGATGAGTAATTTGTGACGCGTTATACTTGAGGAAGTTTAATTATCAAACTGGCTATTTAATGACGATCATTTTGCAAAAATCATTACAAAAATGCTTGGAAGATCAAACGTCTGTAGGTATCTAGAGTCACATTTCTTTCGCTAAATATCAAAGTATGTATGTTTGTGTGCCACGATAAAATAGTTCTATAGCCCTATAGTTTTATAGGTTTAAAGAAACGCCTAAGACACTTCATTTTTTCATAATTTTAATTTCATTAAATTCGGTAATGGAAAGAATGATAACTTTGCAATAACTTTTTGACGATATCACTAAAAATAAAAATGTTTCTATATACTTGTTGGTCTATAGTATTTTTATTACATAGCATTTTTATTACAAAGCATTTTTATTACATAGATTTTTATTTATATTTATATAACAGCATTTATAAATCTACCAAGATTTAAATTTTTGAAAAGAACTGCTCTGATAAAAAAATTGAGTTATAATATATTTGTTTGTCTTTTATTTTCAAACTAACCCCCAACCCCCACCCCCCAAAAAAAGTTAAAATTTAGTTTTGTATAACGTGTAAAGTGCAAATTCAAAACAATATTCCCATGTCAGGGGAATAAAATAAATCAATCAATGAATTCTCGAAAACACATTCAATTGCATTTTAAAGAATTTCACAAAATTTCACAGATTTAAAATATGAAAATTAGTATCCCAGCAATCTGGCTTTAAAATTCATAGCAGATTTGAAAACACCATTTTAATAATTATCATCAAGTAGTGAAAAACAATTTTTGTGAAGCACTGCTTATTGCGTATATATATTTTTCATTTTGAACATGATGATTAGGATGAGCGAAGCGAATCCTCTACTAGGCCATTCAAATTACATTTTGTCGTACACTTTACAAAAAACTATTCAATATTTGGACTTGAAATAAATACAAAGATAACTTATGATTTGTAGATTTGCACAATATATATTTTGTTACAGAATAACCTTTAAAAAATTATTATTTTAATTAATTTATTGTACATGGTTTTCCATCATGGACGCTTTTTTAGAAATAACAAATGAAACATGGATATTTTCAAAAGAATAAATAAATCATGGGGTTAACACTTATAGATTATAACTTATATTCATGATAAATTAAATAATTAAAATGTATTTTCTTTATTATGACAAAATCATTTACGCTGATGACACTTACGCATTCTAAAAGAATTGAATTTTGTTTTATTTTTTTTCGTAAAGTGGCAACAAAGAATTATAAACAAATAAAATTAATCGTTAAATTCATTATATAAAGAGTTATTTGTATTCGAAGGTCGCAAATCAAACCAAATGAAACACATATTTATTATTTTGGTACATGTTGTACTATTTTTAGATAATTTGCTGTTTAAAAACAATTTATAGAATGTTTAGTTCTATTATAAAAAAAATGCCAAGAAAACATATACTTACTGGTTGAAAAGGACGCGAATATGATATAGCTTTAAAGCAAGAAGCTACGTATCAGAATAAAACACGACGGCACAAATGTCATATAGACACAACATTGGCGAGATTTTTTCGGACGTTAATTTGGCAAAAACCTCGTTTTCAAATGCCAGTTACCATATATATATTTTTAAAAAGTAGAACAACTAATTAAAAAAAGTTTGACACATATGCCATATACAAATTGTCTCGAATGAAAAAAAAGTGGTCAATTTATGCCTCACATGGTAACCCGACTATTAACCCGGTTATTAAAATAAACTGTTTATTTAGTTTCAATACGTTTTTTTTTAATTATACAAATTGTTTTGCTGTATAATTAGTAGCTAAACTTTTTTTTATTTATTATTATTTCTTTTTTAAAATAATAAAAAAATAATTATAAAATATACATGTAACTGGTATTTGAAAACGAAATTTTCGCCAAAATAGAGTTAGAAAAAAAATCTCACCAATGTTGTGCGTATAAGTCTGACATGTGAGTCAAAAGTTTAATTAATATCTATAGAACAAAACAATTTGTATATTTTTAAAAAGAAAATAAAAGGAAATAAATAACATAAGGGTTACCATGTCCAGCAAAATAATGACATTTTGTCGTCAGATAAATACCCCGGTGCGTATGACATTGGCGTCTGAAAAAATATAGCACCAATGTGATGCGTATATGGCATCAGTGCAAAAACGACTACATGGCAAATCTCTTCCGACAGAAAATGCATGTGCTCGGAAAAGTGCTTTAAATTTTGAAGATACACAAATGCATACATTATATGCATAAAATTATATGTTATTTATATATTTATTATATATAAATTAATGCATACATTAAATGCATACATTATATGCATAGCATATAATGAACTTATTTCTTTATCTATAGCTAATAATGTGGATCCAGGACCACATCCCTAATTATTTAATAGTTTAATTTGAGAAATTAACTGCCCAAGTTCATTCAGTAATTACTGTTTATCGCATTAAAGGTGGTCAGCTTTAATACAGTGGGCAAATAATTAATTTTCATCAATATATTAACAAATTTTGTACTTCATTACCTCATTTCAAAATAATATACAAAAGTATATTTTTGGATGCTACTTAGTTATCCGGTAAACCAAAAATCTAACGCCAAATTTCAGGATAAAATGTCAATAATTGATTATTGTAAACGTCATATTACTTGACATTAAACACGTGTTTTTTATGTCATCAAATGATTTATAATTCGACTTTTTATTTGTATTTTATTCATGTTTAGCTAATTTATTTGTGTTTTCTTTATTTTAAAAAATTCTTCAATTTATACAATTTGGCTAATAGTTTGGCGATTTGTATTATCTGACGAAATTGGTCGATGGAATAACCAAGTAGTACCCATTTTTGTTAGAAGACAAGATGGAAAATGTAAAAAATCTTTAAAAAAGAGCTTTTAGTTGAAAATTAAAAACATATATGCCAAATTTTGCTTTGAAAATATATCTATTTATACCAGTCTAATATCTAAATTAAAAAAAATCCAAGGAATATTTTAGTTATTTGGCTAAATTTACATTTCTGAATTTAAAATGCGCCAAAACCTAAAACAGCATTTTATTTTTAAATAATATGCAAAAATAATAGATACTACTTGTTTATCTCGTCAACCAATTTCACCAAATTATACAAATCGCCAAACTATTGGCCTAATTAAACAAATTGACGTATATAACGAAAGAACAAATAAATTAATAAAACATTAATACAAATACAAATAAAACTACATATTAAAAATTACTTGATGGTGTAACGAACACATGATACGAGTTTAATGTTACGTGAATGTGACATTTTTTTATCATCATCATTGCCATCTAATCTTTTAGTTTGGCGAGGCCTTTTTAATCGACGGGATAATCAAGTAGTACCAAATAATATAAGAAAAATATTGTTACTTTCATATAATTATCTAATAAAACAATGCTTCGCGAGTCCAAACAAAGCATAGCTTTTGCTAGTTTATGCAGAATGTGCAAACATTCAATAGTTTATTTGGAAACTTGATAAAACAGTTAAAATTAAATCGTTTCTCTCATTAAATGGAAATGTAGTCAAATATATTTGATAAATAGTATTTATATATACCAAATAACATGTAAAAAGTAATAATAATTTTAAAAATCACAGTTTCCTTATATCACACACCTTTAACTATATTTCAGCAACCATCGCTTACAGACAACGGAATTGACGGAAGAAAGCTTTCCAACTTATAATCATTTTGTTTTTGTATTCTTTACTTTTATCTATTTTAATGTCTACGGGATATCATTATGTTGAAAATATCGTTTTCTATAAACTGCCGAAATTATTTTTCAAAAACCTAAATATAGTTTTAATAGAAAATATCTAATGGAAAATGTGCATCGCATATTGTTGGAAAACCTACTAAGACTTTATGTTTTAAATTTTGCACTACACTGTAAAACAATTCGTGTAGCTTTACACGAAAATTGGTGGCATCTTAGTTGCCAAGAAAAGTAGAATAAGAAAACACATCCAATAAGTTGGCGTATTAAACCAACAACAATCGACTGGTGTAAACAAACATCATTTTTGGTGGCAGCTACGTTGCTACCATTTTTTGTGTAAAGTAAGTAATATTTTAAATATATATACGTTATAATAAATTATCTCAATTAACCCTTTATCTACCAACGGTACTTATAAATATTATTAAAAATATTTATTATTAAATTATTTTATTACGTCAATTAGTTGTAATGCTGTTTAGAATGAGTTACCAATACATTACTGTATTTTGTTCTAAAAGCATTATTGGTTACACAAAACAAAAATATTTTTAAAAGGATGATTTCTTTTGCCTTTGTATCTTTTCAGATTTCTTTGCTTTGAGGGAGGGGATGGGGATTTTTCAATTCTGAAATATATCTATATTTATATTGCAGGAAAATCATATGTGTACATTTTATAATTTTACACAATACTAACAAGGAAGGTCTCCATTGGGGGCATACTCACAATTTTTTGAAAAAAATACGAATTAAACAACCCATGTAGGTAATAAAGGATCAGTGAAAATTAGCGGCGGAATTACATTATTAGATATATAGAAAAATAAAATAGTTTGGAATAATTGGCGTGAAAAGCTGAAAGCGACGCGGGATTTGGCGAGCAGTGCATTTCCTCGCCAAAAGCAGACGATTTTAACGAATCTGAAAATTGATTTTAATTGACTTCACTGTTAAAAGTCTGCAGCATTTACTGCAACGTCACTCCACTACTTTTATAGAATATCTCTCTTTTGATAAACGAGAATGCTCCATAGCAAGGTGAATTGAACGTTTTCTAAAAAAGCGGTGGAGTGACGCTGCAGAAAATGGTACAGATTTTTAGCGGTGTTGTAGCTTGTGCAACACTGTTAAAAATCTGCTGGATTTTTTCTGCAACGCACTCCACCGCTTGTATATAATATCTCTATTCCAACCAATGAGAAAGCTCCATATCACGGCCAAGTAACCGTTTTCTATACAAGCAAGGGAGTGCGTTGCAACAAAATGCAGCAGATTTTTAACAGTGTATTTTTCAATGTGGAACAATTTTAATCAATTTAAATTGTGTTTTAAATGATGAAATATATTCATTTTATTTTGTTATAAGTACATATAAACGTATATGACAAAATTACACTTAAAGTAGAGTAAAAGTGCAAAACTAAAATTATTTAACACTAGAATTACGGCAGTGGTCATTTTCGCCGTAAACCCAATTTAACGTATCATAACTTTTTTAATTTCCTGTTTATAGTCTGGATATTTTTTGACTTTTCCTAAAAACGCAAGAATATTAAATAAAATCTTTTTTGTTCAATTTAAAAAATTATTTTTAAAAATATTAATATGTATACCTAGAATTACGGCTACCGGTCAATTTTGTGTAAGATTCAGCGTATCTAGAAAATTACACATTTCAAGTTATTTTCTTCCCATTCATAGCTGTTTCCGCTATTCTAATAGATAAGCAGGTGCATCTGTGGTGAGGGGAATGTTCTTTTGTGTATTTCAAAGCATTATTTGTTAGGTGGGAAAAGGGGAGGGAAAGGGAAAACACCTATTTGACATTTGTTTAGAATGGCTGCGCGCCTTCTGACTGCGCATTTCTTTTATGTAAGAAATATTATTTTTCAACGGATACAAATATATTGAGCTGAATTTCGTTTCGGTGAATGTCAGCGTTCAGACTTGCTTATTTTATTTGCTTCTTGTCATGGCGCGTAGAAGTGTTGGTAGAAAATATCTAACAAAAGAAGATGCGCTAAAATTTTTTGAAACTATCTCCGATGATAATTCTGGTTCAGATATTGAACCTGTTGAAAAATTTAATATCGAAACTATATCCAGTTATCTGACGAAGACTGGATTGTTCCTTCAGGAACAAGTGAATATGATACATCTGATGAAGACTCTTTTCAGGAAACACCAAATGAAAATGATAATTTAGATCCAGAAAATATTCCTTTGCCTGCTGCTAGTACAGATTCTAGAAATGAAATCAGTGGTAACAGTCAAGATCAAGAAGGTAGTCAAGACCCACCAAATAGAACTAGAAAACAACTTAGACGTACCCAATGTGAGGAAAACAAAAATGATGAAGAAACAGCAAAGGATGGTTCAATTTGGAAAATAGGAAATATTTCGACAAATGTTACAGGCCCCATCAGAATGTCTTACCAGAAGTGTCTGGGCCAACGTCGCATGCAAAAAAAAATAGTTGATGGCAGTGCGAGTAGTGCATGAAGATTGTTTTTCAACGAAAAAATATTGCGTCATATTCAACAGTGCACTGAAGAAGAAGCTCGTAAAAAATCCCAAAATCCAAATTGGTCTTTGTCACTCAATGAGTTAGACGCTTTCATATCACTGCTGTATGCTCGAGGAGCTTTGGCTGCAAAAGGACTTCCTATTTTAAGTTTGTGGTCAAAATCCTGGGGTCCGAAATTCTTCGGTGAGACAATGTCCAGGGATAGGTTCTTGGAAATTATGAAGTATTTGCGCTTCGACATGAAGTCAACTAGATCCGAAAGGTTGAAAACTGATCCATTAGCCCATATTTCGTATATTTGGAATACATTTATCGAAAATTGCTTGATGAATTATAAACCGGGGGAAAATATTGTCGTGATGAACAATTGTTTCCCATGAAGACACGATATCGATTTATTCAGTATATGCCTAAAAAGCCGGACAAATTTGGCATTAAATGTTGGCTTTCTACTGATGTGCATTCAAAATATTTACTGAATGGATTTCCGTATTTGGGTAAGGATGAAACCAGGCCCTATGGTAGAACGGCTGGCGAACATGCAGCTTTCCGCTTGATTGAACCTTACTACAACACTGGAAGAACCTGACAACGAACAGTTTCTTTACATCACTCAATTTATTAAAACAAATGAGAGACGCAGGAATAAGCTGTGTTGGTACAATAAATCGTTCAAAAAGAGAAATACCTAATTCTTTCAAGAAAACAAGAGATGTGCTGTATTCTAGTAAGATTGCTAAGCATGAAAATATAACGCTTACGTCTTATCAAGGAAAGAAGAACAAAAACGTCTTGCTCCTGAGTAGTTTACACCCAACACTGGAAATTTCATCTAATGAAAAACAAAAACCTGAAGTTGTAAATTTTTACAATGCGACCAAATATGGAGTTGATGTTTTGGACCAGATGGCCAGAAAATATTCTGTGAAGTCCTCATCCAGACGTTCGCCAGTTCAAGTTTTTTTTAACATTCTTGTTTTTGCAGCTATAAATGCATGGATTATTTATAAAGAGACGACTGGAAATAACAACTACAGCCGACGTGATTTCATTTTAGATACTGCTGAGGAGCTCAGAAAGATGTACGTTTCATCAAGAAAAACCAACGCTTTCTTCTTCTAACCAGTTGAGAATTGATGCTTGTCCCACTCCATCCCGTAAACATAAACAATGCCAAATAAATACTTGTAAAGGCAACAAAACTCAGAATATTTGTGAAAACTGTAGAAAATATGTTTGTGGAACCAGTACAAGTAAAATTAAGAAGTCAGTAATCTGTGTATACTGTCAAACCAAATAATATAAGTAATAAATTTATTTAATTTTAAATAAAATTAATTTGTATATAAATTTGTTAAACAATAACAAGTTTTTAAAATATTGAATTTTTTTCATTTTTTAACTCTTTGTTATGCTAAATTAGCATTTGTTTACATTTTTTATCTCATTAACTTTATAGTTTACTTATTAAAAAAGTATGTCGTATATTTACAAGATTTAACTTACATAATACTAATAAAAAATACGCTTTTCCATTTCTCCGAGAGTAGCGGTCAAAATGACCGGTGATCGTAGTTATACGGAAAACGCCGCAATGCTAGTGTTAAACTAAACTTATTTAAATAAATTGAACATAGAAAGTTTTTTCTTTTAAAAGTATTCGAAGCGTAAAAGCGTATTTTTCAAAATTTCGTTTTTCGCCAACCGGAGATAAATCGCCAAATAAACGAAAATTTTATTATTTTTTTACGGACATTATAAGGAGGTTCCACCGAATTTTTTTATAAACATATATAACTATATGAGAAAAACATTCTGTAATTTTTTTCAGTTTTTTCTGAGTATGCCCGTATGGAGACCTTCCTTGTAAGAAAGTAATTTGAAATAAAATATTTGAGTCGGTTATAAGTATTGCACAATGTAACTGTAAATTCAAATTAAATAATTACTTCTAAAAACTTCAATCCTTCTAAAATCATTCAAAAATTTATTAGTTGATTTTATAAATTTTTTAATTTAGTGTAAACATATTACGTAAATTGCTTAAGAATGTAAAATTTTCATGAATTCATAAATTGGAAGATAAGGGGTTAAAAGAAAGTTTAGCAGCCTCTTTACATGAAGCTATTTATTTAAGTTATGGCAGTATTAAATTTAAAATGCAATCTTTAAATTATTTTTTATTTTCCTACCACTTATTAAAGTACATTAAATGAGTGGCTCATGGGCCGTGATATAATGGTAAACTTATGACTGTTCTTTTACATAAATTAGTCGTGCTAAAAACTTCATTTGGAATAAGGTTCGTGCTAAGATAAGCATCAAAAACGACCAAAAATTTCAGGGCAATCTGAGTATATTTACGGAAGTTAGATTGCGGAGAAACGGACAGACGGACACACAAACCGAAATCATAAACATTTTTCAACTTTGTTGGAAAGTGTTAATTATTTTTTAAAGAAATGAACACTTTATTTACGGACCGGGATAAACATATATTTTTTACAATCGGCCGTACAACAATTGTCAGAAATATCTCATTGTCTATATCTCTTGAAAATATCCATACAGTAAATGAGTATGCGAATACTGTGTTTTAAACAATAGTAACAAAATAATTAAACAACACCATTCGGAAGTACAATATCCTAGCTTGTAGACAAAGGGGTGAACATACTCTTAAAGTTGTATATAGAAAAAGAATGCAGATCATATTTTGCATAACATTTTTCCGATCGTAAGTAAAGAGTACGAGAATAAGTGCTGCTATTTTTTTCATTTAAATTAAAAATCACAAAACTTAACTGTCATACTTTTTTTTTAAATCCATTATTTCTGCAATAACTCTACAAGAATAAGAAACTCTCCATTAATTTTTTGATAACAACTTGATATGTTATAAATAATTTGTTACATATTTTTTTTTCGTTACTTTACAATGATTGAATTTACCTTTCAAATTTATATATTTCGTTTAAAATTATTCTTTTATTATTAGTAATGAAATCAAAAATACATTAAAAAATTAATTATATAAATAAGGATTAATATTCAAAGAAAATATCTGCATAATTTTGGGTGAGTGTAAAAGTTTGTGCGGAGATGCAATAGATGATGTTAAAAGCGGCGTAAAGTGTTGCCATTAATACTGCCATCTACGTAAGAGAAATCATTGGAGAGGTGACGTGTAAAGCTTTCATTTAGACAAAAATATTTTTGTGTAGATACAAAATGCTTCGAAGAAATTTACTTTCAAAAGGAGTGTCGATAAGGTGTATTTACAGCATGTGTAGGAATTGCAAGTTTCAGAAGGAAGTAAACATTGCAGCAGCCGTAAAAAATATTCAAAATGTCTATCAAAATCAAGTACCAGCTAAACGAACGGTGGAAAAATGGGTTGCAAAATTTCACCGCGGAGAGTTAAACCTTGAAGACAAGCCACCCCCAGGTCGACCTTCACACATTGATGACGATGTTGTGCATACTTTAGGTCAGAATACTTCGCGACTTTCACCAGAGGAAGTTGCTACAGCACTTAACGTTGATCGACCAACCGCTTTTCGGCATTTAAAAAACATGGGATTCTATTTGTAGGTCGATACATGGGTGCCCCATTTTCTGACCAAGAGAAACAAAAACGAGTGAATTTCTTCTGTCGTTTCTTTACACAGGAGGCTCCAAAAACAAGCCGTTTTTTTGGTTCGATTAGTGACAGACGATGAGAAATGGGTCCTTTATAACAATGTTCAGCACAAACGCACATGGAAACAAGCAGGTGAGCATAGTGACGCAATGGCAAATGCCAATTTGCACCCGATGAAAGTGATGCTCTGTGCTTGGTGGGATTGCAAGAGAATAATTCATTTTGAGTTTCTCCCCGCTGACTAAACGATTGATTCAGACTAGTACTGTCGCTAATTAACCAATTTGAATCGAGAAATGAAACAGAAACGTCCAATTTTGTCAAATCGCAAGAGCGTAGTCTATCATCACGACAATGCCAGACCACACGTTTCGAGACAGACGATGCGCAAACTGAACAGCTTGAAATGGGATGTCCTAACTCATTCACCGTATTCTCCAGATTTCGCACTATCTGATAATCACTTGTTCTGTCCATTGCAAAATAATTTAATGGGAAAAACTTGACCCTTTGGGTGCCTTAAAAACTTCGTGTCTCTCTTCTTCGATTCTAAATCGCGCAGTTTTTTATAATGGGGGCATCGGTATACTGCCAGAACGTTGGAAATAGATTATAGAAAACGATTCAACATATATCATTGATTGAATAAAGAATTTTGTTTGACTAATCACTGTTTGACTTTTACTCTCAAACTCCGCATGATTTTTTGCACTCACCCAATACTTTACATGATTTGTATAAAGAAGTTTCCTTTATCTCCACCCAGCATTCTTAACAAAACAAGATTATGAAAACGAATAAAAACTAGAAAAGTATAGTGATTGGTCTTTTACTTTAATAGAATTCAAATAAACTTACAAAAGAAAAACTTAGATCGAATGACAAATATTTTTTGTTTCTGCATTCAAATGTACATGTAATTCAAAAATACCTGGAGGCAAAAGTATTCAAAAGACATCTGTTTTTATTCATCTTGTCCAACAAAGGAAGAAAATGACTTTTTAAATAGCAATATGTAACTCTTGAGAATGTTTTATTACCTTCAGGCCACACCATTATTTAACTTTTAAAACTGCTTTTCTATCTTTACAAAATTTGTAAGCCAATCAAAATATGCAAGGATGATTTTTTCACAAACTTTGAAAATGCATTATTTATACCAATATACTATGTACTACAATTTATAATTTATAAAGCCATCGTATGAGCAAAACTATTATCATTTTATTGCAAAAAATAATCAATTTATTTTAACTTAATAGTACATGTTATTTTTTATGTCTTATTTTTTTAATTCTATATACGGTTTTCTTAATTATGTACATAATTTTATCAAGGATGTCATCAACTTGTTAGTACTAAATGGCATTTACTAAATTAGCAGAGAAATATCAAATATAGTTATGTTGCAGATGACATTTCTTACAGAAAAAAGCTAAAACTTAATTTTATTTTTAAGTTAGAAAATGGTTTAGAAATAAATACGCAAATAGTTTTTACTTTTAAGAATAAAATACGCAATCAATTTTGAAGATTTAGACAGGATTTAAATGGTAAAACTGTATTTTTACTTACCCATCATACGTAGTATAGGGTAAGTCTTGCAATCGTTTTGAAAATCGAAAAAAAATTTTTGACGGATTTACACGTTTTAGATAGTGGAGATTCCGAAAAACATGTTTTTAGAAAAAAAATTTGCCGTCCGTCTGTCTGTCTGTCTGTCTGTCTGTCCGTCTGTCTGTCTGTCTGTCTGTCAGTCTGTCTGTCTGTAAACGCTCTATCTCCCGAACAAATTGAGAGAGGGACTTAAAATTTTGTATGTAGTCAGTATGTAAGATTGGGACGAAGCCTATTTAATATCAGCAACCTCGATTATCCGAAACTATTTTTTTCGGACTCTCGAAAAATTCGTTCTGGTGAAAGGTATATAAAAATTTTCGAATGTTTTTATTCTAAGGAATGGACGTAAAAGGCAATAAAATAACACACATTTTGTATATAGAACGAAGTCGATCGGGTTATTAGTTGTCGAGATATTTGTAATCCTGTTTTCCACATTCTTCGATTTTTGATGACCCTGTATTTCATTCAAATTTCAATTCAGAGGTATATTTTAATTGAAAATGAGACGCTTAATCCAACGCAGTAAATTGTTAGTTTATATTATAATTATTTTTTGAGTTATAAGGATGTTTCTTTCACGCAGTTCGGTATTACTTGAGTAGTTTGGCGTTTTATAAAATTTGTCGAAATTGGTGCATCAGCAATTCATTAATAGAGCATTACTATACATATTAACAATATTTAAATTTTGTTTTGGAATTGCAATGCATTGCATAAATAGTTTTCACATGTTTTATTTTCATATGCCTAATCCATGATGGGTAAGTATTACGGTGGCCTCCAACGACTAGTTTTATATTACAAAACTTTAAATAACTAAATTATAAATTCTTATAACCGACTAAACCATTAAATTTTATTTGATATTTTTATCTTTATATGCAATGTTTAACAATTTTAAACTGAAACATTAATCTTTTTCTTCTACATGACAGTTATATAATACCATAAAAAAAATTATAATATTGTTTCAAAGGCAATAAACTTTAGATGAGGCAGATTCGAATTATAGTATTATTTGGTTATATGGAACACAAATATATATATATATACATTTAAATGTAGGGGAGACTGTGAGAAATACTGTAATGTTGAAATAAAAGCGAAAATTTCTGATGAATTTATTTCAAAATAATGTAAGGTAATTTTATCTTTTTTCCCTGTAATTAATCATAAAAAATATATTTAAAAAAAACTCTGGTGCAAAAATTGATTTTAAAAAGTCGGATATCATTTATATCACCGGCACAAAAGGAGTTAAGACAAAGTCGCATTGAGGAATGATTGAATAAACACACTTTTCTAATTAATACTCATAATTCAAAAGTATAATGTCTTCAAATACTAGGAGGCTCCGCTTCCTATGAGCGACGTTTGCCAACCCCCGTTTACACACGATAGATTCTAAAAGCAGGCTAATTTGATCAGCTTTAAAAAGATTGAATTATAATTTTAAAAAAAAGCCGTGGTGCCCTCTCTGTAAACTGTTTTCCATTTATTTTCCAATGATTAGGTATTCGGCTAAATTCGATGCTATTAGGAGAAACAATGTTTGATTTTGTCTTTGATTTAAAAAAAATAGTTAAAAGTTTAAAATAAAGCTAATATAAAATGAACTAAATTAAGCGAGTCTTTGTCTCTTGTTATTTTTTACCAACAATATAAAAAAGATTTTTTTTAACGCGTTGTTTTTAAATCTGACGAAATTTTGACCACATTTCTTTCTCTTTTTACTTTCTTCTATCTTCAATAGAAGAAAGTATTGTAATCGAAATTTTTTCGACTTCCGGTTTTCGACGGATTTACATGTTTTAGAGGTCAGAGATTCCAAAAAACATGTTTTTACAAAATGTCTGTCTGTCTGTCCGTGTGTCTGTGTGTCTGTGTGTCTCTATGTCGCCATTCCACCATCAAAAAGTGTATGAAATTATGCATAGATTTGAACCAAATTTTTTGTGTATCTGTATGGCTATGGCTAGTTGGTCCTCCCGGAATTTAAAAATAATCCGCCGGAAGGGGGCGCTGTAATCGCAATTTTTGTGCCATTTTCAATATTGTACTGACCAAAAGTATATGAAGTTATGCATCGAATTGAACCAAATTTTTTGTGTATCTGTATGGCTATGGCTAGTTGGTCCTCCCGGAATTTGAAAATAATCCGCCGGAAGGGGGCGCTGCAGTCGCGATTTTTGTGCCATTTTCAATATTGTACCGACCAAAAGTATATGAAGTTATGCATCGAATTGAACCAAATTTTTTGTGTATCTGTATGACTATGGCTAGTTGGTCCTCCCTGAATTTGAAAATAATCCGCCGGAAGCGGGCGCTGCAATCGCGATTTTTGTGCCATTTTCAATATTGTACCTAACAAAAGTATATGAAGTTATGCATCGAATTGAACCAAATTTTTTGTGTATCTGTATGACTATGGCTAGTTGGCCCTCCTTGAATTTGAAAAAAATCCGTCAGAAGGGGGCGCTGCAATCGCGATTTTTGTGCCATTTTCAATATTGTACCTACCAAAAGTATATGAAGTTATGCATCGAATTGAACCAAATTTTTTGTGTAAGTGTATGGCTATGGTTAATTGGATTACCCTGAATCTGAAAAAAATCCGCCGGAAGGAGGCGCTGCAATAGCGAATTTTATGCCATTTTCAATATTGCACCACATAAAAGTGTATGAAGTTAGTTCTAGAACTGAACTAAACTTTTTGTATATGATTATTTTTTGGTAAGGTAAGTAGCTCCTCCCTGAATTAAAAAAAATATGCCTATCATTCTATTGTCCATTGGCTCGTGCAGAAACAGAAATTCGTTTTTACTCCGATTAATTTATTGAAGCTGAAATTTAAGATGAAAATCAAAGTTGGTAGAGTATTGAATTAACCCTTTCCGGCGCACTGTGCCCGGTCTGGGATACCTAATATTTATTCCAAACATGCAAACGGCACCAATAATATTTTAGTAAAATTTTGCATTTACAATAAAAGCTTAAATCAAGGATTTCAAAATAGCTAAAAAAATCGTTTGTGAATTCCGGTGTCAGTCGATAATATCTCATTTTAATAACAGATTTTGCCCGTGCCGTAAAGGGTTAAAATTATTAAAGCATAAAAATGAGTAACTATTTTTTTAAATATTAAAATGTATGTATGAGATAGAAGAAAGTTTCGGGATTGGCACATCCAACTAGTTTAATATTCACGTGAGAACACTTTTGTTCTTAGAAAGGAAGTATTTGTTGCAGTACTTTTGAATTCACAACAGTAAGAGAAAAGATTACCTTATAATATAAACTAAATATCTTTCGCAAATATTTTTTAATTTAAACTATTTTGCATTATTATTTTTAAAAATAGTGCCTTTTACATGTTCACTATTTTAAATATGATGTATATTCTTATACTTACAACTGTTAACTCTTTATAGTGTATTTATTATTTAAAAATTTCCTTTCTCTTTTAAAGTTCATGTGTAAATGTACTTTTTATTTATATTTTATTTATTTATTTATTTATTTTTGCAAATTTTTTTACACATATTATCATGATTATCATATAATTATTTAAATCTAACATGAAAGATTTTTCTTTTTGTTTTTGATAGCCACGAGTCAATAATTGTTTAATTTAAATACAATATTTTCTGTTTTTAAAATTTAGCAACAATTATAATTGTATTCGTTTTAAAAGTATGTAAAGAAATATCTCTCTCTAAATGCCGAAAATTTGAATTTAAAATTAAAATAAATCCCCCAAAAATGAGTAAAATTTAAAAAATAAATACAGTCTGCGCAACAGAAACTTCTAATACATAAAATAATAAAAAAAAATAAATAAATAAAATATTCAAATCTCCACTTACAGTGTTTGCCCCTATAAAAGTTTTTAGCAGAGGGATTTTGATTAACTTTGACATTAGATATCTTTTAAAATATTTATTTGATTTCAAAATTGTTTGCATGATCCAGTTTATCCAACATTTCTCTATAATATCATTAGTATTCACATTTTTAATTTATTTATTTTTTCGTATGTAATTATTTTCTTACTATGAACGGCAAAGAAAAAAAACGCTGGTCACACTATATATATGTATATTGTCAGTGGTGGTGACGGCGTTATTTACTTTTTTTTGTAGTTAGAAACATATGATTTTATTACGTAAAATATAGTCCTATCTTTTTTTTATTAAGCATTTTTATGCACTTCTAACAAATAATCTTTCCAATAATATTTTGATATTTCATGAAAAAAATTTAAACTAGAAGTTTCGAATAGATTTTTTTATTAGATATAATTCCGAATGAATAAAGAGACCCCCGACTATTTTGACATATTAACAAAGTAGTACTTTTTAAAGAGCATTTAAAATATAACTCAAATTTATGATGATTCACTTTTAAGGCGTATTTGATTACACAGTGTAATCTTTTCTAACATTTTTTTAATATTATAAGTTTGCTCTCAAATTTGATTGTTTGTCCTGCTCCAGTGCAGAATTCTTCCTTAACATTTAAATGGTAAAACACTAAAAACATACCTTTTGAAATGCGTTTGCACCTTTAAGCGTATAAAATTACCTGAATATAAACATATATCAATGCATATTGTAAATATGATCATTTCAGGAAAATATCCAGAACTTATCGGGAAGTAAAAATTTCAACAAAATGTAAACAAAATAGAACTAGATAAAAACAGAAAGATCATTCGTTAGTTTTGTGTTACTTGTTAAACATCAGAATATTTTGAAGGAAATTAAAATTATTATTACTGTTAATTTTATAAAGCGATTGTTTGTGCTATTGAGACTTTATAAGCTGTCTATTTCAATAATAAGTTATAATTTTTTTTTATTATAATATATTTTTTATAATTATAACAGCTATTGAGGAGATTACTTTCAATCTTTAATTTAAAAAATCCCTGTCGGCTTGGCCCATAGGCGGAGGTAGATTTCGAAGAATGCTCATTTCAAGAACAAAAAATAAAATATGATTGGAGATAAATCCAGTTTAATAATTTTCTTTGGCTGCTTTTGAAAAAAAAATTATTTATTTTTATGTAAGAACTGGTTTTTATCAAAATCATCTTAAGCGAAATTCGGCTCAGATGCCCATTTTGACAACATATTTTGAAATATATTCTGACTATATTATTAAAAAATCGACCAATACGCAAATTATATAGTTCCTAAATAACAAGAAGCTGTCAATTGAATGTTTTAGAGAGCAAAATCGAATTTAAAAATAAGTCATAAAATATCCAATTTGTTATTTGAATACATCCTCAATTCTTAAATCATGATCGCTTTGGGAAATTTTGTGCGAAGTGCTCATTTTCACAGCTTTATATATATATATATTTAACGTTTATCAAAAAACTGACAAATACGGCATATTACACAGTTCCTAAATAACAAATAACTGTCAATGGAATTCGTTTAAAAGCAAAATTGAATAAAAATTCAGTTATAAAACAACTAATTTGTTATTTTAATACATCCTCAATGCTTAAATCATGATCGCTTTGGGAAATTTTCTGCGAAATGCCGACTTTGACAGCTTTTTAAAAAAATATATTTAGTCTTTATCAAAAAATCGACGAATTTTCACATTATATAGTTCCTAAATAATAAAAAACTGTCAATTGAATGCGTTTGAGAGCAAAATTGAATTTAAAAATGAGTCATAAAATAACCAATTTGTTATTTGAATACATCCTCAATTCTTTAATCATGATGGCTTTGGGAAATTTTGTGCAAAGTGCCCATTTTGGCAGCCTTTTTTGAAATATATTCTGCCTTTATCAAAAAACTGGCCAATCCGTCACATTATATAGTTCCTATATAAGAGGACCTTTAAATTGGACGCGTTTGAGATCAAAAATGGATTTAAAAATGAGTCAGAAAAAAATGCAATTTGTTATAATTACTCATCTTTTCAATCATCATCACTTTGGGAAATTCTGTTCAAAATACCGTTTTTGCCAGTCTTTCTTGAAAAATATTCTGCCTTTATTAAAAAACTAGCTAATACGTCATATTATACAGTTCCTAAATAGGAGGATCTGCCATTTGGATGCGTTTAAAATCAAAGTGAATTTAAAAATCATTCAGAATATAAGCAGCTTGGATTTGAGTTTTTTTCTCCAACTCCTATTTTTGTTTAATTTATTTTTGCTGTAAGAATTGGTCCTATGAAAAACTTGTTACTATAAAAGTCGTAGATATTATTGAGAAGATGTAAAATAAATTTAATTAAATTTGATTGCTTAAGAATTGAGTAAGTTATGGATTTTTTTCTTTTTCCACTTCCCTTTTTAGGTGCGTTCGTAATTATGTAAATACGTAGCACCTATTGTTGTCGCTCAGTCCGTCCGTCTGTCTGTCTGTCCGTCTGTCTGTCTGTCCGTCTGTCTGTCTGTCTGTCCGTCTGTCTGTCCGTCTGTCTGTCTGTCTGTCCGTCCGCAAATAACAACGCAAAAACTACCCAACCGAATCGTTTGAAATTTAAAATACATAATTATAACATAATTTTGTCGAGTCATTTCAAATTTTATGAAAATCGGATGGATAGATCAATTACAGGGACAATCAAAAGGATTCCGTTACATTACGGTCAATGGGGAAAAAGTTTCAAATGCATTTTAATCGTTTGAAATTTAAAACATATAATTATTGCGTAATTTTGTCGAGTCATTTCAAATGTTACGAAAATCGGATGCATAGATCAATTACAGGGACAATCAAAAGGATTGCGTTACAATACGGTCAATGGGGAAAAAAGTTTCAAATGCATTTTAATCGTTTGAAATTTAAAACATATAATTATTGCGTAATTTTGTCGAGTCATTTCAAATGTTATGAAAATCGGATGCATAGATCAATTACAGGGACAATCAAAAGGATTCCGTTAGATTACGGTCAATGGGGAAAAAAGTTTCAAATGCATTCTAATCGTTTGAAATTTAAAGCATATAATTAGTACGTAATTTTATCGAGTCATTTCAAATGTTATGAAAGTCCGATGCACTGATCATTTACAGGGACAATCAAAGGTATTCCATTACATTACGGTCATGGGAAAAAAAAGATTCAAATGCATTTTTATGATGTTACACTCAATCGAACATAACAGAAATGGCATGAATCCATGAAATATATACTAAAATATGCGATCTGTACAATTTGTGATGCAAAGAATTTTTATTATTAAATTACAGTGCCACACAAAAGTATTCCACTACATAATGCTATACGCGGAAACATTGTTTGGGGCGTGGTTTAATTATATTCAACTATTTCACATTTTATGAATAAGATATACGTTGCTGAGGTGTAATAAAATTTACTCCTTGCATATTTACAGAAACACAAAAATTTCGACCACTGTACTGTATCCGAAGTACGCTGTACTATATCAGCAAGATCTGAATATTTTTAAAACTACGTTATCGTACGAACGCACCTCATTTGCTACGTTCACATGCAATTTCCAACTTGTTCTTTTTGTTATTAATTTTTTTCATCAGTATAAGTTGTTCCTATGAAAAACTTGAGAACATTTATAAAAAATTTAGTTGGATTTGATATCTAATTAATTGACGAAGTTATGATTTTTTTCTCCCAAAAACTCGGTTTTTTTCGCCCTTTGAGCCTATTTTTTACTTTATCAAAAATCTGTCATGCATAAACTTTTGACCCATTTTTTAGAAGTAATATAAACTTTAAACTGATTTGATATCTATTTTAATTTCGAAGTTATCGTGTTTTTCTGTTTTCACAAAAACCCTCCTGACTTCCTCCCCCTTGGTCCGATTTTGTCGATTAACGAACTCTACCGAGATTTTATGTCCCTTGATTTTATGTAAAAGTTTGAAGAAGATCTGAACATAATTATGGAAGTTTTCGTGTCCAGAAGAAAGTGATATACACCGATATATATATATATATATATATATAAACTACTAATAGTAGTTTTGGGGTCTAGGGGTCGTGATCGGTGTAGATCTGCAAAAAACTTTCAAAAATTCCCACATGGGAGCGATCGCAATAGGTAGTATTTCATACGAAATCTACCTAAAAATATATATACAAACACATGGGGTTTGTTTGACTACAAATATAAAAATTAGCGAATAATATAGGGGGAACTGGGGCACATTGATAAACCCTTTTGTACATCACACAGGGTCATTACATGAAGTTTGACAATAGCTCCAAAAGGTGATACTAGTGAAATTAACTACACACAGAAAGTTATAGAATGATTCAATGGTTTGATGAAATGGAATGGGTGATTAATTGTTTTTGTAGGTCAAAAGTAAATTTGAGTTGCACAATAGAAATGGTATTATACAACTGTTCCAGTATATTCAACCGAAAAGAATACCCTCCCTGGCAAGTAAAGATACTCTTTATCATTTCCAGATTCTTTATTGTTAGATAAATTATGAAGTGTTGGATTTTTGACTCATTTTATTCAAAACGGCTGTATGGGGCACATTGATACAGACTTTGTCGGGGAACATTGATACAACCTAAATCCTTTTCTAGTTCATTTTTTCATTACCTTTCATTTTTTTTTTTTTTTTTTTTTTTTTTTTTTTTTTTAACCATACACTCCTTAATTTAACCATTTTTCATCAAAAATTTCTGCTAATATTTTTTATTGAAGTGAAACAGCTCTAATTTCTTTATATTAGAACATTTTATAGTATTTTTGCAAACAGAAGACGTGCAGACTTACACAATATCTAGTACTAGTAGAATTAACAAAAGAAAGGGACGGTAGCGTAGCGAATCTCAAATTTATATCGATTCTCCAGAGAAAAATGTATAATCGACATGAGAAATGTTAAGTAAAAGAAACAAGCTACAGAGCAGTACAGGATAATTATATTATAAACATAATTTTTAATATAATTATCCTTTATTTTCTGTTTGTAAACCGATTTACAAACATGAAACATGGTAATTCTTTCACCTTTAAGAAGATAATTTCGGGTTTAAAGTGCCAGATATGACAAAGTTACCATAGCCAACAAACAGACAAGGAACAGCCAGAACTTAAGGTCATTATACATTTCATTTTGATTGCTTTAATATCGCTTTCAAATAAATTGTGTTCGATTTTAATGTCTATAAATATATATAAAATGGTTTGCTAACTATTTTTCTATGAAAAATATGCATTGGTATTATTTTGTCTCCATTTTTCCCAGGTGTATCAATCTGCCCCGGGGATGGGGCACTTTGATACAAATTACTTTTTTTGATTTTTTAAAAATTACATGCAAAAATAATAAATGAAACAATGATTTTACATTTTTATAACACACTACATAGGTTTTGCTGACATCACATAGAAAAAAAAATTGAAATTTCTGCTTTCTTGACACCAAATTTTTTTTTTTTATATATATATATATAAAGCTGTATAAATGTCCCCCAGCTCCCCCTAAGAAAGATTTCCAGTTTGAATCAACTTTTTTACTATACGAATTGAATATTTTTTAACACAGCGAAAAATTGTCCAGGATGGGAATCGAACCCAAATCCTTAGTTTACAAGGCCATGCACTACCGTTTAAGCTAATTGAACGACAAACGCGATGCATTCAGCTTAGATAATCTTAATGATTATAACATCTGGTCTGTCATTTATACAGCTTATCAAATGATAAACAACTCTTTTTGTAATTACTTTTATATCCCTCTTTGTGATCTCTTCTTGAAATTTTTTGTTTTAAGCAATCTTTGTTTTATAATTAATTTAAATATTATAGAGACTACTTTCAATTATTTTAATATTTAATTTAAAAAATTAACATTGATGAAATTAGTGTATCTACAATAGTATTAATTTGAACATGAAATAATAAATTCTCCCATTTTTAAAATTCATTGTTAAGGACGTTGAGAAATTTACAAGTAGGTGAAGAAAGATATTGCAAACCAATAACGGAATAGGTGAAGTCGCCAATGACCTGCCGATTGAGCCATCCCGAACAAATAAAAAGGGGGCTAATTCACACAACTTAAACTTTCACGTCTACTGCTTCTGGTCTGATATTTTGAATTGATTTAAGAGAATAATTTGATGATTAGTTTTAGAACTGCACTATATGCTGCATGCATATTTATATTACATTAATTTTAAACAGAAATATTCAGCAGGTAAATGAATCGTAATAGTTGAAAATTTACAAAATCTGATTTATTCTGTTTAGCTGATTAGTTATATAAGACAGATGCTATATTTGTGAATTGTTATTTTGGGTGAATCAGTCTCCCAGGCTCGTCAGAGATGGCTCAGATGGCATTGTATTAGCTTCTTAAGCCAATTTATTACCGGATAAAATCCCGGCCTGGACTTATTTTTAAAAATTTGTAATAAAAGTGCAATAATCCATTTATCAACTAATCAATTGTCTTAAAAAAAAATCTATATCATTATTATAAGCTCATTATATTTAATTTATTGGTTACACACAAATTCCAAACGCTTTATCAAAACCAATCCTTTGTATTCATAGGAAAATTTTTTTGCTGCAATACAAACTACTCTTGATGCACTTTTTGCCTGAAATTCGTTTCTATCTAAAGAAATATTATACATTTGTATCTTTATACAATACTAAATGTGTTATTATTTTCGCTTAGAAAATTTCAATTGAAAAATTCTAAGATGCAAATCCGTAAGTTTAGTGCAAGTATTTCTTAAAATTAAAAGAAAATCACATAAATATAGCTTTTCTTTATATAAACATGAATAAATGTTAATAGAATAAATTAAAAATTTGAAGAATTATTAGTATGGAAATACCATAAATCATTTTTAAGTAATAATTTATTTTTAATGCGTTAAGAAAAAAATATTTTATATTCTACCAAGTACTTCGCGAACTAACAATTTCTAAGTGAATAATTATAGCACACGAAAATTTGTAAAAGTTAAAGATTTTTTTCCTCTTCAGTAAATTTAATTATAACTTTAAATTGGATATGAAAAAAAAACAATTCAAATTATTTAATTTATACAAATATTAATTCCAACAGAATTAAATAAAAAGAAGACAATTACAATTGGAATACAATTTAAAATAAAAAACAACTAAATAAAATGACAGGTAATTAAGATTATGTCAACAGTAAAAAAAATTTTCAAATAAAACTTAAATAAATTCTACTTAAGTAATTTTTTTGAAATTTTTTTATCTAAGTTATTTAAAATAAATATACTTTAATAATTAAATGAAACTATAAAAAGTACAAAATGATTAATATTTGCAATACAGTTACTTTTTTTCAGGATACATATTTAATTATGTAATACATATATTATTGAATATGCCTTCAATGCGTTTCAACGCTTAATTTAAATAATATTAAAAACAAGTGTTTTTATATTCTTAATTAATATAAATTATGTCTGATAAAAACCGTAGCATATTAAATTTTGAGATCAAAATTATTTTAAAATGAATGAAAGTTTAAAATGTATATTTGGAATTAAATAAAAGCATTGTAATAACAATAACTACTTGATAACGATTTTCTTTAATTACTACGGAATGTTACTGTCTATGTTTCACAACGTTGATCTTTAGTGTATGTTAATTAGGAATAAATTCACACAAATTAATATACTTGTATTAATTTTCTTGAAATCACAAAAATAAATTTGCGAACAAACAGGATTAGAATTTCCTGCTGCATGGAACTCCGTTGAGTGAGAAACATTATAATATATGCGATGGCAGAAGAAAATAAAAGCACCATATGTGCTGTTACAAATCATGAGAGAAACTGAAGTCTCTGGTTAGTTCGTTCACAGTAAAATTCAACGTCCTTGACGTAATCAAAAATGATTTCGCAATCATGTGCAATCAACTACTTATGAATTGCTTTTTATAAACAATGATATTAAATTAATTTCATCAATGTCATTTCTGAATTACTGATCAATTTATCGTTTATAAATAGTATGGTTTTAAAGTGAACAGTTAATTTCATTAATGCCACTTCTGAAATATAGAGTCGTTTAATGTAGAATAAACACTCTAAGCATACCAACACACTCCCACCCTATCAGGCCTTAGTCTTTATATATAGGGAGGAGGGCAACTTTGTTTACTGGTCGTCTCAAAAAGGATCTTCTACATTTGACAGTCACGACACGGACGTCCGTCTTTTGCTGGATGCACCTCTGTTAACCTGCCCAAGGGCCAAGAGTCTGGTGGTTGGACATCATCAAGTAGTAGAAAAATTTGTCCAGTTTGAAGATTAGGTTGTTCGACTCTCCACTTGCCTCTCTTTTGAAGAGAGCACAAGTATTCGTTCTTAAATCGCTTGGCGAATCCTCTTTTTAAATTTTGCAGCAGCTCCCAGCGATTCATTGGGTTGGACGTAATGGATGCGGACAACTGTTGTATCGAACATATTACATCCCCTGTAAGAAAATGTGAGGGTGTGAGAACATTTATGCAGTCACTATCATTGTCATTTAAATGTATAAGAGGTCGCGAATTCAGTAATGCCTCGATTTGGGCGAGCAGCGTAGCTAGTTTTTCAAATGTTAGGAGTGTCTCTCCTATGACTCTTTTTAGATGATATTTGGTGGATTTGATAGCAGCCTTCCAAATTCCGCCAAAGCGAGGGGAAGAAGGAGGGAATAAAATGCCATTCAATGGACCTTTCAGTTAAATATTGAGACATGATTTCATTTTGAGGAAATGACAACCATGCCCTCTATATTTGATATATTTTTTGATGCACCGATAAAGTTTTTCCCGTTGTCACTATAAAGGTGACGTGGGGTACCTCTACTTGCACTAAAACATCGAAGAGCTGCTATAAATGCTTCCGTTGTTAAATCATTCACAGCTTCTATGGGCACCGCTTTAGTAGCAAGACAAATGAATAGGGCAATGTAACCCTTAGTTGTTTTTGCACCCCTACCCTTGCAAAATTTAATGGATATAGGGCCTGCATAATCAACTCCGCTTAAAGAAAAGGACCGTTCAAGATTTACTCGGGGTTTAGGTAAATTCCTCATTAATTGAGGAGTTGTAATAGTTTTCTTATATCTGTAACATTTTAAGCATCTATTAATGCATTTGTTGATGAGCTTTATTCCACCAACTATCCAAAAGGATTTTTTATGATGTGCGATAGTAGCGAAGGTCCAGCATATAAAGTGGCAATATGTTGTTGTATTATTAATAGTTCTCTCATTTTATGTTGTGAAGGAAGTATTACCGGGTGCTTGGGATTAAACGCTAACTGTGAATTTTGCAGGCGTCCCACAGTGGGGCAAAAACCCAAAAAGCTGGCCAAAAGTCGAAAAATGAAGTTACGATTTAGGGAATTTCGATTGTACAGTTGGCTAGAATAATGTTTGGAGGGTCAGAATCTGTATTTAAAAAAAGATTTTTGCTTTGCCCTTACAAGCAGCATCATTTCAAAAATGATGCTTGAAGGAGTATCATTTAGAGCGAACGAAAACAGCAAAACAGCAGTTCCTCTAAACGCGTGCTATATTTTATAATATTATCCGATTTTAATGATTTGAAATGGATTTACACTATGATAGTATGTGCTTTATTTGCATGTATTACAAAATTTATATTAAGCACGTAAAAATTAATAAATTCATTGTCATTTTTAATAAAAAATTTTAGAAATTTTTTTATTTTTTTGCTTTTAAACATCAAAAAGTTTAAATGTTCCACAGTGTTCCGCAACGAAATTTAATGGAAATAATAACTTCGGCTATTGTCTAGTGATTCACAAAAAACCAGCTGCCGAAAACTGCCTTTCTGCATTTTACGCATATTTTAGTAACCGCAAGTAAAAATGCCGCCTCAAAAATTTTGAAATTGACTACTTTTCACATAATTTAGCCGATAAATATTTTTCAAATTTTTGTATTATTCAATTTTATAATAGTTTATTTCCTATTATATTGTAAATAAGTGCTATAATCATAAGATTACATTAATTTGATAAGTAAGCTTAGTAATGAAAAAATGAAAACTTATTCTTTATTACTGATCCTGTAGAATAACATTTTCTTATCTTTATAGATAGTAATTTTGTTTGTTCTATTATAATTAGAAGAATTATTTTGTCAATGGCTATATTTTCTAGGTCAAACTACTGAGCGTATTTCATTAATGCGAGTAAAAATCATTATGAATATCACTTTTGCTTATATTAGTAATTTGGATTTGATTTGCATTTGAGGATATGATGGCACATCTATTCTGAGTACATTTAAACAAATATTTATCTATGAAGATGACATTATGTCTAATGTATTTTTCTTTTCTTCCGTGCTACTAGAATACATAAATATTGCGAATAATTCATGAATAGTCAATTTGAAAATATCGAGATCTTCATTTCACTGATTTTATCGGGCCAATCAAGATCCATTTTTCTTTTTCGAGAAATACGGAAACAACTGTCAATGAATGGGATTGCATTAAATACTACCAGAATCAACTTATTTCGTTTAATACAATCATTGAAACAGAAGAAAAAGTCATTAAAAATGAATTAGTGTAACACTCAATGTTGCTGTCTATGTCAGACAGCACCAAAACAGCATCTTACCGATCTCACATTTTTTATTAAAAGTGGATTGAGATAATTTAGAATTCAGAATATCTAAGTTACATGCAAAGATGTTTAGAGAGGCCTTACACCTGGCAGACACCTGGATAGAAAAAATGTAAAGCTCGTACTCTGCATGAAAAGAAGAACACTGAAATTGCAAAATAAAATATGCAAAAAATATTTTGCTTACAATCAAGATTTCTCGTCGAGAAACTAAAACCCAGATTTGGAAGCACAAATGATGGAAATACAATTCAACGATTCTTTGAAAACGCAGCTATTTGTGTTTCTAAACGAGCATATACGAAGATTTGATTAAACGTTTCTATTCCATAAGTAATTTCTTGTAGCCATGTTATTTATTTGATAAACTTCGAAAATTTTCCCTTACAAATAGCTCGTAGATTTGAGCAGCACCCCTGGTTCTATATGCTTACTTCAGTACACAAACTACTTATTAATGACAAAGAAATAACATTATCTTCATTACTGCCAATTTGTCAAATGCCATAAGATACTCAAGAATCATGCAACAAACTGATCAAAAGGCATCGAGAAGATTTATCGCAAAGATGCTGTAGCGAGAGACTAAAAAAGGTATTTTTACGTCTTTTAATGTCATCAGATTTTTTCTTTTCCAGTTTAGGTAAATTATCGTAGAAGAAATTAAAATCATTGATCCTAAGAGTCACAGGATCTTCCAATACCGCCAACAAGTTCTGCTAACTATTTCGACACCTTGACTTCTGAAGAATCTTTTTATTATACTACAGTTGATTCTAAAGGCTAATTTCTGGAATATATTTTCGTTTTTATTTTAATAAAATAAAAATTAAACTGTCTAATGTTTTACTTTGCATTAATGTACTTACATTTTTTTAAATATGTCTTGGTTTTTTGAAAATTCTCTTTTAAGTTTACCTCGAAATTTTAAAATTTATTTAAATTTTATTGTTTTTACTCTTAATCTGTAATTTTATTTATTTATTTATTTTTAAAATTTAACTTTTGAATCCTAATTAGCATCCTGAAAAGTTTACGAAATTGCATATAAATTGAATAACTTTTGAGACATTTAAATTTTTATTCCTCCATATTGTATCCGCCATTTTTTTTTCAATTTTAATTTTGTATTCTTATTTAGCATCCTCAAAAACACCTCTTCACGAATTTTCGTACAATTTGAATAACATTTTCATATTTTGGCCAGCTTTTCGGGATTTTGCCCCACTGTGCGTCCTCCCACCCGTAAGATACCCTTAACATCAATAAACGGATATAGGGAGTGTAATTTGCTTTTCTTAGCCAGAGATTTTTGTTCTTTGATACATTTTAAATCTTCTTGAAAGTAAGAATTTTGAATCCAAAGAACGATAATTTCTTCAGCAGAGTTTGTTTCGTTAAATGTAAGTACTGTTGAAGGGATTTGATATTCATTAGCATTTTTGCATTTTTTAATGAATCTTAGGCAATATGCTACAATGCGGATAATCTTTGAAATTGAAGAGTGCTTTTGAAACAAATTATCTAGTACATCATTTGAAGGGTGCATGTGAAATGAAAAAATTGGATCAGACCTTTGCTCAGATTTGATTTGCTCATTGAATTCATCAACATTTAAGTCGTCTTTCGGCCAATTAGATGGGTCTAGAAGTAGTCAGCATGGCTCTTTCCACCGTAACTCGCTTCTGGAAGACACTTTGGGTCAATACCGCGAAAAGCGATATCTGCGGGATTTTCTTTTGAGGGAACGTGTCCCCAGTACTTAGTAAGTAAAACTTCTGTTATTTGAGAGGTTCTGTTTGCAATAAATGTTTTCCACTTGCGGGGGTGTGTGGAAAACCATGAAAGGAGTACGTTAGAATCTGTCCATGCAAAAATATCGAACTTGTAATTCTTTAGTGTGTCCATAACTGTGCGGAATAATTTATATAATAAATGAGCACCACAAAGTTCTAATTTAGGGACAGAAATTTGCTTGATTGGTGCAACTTTTGTTTTAGAAACCAAAAGAAAAGCATTTGTTTTTCCATTGCTAGAAGAAAATATTGTTCATTTTCAGAATCGTTAATATCATTTTGTGTTATTAATTCCATATGGCCTAGCTGTATATATGCGCGTATAAAATCCTTGTATTGCTTTTCGAATTCTGGGTTTTTTCTTAAATTTCCTTTCCATCGCCAATAAGCGAGAAATTGCGGCAGGTCTAGAATTACCTAATTCTGTCTTAGTTTTAACAAAAGGTAATTTTACCACAAAATTACCCTCGGAATTGATTGAGTAAGTTTTCTGAAAATGTGATTCAACAAATTGTTCTTCTGGAGACAGAATTTGAGCATTATTATTGAATACTTCTTCCATTTCCCAAAACCGTTTTAATTCCTTATCAATATTAATTTCATAAATATGCAAATTATGTATAGAATTAGGAGTTGGGTTAAGATGTGGAATTTTTCCCGATATGAGAAATACAAAGATGGAATTTTGCGCAATTAAACTGCTCTGTGAACATGTTATTTGACCAGGAAGCAAAACAGAAAAATAATAATCAGATCCTAAAATAATATCTATTGTACTTGGAGTCCCAAAATGTGGATCTGCCAAGTTTACATTTGTTAAGTGTGAATAATGCTCTTCACTGATTTTCTCAGAAGGTAATGGAGCTGTTAATTCGTCTAAAATAAAAGCTTTCACTGACAACTTACTTTTAGCATTATGAATTGATATAAGATCAATCATTACGTAACCCTTTGTTACTGCGATCTTTGAATTAGAGAGACCTTTCACGGGAAATCTGGCATTTTTTTCTTTTGATTCCTAACACTTTCATGCATGACTCTGACACGAACGTAGATTCTGAGCCACTGTCACACATAATTCTTTACGTATGCTTTTGACCCATGCAATCATAAATATATACCGTACCAGTGAGCAAAAGTGCGAAAGATGTTTGAACAGAATTTATGGAAGGAGAAACTTCTTTTTTATTATCATCAGGAATCGAAAGGTCCTTCGAATCAGATTTGCTTTTCCGACTCTGTTTTTCATTTGAATGTGAAGTTGACATGGCATAATTTTGTAGTTTATTCTCGCATAACAGCGTATGGTGTTTAAGCTGGCAATGATGACAGCTAAATGTAGAATTACATTGATATGTCTAGTGTTTGTCAGACAAACAATTGCTACATAATTTGTTTTTTCTTACAAATTGTTTTCTATCTCTTACGTTTAATTCCTTAAATTTATTACTTTTGAACAGTAAGTGATTAGCTTTACAAAAAAAAACATTTGATAACGTTACTGGCGGGAGCTTTGTGAAAATCAAATGTCTTCTCTTTTTTATGTAGCCCTGTATAATCATTATTATACAATTCTAATGATAAACATCTGTAATTAATGAATTGAATAAATTGATCAAAAGAAGTAAAATCATCCTTTGATGAATATTGAGACCATTCTTCACGTGTTTTAGTATCAACTTTTTGTACTAAAATATAAATTAACCAAATGTCTCTCTCAGATGCTTTAACATCGATTGATTTGAGAGCACGAATTACCTCGTCAGAGATATCTGATGCATTGCGTAAGTTAAGTGCATTAGCATGAATAATGAGAGATATATCCATAAATGTTTTGATAAGAGTTGCAACAATCTGCTTTTCCTTATCATATCTTGACAATAATTTTTCCCATGCTTCTGCATAACTGGTTTCAGAAATGGGAATATGTTCTATAATTGAAGCTGGCTCTTCACGTAGCAAACCTCTTAAGTTTTGAAACTTTTGAATATTTGTTATACTGGCATTATTATGCACTAACGATAAATATAAATCTTTAAACGACATTCAGTTTTTGAAATTACCATCAAATTGCTCAATATTTAATCTAGGTAACATAAAATTATTAGTTAATAACTATAGGTAACTGCTCATTAACAACTTGAGAATGTGTATTCATACTATTCATAGAAAAATTTTCAAGTTCTGATTGCAGTTTGGCTTTGGTTTCATAATATTTTGTTTCAAATTCCTCCATTTCCGAGGATTCTTCTGGTAATTGTGCATCATATTTATCAAAATCGAAATAATCTGATTCTAATTTTTCCAATTTATTCAATAAATCATTCTTTTGAAAAGCATGATGTGCGTCAATGAAGTTCGTGATACGTGTTAATGCAGATTTAGCTCTGACACGTAAATTTATTGCTGCTTTTTCTAAATTTTCTTGAATCATTATTAAAATAATGTGGGAACCAAATTAAAAACAAAGCCAAACCGATAATAAACCAAAATGTACTTATCTGAAACAGTTGGGATGTAAGGTACTCCTTTATGGCGACTTTGCAACTTTGTAATCCACAAAAACAATGTGCTCAGGTACTCATTTTGTCTGGCCGGTGCCTCCACCTGTTACTGTCTATGTTTCACAACGCAGATCTTTAGTGTATGTTAATTAGGAATAAATTCACACAAATTAATATACTTTACTGTGTATTAATTTTCTTTAATTCACAAAAATAAATTTGCGAACAATAAGCAGGATTAAAATTTCCTGCTGCGTGGAGCTCCGTTGAGTGAGAAACATTATAATACATGCGATGAAAGAAGAAAATAAAAGCACGATATGTGCTGTTACAAATCATAAGAGAAACTTAAGTCTCTGGTTAGTTCGTTCACAGTAAAATTTAACGTCCTTGACGTAATCAAAAATGATTTTGCAATGATGTGCAATCAACTACTTATGAATTGCTTTATATAAACAATGATATTAAATTAATTTCATCAATGTCACTTCTGAGTTATTGATCAATTTATCGTTTATAAATATTATGGTTTTAAAGTAAATAGTTAATTTCATTAATGTCACTTCTGAAATATAGAGTTGTTTAATGTAAATAAACACTCTAAGCATACCAACACGGAATATATCTATTTTTTATTCAATAACTCTTTTTAAAATGTTGAAAAGATTACTCGCAATATAAAATTATATATTTTCTCTTAAGAAAGCTCATTACCATAAGAATAAAAAAGAAATCTGTAACTGTACTCGATCGAAATTTTTTTATGTAACTAGTAAGAAAAATCATGCGTGAAGCATAGATTATGAAGCACTTTACAACGCTTCATGAAACCTTTATTAAATATCAGTGTTCAGATAAAATTTATTTTAAACTAAAACACTCTTACAACAACTGAAATCTTTTTCTCATAAATTATCATTCATAGGCTCCATGTACCCAATTCTTTGCGTGGCCCTGTATATCATTTTATCTATATTCTTCAAACATTTCTTTGCAAATTTAATGCAGTTCAGCGTAAAAAATGCATAATTTATTTAAGAATCACCTTTGAGTAATTTATGCTCATATTCAGTAACGTTCGAGAGCTCTTTTGGGTAGCCCTATATATTATAGCATTTTTACACACCATATAATATGCATAAATATAGTGAAACTTATACGCGCATATCATAATCAAAATGCATTTCATCCAACTATCAGTTATCATCGGATACATGTATAGTACTTCGGAAAGAATGTACTATTTGAAATCTTTTGTGTTTCCCTGTAAATACTGTGTACTTTATATTAGGGAAGGCAGTATCCTATAATTTATAGTAAGCCTCATTGACATACATCAGTTTTATTATACATGAAACGGTTTAATATATTTAAAATATGTCACACACAATTCCCCCTTTTACCATTATCTAATGGAATTCTTTTGTGTGGCCATGTAAATGAATAATAGCTACATTTTTACCTTATATTTTATAGAATGAATATTTTAATGCACCTCGTAAAAAATATAAATTTTAATATGTTTGACAGGGTAAAACATCTTTAAGATTCCTTTGACACGATTTTCTCAAAAGGCCGTAATATAATGGGAAGCTTTTCATTCTCCCCGAAGATAAACTAATAAGTTTAGAAACTTCATTTGCAATAGGGTTTGTGCTAGGGTAAACGTCAATAACGTACTAAAATTTCATGGCAATCCGAGTATACTTACGTAAATTTGAGCGCGGACAGACGGCCAGACAAACCGAATGCATAACAACTTTTCAACTTCGTTGGAAAGTGCTAATAAAAGGACCGCGCAGTGGAATAGCAACTTTTAATAAAGTACCTTTTTTGTACTCCATTATAAATAATGTTCTTGATTATCAACAGTTTCTTTACTAACAAAATTCCTTTCACTTTTTTACTTTTTGCATTAAGTGCAATAAAACTGAGAAATACATTTTTAATTTCTATCTAATAGACAACATAATCATCACATGAAAAAGAAAAGAAAAAAACACTAAGAAAAACTATACAATATTTACACGAACAAAAAGAAAGCAAAAGGAAGAAGATTAATAAATATCTGTTACCTAGTCCATTCGAGTTGTGCCGCATTCATGCATTGTTATAACTCAGTTATATATATCTTTTCAAATACCTGTCATAATTTCTTAGTAATAAAATAAGCTTTATTTAATCCATGTATCTATCTTACCAAATAAAATAAAAATCATTATTTGGAACTTTCAGCAATAATTTTGAATTTCAATGAAAAAGACGCTAAAATTATAACAGTTTACATATAATTTAATTCTGATTTTATAAACAATCAAAGAATAGGTTACAGAAAAATAAAAATATTTTACTACCTTCAAGAAAGATATAAAATCTTTTTTGTTGGTTTTATCACTGCAATAAATTAATTTTAATGTATTTATGGAAAAAAATCAAAAATGTTATCCTTTCCGAAAATGTTATCCTATAATTACCCCTCATAGCATGCATGGTCACAGTGACTTCACAATGACTTCACTGTGAGTCACTTTGGTCACATGACATCTGTGACCAAAATACCACCACTGAGTTACGTCACATTGTGACTGAGATGTGACTTTCTTAAAAATCTTTAGAAAATTATACAAATTCTCGAAAACATGTTATTTACTTTAAAAAACATGTTTCTGGCAATTTAGATAGCGTCGTTTTTGTCATAGTTTCGTCACACTGTTAATATCAAAGTAGTCATAAATGACACATTTTTCACAAATTTGTCACACAGTGACTTCAGGAAGTGGTCACAATGTGACGTCCCAAACGAGTTCTAAAACGTCCATAACGACCTCACATTTTAGTTACTGTGGCTTCACATCAACATCACATGACGTAACATCGACGATCGATGGTCACAAATACACAATGTGACTTCACAATGACGTCGCAGTTACGTCACCATGGCTTACGGGTACAGCATTTATATGAAAATTCTGTGTCTTTCATTTTTACATATTTTCTCGGTATAAACCTCGGTATAAACTCGGGAAAACTTTTCTATTAAATATAACTGTTGTCGGGAAACATTATAAAAGAAACGCAGAAATTAGCTTCTATTTATGTCCCAGAAAAATACAATTTTTCTGATAGTAAATATAATAAGAAGGAAAGTTTTACTTCTAATTATTGTAATAAAGTAAAGTTTGAAGCTATTATAAACGAGAGTTTTCCAACTGTTACAAAATTATGCACAGTATATTTCAGTTTTTAGAAACTTTAATCGTGTCTGTATGTCCTTTGTAAAACAAAACTTTACAGTGGTATATAGAACATGAAATCTATCCACAAAAGTTAAAGTATATTAAACACTATAATTTTTTATCATTGAAAAAAATTTAAAATAATATTTAACAAATGTCGTATTTTGAATGACGCCAATGTCAAATAAACACTACATTTTATTAATAAGCTTTAATTGTAAATTTTAAGTACTTATCATTTCCTTTTTGGTATAAAAGTTTCATAAAAATCCAAATATTATTAAAATCCAAATGTTTTAAAGAAATTTTAGCCTGTGTAGAATGCGTGTAAAATAATTTTTTCGTAATGTCCAGTATAACACCAATCACACATGATGATTTTAATGAGTATTCGTGAAATTAAATTTCTCTTATATGTTTTAAATAATACGTTTACTGCTTGAATATATATATATATAAATAACATATTAACACTTTTATAGAAAAATGTATTATATTTATCAAATGAATAATAAAGAAACAAATTTATAACATTACAGTGTTATATTCTACAGCCTTAAATGACAAATAATTAAATTTAAATAGTACAAAGTCATATTTAACTACTTTATTAATAAGATTTTTAAAATCATACTAAATGTTTCTTCATTTATATCGTACTTATACTTTATAGCTCTTTAATTATTAAAATAATATTTTTTGAAGTAGCATATTGCATACAACATTCGTTTTTATAACCTCATATTACCTTGAGAATCTCGTCCACGAATTGTCTTCTAAGATTCACTCTTAAAGAAAATCTTTTTCTAAAAAATAGAATTCTAACCCATTATCTACATTATCATTATCATCTAGATAATGCCACTTTATTTCCACCGTTTATGCTGACGTGAATCTTTCAAATTCGTGAGATAGAAGCGCAAAATGTCGCCATATCACACTATAAAATCACACTCAGTAAAAGAACTCTAACCGTTTACCCATTCTAGAAATGAAAGTGCATACTTTAGAAAATGTTTTTTATTGTTATCTCCGTTTTGGTACGAGAGATAAGGAATGACATTTTGTATTCTCTTCACATTAGGTTCAAAAGCTATATGATTGTTTTCTAAACAAATGGTACTTCAGAATTTTATACGAAATGTTTTTTTTCAGAAATATATATAAAATAGGCGATCAGAAGTTTTATAAATACATAAAAACGAATATTTTTTCGACTTTTTTAATCCAACTTGAATCTGATTTCGTTTGATCTTTTATTGTATACTAATTGACAATTAGTTAATGAAAAACCTCTTCAGATCTGATTTATCTTTTAGAATACACATTTTTACAACATTTTTTTTCACGTATAAAAATATTGTTAATAAAAAAGAAAAAGTGGTACGAAAGGAGCTAAACAGAGAAGCAAAACTAAACAAAATTAGCAACTGTTTCTTACAGCGCTTTCTTAATATGGTATATGTCACACAAAAATTGCTTGCAGCAGAAATGCACAAAAAAAAGCATGATTAATTTTATTGCGTGTTAAAATAGCATTTTTAGAGTAATTAGTCTAAAAGAATTGTTAAATGTATTTTAATTTTGTATTTTCTTTGCTATTCCAATGCAAAAACAAGTAAAAAAAAAACATACGTTATGCATAGATTATGAAACACTTTCCAACACTTCCTAATATCTTTAAAAAAAACTTTGTTATTTAGAGAAATATTATGCTACTGTTCATAGTCAAATAAGTGCTCCAATACTTTTGAACAGCTCTGTATTTGATCCGTCGGTTGATATATATAGTGTTTGTTATTGTTTGTTATTATATAATTTATTAATCATATTACATTTATTTTTAAGAAAATATATATATATATATATAGTACATATTTGTTTTGAAATATTATATGCTATAAAATAGGAAAATTTAATTTAGCAAGAAAATGCCTAATTGGTTGAAATTATTCTTTCAGCATTTTATGCTTGAATACTTTTGTTCAGCCCTCTAATTTACCTAGTATATTTATTACACGCCAGTATTTTTTTTAAATTCAGTTCAAATGAAAACACTCTTAAAACTATTTAAATCACATTTCCAGAAATTAAAATTTATGGGTGACTATGTAGCTAATTCTTTGCGTGATACTGCACATCATTTTATTTAAATTCTACAAACATTTCTTAGTAAACTCAAAGCAGTTCAACGTAAAAATGCATAACTTATTAAAAACACTTTTAAGTTAATTACCCTCACATTCAGTAGCCTTTATGAGCTCTTTTGTGTAACCCTGTATATCAACTATAATAGTTATACACACCACATAATTTACAGACATTTAGTAAAACCTGAAAACGCATATCATAATTGAAAATGTATTTTATCTATCCATCAGCAATCATCGAAAATGTACAAAACTTCGGTTAAGAATATAAGTTTTGAAATATTTTGTGTAGCCCTGTTAATGATATGCATTTCATATTATGCTTTAAATATTAAGTCTCAACGACGTATATCAATTTTATGATACTTAAAATCGTTTACTGTCGCAAACAGTTCCTCCCTTTATTATTGTGTTATGGGATTCTTTTGGGTTGCCCTGTAAATGAATAGTAACTATTATTTTCACTGCATATTTTACAGAAGATTTATTTTAGTGCACTTTGCGAATCTATGTAAATTTGAATATGTTTGACAGTGTGTAACATCTTTAAAATTCATTTGAAACGATTTTTTACCATATTCCGCAATGTATCGGAAAACTTTTGACTATCCCTGTAAATACACTAATGATGGTAGAAACATCATTTTCAGTAAGGTTCGTGCTAGGGTAAACATTAATAACATATAAAAACTTCATAGCAATCAGAGTATATTTACGGGAGTCAGAGCGCAGACAGACGGCCATCCGGTCAGATGGACAGACAAACCGAATGCAGAAACTCTTTTCAATTTTGTTGGAGAGTGTTAATAAATTTGAATATGTTTGACAGGGTATAACACCTGTAAAATTCATTTGAAACGATTTTATGCCATAGGCCGTAATGTATCGGGAAATTTTGACTATCCCTGTAAATAAACTAATCATAGTAGCAACTTCATTTTCATTAGGGTTCGTGCTAGGGTAAACATCAATAACATATAAACATTTTATAGCGATCTGGGTATATTTACGGAAGTTCGAGCGTGGACAGTCGGACAGATGGACAGACAAATCGAATAGATAAACACTTTTCAACTTTGTTATAAAGTGTTAAAAAGTAAAATTACATTAAAAAAAATTTTAAATTGTAAAACAATTATACATATGGGCAAAGCCAGAAAAAATGAGCCTGACTGTCTTAATTTTTTTTTTCTTTAGTTTTAATTTTTTTTTATTTTAATTGTAAGAAAAATGTTCATATTTTATGGTACAAGCAATAAAATTTCCATAATAATTTTATTTTATTTTAAATGGAGAGTCTAAATATAAAATCTGAAAATTGATGTGTTTTCTCAATATACTGATCTGCTTTAAAAACTAAAGATATTTGTATTATAATCTGCAATAAAGTCATTTTATACTTAAAAAGTATTTTTAGTGAATATAATAAATATTTTATAAAGATTTAAATGTATTTGAAAAGTAAATAAATTCTTAAAATAAATAAAAATAAACTCATTGCAGCTTCACAGTCACACAGGTGATATTTGACATGCAAAAGTTCCGGTTTAAAACCATAAAACAACTAATTATGATTTTTTTCAAACAAAGCTGAAATATCTTACTGATATGATAACATTAATCCTTTTAAGCTGACACCTCACTTGTAACCTTTAACTGACCCCTCACCTGTGTGACATTTATTCATCACCTGTGTGACCAGATGCTATCACCTGTGTGACTGAGAACACCATGTCTACCAGTTAAAACCTATTTCACCAAGAAGCTGTTCTTACCAGTCAGAACCTATTCCTACTGGTTAGAACCTGTTTCTCTCTCCCCAGTCTTTTTTCTTTCAACACTTGGAAGCTAGCCAATTTGTACACCTGCAGATTAAACAGTGTGGTAGTTCTTTCTGAATTTTTGTGTTGTAAGTTTTATTTTACTTTTAAATTTGAATATGGCAAATGAAGAAAAACTCAGATTGAAACATAATTTATGTCAGAGAAAATATAAGAAAAAAATGATTGAAAATGATCCTGATTTTAAATCAAAACAAAATAAAATGAGTGAATCTAGCAGAAAGAATAGAATTTCCAAAATGAATACTAGTCAACTTAAAGCTTATCGAAGTGCAGCAGCAGAGAGAAAATGCAAATCTCGAGAAAATAAGAAAAAGAGAGAATTTGAATCAAATGAGCACCTAAATGAAACTATGGATTCTACTTCTTCAAAAGGTTCCACTTCTTCCTTTGGTTCATATAAAAAACCTCAGTCTCTTCGGAAAGCAGTGAGAAAATGTGCAAGAAACCTTCCAATATCTCCAAGTAAACAAAAAGCAGTTGTAATGGCATTAGCTAAAAAAGTGGGTTTTGGAAATGACTAATAAGAAGGACATAAGTCTGTCAAATTCAAATAATGTGGAATGTAAAGAAATATTGAAAAATTTCTATTATAGACCTGATATACCATATCAGTGTGCTGGCATGAAAGAAAGTATGTGTTGCTGGGAGAAAGGAAAGAAAATAACCTTGCAAAAGTTTTATTTAACTATGTACAGGGTGCGTAGTCTGGAAGCACCTTGTAAGGACCTTTTACCAGAATTTTTATAATGTAATATTTGTTTTATTTAATGAAAAAGAAATACTTTTTCAGATGTAACAGCCAGTACTTTAAAGAATTTCTGATACTAAAAGAATTAAAATCCTCTGAGTTTCTTGATGACTACGCACCCTGTGTGTATTTAAGAGAAGCTTATGCTGTATTCAAAGACACCTACCCTGACATGAAAGTAAGTTTCACAGTTTTCAAGGACGAACGCCCAGCAAATGTACTTTTAATGAAAGACACTCCTTCTTATCAATGCCTATGTAAAATACATGAAAATTTCCTTCTAAAACACAAAGGGATAAACATAATTTATGATTCAGCATTTTGGAACACAGTTTTATGCGATTCAACAAATTCGAACTGTTGGAATGGAACATGTTTGAATTGCAAAGATGGGAAAAACATCACAACGAATGTTGACCTCGTGAAAAATATTCAATGGCAACAGTGGGAAAATGTCAACAATACATTAGTTAAAAATTTCCACAAAGACACATGTTCAGAATTGTTGAAAAAAATTCAAAATGATTATCCAGAATTTTTGAAGCATGTCAATATTAAAAGGATTCAAGAAAGTGAATTTGTGCAGGATAAAAGCTTTCCAGGAAGACGAGTTCTTCAATGCGACTTTGCAATGGCATATGAATGTGAATTTCAAAATGAGGTACAATCGGCTTTGTGGAGTAGAAAATCTGTTACATTGTTTACTGTAGCTGTATTTTTAAATGGTGAATGCAGTACTTATCTCGTATGCTCAGACACTCAAAAAAGGGACAAAGATGTTGTTTCTGCCATCCTGATTAAAATATATGATGTTTTGATCAATGTTGAAAATAAATTTGAAGAAGTTATATGGAGTGATGGACCTTCATCTGAATTCAAGAATAAATTTATGTGCAGATTTTTAGTACATTTATCCAAAATGTATGGCAGAAAATTTAGCTGGAAGTACACTGCTACATCCCATGGAAAAGGTGTAGTTGATGGGATCGGAGGCTTGGCCAAGTCCATGGTTTTGAAAGAAGTGTTTTCTAAGCATGGTGAAGTTGTAGTACAATCACCAAAAGATTTCTTTTTTGTTGCAAAAAGACTTCTTAGCAAAACAAAGGTTTTGTTTATTTCCAATGAAGAAATTGAACAAACCACTAAAAACCTTAATTTGTGGTCTTCTGTTCCAGTTGTTCCAGGAATAAGAGACATTCATCACTTAGAGGTTGGTGAAAATGGAACTGAATTGTTAGGATACTTTAATTCTAAACAATCAGAACCATGTATCAAGGTTTCTTATGCAGATGAAAGCCAACCTGATCTCCATAGGCTTAAATCATTGGAAGTGGGAGATTGGTGTTTAGTGAAGTATGACACAGAAAGTTATGCTGGAACTGTAACATCTGTAATCTCAAATAGTGGACCTTATGAAGTTTCTGTTATGCACAGGAGTGGACTTAATTGGAAATGGTCTGACCATCCTGATAAAATTTTATATGAAGCAAATTGTATTATCAAAAGGTTAACTCCTCCAGAAGTTGTGAATGCACGTGGAGTCTTTAAATTTAATGATTTGCTGTAATTTCTTTGTATTTGTTTAATAAGCACATTAAATGCCAATTATAGCATTAAAATTTGTCATCTCACTTGAAAGTATTGAACGCTGTCACACAGGTGATACAAACAGTCACACAGGTGATCGAAGTAAATTAACTTTTTCTTCAACTCATATTATTATTATAGTGTTTTTATTTATATAGGTATTTAATTTAGTCCTTTTAGTATATAGATCAAGAAAAAATAATCACAATTCAAGTCAGAATTCAAAAGAATTGAGCTCCTCTTGGATGTTGTAAGTTTTTTTATTACAAAAAGGTCACACAGGTGACATAAGTTTAAAGTTCTTAAAAAGTAAAATTCAATATTTTTTTTAAAATAGAATTATTCAAATATTGTTTGTTATGACACTCAGCATGAAACTACATAAACATTTTTTTTTAAATTGTATACGAATTTGATTAAGTACAGCATTATTTGTGAGTTTGAGTTCAATTGTCACACAGGTGATTCTGGCTTTGCCCATATATATTTTTTGAGTAACTTTGTATTTTCAAATTCTTCTTACAAAAAATAAATTTTAATCCTTTTAGCTGTTTAATCTTCCTTAGTTATTAGTTTTTTAATATAAATTCGTAACTGAAAATTAAGAAAAAAATATGTAAATAAACAGTTAGGGCCTAAAGTGATTAAACATTTAATTTATATAGTAATTTAAAATGCAATCTATTTATTTTCAAACTTTGTTTGTTAATATGTAATTTATTAATCATATTATATTTATTTTTAAATATATATATATATATATACATATATAGTCCATATTTGTTTTGAAATTTTTCATTTACTGATTTTAATATATTTTTATGTTTGTTTACAATTTACAAGTTTTAGTAACGAAATAATTTCTATTAGAGTAAAAGTAAAAAAGAATCAAATTAAAAATAACTCCATTACAATGCTTTTTCTATTTAATTCATTCAAAATTAGTTGGACAACGTAATTAATGAAATTTATTATGATAATAAATCCGATTGCTTACGGACAAGTACAAACGGTAAGAATACCCGATAACAAACATTTCAAATTAATGTTTTGGATAGGAAACTAAGTTCGAGCCGTTTTACATTTTCCCGTCCAAAATCATTTTGTAATGATCACGTTAAGTAAGCTTATGAAAAAGACAAAAAATAGATTCCAGTAAAAAAAAATAAAAAAAAATAAAACCGTTTGAACATAATTGCCTACCCCGTGCATTTTCCATAAAACTACCCGTAAAGCATGACGACGTCACTGCAACGTCGTTGTGAAGTCACATTGTGACTTTGTGACCATCGATTGTCGATGTGGCGTCGCGTGACGTTGATGTGAAGTCACAGTGACTAAAATGTGAAGTCACAGTGACTAAAATGTGAAGTCACAGTGACTAAAATGTGAAGTCGTTATGGCCATTTTAGAACCCTTTTTGTGACGTTTCACAAAGTGGTTACAATGTGACAAATTTCTGAAAAATGTGTCATTTGTGGCTAATTTGACATTAACCTTGTGACGAAACTGTGACAAAAGCGACGATATTTAAATTGCCAGAAACATGTTTTTTAAAGTAAATAACATGTTTTGAAGGATATTTATAAATTTCTAAAGATTTTTAATAAAGTCACATCTCAGTCACAATGTGACGTCACTGAGTGGTGTCATTTTAGTCACAGATGTGTTGTGACCAAAGGGACTCACAGTGACGTCACTGTGACCATGCATGCTATTAGGGTACAGACTTCGTGCGCTTTAAGTCCTTTCAACAAATTTTTACATTTTTTTTAAAGTAAAGTTTATTTATTACAAAAAAAAATCTCTCTTCAGTTATAGCGACCAGTACTATACGAAATTTCTAGTATTTAAACACCTAAACCCATCTAAATCCTTTACAAATCGTGCTACGAATGACATAAAGTTAAAACGCTTCGTATACATAATATAATTAATTTATTAAAAATTAAATACAATTTTCAGTTATATCTATTAAAAATATCTCTGACAGAAATCACTTTTGATTATATATATATACATATATAAACTTTGAAGTAGATACAAAAAATAATATTTATGGAATGTGGCAACTTATACGATTTTCATTTTTTATGATAGAATCAATACATAATTGTATCAATCAGAAATAAACCAGATGCATTTAGCTTGCCTTGTCAGCCCTCTGCTGAGACTAGCAAATTCTTAATTTAATATAAACTGGAAGAAACAAATATGATCTCTTGCCAAAAAGAAACTGTTATTAGTCATCAAAATATGTCAGAAGTTTTACACGATGTAACCGATTCTTTTTTTCATGTTTGCTTATATAGTATACGTGTCATCACATAAAAAATATTACGATATAAAATTCTTTAATGCTATAAATGTACATGGATTTATTTACTTTATTGTAATATTGCAGAAATCAATGTTGTAATACGCTTATATAATTTTTAATGCATTTTATAATTTAATAATAAAAATAAATATATAAATAACATATATAAATAATATATATAAGTTCAGATTAAATGAAAACTCTTTTTAGCAGTTTCAATAAAATTTTAAATTGTAGCACTCTAAATTATAAATGTCCATATTAGTTCATATCTTTTATGAGTAAATGTGTGAATATGTATAAATTTGTGAAATTACATCTTTGTCCTTACATTTACACGTTTCTCGTAAAAATGTACCTCTATTAATATATATACAGAGTGTATCGCTACCAGACCGACAAACTTTGAGGGGTAATAGTAGACATGAAGACAAACATTATTAAATAGGAAACCATGGGGCACAAACGTCTTCCGTAGGAGCTAAGGGTCATTTAAGTTTAAGGTCCAAAACTTCAAACGATTATAAAAATGGAAAAAAGGGTGGATTCGTTTGAGGTTTTCGCTAAAATCATTCTTTATATCACGATTTGTTTGTAAAATTTTTTTTAAGTATGCGTTCAAAAGTTGTTGATAGAGGGCGCTTTAGACTTTAGAGTAACAAACAACTACTTTTTTCCCTTATTTTGTGCATGGGGTTGAAATTATTTTAAAATTTAGACTAACTTAAATTTTAAGCCCAAAATCGGAACCAATGTCATCGGGTAAGTAGCGAAAATTGAACTGTGAACAGAGGAGGGAATTTTGAACGCTCAAAAGCATTTGAGAAACTAATCTATTTTGTTGCGGTTTGCGTGTAGTTCATTCCCTTGGTAATTATTTTATTCAAAATGACGTACGGAATTGGTGTCCCCATCTTTTGATAGAGGGGGTTTCCGACACATCTCCAAAATTTCAATGGCGTTACTCCTGGGATTTTTACTACCAGACCAACATACTTCCAGGAAGTGTTAGGAATGTAAAGAAAGCTCGGAATCAGATTATAATCTAGCGTTGAAAATGCCTTTTTTATGAGTTATGGTTAAAAGAAGCACAGAAAAAAGCAATTTGATAATTTTACAACACGTTCTGTTGGAACTTCTGATAAAAGCACATGTTCCTCTTTCGTTGCGACACTCTATAGCACGATGGGGCTCCTCCACATTTTACAAATGATGTTCGCAAACACCTCAGCGTAACATATAGGCAGCGGTGGATAGATACTGGGGGCCCGGTTCGTTGGCCTGGCAGATCGTCGCACCTACTTCATTATATCAATTACTTTTTGTTACATACCTTTATCTTATTACTGTATAATTGTTATGTACTTTTTAAAATAAACATTGCTTGGAGGGGATAGTTGAGCTCAAAATAATTGGTAGCCCCTCCCCCCACCTGGCACAATCTGAATCTGAATCTATATGAACTTCTTCTGCTGGAGTCAAATGAAAAGTTTGAGACTCACGTACAGTCAATGGAAGACCTCTCAGCTCGAATTTCTGTAGCTGCGAGAAAGTTATCCGAGGAGCCAGGAATCTTTCAAATCGTGGAGAATCGCATGCGACGCTGCTGTGAAGCATGCCCGACTACTTCTGGTCGTAATTTTGGACACCTTTCGTAGTAAAACTTTTAACTAAATTGTTTTCTGCCACATTAACTTGTTGCTGTTTCACTACCTGTTTTTGTCGCTTTTTTCTCTGAATTGTTTAACCACAGCTCGCTAAAAAGGCATTTTCAACATTACATTCCACTGTGTTTCCGAGTCGCTTTGCATCCCTAACACGTCCGGGAAGTATGTTGGTCTGGTAGTAAAACACCCAGGAGTAATGCCATTGAAATGTTGGAGATGTGTCGGAAACGCACTCTATCAAAAAATGGAGACACAAGAGCTGTAATTCACTTTGAATAAAATAATTACCAAGGAAAAGACCTACACGAAAACCGCAACAAAATCGATCAGTTTGTATAATGATTATGAGTGTTTAAAATCCCCCCGTCTATTCACAGTTCAATTTTCGGTAGTTACCCAATTCCAATATTTTCGGTTTTTTTGATTAAAATTTAAGTTAAAGTCTAAACTTTAAAATAATTTCAACCTCATGCACAAAGTAACGGAAAACGCACAAAAAAAGTTACTCTGAAGTCTAAAGCTCCCTCTATCGACAATTTTTGAACGTAACCTTTATTACTTGTTTTTTCAAAATCGTGATATAAAGAATGATTTTAGTGAAAACCGCAAACAAATCGACCCTTTTTCCGTTTTTTATCATCGTTTGAATTTTTGAACCTTAAACTTTAATGGCGCCTAGCTCCTACAGAAAACGCTTGCGCCTTATGGTTTCCTATTTAATAATGTTTGTCTTCATGTCTACTATCATCCCTCAAAAATTGTCGGTCTGGTAGTGAAACACCCTGTATATATGTTGGACAAATATTCGTGTACAAATTTTGCGCAGTTGCTTGTATCAGAACTTAATGTTACATAGACTTGTGTGTAACTGTGCTGAGCAAAAATATGAGTAAGAAAAGACTATTAGACTGAAATATCTGACCTATATAAACATATTAAACAGCAATAAATAAAAAGTTAGCTTTTTTAACAATATTAAGACGGCCAAGTTAGTGTTTGAGGAAGTCGGAAATGTCGTTTCGATAAGTAGTGCTGGTACAATTTGATCATTTTGCAAAAGGGCAAAATTGAAATGCTGTTTTCTCTTCATTGTAAATACTAAAATAATATGATTCTTTAAATATTACATATATGAAAAATATTTACAAATATGCTTGCAATCGCTAAGAAAATTAATCTTTATTTAATATGTTGAAAAGACATTAAATCAACGGAAAAAAAAAATATTTCAAATATTGATAATATTTCAGTGAAACCTGCAGCGTAATGATAATAGTAACACGGTCTTGTCAATGAGAGAGTTAATATATATAGAATAAAATACTTTCTCCTCTTGATGTAAGTGTATCTTTCCAAACTTTTGACTGAATATGATATTAAAAAAATTCGATAAAATACGAAAATAATAACAGCACCAAGATTTTCGTCTTTTTAAAAACATTTGTTTTACAGTTTTTACTAAACAAATTATATTAACAAACTATGACTATTCTATTTTAGAATTTCAAACAATTTAAGAGACATTGTCATGCTATAAGTAGAATTTCAGACCATATTGTTTATCCTGTTAGTTTCCTAAATACAGTATTTTGTGGTTTGAACACAAATCTTTTGGAATAAAAATAATCACAACAAGCACATATGTTGCCTCTTCATACAAAACCATAACAATATTTAGTACACAATTTTTTCCTCAAATTACAAGTTTATGTACTATATACACTAGGGTAGTGCGAAAAAACAAAAGTTTTTATTTCCGAATCGCTATAGTGCGGAAAAGTTGCGATTGGTAAATACAAGAAAAACAAAAAAAGAATTTTTCAAATCGGACTATATCTTCCGATCGCGCAAACCACCTAATAATTCGAAAAAATTGAAAATTTCCGATTTTTTCAGAATTTTTTAAAAAATATTACACATACATATATTTTATCACTATAGTGAAAAATATTTGCATATTGTACTGTTTAATAATAATAAAAAAAATTGAGTTTAGAGAATATCTTCTGATCGCGCTAGCTCATTAAAAATCGGGGAAAATTTCAATTTTCAGGGATTTTAATGTATTAAGAAAATAATTAAATAAATTCAGTTTGCTGTCTATTGTTAAATTTTAAATGTAAATTAATACTATTGAGCACATTAGGCCATTTTTGAACAACAGAGATCATACCACGACGAGATATCTGCAGGACGAAAAGGTTTATTAGTTTGTACAACTGTTAGCCATGTTGCGAAACAGCGCTGAAGTCGCCATACGTGTACATAAAACATACCCATATCTTCCCAACCTCGTCCACTTGCACAGTGTTCAATTTCGTATCAGTGAGCCCTTGAAAGAATTTCGTTTGTTAATTGGGTGTATTATGTTATTTTAAATACATTAACAAGTGACATGGATACGGATATGAATATGTCGTTGACCTAGAAAATTACTAGACAATCTCTTCACTGTCCTACATTCGGCCGTCCAAGAGATTTTCTGTTAAATAGTCTTCCAACACAAGAAGATGTTCTTCGATACCGCCTTGAGGAGAGGTTTTTATTAGCAAGTAAACTCAACAACATTAAAGTGAGTTTCTCATCTGTCAGCAATACAGTGGCACAAAAAATAAAATATATCTATTAGAAGGCGTCAATCCCAAAAGTTTCTGAGTATAGAATCATTTAGATAATGCCTACTACGATAAGTATTATAAACTAACGAAATCTTATATTCTAGAGAAGGAAAAGCTTGATTTTATATAGAAGGTTGATAAATTTAAATAACCAGGAGTTCAACTATGTGATATTACAGTCTAGAAATACGTAATGAATTAAAATTGCGCCTGTAAAATGTCTCCAGGAGTGTCCGATTGAGACTTAATTGTACGTCTGAAGAACACAACAAAATTCTAGGCATTGAGCATTGATTTATCTACCTCCAGAGAAAGTACGGAACGGGAAAAATTGGTACTATAAATCAAAAAGAGGAAAAAAACTGAATACAAGACTTGTACGATGAAACTATTGAAAAAGGTAACATCCCAAATCTGTTGAAGCGGAAATGAAAGATCTTGAGCATTTAGATGAAATACAGGAGAGTTTTAATGCTAATGTAGGTGTATGTAAAATCTCATTACCATGACCGATACAGCCTATCAGATTTAAGTAGAAGAAATTACCATGGCAAATGAATGTGGAGTTACAATCTACACCGTTACATTGCGATCGCAATGGTCTATCTGACCCTGCAGGTGCTTCTATAGCGTTGAGTCTGCTAGAAGATATTGCTGTAATAACTAAAACATATACTTCTCAAGTTATTGATTGATACAAAATTAGAATGAAAATCAGCCGCACTAGAAAAAATTTACGTCAAAGTCAAATGGATTCAGAAGAACCACATGGCATATATTTTGATGGAAGAAAGGACGATACATTTTTTATCCTCCTCAGTTCTGAGAGAAATATCACGAGGGATAACATATACATGTTTAAGATTACTATAAAACATCTCCAAAAATGTATCATTCTACATATCAATGCGTATTATATGGACACATTTATTAAAAAAATCTAGAAGTGTTTTTAACAATTCTACAAGCATTTAAATTCATTTAAAGGGTGTTCTTTAGTGTCTTAGGTATACAGGCTTAGGTAAACAGTTCTTAGGTATACAGGCGCTATATTCGTCTGTTGTAGAATATTTGGCAGAGAATCTCTTGAATGGCCGAATATAGGACAATGAAAATATTTTCTAGTAACTTTCTTCGTCAACGACACATGCATATCCGTATCCATGTCAGTTGTTAATGTAATTAAAATGACACAATACACCCAATTACAAACGAAATTCGTTCACGGGCTCACTGATACGAAATGGCTCACTGTGCAAGTGGACGAGGTTGGGGAGCGATGGGTATGTACACGTAGGGCCATTTCAGCACTGTTTCGCAACGTGGCTTACAGGAGTTGCGCAAACTACTAAACTTTTTCACCCTGCAGCGATCTCGTCGTGGTAAGATTTTGGTTGTTCAAAAATGACATAATGTGCTCAAAAGTATTAATTTACATTTGAATTTTAACATGAGACCGCAAACTGAACTTATTTAATTATTTTCTTAATACATCAAAATCACTGAAAATTGAATTTTCCCCCGATTTTTAATGAGCTTGTGTGATTGGAAGCTATTCTCTAAATGCAATTTATTTTATTATTATTATTAAACAGTACAATATGCAAATATTTTTCACTATAGTGATAAAATATATGTATATGTAATTTTTTTAAAAAATTCTGAAAAAATCGGAAAATTTCAATTTTTTTGAATTTTTAGGAGGTTTGCGCGATCGGAAGATATAGTACGATTTGAAAAATTCTTTTTTTGTTTTTCTTGTATTTACCAATCGCAACTTTTCCGCACTATAGCGATTCGTAAATAATAACTTTTGTTTTTTCGCACCACCCTAATATACACAAAACATAAAATCCATCTTTTTTGTATATTACACTACAATTATGCGCTCAAACTCAATTTTCTTGTTTATCTGTGTAATTCTGAGTTATTTGATAAAATTATACATAAAGTCGCTTAATGCACACAAAAACACAAAAAATGTGTATATTTAAATTGACACACCAGGATGCGTATTTGTCAATTAATATGATTTTTTTCTATAAAATTTAAATTAATTTTATTATTTTTTTATAGACAAATTGTTTTTGTATCATCAGATAACCTACTCTAATGAGCAAATTTACGCATCTATTTTTCAGTGTATGTAAATGGTATTGTTTACTTTAAAGGTAAACAATAATTTAAGGTACCTTAGTAATTTTAAATACAAAGATTATACATGTACATGGATATCCCTTTTCTCTCAAAGCTTCAAAAAATACACAATTCTGAAGCAATTCACAATAGTTCATTTTGTACGCTGAACTACAAAATTTCAGAGCGTCCACTCTTTGTATGTCAAATCGCATCTAAACATTACTGATGAAATACAGAAATAGAGTGTACAATAGAATTGTCCTAAAAATAACCTAATGAATGAAAGAAATAATTAAAATGTTCTAATAAAATAATCCTAATAAAATGTCCGAAAAATGATAAAAATTTTCAAATAATTTATATTTTAATGTTTTTTTTTCAGCCAGTGACAAGAATAATAATGGGAAATAAGCTTATTGAAATTCGAAGCTTCAATCTATTTAATTAATTTGCGTTTTATTATAATTTATAAAACATGTATAGATTTATATTTGATAAATCAAATCCGTGTTCACTTATAATTAAAAGATATTTTTGAATATTATTTGCGAGTATATGCAGGTCAGTCTTTTTATTTTCACGGTTACAGGAAAAGAATTAATAGACCTAAAAAATAGATGAATATGTTACCGGCGAAACCCGATTCTAGGCTAAACCAGATTAGTTTAGCCCAAAACTATTTATCCTAAACTCATTCCATAAACTAGTTTTTCCTAACCCAAACTAGTTTATCTTTACGTCCATTGGATAAGCTAGTTTACGAAAGAACAAACTAGTATTTCATAGACCAAACTAGTTTTGTTTAATGCCCATATGATAAATTAATGTAACCCGCTTTTCATTTTTCGGAAGTAGTTTATCTTAGGCCAATTAAATTTGGCGTGATTTTATAGAATCCAAACACCGCTTTGCCTACAAAAAAATTGTATATATTTAGTTTATCCTATTATGATCTAGTTCATCCTAGGCCAAAGTTATTTGGTATGTTTTTACCACACGCAAAATCTATGTATATGTATGTACGCGCGTATGTACGTATGTATGTACAAATTACTGCAATTAGTTAAACTTATGAGGTCCGGTTTTCAAACCTCAACTCGCATGGTATAATAAAATTCAAGCCAGTATAACGTACAGCTCTCCTATGGATTATCAAACCCTATCGAACTATCTCGTCCCATGCCCTCTGTGTCCTGATTGGTTTCCCCTTCCTAATTGATATTCTGCTCAAGAATATCAATTGGGAAGGGCGACTATCATTACTACGAACTAATTAACAGAAGAATATCATTTAACCATAATAACAAAAACATTATCAGCAAACACATTATGTCAAAATTAAACATTTTCGATTTTTCTCACTTTACAACATAAACAATCTCTTCGGAGGAAAAATTATTTTTGGAGGAAAAATACGATAAATTACTTTCAATCTAGTATCCATGCATATATGCAGATTGTTCTGTCATGGGCGATGAAGCAAAATGTGCATTTACAGTCTGTCTTAAAAATTCATTCGAATAAGATTATGCAGTTCAACTTCATATTGATAATTCGATCTACCAAGCTGAATTATTCGCAGTGTATAAGGCAATAGAATGATCCGTTAGTTATCCTCTTTAAGAAATTCTTATCCTTACAGAGAACTACTTATCACATGACGCTTTTCGAATTACATTTCCCCGTAATTATATTATTTAAAATATCCTGTGAAAATGCAGCAGCGTTTTCTAAGCAAAACTAATGGCAATACAAAAAGCAGATGGATGGGGTCACAGAACAGGTAGCTAGTCAAAATCATAGCACAAAAAACAAATAATAAAAACAATTACTATATAAAAAGCCAATCCTAAAATTTAAAAGGACTCTTAAAGAGCTAACATTGAAACAAGAGCAGTTCGAGTGGTATTACGGGGTTACATGAAGGGAAACATACCAGTATTTTCTAACAGTAGGTGAAACCAGACACTTAAGAGCCTTCTTATTCTCACAAATCTACACAGCACATGAAACATTTTCAGCGTATCCCTACAGATTCAACAGAGCAGACACTCCGGATGGCGAATGTGGTTATGCCTAAACATCATTTACTCCACTGTCCACTCAAACCAACTGTACTACCTGGTAAACAACACAGCAAATAATGATAAACTCTGGCACGAAAAATTAGGTAAAAACAAATAGGTGCAAAATAAAGCAAAAACAGTAATCATGTGGCTCCATGAAAACTGCGACAATATCACAACAGTAAAGCAAACAAACACATGAAACAGAAAGCCCTCTTACTTCGGTAGGAACACAATAATATGTGTTAAATGTTAAATGTTAAATGTTATGTGTTATATGTTGTATGTTTAAAAAAAGAAAAGATAGCTCTATTGCTTACTTCCATCGCAAAAATAAAAGATTAAACTGTCTGTACCTGCCTTATGTCCTTTAGCAGTGTGCTGTAGTCCCACAACATCAGCTGTAACCATGGCCCGCAATAAAAGTCCCTCAACATAAGAATTGCAAGCACAACGAATGTCACAAACGGTTCAGCAAGCTGAGCAATATAATATAGTAAGAAGTTTCAACCGCCTTCGACACTGCTTGTCCGTCCACTGTGATATGTTATAAAAATAAAATAAAAAATTTAAAAAATATACAAAACGCCTAGAATTCCCCTAATGCCAATAATAATAATAATAATAGTAAATAATAAAAACTGTTTCTGTTCTAAGTCCACCTGCACTAAGTGCACCGGTGGTTGCACAGCATCAGTTTTAACCTCAGCCCACAACAAATAAAGTGGAACACGACGCATGTAACAACTCTTCAGCAAATTGTGCAATATGACACACTAAAAAGCTTCAGCCGCCTCAGGCACCACATGTCCGTCCTTGTACACAATGCGCCAATATAATAAAAACATGTACAATCCAATCAAGGATATAAAAGACATAAACTAGTCACAAACCCTATTAGTAATAAGAGAGAAACTCCAAATAAAGTCAAATAACCACGGCAGCGACAAACTTCACTAGAAGATACACCATGCATGTTTCAACTCCAAATGGAAGTGCATACAACGTCAGACTCAAAATTCCAATATTAATTTTATCCACGCAAGTGTCTAAAATCCAATAAGAATTATATCCATGCAAGTGTCTTAATTCTAATGAAATTACACCCAAGCAAGAGTTTAACTACACAAGGAGTAAATACCATAACAGACACAAGCTCCACCAGAGCATTAATAAGTCAGAATACCCAAAAATGTATGGTATTAAATTACCTATTGGTTATAGGTATAGCTGTAATTATCAATAATAGTTAATCCTAGCCTATACATTAGCTTAGAACAGAGTCAATCAACCTGCCGGTACTGAAAACGCAGTACCGACGACAATCATAAATGAGATAAACTATCACGAAACAGAGGTAGTGTGGCCGGGGGCGACATGAATGCCTACGTCATCGAGTTACGGGATGAAATCATCATGCAGGACAAGATTATTAGGTGTAGATAAAGGAATGACTGGTCTGCCTCGGCATATCTTGGTACGATATGAGTAACCGCGGGAGCCAACTCATCATTTTGGCGTCACTATCACGTCACCGAGTTACGAGATGAAATTGGTGCCAAATTAAAGGTAAGATAAAGTAATTTAAAAATATTTTAGACTGCCTGCGCATATCCTGATACAAGCCCTTGGCAGACTGAAATTTATAACAAAAAATGACGTTATAATTTACAATTAAAAAACAATGGACATAATATTTTGCATTACATTGCCATGTAGATTATTTCGCCATCGACTTTCAAGATGAACGAATGATTTAGAGAAAATGTATTAATAGTAAGCTAGACAACGACTGATTCAGCTTAAATTAGTACAAAGTAATATAAAAGTGGCGCCAAACCCCTATTTTGACAATACAATTACATCATCGAGTTACGACTTGTAATATTAGCACATTGGAGAGACCGACGAGTACAATACGAATATTTCAGTCTGCCTGGTCGCATATTTCAGATGTGTATATTGCTGGGACGATTTCTCTTTCTAAACCAATAGGAGAGCGTCATTATCACGGTCAAGTACACGCCCACACAGTTTGATTGACAGGAACTCGTGGACAATTGGCGGTGCTAATTATAACGATAATCTGTTGCGGATGAAAGTGAGCTGACTGGCTGAATGGTTAGAGCGTCGAGCTTGAAACCGGAGGATATGGGTTCGGGTCCATCGCGGGCCGAGAGTCCGTTGGTGATTTTTTTTTTAATTATTGGAGGCTGTCTTTTATTAATAAATAAGACATTTAAAAAAATATATTTCAAACCCTTTTAATATTCTAAATATCGTTCCAAAAAGATTTATATATATATTAAACAAATGGGAAAAAAAGTATTCTGCGAAAATACCCGTATAAGCAAAATTCTTACTTTAATTTTTATTTATTTATTTATTTATTTATTTCAGGATCAGAGGAAGTATAATTTCTAATTGAAGTAAATAAAATTCAGTCATTTTGAAAAAAAAAATTCTTTCGTACCTTTAAGTTTTAATTACCGAGTACAAATTCAAACAATCCGAGTACAAATAAATAATAAACACACACGATCAATTGTCCACGAGTTCCTGTCAATCAAACTGTGTGGGCGTGTACTTGACCGTGATAATGACGGTCTCCTATTGGTTTAGAAACAGTAATCGTCCCAGCAATATACACATCTGAAATATGCTGCCTGGTCATATCTCGATACGAGACGAGCAGAGCGAGGTGCCAATTCTCCAGTTTTGGCGGTATCATCACATCATCGAGTTACGACTTGAAAACCTGATGTAAGACAAGATTATTAGGTTTAGAATAAGGAATGACTGGTCCGCTTCGACATTTCCTTATACGAGATGTAGAGAAGCGGGCACCAACTTGCCATTTTGGCGTCACTATCACGTCATCGACTTACGAGATGAAATTGGTGCCAAATTAAACATAAGATAAAGGATTTTAAGAATATTTTGGTGTATCTTGGCATATCTTGGTAAAAAATCCTCGGTAGACTAAAATTTATACCAAAAATGCTTCAGAATGTACAATACAAACCCTACCCTCATAACATGCATGGTCACAATAACGTCACAATGACGTCACAATGACGTCACTGTGAGTCACTTTGGTCACATCACATCTGTGACGAAATTGCCACCACTCAGTGACGTCACATTGTGACTAAGATGTGACTTTCTAGAATAATTTTCACAGTTCGTCACAATGTTAATGTCAAAGTAGTCACAAATGACACACTTTTCACAAAGTGGTTACATTGTTACAAAAAAGCTCTAAAACGGCCATAACGACTTCACATTTTAGTCACTGTGACTTCACATCGACCTCACGTGACGTCACATCGACAATCGATGGTTACAAAGTCACAATGTGACTTCACAACGACGTTGCAGTGACGTCACCATGTCTTACGGGTGACGTCATAGACATAACATTTTGCAATAAATTACTTCTGCGTGAACTTTCACGATGAATCAATGGTTTATGAAAAGGTTCATATTAGTAAGTTAGAAATCGACCGATTCGGCATATTATGGTACAAAGCGGAATGAAAGAGGCGCCAAACCCTTATTTTGACAGTGCTAACATTTCATCGAGTTACGACTTGAAATTTTGGAACATTAGAGAGATCAACATGTTCAATACAAATATTTCAGTCTGATTCATTATTTCTTGATACGAGACGAGCACATCGGGTCGTCATTCTCCCTTTTTGCGGTATCTCCACATCATCGACTTACGGCTTGAAAATCTTATGTAGGACAAGATTATTAGCTGTAGATTAAGGAATGACTGATCTGCCTCGACATTTCTTGGTACGATATGAGTAGCAGCGGGCGCCAACTCGTCAATTTGGCGTCACTGGCACGTCATTGAGTTACGAGACAAAATTGGTGCCAAATTAAAGGTAAATTAAAGTATTTTAAAAAGATTTTGGTTTGCCTGGGCATATTCTGGTACAAACACTCGGCTGACTGAAATTTATAACAAATTGCGTCAGAATGTACATACAAATATTTGTACCAGGATATGCCCAGGCAGACCAAAATACTCTTAAAATACTTTATTTTCCTTTAATTTGGCACCAGTTTCATATCGTAATTCGATGACGTGTTGCGCACGCTGTTACTCATATCGTACCAAGAAATGCCAAGGCAGACCAGTCATTTCTGAATTTACACCTAATAATCTTGTATTACATCATGATTCCATCCAGTAACTCGATGACGTAGTCATTCGTGTCGCCACTGCGCCGTTTCAGAGTCAATGGACACACAATAAGGCAAAAAAATGCAATACTAACACCTCCCCCCTAACGGCCCCTATCCTTTGGAGTTTCTTTTTTTAATTATCTTTTTTCCATGACTACTTAAGATTCACCCTTCCCCCCTCAGGCTTAACAATAATTTAATCTACTTGTAAACTATTATTGTTATTATTATTCTTTTTTATATGCATATAATACATTTATTTTTTTACTGCCCCCAATATTAGGTCCTTATTTATTATTATTATTTTTATTATTATTATTAACCCTTAAAGCTCAATTTAATTACCTATAGCCACTATCCCTAGTTTTTGTCCTTTTTTGAGGCAACTGGTTACTATTGCAACACTCCACATAGCTAATATAAGCAAAAACAGCCCAAATGACTACAACATACAGGGTGTTTCGCTACCAGACCGATTAACTCTAAGGGGTGATAGTAGACGTAGAGACAAACATTATTAAATAGGAAACCATGGGGCGCAAACGTCTTCTGTAGGAACTAGGGACCATTAAAGTTTGAGGTCCAAAACTTCAAACGATGATAAAAAACGGAGAAAAGGGTCGATTTGTTTGCAGTTTTCATTAAAATCATTCTTTATATGACAATTTTTTTAGAAAAAAAAATTTAAGGTTACGTTCAAAAATTGTCGATAGAGGGCGCTTTAGATTTTAGAATAACGAACAACTACTTTTTACCGTTATTTTGTGCATGGAGTTCAAGTTATACTAAATTTCAGTCTTTAACTTAAATTTTAAGCCCAAAATCGGAAACATTGGGATCGGGTAACTAGTGAAAATTGAACTGTGGACAGAGGGTAGAATTTTAAACACTCATAAATATTGGAAAAAGTAATCGATTTTGTTGCGGTTTGCGTGTAAGTCATTCCCTTGGTAATTATTTTATTCAAAATGACGTACAGCTTTGTTATCCTCATTTTTTGATAGAGGGCGCTTCCGACACATCTCCGACATTTCAATGGCATTACTCTTAGGTGTTTTACTACCAGAACAACATACTTCCAGGATGTGTTAGGGATGCAAAGATTACTCGGAATCACATAGGAATGTAACTTTGGAAATGCATTTCTTTGGAGTTACGGTTAAAGGAATCAGAGAAAAAAGCAGCAGAAACAGCAGAGAAAGAGCAACACGTTAATGTGAAAGAAAACAGTTTATTTAAACGTTTTTTTAGAAAAGGTGTTCGAAATTACGACCAGAAGTAGTCCGGCATGCTTGATATTCCTCACATTTTGAAAAATTTCTGTCATCTCAGAAAGCTTTCAGGCAGCTACAGAAATATCAGTTGCGAGGTGTTCAACTGATGGTACGGAAGTCTCATACACCCAACTTTTTACTTGACCCCAGCAGAAGAAGTCCATACATGGTCGGTCTTGCGATCTGGCAGTCCAATGAACCAGGCCACCACGACCTATCAGCCGTTATCCATGTGTTACTTTGAAGTGTCAGCAAACGTCATTGGTAAAATGTCGATGAGTCCCATCGTGCTGTTCATCGTTCAAATACTTCCTTCTGCTACCTTTGGAACCGGTTCTCAAATGATAGCTTCAAAATGATCACTGTTCACGCGCCGTTTAGCGCCATCTACCGTCACTGTCAAACTTGACGGAGTATTTCTGGTCGTAATTTTGAACACCTTTTCTAGTGAAACCTTTAAATTTACTGTTTTCTTTCACATTAATGGGTTGCACTTTCTCTGCTGTTTCTGTTGCTTTTTTCTCTGTTTCGTTTAACCGTAACTCCTAAAAAATGCATTTCCACAGTTACATTCCTATATATTCCGAGTAGTCTTTGCATCCCTAACACATCATGGAAGTATGTTGTTCTGGTAGTAAAACACCTAGGAGTAAAGCTTTGAAATATCGGAGATGTGTCGGAAGCGCCCTCTATCAAAAACTGAGGACATCAAAGCTGTACGTCATTTTGAATAAAATAATTACCAAGGGAATGATTTACATGCAAACCGCAACAAAATTGATTAGTTTGTCCAATGTTTATGAGCGTTTAAAATTCTCCCCTCTGTTCACAGTTCAATTTTCACTAGTTATCCGATCCCAATGTTTCCGATTTTGGGCTTAAAATTTAAGTTAAAGACTAAACTTTAGTATAACTTGAACTCCATGCACAAAATAACGGTAAAAAGTAGTTGTTCGTTACTCTAAAGTCTAAAGAGCCCTCTATCGACAATTTTTGAACGTAACCTTTAAAAATTTTTTCTAAAAAAATCCTGATATAAAGAATGATTATAGTGAAAACTGCAAACAAATCGACCCTTTTCTCCGCTTTTTATCATCGTTTGAAGTTTTGGACCTCAATCTTTAATGGCCCCTAGCTCCTACAGAAGACGTTTGCGTCCCATGGTTTCCTATTTAATAACGTTTGTCTCTATGTCTACTATCACCCCTTAGAGTTTGTATGTCTGGTAGCGAAACACCCTGTATAATGTGAGACCCACTAACTTTGACGACCATCAGATATGACTAACCACTGAATATTTCAAACAACCGATTATGCAAACTACCCAACTATGTAAACTACTGGATGTGACTATTTTTATAAAGCAGTTATTACACTTACGTTATCAATTATCGGGATATTCATTAAAATCATATTCCCCATCCGCTCCATAATATAATGAAGACTTTTTATAATCCCTAGTCACTAGAAATAAGCTTCAACTATTCCAATAGAATATCTATGGATATTATTGTGAATAGCGACTTAAATTCCATTAATAATAAATGGCGTTTCTATTCATGTATTGCTATTTATGTCATTATGCAATTCACTAATCTACAGTGTTAACAATTTAACCGTAATCTACCTACCAATAAGTTAAGCTAAGAATATCATAGCCACGTTCATACGAGTAAAACTACTAAGAAACTAGTTTTAATTATATTAAATTAGGACCTGGTGGTAATTAAAATATCTGTAATACATCTAGTAATATTAGACAGCACCCTAATATATCTTTAAGTAATCAGCATAACAATTAACAATAGTAGCATTATCTCCAATTAGAGATTGTATAACCATGTAATTAATGCTGTTCTTTTTCAGGTTTTCCTCTTCCCCCTCTTTGCAATTGACTAAGGCTGGCGGTGTAAAGAGAGAAGGGGATATTTTTTTCTTTATCTTCTTTTTTATTTTTATTATTTTTTTGTACAGCTCGCCTCTTTACTTGGCGCAATAAGACCCAGTCCACACAAGCTACCTGGCCCGCTCTAATGGGCAGCCCACGGAGTAAGTTTTTCTCCGTGGCGTATAGTAGAAAGCGGGATCTTGTTTCCCTGTGCAGCGCTCTTGTCTGCCTTGCTTTTCACTGCAAAATTTTCCCTTCTGCGGTATGACATAGCTTTTCCGCCATTCTCTCATGTTTTCAATTCCCTCAAAATTGCCCCCAATTTCAGCTAAGTTCAGTAGTACCATTTAGTCTCAAAAACATTCAGCCCCTTTCGTCCGGTATGATAAGTACTAGGTGTGCGGCAACAAGTCACATAATTATCCCAATGTGCAGTAAACTCCAAAGATTACCAACAAAGCACTTAATCTAAATAACCAATCCAGGTATTTGTCTTAGTCACTTTGCCGGCTAAAATTCCGTCATCTACGATAATGGCGCCTGGTGCATGTAAAATCCGTCGTGGGTACAATGTTCTCCAAGTTACCTGTGAAATATAGCTCTGGAGGTGCCTTGTCAAGTGAGGGTCTCGTCATTTGATTAAGGTTCTAAATTACGAGACAAACTTGAGTAGTTTGTTTGCAGTACAAACAACAGTATGAAACGTTAAGTAACAGGCAAAACAAAGTATGCTCAAACGAGAAACTAATAATGCAGAAATGATGATATACGAAGCGAAGAAAGCATGGTTATTGCATCTACACGGCGATTAGATGATCACCCGCCCCGATACGAAGTATCTGACCCGTTAAGCTTAGACAACTCGGCAGGAAAGATCCTGGTGATCGGTTGGGAAAAAATTATAATATCTACAATCTTTTTTTTATTCCCTAAAATACTACATCTCATGGATTAAATACCACATAGGTTTCAGAAGAAATGAAAGAGCCGATTCTCTGGCGAAAGCGGTTATAGATAATAACCAGTACAACAAATATAAAGAATTACTTCTCCCACAATCGAAATTGAAGTGTATCGTTAAACAAAAATCTGTCGATGAATGTCAACTTTCATGGACTCAGTCGAGAAAGTGTCGCGAATCCTACGGTATAATTTACAAAGTTGATATATTCATCTGTGATCACCTAACGTTACCTAACTATATCACCGGCCATGGAAGTTTCACATCTTTTATGCACAAAATTGGGGAAAGAGGCTCACAGTTTTGCCCAGCAAAAAGAACATTGGTAATTATACCCATTATATTTTTGGAAACTGTCCCATTATGAAATATCATTTTTGTCTTGATAAGAACAAAACTATGCGTGAAAATTTGAATAAAACTATTTTTAACTCAGAGAATTTTCAAAAACTTCTGGAAAACTACGATATTCTCAACAAAAACTTTTCTTTTATTTATAAGACTTTGGCTTAATAATATATATATACGTTTTTTCATCTATTGTATTTAACTTGTATACAGTATTCCATTTTTTATTCTTATTCTTTTTTAATCAGTGTATATGTATCCGCTCTGCCTTCAAATAACAAGGAAGTATTTGTAAGCTATTAAATTCTATTATGTCTAATTGTATGTCTAAACTAGTTTATCACATAAGCGTTAAAATAAACTAGTTCGGCCAAAAATCGGGTTAGGATGGTTATATATACATCACAAATATATAGAGTTTTCTAAAGGAATTATAAATAGAAAAAAAAATTTATTCCGAATTAAAATAGTATTAAAATATACTGAAGAACTAGCTTTCATTTAGTCATGAATTTGTTTTAATTAAATTTTTTAGATTATTTGAATTTTAAGCTTTGTTAATCTTCAAATTGTGAACAATTTGATAATTAACAGAGCCTAAAATGCATAATGCACACTTTATTTTTATTTTGTTTTAGATAGATGACTAGTAACATCTATATAAGTACATCAATCTAAATCTAACTTTAAATTAAAAATGTCGTTCAAAGGTAATTAAATTTAAAAATAAGATTGTACAAAATATTTTTTTATTTAACTGAAATATACAGTTGTCACGATAAGTTCACTTTTAAATCTTTATATTTTTTAAAAATTAAATATGTACTGTGTCTCAATTTTATTTTTAAAATGCTTATTGTGTAAGAAACTTTAACTTAAAGTAAAATTAGAATACTAATAGATCATATGACAATGCCTATTATTCCTGATTAAAAAAAAATAATAGTAATTTTAATAATTAAAGATATATTACCTGAAAGTAGAACATACAGAGTGTTTCGCTATCAGACCGACAAACTTTGAGGGATGATAGTAGACATGAAAACAAATATTATTAAATAGGAAACAATGGGTCGCAAACGTCTTCTGTTGGAGCTGGTGGCCATTAAAATTTAAGGTCCAAAATTTCAAACGATGATAAAAAAGGAAAAAAGGGTCGATTCGTTTGCGGTTTTTACTAAAATTATCCTTTATACCACGATTTTTTTAGAAAAAAATTTAAAGGTTACGTTCAAAAATTGTCGATAGAGGGCGCTTTAGACTTTAGAGTAACAAACAACAACTTTTTACCGTTATTTTGTGCATGGAGTTCAAGTTATACTAAAGCTTAGTCTTTCACTTAAATTTTAAGCCCAAAATCGGAAACATTGGGATCGGGTAACTAGTGAAAATTGAACTGTGAACAGAGGGTAGAATTTTAAACACTCATAAATATTGGAAAAAGTAATCGATTTTGTTGCGGTTTGCGTGTAAGTCATTCCCTTGGTAATTATTTTATTCAAAATGACGTGCAGTTTTGGTGTCCTCATTTTTTGATAGAGGGCGCTTCCCACACGTCCCTGATATTTCAATGGCATTACTCCAGGTTGTTTTTCTACTGGACCAACATACTTCTAGGAAGTGTTAGCGATGCAAAGACGACTCGGATTCACATAGCAATGTAACGTTGTAAATGCCTTTTTTGCGAGTTACGGTTAAAGGAAGCAGAGAAAAGAAAACAGAAACAGCAGAGAAAGAGCAACACGTCAATGTGACAGAAAACAGTTCATTTAAATTTTTTACTACTAAAGGTGTTCGAAATTACGACCAGAAGTAGTCCGGCATGCTTGACAGTGACATCGCGTGGAATTCCTCATCCCCACGCTTTGAAAGATTCCTGGCATCTCTGATAGTTTTCTGGCAGATACAGAAATACCAGCTGCGTGGTCTTCAACTCATGGTATTTGAGTGTCATATTCCCAATTTTTCATTTGACCCCAGCAGAAGAAGTCCATAGATGATAGGCCCGGTAATCTAGCAGGCCAATGAACTGGGCCACCACGACCTATCCACAAATGTCCATTTGTTACTTTGAAGTGTCGGCAAACGTCATTGGTAAAATGTGGAGGAGCCCTATTGTGCTGTTTATCGTTCAAATACTTTATTCTGCTACCTTTGGAACCGGCTCGCGAATAATTACTTCAAAGTGATAGCTTCTCATGCGCATTACCGTTTAGCGCCATCTACCGCATCTATCGTCTGTGTTAAACTTGCCGGACTGCTTCTGGTCGTAATAATTTCGAACACCTTTTCTAGTAAAACCTTAAAATAAACTGTTTTCTGTCATATTAACGTGTCGCTCTTTCTCTGCTGTTTCTGTTACTTTTTTTTTTGCTTCCTTTAACTGTAACTTGGAAAAAGGCATTTCTAACGTTACATTCCTATGTGATTCCGAGTCGTCTTAGTATCCCTAACACTTCCTAAAAGTATGTTGATCTCGTAGTAAAACAATCAGGAGTAATGCCATTGAAATGTCAAAGAAGTGTCGGAAGCGTCCTCTATCAAAAAATGAGGACACAAAAGCTGTACGTCATTTTGAATAAAATAATTACCAAGGGAATGACTTACACGCAAACCGCAACAAAATCGATTACTTTTTCCAATATTTATGAGTGTTTAAAATTCTACCCTCTGTTCACAGTTCAATTTTCACTAGTTACCCGATCCCAATGTTTCCGATTTTGGGCTTAAAATTTAAGTGAAAGACTAAGCTTTAGTATAACTTGAACTCCATGCACAAAATAACGGTAAAAAGTTGTTGTTTGTTACTCTAAAGTCTAAAGCGCCCTCTATCGACAATTTTCGAACGTAACCTTTAAATTTTTTTCTAAAAAAATCGTGATATAAAGGATAATTTTAGTAAAAACCGCAAACGAATCGACCCTTTTTTCCGTTTTTTATCATCGTTCGAAATTTTGGACCTTAAATTTTAATGGCCCCTAGCTCCTAGAGCCCCATTTCTTCCTATTTAATAATATTTGTCTTCGTGTCTACTATCATCCCTCAAAGTTTGTCGGTCTGGTAGCGAAACACCCTGTATATGTCTTAAAACATGATAAGCATTAGCTGTAGTTTTAGAAAAAATTGATTTGAAAATGAAAATTCTGCCTTTGATATTCCTGTATACTTACAAAGTTCGTATGATGTTGAATTTAAAAAGTTTTATATGTGTAGCAATGCTTCATTATTAATATCGGTACTGACTAGTTGCACTTTTTTATCAAATTTAAACATTACAAAATCACAGTTAAAAAATATGCACACATAAATCAGATGTAAAAAACCAGCTTTTGAAAAATCCAATCTAGAAAGAGACATCTTCATTTACATGTTAAAAAACTATTTATAGTACTTGAATGTAAAGATTTCACATGAATTTTTATATATTTTTCGTGTATGCATGTTTCTAGATAATATAAGCAAAGAATAATAATATTTTCCAAGAAAGAAAATATTTTCCAAAAAGATTAAATTGTTAAAGAAACGCATAAAACCAAATGTTCTCTTGAACATTGTGACGAGGTAATTAATGAAGTCGGCGGTGGTTTAAAGGGACAGTATATTTTGTCCTACCTTTAAAAACATTCGTTTATTTTCAGAAATACATTATAAGTATTTTAATTCACAGTTTATATTTATGTAATTTCATATACAATTTTTCTGCATAACTCTTACAGTACATAAGTCAACATGATACTCAAACATTTATTAATATTCCACTGCATGCATGTGCGTTTTTCTCTACTTCACTATGTACAAGCAATTAAGGAAAATCTCCTAAAATTAAAAAAAAAGTAAGCTCTATTAAATGCGTATTTCCGCATGTTATCTTAATACATGGTTCATAGCATGAAGGGATTTAGAGAATTTTAGTATTTTACTACCAAAAATTATATAAAGTAATGATTTTCCGAATACATTTTTTCCCGTTAAATGAAGCAAATATTACTTTAAAAAAATTTAGTAAAAGGATCTTGAAAATCCTTACAGGCGTACGAAACCCGTTAGTGAAAAGTGAATCCTTTGTAAAAGATATTAATTAATTCATGTTCTTTGCGTTTATTAATATTTACCTCAATAATGAAACTATCTCGTACTTCAAATTATTGATTTGTACGGGTTGATCACCAAAATTGAGCCACTTCACTTATGCTTAGAAGTAACTCAATTCTACTTTAGAATATCTTCAAAATATCACTGTAGATAGCTAATCTACATCATCAATCTACTCATCTACTGACTAAATTCACACTCGGAAATTTTTTTTTAATTTTTATTTTATTTTATTTTATTTTTTAATCGAAATAAATGTTAAATGTAGTACAAATTCAGCGACTGTTTGCCAACGTTGTACCCTCTGACTCTCAGATAAGACCAAGCAGTATAAGGATGTTTTAACGATATTGGAATACATCTAGTTTTACTAAAAGCATAGTTTTGATTAATGAAATAATTAAACAAAACGACAGAAAGATGTCTAAGCTATAATAAAATGATAATAAATATAACATACCTAATTACCAATTACTTTAATACCATGTAAGAAATTATGCAAGGCTTGCGTTGGAAATTCTTCAGTTATTTTGTTATTCCAGCAAATGCAGTATGAAACCACCTTTCACAATCTGAATATACTATATTTTCTATTATTTTTTTCGTACAAATTACTCAAAATCGCCACTGTTTTAATTTTTGGCAATTTTATTTATTTTTTTAATTCATTTTGCATTTGTCTATGATTCTTTCCTTCCATCATTTTAATTCCAAATAAATTACGCCTTTTATTAAAAACTTTATTTTCTGATCGTCTTCGTAAATTGAAAGCATTCTTTTGTCTTTTTTCCATTTTTTGTTTTGTTTTTTCATTTTAAATTTTATTTTATATGGCGAAGATGATAACACAGTTCACTTTTTGGCTCATTATGTACTTTGAATTTAATGATTTTGGCTAGGAAGACAACATTTCTCATATATATATATATATATATGTATATATATACCGGATGTCCCAAAAATGACTGATGGATTTTAAAATTCAATAAGTTGTAAACGGTAATAGCTAATTAAAAATTTTTTGCAGGAGGCTTATGTATAATATCAGGAGTTTTTTATCGTAATTTTTTATTTTAGTTCGAATTGCAAACAATAGGCGGCACTGACGGCGATTGAAGGCCAGGTCGACGTTTCACTTAGCACTGATCACCTGGCCTTCAATCGCCATCAGCGCCACCTATTGTTTGAAATTCGAACTAAAATAAAAAATGACGGTAAAAGAACTCCTGCCCTCCTGCAAAACTTTTTTAAATAGCTGTCACCGTTTGCAAGTTATTTAATTTTAAAATCCATCAATCATTTTTGGGACACCCGGTATGTGTGTGTGTGTATTACTTTGGGTTTCGGGGTAGCTTTAGCTTTCTGGTGATTCAATATCTCCGCAATTTACTCTTTTTTTTATATTTTTAAGAACTTTTGCTGCCATTAATGTTTTTCTCCCATACTGCTTGTCTGTATAGTTTCATATTTCTTTTTCACTCTCTTAGTTTTAGAGGCTTTATGATTATTGACTTAGTCATCGAAACTCTCTAGTTGGAGAATCGTCGGATTTATCTGCAGTGGCTTTTCAGCATCAGGAGAAAATGCAAAATCAACTCCAAGATAAAGCCTTTTGAAACGGTACATGTTTTTGGGCTGAATGATACATTCTTTGAAAGGTTTGACTGTGCAAACATGCAGTTGTGTTAGAGAGAAATTTTTTTTGAGTTTGAATCCACGATTCTTGTGGTTCAACTTAAAAAGCATATAAGAGTTTATTTTATTTTATAAACTATATATGATTTTTTAATATGAGCCTAAATTTTATAAAGATATTGGTCCAGTTATGCTAAATAGAATGTTCGAAAACTTGCTTGGTGATAGAAATGTATTAAAACGTATTAAAAAAAAATAAACTGGCGGATAATAAAAGTTCAAAACGTACGAACTTCAAAACGGATTACTTAATTTTCAAATTTATGTTTATATATCTGGTGTAATGTAACTCTTCAAACTGTTTGTATCAAGGCAACAGCGGAATTTTAAAAATCAGACAACATCAAAATAAAAAAAAACAGCGAAAAAAAATTCCGTGTGAAAAATGTGCACAATGAACATACGAATTTAGATATGAAAATATAATGAAAACATGAAACCTTTCTTTCGTTTTCAAATATTAGCTTGCATTTAAAGGAGAAAATAAAATCAAAACAGCTCATTTTAGGCTTTTTAAATTTTCTGAGAAGAGCACGTGGAAAGCAAGTGCTTTTTCTAATTATAGATGACATAATTCCGAAAAATGATATTTTGCTTCTGTCCATATATAGAGTCGGTTCAAACCTGGCTACTCTCTCCTTTAAGATTTTATATGATATTTTTTCTAGAATTGATATTTGTTACATCTTTGTTTAATATCTGTGCGCTCATAACATTTAATAATAATAATAATAATTTTTTATTTATTTTTCTCAATCAAATTCTCTGAGCATGAACCGAATAATATTTGATTTGATAATGTTAATATTTATATGCAAAAACATATTTTTTTTCTTTCAAAATGGTTGCTTAATGTTGAATTGTACATTTCGCTAAAGAATAATGCTTATTTTGATATATATATCATGTGAAAACCAAACTCGTAGTATCTGTTTAATTTTTTGGGTCGTTATTTTATTTTACAAACGTTTACAAAACTTAAAGAACAAAATGTGGGTTAAATTCAATAGTTTTAAATGCTATGCAACATTAATAAATATTTTATTGTTTAACTTTTATTCCCAATTTAACTATTCGATGAATCGGACATTTCTTTTGCAGATAACTTAAGGTAAAGTGCCCTATTACCGTCCCCCAGTAAATTTTAGGCCAATAGCAGTTTTAATTTTCCGTGAAAACCTATTAAATTTGGATTTTGTACAGAATAACTATTTACACATATGGAAACATGGGCAAATGTTGTACAAAAAATCTTTAACAATAAGAAATATTGTTTTTCTAAAGTATCTCAATGTGAAAAAAATTTTTTGAATGTCCCAATTCCGTCCTCCTGAAAAGAATCCAAAAAGTTAAGGATTAACTTATTTTTAAATCAAAATTTATTTCAAAATAAATAATTAACTTAATTTATTTTAACTTAGGGTACAAAGGAATGTACTATTATTACTAATTGTAAATAATAGCATCAATAATACCACAAAAAATTATCCCTCCAAGCATGAGGAACATACGTATAACATGTGTATTGTTTATGGCTCTTGAGCATGTTTCGTGTGACTATGTGCAGCACTGAAGGCACTGATCCCTTTCTTTCCCATGTTTTTCATGAGAAAAACCCTTCAAGCAAGTAGAGCATCATTGTCGTCATCTTCACTTATATGATCACCATGAAGAATTTCAACAGAAGAATCACTTTCGTCATCAATGATGTTATGTAAGTCATGTTTGGACTTTTTACACGGTGTTTTTTTTTGCCCTTTCTCCTTCAGAGAGGTAGTTGCCACAAGCTTTTTTTTTTTTTTTTTTTTAAGTTGAACGTTCTTTTTTCGCCTTGGAATTTTTCACTTTGTTTTTTGTGGAGATCCAATGAACAATGTTGCTGAACTTCTTCGGGCAAAAGTTCCTGGTGTGATTAGTGGCACTTCCCTGATCTCTTAAGAGAATGAACTTATCTTTAAATTTGAGGCAAATCCCCAAGATTAAGTCTATAAATACCTACTTACAAAATTGCAGGCACATTACTTATCGGGATTTGACAGCGCTGAAAAGCGCTCCTAATTTCATCCCCGGTACGAAAATAAGAACTTAAAGGGGGACGAAATTGGAACAACGTTACTTCCCAATATGACGATGCTTCAGTTCTTGTAAAATAAACTGTGTTGTAAAACTCACTATTTGGTACTGTTAACGTCTTAACCAGGTAGAATACATGCGATGAATGGAAAATAAATACTTTCGGTAAAGTAAATATCGTTCTAGAAATGACGTAGCAAAACTTATATCTTCTATAAATAGAAATACCGACATTAATAATACACGGATTCGCTTTGCGAGTGAAATTTTCACTTCTGAATCCTTTTATCTTCCGTTCGTTCGGCTTTGAGTGATCAGTGGTGCCACTTTCAAAGAAGAGGAGAAATAAATGTGGACGAAATTAGGGATGGGTACAAAATATGGGCACTTTACCTTATCTTCTTTTTATCCGATATTTTTTAAAATACTGTTGTACAATAATGGATTTAGAAAAGCAAATTTAGCATCAATTACGGTAATATAACAATTTTAACTGATATATTGAACTTTAATTTCCATTACAATAACAATACAGCTGGAACTCACAATTGATAACGAATATCATACTTCTAAAAAAAGATGCAATTTTGTGCACTTGTGCAATTTAGTGTTTCTTTCAGATCTCTACAGCACCCATATTAAACAAAAATGTGAAATTGCATTTTGTCTGTTTAAGGTTCAGTCGTAACTGCCGTAACGTATTGAAAAGTTGCTTGGTCGTAGTATTTATGTAAAAGATCATGGTACAGTTTATCAGGAAAATGTTGTAAATTCTTCATACAGATTGAGCAGTAAGGATATATCACCGCATTCAGGTTTTTTAAACTTTAATGAGGTTTGCGATAACGCAAAGATATAGTAGATTTTCGCCTCATTTTAAAATCTAAGCTTACTTGAGTGAAAATAACATTTAAGATTATTAATTTCTCTTTACAGACTATCAAATTTTATATTGTCAGTATTTCACCAATGCATTAGAAAAAAATGAATAAGTAAAAAAAAAAAAAAAAAAAAAAATCTTAAGAGAGTAATACTTTTCTTGCCCGATGACTGCCAGCTCTGTGCAAGATAATTATTTTTAAATAACACTTATTGAACTAACTAGGCGTGATAAAATTCAAATGTATAGCCTGTCAAATTCAAGAAACATGGTATGATAAATCTTTCCTGGATAATACTTCTAGATATTGCTCAAAGATTTTTTTAAAGATGTCATATTACATTTACAGAGTGGCGAAGGGTCAAGGAAAAACGCAATCAAAAAAGAGCAAACTACCAGTATTTTCTTATAGAAAATATTTCTAATAATATAAAGGAACTAAAGTAGATTAATTTCTTTTTAACAAAATAGTGGTAATAACATCTTTTTTGACTATATTTTTTCCTGAACACTCACCATTATGATCTATAAATTTTCGTTCAAGCTTCTATCTAATTGCATTACTCAAAATATTTCCAAGAAAAAAATTTATAGCAATTTAATTTATAAATAGACACTGAAACTCAAAAATTTTAGCAAGATTTACATTTAAGAATTTTTAATACATTTGGCTCTATGTCTTTTCATATCGAAAGCGTTGTATGCTTCTTCAATTACAATGTTTTGTTTATCTTTGATAGATTTTGAATCTGATCAATAAGTTGCGAATATTGTTTGTAAAAGTGCTGCACTTAATATCTTTACAAAGGATAATAAATTTACTATGATGAAAAGTAGTCGTTTTATTATACATAGACAAATTTTCATACTTTCAAAGTTTTAAATGCAAACGAATATTTTCATAGTCTACTTGCACCATTATTTAAAAATATATACATTTCGTAGTATATTTCTCGTACAAGTACACTCAAAGTATATGTTTTTTTTTCTAAATATGCGATGTAGTATTAAAAAATATTCGGGTGTAGTTAAAAAATTGCAATGTCATCACGTTCAGATTTATGTCCCACACACTAAAAGCTTATTCGAGTATATTCAGACTTTATATTGTACCATGTAGGAATAATGTTAAAAATGCCAATATGTTTTCAATAACTTCCGAAAAGTGTGCAGAAATTACAGATTTTCTTTTCCTTAAACATCGTAAATGTAATTTACTATTGAAAACTTTACTAATTAAAGCTGTTTACAGATAAACATTAGTGTCACGAAATTCAAATATCCCTCACTCAAGAGAATATTTACCTTGATTACAGACATTAAAGGGGATTTTGTTTCAATAATGCATACAACTAAAGTTTTCCCTGTCGTATTATTCATGATGAAACATCCAAAAGCACCTATTGAAAATACTTGTTCGAGATCATTTATATGTGCATCCATTATTTATTAAAATGGTAATTACTTTAATTCGGATGAGAAACATCAAATACTGCAATGTTACTTTTAATCTAGATTTAAAGATAACTTTAAAGCCTCACAAGAATTAAATTATTCCAAAGCCTCTTCTGTTGGCTAGATTTGATACTTTGTTATTTTGTGTAATTATTTTTTATAAATTTATGTTTGGTAGTTTCATTTAGAAATTTTTTAAATAATCATGTGAATATCATAACAAGAACAGACTGTCTAAAAAAAACTAAATATTTCACCGGCTGGAAATAAACATGCGATGTAATTTGCTGAATGTTTGTCAAAAAGATTGCAAATAACATTGTAATAATTAATTAATTCTACGACACTATTTTTATGAGATATGCCTAAAAATTTATGTATAGCTTCTCTAGGCAAAAATGATGAAGCAGAAATTTTATTGTTTCTCTGAAAACAAACTTCATACGTGAAACTGCATATTTGTACGTGTAAAGCTGAATAAGATGTTTAGTTAAAACTTAAATGCTGTAAATGGCACCACAACTTTAAACAAATAAAAAAATTAAATTATTTTAACAATTTGTAAATTTCAGGCGTTGACACCTATGCAGGGGATCTTTTAAAAAATGCCCATAGAGCTTAAGAGGAATCTCTGTAGCATTCAATATTATTTCTTTTTTTTTATTACAATTTAATAAATTACATATTTTTTTGAATCAGCTCTAATTTATCATTATATATGAGGAGTAACATTTTTAAAAAACATAAAAATGCATATGTTTGTTATTATATGAAAACTATCACAATTAATCTCTAAAAATCATCACTTTATAATGTAAACAAACAAAAACGTATTTTGACTTTTGATTAGGAAAATTAAATAATAGTTGGCCATCATATGATCATCCGACATTTCTTCATAGCGTTTTCCATGATGTAAATATCCTTATTGAATAATTTTTCATATCCCTAATATATCAAATTATTCTTTTGTATCACAAAGAATTTTAGAGAAAAAAATCCAGGATGGCTATGAAGATAAAGAATCTTAGTGCTCAGTTTGCCCCCGAATTGTTAGATTCGACTTCTTTAGATCCAAGATTTATTTTTATATAATTTTTAACTTTGGTCGTGAATTAAATTAACAAATTACTAACCAAGAAAGTCAGAAAAACGAAAAAAATTGAAAATCATTTTTCGCGCACAAAACTTGATGATACGTATGATCTCTATAAGCACATTGTTGAATTTGTGTTAGAATTATATCATTTTGTTTTGTTTTTCTTTGAAAAAACACTGGAAAAGTAAAATAATTACATATCTATTAAATGTTTATTACTAATAGACTCTACAAACGATATCTAAACAAATAAAAAAAATATTTTTTCATTTTTTTTACATTTTGCACATTTTTTGTGCAAGCTACTTTAATATATTATTTAACTCACTAAAAGTGCTATAACAAAAAATTACTATTTTGATTAGCTTTGCAATCTGTTAGCCTCAAGTGTTACCAATTATTAAATTTATAACATTATTTACGTATGTGAAAATAATTGTAATGATGTGTATCAAATTTGTTATATGAGGTCTGAAGAGATTAAGAAAATGGCAATAAATTCCTGTTCTATGATATTTTAATGTCATTTGTCTGAAAACTTTTTTTCAATAGCATATCTATTCAAATGTAATGTTTAGTTACTCAGTACATTCTGTAAAATATCTCTGAAATTGAATCAATAATGTCACTGTAAATATTTTCAGCCTATAACTGTTACCCAATTTAATGGAAATTCTAGTTATGAGAACAGAATCTTTGACATTTTTAAAACGGCGGTTTTGCCAATGGTATGTCGAATGGCCCAAGCAACATATTTTTCTGTGAATTCATATAAAATTCGCAGCATAAAACTAAAATACAATTATATTTTTTTATGTTTCGAGACATAACTGACATCTCGAATTTGAAAATGCTGGTTTTAATAATTTCTTATAACCATGAAGATTGAAAGCCACCCTAAGGCATGATGAAATCACGGTGACATCTTTGTGAAGTCACACTGAGACTTTGACCGTCGATGTGACGTCGTTGTGAAGCCACAGTGACTAGATACTGAAGTAGGGTGTGTCGAACAAATCGAATTTTTTCAAATCCTGTATTAATAGTGATGAAAAGTTGTCTTTAGTAATAAGAAGGATAACGCAAAATTGTTTTTTGAAATCGGTTAATATCTTTAGGTTGCGCATCGCACTTGAAGTTCGAAAAATTTGACCAAAAAGGACATTTTTTGAAATTAATGATGAAAATTAGAAAATTTTCGAACCTACTTCTAATAGTGCGGAAAAGTTTCCTTTTATATCTAAAAAGATAACGCAAAACTTTTTTTTTTAAATCGGTTAATATCTTCAGGTGGCCCATCGCACTTGAAGTGAAAAATTTATCAAAAATGACATTTTTTGGAATAAATGAGGAAAATTAAAAAAATTTGCTTGCAATAGTACGCTAAAATAAGCTTTTACAAAAAAAAATCTTTTTTAAATCTGTTAATACCTTTAAGTCCCTTTAAGTTAGCGAAATTTTATGAAAATTGACATTGTTTCATATAAAAGATGAAAAATCGTCTTCTTTTCACATCTACTTCTAATGACATAAAAATATTCCATTATATGCATAGAAACGTAAAATTACGTATTTAAATAAATGTATAAAGTTGGTAATGTAATGTTGGTAAAGTAGGTACGTGTAATAAGCGTATTTAAAATTGGTTAATAATTTTTTATAATACATTGTTTATAAATTACGAAAAATTTTAGAAAAGCATATTTTTCAACTATATTTTTTATTAAAGTTAGACATTCATATTGAACAGATTTAGAACACTACGTAATAAAACATTCTGCTAAAAAAAAAAAGAAAAAAAAGTTTTACTCAAGCAATATTAGGTTATTTGCATTGTAGTAATTTTAGAGAATAGTTATTTTTCTTTCTTTCTTTACCACAGTTAAAGCCTTGTAGTGAGATTTATTATCAAATTTTGGCATTAGTGATCTCGAAAGCAAAGTTGATCTAACATAGCCGTCTCTGCTATTAGAGCCACATACTTTTTCAGAAGCCTCACTCACAAGTTTCACACATCAATCCACCGCTTGTGTGTGTGGCACGGAAATGTCTTTATTGTTTCCACTTCCAAATTCTGAGATAGATTTCGATTCAGTGAAAGAGAGAATTCTCTCTGGGCTGATTCCGTGTAATATACGTGGCGAAGTAACTTTGTAGCTTGATCAATCAATTAGTTCAGTATAATCCTGAGCACCAAAATTTAACTTGGGTCTCATAAAATCTCTTACAGTCGCCATTTCTGTCATCAGTTTAATTGCTTTCAAAATTTGTCGTAATCCTAACTCTCGCACATACACCCTCTCATCTGTAATCATTGCTAGTAGTAGGTTTTCTGGATGAGCGAAGTAAGCGTTAAGTTCAATAACAGGGTCTATGACTTCCTGCAGACTTTTTGATAGGTAGAGCGATGTTGTTATTGTCTTGTGTACATGCTTGGTCCATATATAATAGAATAATTCTTCTTAATTTCAAACCATACAGGCACATATGTTTTTATGATGAATAAAACTAACTACTTCATTTCAGTCCTCGGGTTTTCTGTGGATATATATACAGACTCAGAATTCTTTGGCGGTCGTTAGCCATCGGGAATGAGGAATGGGTCCCGGATCGCGGATGGAAAGATCCTCAGGAAGAAGCCGATCACAGCATTTGACGTTTCAAAAATATACTTTTGACCTTTACTAAGGTCATTTATGTTTTTAACAGTCACTATTGATTGATTCAAACTTGATGACAGGTAATCTTTCGCAAGCAGGTAGTTGCTTGCCTATAGGGCAAGAAAATAATGCTGGCCTTTTGGTTTCATCATCAATATATTGAAACAATTGCCTAAAAGGTAATTCGATGAAATGCAAAAGGTAAATGCACCACTGAAAGGGCCTGCCTATCTTCATTTCCAAGGTTCGAATAACCCCTTTTTGAATCCCGTATTGATAGAGATGACATCACATCCAACTACAAGGACTTCATCTAAGGAGATATTCTTCTGAGACAGATAAAGAACAATACTATCACAAATATTTTTCCATTCATAGGCTATCATGACCAATTTTCAAGTTGGCTACTGAATTAAAGAAATGTGCCCCTCCCTTTTTGATCTTTCATACCATTTTATATTCATTTTCTCTTGATATAACGTAACTGTTTGTGGTAATCACATGGCAAGCCTGAAAACCACCTGCGTTGACAGCGCATCTGCGCACTGAGCCAAAGGAATAGAATGACATTGGTTCATCAGTTGTTTTTGTAATCAGCCTATGTGAAATTTCATCATATTTTCCAAATTTCAGGAACGATGCGCGACCTAAAGATATTAACAGATTTTAAAAAGGAAAAAAAGTTTTTTTTTAACTGTAAAAGGTTATTTTTCGTACTATTACAAGCAAGTTCGTTTTTTTCCCTCTTTAATTCGCAAAAATGTCATTTTTGATCAAATTTTCCGAACTTCCAGTGAGATGGATAACCTGAAGATATTAACCGATTTCAAAAATATTTTTGCGTTATCTTTTTAGAGAATAAAAAGGAAGTTTTTCCGCACTATTAGAAATAGGTTCGAAATTTTTTTAATTTTCATCATTAATTTCAAAAAATGTCATTTTGGGTTAAATTTTCCGAACTTCAAGTGCGATGCGCAACCTAAAGATATTAACCGATTTCAATTTTTTTTTTTTTTGTGTTTTCCTTCTAATTACAAAAGGCAACTTTTCCGCACTATTAATTGTGGATTTGAAAAAAATCGATTTTTTCCACCCACCCTAATGTGAGGTCATGTCCTTTTTAGAGCTTGTTTGTGGCATTACATTGTGACCATTTTGTGAAGTCATGGTGTGTCAAAAATGTGAAATTAGTGTCATTTGTGAGGAAAGTGTCATTAACACTGTGACTATTCTATGACTATAGTTACAAGGTTCAAATTCGATAGTTACAAGGTTGTTAAGTCCCTTTCTGGCATTTTTGTGAAAATTGTGTGATTTGTGGCGATTTTATCTTTAACTTTATGACGGTGACTACATTGTTGTGAAGATATACTGTAACACAATTATACAATTGTGAGCTTTTATATATGATGTAAAATCTTTTACATCTATAACTTTATTATACTTTGGCATTTAAATCTCAGTTAAAACTTGGGAGCTGCTATAAAAAGAATGTACCAAAGGAAAGATACAATGCAATCGCTAGCAGACTTCAATCTTTATTACACATTTTTTTCTGTTGCAATAAATAAAAATATTGAAGACAATTGAATATTCAATCTTTCACATTAAAAATTTAGCTATTTGTTTTTTTTAAAAACGTTAAAATTACCAAGGAAACATTTTTCTTTAACAGTTTAAGCATTCTTCAGAATTTTCAATGTAAATTTAATGATTCATAAAATATACGCTATGAAAAATATGAGGAATTGTTCATAATTACCTAAAGTATTTACTTATCTTATACACGTCAAAGAAATGATATGAATATGAATTTTATATTAAATCAGCTCTTGAATTCTATAATTACATGACAGAAAGGCACGGTTAGGGCTTAGCAACATACATGATACATATGTTGAAATAGTTTTTAAATCGAATATATATTTCATGTGCAATTTAATCTTGAAATTGAAAATACTCGAATGTTATTTTAGGTATGTAAAATAAAATAAATTCAAATATAGAAAAAAAAATATTGATATTTGTTATACTTGTGATATGCAGAAAAAAACGCACTTCTCATCAGTATTGCCAATTTACAAATAATAGTTTATAATATATACAAACTTACACTTGTAAATATCTATTAGTAACTAACTCCAGTCTTTATAAATTTACAAAATTTACAAAGCTAAAATTTACATTTTAGCAATAATCATCTGAACCATCCAAACAATAAAGATAACTTTGGTATGAAAATAAATGTAACTCATATGTCTTGAATCAGTATGTTGAGAAAGTTAAGAAATATTTTCCCAACAATTGCTATGTATAAAGATAGGAACATTAAAGAGAATCTGATTTTTATGCTCACTGTAAAAGTAATTGTGACTTTTGGCAATATTGCAGATATGTAGCAAGGGTTAATTTATTTTACATCAAAGTTTGCTTGCGTACAATCATCAATAATAATAGCAACTCTGGTGTGAGAATCAATATAAAGTAAAAAATATATTTAAAACAACTTTTTAATTATTAAAAAATAACCTTTAATTATTTATTGCCAAAATTACATCTTTATTTATGAAAATGTACACATTAAATAATAACATAATTAAATAACAATTATTATTATTTCTAATTTTTTAAGAAATATTGCATTTTTGTTTATAAAACGCAACATCGCTGCTAATGTATTTTGCGTCGAATGTAAAATTGTTTTAAACGTTACGACAAGGATATGTCTATCGATTATAATTATGATATGATAAATAGCCCCCCCCCCCCCCCAAAAAAAAAATCTACGACTTTTTTTGAATCAAATGTAGGGCAAATATTACAAACATATATTCTATCAGAAATACAGATAATCATATTAATTTTTATATGACACAATAAAAATAGAAAACAATGAACACAATTAAAGGGGTTAACGATTTTTTAATGGAAATAAAGTAGGGTAGATATGCTAGTCCTGGTCACCCTTGAGGAATATCTTTTAAAATTACTTTTTTATTAATAGTTATAATTATTATATTTCAGTTTTTAAAATATTATATTAATCTATCAATAATATTCAACACTTCTTATAGTCCTATTTTTCAACATGACTCAAAATTTAATTTTAAATAGTAGAAATATATAAAAACAGTCAAAAATACAGTAATGGACATATCTCTGGCACAGTAATTTACATTTTCCGGTACACATTTTTTACTCATATAAAATAATAACTTAACTGTATTTATGACTGTATTTAGAACCAGAATTTATTGAAAAACATACTAATGAGATACAAGAGTTATCTTCAAAGGAATTTAACAATTAGGAAACCAATAATTAATTAAATATTTCTGATTATCATTCACTGTTTGCATCAATTATTGTAATTATCAGAAGATAGATATTTTAATTATCTTGGATGAAACCTTAAAAATTTTAAATATCAGGCATTTGCAGTTATCAAACTGAGACAGTGGGTAATTTAAAAATTAATAGTTTAAAAAAAATTGAATATTAGTGCATAGTGTTGTCTCACTATTTTTATCAGTTAAACTTCTAGATACTATTTACTGAATTTCTTTTTAACAAAATACTGGTAATAACATCTTTTTTGACTATACTTTTTCCTGAACACTCATCATTATGATCTATAAATTTTCGTTCAAGCTTCTATCTAATTGCATTACTCAAAATATTTCCAAGAAAAAAAATTATAGCAATTTAATTTATGAATAGACACTGAAACTCAAAAGTTTTAGCAAGATTTACGTTTAAGAATTTTTAATACATTTGGCTCAACGTCTTTTCAAATCGAAAGCGTTGCATGCTTCTTCAATTACAATGTTTTGTTGATCTTTCATAGATTTTGAATCTGATCAATAAGTTGCAAATATTGTTTGTAAAATTGCTGCACTTAATATCTTTACAAAGGATAATAAATTTATTATGATGAAAAGTAGTCGTTTTATTATACATAGACCGATTTTCATACTTTCAAAGCTTTAAATGCAAACGAATATTTTCATAGTCTACTCGCACCATTATTTAAAAATATATATATTTCGTAGTATATTTCTCGTACAAGTACACTCAAAGTATACGTTTTTTTTTTTTTTTTTTTTTTTTTTTTTTAATATGCGATGTAGTATTAAAAAATATTCGGGTGTAGTTAAAAAATTGCGATGTCATCACGTTCAGATTTATGTCCCGCACACTAAAAGCTTATTCGAGTATATTCAGACTTTATTTTGTACCATGTACGAATAATGTTAAAAATGCTAATATGTTTTCAATAACTTCCGAAAAGTGTGCAGAAATTACAGATTTTCTTTTTCTTAAACATCGCAAATGGAATTTACTATTGAAAACTTTACTAATTAAAGCTGTTTACAGAGAAACATTAGTGTCACGAAACTCAAATATCCCTCACTCAAGAGAATATTTACCTTGATTACAGACATTAAAGGGTATTTTGTTTCAATAATGCATACAACTAAAGTTTTCCTTGTCGTATTATTCATGATGAAACATCCAAAAGCACCTATTAAAAATACTTGTTCGAGATAATTTATATGTGCATCCATTATTGATTAAAATGGTAATTACTTTAATTCGTATGAGAAACGTCAAATGCTGCAATGGTACTTTTAATTTAGATTTAAAGATAACTTTAAAGCCTCACAAGAATTAAATTATTCCAAAGCCTCTTCTGTTTGGCTAGATTTGATACTTTGTTATTTATGTAATTATTTTTTTATAAATTTATGAATTTACAAATATGAAAGAAATCATATTGCGAGTTGGATATTTTTAATAAGAAATAAAATATTTTCAAAATAAAACTGCAGAACTGATGTTTAAGGCCACTGATTTGCGAATATACTAGGTTTTATTATTATTATAACTTTCATAAAACTAATATTACATACAATTACATTTAATATTACATTTACATGTAATTTAATTGTTTTTACTTAAATGGGGAGTCATTAAGCTCAATGAGTATCTATTTAACTATGCCCTTAAACAATATTTTCTTTCTTCTGACTGATTTAATTACACCGTAAAAAAAATTGTGTGAGGTTACTAAGAATTTTCTAGGAAACTGGGATGCCTAGAATTTTTTATGTAACCGCAACACAAGAAAATCGTGTAATATTACAAAAGTTGCTTTAGTAACTGTTACTAAATATTGTTTAGGAAACATACTAACCTTTTTTTAGCGAGTTTCCCAAAGAATCGCCTGTAAATTTACTAAATATTACTTAGTAATCTTACTAATGATTGTTCAGGGAGTTTACTAAAGAATTTTTAGCTAATTTACTAAAGATTTTTAAGGGAGTTTCTCATATTGGTTTTTATAAATGTACTAAATATTGATTAGTAAGCTTACTAGCAATATTTTAGGGCGATTACTAAATGTATTTTGGTAAATTTCCTAAGAATTATTTAGTAAACGTACAAATGATTTTTTAGGGAGTTTTCTAAACAATATTTTGCGAGTTTTCTATTGATTTTTAGTATTCTTACAAATGATTTTGTAGTAAATTTATTGAGAATTTTCTTATACATTTGCAAGGGACTTCATGGCACATTTACTTAGAATTTTTCAAAATTGCAAACTAAACTTTTAATGTACTTATAAAAAAAAATGGAAATTTATTAAGGTACCGTCAGAAAAATTACATTTTTTTGTTTTATATGTTGTTGAGCCAGTTTTTGTATTCTCGCCAGAAAAATTTTTGCAACAGTACAAGAATTAATACATTAAAAATGCTAATGATTTTTTAGTATTGGATTTAAAACATTTTATTTGCACTTCCAAAATATATTTGTAACTGTAAAATATTTTTCCAGTTGTATTACCAGTGGTTTACCAGCAATATTCCGAAAAGATTTTACGTGTATATAAATATATTGTATGCTAATACTTCTATTAATTGGAGTTGTTACGAATTCTTTCAATATGAAGTTGATTTTTTAGAATTTTAGATATCCAGAGTGAAGTTTTCTTCATGTATCAAAATACTTCGAAACAAAATAAACAATATGGCCTGACATGTGTTTCAATATTACCGCAGCAATTGACACAAATATTTGTATGTTATGCACTAAAGTTTTACTTAAGACATTTCAATAGGTGCAAAATCATATTTTATATTAAATGGGCAAAATAACAACAGCACTAAATGAGCAGATAAGCTGAAGCAGATCTTACGGTTTTTAGTTAAATTAAAAAAAGCCAATAAAAACAAAGTAAGGTACATCATGGAGTTTTAAAATATGCCTAAAAAATGTTAGTGGTATAATTGTGACAAAAAAAATTTACAAATTGTAAGGACTATATTATATCTCTCTCTCTCTCTCTATATATATATATATATGTGTGTGTGTATATATATATATATATATATATATATATAAATGCATATTTAAGCACTGTGCCTCATCTAATCCAATACATGATTTAAAAACTTTTATATTGTGTGCAAATATTATCTGTTCATTTTATGTAAATATGCTACTAAACTAAACTAGAAATAAAAAATATATATTTAGTCATATATATTTTTTAAAGAAGTTTTGTTTGGTTCTATGGTCGTAAGAACTTTATTAACTCCTGGTACATATATTTGAACACTACATAATAACCGATTCAATGGCACAAAAACAGATAGGAAATCTGCAAAAAAATTAATGTATTTACCTGAATGTCGCATTTAAGATTTTTTTACATCTTATATATTCTTATTTCAGGTGAATATGCAGTGAAGTTATAACTAATTATTAGAATCTTTCTCCTCCCCCTTTTTTGTGATGGGGGGTGATCTTTTTCCACGACTTATTTTTCATATATTTATTGCACCGCCTACACTTAATACATTACATATTTTACATATGTCTTTAATACTTTATTTGCTTGTGAGTTATGTTTCAAATTGAAATATTAAAGAGGAAAAAATTATTGTCAAGACTAGGAATTTAAAACTAACCTAACTTAAAGATCCCGAAGAATGGATCAAATATGTATGAATTTAGCAGAATTCTTATGTGGTTAACATTCCTTTGGAATTAGAATCTTTAACTCAAATAGTTACATATATGAGAGTTGATATACACCTTAACATATATATGGAAAAAATACACCTTTGATACATCAACAGTAATTGTGGGCAGGTTTCGAACTTTTTAATGTTTATCAGTATGGTATTATTAGTATAACTAAGCAATTTCATAAAAGTAGAAAGCTTATGGAAACTAAAATGGAAACAAAAAGAAATGTATATTGCTTTGGAAAATATTATAAACTGTAGTTTCATATAAATATAATATCCTTATCTGGACAACCAATAAATGCAATATGAATAAATAACAAAATACAATGAAATATATGAGTAAATTTATTAAATAACTATTTATTAAATTCGTTGCAATAAAAAAAAGCATATTTTTTATACAACTCACATTTTGCAAGTATTACATAATTAGTATTTATACAAATGCCTATGGATTTCATACTTTATATTTTTGAAGTCATCCTTTGTCTAAATAACAATAATCAAACTCATATGTATATGTATGCTAAAACACTATTAGACAATGATTGTCAAAATGTCATTACAATAAAACTACTGGAAAACTTCAGTGCTTCAGAATGTATTAAAGCGCAAGAATGATGCTCACGAGATTTTTCTAATTGATAGAGTTTTTTCCTCAAATTTCGCCGTCAAGCAGGCTCACATTGTTTTTAAGATATACTTCAGTTTCTTCATGCATCTAAAAAGAAAAGATAAATGTTAACATAAATTAAATAAAATTAAATAAAATTTATAATGAATATTATTATAGAAAAACTAATATTCATCTTAGTATCGAATGTTACAACTATTTCAAAATTAGCTGATAAAATCCGTCAAAACTTGGAAATATTTAGGACTGTTTTTATAAAAACCTTAAATTTTTCTAAGAGTATACATGCTATCCACATAAAAATAAGCACAGTTTATTAGAATAACCCACTTAATCATAATATACAGTTCGAACGCTTTTTATACATTAGTTTTGACAGGGTTATCTAAAACATTTTTTTAATTTGTTGACGGCCCCCTTTGGAGTTTCGGGAAAAAAAAACTTCATGGAAATGTATGACTTACTATTATATTTACACATTTAGAGTTTCAAGATAATTCCTCATGTATTTTTCTAGATATTTATCAAAATGTCTAAAATCGCAAGTGACCGGTCATCTTTGGCCATGTAGTGTACATACAAATCTATAGATCATATACAGTGTTCTACAAAATAATTCGGATATTTTTCCGATAACTGATAGCAATTTTTTAAATTAAGTTTTCAAATGCGTTTTGTGTTTTATAAAATGCTTACTTAGCCATCATACTTAACCTTTTTAAGCGGTGGAAATTTTAGATACAATTCTGAATGCGTTGGAAAGTGTTTTATAATCTATGGTTTTAAATTGATTTTTAGTGCTTGCTTAAAAATACTTCTATTAATTAAAAATACACACAGATTTAAAAGATGCTTAAGGAGCAAATAATATAAAAAATGATTAGCTGCTTTTTGCATCTATTTGTACATAAATATCTGCTATGCATTTATCTTTTAAAATTGGCATTTTTTCTCTTCCCATACAGTTTAAGATAGAATATATCATCAGTACCAATTTTAACATGTTTATATATTCTGATATTAAATTTCTGATGTCTACAAGCACCCACAGTAAGTCGTTTGAAAAAAAAAAAAAAACTATTTCTCCAAAATCTTTTTTCTCCCTAAGCAACTACAAGATGCTATTTTAAAGTTCCGATAAACAAAATATATGCTTTAAAAGCTGAAATGCTAAAATTGATAGTGCAGTTGATTATTAAAATATGAATTTTAACTCTTTCAAATACACTGGTAAACGCAGATCACTTCGCAACAATAATAAAGAACTGTCGTACTTGCACCGAACAGAGAGGGGTGAGGTGCAAATAGAAATTCATACCAGCAAAAGAAGGACAACATTCTTTTTCTTTATTAGTAAACCAACTTCATTTCAAGTACATTTTTTATACGGATTCTCGAACTGCGATATGCATACACATATGAAGAAAAATAGGAATCTTAAACGTTCGGATATACTATATTTTAGAATTAAACAATTTTATAATAATTCAGTTATTTTAAAAACTTTGTATTTTCATAAAAATAAATAACAGGCTAAAAAGATAACATGCTATTTTGTACCAAAGACCATGTTACAAATAAAAAGAGAAAAAATTGATGATCAGAAATGACATCGATGTCAAATAACAACCGCCCTCCAAAAAAAAAAAATAAATTATAACGTTATATTTGTTTAGCCCCAAAGATTAATTTGTTTTCTCTTAAAACATAAAGAGTTCTTTTTTTTCTAATTTTACATAAAAATAAAACTTCCTCTATAAATAATTAAATTAACAGACATCCAACTGAATTACTCGCTTAAAGCTCTGAAAAAACCTGAATATTAAAAAAAAATAATAATAAGGGAGAGTGGGGAGGAATGAGACAACTTTCAAAGATGAGAAAATCAAATTTAACACAAAAACCAAAATTTCGATTTATAAAATACAAAATGAAACATTTTTAATGTTTTTGAACATTATAGAAACATAATTTTCAAAACTATTTTATAATTATAATGAAATTGTAACTAAGAGAAAAAAAGTAAAGAAATTGGATTTGTCCTAATTCTTCATTTGCTGGCATGTCCCATTCCTCCCTATACTCTACGTTAAATTTATTGTATAGACAGAAATGCTGCTTTTAAACATAGTTTAAATTATGGATGATATATAGTATAATGCTCTATAAAAAAGGAAACAATTACATATATACATAAACAAGTCATTAATATACAGAAAGAATACAAATTATAAAGCAAATTTACTTTTGGTTCTTGAAATAATCTTTTTCTTTTTACAATTGCAAGTTGTGCAAATTAGCTACTTTATTCAACTAAACATTGGGGATTCTTTTCCTTAATCTAATACGTGACTGGTGAAATATTTATAAATGAAACAAACAGAAAAATCTCCTGTCCCATTCCACTCCACTCTCCTTTACTCCCACTCTCCCTTACTAAGTAATAAAATCTTAGGTTGAGAGACTTAGGGAAGATTTCAGGTGGTTAATTACTGTCATAATAAAGTAACAAATACAGCAGGAAGAAAATAGACATTTAAAGAATTATAATTTTAAAAAGTAAGCATGGCGACAAAGATAACCATATTTTCTTTTTTTTATTATTGAAGGAGGGGAGGGTAGAATTTCCAAACGGTTGACAATTTAATTTACTGAAGACTTACAAATTGTGCAAAAAATGAAAATTAATCGCTGTAAAAAACTAAACTTTGTATGCTTTTAAGGAGAGAGGGGAAGAGATAACGTCATTTTCGGTGAGAGGAGGGGTAAAGCATATGATCTATTACTTATTGGTACAATAAAGTAACAGATCAGGATTTTTTTTTTAAAGAAAGGGAGAGTATTATATGACTTATTTACATAAGTTAAAAATTAGAAATAAGTAAAATACTAATATCCCAGTGATTAGTTTGCAGAGCTCGTTATTAGGGTAAAGTGGGAAATTGGTTTAATCCCTTCAGCTTAGAGCTAAAATGAATGTATTTAATTTTTCTCCCCTACGAGGTGAGAATTAGAAAAAAGATATAGATGCACAGTAATTTTTTTTTAATATCATAAAAATATCTCAAAAGAATTAACTTTAAATAACATTGTCAATACGGATGTTGTAAAGTTTAAAATTCTGAGTAAAATGACCATCTACATTTAATATTTTTGCTGAACATTAATGCCACAATTCTCTTTCAGAGCTTAACCGCAGTGGTCAAGAGGTTTAACTAAAAATTAATTAGGGGAAACTGGAAATTATTTTAACCCCTCCAGTTTAGATCTAGAATCCCCCCCCCCATGTTCTAAATTTACGTTAGAAAATACATTTTTTTTAATTATCTTAATATCGCAAAACAAGTAATACTGTAAAAATAATTGACAATTCAAATGTCTTAGAGTTTAAAATTTGCAATAAAATGAATACCCATGTTCATAATTTTGTCGCAATTCTATTTCAAAATTTTGCCTTAACCGCTAATCCAAAGGAGACACCAAGTTACCCATTCATCCTCTCTACATTTGTTACATACGTGTACAGATACATTTTTAATTCTTGAGGCCTTCACGATGTTATGGTAATTACGTTAGGAATTTATTTTGTCTATTTTGAAAATTATAATTTAGTAGTTTTCGGGCAAAGTGTTGCTTAAATGATAGCTGTTTTCCATTTCATTTCGCAGCGAACACCGCCAACCTTAAACCATAGTTTAAAGTGAAAGATTTTTTATGTAAAGACTATAATATTTTTTTTTCAATGTTTGTAAGATTTGAAACTTTTATGAATTTAACTGCAGATTCATGTATACTTGTCAAAAATCATTTTATTATTACCATCTTTGTCCTTTACGCAAATATCGAAATTTATAATCGTGCTATTATTTGACCTTGAATTCCTCTAAAGAAAAGTCTTATGCACACCCATTTGTTCCTCTTCCCCGCTTCCCCTTATCCTTGCTCTTTATTTTCAATATCCTTAATTTTAATACATACGCATTGTTGTTCACTCTATATGCATCATATTAAATGCTATACATATTTTAAATACAATATCGGAAGTAATAAGCAACATTTCCCATCATTTATGAGTCATTTTTGAAATATTCTAAAAGTTATGAAAATATCCACTTTTTAAAGTTAATTTGTTTGTAGTAGCTAAAGCTCACTTACAAAAGAAGGGAACTTGATACATTAATTTCTAATCTATGTCGATAGGATTAAAACAATTTCCAGATTTCTTGGAATTAAACCAGACTTTTGGCCTTTCTTGTATACCCCACCACTGGGCTATAATCCGCAATGAAGAGATTAAGCCATAATTTTCAAAAATATCCATTCTAAATAATGCATCAATAACTAAAAAAAGTTGCATGTACATAATAACAAGCACGGTAAACTGATAACCTTGTCTTTTCGCGTTTCAAGTTCTTGTTTAGCGATTTAGCCAATACTTTGAAGTAAAATTGTTGAAAATTAAATAAAAATGTTAAATATCGGTTATCATTTTATTTATAATTTTAAGTTCTACAACATTTGCATTGGCAGTGTTTTTCATTAGGTTTTTTTAATAGATATTTTAATGGTAATTAAAAAAATTGTAACGCAACCTAGCAAGAGGGGGGAAAACTTAATACATTCATCCTAGACCTAAACTAAATGAATTTAAATAATTTCCAGCTTTCCTTTAAATAATTCTGATTTAGGCTTTTTTCTCTCCTACCACTGGAGTTTAAAAGAGTTTTATACTTTCTGTGTGTAATTCTATGTGTTCTTTTAATTAAAAAGGGGTGGGGGGAAAAACAGGAAAGACTTAATTGATATTTCATTACGACAATAAATTAACACGTAGAGCACAGATTGTACTTTTTATGTTATTTTAAATTAAGCAGTTTTGAAAAGTTTTTGAAGAAAATTCGGAAGCAAAATTTTAAAAGCGAAATACATATGAAGTTTTAATGAAATGAATGTGATGTAAGAATGATTAATGAAATTTATTCACTATGAAGACACAGTTGAGTAATATTTTTTTAAAGCAAGTTTTAAACACTTTAAATTTTGCCATTGTGGAGAAGAGGGCCATAAAGGAAAGTGAAATTTTAGAAAAAGAGCAGATAAATTTGATTTTTTACATAAAACATTAGAAATTTCACATGTATTAAACACAGATGTAAAGAATAGTTATTTCACCGAAAAATAAATATGTAATAAACAGAACATAATTGCAGATTAGCTTGCCAATAACTAAAAATCAAATAATCTTTTCTGAGTTTTGATTTTTACTTATTATGAATCAAGCAAAAAGGAAATGTAATAAAATGTAACTCATACAGAATAAAACTTTACTTACTCAGAAACTAGAAATGTTTATCCATACCGGATTCAAGATGGATGCATTTCACGCCCCTGTGGCTTCGTAAATAGCGATTAAGTCACTACTGAAGCTCTTTCTGATTGGCTGACAGGTGAAACTACGACATTTCATGTATTTGTACTATGCGGGTGGTAAATATTATACCTGGTTACAAATAAAATTTTAGTAAACATGCAGATTTCTGCAGCTTTACAAAAACTAGTTTTGTAGTCTTCCAGATTTTTTTTTACAGTGTACCAGATTATAAAATATCCAAAGCAGAATCATACACATAAAAAAGAATAAAATATTGATTTCTCTTTTAACCACATATAATAACTTAAAAGCAAATTTTTTTTAATTTTTCGAAGTTTTTCCAATTTGATAAGTGAAATTTAACAATTAAATTCGATTATTTAGGTTTTTAGTTATGTCAAAATATTTTATGCATTAGACACGTTACTGAAATTGCCTACATGGGATGTTTATTATTGGAAAATAACTAAATAAGCATCCCAGAAATTGGCACTCAAATCTTATAAACCTTCTTATAAACTCTCCTTCTCTAAACCAATCTTATAAACTCTCTTTATAAACCTTAAAAATAAATTGGATATTGTAAATGTTCATTAGTATATAAAATTCAAAGTCTGTTATAGCTACTCAAAAGAAAACATTAAAATTATGTAAGAAAATAAAAAAATACATAAATTTATTAATATACATAAATTTATTAAGTAAAGGCAGCTCTTAGGATATTCATTAAGGTTTTCACCGAAAAACAGGGAAACTTTGACACAATATTTTCTGCTTCCTGATTGGCTTGATTAAAAATTGTGAACAATAAGCCAGATTATAATACATAAAAAGGGGGGATTATGTAAAATATAATTAAAGATAATATTTATTAGTTACTTATTATGAACCAAAAACATCAAGGGGACGAAATGAACACCACTTCCGTCCGGAAATGGGTGGAAGGATGTCCTTTGCTGTCATATCTACTCTATAAAAATTCCGAACAAAAATATAAAATAGAGCCATATATGTGTTAATTAAAATTTTCACTATTTTGCTTACAAGATTAGATGTTAATTATAAATTAGAGGACTATTTTAATCATGATTCTTACTAATATTGCATATAATAGATATTTTGAAATCTATCTGTGTAAAATCATCCAGTAAAGAAAAAGTAAAGTGTCCAGAATGAAAAGTAAGTAATAAAATATAGTTGTTACATTTTATCTTCATACTATTCAAGTATTTGCGTTATTTTTAAAATCCAATCATGTTTAAACTCTTATTGATTGCATAAATTCTAAATTTTCATTCAGATTTATATATTTTTTAAACACTCCAACAAGATTTTTAAAACCTAAAACGTTTTTAACCACTATGATTGTTTTTTTTTATAAATTTTATAATATTTCTCAGGTTAAAAAATACATTAAACAATACCATTAACATTGTTGTTCTTTTACTATAACATATCCAAGTATTATTTTAATAGTTCTTTACGCTCTCTTATTATTTGCTCTTCTGAGATAATGCTGTTTTTTAGATAAAATTATGCAATGTTTCTAAACATAACTTAATATAAAAATTTAAAAAATATATTTTTGCAATTAATTTTATTCTAAAAAATGATTTTTTATTAAAAAAATAACTATCTTTAAATGTTTAATAATATTATTAACGAATGATTATAATACATTCATATGCTTCTATATTTATAAAAACATATTACTGTAACCAAGGAATTTGAATAAGGAAACAACTCAAATTAAAATACAATTAAAATCACCAATTTTAATAACCTGATCCAAATTATTAATTATAAAATTTTCTGTATCAACAAAATAAATAATAAATGTATTAGACTATCAGAGTTCATTCTAGGCGTTTTTCACAGGGCGCGCCGCCCCGCCCGCCCTTCTCTTTAAAATTTGCTGCCCCGGTGGCCCCATCGTCCGAAAACCCCGCCCCGTCAGCCCTTTCACTCGGAAAATCGACCAGGAGAGAAAAAAAAATCGCCCTTTTAAGTTAGTTTCATTGCTTATTATTTCAAACCAACTCTAAACTATTTGCAAGCATTATGTAACCCGATAGCTCCATTCCTAATCTGTCCCTTTTCACACCTGCCCCCTCCCCCACTAACCAAACCCCAACCTCTTTATATACAAACACCAATTACTTTCAGTTAAACTCTAGCACCCACAATGTCATAAATTTTTCTTTGTCTGCCCTGTACAGTGTCTCGACTACCGTGAAAATTCGCCGAAATAAGAAAAAAAGAAAAAGTAAAGATCCCCAGCTTCTCGTGGAGGATCCCCAGAAGTGGATGACCTGGGGGTCGTGAGTTGAGTTTTCAGAAAATGACCGTAAACACATACTCTTTGTCCATAGTAGTGATTTATAGAGTGAAAGATATGCACACACAGTACTGTGAGAAATTCACAGGAATGAATAATTTCTTTCCTCAGTTTTTAATATTACAGCCTGGTATCGACTGCTAGAATCAAAGCCCAAAACTCCCAAAAGATTAGTCATCTATATATTTTTTTGCACTGAAACAAAAGAAAACTTCAAAGAAATAGGCGAAGAGAAATATTAAAATATTATCTGTCATATCAATGAAAGAAGTAAAAACTGGCCGTTTTGTCATAAACGTAAATGATTTTCTATTAATTTAAAAAGTTATTCCTCAATCTCTGATACCTCAAACAGTCAACTATGCATTATGAATAAACAAGGGCAGTACGCAAACTCGGCCTTCTTGAATTAACCTGAATGAAAGAAATAATTTAGTATCTCACTTTTTTTTTGGGGGGGGGGGTTAAATAAAAATAATTTATTCTGCTACATTGGAGTTTTTCTATACTGCGATAACTAGGTGCTAACCTTTCTCTTCATACTAATATTTTTTTTCTTTCTTTTATTGGGGAAAAGCTTTTAGTTTCGTTTGAAGATCTTCTATAATCAATTTAGTTTTAGCATTGTATTTGCCGCGTCACACTTCCGCTTTATTGCCGCTACCGACCGTATGCTACACTAACTTTATGAAGTCTACTCTATTTTCTTACATTTCCAATTTTGATTCATCGAAAATTCATTCATTTTATCTTGCTTCACTATAAAAGGTTTATTTTTACTATCAGAAATAATTGCCCCTCATTTCATTTCAGATAATGACTCACAATACCGGATATTCTTTAAGAGTCTTAGTTGGTGGTTTTATAATGTAAACACATCGCGAAAGAAACTCAAAATATCAAGTGCATTAAAAGCTAAATGTTTTCTATTTTCATCCTTTATCTTCTTGCTTAGTAAAATTCTGTGTCCCGAATCAAATTAACTGGACTTATTTTGGAAAACTGGAAACTTATTTTATTCAAAATAAGTTTCGTTTTCAGCTTATTAATTTTGTTTCAATTTAAAATTCATATTATTTTTATTCCATAAGTCAAGCAGCAAAATGATCGTACGATCAGCTCTTGCGGCTTGCCTTAATGATTCTATACTATATTATTTTTTCCCCTCTTTTTCTTTTTCTTTTTCTTTTTTTTTTTGCAAGAGCAATTTTGCCATTGGAAGTCTCTTCTTTTAAATATAAAAATGATCCTACGAATGTATTAACCAATTTGCGTTGCTAAGTGCAGAAAAAAAACTACTGAGTTGTAAAAAAAGAAAAAAAAAAGAAAAACCAATTTTTTTTTTCATCACTGTTAGAAAGAAAAAAAAATCCATATCTCCTATGTAAGTTAACCAATTTCTTCAAATTTTCAGCAAGTTGAAATGATAATAAGTTAGGCAGTGTAATAATTTTTTGTTAAAATATAACCAGTTTTTAGAAAATTACAATGCCTGACAAAAATTTCCACTATACAGAAACTGCGAAGAAAGAGTTGTTTATTAACCTTGCTCACTAAGTGAAATCGAAAATCTACTGTTGTTTACTCAATCAGATCATCAAAACTTGGGATGGATAATGTTTTGCTGTGCAGAAAGGAACCACGACTAGATTCTTTTTTTTATTTATTTTTTCTCTTTTTAATTAAGAGGTGATTTTGAGGCATAATTTTGAGTAAAAAAAATATTTTCTGAAATTTACAGCAATTTTTCTGAAAGGTTGCAATAGTCTGGGGGGGGAGGGGGCATCCACTCTCGGCACAATGGTTTTTTTTCTTGTTTTGTTTTTTTCTCGTGATCCTTTGACAAAATTTAGAGTTTTTAACAATTTTTTTTAATTTGCTTTTTTTTTGACGTAATTTGCGATTTTTTTAAAAGAAATTAGTATTTGTTTCGTGAACTATGGATGAAATTTGCGATTTTTCACGATAGTTTGATCCCGTTTTTTCTGCGATTCTTTGACGATATTAGCAATTTTTCTTTGTACGATTGAATATTTGTCGAATATCGTGATGGATTTTATATTAAAATTTTCGGGATTATAACTTTTTTTTTTTTCTTTGGATAATTATCGCCTTATTTTTTCAGAAAAATTGGAACAGAATCACTCCTTAACTAAAGATACTTTTATAAAAACTTGTATTTAGCTTTCATAAACAAAAAAATCTCAAATTTACTTCTTTTTACTTCAGATAGCTTACTTTACTTTTTTTCCTATTAAAATATCTGTTTTAATATTAGCATTTTTTTGTATTGAAAATGCGTTCTTGACATAAATCATGAACCCCCCTTTTTTTTTGGGGGGGGGGGGGTGTAAAAAGGGGGCAGTAGATTTTTTTTTACATAAACAGAAAACGATCTGAAATCCGGAATCGCCGAGATCCGGGGGGGTCCGGATTTTTTATCCGGATCAGCTGATAAAAAAAATTCCAGATTAGTAATTTTATTTGATAACTTCGTTTGAAAATAATAAAATTGAGATTTTTCTGTCAATCAGTTGTTTTAATTTTTGAAAACAAGGACCAAAATTAAGTGTCTGAGAGATTTTACGGATGCAAAGTAAGCAAAATAAGTGTAAACTACGCTGTCCTGATTTTATTGCTATTCGAAGAGAAATCATACAAAAAGTACTGTAAAATAGCAGGACACTCCCTTGTTCTTCCCCACTTAGAGGCTTATTCTGAATAACAAAAAATTCCCCCCCCCCCCACACTCACCCGAAATTGACCTTTCCCCTTCTCCCTCCCCCTTTTTATGTACACAAAATATAAACCCTTTAAAACTCTTTAATTTAAATTATTTTCTTTTATTTAAAATCTTTAATAAAATAAATAAAAAAACAAGTGATTCAATAGCTGCTTAAAGGGAAAAAAACTGTTTCTTATCTTTTGATTCTTACCTCATTAAGTCAAAAATCTTTCAAAGTCTTTTCTCTTCTTCTTTAATAGTTGCTTCATTTTGCTATAACAATGAAAGATCGATCATGTAATTCTCTCCTCCCCCAACCCCCATCCATGATTGAATATTCCTCTGCTCCTCTACCTAACATATAAAATTTGAAAAATTTAAAACTCTTATTATTATTGTCTTATTTGTAAATCTTTAGTAATTGATCAGTCATCTAATAAACTCCCTCCCCCCATTCTCAAGAAAATATACTACTTTTCCTCTCAGTTTCTACTAATTTGTAAAAAATCATGTTATTCAGAGGGTAAACAACTGTTTTTTTTTTTTTTTTTTTTTTTTTTTTTTCCCCAAAAAATAAATAACAATACGGTAGGGGGGGAAATGTAAGCTTGGCTTGTAGAAGGAAAAGGAAAGGAAAATGGGACTGGGGGAAATATAAAATTCTAGAAAGGGAAATTAATATGATTATTTTATATTGTCACTGCAAAGTGTGAGGGGAGAAGGTAAAGGGGGAGAAGAAAATACTTTTTTATGGATGGAGGAAGTTCGATTAGTTGATTATTTATAATTACCAGGAGTGTTTCTCGTCCGAAATTTCCGAAAATTTAAGGCATCCTCTTCCGAAAATTTGATATTGGGTTATCAGTTCCGCATAGTTGTCAACTTGTACGGTTTTGCGCGCGGAAAAAACAATTGCGTAGAAATGCAAATTTCGTGATAGGATCGCCAAAATAGCATACATTTCGTCAATATTTCGTGGAAAAACGACGATTTCGTCAATGTTTTTGCGAACGAACTTTGTCAAAAGATCGATGAAAAACACGAATTTCCTGTGCGGATCGCGGAAAAAGCGGCAATTTCACCAAATATCGCAGATAAAACGCCGATTTCGTCTAAAGATTGCGGATATAATGCTGATTTCCTTAAAAGATCGCGGGGAAAAAAAACGCCGTTTTCAATAAAAGATCGCTTAAAAATATTTTGTCAAACGAATATTTGAAAAAATACGCTGATTTCATCAAAAGATCACGGAAAAAACGCCGATTTCGTCAAAAGATCGCAGGAATAAAACGCCGTTTTCGAGGAAAAAATCGCGGAAAAAAAGCAAATTTTGTCTAAAGATCGTCGAAAAAACGCCAATTTCATTAAAAAAAACCATGGGAAAACACTGATTTCGTCAAAAGATCGCGGAAAAACCGCCGATTTTGGCAAAAGGTCGCAAAAAATCGCCGATTCTGCAAAATTATTGCTGATTTCGTCCGAAGATAGCGGGAAAACGCCGATTTTGTCCGAAGATCGCTGGAGGGGGGGGGACTCACGACCCCCCCCCACTCCCACCGATTTCCGGAAAAAAAAAATTTCATCCGGAATAACCCCTGATAATTACATTAATGTGCCCCTTTTTTTTCATCGTGCCCTTTTATGGCAAGGTGCGCCCTGCCTGCCCTTGTGAACACCACTTCCGTCCGGAAATGGGTGGAAGGATGTCCTTTGCTGTCATATCTACTCTATAAAAATTCCGAACAAAAATATAAAATAGAGCCATATATGTGTTAATTAAAATTTTCACTATTTTGCTTACAAGATTAGATGTTAATTATAAATTAGAGGACTATTTTAATCATGATTCTTACTAATATTGCATATAATAGATATTTTGAAATCTATCTGTGTAAAATCATCCAGTAAAGAAAAAGTAAAGTGTCCAGAATGAAAAGTAAGTAATAAAATATAGTTGTTACATTTTATCTTCATACTATTCAAGTATTTGCGTTATTTTTAAAATCCAATCATGTTTAAACTCTTATTGATTGCATAAATTCTAAATTTTCATTCAGATTTATATATTTTTTAAACACTCCAACAAGATTTTTAAAACCTAAAACGTTTTTAACCACTATGATTGTTTTTTTTTATAAATTTTATAATATTTCTCAGGTTAAAAAATACATTAAACAATACCATTAACATTGTTGTTCTTTTACTATAACATATCCAAGTATTATTTTAATAGTTCTTTACGCTCTCTTATTATTTGCTCTTCTGAGATAATGCTGTTTTTTAGATAAAATTATGCAATGTTTCTAAACATAACTTAATATAAAAATTTAAAAAATATATTTTTGCAATTAATTTTATTCTAAAAAATGATTTTTTATTAAAAAAATAACTATCTTTAAATGTTTAATAATATTATTAACGAATGATTATAATACATTCATATGCTTCTATATTTATAAAAACATATTACTGTAACCAAGGAATTTGAATAAGGAAACAACTCAAATTAAAATACAATTAAAATCACCAATTTTAATAACCTGATCCAAATTATTAATTATAAAATTTTCTGTATCAACAAAATAAATAATAAATGTATTAGACTATATTAAGTTGATAAAACATTTATGTTTTGTAATATGATTTTAAGAAGCCAATTAAAATCTTTCAAAGAACAATAATAATAAAAAAGCAAAGAGGGAAAAATGTTCTTTCATACTTATTTTTCATCGTCGTTATTCGTTTTAATTATTCTTTTTGCCGCTCAAACTAAATCCGATAATATTAATTAATCATTTTCACATTCAGATCCACATTAATTTTCTCGGATCTCATTTATTTTGTTACTTGGAAGAGCTGCCGTGGAATTTTTTTGTTTAAATTTTTAAATCCGTGTCAACACGCATCTATTCAAAACTGCCATAAATTCTAGTCAACTAAATTTTCGGCCTTCTCCAGTCTATCATCTATTTAAAAACTTTATGTTTACCTTTATTTGTTTTTCCCTTAATCGTTTGCAGAGGATTTTTCATTTCTATGCGCATGACCGTTTAGATTTTTCTTTTTCTATACAACAGATTTGTAATTGAATTACGAAATGATTTTATGAGAATGTCTCAAATTTTTTTTTTATTTATTTGAAGCATTTTTGAATGTATTTTACATTTTATTTTTACTAGTTTCAAAAAATTCAAGTTAACATGAACTGTTTTTTTTTTTTTTTTTTTTTTTTGGTAAATAATAACAATAGTATTTATAATTAGAGTTCATCAGATAAACCATTGTTTAAAGTTTTAAAAAGTAAAAATAATAAATTTAATGGTAATATTAAGAAACTTTTTAAAAATAAAGCTTTTATTACATGCAATAAACCCATAGTATAGTCTTAAAAAAGGGGTTATAGAGGATAAAAGTTTTTTCTTTATTTGTCAATCTGTATTTTTTTTTTCATATTAATTTTCTGCAGAATAAAGCATTTTGTAAAGTAACTTTTTTTCTAAAGACATACGTACATCTAAAACAAAAAATTGAAATACGTTTAAATAATAGGTATTCTATGTATATATATATATATATATATATATTCGGAAAATTTTACTTTAAAAGTCCGAAAGAAGTAGGTTTTTTTTTAAAATAGGTATTAAAAAAAGTTAAAATTGAACGAAAAAACATATGACTTAAATTCAAATGATAAAGCAAAAAAAGGATATATGACTAAACTTTGAAGACGCTTTGTACAAATTTCTGCACATTAAAATCTGCAGACTTCACTATAAGTAATAAAATACATATATATTTAGAAAATGTAGAAGTGTTTCGAATATCTTTGAGAAATTTCTACTAAAACAGATGATCATTTGCAAGAATCATTAATAGATGTGTCCAGGTATGTATGCCTAAAACATTTTCTAATGAAATACATTTCGAATAATTATAAAGGAATTTTTTGTCGCTAATGAATTAATTACATTTCAGGTTTGTTACATTTCAGGTCAAAAATGATTTTGTCAAAGGTACAGAGCCACCTTGGGCCACCGTTGTAATTAATTAATAATTATGCACCGTTATGTATGCTTAATTACTCAAAACAATTTCTGCACATTTTAGTTTTCCACCGAAAATATGAAAATTACTGTAATCCGATTTCGGTCAAAAAAAATTTTTTTCACTCTATCATTTCTTATAATTATGTGTAATAAGTCCATTTTTTTTTAATCTAATTATTTTTCTATATTTACACCCTGAGATTGTCAGATATAACAAATTTCACATTTGATTCAAATGTTAGATACAAATCAATACATTAATATTTAAAATTATTTAAATAGTTTTTAAATGGTAAAACTTTTATGTAACTTATATCTGTATATTTTAGTGACTTTTCACAGCACGATTTTTACAAGATTCTTGACAAGAAAATCTTACGTTTTGTATATTTGACACGGAATATAGATTATTGCTGTTGCGTTAAGTGATTCTACATAGTTTTGATTATTACCAAAAGTTTTAATCATTTTTCGAAATGTCGAAAAATAAATTACTAAATATTAAATAAAACTTAATTTGTGAGATGCGCACAAAATCAATCTAATTCAAGCTCCGAAATACATTTACAAGGCCTTTTTAAAGTACAGTACAAAATATTTCTCTCTATATATTTACATTTTTAAAGATTTTTGAAGTTTATATTTTTGTCACATAGCACTTTTACAGTATGTTTTTATTATTTATTTATATATTTATTTATTTGTCACAAGCGTGGCGTGACGTACATTACATGCAGTGACAAAGCAATAACGGTAATTTTTTTTTTTTTAATTTGTCAAAAAAGTATAGTTCTACAGTGAATAACATGTTTTGAAAAATTTTTGCAAATTTTTAATGCTTTCTAAGAAGGTCCCAAATCACAAGATGTCACTCAGTGGTTGCATTTTGGTCCCAGATGTGACATGACCACCGTGACGTTACAATGACGTCACGGTGACCATGCATGCTATAAAGGCAATTATGCTCAGGAAATAAGATTTTTTGGTATTATTTTATCTTTTCTACAAACTTCCTTATATCTTGAGACATATTTCATTAAAAAATTATTTACCTCAAGAAAACATAAAGAACTATGGTTTATTTACATAACTCATACCTTCAATGGGATTTCACTAAACTAACTAAAATCTAATGTAAATATTGATAGATATATTTCGTCATCAGTGTAAATAAACTTACAGATATAAATTAATTAATTTTCTATGTTTTGCAATCATTATTAACATTTTCAATTAGCGGTAAATCATTGCACTCGATAATTGCACAACCTTGAGAATCCCGTAACGAAAAGAATGAATTTAAGTAATTAAACCATAAAGATTGCTGAAAAAACGAAAAATATGTCTTTATAAATTTCAAAATCTATATATTTAAAAGACGTGGGTGTTTGTTTTAGTCATCAGCCCTGAATTTTCTACTCAACCGATTTTGATAATTATTTTTTTAAATGAAAGTTATTTATTTATAGTTGTGCCCATTTTAGCTATTTCTTAATTTATTTCCATTTTTATATTTTATTTTTAATTTTAAATGCTTTTTACGATATTTCTTCAAAATGGTGGCAACTCAGCTTAGCTTTTCTCTTGATAATAAAAATTTATTTTCCATTATCACTTTTCACCAGTCAGACGCTTTATTTCATCAGTGTACATGTCCTCGCTTTTAAAAGAAAAAAAGTTAATTGTTTTCGTAAAATTTAACCACAATAAAATGATTGCTTATAATTATGCACTAATTGAGGTAAAAAAAATATTTCTTTAGAAATAATTTTAATAATGTAAATAAAATTACAGAAAACTATTTATGACACAAAGTAATGTCTAAAGCAAAATAAGAAAATTTTCAAATGAGGAAAATGATGCCATTCAGCAACCAGATAAATGGGAATTACACTATTCTTTCTGATGCCTTTTCCATATTACTAATAACAGTAACTTAAAAGAAACATTTGAAGAGAAAATGACGTCAATATTTAAAACATTGCATTTTTACTTATAACGATATTACATTTCAATATTTCTTTTTCATTATGGACACTGAGATTGCGATTTTACCATTTTATCTGAAGATGTGTGAATATTTGTATGCAAAATTGTAACTGAAAAACTTGACATTAAGTTTGGAAATATATTTATTATATATTGATACAGTAATGTAATAATCTTTTGCTTTTTTTAAACCAAATCGATCGGGTATTTTAAACATTTCATTCGTCGAATTCGACGGGATTCCACTCGTGTATTTATTAAATAAGGTAAAATGGTTGCATAATAATGTATGCGCAAATAAATATTTAATTTTTTTAAGGTGGTACATAATTTCTATACTAATGTATGTAATTATTTTCCTAAAATTGAAAAGTGAAATCATTTTAAGCAGCGAAAAGAAAGAACTCGGATAAAATTAAGTGGTTCTATAAAAGAAGAAGTCCCCTGAAAATGGGTAAGTTCCGATTTATTTACCTGATAACGAGAACTATATTGATGTTTTGATATAGTATTTAGCTCATAAAAAAACGAATTCATACTTATATACTATATAAAAGAACTCAATATCTTATCTAGTATAAGTTGATAATAATGTTAAAATATCCTCAAAAATTTCATCTGAAATTTCCGCGATGAAGAAAAGGAATTTAAGTTGTTAAATTAGAGTCATAAACTAAAATATATTTTTTATTATTATGATTTTTATTATCAATTTTATAATGCAACAATTTATCCATTCTAAGATTTTTAATCATTAATGATAGAGCGTTCAAAAAAATTATAAAGCTCTAAATATATTACAAGAAGTATCAATTAAATACGTTAACGAGTCGTTTCATCATTGTATAATAATATATACTCAGTTTAATGTGTGATTTTCTTAAATATAGTGCATAATGTAAGTGCTAATGTTTATAATTTTCCTCTTTAAATGCAAAAGTAAAATCATTTCAAGAAGTGAAAAGAAAGCAATCGGATAAAAATAAGTTGGTCTTAGGATGATTCGTGTTATTTAAGAATTTTCATGCACATTTTACCATAAGTTTTGAAAAGTAATATTGTCTAGTACAATGGAGTATATTGCAACTATAAAGAAACAGACATTGTCTTTCAGGAATTGTATTTTTTAATTTTATGGCTTAACATATACATTTTAGTGATACTTGAGAAAGGAAAGTTAATGCCATAGTTATATGTTCGTATTACAATAACTTTTTAGAGGGGTTAGTTTCAAAAGGTAAAGTAAAGTAAAAAATTAAATAAAATAAAATAAAATCTGTGCATCCGTACACTGTAAAAAATCTGCGCAATGTTCCTGATATTTACTGTGTAACATTCCTGGGTTTCCTCGGATTATTTCTATTCATACAAGAATACCGAGAAATCTTGTGTAATACCTTGCGCAATCTCGTGTAACTTTTCGGAATAGTTGAGAAAGTGGAAATTACTGATAAACTGTGAAACGTTCCGAATATTTTCTGTGTAACATTCCTTAGTTTTAGTAGTCGTACTTTTTGAGCTTTTGTGTAACTTTTCGGATTTATTCTAAAAAAGAAATTATTGGTAATCTGCGCAAAGTTATATATGTTTTGTGTGTAATATTCCTTATTTTGTGGTTAATATATTAATTACAAAAAAATCGTTATTTTGTGTGTCTGTCATTTTATTATCCCAGTAGTGAAAACACTACGGGATCTTGCGCTATAAAAAAATAACACGAAGATGCGAATACCCTTTTAATTGTGCATCTCAAAGCTCGTATTCAAATTTCTGCCCTGTACAGCTCCTGAGCTATATTTTACATGTAAAAACTAATTTTTTGTGTGTTTATCATTTTGCTCGCTTAGTTATGAATCGAATATGGAAACTAGAGTCACTAATTTTTACCGAAGCTTAAACAACGCATTTAATTGTGACTCTCGAATATTTTTTTCTCAGTTTAGACTCTGAAAACTCTTCTTGGTCTTTATTTCCATATGAACTGCTTTTTTGCGTGTGGGTCATTTTATTGCCTCAGTTGAAGAAAAAGACTTTGGTATCTAGAGCAACTAACTTTTGAATGAAAGTGCGTATTCCCATCTTATTGTGCATTTTGAAACCTATTTTTCTAAATTCTACAAATGATCGTTTTTCGAAATTATTTTATCAGTGATTATTTGACAAAATTCTCGATCTTAGTACCGCAACTTTTTCTCCAAATACCTACTATTTCCGATTAGTAATATTCGCCTTATTTAATCAGCAATCCAGTTTAGAGGATTTTTTTACAATGTCTATCACTATTTCCGAATAGTAATCTTTCTGCCATTAAATAAAGCGATTGTTACTATTCGGAAATAGTTTGATGCTCATATCAAAAACTTAATATCTAGGTATATGCATTCGCGTCGTAAGCGAGATCTTTTGTCCAAAGAATGAAAACTTTATCTTATATTAAATGGAAAATTTTTACATTTGTTGTAAGAGCGATGTTCTGGTGATGTTGAAACTGGAGTAAATTCAGGTATTAATCGGTATCACGTTGGTATCGACTGTTCCCCAAAACAATAAATCTAGCATAAAAATTATTATAAACAAAATCCGCTTGAACGGGAAATGGAAGAAGCTCTGACCAACTATTTCATTTTTCCAAATATTGAGTCTATAACATGAAATTAAAGTCATATCTGTAGAGAAATGTTTAAATTTTGTCCCCCTCCCCCCTCCCTTCTTCAGTATCTGAAAGCTACATATGTCTATAGAGGATGAAAAGGTACAATTTTAAGTTACTTACTAGAAAATATTGCTAATTTTGTGGCAAGGTTATTGTGCCTAAATGTGATTCATAAGTATAGTAATGTTTTTTTTTTACTTTAAATCTTAATACAGGAATCCCAAATGCTATATAATAAGACATTCGATTTCTAACGAAACTGTAAGCATTTTTCTGCATTGATAACATTTTCTTAGAGATTTTCGAGCAAATAGGCATCGTTGATTTTATAAGCGCCCCCATGTTTCGTAAATTTAGCGTATTTCCCAAAATTGCTTCTCAAATTTTTTACTTTGAAGATCAAATATTCTCACTAACGTAAAGAAACTAGGTCTGTTTCATTTAACTGACCAATAAACTGTTGAAAAAGGCGCCCAGTTTGTGGATTAGAATGTAAACAACTACCAGGTAAGTTTGTATGGTATTCTTTATGCAGTGTATAAAAATAATTAAACCGGGAGAACGGGAGTAATCTTAATATATCCATGATTTAAAAATAGATTTTACTCATATATATCCTGTATTTTTTTAGATTTGTGTTGTCAACTGAAAAATGAAAACAACTAATTAGAAATATTTATTAATACAATGTTTAACTTTCAGCTGTCCAATCATCGTTTATATTCTCAATAAAGATTACTAACTCATTAATCTGTATCATGTTCAAGAACAAAACTGAACTGTAACTCTAAGGCATCTTAAAACTCTTTGAATAGCATGCTGAAATTTAGAATTAAGTTATTGAAAAATGGCCTTAACATACTAGACTACGGATTTCTGAACTTTTCAGATTTGCATAATCTTCCAGACAAATTTTTGGTAAAGTCCCTGTGAAAATCTGTGGCAGAACTGCTACCACTGGATATCCCAGGAACATTTACCGTATTCCGTGAAATGTTTCAGATCTTTTCACAATGAAGAAACTTAACTGAGATTTTATGAGTAAAGTTCCAGGCTGTAGGTTTCAGAGTTTTTCAAAATGAAGGAACATAGATGAATTTTCATGAGTAATGTTCCGGGTGATAGGTTTCGGAATAGCGGAACCTAACTGAGATCTTATGAGTAACATACCATAATAAAGATTTTGGAACTTTTCAGAAAGGTGGAATTTAACTGAGATTTTATGAGTGGTATTCCAGATTATAGGTTTCAGAGCTTTTCAGAATGGAGGAATTTAACTGAGATTTCGCGAGTAATGTTTCAGATTGTAGGTTTCAGAATGGTGGAACCTAACAGAAAATTAATGTGTAACATTACACATAAAAGGTTTCTAGACTTTTCGGAATGGTGAAACCTAACTGATATTTCATGAGTAACATCCCAGATTATAGATTTCAGGACTTTCCTGGCATATGTAAGTTTCCTGGCATTTTTTGTATTAAATTCCTGGGAAAACCTGTGGCAGAATCGCTGCCACAGGTTTTCTTAGGAACCTTACGCAAAATGTTTTACAGTGTACGATTTTTCGAGAATATTTTACTGACACCCAGAAAAGAAAAAAAGATGTATTGCATCCGTTTTTATCTCAAGTGATTTCTTGTACAAGTGATTCAGTACAAAAAAATGTAATGATATATCTATATTATAAGTTCCAAACGTATATGTGCGTAACGCATACGTCATTTTGCGAATGGCAACACTTTCAGATTTTAAATGAAATTTCGATATTGCAATTTTTGCTACTACAAATTTTTAAACTTCTAAATATCATACATTTTCAGATGTTACATCATCATGTAGAGAAAAAAAATGTACTTTTAAATGAATTTTTTTTTTATGACTATTTAAAAGCTAATTATGTGTACAATTAAAAAGACGTAATAGCACCTGCAGTTATAATAAATTAATATTAAATTTTGATTAACACATTATTCTTCCAAAAACACTTAATTTCATTCATAAAAAAATATTACAGACATTCTTAGTTTTTTAAACATGACAAAAAAGGAAAATTAATAATTTATACAATATCTGTTATGTACAGATTACTTTAATTGTATTTAGTGATTTCATATTGAAATGACTTCTTATCAATGCAATCTTTAAAAAACAGTTATAATTAATAATAAAAATGATAATTTACCCAAATTTTCACAGTTTTTACCTTTAAAATGTTTTGCTCAGGATAAAAACTTTAATGATGATTTTGTTTTTTAAAATAAGCTATAAGCACACTCCGTTTCATTGAAATTTATGAAGTGAATTTAACGTTTTTTCGGAACTGACATGTACTAACTCTTCTTGATTCACTTTCGAATACCCCTTCAACATATTTTAAAATAAGAAATACTACCCAAACCCTACTCCTGGAAATGCCCAAAATCCTACTATTTTTATAAATAAATGTAAAAATATATGACGGAATTAACTTTTCGACTTCCTTTTAACACAAAATATATATTATGAACTTTAAAATGTTCAGGTTTATTTAAAAGGCGATTAAAATGATGAAATACAGGTATTAATAGTTAATTTTTTAAAAAAACATCTTAGTACTTTCAACCCTTTAATCACGCTCTTCTTCAGAGAATGTTTTCTTTATTTATATAAATACATGATTCCGTTTTGAACATGGACGAGAGGCATGGCATGGAGATTGAATTAGCAGTATTTTAGGTGAACGGTAAAAAGAAAAATGTAATTGTTGTACCATAAGTTTTAATTCGACAGGCAATTTCAGAAAATGGCGTATTAAAATTTATGGTACAACTATTAAATAGTTCTTTTTATAGTTCATCTAAAATACTGCTAATTCAATCTTCAAGCCACGAGTCTCGTTCATTTTCAAAACGGAATCATGTACTTGTATGAATAAAGAAAATATTCTCTGAGGAAGAGCGTGATTAACGGGTTGAAAGTACCAACATGTTTTTAAATAAAATTATTTATTAACAACTAAACAGATAATTTTAATCGCTTTTTAAGTAAACCTGAACATTTTAAAGTTCCTACTACTTTTCTTTCATAAAATAACACTATTAAGCATAATTATCTGAAAAATAAATTTAATAAAATCTGTTTCATTAGTGAAATATCCTTTTTTTGTTAATACAGTAAAACCTCTAAATAACGGACACCTAGAGAACGCGGAAATTGTCCGCTATTCGGGGGTTTCCGCTATTGGGAAAACCTGAGAGAATCAAAAATTTGCAACAAATGCTTGATGTTTTAATAATTGACATTTATATGCCCTAAAATCTTCATTATATGATTAATAAGAAATTAAAAAAAAATTATCAATAAAACTGAAATAAAATTGTGCGTACCTTTGTCTACTGTTTAATACATTCTTACGAAAAAAGTCTGTTTCATAAATATAGTTTTGCTTGTAATCTGTTTTTCAGTGTAACGTTATAATTCTTTCAGTATTCCTTCTGAATTTTAATCCTTCTTAATCATCATTATAGGGTTCAAAGAGGAAAATTGCACATTTTGACAATTAAAAACATAAAATTTCAAATCTGCCGTTATGTGTGTTGGGGGGGGGGGATTTTAATGCGTTGGGGGAGGAGGAAATGGCCCTCTTGGGCCACACCCTGAATTTAACACTGGATGTGGTAGAGGGGATTTTCCCAGTCCACCCCCTACATGTATCTGTAAAAAAAAAATATGTGACACATTAATCTCTTAAATTTAGGGGATTTTCAATTTTATTGATTTTTTTTCTCGGTAAAAAATTTACTGTCCGTTATTTGGAATGTCCGTTATTCAGAGGTTAAACATACAAAACTTGAGGTTTTGGGAGTGGGGATTTGAAAATTGTCCGTTAAATAGAGGTGTCTGCTATTCGGGAGTGTCCGTTATGGAGGTCTTACTGTATATGTTTTATACATGTAAAAAAAATTAGACACACTTAAAATGTTATAAGAATAACTGTAATTTTTATCATACTCTATATGTAGCCTAATTATGAAGCATAAATTACTTAAAGATGGTTTGTAGAAAAGGTATTGATATATAAATGCATTTATGACTTGCTATTTATGAAAACCGACCAGTAAAGAATGCCAACTGACGTTAATTTTTCAAAGTTTTTAATGTTTTTTAGAAAGCACTTCACCAAGAAGTAAAAAAAGAACTACGAGTGATCATATCTTAATAGTAACAACAAACAAATGCAGTTTCATCAAAATATGTAACAGGGAAATACATGCCTTCCTGAACTCATATGGAATAACTCAAATGTAATAACATTCTTTTTATATACAGATTCTTGTCAGTATTACATTCATTTATAACATTTTTATTTAAGACCATGGTGAAAATTATTGTTGAATATTAGTACAACTTAAGAAGTTTCGCAATAACAGAGGTAAAACTAAATATCACGAAGTTGCTATTAATCAAATAAAGAATGATATAGGTGAAATCTAATATTAAAATTTTATCACATTTATCAAAGGGACCTTTCTCCTGCATATTTGAAAAAGACGTTCTGCAGCGGGAATGAATTTAGTTTTGAAGAACCATCAATATGCACAATTATTGATCTTGTACAGGCGCCATTTTATGTTCTTAGTTCTTCGTATTCCACAATAAGGTGCCGCTTAAAATAGCACCATCAACTTTTGGAAAATTTTAATTTTACATTTATTATATAATTATTATTCTGTATTATACCGTATGAAAATGCAATGCTTGTTTAAGTCATATTTTTTTACCAAATAAAGAATTTGGAACAATATTTTATGAACATCCTTATATATCAACCAGAAAACAATCCAAATACACTCATTGCCATAGAAAGTTGCGCACAAAGGAATAATTGTGGAATAGTAACGAAAATTGGAATGAAGGTACACTATCTACCAAAAAGTATTTGTACACTTTCAGTTTTTGACATTTTGTCAAATAATTAAAAATATACTGGTCGGATTCTTCTGGAACTTCAGAAATATAAAGATTATGTTTCACTTTATATTTATTTACATTCATTTGTTAAGCGGGTAATTAGGCGGCCGGCAAAAAAACAAAGAATAATAGAAATATTTGGGATTGCCCTGTACCTGAAAATGCAGGAAACGACTTATCGCTTTAGAATACAAATATATGAAAACAGTAGAATATGTACACTAATTTTTGTGAGAATAGCATGTATATTTATGGCGATAGAGCGATTTTTTTGAAAAATTCAAAAAAATTCTGGTATGTTTTTTGTTTATATCATGCTGGGTTTTTGACCAAATTTAACGCAAATTTCAGAAAAATTGGCAAAATGCAGTAGAAAAAATGTAGCGCAATTGGAATATAAATATATTAAATATTTTATGAAATATGAGTAGTTGTATAAAATAATTTTTATCTGCGCATGCGCGAACTAGAAAAACATTTTTTTACATCATTTAATAGTCAATTCTATGGAGTGACTTATAAAAACAATCCAATCAAATATCGTGAAAATTCAAAAAGATATCATTATTTTAGTGAGATGTTTTTACTCTGCTCTCTAAAAACAGCTGAATCTTAAGGGATTCTCCACAAATTGACATTTTTTAATAACTGACTTTAAAAAAAAACTAGTATTGAATTAATACAATATCTAATGCAATATTGCTGCTAATAAGTACTTGACAATTGTGATAGAAAAGAAAAAGAGCTTTATTCACATTCAGGGCCAAAACTAAGAGAGGGTTGGGGGAAAAGGGCATGTGCCCCGGGCGCTAGGATGAAAGTGTCCCAAATGTACATTTTGTTTGGCGATTTTTTCCATGGCTATGTTTAGCATAATATTATTAAAATTATTATATCTGGGCAATGCTAAAGCATAAAAAAATCTAATGATGATGGCTTAAGGTCCCTGCCCCTACCCGCGAAGATGCTCACGAGCTAATGCTATTCCTATGGGGATGCATTTTTCTAACTCTTTTGCATTTGGACATTTTTAAATAATATGTTTTGCATTGGATAGCGGAAGTCCTTTTCAAGATCGCTCCGTGATTACTTTTTCAATTTTGGCGTAGATATTTTTATAATGTTTCTTTCACTTCCAAAAGCGGTTCTGAAAGTGAAACTAACTTTATAAAAAATATCTATGACTCAAATCGAAAAAGTAGTCAAGGAGCGATTTTGAGAGGGACTTCCGCTATCCAATGCAAAAAAAAAAAAAAAAAAAAAAAAAAAAATTGAAAATTTCAAAATGCAAAAGAGTTATTAGAAAAATGCCTCCCCACAGGAATAGAATTAGCTCAGCAGTGTCTTCGCGGGCAGGGACAAGGGCCTTAAAGATCCTGTTGAAAGTAGAATTTTTTTGATTCGGTTTAAAGTATCAAATTGGAGTATTTTAATAAAGCAGAATACGTTATTTTATATTACATATTTTAAGTTTTAAAATAAGTCGGCTATTAATAAATTGGAGAAATTTTCTTTGTAAATATGCTTTGCGAAGGAGGGGGAAAGGGGTACCTTCAAAATCCACGTTTGCCTCGGGAAAAAAAGACTGGTTTTGGCCCTGTTCACATTTAATAATTTGTAGATCCTCCTCGAGATGCAATTACAGCTGCGACTCTCCTGGGCATGCTCTCAACTAGTCCTTGTATTACATTTAATGGTATTTTATTCCACTCTGTTTGCACAAGGCAGGTAAGCTCTTTTACTGATTTTGGGCGTGTGTCACCCGCCTTAATTCGACGATCCAACTCGTCCCAGAGGTTCTCTATTGGGTTCAGGTCTGGGCTCTGGGCAGGCCACTCGAGTCGATGCACTCCATTATCAGCATACCAATCCATGCTGGACCTCGCTACATGGCAGCTTGCGTTGTCATCCTGGAAATAACATGGGTCCAATCCATAGTATTGCCACAACGTAGGAAGTACACTGTTGTCCAGTATATTACAGTAGGCATCGGCATTGAGCTTACCATGAATTGGGACCAAGGGTCCTAGTCCGAACCAGGAAAAACAACCCCAGAACATAATTCCCCCTCCGCCAAATTTAACTGTGGGCACAATACATTCTGGTAGGAGGCGTTCTCCAGGCACACGCCAGACCCAGACCCTACCATCAGAACGGTAGAGGGTGAACCTTGATTCATCACTCCAGAGAACCTGTTTCCATTGCTGTACAGTCCATTGCTGGCGTGTTTTGCACCAACTTAACCGAGCTGCGCGGTTGGACTTGGTGATTAAAGGCTTATGGGCGGCAGCACGGCCATAAAAATTAAGAAGATGAGCTTCCTTACGGATGGTATTCATGGAAACAACACATCCTGAAGCTTGTTGAAATTCTTGGCGTATGTGTAACATTGGTTGGTTGCGGTTCTTCCGAATTTCTCTAGACAGAACCCGTCGGTCTCTATCTCCCAGTTTTGTCGGTCTGCCTACTCTGGCCACATTCTGACAATCATCATTCAGCTTCCATTTTCTAATCACATAAGCCACAGTCGTTTTGGGGTAATTAAGCTCGCTAGATATGTCGATTAAAGATCGGCCATTTCGGTGGTACCCGATGATCACACCTTTCTCAAAATCAGACAGCTCTGTTCTTCTTGGCATCATGCATGCGATTGATGTCAGTGTTGTTTTCGACACCACATTTAACAGTGGAGAACTTGGCGTATTTCAGGGTCGCAGATATCGGCATTTGCATAAGAGCCATTATCAATTATGTATCAATGGGTAGATTTGACACAAATGCTTCGATTTTTTATAATTATTTTTATCCTGAAATAGGTTCGTTCTGGTAATTATCTAAGAAAAGAAGTAAATCACCAATAAAAAACGTAAGTGGAGATTTGGCAATTTGCGTAAAATCTGACGTCATTCAACTGCTTTCAGAGACCAATTGAAAATCACTCCTATCCACAATAACTTTCTGAATTTCCACGAAATTCGATCGGATTTTTTTATGGGCAGCTCCATAGAGTTGAATATTAAATTATGTAAAATGATAAATTTTATCGTTCACGCATACGCTGATTAAAAAATATTTCATACAAATACTCATATTTTAGAAAACTTTTAATATATTTATATTTCAATAGCACTTTATTCTTTCTTCTACATTTTGCGAATTTTTCTGAATGTGGCTTTATATTTGATTGAAAATATTGCATGACATAGAACATTTTAGAAAATATTTAATATATTTATATTTCAATGAATTTTGGTGAACTCCCCCCCCCTCCCTTTTCTTCTTTGCAAAGCATCTGCAAAAGTATTTGCAAAGAAAAATTTTCTAATTTATTAATAGCCGACTTATTTTAAAACTTAAAATATGTAATATTGATTAAAGTAGTCTGCTTTGTTTAAAAAAAATGATACCTTAAAATCGTGAAACCGAATCAAAACGAAAAAAAAATCTGCTTTATGCGGAATCTTTATGCCATCATCATTAGATTCTTCTATGCAGGAGAAATGCTTTGAATGGGACGATTTTGACAATATCATGCTAAACATAGACATGGAAAAAATCGCCAAACAAAATGTACATTTGGGACACTTTCATCCCAGCGCCCGGGGCACATGCCCTTTTCCCCCAACCTTCTCTTAGTTTTGGCCCTGAATGTGAATAAAGCTCTTTTTCTTTTCTATCACAATTGTCAAGTACTTATTAGCAGCAATATTGTATTAGATATTGTATTAATGCAATACTAGTTTTTTCTTAAAGTCAGTTATTAAAAAATGTCAATTTGTGGAGAATCCCTTAAGATTCAGCCGTTTTTAGAGAGCAGAGTAAAAACATCTCACTAAAATAATGATATCTTTTTGAATTTTCACGATATTTGATTGGATTTTTTTTATAAGTCACTCCATAGAATTGACTATTAAATGATGTAAAAAAAAATGTTTTTCTAGTTCGCGCATGCGCAGATAAAAATTATTTTATACAACTACTCATATTTCATAAAATATTTAATATATTTATATTCCAATTGCGCTACATTTTTTCTACTGCATTTTGCCAATTTTTCTGAAATTTGCGTTAAATTTGGTCAAAAACCCAGCATGATATAAACAAAAAACATACCAGAATTTTTTGAATTTTTCAAAGAAATCGCTCTATCGCCATAAATATACATGCTATTCTCACAAAAATTAGTGTACATATTCTACTGTATTCATATATTTGTATTCTAAAGCGATAAGTCGTTTCGTTCATTTTCATGTACAGGGCGATCCCAAATATTTCTATTATTCTTTGTTTTTTTGCCGGCCCCCTAATTACCCGCTTAACAAATGAATGTAAATAAATATAAAGTGAAACATAATCTTTATATTTCTGAAGTTCCAGAAGAATCCGACCAGTATATTTTTAAATATTTGACAAAATGTCAAAAACTGAAAGTGTACAAATACTTTTTGGTAGATAGTGTACATATCAGGCAGATATGCAAATGATTAGAAATGGAGTGTGATTGTGCATTGCGTAATGTCACTAGAGAGCGTTGAACTTCTTCCTCCTTGGAGTATAAAACTGGTAAGCTGAACTTGTCTGAGTGTAGCTTTTTTTATGCAAAGGAAATGCTGAGGTAGATATGCCGTTAAGCAACCACCGAAGACAATATCAGCAGCTGTCAGAGCTGGAGAGCGGAAGAATCATCGGGATGATGGAAGTTGGGTGGCAGCTCGGCGAGTAGCTCGTCAAATGGGCCGTTGGGATTTCACTGTGAAGAGTTGTTGGGACTAGTGGACTGAAGAGATATCATTAACACGGCGACCAGGCTCGGAACGCCCTCTACAGACCAATTGTCGACACTCTCAAAAAAACTTCCGTCTTTTCACAGAAAAAGTACTGGCAGCACTGCTGCCAGACATTGTCTGTACATTGACGATTTTCCGTTTATTTTTTTCTCCGTGAAAAGAGGAAAAATATCCGTCACTTGAAAAAAGTTTGGAAAAAATCAACGCGGAAGAGGTGGGGATCGAACTGAGGACCCCAGGATTACAAGGCCAATACTCATCCACAGCGCCACGATTGCTCATGAAGATTTTGCTTTAAAATAGAAGCGTTGATTTCATATGGGTGTGGTTTGGTGTATTTCATTAAAAAGCTTTTAATTTTGCTTTTAATATCGGAAAGTTTTCATCTTTAATGAAACTGTGGCTGGTTTTTTTTCTTTACGTTTAGTATTAATATAGTATAAAAATGTGAATTTTAAATATATAACGTAGACTGTCAGAGAAAAAACATGGATGTTTTATTTTTATTCGATAAGATTTTTTTTAATAATATCAATTTTTTTTGGATTTTATTTTTTAATTAAAATATTTTTTAAATGTCTTCACTTAAAATAGATTTTATATGCGAATATTTATCATAGAAATAACTTAGTATATTGAACTTTATTCAACTTATCCAACTTTGAATAACAGATTGTGAGAATTTTTGAACGAATAAAGAAAGTAATTGTTATTTATTTTTAAATTCGAAAACATTTTTGTCTTTTAAAACTAAATTAGACATTTTAATCGATAGAATATTTTGGTTTTTCATTTTAAAAATAAATTCAAATTTATTACTAACAGACCCAATGCGCATGCGTGCTAGATATAAACGGAATCGTTTCCTCATTTTTCGACTTTCGGAATGAACTCACAGAAAAAATACGTTTTCTGGGAGAACAGAAGTTATTTGTGAAAAAACAACGATAACTTAGTGTATATTGACGAATTTTTCTGACAGTGGAGAAGACCGTTCCAACATACGAAGCGCACGCGTAGAGCCAACTCGCTCATTGGCCGCTATCCAGACACAGACAGTACTTTTACTACAGATCCCTGTGTCTTCCCGAACCGTCGCAAGGCGCCTGGCTGAAGGATATCTCGTATCACGGATCCCATTATGTGTGCTGCCAATGACACCCATCCACCGACGCGACGCCTCCGTTTGGAGTGGTGTCGAGCACGACGGGATTGGACTGTAACGGAATGGATCTAGGTCATCTTCAACGACGAGTCTAGATTCAATTTGAGCAGCAATGACAATCGTGTTCGTGTGTGGAGGCCCTGTGGTGAACGCCTTAATACTGCCTTCGCTTTACAGCGACACACCGCTCCTACAGCTGGTGTGATGATATGGAGTGCTTATTGCTTACGATACACCGTCAACCCCTAATATTGATCCGTGGCACAATGACAGCTCAGCAGTACGTCCAGGACATCTTTCAGCCACATGTGTTGCCACTAATGGTAGGGCTCCCAGGAGCCATTTTTCAGAAAGGCAGTGCTCGGGCACACACAGCAAGAATGTCACAAGCCTGCCTCCGCCACATTACCACTCTTCTCTGGCCTGCTCGATCACCAGATTGTCATCAATCTAGCATATCTGGGATCATTTGGGACGACAAGTTCGACACGCTACGAGTTTAGTTGAACTCAAGGCGCGTTTACAACAACTGTCGAACGAGATGTTTAAGGACATCATACGGAAATTGTATGCCTCAATGTCCGCTCGTATCGCATCGTGCATTTGCGCTAGAGGGGTTCCAACAGAGTGCTAAAATTTCTGTTCATTTGTACTTTTTTCTGGAATAAATGATCTTTTTCTTTGGTTTTCTAATCACTTACTTATATCACAGTAGTATTTACGCATGTAAAATTTCGTTTCATTTGGACATCTTTTTCTAGGTGCGCAATGGGTGTATATTTGTGGCATTTAAAGCACCGGTGGCCAGACAAAAGAAACATTTAAGAGTTCAACTTTGTTGTGAAGAGTTACAAATGCTTATTTAAATACTGGTATCACATACTTGTAAACATTTGCAAAAGCATTAATGACTATAGTGTATCTTGCTGTCAGTCTAAGACTGGTGCTTGTCTCTACATATGTCATATAGAATTTCAAGACCAGTTATTCTGAAAAATTATACTATAGAGCACACGGCTACACAGATTATTGTACCGTGCAATTTACTAAGTTATTTTTAGATTTTCAGAAAATCTTGATTAAACTTTACTTTATCTTGCATTAACAATTTGTTTCGATGCTCTTCAAGATTTTAATATATGTTCCAATTATCACATCTGTAACAACTGACCTCAAACTTTATTTGCATTATCATACACAAGCAAATCAATGATAAGAGATTATATTTATACATTTTATGGGAAAAAATAAAACATAAACTCAGGTATCTGAAGTAATCATATCTTAAGAGAATTCAGAATATTTTAGTAATGTTTCAAACTTCATAATTAACTAAAAACATTAAGTAAGATGAACAGTTTCATCGTGGAATCAATATTTATTTTCCAATAAAAGCGGAACATTTAACAAATCCGTTGAGAATTTTCGATTACTTATTTAAGCTTTTAAAGGAGAAAGTTTTCTTAAGAACGATTGGAAGTTTAACATTGATTAAATCGTAATTACATATAATACGCTCATGTCTGAAAACGCAAATATTTAAGGAAAGTTTTGTGATTTTTATCATGCACTTTATTTTAGACAAATCTTAGAAACCAAAAAAAAATATTTTCAGAAAAATATTTATTATTTAAAACGAGTTTTAAAAAGTAAAAAAATATGTACATTAAAATTAACTATAATTTAAAATTTACAATCACTTTCTTATAATAACGTTTCGAATATAATATACTAATTGTTTGTCGAAAAGATATTAAAGTGATACATTTCTAAAAAGTTGTCTTTGAAATAATGTACAGTTCTGAAAAAACAGTGGACAGTCTTAAACTTCATTTTTATTTTATTCAAATAAAATTCTTCCAATTTCAGTTTTATTACTTACCCATCATACGTAGTATACAGTAAATCTTGCAATCGTTTTGAAAATCGAATTGAGGAATTTACAAGTTTCAGACAATGAAGAACACGAAAAAAATATTTTTAGAAAAAATTGCAACCGTCTGTCCCTGTGTCTGTCTGTGCATCTGTCTGCATGTAAATGGCCTGTCTCCCGAAAAAATTGAGATGGATATTTGAAATTTGGCGTGTAATTTCTTTTGTAAAAATGGGACGAAGCATATTGAGGATCAGTAAACCTTGATTATACGGATGATTTTCATGAAAAGTACGTAAAAAATTTCGCTTTTTATTGTTTGTTTTAAAGAGTAAATGTAAAAGTCAATACAAATACACAAATTTTGCATAAAACATAAAGTCGATCGGATAATAAGTTGCCAAGATATTTGTAGTCCTATTTTCCACACTTTTCAATTTTTTATAATCCGGTATTTGTTCAAAGTGCAAATCAAAGTTACATTTTATTTAGATGTAAGACACTGAATTCGACACAGTAAACTGTCAGCTAATACAGTGCTCAGCAAATTCCTTTAAAAGTTTAGACACTGATGTTTTTTAACCTTTAAATAAAAAATGCGAACACTTGAGTTTTACAAATAACTACACTTATTTTTAAATATATTTTAAACAATTTAGGACAAAAATAATGGTTATAATTTAAGATAATATTTAATTCTACTGAAAAAAGTAAAATTTGCTTGTTGCAAAAGTTTAGACACTTTTTTGATTTTCTGCCGACTGTTCATGGAAAAAGGCAAATTTCTAAGTTATGATGTCGTATGTCTGAAGTGTTTAAGTATACCTCGATATAGCATTAGTTAGTGAAGATGCCGCGAGCAAAAAATATTAAGTTAGATCAGGTAATTGAAGTAGGAAAGTTGAAATGGAAAAAAAAGACTGTTGTACAAATTTCAGCAGCATTGAATCGTCCAAAGTGGTCTGTCTATGAAGTATAGTCTAAGGATGACTCCTTCAAAACAAAACATAAATACGGAAGACATTCTGAGACCAGAAAATGAGATGGCAAAAGAATCCATCAACCGACATTTACACAAATGATGATTGCTTAATCACATTAAAAGTAAGTCAGCACTTTCTGTGTCGACGGACATGATTCGTAGATGAATAAAAGAAACAGGTAAATCAATTTACATGAAAATGAAAAAACAATCAGCTTTAAAATCTCGTACAAATATGCAATGAACTTGCAAACATACGTAATATGGACCCAAATGGTACACTATGATAGTCAGTAACGAAAAAAAAAGTAAAATTTGAATGGCCCAAACGGGTGGGCATACTATTGGCACAACTTGCGTAAAGAGCCTGGAACTTTCTAAAACCGACAATAAGGAGGTGACTTATTAGTGATTTGCTCCTCATTTTTCTTTAATGCTCGAGTATATCTTTAGTTATTCAATGGTTGCCAAACAACACAAGTCTACGTACATATGTTGGAGATTAATTTTTAGTCATTTAGGGAGCTTTTAACTGGTACAAAATATCAATTTTAGAAAGATAATGCGTCTCTTCATATTGTATACAAAAGAAGAACTTCTTTAACTCTGAAAATACTACTGATCTCAACTCGCCGGCGTGTAGCTCTGATCTGGACCCAATCGAAAATCTTTGTAACATCATATGTCGTAAGATTTGTGCAAATTGTTGCTACACTTTTCTGTTAATGAGCTTCGAGCTGCTGTTGAACATGTTTGGTACAAAATAAACCCTCAAGTGACTCAATATTTAGTTTCTTCGATAAAAAGTCACATTCTTGCACTAACTGCAAGCAATGTGGTTGGAACTCGATTTTGATTTGTTGTTATTTTTCTGTAAATATACAAATTGTCTATACTTTTGTCACAATGTTAATTTCGTTTTTTTTGTCATTATATGTTATCTAAAAGATATGTTCCGCTTCTGTATTGTGTTCTTTTAACATCGCCTTGGCGACAAACACAGCCCACGCCAATTATACGCCAATCGGCAATTTACTGTAACCCTGCTCACGTGTTGTGTGACGCAGTGGATTGAGAGAAACAGTCTCTTAGCAACAAGCTCTAATACTGCAACAAGCAGCGACTCTTGAAAAATAAACATTCCATTAAATTTACAGTCTACTTGCTTTTTCTTTTTAGTTTTTCTTTTTAATTTAGTACACCTCCGTACATTTGGTCCTAGCGACCCGGAGGTATGAACGAATCAGTGTCTTTTCTATTGAATTAAATATTGAATTAATCGAATTTCGTCAACAAGATAATGTCGGAAACTGAGATAAAAGCATTGAACAGAAGGCGAGGGAATATCAAGGCCCAAGTCACCAGGATATTTAACGCAACGGATGGAAAAACATTTAATTTATCCGAATGGAAAGCCCACCTGGATTTACTGTCGAAAACTGAAGAAAAGTTTGAAGCTCTTAAACTGGAATATTATAGAATAATAGAGGAAGAAAAGTTGGAAGAAACTGAAAAAATACTGAGTCAACTGGACGAGGATATTCTAAAACTAGAGGTAAGCTTAAAATCCTCTATTAATGCTTATTATGAAAATACTGATTCTAATAAAAAATCTATTGAACAGGACCAAGCTAAAACGTCTAGCATTAAGCTACCTAGGGTCATATTGCCGGTTTTTAGTGGCAGAATTGAAGAATGGTCCGTATTTAAAAGTACATTTAACGAGCTTATTAATGATAATTCAAATTTAAAAGATAATGAAAAATTATTTTATTTGCGTTCTGCTTTGACTGGTGAAGCGAGGAGTTTGCTTACACCAGATGAAAATTATGTTTCACTTTTCAATGCGTTAGAACAAAGATACGAGAATAAAAGAGTTATGGTAGATTGTCATATAAAGAATATTTTAAATCTTTGTGTAATTAAACAGGAATCCGCTAAGGATCTCCGCATTTTATTGGATAACGTGAAGAAAAATTTAAGAGCTTTAAAGATCTTAAAGTATGATAGACATAATTTCTCGATTGCAATTTTGCTGAATATTATTCTAAATAAACTAGATAACGAAACTCGTAAACAATACGAACTAACATTAAAGGATAATGAGGTGCCTAATTTTGATGAATTTTTAGAATTTCTTGAGCGAAGATGTCAAATCTTAAATAATATAAATTCTAATGTATCCTCTAAATATACTGCAAAATCCTTATTCATAAAAACAAACAAACCTCAAAGTAAATGTTGCGTAATTTGTAAAACCGAAAACCACCCCTTATATCATTGTGTTAAATATAAAAATATGAAGTTAAGTGAGCGAATTAACCTTGTTAAGAAAAATAAACTTTGCTTCAATTGTTTAAGTTCAGCCCACCTCATTAATTATTGTAATTCAAAAAGCACTTGTCATGTTTGCAAGAGCGCAAGCCATCATTCATCATTACATAATTATACAACACCAGTAAACAATCCTATAAACAATCTCCCAATACATGAAACAATAAATAGCAATTTTGTTTCGGAAGATTTATCACAAAACGAAACTACTGCTCATTCATTTTTTTCATATGAAAATGATAATAATAAATCTGTTTTAATTAGCACTGCAATAATTTATTTGACAGATGTAAATGGCATCAAAATTCCTTTCAGGGCAATATTAGATTCCGCATCTCAGAATTGTTTTTGTACATTTAAAGCAGCACAAATATTAGGCTTGAAAAAGGAGAAAATAAATATTCCTGTAAGTGGAATAAATAAATTGCCTATTTACATTAAATCTAGAATCAAATCGAAGTTGTCAAATAAAATGAATAGTGCCAGTTATGATATTGAGTTATTAATCGTTCCAAACATTTGTGACTTCACGCCCTCGAAAAAGATAAACATATCAGATTTAAAAATTCCAGCAAATATTTGTTTAGCGGATAAAAAATTTAACATTCCAAGCAGTGTGGAGATAATTATCGGTGCTGAACTGTATTTTTCTCTTTTAAATGAAGAAAAAATAAAGTTAGGCAATAATTTATACTTGCAATCAAGCATTTTCGGTTACATTGTATCTGGTTGTATTTATGACAAAACAGTAAATAATAATAATACTAATTATTGTTTCTTAACAAAAAATCTTGATTTACTTAATGACACTTTGAAGTCTTTTTGGGAAATTGAAGAAGTGCAAAATTTAAAACCCTGTAACAGTGAGGAATTAGAATATTGTAATGATCACTTCGATAAAACGCACTTCAGAAAACCGGATGGTAGGTTTGTGGTCACGATGCCGTTTAAACCACAGGTTTTAGAACCCGATTTGGGAAATTCCAAAAATCTTGCTTTGAAAAGATTAAACTCTCTGTGGCAACGTTTAGATCGAGATCCTGTTATGAAAAATTTATACACAGAATTTATTAAAGAATATAGAGATTTAAATCACATGCATGAAATAAAAGAAAACACGAACTTTAATGATGGCTGTTACTTACCACATCATGGCGTTTTACGACCCTCTAGTAAAACCACAAAACTACGCGTCGTTTTTGACGCTAGTGCCAAGTCAACCAACGGAAAATCTTTGAACGATTTATTATGTAAGGGTGGAGTTCTGCAAGATGATCTTTTTTCGATATTAATTAGATTTAGAAAGCATATTTATGCTTTTACTGCGGATATTAAACAAATGTTTAGGATGATAGAAATAAATCCATCCCAGTACAAATATTTAAAAATTTTGTGGAAAGACAGTATGTCATCCCCGGTTAAGGTATTTCAGCTAACAACAGTTTCGTATGGAACATCTTGTGCTCCCTACTTAGCCACCAAAGTATTACAACAATTAGCTCTAGATGAGAAAAAGGAATTCCCGTTAGCATCGAAAATTGTTTTGAAGGACTTTTATATGGATGATTGCCTATCGGGCTCATCCAATTTAGAAGAAATCAGATTAATGAAATCGCAATTAACTGAACTCCTCCTAAAGGGAGGGATGGTTTTACACAAATGGTGTACCAATGAGGTCCAATCTACTGATAATCACATGTTTCCCCTGGACAGAAATTCTGAAGAAATAACTGTTAAAACATTAGGGATGTTGTGGAACAGTTTCAATGATACGTTTAGGTATAAAGTTAATATCAACACAAAGAGTGATTTCACAAAAAGAGATGTACTTTCGCAAATTGCCCGCATTTATGATCCTCTCGGTCTCTTAGGGCCAGTGATTTCTAAAGCAAAAATATTCATGCAGGAGCTATGGCTTCTTAAAATAGAGTGGAATGAGAAGCTGCCCTCTCATGTCGCCAAACTATGGGAAACCTTCCTCGAAAGTCTTAAAGAACTGGAATCCATTGAAGTACCAAGATGCTTCCTAGCTGTGAACCAATCAGTGGTGCTAAATGGTTTCGCAGATGCGTCTTCCAAGGCTTATGGCGCAGTGATATACATGCAAACATCTAATTCTAGAGAAACCATCAGTCACTTATTATGTAGTAAATCCCGCGTGTGTCCAACCAAAGTAATAACAGTGCCACGTCTCGAACTGTCAGCATGTCTTCTTCTGGCTAAACTCACTAACAAGGTCTTAAATTCATTAGACAAACAAGTAGCTTCAGTCAATTTGTTTTCTGATTCAACTATTGCTTTAGCTTGGATAGACACTGCTCCTCATCTCCTGAAAACGTTTGTGGGAAACCGCGTTGTGCAAATTAAGGAACTAACTAAGAACTTTCCATGGTTTCATATTCCGTCAGAACACAATCCAGCTGACTTGATATCAAGAGGTGCAAGTGTGGAAAACCTGTCTTCTAACCAGTTGTGGTGGCATGGCCCGCCTCTTTCAATTCTTGAAGAAACAATAGCAAAAACTGACTCTAATATAAGTGACATTAAAGATGAACATTATTCTAGTGAGCTTAAAGCTCCCAGCAACTTGACATTCGCTATTCATAATGACTCTAATTTCTGTGATAATTTAATTAATCTTAGCAATAATTTCCAAAAATTAATTAGAATTTTAGCTTATATTTTCAGATTCATACATAAATGTAAAAAAGCAACATCTGCAACCGGCCCTCTGTTGCTGGAGGAATTAAGAAAGGCAGAGGTTTATTTAATAAAAAATGAACAGGTAAAGTATTTCAAAAATGAAATTTCGGCCCTCCAAGCGGGATCTTCGGTTCATCGCGCAAGTAAGTTAAAATTCTTAAATCCCTTTTTAGATGGAGATAGCTTATTGAGGGTGGGAGGAAGATTAGCAAAATCAAATTTGAATTTTGACCATAAACACCCCATTATACTTCCGGCGAGCTGTCGCTTGACGAAACTAATTTTTCAATATTATCATAAACGAGATTTTCATGTAGGACCCCAAGCTCTTTTGAACACTGTGCGTCAAAAATATTGGCCTCTCGGTGGCAGAAATATTGCGCGTAAAATTGTACATGAGTGTTTACAATACTTTAAAATTAAACCTATAACGGCTAGTCAAATGATGGGGGATCTCCCTCCTGAAAGAATAGTGCCCAGTTCCCCATTTTCAAATGTGGGATTAGATTTAAGTGGGCCTTTTGAAATAAAATATAAAGGTCAAAGAAAGGGTACTTTTCAGAAAATCTATGTTGCCATATTTGTATGTATGGTCACTAAAGCTGTGCACTTGGATTTTGTCTCAGATTTGACATCCGAGGCTATAATAGCGACTCTAAAAAGATTCTTCGCTCGTCGTGAGAAAAGCTCTGTAATCTTTAGCGACAATGCTACAAATTTCGTTGGGGCTTCAGCAGAACTAAAACATTTACGTAGACTTGTTACGAGTGATGAAGTTTCGAACTTTTTAGCTTCCGAAGGTATTAACTGGAAGTTCTCCCCTCCTAGGGCGCCAAATTTTGGTGGCCTTTGGGAGGCAGGAGTCAAATCTTTCAAATACCACTTAAAAAGAGCTGTGGGTTTAGCTCATCTCACGATCGAGGAATTCCTGACAGTTATCACACAGATAGAGGCTATTTTAAATTCGCGACCGCTTTGTCCTTTGTCAACAGATCCTGACGATCTTCAGGTGTTGACTCCTGGTCACTTTCTCATAGGAAAGTCTCTTAATTTAATTCCAGAACCCAATTTAAGTGAGGTCAAAGATAATTTGCTAAATAAATGGCAAAGGACTAAAAAATTAACGCAGTTAATATGGAAACGTTGGCAGAATAATTATCTGAGCCAGTTACAAGAAAGAAACAAGTGGCTATTTAAAAAGCCTAATATTCTGCCAGGAATGCTAGTTTTGCTTAAGGACTCACAATTACCCATTTGCACTTGGTCACTAGGGCGCATTAATAAGGTTTTCCCAGGCGCGGACGGGATAGTCAGGGTAGTTGAAGTTCGTACCGCTAAGGGTAATTTTAAACGACCTATTTCAAAAATAAGTATATTACCCATTGAGGACAACATCATAGATCCTAAACTTTAAATGTGCTTTATTATGTATTAATTTTTCATGTATTATTTGTGTTTATTTATTTTATTTATTTATTTTTGCTTATAATCTGTATCATATTGTATTATTACTTGTATTGCATATGTATCTTGAAATATAAAAATATTTCAACGCCGGGCGGGATGTTCCGCTTCTGTATTGTGTTCTTTTAACATCGCCTTGGCGACAAACACAGCCCACGCCAATTATACGCCAATCGGCAATTTACTGTAACCCTGCTCACGTGTTGTGTGACGCAGTGGATTGAGAGAAACAGTCTCTTAGCAACAAGCTCTAATACTGCAACAAGCAGCGACTCTTGAAAAATAAACATTCCATTAAATTTACAGTCTACTTGCTTTTTCTTTTTAGTTTTTCTTTTTAATTTAGTACACCTCCGTACAAGATAAAATTCAAAATTTATTGTTTGTGAATAAAGGATAAGTCACAAGTAATGTATGACATATGAATTACAAAAATTCGTTACATACTTCTGAATATAGAAGCGTAATCGATCATTGTCTAAACTTTTGCTGAGCACTGTATGATTATTATTTTTGCAGTTATAAGAATGTTTCTTTTACGCACGTTACGTCTTTAACACGTTACTCGTGCTTTTTACAGCATCAAACGATTTTTAATTTGACGATTTATTTGTATTTTTATTAATCTTTTGCTAATTTATTTGTTATTTTGTTATTTAAAATAAAAATTATGCCAATTTGTATGATTTGCAAGTAGTTCGGCGAATCATATAATTTATCGAAATGCGTCGATTGGATAATCAAGTAGTACACGAAATTCCGTAAAAAAGCATTAGTGTTATTAAAAATATTTAAGTATACATTTAAATTTTATTTTGGAATTGCAGTAGATTTAATAAATATATTGGTTAAAAGCAAACTTTGGTACTTATCGGTGTACAATATAATTAAAAAGAGACATTAACTCTTAATCGTCGAACCCGAGACATTCATGGGCCTGATGTATGAAAAATCATACATCTGCTAAAAATATCCAACCATACATCTGCTACAGTAAAATACGCTCTTGTAAATGGTACTAACGTACGATTTTTAAGGGTTTCCAAGTGATGTCCATTGAGATAAAAATCCAAGTGACAGAAAATCATAAAAAAATGCATATCATCTTCCTTTAAATATCTGCATATTCAGATGAAGTAAAGATATTTCTTACACGCACAAAATGTTTCAAATGCCTCCAAAAAATAAAAACACTAGTCACCGCTAAATCAAAATGATAATGTACAATTCCTACTTAGCATGTCAGATTTATGATTCCATAAGCCTGTTGCCATAGGCTTAGTCACATGAAAGTGTCTCACAAAAGAAACTATGTCTCATTCTCCATTCATCTCACAGTATTCCTCACTTAAAGGAAAGGAATTAGGCATAGCATGTCTAATACGAATTAGTAAAGAAAGTATATTAAAACATTGGGTAATAATCATTAGCGCAATTATTTAGAAAATATAATTTCATGCTTACAGAGGTAAATGCTGGTTGCCACGATAATAACATTGTACAATACATAACACTAACTCCAGGATGCACCACATTATTCTAAAACGTGATGCTAGGTAAACAAACATTTAACTAAAGATCGACAAAAAATTTGGTTCGATTTCATTTTCGATGGATATTTCATTTTGGGTGAAAGTGCTGCTGAAAATTTTGCTGAAGGAAACTATCTGTAGTCTAAATATTCCATTTCTTTCTTCAGTATATTTCAACATTACTAAATCATTTAAGTTGCATTGGGTCAAACGAAACATTGTTTATTTTATTTTAATTAATTACTTATTTATTTAAATTTGCTGTTTTTAATACCAATCATGCCTGACTCAATACGTATGTGCAAATTATGAAGCAAGCAATGGATAAATGATTAAACATTGAAGACGCTTTTCATGTACACATTTCAGTCTTCAGACTTCATGATTATAGAAAATTTTTAACTTGAAGTATTTTAATACACTATAAGAAAGTTCTATTACAACAGACGTTCCTTTACAAAATTTATTCTGAAAGATAAATGGAGATATGTATCCCTGAATCTATTTTTTAATTAGATTAAATTTACATATTCAGAAAACCATTCTCTGTGTTTGATGAATTAATTACATTTCATATGAAAATAAAAAGTTTTGGTAATAGGCACAGAGAATTAGCTTGAGCTACATCTATATATGCATACATAATAGTTTAAAAATTATATTTATTTTTATATATGAATTAATTTCTTTTTAAAAAAATGTTTTGGAGTTTTACTTCGGTCGAAAATGGGAAGTTTACAGAAATTTGGTTTCGATTTCGTTTTTCTTCTTAAAGACTGTTTTACTCGATTCTTACTAAAAAACACGAAACTCTAATAATAACATAGGGCATATCAGTGTCGGTATATTTTACATGAAATAGGTTATAACAAGGCCATTTGGTCTATTCATACAATCCCGCAATATATTGCAGCAAATTTAGGTTTCCTCTTCAAGGCGGATCCACCAAGTATTTTGTCAATAAAAAAAATAATGAAATTAAAATAGTTCGACGTCGCTGATGCAAATCATTTTGCAGCTCTAAAACAATTATAATTATATCAATGCCTCTGACACTCTAGTCTCGTACACACCCTAGATTAGTGTTTGTGAGACCTAAAATTTATCAATTATTCTAGGAAAAATAGCTACAAAATATTCTAACGTTTATTTTTAAAATCTAATCCAAATTTCTTTACAAGCAGAAAATTATATTATAAAAAATAGACCGGATGGAATAAACTATTCTCATTTAGTTATACTTCGCTAACAGTCTCAGATCCCATTTCTTCAAAATTATGTTGACCGAAGCAGTCTGTCGTTTCAAATCATTTTTATTGTCACTATTATTTTTTTTATTCCGCTACAGAACAGTCTTTAAATCCTCAGACATTTCCAATTCTGTAATTCTTGTGGTTGCGCTTCTTTAGTTTTTCCGTATTTCTTTAAAGAGATAATGAAATAAAAAATTTTGTTTTTTTTTCTACATTTTGAAAATAATTTATCCAGGGAATTGATACAGAAGAAAAACAAAAACATTTTTATTGCACAATCATAGAAAAAAACAGAACTCGCCGACTAAATCTGCAATTGCTACAATAAAAGGGAACTACTAGTACCAAACGATTGGAAATAAAATCTATATGAGAGCATGTATGTGAAATATGTTTAGGGCGCCATCGACAGAACAAAACGAGACCAAACTTTTATTTCAGTGACAAAATACAATTTTGACAGTAAATATTTTATTTTCGAATAAAATTTTGGCGAAAAACGAAATTTAAGTTATAAGATTCTAAATTATAATCATTCAGATGTTTAGAGTTTTTATATTAAATTACATTTTTATATTTTTATTAATAAACTCGGAAATTTCAATTCTAATATGATATTTTCCTGTTGTTATAATACTAAAAATCTGGGCATAAATATATTAAATCTCAAATTTGAAAAAAATTATAACATGACAATTAAATTAATATTCCAAACAACTATGTATTGAAACGTACAATTTTTTGATACATTTATATTTAATTTGTCCTTCTTTATGTGAATTCCCAATTTCCAATGTTTTTTCCAAGAACTTTTTAAATTATGTTTTTAAAATGTCAAAACTATAGTTTAAGGGGCCGTCTGATATGCGCAGAAAAGCATCATTTGAAAATACCTAAGCAAAGTAGATTTTATTTTAAATCATACGACACCGTTAACATTCTTCTAGAATAATTTATTAGAAAGGGATGTTTACGGGGTTCTTTTTTACTTCTATACCTTGCTGTTTCTAACAGCAAGTGTAATTGCAAACACTATTACACTTTATATTTAGAAGAAAAAAAAATATTTTTCTTGAGTTTGACCATTTGCATACCGTTTTACTTTAAGGGCTCTTTATGAACAATTATATTTTCATTCGCGGCATCACTTTGAAAATAGGCAAAATTTAAAAAAAAAAAAATCTACAGTTCGATTTCATTGTTGATTTATGTATATTCTTACACATTTTCACGTTTTCTATTTTGTATTGATCTTTAAACAGCTACACCAGTTTATTTAACTAATTTCTCGCAGCAGACATCTTATGACCGTGTTAGATTCGTATCTTTTACACCTTTAAATATCCTTTTCTTTTAAAGGAGTAGTTTCACGTTACGGTCAGAGACTGCTTTTTATCAGTATCTTCGAAGATTCTATTTTGTTTTTAAAAGAATCTTACATCCGCAACACGTTATCAGTACTAAATAAATGCCAGATGATATCAGGGAGCATTTTAAAAGAGTGAAAGGCGATATGCCATTCTTTATTATTTATGTTTTCTGAAGAATTGTTGGTCAGAAACAAATGTTTGAATAAATGATTACAATAGTGGCGACCCCTTAAGTCATTTGAGATTTCTATTTAATAAACTATAAAATCATATAAATACGAAGTTTTTTTTCTTTTTTTTAAATGACACAACCATAATCTGATGAATGCAACTGGATCCCTAAACTCTAGATTCGTTTAAATAGAATGTCATATATACATACATACATACATACATACATACATATATATATATATATATATATATATATATATGTGTGTGTGTGTGTGTGTGTGTGTGTGTGTGTGTGTGTGTGTGTGTGTGTGTGTGTTATATTTCACATTACTACCCTGATCTCTGTTACAGATAGTATTACTATAATATTTCTTATTTATTAAAAAAATATTGAACAAAGAAGAATCTTGAAGTCAAAGATTTTTCTTTTTAAATTTTTTTGGTTAAACGAAATGGTTATAAAATATTTCTTTCCCTTTTTCTAATTACCAGTGTAGATATACTAAGCACATTTTTTTTAAGTTGCAATTTATTTGTGTTATTATTTATGAAAATATTATTGATATTATTCATTATTTATGAAGAAAAATGAAAATTCAAAATTATATAAAAATAAATTTTCTGAAGAAGCATAATTTTTGTATAATACAAGCTCCTGATTCTAAGGAAAAAGTTCAAATATTTGTAAACAAACAATTTGCTTATTCAAAGAAATGCCCTCAAATGTATATAAATAAATTTTATAGATTGATGTCGTAGTTGAGCTTACAATGACTATCTTTTTAGTTATTGATAAAAATTGCTTAGTTAGCAAATCTTCTGTATTTACCGATATATTATGAAACAGATAGTTAAGTATAGCATAAAGAATGCCGAAACTTATTCTGTTTAGATTTAATTCTTAAATGTGAAACTTTTTTTTCAGATTTTCAGTAATAAATTCATATTTAGATAAACATCGAATTGTTAGACAGCTATTACACTAAAATTCTGAATTTTATTTTTTTATTATTAATTTATTTTTTCTTTATCTCTATCTTTCTTTAATTTTTATTTCAATTTCTTTTTTTTTATTAATTGAAATAAAAAACAGCAAATATGTATATTGCAAGTATCCAAAATATATCATAACTCTCAATGTTTCGAAATATATACATAGATATAAAATTAAATAATTAAATTTTTTCAATTTAACAAAATTATATTTATTTTGATAAAAAATAATAATGATTATTTTGATAAAAAAGGGAAATAATAAGGACTGTTCTATTTTTAACTTATCGTTTTTTCTTAAACTTGAAAAAAAAAAGATTTTTTTTTTCAATTTAATAGATCGTAAGAAAAAAAAAATAATTCATAGGTTGCTTATTTGTATCTTACGTCCAAGGCAAAAAATGTGCCATTTCTCAAATTACAAGACAAATCGCAAAATGTCGAGTTTATCTGTAAAGATTTACTAAAAATAGTCTGTCACTTTTTATGGGAATTGATTCAGTATCCCAGTTTGCCCCGTGAGTTATTGCAATCTGAGACAGCAAAAGGAGAAAAATTGTGAGCAGATTTCGAGGGTGTGAGTATTATCCTTTTACCATCTTTCCACCTGTTTACTGAAATAATTCGCTGCTACATATGTTTTTTAAATTAGAGTTTCTCAATTATATGTCAGACAACATTAACTAATTTTTAAATTATTTGTTTTTACACTTAAACATTTTTATAATTTTTTTCTCTATATTGATAGCAATTGGATTACTTTCTTTGTTACAGAAAAAAAGAAAGTTTGTGTGATATTATATCATTTTAAGACAGTTTCTCAATATAAAAACGCCATTTAAATTTCTTAAATATTATTTAACATTCAAAATACCTTAAATTTTTCTCACTTAATGTTCCGATGCCTATATATATATATATTTATTTCAACTGATTTTTACATTTCTATCTTATTATTATGTAGATTATAGGTTTAATTTATTTTAAAGACATTTCTCGATTGAATAAATATCTTGAATACACCTGTCGCATGGATTGGACTCGTCTTATAAACGAAGGGTTAAGATAATTTAAAACTAATGAAATTTAAAAGTGAAATAACATTATTTACAATACGAAGCAATTAATCCTTACCATTTTTCTATTATTGCGCAAAAAATGACATAAATTTCAAATATGTTTTATTCTCTTGCTTGAAATTGAAAAGGGAGATTTCCAAGGAGAGAAAATGCAAGTTGAAATGCACTTTAAGAACGACATTATTTTCAAAAGGAGTTCGGCAAAAAAAATCATATATTCTATCAACAAAATTCAACGTTTTCGAATAATCGTGACTGAACTATATAATTTATGTTGAAATTTTATACTTTCTTCGGCTTTAGAGAAAAAGAGTTCTCAAATAACTCCTCTCCCCTCTTTACACTATAAAGGGACCACACCTCCGGAAGGCGATATCTATCGATGAATGAAAATGATGCATGACTAATAAAATAAATTCTCAACATTGTACTGAGTTTGAAACCGTGGAGATTTAACCCTGAAAACGAAAAATCAAAAGGGAGTGAAAATTTATGTTAGTTTCACGGGTTATATCAGTTTTTCTTATTTATATTTTTTATGAATCGAAATAAAATTTCTGAGCGATATTTTATATTGATATAAAAATACAATTATTTAAAGCATTTATATAAAACGTTATCATCATTAGTTCAATCATTAGTTAATTAAAGTGCATATCATATATGAAAGTGCACTGCTAGCTTTGATCGTTAGTATAATCGCTTGACTGCGCAGTAGCTGAAATCTTTTCTGTACAAAATAAAAATAATTTAGGGAAAACAAATCATTACATTTTATTTTTTAAGAAAATTGGAACTAAAATTTAATTTTGTCCCATGAAATGCCGTTTAAATGTTATTTGAATTAATCTTGAATATCGAAACACTATATTGTAATTATACAAACTAACTTGTTTTAACAGAAAAGAAAAACGATCATTAGCTCGCAAAGCATTAAACACTTCCTATCATTATACGAATATTGCAGTGATTTTCCAGTAACAGTGGATATTGTTTTCATTATATGAAAGAAGAAAACAGTTTCATGCATTAAGATATGATATCGTTTTTATGCAATGAAACGCAGTATCGTTTTCATACAATAAAAATAATATCGTTTTTATGTAATGAAAATTATAATAAAAATAATATCGTTTTCATTTAATTAGAAAAAATAAAAAATATATAACATAGTTAAAATCTGTTTTTAGCACTCTCTGTCTAGCGATGATAATGTATCCAAAATCTTTTGTACATATCTGAATATAAAATGTAGATTATATGTACATATCATACAGTGAAAAAAAGTTAATTTAGTTTGAAAATGATTTTATGGCAAATACTATTTATAGTTGTTGATTTATATGTACCATTTTACATCATTTCTGGTAGTCTAAATTAAAAATAAAATATTTTAAAATTAAATTATTAAAAATATTTTTAAATTAAAAAAAAAATCTGTACTTTTTTGGCATGGAATTCAGTTAAAAAGTTATTATTAATATTTTCTGTTTTAAAGTACGTTGTTAAAAACTGAAAAACACCACAAATCAGTTATAAAAACTAACATATCTTAAAAGTAAACGAATGATAATTCACGCATATGATAATAAATATATTCCATGATTATGCGAATATTACTGTGAAACAATTTTTTTTTCTTTACTGTAATGAAAGTGGATATTGTTTTCACGTAATAAAAGAAGATTTTGTTTTATGCATTGAAATATAGTGTCGTTTTATTTAATGAAAAAAAAATATATTTAAAAATAAATAACACAGTTAAAATCTGTTTTTAGCATTCTCCGTCGGTAATGTACACAAAATGTTTTGTACATATCTGAATATGATATTTTGATCGCCATTAAAATAATATCCGTTACAGTATATGTACATCGAAGAGCCATTACATTATGATCATCTGTTTAATAAAACGTAGGACAGCCTTTCGCCTTCAAACCCCCAATACCTGACATAAAATTGACGCTACAAGATAGTTAGAGGTTGCCTGAATTACCTCACTACTAAAATAATCAGAAGAAAATCTCATGAATACTCGGAAAAAAATATGTAGGCAATTGACACTTTTTTAAAAATTCTGTAAGACAGTTTTAAAGATGTTTTTTAAAAATTCTGCAGATTTTATTATGGTTAAGTTAAATCTGCAAAATTTCTTCAGATTTCTGTAGAATATCTGAAGAAAACGGCGATTTCTCCACATAAGATTATGATTACTTTTAATGGGAATAGTACCAAGCTCTCACCAATTGGTCTTGCACTTCTCAGCTAGTTGGATGAGCCAAATCCAAAACTTTTTCTATCTCATACGTTCATTTTAATGTTACAAAATTTAATTACACATGTTATTGCCGTTAATATTATGAATTCAGCAATATGCCAATTATGATTTGCATTTTAAATGTCTGCTTCTGTCAATTAATCGGAATAAAAACGAGTATCCGTATCTGCATGAGCCGATGAGCATTAGAACTCTATTCTGAATTTTTTTCAAATTCAGGAAGGATCTACTCGCCATACTCCAAAAAAGGTCATACGCAAAAAAATTAGTACAGCTCTATGCATAACATCAAATACTTTATAATTGCAAAATAATAAAATAGGCACAGGCATCGCGATTATAGAGCCTCCTTCCGGCGATTTTTTTTCAAAATCGGGGAGGGTCAGCTGAGCATAGTCAAACACTCATACAAAAAATTTCATCCAATTCTATGCATATCTTCATACACTTTTCTGTGGTAAAACGTTGAAAATGGCTCAAAAATGGATATTGCAGCGCCCCTTCCGGCGTTTTTTTTTTCAAATTCAGGGAGGACAAACTAGCCATAGCCAAACGCTTACGCAAAAAACTGGTTCGATCCGATGCATAACTTCATACACTTTTTATCTGTACAATATTGAAAGTGGCACAAAGATCGCTATTGCAGCGTTCCCTTCCGACGGATATTTTTCAAATTCAGGGAAGACAAACTAGCTATAGCCAAACACTTACACAAAACATTTCGTTCAATTCGATGCATAACTTCATGCACTTTGCGCTGTACTCCAACATCAGCGGCGTACACTCCGTGCTTTTATTTCTAGACTAGCTCATTGTTATAAATGGTTGGATTATCATAATATAATGGCTCTTTGATGTATGTGTCTACCACAATATTTTACAGATTAAATTGAGAATAAAAGTTCAGGAATACTATTCTGGCATAAAATACCATTCGTAACGATTTTTGTTTAATTAGCCTTAAAAATTGAAACACCACAAGCTAGTTTTTCAAACAATCATATTTTATCCGAAAAGACAATTCAAGAATACAGCATTAAACATTTCCCAATGCATTATTCAAATATTGTAATGAAGCTTATTTATTACTATTGTTATTATTATTATTATTATTATTATTATTATTATTATTATTATTATTATTATTATTATTATTGTTATTATTATTAAATGAAAGAGGATATCGTTTTCAGGCAATAAACTGCAATATAGTTTCATGCAATGAAAGAAGATATCACTTTTATTTAATGAGAGAGAATACCGTATACTTGAAGTGAGACATAATATTGTTTTCATGCAATGAACGATAATTTCGTTTCGATGCAGCCAATGAGAATATCGATTTCTCGCAATGAAAAAAATAATTAGTTTAGATGTAATAAAAGAGGATATAAAGTATATAATTTATAACAAAATTAAAAAACTATTTAACAGTCCTGTCTATAGGCAGTATTGTATGAAAAATCTTTTGCGCAGATTTAAGTGAATGATGCATACATAAATATGCGTATCATATTCATTTATTCTTAATTTTCCTCATATACAATCAAATACCATAAATTATCGTGTATAAGCCAATAATTTTTCAAATATTTATTTCTGCTCCAAAATGGGAGAATCGCCTTATACACGAGTTTTATGAAAAAATCCCAAAAATTAGATTCTAAAGTAAAACAAGTGCCAAATATAAAAAAAACATACAAAATGATTCTTTAAATAAACTTTGATACTCCATTATTTTACAATGCGAAAGTCCCCAACGATATTTCCCTAAAGCCACATCATTATCAAAATTTTCAAGAAACTCCCTAAAATTACTCTCTTTAATTAGTATATTAGGATGAATATCGCCAATGTCTAAATCAACATCTTACGCCTCTTCACCAAATCTGGGATGATCCTCAATTCCAATGAATTCATTGCATGCATTTTTTAAAAGATCGGTTAATCATTTTTAATGGTAATTTAAGTCAAGATTCTATATTTTGCCATCAAAAAGTGTTTGAAGTTATGCATATAACTAAACTAAATTATTTGCGTATGATTATTTTTAGGCATAGCGAGTAGATCCAATCAGAACTTTAAAAAAAATCTGCCTATTGCTCTATTGTCATCGGCTCGTGCAGAGACGAAAATTCGTTTTTACACCAATTAATTGATTAAAGCAGAAATAATTTAAGATTAAAATCACAGTTGGTATAGCATTGAATTAATAATATTAACGCATTAACATGAGTAACTAAATTTTGAAATATTAAAATATACATATGTGATAAAAGAAATTTTTGAAATTGGCACATCCAACTAGTTTTTAATTCAAAATTTATACCAGAAGCTCTTATCTCTTTTTCATTTAGTCACGGAATTTTGTTGCAAAATAATACAAAATATTAATATGGTTTCATTTCTTGCATGAATTTGGGATTTATGTGTTAAACAAATTCGATGTATTGACAACAACGAAAAGGCAATTTACAGAAACTTTATCTTTTTATGTAAGCAACTATCTTTCATACAAAATTTTATTCTTGTGTTCTTCAAGAAAATTTAAATAAAACACATCGATTAAATTAATTGTCTTTTTCATTCCAATTTTACATGCTCAGTAAAAGAAAATATAAACACTGTCTGTGAAATAAGGCTGAAACAAATAAGGAAGTTTACAATTGTTTTCTTTCAAGGAAGAACATAAATGAAAGAGCAATACATTTGACATTTTGACATGAACTTTTTACGGAATTTCAAATTAGAAACCTTTTTTTAAAGAGATTTTTAAATGAATTCGCAATCAATTCATTTCCAGTTTCTTTTTCACAAAATTTAAATCTAGAAGAAATTCTCTATTTTAAATTCGAAGATTCTTTTTAATTACAGTAACTTTTACCTATGATTTATTTTATGCAAGCAATTGTTTTTCTTACGATGAAGCCATTTACTAATTTTCTGATATTGAAAACAGTAAGAATAGTTTTTTAATGTCACAAAAAATCTGCAAGTTAATTAAAATAAAATTAATAGATGTTACACAAGTTTTAACATGAAAAATATTACAAAGTATAATAAAAAGAAAAGTCCTAAAATAAATTTTCCTTTATGTTAACACAATTTAGATATTTAAAAAAATAATAATAACAGTGATTACAGCATAATGAAATTGAAACCCCTCATCATCCAAAAAGACCATAAATTAATATTTCAGATATTTAGATTTGGTTTTAATGCATAATAATGGATTTGTTTGGAATCGAAAATAAGCGTTATATCTCTTCAGCTTTTATTTTATTAAATAATTTAAAAGTATAATTTCATCTATAATATTTATAATAAATGCAATTTCTCAAAATGAAAGTTGCAATCGTTATTTGTCATTTTTATTGTCTTTATAAATGTGTAAAATTTTATCTGAACGATTTCCGAAAAGTTTGCTGATATTTCTTTCATATTGGTATCTTTACCACAATTAGTATATTTATAAAGGCTACAGTTAATTAAACAGCAAATTATACATAATATCAAGTTGAACATGGAATGCTGCGATTTGTCGCTGCAGTATAATATAACAAGAAAGATAGACTTTTTGTGTGTGTGTATGTGACCGAAATTAGATTTTGTTTTTAATAATGTTAATCGTAGCTATCAAATTAGACTTAATAAAG